>CM053144.1:194595003-195838336 GCA_028571685.1 Heterohyrax brucei | reverse complement strand
ATGCTTGGTAGAATGAAGGGTCAGCGAAAAAGAGGAAGGCCCTCAACAGGATGGTCTGACACAGTGGCCGCAATGACGGACTGAATCACAAAAATGATTGTGGACAAAGTGCAAGACCTGGCAGTGTTTCAATCTGTTGTACGTAGCGTTGTGATGAGTTGGAACTGACTTAACAGCACCTAACAACAACAACAGCAACTATCCTATAGAGACAGAATTTACAACACGTAAGAAAATCACATCAGATGACAAAATGTTCGTCAATCATAACAATAACAGGATTCATGGCCAGCAAAGTTAATTATGCATATTTTTTGAGGACACAATTCAATCTATGACAGTATGTAAACTATGCCTCACTGTATCTTACAAAAGACATCAAGTCCAGTCCATGTGCCCAGGTACCCTTTGTGGGCCATGTCTAAGAGAGAGACAGAGGTTTAAGCTGCCACCATATAGACTAGCATGTAGAATAAAAAATATGTTAAGGTAAATAGTGTATTGATTTCACACTATTTTTTCAACCATGTAATAGTTTAAACTTTGGGACAGATGTGACTAGCTATGAAACATCTCTGTCAAACACGTGTTTATCAGATGCTTAAAACTGTGACACTTTATTATTTTTATGTAAAAAAGCCCCATCTTGGGCATGGTGTTGACGTGAGTGCAGAAGTTAGTTAAATTGCAAAATCCACCTGTAAGCAAAGATTCTGCTTTGTTCTTGAGTACTGCTTTCCACCCACCTCATTCCAGTTGACATAGTGGTTAAGTACTACTTCTGCTAACCAAAAGGTCAGCAGTTCAAATCCAACAGGCACTCCCCGGAAACTCTGTGGAGCAGTTCTACTCTGTCCTATAAGGTCACTACAAGTTGGAATCCACTTGATGGCAGTGGGTTTAGGTTGGTAATTCTACTTATTACCCTGTAATGCATGAATTAAAATAGTCCAGTCCGTCATGCTGATAAAATGTTCTTCTTAGTAACTACTTTGAATGTTTTTGTTGTCTCCTTTTAGAACCATTTTGTAATAGCCCCCAGCCCTTCTGGAGTTTAAATGTCAAATGCAGATGTCAAGTGAGTCACACTGAATGCCTGCAACAGTCGTCTAAGATCCGGAAATCTCTCATTAGACGCCCAGCCCTGGGCTCCCACTTGGAGAAGCTATGGGTGGTTTTAATTATCTGTTGAAGAGTGTAGTTGATAAAATATTAAAGTATGATGAAATGGAGAGAATATTTTGAGGCAGCTAGAGACAAAGCCTTGCCTGTCAAGAAGATAAAAGTTAGAGGGTGAGTCACCTATGAGAGGAGATTTGATCATTTTTCTGAGGGAAATTCTCCCTGGAGGTGGACTGCACAACGGGGGTGCCCTCCTGCCTGAGTCCCCAGAAGCCTGGAGGTGAGCACTGGGTCAGCACCAACCAGGCGGACTGGCGCTGTGGGTGTCCTGGGCTGGACAGCCCCCATTGGGCCAGGCGTCAGCTCCCAGAGGTCATCTCTGGAGGAGCTTTTCCTGCCGCTGAGAGAGACTACTTCAAGTCTAAACCTTTTGTTTAAAGAGGACTGAGCTCGTGGGAGCAATGCTCCCTCCCAGAACAATGCTCCTCTAGCTTTGGGGTGACCTTTGGGCATTAGGGGTAGTGGGAATAGTGTTCCTTCCCCTGGTTTGGGGTAAACGGTTCACATGAGAAAGAGAAAGGATATAAAGAAGTGAAAGGTCTTTGAATCCAGAGGATAGTGTGAACTCATGTCTTTACCAACCTGTAGACACTGTAAACACAGCAACGGCGCAGAGAGAACGTTGTTAAGTGGCATCGAATTGGTTCCAACTCATAGCCACCCTATGAACAACAGAATGAAACACTGCCTGGTCTTGCGCCATGTCCACAATCGTTTTTATGCTTAAACCCATTGTTGGGGCCACTGTGTCAGTCCATCTCATCGAGGGTCTTACTTTTTTTAAATGACCCTCCACTCTACCAAGTATGATAGCTTTCTCCAGGGACTGTACTTTCCTGGCAACGTTTCCAAAGTGTGCAAGGTGTAGTCTTGCCATCTTTGCTCCCAAGGGGCACTCTGGTTGGACTTCTTCCAGAACAGATCTTGTTCTTTTGGCGGTCCACGGCACATTTAACATTCGTCTCTCACACCACAATTCAAAGGCAAAGTAAAAAGAACCATGCAACAAAGCATATTCATAGTTCGTGAACAGGCTGGGAGCAGGTGCATGAGGCAGCCTCGTTCAGAGAAGGTTACTGAATAGACTTGAAAACAAAGAGAGATCACAAAGAGCTGGCGTGTGTGCAGTCCCTGGGTGGCACAAATGGTTTGCACTTTCAGCTATGACCCTAAAGGTTGGCCTTTTGAACTCATACCAAGGTGCCACGTGTGAGGATCTGTTTTTGTACGTCATAGTCAAGAAAACCTAGCAGAGAGCTCTGCTCTGAAATACCTGCTTCTCCATGAGTCAGATCATCTCTGCAGCCACGGGTTTTTCTTCTGTTCTTTGTGCTAGCTCTGTAGAGTCCTGGGTGGCACAGACAGTCGCCATGCTAGGTTGCTAACTGAAAGCTTGTATGTTCCAGTCCACTGCGGGGCACCTCGGAAGAAGGGCCTGGTGATCTCCTTTCAAAACATGAGACATGGAAAACCCTACAGAGCACACGTCTACACTGACACACGTGGAGCACACGTCTACGCTGACACGTGGAGCACACGTCTACGCTGACACGTGGAGCACACGTCTGCGCTGACACACGTGGGGCACACGTCTACGCTGACACACGTGGGGCACACGTCTACACTGACACACGTGGAGCACACATCTACGCTGACACGTGGAGCACACGTCTGCGCTGACACACGTGGGGCACACGTCTACGCTGACACACGTGGGGCACACGTCTACGCTGACACACGTGGGGCACACGTCTACACTGACACACGTGGAGCACACGTCTATGCTGACATACGTGGAGCACACGTCTATGCTGACATACATGGTATTACCCTGAGGTGGAGCTGACACAGTGATAACTGCCATGGGCACCTTTGCTCAGAACTGTAACTGTTCCTGTTCTGTGACAGAGCCCACCAGGCACATAAGATAAATCACGCCGATCTACTGCTGAGGCAAGAAAGCAGCAACGCTGACAATCTCAGCCCGTTGGAAGCGGTACCAGGTCGTTCACATTGTAAGTCATTACTGTGATTGCGAGGTGTCTCCTCGGGGCGCCCCGAGCACAGCACTGCTTGGGCCGCGCCGTCCTCACCAGCACCGTTGCCCTGGAGCCCACTGTGTGTTGCGTGGGCACGGCTGCCCCTTTGAATGGGTCTTCTCTAACGCGATGCTGTGCGTCTTCCGTAGTTGCTCCGTCTGAAAAGGAAAGCAGGCAGAGAGTTGGGAACCCCACACCATGAAGAAAGCAGCACCAGGAGATGAGCACATCCTTCTGACCTGAGGTTCCTGTGCCAAGACACTCCCTGGACGAAGACTGATGCAACACAAGGACTTTCCTCCAGAGCCGAACAGGGGGAACGGCCTTCCCCCGGAGCAGACATCCTGAATTTGGACTTGTAGCCTACCAGACTGTGTAAGAATAAACTTTCCTTCATTAAAGCCCTCCACTCTGCAGTGTTTCTGTTAGAGCAGCACTAGCTGACTGAAACCCTGGGAAACTGCACAGTTTAGCAGCCTGCACGGCAGTGCTCGGCAGTCCTGGGGGGACTTGGCCACACAGACACACAGGCCCAGCTTGAGATTCATTTCCTTTGCCAAGTAAACGTGTGGGAACTGTGCTGAGGATCCCAGTAAATCGAACGTCTGCTGAGTGACAGCGCTGTCTGTGTCCGATCTCTGCAGCGCCTGGGTTGTGGGCATGTCAGGAGGTCAGTGAGCCAGAAGTTACTGAGCACCCACGGTTGTGACTGGTTCTATGAATTCCTGTTTGTGCCTGTGACACCTGCTACTCTCTCTGGGCCTCTCTGCACTTGTAGTGGCTTGCCCAGCTCCCCAGCTCCAGCAGGCCCGGGTGTGGGGTCCGGGGCCCTTGGCCTGCAACACAGAGCAGGCCCTGCTGAAGGTATACATTCAGGGGTGCTGGGTGGTGATGGATGCCCTGGATCATGTGCACACTCAAGGAGCTGTCTAATGGTGTAGACAAGTGTCACCATGAGTGGCTTTAAAGACCAGAAAGTTTTTTCTTCTCAGTTTCAGAGGCTGGCAGGTTGAAGTCGGGCTCTCAGCTCTGTCAGTCCTTCCTTTGATGGTAGCCCCTGGTGCTCGTTGGTTCTGTGGCTCATAGACCATCTTTGCGTGGTGTCTGTCTTCCCCTGTGTGTGCCTCTGGGTGTGTCTGATCTGCTTCCTTGTAACTCCAGCATGATTAGATCTAGAGCTCATCCTACATGGATGTGATCTAGTTAACATAGCAAAGTAAACTTCATTTTCAAATGGGATTGCATTCACAGGTATAGGAGTCAGGATTCCTACACATATTTTAGAGTGGCGGGAGCACAGTTCAATCTATGACAGGTGTCAACAGAAGCTTATAACAGCATTGGGTTGAGGGGAAACCTGGAAATATGAGGTCTGACAAATAACTCCATGAACTCAAGTGTTCTAAGCACTACAAACCTCATTGCTGAATATCACTACAGTCGTCTTTGCAGTGCTCCCCTTGGGAAGCTACGTACCGATGCCAGCGCCTAGTCCACCCTTCAAAGCAATTTTGGAACTCTTTCTGGGATGGCTATAGTGCACGATGGCATGGTGGCAAGTAAGTGAACTTCACTGTCTTGTTGTCTATGAGGAAGTTTTTAGCCAGTAAACAAATGGCTCTACTGGAACATCCTACCTGTCTACCTGCCCTTGCCCCAATGACTCTTTACTTTACCCATAGATAAAGGAAATATTGAAAGGAAGACATTTGGATGACATTCAGGACATCAAAGGTAGTACTGTGACAGCTGTGATGGCCAGAAAGAGTTCCAAGGCTTTGAAGGCCAGTCTAGGCACTGGCATTGGTGTGTAGCTTCTCAAGGGGAGTACTTCCAAGGTTACCCTAGTGATGTTCAGCAGTGAGGTATGTAGAACTTTTTCTGGGATGAGTTCACAGACTTAACTGGCAGTCCTCATAAGCATTCTCATTTTAGACGCTGGAACTTACTCTTGTGCAAGGCTTCCATCAGATGCTGCTCATGGCCTTAAGACTCTGGGCATGTTGCAGGTAGTAACTTCCCTGGAAAGCAGAAGGGATTGCCAATGGCTTCTATAAGATCTCTATGTCTTTTTTTTTTTTCCAGAAAATAAACCGCATAGAGGGTAAGAAAATAAAACATTTTATAAATGAATTTTAATAGAGCTCTGGTGATGAAGTGCTTGAAAGCTCAGGCTGCTAACCAGAAGGTTAGCAGTTTAAACGTACCAGCCACTCCTTGGAAGTGATATTGGCCAGTTCTGCGCTCTGCCCTGCAGGACCACCGTGAGATGGAGTTGACTTGGGAACACCCAACAGCAGGTGAATCTCATCTCAGAATCCCCTAAAGTGAAGATGTTTTGACTTGTTTACATGTTTATACAATGAATGAAAGAAGCTTTCCTCTGTGTGCCTCACACGAGGTGTTGGTTGTTGCAAGATGCTGCCAAGTTGGTTGTGACTCGTAGTGACCCCGTGCACAGCAGGATGAGACATTGCCTGGTCCTGCGCCACACCCACATCACTGTATGTTTCATCCCATGATTGTAGTCATTGTATCAGTCCATCTTGTTGGGGCTCTTCCTCTTTGCTCTACTTTACCAAGCTTGATGTTTCTCCCCAGGGATTGGTCCCTCCTTGCAACGTGTCTAAAGTATGTAACATGTAGTCTCTCCATCCTTGCTTCCAAGGAGCACTCTGATTGTACTTCTTCCAGAACAGACCTGTTTGTTCCTTCAGTGGCCCATAGTATAGTTAATGTTCTTCTCCAGCACTATACAATTCAAAGGCATCGATTCTTCAGTTTTCCTTATTTATCGCCCAGCTTTTGCATGGATATGAGCAATTGAAAATACCATGGATTTGATCAGGTGTCCTTCATCTTCAAGGTGACATCTTTACTTTTCAACACGTTAAAGAGGGTCGCAATAGATATGCCCAAGGCAATGAGTCTTTTGGTGTCTTGACTGCTGCTTCCATGGACATTGATTGTGGAACCAAGTAAAAGAAATCCTTGAAACCTCAATATTTTCTCCATTTATCCTGATGTTCACATGAAGTTGGAAGTTGTAACACAGCATCATGCCCAACCCTGCCCCACGTGATAGGGAGTGTGACTGGATGGCACTACAGACAGCATTTCTGACCTGGAAGAAGGCATGAAAGTGGTCAGAAGCATTTTTTTTTTTTGAAACATTCTTCCCATTTCTTCCCTCTGAATGTGGCTCCACCTTTTGGATAAACTCCTAATGCTTAGCCCTCCTTGTGAGACAGGTGGGTTGAACTTCCTCTTTTTCCCCAGAGTAGTAGACAAGCTCAAGAACCCTTGACTGATTGGGCGACCAGGGTCTCAGGCCTCAGCCAGACAGGATAGAACAGGCCATGTCAGAACAGTCTCTCCTTCTCCCAGAAAGGGACTGCGGGGAAAACAACCCCAGCTGGTTTCTGTCTCCAGGTGGCCTGAACATCTCCCTCTTAGCACTTTGAGGAACACCTCGGCAAGAAGTGCTGCCACTTTGCATTCTGGCTACTTCAGTGACATCTATGAAATACCACTCTTTATAAGTTGACCCAGAGAAAGCTGATGAATGAATCAGACCTGGCCCTGGCCTAAGGGAAGCAGAGAATCTACTCCAGTGTGCCTTGGCCGCTCCCAGTCCCCTCCCTTACGCATCAACCACAGTGTTCTCCACGTGCCTCTCACTCTAGAGGGATGTCACATGCCCGTCCAAGAATGGGCCCTTTCGACTCTAGCCCCTCACCCCTTGCTGGCCAGCCTGTCGCTGGAGGAGACCCATCAAGTCCTACTTCTGCTCTGTGGAAAAAATCCCGGTGCCTAGAATTTATCATCTCATACTTCAACAGCAATACTGTCCCCACTTAATCCAAGTGGATGTGGTAAGCTAATAATGACCCTGGAGGTGGCCACATCCTAATACCTGGAACTTGTGAGTATATCACCTACATGACAAAACTGGGCTGTACAGTTGGAATTAAGGATATTGAGGTGGGAAATGGTCTGAGATGATCTGGGTGGGCCAAACGCCATCACTGTGTTAAAAATCCATTGCTGTTGAGTTGTTTCCAATTCATAGCAACCCTAAGAGACAGAGTAGAAGGGCCCTACAGAGTTTTCAACAAGTGGTGGGTGGATTGCAACTGCACGTCTTTGGGTTAGCCACCAAGCACTTAACCACCATGCCACCAGAGCGCCGACGCCACCACAAGAGCCTTTGTAAAAGGAGCCAGAGGCGACTAGCCAGCACAGAACAAGATGGCAATGTGACACAGAAGCAGGGCGTTCCACTGCTGGATTTGCAAAAGGAGGAAGAGGTGCTGGGGTTGTGGCCCCAGCAGCCACTAGAGGCAGGGAGAGATTCGGCCCAGGAGCTCTGGGAGAGTGCAGCCTGCGGACACCTTGGTTTCAGCTCCGTGAGACTGACTTTAGACTCCAGATTCGCAAACGGCAGCAGAGTCAGTGTGTGCGGTTTGAAGCCACCAGCTATGTGGAAATTTGTTGAGTGAAAAATAGTCCACAAATACCTGCTCCAAACACAGATACTATTTCCCAGGGTCCTTGGCAGCTGTGTGTGGCCATGTTACCAGGTTCTGACCCCATCAGAGTACTGCAGCAACTTCTAGAAAAGGATTCTTGAATGAAGGCACACGTCCTCGTGGAGGAGCCCTGGTGGAAGGTGACTGAGTCCTTGGCTGCTAGCTCAGAGGTCCAGGATTGGAACCTGCCAGCTGCGACTCAAGAGAAAGATGTGCCAGCCGGCTTCTGTCAAGATTACAGTCTTGGAGACCCCGTGGGGCGGCTCTAGTGGGTCCCATAGGGCTGCTACGAGTCAGAATCAACTCAACAGCAATGGGAGGGGTGTCTTCGTCATCTAGTGCTGCTGTAGCAGAGATACCACAAGTGGGTGGCTTTAAAGAGAAATGTTATTCTTAGCCCAGTAGGCTTTAAGTCTGAATTCAGGATGTCTGCTCCAGGCGAAGGCTTTCCCTTTCTGTTGGCTCTGGCAAAAAGTCCTCGTGTCAGTCTTTCTTCGGTCTGAGGTTGTCTTGGCACTGGAACCTCCACTCGGAAGGGTGCGTTCTGCTGTTGGTGCTGCTGTTTTGGTGGTATGAGGTCCCCAACTCTACTTGATTCTCTTTCCTTTTTTTCTCTTGTAGGATAAAAGGATAAAAGGTGGCGCAAGCTACATTCCAGGGAAACTCCCTTTTCATATGAGTAGGGTGGTGTACTTAGGAAGGGTGTTACAGTCTCACCCTGATCCCCTCTAACATAATCTAATCTATAACCACAGGCAGAAATTAGGATTCACAGCATAGGAAAATCACAAAATGGAGAGCAATCACAAAATACTGGGAATCATGGCCCAACCAAATCATTGCACATGTTTTTTGAGGGACACAGTTCAATCCATGACAGACAAGGGTTCATCTTTTTTCTGCTGCCTGGAATGCTGACAGGTTGGCTGGGGTGCTGGCAGCCACCTTCAACTGGGGAGCCGAGTCTATACACAGAGGCAAGCCACCCAGGCTTGCCTAATACATTACATAAAATAGAAATAAATATCTACTCTGTTTACCAAACACCACCCCATATTCTGTGGTGTCAGCTGGGACTCTCAGGGACTTGGTGAGGGTCAGAGGAGGACTGCACTCCACGGGGCCATCACAGGCTGGTGTTTCAGGGGCAAATCCCTGGCCTTTCTTCTGAGGTCCCTCTGGGTGGATGGAAGCCTCCAACCTTTTGGCCAGCAGCTGAGTGCGGTCACTGCTGGCCCCACTCAGGGTCTCCTCGAGCCCACTGAAGCACATGTCACGCGGGCCTTCCGGTGAGCCTAGCGCAGTCATGACCGCCAGAACCTGCTCGTGGTCGGAGCACACTGCCTTCACAGGTCCTCTCCGAAGGACCCCATGGGCTAACGAACACCTCTGTTTGCTGCTCCCTAAAGCCTTTAGCGTGACACTGATCATTGTTCTCTCTGTTCCTAGATCACTGTCACATCCCGTAAAGTATTAGTCACTATCATGCTTTCAAACTACATACGTGTAATCACGACACGGACTCAGAAGTACGTCTACCAGTTGAGGCTCTAATATGAACTCTAAGCCGCTTCCGTCTCTGTCTTCAGTGTTGTCAGTGGTTGAACTGTTTGGACTTGCATATGGATGTATTTTTCTTTTAAATATTTTATTGTGTTTTAAGTGAAGGTTTACAATCCACATCAATTTGCCATGTACTCTCCCCCCACTATATAACTCTAGCTGCCCTTCCCACCTCCTGACAGCACACTCCTTCCACCCTGTACTTCCCATACCCTTTTAACCGACTCTTGTCCCCTCCACCCTCTCATCTCACCTCTGGACAAGGGCTGCTCAGACAGCCTTTACGTACATATTTAAGACAAGAAACGCATTCTTCGCAAGCATCACTCTGTGTCTTATAGTCCAGTCCAGTCTTTGTCTGAAGACATGGCTTTGGTACTGGTTTAAGCTCTGGGCTAACAGAGGGTGCTGGGACCGTGTCCTCAGGCAACCTCCAGTCTCACAGTCTTTTAATCAAGTGCTAGTTCTGCATACACATTTTCCTCTTGCTACATCAGGGACTTCACATTGTGTTCCCTGTCGGGACTGCCACTGGTGGTGGCCAGGGTTATCCAGTTCTTCTGGTCTTATGCTTATGTGGTCTCTGGATCATATGGAACCTCTTCTCATAGGGTTATATTTTCCTCATGTCTTTAATGTCTTTTATTCTTCTCTGCTCTGGGTGGGTTGGGACCAACTGATGCTACTTAGATGGCCCCTTGTTAGCTTTTAAGACCACAGATGCCACTCACCAACTTGAGATGCAGAAGATTTTCTTAAAAAATCTTTGTTATACTAATTGATCTAGGTAGCCCCTGAAGCCATGGTCCCCAAATCCCTGTCCCCTACTACTCTGTCCTTCTAAGTGTTGGGCTGTATTTAGAAAACCTTCCAGCTGTGGTCCAGGGACGCTACCCGAATTCCTACCTGTAATCTGTGGATACCCTTCTCCCTCCCTCACCATCCCTGTGACCTCAAAGATTGTGTTCTCCTGTGCTTAAACCTATTCTAAACTCCTTATAAGACTGATCAGGTGCAATATTTGTCCTTTTGCACCTGACTGATTTTACTTAGTCTAATGTCTTCTAAACGAATCCATGATATGAGGTGTCTCCTAAGATCATCCTTGTGCTTTATCATTGCGTAGTATTCCACTGTGTGACTCTACCATAGTTTATCCATTTATATGTTGATGGCACCAAGGTTGATTCCATCTTTGTACTATTGTGGACAGTTCTGCAATGAACGTTGTTGTGCATGTATCTGGTTGTGCAACAGCCTTGTTTCTCTAGGATATATTTCAAGAAGTAGGATTGCTGGATTGTGTGTTATTTCTATTTCTAGCTTTTGAACAAAGTGCCAAATCAATTTCCAAAGTGTCTGCACCATTTTGCATTCCCAACAACAGTGCAGAAGAGTTTCAGTCTCTCTACAACTGCTCTAACATTTACTGTTATGTGTTTTTTGGATGAATGCCAGCCTTGTTGGGGTAAGATGGCATCTCATTGTAGTTTTGATTTGGATTTCTCTGACGGCGTATATTCGTGAGCATCTCCTTATCTATCTCTTAGCTGCCTGGATGTCTTCTTTGATAAAGTGCCTGTTCGTATCATTTGCCCATTTTTAAGATGGATTATTTTTCTTTGTCTTGTTGAGGTTTTGCAGTATCTTGCAGATTACGGCGATTAGACATAGGTCAGATCTGTGGTAGCTAAAACTTCTTTCCTAGTCTGTAGGCTGTGTTTTCATCCTTTTGGTGAAGTCTACGGATGAGCGTAAGTATTTGATTTGTGGGAGTTCCCAGTTACCTATTTCTCTTCTGGTGCTTGTGTGTGGACATGTATTAGAGCTCCCAGCATTGTCCCTATTTTTTCTTTCATGATCTTGATTGTTTTAGATTTTTAAATGGTCTTTGGTCCATTTTGAGTTAGTTTTTGTTCAAGGTGTAAGCTATGGGCCTTGTTTCCTTTGTTTTTTCTTTTTTTTTGCAGATGCCAATACCATTTACTAAAGAGACTATCTTTTTCCCACTTTGTAGACTTTGTAAAGTATCAGCTGCTCATAGGTGGATGTTACATCTGTTACAAACATTTTTGGGGGGCCATAATTCAATCCATGACATGCCACTCTTTGGCCTCCCCCAAATCACATCTCTCCTACATGCAAACATATTCACCTCACTGTATCAAAGCAAAAGTCTTAAATCAACTCCAAGACCAAAACACAAAAATTCCTCTACATCTGTGAAATCTAGACTACAAGTTGTCTGCTTCCAAAATACAATAATAAAGCAGGCAGGTACAAGCTATTCTTTTCCTTCACAAATGGGAGAAGAAGGCAAAACAGGCAACAAGTGACTCAGCAGAACACATTACATTAGCCCTTAAATCTTTGAAAATAATCTTTTTTTTGAGACATTTTACACAGTGGCCCTGCTCTCCAGACTCTAGGTATTGGCCACACTACGGACTCTGAGTGGAAGCCCCTTGGCCCTCCACTACAACACTGCATTCTAGGCCTGCTGGGACAACAATCTGCTCCCTCAGCTTCAGGTGCACAATCTTCTAAGTCCATCAGAGTAGCAACTTCACAGTCAGAAACACTGGGGGCCCTGGCCCCACTGTTAGAAACCCTTGAGGTCATGCTCATACCTCTTAAGACTGAGGCAGCTCGACTTCTCATGCTCCCTGTCTGCTTCCTATGGCCTCATGGCCTGGGCCTCACGCCTGCTTCTGCACTGTTAGGACAAGTGTTTCAAGCTTTGTTGCTCCACTGATTTAAATGGCTGGAGGCACCCCGCTTTACCAGGAAGACTTCTGTTCACAGGTTCCCAGCTCTTTCACTCCATGGGTCGGCTCCATTGCTGGCTTGTGCTGGTCTAGTTCTGTTGCTGCCTGTTTGCTGTTGCTGCCGCTGGCCCTCTCCTGCTTATTTCTCACCATCTATGCCTTCTTCAGTGTCAGACTCCTTCTAAGTCTTCCATTCACAGTTTCAAAACCACTTCCACATTTGTGATATATCTGTTAGGACAGTACCAGGTGGCTAAAACAGAATTTGGTACTGAGAGAGTAGGGTACTGCTCTAACAGATACCTAAAATGTGGAAGTGGTTTTGAAACTATGATTTTTTTCTTTTGTTCTATTTATTTCACAATTTTGAATTTTGGTAAGGAGTGCTTTGTGGCCTAATATGTAGCCTGATATATCAATATTATGTATTAAGTTGGGAGTTTTTGAACTACCTTTAAAATTTTTTATTTTGTGATGGGTTTATTTGATTGTTGTACTTCTGTTCTACATATGTCAGTTGTATATGTGGCCAACATTAATTGTTTTTCTAACGATGAACCATCCCTGTATCCCTGACATGAATTTTACTTGGTGATGATGAATTATTTTTTTGATATGCTGTTGAATTCTATTGGCTAGAATTTTGTTGAGGATTTTTTCATCTAAGTTCATGAGAGATATTGAGATATTGGTCTATAATTTTCCTTTTATTGTTCTGTCTTTAGCTGGTTTTAGTATCAGGATTATGCTGGCTTCATAGAACGTATGTGCGGATTTTCCAGCTTTTTCTACATTCTGGAATACCTTCAGTAATAGTGCTGTTAACTCTTCTCTACAAGTTTGGTATAATTCTGCAGTGAAGGTGTCTGGGCCAAAGCTGTTTTAAGTTGGGAGGTTTCGAATTACCTTTAAAATTTTTTCTTTTGTGATGGGTTTATTTAATTGTTCTACTTCTGTGCTAGTTTTAGTAGGTGGTGTGTGTCTAGGTATTTGTCCATTTCCTCTTTATTTTTTTTTAAATTTTATCAGAGTACAATTTTTCATAGTATTCTGTTATGATTCTTTTAATTTCAGATGGGTCTCTTGTATTACTGCTCATCTCATTTCTTATTTGAGTTATCTGCCTCCTCTCCTGTTTTTCTTTTGTCAGCTTGGTCAATGGTTTATCAATTTTGTAGATCTTTCCCCCAAAACAGCTTTTGGTCTTGTTTACTCATTTTGATCGTCTTTTTATTTTCTAATTAATTTAGTTCTGCTCTAATTTTTATTATTTGCTTTCTCTGGTGCCTGAGGGGTTCTTTTGCTATTGTTTTTCAACTTGTGAGAATTGTAGAATTAGTTCATTGATTTGGGCCTTTTCTTCTTTTTGAATGTATGCATCTGTTGAGATAAATTACTTTCTGAACATTGTTTTTGCTGTGTCCAATAGATTCTGGCAATAAGTGTCATCATTATCTATTCATTCTATGAATTTTTTTTATTTCATACTTGATTGCATCTATAATCCAGGCATTTTTGAGCAATGTGTTGTTCAGTTTCCGTGTTCTTGATTTTTTTTTCTTTTCAGTTTTTTGTCTGTTAATTGATTTCTACTTGTATGACTTTGTGGTCAGAAAAGATGCTTTGTAACATTTCAGAATTTTGAATTTTGGTAAGGATTGCTATGTGGCCTAACATATTAATATTATACATTAAGTTGGGAGTTTTTGAATTACCTTTAAAATTTTTTCTTTAGTGATCAGGTTATTGTTCTATGTATATCAGTTATACGTGTGGCCTAATATATTAATTCTGGAGAGTGTTCCATTTTTTTAAAAAAATTGGTTTGTATTTTCACGTTTCTCAGTTATTTGATTTTCATGTTCAGTTTTATTTATCTTTAACTGGTAGATGAAAGGCACTTTCTATTTAGGTATATTTCTAAAACTTGTAACTTTAACCTGTAAGTCATGAGAAAAATATTTAGAAAATTTCTGAATGTAGGCATAGAAACACAGAAGCATGTGAAGTGTGCGAGGAATGTAGCTAACCTGTGAATTTGACCTGATATGCTGTGGTGTAAGAAGATACAGAATGGTTAAAATAGATGAAAGAAGATGAAGTAGATAAAAGAAGACATAGTATAGCTAAGCTTTGTAAACTACCTTTGAGGCATGAGTCTAGACAATCTCCCTGATCTCAAACATTGAGGAAAAGTATAGCATTCTATTAATTTCTAACTCTGGAGAAACAACTTCACATACTACCATACTAGCCCTTATCGTGTGAGGCCAAGGTGATAACATCATATTTAAACCCTGAATTTTGGCTCAGTCATTGAGAGAAGGTGAGGAAAACAGAACTTTCTCTAAGTTCTTACTGTCTGAAGATTTGATAGTCTGGCCACCGCTGCTGGCCTCAGATCATAACTCTGACAGACCTCCACGAAATCTACACCATAGTGAAGCCTTCCTCCTGGGATCTCTGTTAAAGGTAAAAGCCTAAAGATTTGGGCCTCAACCATTGAACTAATATTGTGTTGTGTTGTGTTGTTGGGTGCTTTCAAGTCAGTGCCATGAAGTGAAACACAGCCTGGCTCTGCGCCAGCTCACAATCACTGTTACGCCAGAGCCCACTACTGTAGACACTGTCAATCCATCTCATTGGAGGTCTTTCACTTTTTCCCTCTTATTTTATCAACATGATGTCCTTCTCCAGAGAGTTATTTCTCTGATGATATTTCCAACATGTGTGAGACACAGTCTTCCCATCCTTGCTTCTAAGGAGCACTTCTTCCAAGACAGATCTGTTCGTTCTCTTGGCAGTCCATACCTATTCAATATTCTCTTCCAGCACCACAATTCAAAGGCTTCAATTCTTATGTCTTTCTTATTCATTGTCCAGCATGCACACAAGGCAACTAAAAACACCATGCCTTTGGCCAGGGGAACCTCTGTCTGCAAAGTGACATCTGTGCATTTCAACAGTTTAAAGAGGTCTTTTGTAGCAGATTTGCCCAGTGCAAGATGTCTGGCCATTTTTCAGCGGCTACTTCTGTGGACACTGATTGTGGAACCAAGTAAAATGAGGTACTTGACAACCTCAGTCTTTTCTGTTAATTATGATATTGATTATTGGTTCCGTTGTGAGGATTTTTGTTTTCTTGATGTTGACATGTAGTCCATATGGAAGGCATGGTCTTTAATCTTCATCAATAAGTTTATCAAATCCTCTTCACTTTCAGCAAGCAAGCTTGTGTCATCTGTGTTCTGCACGCTGTTAATGAGTCTTATTTCAATTCTGCTGCCCAAATCGTTTTCATATAGTCCAGCTTCTCCAATTGTTTGTTCAGCATACAACCTGAGTAGGTCTGTGGAGACGATATAACTCTGATGCACACTTTTTCTGACTTTAAAACATGCAGTGTCCCCTTGTTACATCTGAACTATTGCCTACTGACCTGTGTACAGGTTCCTCATTAGCACAATATTGTGGAATTCCCATTTTATGCAATATTATCCATAATTTGTTATGATCCATACCATCAAATGCCTTTGCATAGTTAATAAAACACAGGTAAACTTCTGTTATGGATTGAATTGTGTCACCCCAAAATATGTGATTCCTACTTTGTGCTTGTAATTTTATATTAAAGAGAATTAGGGTGGGGTTATAACACTCCTACTGAGATCACATCCCTGATCTGAAGAAAAGATAGTTTCCCTCGAGTGTGGACTGTACCATCTTTTATTCTACAAGAGATAAAAGAAAATGGAAGCAAGCGGGGAGTGGGGTCTTCATACCCCAAGAAAGAAGCACGGGGAGCAAAGTGCCTCCCTTGAGCGCAGAGTTCACAGGAGGAGAAGCTCTGCTACTCCAGGGGAGGATTGATGACAAGGGCCTTCCTCCAGGGCTGACACAGACAGCAAACTTCCCCTTGGAGCTGACTCCCTGAATACGGACTTGTAGCCTACTAAGCTGTGAGAAAAGGAATTCCTTCCTGTTAAAGCTATCCACCTGTGGAATTTCTGTTACTGCAGAGCTAGATGATAAAGACATCTTGCTGGTATTCTTCACCTTTAGCTAGGATCCATCTGACGTTCGCAGTGCTATTCCTGGTTCTGCGTTCTTTTCTGAATCCAGCTTGAATTGCTGGCATGTCTCTGCCAACATACCGCTGCAGTCACTGCTGAATGGTCTTTAGCAAAAGTTTACTTGTGTGTGATGTTGATGACACTGTTTGATAATTTTTGCATTTGGTTGGACCACTTTTCTTGGAAATAGTCATAAATTTGAATCTCTTCTAGTGGGTTGGCTGGGCAGCTGCCTTTCAAATTTCTTAGCATAAATGAGTATGCACCGACAGCACTGCGTTCACTTATGACACATCTCCGTTGATATTGTCAGCTCCTGGAGCCTTGCTCTTGGCCAGTGCCTTTAGTGAAGCTTGGACTCCTGCCTTCGGCACCACCGGTTTCTGACTATAGGCTACCTCCTGAGGCCATGGAAGCTGGGTCTGTTCTTTTTGGTTATGACTCTGTGTATTACTCCTGAAGCTTCCTGTATTGCTTAGTATTTTCTCCGTAGAATCAGGTCTTTCAACCTGAGACATGCCACGTGTGTTCTTTCACTTCACTTTTCTATCTCTGGCTCTTTGCACATGTTGTCATAAGGCTTTACTTTGTCTTGTTGAACTGCCCTTTGAAATCTTTAGGTCTTTTCACCTGTAATGCACAAAGTATAAATCTAGGAAAATTGGAAATTGTCAAAATTGAAGTGAAATGCATCCACATCCATATCTTAGGCATTAGTGAACTGTAATGGACAAGTGTTGACCATTTTTAATCAGACAGTCATATGGTCTTCTATGCTGGTGGCATAGTGGATTAAGTGCTACATCTGCTAACTGAGAGGTCAGCAGTTCAAATCTGCCAGATGCTTCTTGGAAACTCTATGAGGCAGTTCTCCTCTGACTTCTAGGGTCACTATGAGTCAGACCCAACTCGAAGGCAGCGGGGGATGCTGGAAATGACAACTTGAAGAGGAATGACGTTGCATTCATCACCAAAAGACTATCTCGAGATCTATCCTGAAGTACAGTTCTGTCAGTGACAGGGCAATATCCATGTCCCTACAGGAAAGGCAAAGTAATATGACTGGTACTTAAACTTACAAACCAACCACTAAGGTCAAATATGAAGAAACTGAACATTTTTATCAACTTCTGCAGTCTGAGATTCATCGAATATGCAATCAGAATGTGCTGATAATCACTGGTGATTGGAATATGAAAGCTGGAAAACATGAAGAAAGGTTGGTAGTTGAAGAATATAGCCTTGGTGATAGAAACGATGCTGAAGATCGCAGGACAGCATTTTGTAAGACCAACGGCTTCACTGCAAACGTCTTCTTTCACCAGCATTGTGATTGTGATTGTTAATTTTGATGCTCTGATTCTGAATGAATGTTGTGAGATCTCCCTTTTGCCCTTTCCCATGACTATCTTTCGATGAGGTAACGCTGGTGGCACATTGGTTAAGAGCACTGGCTGCTAACTGAAAGATCAGACATTTGAATCTGCCAGATGCTCCTTTGGACCTATATAGAAGAGTTCTACTCTGTCCTATAGCCAGCCAAGCCAAGTGCCGTCGAGTATAGGGTAGCTATAATCAGAATTGACTCTATGGGTGTCTTTCAATGAACTAAATGAGTTTATGTGTGACCAACCCTAGTATCTCCCTATTAATTTTCTAAGATAAAATCCAACATGACAAAAATAAACTGAAAACAATCTGATTCAATTAATTTACAATAAGTTGTAGGTAACTGGCAACACTCTCATGGTTTGTCCTCTAATTTTTCTTTTTGCTGTTGTTGTTATTCTTAACACAAATTTCTGTCCTAGATGGTGAAATTTTCAGGCATTAAGGTGAAGTACAGAGAGACAAACGACACGGTCCCTGCTGCAGACTCTGTCTTTAATTTTGTTGGTGGCTGATCTGTTCTGATTTCTAGTGGTATTTATTTTTTTGTATTTTCAGGTTTTTAACATTTCATACTCACTCTTGTTTCTCTTCAAATAATAAAAGATAGGCACTTTCTATGTAGGTATATTTCCTAGTCTAATTTTTTCCCCAGCACACTATTTTATGGAAGTGTTAGTGGGTTGTCTTCTTACTTGTTGAAATGTTTCAGTAATGTTATTTACTTATTTATTTTTAATTGTGCTTTTGGTGAAAGTTTACAGCTCAAGTTAATTTCTCTTCCCCAAATTTTTAAACATATTGTTATGCAACAGTAGTTACAATATCTGTAAGGTGACAGCACACTCCTCCTCCCCCCCGGTCTCCTGTGTCCATCCAAGCAGCCTGTTCTTTCTGCTTTTTCATCCATGCTCCAGACAGGGAGCTGCCAATTTGGTCTCATGTATCTGAGTCTAGTTGTGCTGATTTCCCCTGTATTGTGTTGTCTTACCCTTCATCAAATATAGTTCTTGTCTACTATCTAGTTAGTGAATTCCCCTCTCCCTCCCTCCCTCCCCTTGTAACCACCAAAGAATGTTTGCTTCTGTGTTTAAAATTTTTTTTAAGTTCTTACAATAATTGTCTGATGCAATATTTGCTCTGACGTGACTGATTTCAGTATCATAACGCCCTTCAGATTCATCCATGTTGTAAGGTGTTTTATGGATTTGTCAATTGTTCCTTATTATATTTCATTGTGTGTATGTACCATAATTTGTTTATCCCCTCATCTGTTGATGGGCACCTAGGTTGTTTCCATCTTTTTGCTATTGTGAACAGTGCTACAGTGAGCTTGGATGTGCATGTATCTATTTGTGTGACAGTTCTTAGTTCTCCGGGATGTATTCTAAAGAATGGCATTGTTAGATCACTTGGTACTTCTAGTTTTAGCTTTTTAAGGAAATGCAAAATCCATTTTCAAAGTGGTTGTACCATTTTGCATTCTTCCCAGCAATGCACAAGTGTTCCACTCTCTCCTCAGCCTCTTAAACATTCATTATTTTGTGTTTTTTTGGTTCAGTGCCAGGCTTGTTGGGGTGAGATGTTATCTCATTTTAGTTTTGATTTGGATTTATGTAATGGCTAATGACATTGAGCATTTCCTTAGGTATCTGTTAGCCTCCTGAATGTCTTCTTTGGTGAAAAGCCTGTTCCTGTTCTTTTCCCAATTTTTCATTGGGTCATTTGTCTTTTGGTTGTTGAGGTACTGCAGTATCCTATAGTTTTAAGAGATTAGCTGCTTATCAGAAAAGTTGTAGCCAAAACTTTTTTTCCAAATCTGGAAGTTCTATTTTCACTGGTTTGGTGAAGACTTTTAATGAGTGTAAATATTTGACTTTTGGTAGCTCCCAGTTATCTAGTTTCTCTTCTGTTGTTTATACGTTATTAGTTATGGTTTTGTCTTGGAAGCAGTACGACGAGAATGTTCCTTAAAAAACAAGGATGGCAAGATTACCTCTCATACACTTTGGAAATGTTATAAGGAGGGAACTGTCCCTGAAGAAGGACGTTATGCATGACAGCGGGTCAGCAGAAAAGAGAAAGACCCTCAGAAAGATGAATGGACACAGTGACTCCAACAATGGAATCATGCATTGCAATGACTGTGAACATGGCACAAGACTGGGCAGGATTTGGTTCTATTGTGCACAAGGCCGTAATGAGTTGGAACCAACTTGATGGTACCTAACAACGACAGTTATAGTTTATGTTCTGTTTATGCCTTGCGTTAGAATCATAGCATTGTCTCTGTTTTCTTTCATGATTTTTGTAGTTTTAGATTTTATAGTGAAGTGTTTGATTCCTTTTTAGTTAATTTTTGTACATGGTTTGAGGTATGGGTCTTTTGTTTTTTTATTTTTTCAACTTTCTAATTTTTTTTATTAATTACAGTAAAAGAATAAAATTTCTAACATCTATCAATTATCTCATCTATGATAAGCCCTCAGCCCCCCACCCACCCATGTAGCCAACACAATCATTTTCTTCTGTGGATAATTCTCTTGTTAAGTCCTTATAACAGGGGCATCATACAAAATTTATCCTTTTGACACTGATTGACTTCACTCAGCATGATCTCTTCCCAATGAGACCATGTTATGAGATGTTTTCTAAAGCGGTCATTGTTTTTTATTGTAGCATAGTGTTCCATTGAGTAGATGTACCACAGTTTGCTTATCCATTCATCTGTTGATGGACATTGGGGTTGATTCCAACTTTTTGCTATTGTGGACTGTGCTGCAACCAACATTCGTGTACATGTGTCTGTTCATGTGACAACCTTTGTTTCTGAAGGATAAATTCTGTGCAGTGGAATTAATGGTGTATCTATTTCCAGCTTTTTAAGGAGGAAGATTGTTTTCCAAAGGGGTTGTACTGTTTTGCAATCCCACCAGCAGTGTAGGAGTGTTCCAATTTCTTCACAGCCTCTCCAGCATTTGTTGTTTTGTGTTTTTTTTGGATCATGGCCAACCTTGTTGGGGTGAGATGGTATCTCATTGTAGTTTTGATTTGAATTTCTTTAATAGCTAATGATCGTGAGCAATTCTGCATGTGTCTTTCGGCTGCCTGGATACCGTCCTTAGAGACATGTCTGTCTGTCTCCTTCACCCATCACTTAATTGCATTATTTATCCTTTTCTTGTTGATATTTTGTAATATCTTGTAGATTATGGAGATCAGACATCAGTCTGACATATAGTTGCCAAATATTTTTTGCTCATTCTGTCGGTGGTCATTTAATTTTTTTGATGAAGCCTTTGGATGAGAAAAAGTGTTTAATTCTTAGTAGTTCCCATTTATCTATTTTCTCTTCCATTGAACATGCTTTGTCAGATTTTGAAGTCTGTCTACATTATGTATTAAAACTTCCATTGTTGATCCTATTTTACCTTGGATGAGCTTTATCATTTTAGGTTTTATATTTAGGTCTTTTACCCAACTTGAGTTGGTTTTTGTATAAGGTGTTTCAATTTTTTGCAGATGGATATTCAATTTACCTAGATGGCTTCACTGGAGAATTCTACCAAACTTTTAGAGAAGAGTTAATTCTGATACTGTTGAGGCTATTTCACACCATAGAAAGGGATGGAATACTCCCAAATTCATTTTGTGAAGTCAGCATAACCCTGGCACCAAAGCCAGGGAAAGATTCCCCCCCCCCACCCACAAAAATCTCACAGACCAATATCACTCATGAACCTAGATGCAAAAATCTTCAACAAAATTCTAGCCAATAGAATTCAACAGCATACATAAGAAAAATAATTCATCGTGATCAAGTTGGTTTCATTCCAGGGATGCAAGGCTGGTTCAACATCAGCAAAACAATTAATGTAATCAGCTACATTAATAACACAAATGATAAGAATCACCTGGTTTTGTCAATTGATGCAGAAAAGGCATCTGACAAAGTTCAGCACCCATTCATTCTTAAAACTCTCAGAAAAATAGGAAGAGAAGGGAAATTCCCCAGTGCAGTCAATAGCATCTACACCTAAAGCCAACCACCTTCATCGTCCTGAATGGTGAAAGACTGAAAGAATTCCCTTTGAGAATAGGAACTAGACAAGGATGCCCACTCTCACCCCTTCTATTCAGCACTGTGCTAAAAGTTCTAGCCAGATCAATTAGGTAAGACAAAGAAATAAGGGCATCCATATTGGCAATGAAGAAGTAAAAATCTCCCTATTTGCGGATGATATGATTGTTTATACAGAGAATCCAAAGGATTCCATAAGTAAACTATTGAAACTAATAGAGGAGTTTAGCAAAGTAACAGGATACAAGATAAACATAAATAAATCAGTAGGATTGCGTTATACCAACAGTGAGATTATTAAAGAAGAAATCACCAAATCAATTCAATTTACTTTAGCCCCCAAGAAGATAAAATACCTAGGAATAAATCTAACCAGAGAAATAAGAAATCTTTACAAAAGAAACTGACAAGACCTTACTACAAGAAACTAAGAGAGACTCACATAAATGGAGTAATCTACCCTACTCATGGATAGGAAGACTCAACATTGTGAAAATGTCTATTTTACCCAAAACAATCTACTTATATAGTGCAATCCCAATACAAGTTCCAGTGACATTTTTTAATGGAGAAACAAATCATCAACTTTGTTTGGAAAGGGAAGGAACCTCGGATAAGTAAAGCACTACTGAAAAAGAAGAACACACTGGGAGGCCTCTCACTACCTGACTTTAGAATCTATTACACTGCCACAGTAGTCAAAACAGCTGGGTACTGGTACAAAAAGAGACAGGCCAATGGAGTAGAGTTGAGACCCCAGAGATGACACCATCCTCCTATGAACAGTTGATATTCGACAAAGGCCCCAAGATTTTAAACTGGGGCAGAAATGATCTCCTTAACAAGCGGTGTTGGCAAAATTGTTCTATTTTTTTTTTTTTTTTTTGCAGATGGATGTCTAAGTTATGCTAGCACCATTTGTTAAAGAGACTGTGTTTTCCCCGTTTGTTGATGTAGAAAAAAAGAAAAAAAACTCATTTTTTGTATGTCTATTTTGTACCCTGGTACTTTGCTAAAATTTTTCTATGAGTTTCAGTAGTTTTCTTGTGGATTCTTTCAGATTTTCTGTGTATGATATCATATCATCTGCAAGTAGAGCTACTTTTACTTCTTCCTTACTAATGTAGATACCTTCTATTTCTTTTTCTTGCCATGTTATTCTGGCTAGAACCTCCAACACAATGTTGAAGAAGGCTGGTGATAGAGTACTCTTGTCTGGTTCCTGTTCTCAAGAGGAGTATTTTCAGATTCCCTCCTTTTAGGACGATGTTGGTTGTCGGCTTTGTATAAATGCCTGTTATTATGTTGAAGAATTTCCCTTCTAGTCCTGTTTTGGTGAGAATTGTTATCATGAATGTGTGCTGGACTTTGTCAAATGCCTTTTCTGCATCAATTGATAAGATCATATGGTTATTGCCTTTTGCTTTATTTATGTGGTTGATTACATTAACTGTTTTTGTAATGTTGAACCATCCCTGCACATCTAGAATGAATCCCACCTGGCCATGGGGAATTACTTTTTTGATATATTGTTGAATTCTGTTGGCTAGAATTTTGTTGAGGGCTTTTTTTTTTTTTTTTTTTTTTTTTTAACGTGTGTTCATGAGGGATACTGATCTGTAATTTTCTTTTCTCTCTGTTTCTCTCTCTCTTTTGTGGTGCGTTTACATGGTTTTGGTATCAGGGTTATGCTGGCTTCATAGACTCAGTTCAAGAGTATTTCATCTTTTTCTATGCTCTGAAATATTGTTAGTAGTAGTGGTATTAACTATTCTCTGAAAGTTTGATAGAATTCTTCAATGAAGCTGTCAGGAGTAGGGCATTTATTTTCCCGGGAGTTTCAGAATTATCTTTTCAGTCTTTTTTTGTCATTGGTTTATTTAGTTGTTCTACTTCTGTTTGTGTTACTTTCATTAAGCAGTGTGTTTCTAGAAATTAGTCCTGTGCCTCTCGGTTTTCAAATTTGTTGGAGTACAAGTTTTCATGGTATTCTGTTATGATTCTTTTAATTTCAGTTTGGTTTGTTGTGATATCACTCATCTCATTTCTAATTCAAGTTATTTGCTTTATTCTCATGTTCTTGTTTGTCATTGGCTGTTGGTTTGCCAGTTTTGTTGATCTTTACAAATAACCAGCTTTTGGTCTTGTTAACTCTTTCAATTGTTCTTCCAGTCTGTATTTCTTTTTCTTTTCTTTCTTTTTTTTCTCTAGCTTATTGTTTCCTTTTTTCTTATGCCAAAGATCTTCTTTTTCTGCCATCTTTACATTTGTTCTAGTTGTACGATTACTGTTTTGAATTTGGTCTTTTCTTCTTTTTCAATATGTGTGTTTATTGGTACAAATTGACCTCTCTGTACTGTTTTTACTGTGTCTCCTCTCCAGGGTCTGGTAGAATGTGTTTTCATTCTCATTTGATTCTGGGAATTTACTTATTCTACCCTTGATTTCTTCTATAACCTAGTAGTTTTTGAGCAAGGTGTGTTCACTTTCCATGTATTTGACGTCTCTTTCCTTTCTTTTTCTATTATTGATTTCTAATTTTATGGCTTTAGGGTCAGAAAAAATATTTTGTATTATTTTGATAATTTAGGTTATATCAAGGCTTCCCTTGTGACCTAATATTGGGTTTATTCTGCAGAATGTTCCATGTGTATTGGAAAAGAAAGTATACTTGGCTGCTATTGAGTGAAATGCTCTGTATAAGTCTATGAAGTCAAGTAAGTTGAATGTGGCATCTGGAAGCATTGAGCTTGTTTCTAGATGTTCTGTTTTTTGCTGAAAGGGGTGTGTTGACATCTCTTACTACTATTGCTGAGCAGTCTGTTCCTCTTTTCAATGCTGTTAGAGTTTGTTTTATGTATATTGGAGCCTTTTCATAGGGTGCATCTATAAATGGTCTTCCAGTAAGGGTGTCCTACTTTGAATTTGAATAAAACAAGTTGTGTAAATAATGCAGCTTTGATTGTTTCCTTATTTTTAAATACATTTGATGACATTATGTGTGGACGAGAACTTCGGGTAAGTAGCTGCCATGGCACCATCTGAATGGATCCAAAAATAATCGGTTATTTTACTCCATTTCTTTTGCCATTGACAGTCACAGCCTCTCCTCATTCACTTTGGAAAAAATAAGGACCAGCGATTCTTCCAGAACAAAATCCACACCAAACAGCCATTTTCTGGGGATGAAGTAAATGTTCTTGAATCTCTATTAGATTTTCATTGCAGTAAATGCTACAGTTTTGTTTGTTAACAAAACTATTCATCCAAAAATGGGCCTTGTCACTGAAGATGATTTTTTGGCCAAAAGCAGGGTCAGTTTCCAATTGCTCCAGAGCCCAGTTGGTGAATGTACTGCACAATCTACTCTAATTGGACTTCAGTTCCTGAATTAAAATAATTTTGCCAGGTTAAAGCTTCAAGTCCAGATACAAAATCTGTCAAGTTATGGTCAACAAAAGGCATGGTTCTTGTGCTTGGCAAGAAATTGGGATGGATTTTTGTACGCACTCTGAAAGATAGTAGCAATGTTTTCATTGAAATGTGCAGTTTGTGGGTGCACAAGTGTTGTCTGACTGGCAACAGACCTAGCTCTCTTAAATTTTTTGATTAAACATCAAATTGTACTCCCAGTAGGACAATTGTGCACATCATAGATTTCACCTAATGCCTGGGATGTTTGGCAAACAACACCCATTTTGATAATTAACAGTTTCTACATGTTGTGGAATCATTTAACTTTTCATGGCTATTTGTCAAGACTAATCAAAAAAACATGATAACTATGGCCACTTAGCTTCACAAATGGCTGCCATGAGCTGTCAAAAATAGGAAATCCTTATTAGAAGACTTTTATTTCTTCCTGGTATATTGACCTTTTAATTATTATGCAGCATCCTACCTTATCCTTTATAGTGAATTTTGTTTAAAAGTCTGTCTTGTCAGAGATTAATATTGCTACTTTCTTTTTTTTGGATGTTGTTTGCTTGATATATAATTCTCCTTCCTTTAAGTTTTTGTTTGTGTATTTGAGTCTAAGGTATGTCTCTTGTTGTCAGTGTATAGGTGGAACATTTTTTAAAATCCATTCTGCTCCTGTATGTGTCTATTATTGCTTTCAGTCTAGTTACAGTCAGTGTAATTACCGATAAGTATGAGTTTAGTGCTGTTGTTTTGATTTTTCTATCTTGTGTGTGTGTGTGTGTGTGTGTGTGTGTGTGTGTGTGTGTGTGTGTGTGTGGTGTTGGCAGTGCTGAGTTACTCTCTTTTCTGTATTTTCGTCTTTATTGTTGATTTGGTATTTGCTGAGTCTTTATGTTTTGATTTTTTTTTAATTTTGATGTGTAGATTTGTTAGTTTCCTTCATAGTTACCTAAAAATTTAACTCTTTTTTGAAGTTTAAACCAAGCTTTTATTTCTTGATATTGCCTTAACTTCTTCTCCACATGAAAGTTGTATGACTACACTAGTCCCTCTTTTTTATTTTCATGTTGTCATCTTTTACATGTTGATGTCTCTGTTTCCCTACACTCAATATTTTCTCTTTGGCTTATTTTTGTTACTTTCTTATCTTGATTAACATCTAGTTGTCCTGTCCTGTGTTATAGTTTTGGCTTTTTATCTGATATTATTGATTCTTTAGCTAGAGGACTCCCTTAGCATTTCTCAAATTTTGGTTTGGATTTAAAAAATTCTCTTTAACTTCTGTTTATCTGTAAATACCATAATTTTGCCTTCATATTTGACAGATAGTTTTGCTGGATATATGATTCTTGGCTGACAGTTTCTCTCCTTCAGGGCTATATGTATGCCGTCCGTTGCTTTCTTTCTCATATGGTTTCTGCTGAGTTGTTGGAGCTTTGTCTTATTGACTCTCCTTTGTGAGTGACTTTTTGTTTGTCCATATCTGCTCTTAAAATTCTTTATCTTTGGCTTTGGCCAGCATGATTAGAATGTCTTGGTGACTTTCTTTTAGGATTTACCTGTGTGGGTTTTGATGAGATTCTTGGCTGGATATCTTCTCATCTTTCACCACATCCGGGAAGTTTTCTGCCAGGAAATCTTCAACAATTCTCTCTGTGTTTTCTATTATTGTCCCTGTTCTGGTACTCCAGTCAGTTGTAGGTTAGTCTTTTCAATAGAGTCGCACATCATTCTTAGGGTTTCTTCATTTTTTAAAATTCTTTTATCTAATTTTTCCTCAAATAAATTGATGGCAGGTACTCAATCTTCAGTCTCACTAATTCTGACTTCCAGTGCCTCAGTTCTGCTCCTATGACTGTCTATTCAGTTGTCCTAATTCTGAAAGTTTGTTGTTTATCTTTTGAATTCCTATTTCCTGCCTCTCTATGGATTCTAGTAGCCTATTGCATTTGACCTTCTGCTGTTATATAGCTTTCCCAAATTCCTCTCTTACTTTATTTATGTGTTCCTTGGCTTTGTCTGAGTTTTGTATGATTTCCATCCTGACCTCTTGCAAGCTCTGTATATTGGTCATTTGAATTCTACCTCTGGTAATTCTAGAACCTGCTCTTCCTGAGGGAGGTTTCCTGTTCTTTGTTTTGTTTGCTTGCTAGAGCCATTATGGCCTGCTTCTTTATGTGATTTGATATTGACTGTTGTCTGTGAGCCTGTCATGGGCTGAATTGTGTCCCCCACCCCAAATGTGTGCAGCAATTTGGCTAGGCCACAATTCCTGGGATTGTGTGATGTTCTTCTGTGTTGTCAATCCCGCCTCTGTGAGGTTAATAAAAGAGAATGAGTAGCAGTCGTGTTGGTGGGACAGGACTCAGTGTGTAAGACTGTGCTATGCCTCAAGGAGATCTCTTGGGATATAATGAAAGGGAAGCAAGCAGAGAGTAGGGGACCTCACACTGCCAAGAAGCAGTGTTGGGAGCAGAGACTGTCCTTTGGAAAGGATCTGGGGCCTCTGCACCTCAGAAGCTCCTAGTCCAGGGGAAAACAGAAGATAAGAACCTTCTTCCAGAATGAACAGAGAAAGCCTTCCCCTGGAGCTGACACCCTGAATTTGGACTTTTAGCCTACTGGACGGTGACAGAATAAAATTTTTCTTTTTAAAGTGATCTACTTGTGATATTTTTGTTATAGCAGCACTAGATTACTATGACAGAGACTTTAATAAGTTTTTGTGTTTATTATATGTTTGCTTGTTGCATCCTAGCTTCCTGTTTTGTTCTGGTATGCCCCAGAAGGCTGGGTATGTGAACTACTTTCATTATTGTTGTCTTGAAGGTCTTCCATCCTGTCACCAAATGGTTAGAGCTGCTATTAGGTTCATGAGCCCAGTAGTTTGCTTATTTTTCTTATGTGGATTCAACTCAGGTTTCCAGGTCATTGGTCACTGAGTATGTTATACAGGTTCTTACCTATAGTTCTAGACAGGCAGGGCTACATAGATGTAATTGGAACAGACACAGGTATCTGGGAGCAGTAGTGCCTAGGCAAATGGGTAATGCCTCTCCTGTGTTCCCAGCTTAGGGGATGTGGTGATTTTTTAAGTGGCAAGACTGGTTTGGGTACAATTAACTTTAAGCTCTCAGCTTAAGGGATTTGGTACCCTTCTTTTTTTGTTTGTTCATTTGTTTATTTGTTCTGTCCCTAAATCTGGGAGATTAGTCAGGCATAATGGGCCCCACTTCTGGTCTAGTGGTTGAGACAACTTCTAAGCACTGCTGGACAGAACTTGGAGATGGGAAAGGAAGAGAGGCACTTCTCACTTATGGAAGGCCCACAGAAGAAAGGCTTATTTTGTACCCATGTGGTGGGTTAGAGGCTTACACTTAACTGTCACAGATTCAGTGCTGCTTCTCCCTGTCTTCAAAGGTTGGCACAGACTCTCTGCCACTCGGCTTCTTGTGTGGTGGCAAAACTCATCCTAAGAGCTAGCGCTTGCCTGAGCCTCTATGTACTAAAGATCCAGGCTGCATGATGCCATCTAGGTCAGGTCTGGCACCTCTATGCTTTTTTTTAAACTGTCTCTCTGTCTCCCCACCACTCAGTCTGAATCCTCAGCTTTGCCTTTGATTTGCAGAGCTCCTAGAGTGTCATACATAATCAATTCACTTGGTTTTTGGGTCTTTAATGTAAGAGGAGCTATAGCAAGCATCTAACTATTTCACCATCTTGGTCCTGCCTCCCAGTTGCATTCTTAAGAATTTTTTTTCTCTTATTATGAATTTCCAGATGTGGGTCTTAAAAATATAATAGTAGTAGATTCATAAAATTTAAATATCACTGCATCTTATTTTTCCTTCTCTTCATGGAATAAATATTTCAATTTCTGTTGTAACTTGGTATTCCAATACCCCATCTCTGAGCCAAAGTAGATGAAATTACAAATGCTCAGAATTTGGCTTTGTGCCCCAACACTTATCCTTCTGGTTGGCTCTTGAGCATTGGTGATACAGCAACATTTTGAGAAATGCATTGAAAATAAAAGCAAAGTTTGATTATCTCCATGTTATCATCTTTATGTTGAACAAAACATTTGAGACTCTTAGGAAAACAGACTTTGTTGCTGGTTTTGCTCATTCTGCCTTTTAATTAGGCTGGGAAAAGGCATGACTTTTTCCCTTTTCTCAGCATCTTGGCAACCTCAGCTCTGTTCCAGCCAAAATCAGAAAGTACAGAAAGTGGTGGCTGAGAATGCCCTTAAAAATGAAAAGAAAATCCCAGTATGTTTAACACTACAGAAGGAGTTGGCTTGAACTTGAATCTTTTTTCATCAAACTGGTTTCAACAGATTCCATCAGTGAGCTTGCAGAAGGGTGAGTGCACCTTTGTCCCTCCCAGGTGTCACTTGGCACCCACAGGAGACTATCCCTGAATTAATGAGGTCAGACAAGACAACTGATATGAACTTCTCAAAGATACCCTGAAGAAGGTCAATGTTTTCTAATCAAATTTGATTTTTCAGTATTCAGTGGATTTTAGCTATATTTAAAAAATGAATGCTATTTCTGGAGCTTTTGCATTTTAGAGGGATACGCTAAATGCTTTTATATGTTACATAAGGTTTATTAACAACAACAAAAGTTCCTAACCTATTGCTCTCAAGTTGATTCTGACTCATAGCAACCCTATCAGACAGAGTAGAGTTGCCGCATAGAGCTTCCAACGAGCACAGACGAGAGAATTTCAAGGGCAAGGATGAATTTCAAATGCCATCACTGGGAGGCGTTCGTCAGTGAGTCATCTTTGAGCTGGACTCTGGGAGTCCTCAGAGCTTCCTCAGTGTTTCCTGTGCTCCTGGACCCTGAGTCCCACACTACTGGTCCACCTCCCCACCACCCCACTTCCCTACCGCCCCACAGGTCAGGAACATGTTTAATGCGTGTTGGAGAAGGAAAGAAGAGAAATGAGGTGAGAGTGTCGAGAATGACACCATCTCTCTGCTCATATAACCCTGTAAGTCTTCCCCTCATCTTCCCTATCCAGGGTCACAGAATAAAGGTGAAGTGCTTAACTGAAAGACTGGCTCCACTGAGAATTCTTCTTCCCTGTCTTATCTGCTGTTGTCGCTGGGAGAAGGCCTGATGGTATGCTTGGTAAGTCCTTGACTGCCAGTCAACAGGTTGGCTATTGGAAAGCAGCCAGGAGCTCCCTGAGAGAGACCTGGTAACCTGCTCCCGTAACGGCTGCAGCCTGGGCAGCCCCGTGGGGCCTGTGCTCCTCTGTGGCACAGCTAGCCAGGTGGTGGAAGTGGCTCGGTAGCTCACAATAACCACATCATTGCTGATGCCAAGTCACTGGAAGGGGTAACAGTTAATGCATTGAGGTGCTAACTGAGGACTGGAGGTCAGGGTTCACCCAGCAGCATCTTCAAAGAAAGACCTGGCGTCTCCTGAAAAATCAGCCACTGAAAACTCTGTGGAGCACAGTTCTGCTCAGACACACAAGAGGGTTACCACTGATGGGAGTCAACTCAGTGGCAACCGGTTACTGACGAAAGATTAGTAAGAGTATCATCTGTGAAGCACACCCACTGATGTCGAGTCAGTTCTGACTTGTAGTGTCCCTATAGGACAGTTTCCAAGAAGCACCTGGTGGATTCGAACTGCGGACTGTTAGGTTAGCAGCTGTAGCTCTTAACCACTATGCCATCAGGGGTTTCTGGCAAAATATAGGTTGGGTTTTATAAATGCTAGGTGTCATGCAAGAGGCTTTTGGGTGCTGGAATGTTCTGTATCATGGTCTCGGTGGCAGTTAAATAGGTGTGTGTTGGGCTTCGTCAGGTTGACTCAGACTTACAGTGAGTATTTATGTAAAAATTCATGGGATTGTGCACTTAAGACTTATGCACTTTAATCTTTGTAATTTATACTACAGTAAGAAATGTTGAAACACTGAAAAGAGGTCTCCCCTGCCAGTGCTCAGTTGGCCCTGGTAAGCACACACAGTTGTGAAGTCAGTTGCATGCGCTTGTGTATTCGGAGACCATTAAGTCCATGTTCAAATCACATGCCACAACATAGCTACACCACATGTAATGTTACGCAATTAAATATATTAGTTACAACAGTACCATTCATTGAAATCTGGTTATATGCCTGTTGTCTACATTTTCTTACAGTATTTATGTAATTCTCAAAATAGGCTACATTCACATTAAATCACATATTCCAGCACAACTACACCACCTGCAATGCAATGTGATTAAACATAATCCTTAAAACATTACTGTTAATTGAAATCTTGTTGTGTGCCTGCTGTCTTGTTGACATTTTACATAAAGTACTATACAGTATTTAATCTTCAAAATAGGCTAAATTCACATCAAATGACAGATTCTACAACTAGGCCACATGTAAGGCAATATAATTAAATGTAATAGTTGCAACAGTATCCTTTAATTGAAATCTCATTGTGTGACTGTTGTTTTGTTTACATTTTATATTAAGTATAGTATTTAATACTCTGAATATTTTACATAAAATATTGCACTGAATACTCTCTGAATATGTAAATGCAAACAAGATCACAGATACACAGTAGGATTTCAAAACTACCCACAGATTCTCTGGACAAAGACTTGGCCATCTGCTTCCCTGAGGAAGACGTCCTAGAAAACCCTATGTGGCAGCTCTACTTCGTCGCATGAGCTCACTACGCGCTGGAATGGACTCAGTGCACAACAACCAAGGCCTTATTTTACATAGCTAAAATCCCGTAGGTGCCTCTGAGAGACTGTGTAACTTACCCCATATCACACAGCATGAATGGCAGGTCCAAGGGCAGCATGACCCCTGAGCTTGCCAACACTGTCTCTCCATGCCTAATCACATACTGATAAATCAAGAAACAGAAGAGAGAACTTAGCCAGCATGAAAAATGCATTCTTAGCATAAACGACACCAAAGCTCGTCTCCAGGAAAATCATTATATGCAAAATCAGTGACATTATTGCTGAGGGGTTAAGTATTTGATCTAACCTTATTCCTCGATATCTGCTTTACAAGAAGTGGTCAAAGTAAGCAGACCTGTCGGTGTGTTTGGATTTAGTATTTCAGGGTCTCACAGGAAGCTGAAAAATTAATACACTTAGATTTTAGAAAATCACACCATAATTTTTATAGCCCATTGGCTGAGTGAGAGTCCGTAAGGTCTTAAGTTTAACTGGTGAGAGAACTGGTTACAGGTCCCAAGTAGGTGGCAGAGTTAAAGGCAGGAGTCTCCAAAGGCAGGTTGAGCTCCAACCACAGGATTCTCCCAGGAATAACCCAGACTTCAGTGGCTGCTGTGATAACTGGTGTTACTTATAGAGTCCTGGTGGCCTGGAAGTCAAGAGCTTGGCTGCTAAACAAACGGTAAGCAGTTTGAATCCACCAGTGCCTCTTCGGAGACTCAGTGAGGCAGTTCTACTCTGTCCTGTAGGGTTGCTATGAGTCAGAACTGACTCAAAGACAACAGGTTTGGTTTTTGCTTTTTTATAGATAAACTGACCAAAAACCAAACCCACTGCCATTGAGTTGATTCTAACTCACAGCAACCCTATAGGACAGAGTAGAACTGCTCCATAGGGTTTCCAAGGAGTGCCTGATGGATCTGAACTGCTGATCTTTTGGTTAGCAGACTGTCATGGATTGCACTGTGTCCCCCCAAATGTATGTATTGATTTGATGTGGCTGTGAGTCCCATGTGGTGCAGTTCCTCCCATGTGTTGTGAATCTGTGTCTGTTGATGACAGAGAATAGGCAGCAGTGGTGCTGCTGAGGCGGGACTCGAGGTACCAGCTGTGGGATTTAAGGCAGAGCAGTGAGCAGAGAGCTGGAAACCTCGGACCACCAAGACGCAATATGGGGAGCAGAGCACGTCCTTTGGACCTGAGGTTCCTGTGCCAAGATGCTGTCAGTGGATTTGGACTCAGCCTACTGGACTATGATAAATTCTCTTACTGAATGGACTTACACTTTGTAAGTGGATTTGTGAGACTTACTGGACTGTGTCAATGAAGTGTCTCTTCATAAAGCCTTCCACTTGTGGTATTTTCTGTTAGACCAGTACCAGGTGACTCAAACAGATGTTGGTACTGGGAGTGGAGTATTGCTCTAACAAATACCTAAATTGTAGAAGCTTTTTTTGACACCGTGAGATGGATGGAAGAAGGAATCTCAAAGAACTGCTAACACCTGAGAAGGCAGTAGATGGTGAAAAGAAGCAGCAGCAGAAGTGAATTGGCAACAGCAGAACCAGGAGCCAACCTACAGGGGGAGAGAGCTGAGTGCCTATGCACAGGGTTTTCCTGGTGGAGTGGGGTGCCTGTGGGCACTTGAATCAGTAGAGTTTGGCTTGCTGAACCATGGAACAAGAGAGCTGAGTGCCTGTGTGCTGAGGGATCCTTGGCAGAATTGGGTACCTCCTGGCGCTTGAATTGGTAGAGCTACAGAGCTTTGGAACTATTGACCCTGTAGGGCAGATGCAGGCCTAAAGCCGGGGCCATAAAGCCATAGGAAGCAAATGAAGAGACAAAGAGCATGAGGAGTCGACCTGCCTCAATCTCAAAAGGTATGGCCATGACCTCAGGAGTTTGAAAGGGTGGAGTCATGGCTTCCTGTGCTTTTAAGGGTGGAGTTGCCACTCATTTGAGCTTAGGGTGCACCTAAAGCCGAGGGGGCGGAGTTGCTGTCTAAGTGGGCCTTGAAGGCAAGGTAGCACAGGGCCAGAGATCGCTCAGAATCCAGAGAGAGTGGCCAACATCTAGAGCCTGGAGGAGAAGGCTAATGTGTAGTATGTGTCAGAAAATGGAAGATTATTTTCAGAGCTTTGAGGGCTATTGTAATGTGTTCTCCTGACTTGCTTGTTGGCTGTTAATGCCTTCTTTCCCTGAATTTTCTCTACTTATAATGAAAATGTGTAATTTGTGTCTGCCTATTATACCACTGTATTTTGGGAAGATAACATGTGTTCTGGATTTCACAGTTGAAGACAAATTTATGGGCTTTGGACCCGGGCTTAAGATATTTTCTGTGCTATAAATGAATGTATTTTACATATTTTAATGATAATGACTTTTGGGGGCCAATGGGTAGAGTGTCATGAATTGCATTAAGTCCCCACACAAATATATGTATTGATTTGACATTAGCTGAGTCCCAATATGGTACAATTCCTCCCACGTGTTGTGAATCCTGCTGAGGCAGGACTCAGGTTACCAGCTGTGGGATATAAGGGAGAGAAGTGAACACAGAGTGTTGGGAACCTCAGACCACCAAGAAGGAATACCGAGAGTAGAGCACATCCTTTGGACCTGAGGTTCCTGTGCCAGGATGCTTTCATTGGATTTGAACTCAGCCTACCAGACTGTGATAAATTCTCTTGCTGAATGAACTTAGAATTAATAAGTGGATTTGTGGCTTACTGGACTGTCAGTAAAGTTTCTCTTCATAAAGCCTTCCACTCATGGTATTTTCTGTTAGACCAGTACCAGGTGACTCAAACACAGACGTGGCACTTAATCACTACAGCACTAGAGTTTCCATTTTTGAATCTGCGAGGTGTTCCTTGAAATCCCTATGGGGCAGTTCTACTCTGACCTGTAGGGTTGCTATGAGTCAGAATTGACTCAACAGCTGCTTTTTATAGATACGGTTTTATCATTAGATCTTCCAAAAACACATTAAATGCCATAGAATAGCCTAGTTGGGCAAAGATTCCAATTTATAATCATAGATACAGGTAGCATTCAAGCCTCTGCTGGGTTTGGTTTCTGATTCACAGGGCCAAGCTACTAAATGTGGAATTTAAGGTCTTCCCTACAGTCTTTCTCAACCTCTCCTCCCAGAGTTGTGTATGGTGTGAAGAATGGCTGAGTGCCCACAGCTGGATCCCTACAGAGATCAGGAGGGGGGTTCAGAGCTTGCAGATGGAGAATAACCTGTGAGCAGTTCTCAGTAATCTCCCCAAGTCCTGTGTGTAGCTCCTCGAGGTAGAGGATGAGGGGACTTTGTCAGTCAGGGCATACTGGCTTCCTCAACACATTTCAACACCTTCTAAGGTAATCTCTGAGGAGTGCTTTCTATTCCAGAAAGATCCTTCAAAGTTGGCATTTTTATCCAAAATAACAACTCTGTGCCACTTTTGCATTTATTCAGGTGGTAGTACTCTCATAGACTCAAATGGCTTCCTTCCACCACATTATTGGATGCTTCCTGCCCTGCTCCTTGCGCCTTGCTCCTTTGCCATGTTCTTCCCTGGCCCCTCCTCCTGTCACCTGTTGACTACTGGTTTTAACCAATGTTTTGCTTCCCTCTTCTTTCCTTCTAAGTCATTTACTTCTTCTCCATGAGTGATCACATCCGGGTAACTCATCTTCAGCCATACCCTATAATGTTTGGTGCTGTGTTTTCTAGGTATATGTGTTGAAATCCCAATCCCTGTACTATGGATGTGACCCCATTTGGAGCCATTATTTTTCTTTTGTTCTGTTAATGAGGAATCCCAGCAGGGTAGGTCCAAATCTAATCACCTTTGAGACACAAAGAACTCAAATGAGCCAGTCACACAGACAGATGCCATGCCAGGATCATCTACAAGCAAAGAATTGCTAGGAACCAAGGAACACCCAGGGCTACTGATAAGGAACTGACACAGCTGAGAAACTGATTTACACTTTTAGCCTCCTGAGCTATGGGAAAATACATTTATGTTCTTTCAATCTATCCTCTTGTGGTACTTATATTACAGTAGCTCCACATAACTAAGACAGCTGGTGTCTTGGAAAGGAGCTTTGGAAGCACATCAGTTAAGCTCTCAGCTGAATGGTTGATGATTCAAATCCACCAGACACTCCATGGGAGAAACATGTGGGTGATCCTCTTCCATAAAGATTAGAGCCTAGAAAGCCCCGTGGGGTGGTTCTATTCACTCTTATAGGGTTGCTGTGAGTTGGCATCTACTCAATAACAGACAATAAAAACAGCACAGGCCCCTATCTTCATTCCAGCTCCCATGACTAACTTCCTGGACATCTCTGGAACATCACACCCAACATGTCCATGACACCAAACATATCATAACACCCAACATGTCCATGACACTCAAATCCATGACATCCAACATATCCATGACACCTAACATGTTCGTGACACTCAAGAAGTCCATGATGCCCAACAAGTCCATGACTCCCAATGTGTTCATTAAACCCAACATGTTCATGACACCTGACATAGCCATGAGTTGGATCCGATTCGATGGCACTTGGCTTTGATATAACACTAAACATGTCCATGATAGTTCACTACATTCCCTTAAATCTACTCCTCCTCTTCCTTCATCTGTCTTGGTTACTGTCATTTCCACCAGGCACTCCTTGGAAACTCTATGGGGCAGTTCAACTTTGTCCTAATGCATTTGGTTTTCTGCTGATATGCCCTCATTAACATGACAAAGAAAAATTGTATTCCCATTTGAGTTTCTATCCAAGGCATACAGATTAGTAGTCCAACACATAACTGGGAAGACCCAATTCAATCCACAACAGGTAGCCTTTCCCTCTCCTCAATTTTTTAATGTTTGCAGGCTTAACTTTATGCCCAGGTGTCCATAATTTGAGGGCTATTTTTGCTGTGTTTAAAACTGAGAAAGCATTTGTGGAAATGTAAAATTCTCTGACACATGAGGCACACAGACTTGCCCTTCTGTAGCACCTCCAGGTGTCATCAACACCCCAGCACAGCTTGCTGGTACAAACGAAGTGACTTGGGTTGAGTTGTCATCACATACAAATGATTATGACATTGTATGTGACGCTGTTGAAATAGTCATGTTTTAATGTGCTATATTACAAATGTGTGTGAATGTTGAGTGAAGACTGACCATAGTATAAAGAAAAGTACAGTCCAAGGTGCAGACTAGACACATGTCTCCTCAATTCCCTCTGAGAGCTAAGGCCTGCAATAATAACTGAAGGGAGCAGTGTGGGCCTCCAGGGAGCCCTAGGATCTGTCACAGTTCTGTCATATTTAACTAGGCACCACTAGTGGACTAGACCACTCCTTTCAAAGATGAGCCAGTGGCCACTGACCCCTCCTCATGCTGACTCACTGTTTCGGAGGACTGCAGGTACTGACACCTTTTTTGTTAGCTGTGAGGCAGGGACTGGGCACAAGTGGGCAATTACAGCAAACTGCAGCACTCCAGTAAACAATGTATAGCGCAACAAAGAGACAGTGCATGGGTTAGCCAAATATTGAGAGCCTGGCTGCTGACTGAGGACATCATTGCTCCTCCACCCTCTGTTTTCCAAGCTGTGCCATAGACGCTGATGTTTCATGGCAGGAAGGGCAGCTCAGCCAGCATGCCATCTTGGTCACCTGGGAGATGGAGTCACCCAGCTGTGGGGGCTTTAGCTGCAGTGATTCTCAAGCAGAACAGTAGCCCATCTGACACGTGATTCTCTAGCAGAAAAGCAGTGTTTGAGACAGTTTGCGCTAGACTTATGGGTGGGACCTTGCAGAGGATGACAGGAAGACCCTAACCTCTCCCTACTTTGAACCACATCATAGCATTTGAGGAAGGCCTATGAGGTACTTTCGTTGTCAGCTGAGAGGCAGGGCCGGCCACACCTGAAGGCCTGACTGGTTTTGGCAGCTGTTGTCAGCTCCCCACTCAGAAGTAAAGTACCCTTTTAAATAAGACCACCTGGAGAACTGACTGCTAAGAGGCTGGGCAGCATCTCCTCCACCCTTCACTGATCCATATCATAGGGTAGGCTGATGCTCCCCCCACCAGTGACTCTCTAAGTAGGGTGCCATCCTTGCCAGCCAGGAAGCAGAGCCTTCCACTCCAGAGAGTCCACCTGGGGCTAGTCACTAGAGTACATAGAGATGGCTGGTGATGATCTTTCATCTTAGAACTATGCCCCAGCTCCTGCTGAAGTAACATTGGAGAAATCAAACAGCTTCTAGAAGGCACACAGAAAACAATCCACAAATAACCATTGAAAGAAGCAGTCCACCATGGCTCTAGAAAACTCCAAAAATAATCAAAAAGCTTCCCAGATGAAGAAGCCTTTCTGAAACTATTGGAGGTCAAGTACAAAATAATTATATATACAGCCCTCCTAGAAATTAAACAAAATGCAGCAGAACAAAATGAAAAATTAAAGAAGCTATTTGAACTGTTGGAACATCAACTATCTGAAATCCAACAGATCAACAAAAAAATTACAGAATTAGACAATTAAATCCAAAGCGAAAAAGAGCAGAACTGAGGAGATGGAACTCACACTTAGTAACCTTGAGGACAAAGCGACTGACACCAGCATTTATGAGGAGAAATCAGAGAAAAGAAATAAGAAAAATGATGAAGCATTAAGAAACATGTGGGACTCTATTAAGAGGAAAACTGGAGTTCCTAAACACAGAGGGACAGATGAAAAGAAAGAGAGCATTATTATAGAGTTGCTGACAGAAAACTTTCCTGACATAAAAGAAGGGAACGTAGATATCCAAGCTGTGTATTGAACACCACAAAAACTAGACCCCAAAAGAAGGACACCAAAGTATAATCAACCTTAATAAAATGAAACATAAGCAGAAACTCTTAAAGTCCCTGAGGGTCAAAGCAAAGCTAGCATTCAGAGGCAAACCCTGTAGGCTTTTGTCTGACTTCTTGGCAGAAACAAAGTTGGCAAGAAAGCGGAGGGATTACACATTCAAAGCCCTGAAGGAGAGAAACTTCCAACCAAGAATTACATATCCTGAAAAATTGTCTCTCAAGTATGAGGGTGAAATTAAGACATTTGCAGATAAACAGAAGCTTAGAGACTTTGTAAAAACCAAACCAAAAATAAAGGAAATACTGAAAGAAACTCTTTGCTTAAAAAACAAAAACACTAAGTGTATACTTAAGTAGGCAATGTAGGACACAGCATTCAGAATCCTACTCGATTAGGAAAGTCAATAAGTTCAATCAAACTACATTATTGAAAGAAAAGAACCAGTGATCATAACACAAAAACTGTGACATCATCACACTAAAAAGAGGGATATATTACAGTAGGTATAACCCTTTCAGATGAAGAGGAAAATAACAAGATATCCAGAAGCTAAAGTCTAGTTTAAACTTAGAATAGTAAAGGGGTCAGAGGGATAGCCACAAAGCAAAAATAACAATGCAACATATCAAAGCAAGAAGCATTACACAGGGGTCTCAAGAAACATAAAACCAACACTGAAAAAGATGAAAAATCAACCCATAAAGAATGATCCAGAACAGAATATTGAGAAAAACATAGAAAACATCAACAACACAAAAATAAATGCATCAAAATGACAGCACTAAACACATACCTATCAATAACTACACTGAATGTAAATGGACTGAATGCTCCAATAAAGAGACAGTCAGAGACATTGTGGATCAAAAGACACAACCCATCTATATGTTGCTTACAAAAAACACACCTAAGACTCAAAGATACAAACAAACTGAAAATAAAAGATGGAAAAATATATATCAAACCAGCAACATACAAAGAAGAGCAGGAGCAGCAATACTAATCTCAGATAAAATAGATTTTAGTGTAAGATCCACCACTGTGGACTAGGATGGTCGCTATTTATTGCTGAAAGTTTTGATATATAAGCATGAGGGAGAACAATATTAAATACTTATGCACACAAAACCACAGCATCTACATACACCAAACAAACACTGACAGCACTGAAAAATGAGATAGACCACTCCACAATAATTGTTGGAGACTTCAACACTCCACTTTCAGTAATGGACAGATCATCCAGAAAATAGCTCAGTAAAGACACAGAAGATCTTATTGAGACAGTTAACCAACTAGACCTTACTGACATATACAGAACTTTTTACCCATCAACAGATAATTACACTTTCTTCTCCAATGCACTCGGAACATTTTCCAGAGTACACCATTTGTTAGGACATAAAGCAAGTCTCAACAATATCCAAACCACTGAAACATTGTAAAACATCTTCTTGGACCATAAAGCCATAAAAGCTGAAATCAATAGCAGAAAAATGATAGGCAGAAATTCAAACTCATGGAAACTGAATAACACATTGCTCGACAATCCACGGGTTATAGAAGAAATCAAGGATGAAATAAAAATAATTTATGCAATCAAATGAGAATGAAAACACATCCTACCAGAACCAATGGGATACAGCAAAACAGGTGTTCAGAGGTCATTTTATCTCTATAAATACACTCATCAGGAATTAAGAAGGACAGAAACCAAAGAATTAACCCTGTGGCTTGAACAAGTAGAAAGAGAGCAACAGAGGAACCCCTCAGGCACCAGAAGAAAGCAGATAATGAAGATTAGAGCAGAATGAAATGAATTAGAGAATAGAAGAACAATTGAAAAAATTAACAAAACAAAAAGCTAGTTCTTTGAAAAGATCAACAAAATTGATTAGCCATTGGCTAAGCTTACAAAAGAAAACCAGGAGATGAAACAAATAACCAGAATAAGAAGTGAGATGGGAAATGTCACAACAGACCCAAATGAAATCAAAAGTATCATAACAGAATACTATGAAAGACTGTACTCTAACAGATTTGAAAACCTAGAGGAAATGGACAAATTTCTAGATTCATTTGCTCTACCATAATTATCACAAGGAGAAATAGAAGAACTTAATAAACTCATCACAAAGGAGGAGATTGAAAAAGTAACCAAAAAACAACCAACCGACCAAAGTCCTGGCCCACATGGTGTCACCAGAGAATTCTAACAAACTTTTAGAGAAGAGTTAACTCCAATAATACTGAGGTTATTTCACAGCATAGAAAGGGATGGAATACTCCTAAATTCATTCTATGAAGCCAGCATAACCCTGATAAGAAAGACAGGAAAAGGTCCCACAAAAAGACAATTACAGACAATATCACTCATGAACCTAGAAGCAGAAATCTTCAACAAAATCCTAGCTAATACAATTCCAAAGCATATCAAAAAATAATTCATTGTGACCAAGTTGGATTCATACCACAGATGCAAGCCAGGTTCAGCATCAAAAAAACAATTAATGTGATCAACCACATAAAGAATACAAAGGGTAAGAATCACCTAATATTATCAATGGACACAGAAGAGGCTTTTGACAAAGCCCAATACCCATTCATCTTAAAAACACTCAGCACAATAGGAATGGGGGGAAGTTCTTCATTGCAATAAGGAACATCTACACAAAGCCAACTGCCTACATCATCTTGAATGGAGACTGAAAGAATTCCCCTTGGGAAAGAGAACTAGATAAGGTTGCCCACTCTTATCACTTCTATTCAGCATTGTGCTGGAGGTTCTAGTCAGAGCAGTTAGACAAGCCAAAGAAATAAAGGACATCTGCATTGGCAAAGGAGAAGTAAATATCTCCCTATTCTGACTCGACGGCACTTGGCTATCTGCAGATGATATGATTGTATATACAGAGACTCCTAAAAAAATCCATAAATATACTACTGGAACTAATAAGAGGAATTCAGCACAATATCAGGATATAAGATAAATATAAGTAAATCAGTAGGATTCCTTTATACCAAGACAGAGATCATCAAAGAAGAAATCACCAAATCAATACAAGTTACTATAGCCTCCAGGAAGATAAAGTACCTAGGAATAAAACTAACTAGAGAAACAAGAGACCTATAGACAGAACTGCAAGACTTTACTGCAAGAAACCAAAAGAGACTTACACAAATGGAGAAGCCTACCCTGCTCATGGATAGGAAGAGTTAATATTGTGAAAATGTTTATTTTACTCAAAGCTATCTACATACACAATGAAATCCCAATACAAATTGCAGTGTCATTTTTTAATGAGGTGGAGAAACAAATCACCAACTTTGTTTGGAAAGGGAAGAAACCTTGGATAAGTAAAGAAGTAAACAAGAAGAAAAACACACTAGGAGGCCTCTCACTACCTGACTTTAGAACCTATTACACTGCTACAGTAGTCAAAACAGCCTTGCACTGGTACAAAAAGAGACAGATAGACCAATGGAACACAGTTGAGACCCCAGAGATGCCACTATCTTCTTATGCATAGCTGATATTTGACAAAGGACCTAAGATTGTAAACTGGGGTAAGAACAGTCTCTTTAACAAATGGCATTGGCAAAATTGAATATCTATCTGGAAAAAACTGAAACAAGACCTATATCTTATACCTTACATAAAAACTAACTCAAAATGGATCAAAGACTTGAATATCAAACCTAAAATGACAAAGATCATGCAGGAAAAAATAGGGTCAATAGTGGAAGTTCTAATACCGCTTAGACAGACTTCAAAATCTGACAAAGCGTGATCAACAGAAGACAAAATAGATAAATGGGAACTGCTAAGAACCAAACACTTTTGCTCATCCAAAGAGTTTATCAAAAGAGTTAAAAGACCACCTACAAAATGGGAGTAAATGTTTGGCAACTATATGTCAGACCAACATCTGATCCCCATAATCTGCAAGGTACTGCAAAATATCAGCAAGAAAAAGGTAAATAACCCAATTAAGTGATGGGCAAAGCAGATGGACAGGCACTTCACTAGACAGGACATACACACAGCCAAAAGACACATGAGGAAATGCTCACAATCATTAGCTATCAGAGAAATTCGAATCAAGACTATAGTGAAATACCATCTCATCCCAACAAGGTTGGCCATAATCCAAAAAGCACAAAATGTCAAATGCTGGAGAGGGTAGAGAGATTGGAACTCTCCTACACTGCTGGTGGGATTGCATAATGGTACAGCCTCTTTGGAAAGCAATCTGGCGAATCCTTAAAAAGCTGGAAATAGACGTACCATTTGATCCAGTAATCCCACTGCTCAGAACATATCCTTCAGAACAAAGGCTGTCACACAAACAGATACATGCACACAAATGTTTTTTGCAGCACAGTCCACAATAGCAAAAAGATGGACTCAACACAGATGCCCATCAACAGATGAGTGGATGAACAAACTATGGTACACATGCTCAGTGGAACACTATGCAATGATAAAAACAAAGATGATTTTAGGAAATATCTCATATTCAGTTGGAAGACATTATGCTGAGTGAAATCAGTCAGCAGCAAAAGGACAAATATTGTATGAGACCCCCACTATAAGGACTTCAAAATAGACTTAGGTACAGAAGAAAAAACTCTTTGATGGCTACAGGGGTGGGTGGAGGGACAAGGGTTGGTCACAGATTAGATAGTTGATAGCAATTTGGTTAGGTGAAAGTAGATCAAATTAATTGGACTTCACCATAAACTGAAAGCTCTTCTATTCTCATCCCAGTATTGCAAGAATAGAGTAGCAAGGGTGGGGTCTGGGGACCCTGTTCTCAGGGGACATCAAGGTCAATTGGCATAATTAGCCTATTGCTAAGAGAGTCTTCTGCACCCCATATTGGTGAGTGGTGTCTGGGGTCTTAAAAGCTAGCAAGCTACCATCTGTGGTGTACCAAATGGTCCCAACTCATTCAGAACAGATGATCACCAAGAACACAAAAGACATGAGGAAAAAAGATCCCAGGAGACAGAAGGACCTATGTGAATGGGAGACTGTATTAACATGCAACCAGAAGAACCAGGTGGTGCCCGGCCACTACCAAAGACAGCTGTGATGGGACACATGATGTTGCGTTCCTGTGGCCACATGAGAAAAATAGGGGTGCAGCTCAAGAACTTTAAAAGACAACTCATGGTCCACTGGCCCGGGGGATCCCCTGGAAGCATGGCCCCTAGATCTGCCCCTGCTCCTGTCTACAAAACACTACTGAAATCAACTCTTTGGAGAAAAATGGACTGACTAGACTTGGGGACACTGTGTGGCCATAGGGTGGGTATACTTCATGTGTCTGTATGTTTATAGGAGACTGTCCTACTGGTCTCTTTCTAAGCCAACAGATTCTTTCAATATTTCTTGTAGCTTTGGTTTGGCTTTTACAAAGTCTCTGAGTTTGATGATTTCCAATTTTCTTAGATTTATACTTCATACATTCTATGTTCTAGTTATTAATAGATTTTTTGCAGCTGTTTCTTCTCGTTTCGAGCCATGGCATATCAGCAAATGAAGGTCCTGAAAGTTTGACTACATCCACATCATTAAAGTTGACTCTGTTCAGAGGAGGTCCTTCTTTCCTGGTCGTCTTTGGAGTGCCTTCCAGCCGGAGGGCTCGTTCTCTGGCACTGGATCAGGCAGTGTTCCGTCACCATCTACAAGGTTTTCACTGGCTAATTCTTCTCGGAAGTGTCTCGCCAGGTCCTTCTCCCCAGTCTGTCTTAGTCTGAAAGCTCAGCTGAGACCCGTGCACCATCAGTGACCCTGCTGGAATCTGAGCATCGGTGGCATAGCTCCCGCACCACAGCACCGTGCGAGCCCCCACGGTGCAACAAACTGACAGGCAGGCGGGGCCTCCAGCCTGGGGACCGGGGCGAATCCTCTCCTGAATTCATCTCAGATTCTTTGCATGGAAACAGCAATCTTACTTGTTGAACTTTTAAATTTTATTTATATAAAATAATAACACAACCTACACTGTTGTTAACAACATATAATTGTAAACTAAGAAGGTAGTTTTAAGAGAAAAATATTAAGAATATTTTCTGGTCTTTAGTCATAGAAAAATACATATTTTGCTTCCAGCCAAATAATTTGTGGCATTTAAAAGGCAAAAATAATTGTATCATCTTTTCCTATAGAGGCTCATCAGAAACTTACCAGACTTTTCCTTACATTTTCTCATTTTAAGCAAATGAGACCCTAGCACGAATATTAAATTGTTCCTTCTTTTATTTATTCATGAAAAGACTAAATCCACCACTTTGCAGGCACCTGGCCAGGTGCTAAGCTTCTCATGGGGAAGGAGGCGTGAAAATGCCCCCCCACAGCAGGGTGATGAGATGCGGAGGTCACTGCAAAGCCATGTGCAGTGGTGACTACAAAGGCGACGTGGTGCAGAGGAATCGGTTCCAGTGTGGTCTGAGGGGGACGAGGAGGGCCGAAGAGCAAGGGAGAAACAGAGACAGAGGGTGACAGAGAAGGAGAGAGACGGAGAGATGGTGGGAGACAGGGAAACGGATCTAAGACACACCGAGAGGGAGAGGGAGACCAAGAGACCCAGAGTGAGGAAAAGAGACCGAGAAGGGTCTTCAATATTCTGCATACACAAATGTAACTTTTTTATCAGCTACAGAGTTTTGAAATCTTTTCCCCCATTTGTGCCTTGTTTTTTCGTTCTCTAAACATGTATTTCTAAAAATAGGACTATATTGAAGTCAAAAGTGTCGATGTTTTCTCAGTGGATTATGCCTTTGGTGTTCCAGCAAACCTTGATCTCTGTCTTAGTCATCTAAGACACCATAACAGAAATGCCATGAGTGGCATTTAAAAAGACAAATTTTATTGCATCACAGTTCAGCAGCCTCCAAGTCCAAGTACAGGGCCTGCGCTCAGGGGATAGCCCTCTCTGCTGGCTCTGGAGGAAGGTCTTTGTCACCCCCAACCCATCTTCCCTTAAACTGGAAGCTTCTGAGGTGCAGGGAGCCTGGTACCAAAGGACGTGCTGTGCAACCAGGTGCCAGGAAGTCCCCAAACCTCTCTGCTAGCTTCTTTTGTGTCTCGAGAGATCACCACAAGGCATAGTGCAATCTCACACACTGAATCCCACCCCATCACACAACTGCTGCCCATCCTCCCTCATTAACATCAGAGAGGCAGGATTTACAAGAGGTGAGAACATCACACTTTAGCAGGAATCACGACCTTACCTAAATTGCTACACACATTTTGGGGGACACAGTTCAATCCATGATAGCCTCACTCAAGGTCACAAGATTATTTATCTCCTTTTAGAATTTATAGAGTTCTAGGGTTTACACTTAGGTCTATCACTCATTTTGCAATAATCTCTGTATATGGCACAAGCTATGAATTGAAGTGCTTTCTCTTTTATCCACATGGACACCCAACTCTTCTTGCACCATTTGTTGGAAAGATTACACTTTTCTAATCAATAGCCTTTCAATGGTGTCAGAAATTGTCATTGTCAGCACTGGTCTCTAAACCTATGAGTCTATTTCCTGTCTCTTTACTCCATTTTTTTACCAGGACCATGCCATTTTCGTTAGTTTTATAATAAGACTTAGAGTCAGGTTGGGTTAACTTTCCAAATTGGTTCCTCCTTTCAAAGTCAATTTGACTGTTGTAGGTTCCTTGCATTTCCACAGGGATTTTATAATCAGTTTGCCAATTTCTACAAAACACGTGACCAGATTTTGAAGAGGGTTGCATTACATCTATGGGTTAATTGGAGGATAAGTGACATGGTTAAAATATTGAGTTTTCCGACACGTGCTGCTGTCAGCTGCCATCGAGCTGGCTCTGACTCTCAGCGACCCCTGGAATGACAGAATGAAGCGCGGCCTGGCACTGCTTCACCTTCACAACTGTCAGGCTTGAGCTTGGTGTGACAGCTGCCGTGTCACCCACCCTGTACTCTGAGTGCCTTCCAGCCTGAGGGACTCTCTTCCGGCCCTGTATCAGACAGTGTCCCACCGCTGTTCACAGTTTTCCTCAGGCTGCTGCTTTCCAGAGGCCACCACCACAGGCCCTGTTTCCTGGTCCATCAGCAGGGCATCTGTCTCTATTTTGGGTGTCTCTTACTTATTGTTAACAATGTTTCACAGTTTTAAGTGGCCAGATATAGCATATATTTTGTTTGATTGATCCCTAATTTCCTAATTTGTTGCTATGTTAAATTTTATTTTAAAAAAATTTCAATTTCTGATGTTTCGTTGTTAGTATACAGCAACCAAACTGATTTTTGGAAATTGATCTTATATCCTGCAACCTTGTTAAACTCATTTCTTTCTAGTAGTTTTTTGCAGATTCCACTGGCATTTCTATGTAGACAATGATATTGTCTGCAAATGCAAGGGTAGCTTACAGTTTCCTGGCCTGGATGCTTCCTGTTGTTTTCCTTGCCTTCTCTCATTGGATCGAACCTCCATTACAGTGCTGAAAACAGCAGTGAGAGCGCAGCACCCCTTCTTGTTCTTCACCTCAGGGGGAAAACATTCAGTACTTAATTACCATTAAGTACGATGTCAGTTAGGGGATTTTCCAGGTACGCTTTAGCGTGCTGAGAAACTCTTGATGATATAAATGATTAACATATTTGGCTGTTAAAGAAAAGGTTGGTTGGTGGTTTGAGTCCACTTAGAGGCTCTTGAAGAAAGGCCTAGAAATCTGCTTTGGGAAAACCAGCCACTGAAAACACCACAGAGCACAGTTCCAGTCTGACACACATGGGGTCACCATGAGTGGGAATCAACTCAACAACAACTTATTACTGGTTATCCAGTTGGAAACATGGCCTTGTACTGCCGGTTTCCATCTGACATCAGCTTTCTGCCTGACAGACTTCCTTTTCCCTCTCATGCAGGGCAGGTCTGCCAGGAATGAGTTGTTTTCACTTTTGTATGCCTGTATGAAGTCTGACAGTTAAGTTTGCAAACTTGCCACCGTATGCTTGCATTGGCAGCACTGTAAAAAGAATTTTGTGAGGTTTCATAGCCTTGGTGTATCAGTATGTCACAGCTGTATTCGTGTTGATGTGTGGTGGTGTCGTGCTAAGTGGTATTCACTATCTTTGTGGCATGTTTTTGTGTGTTGTTGTGAGAATGTCAGAGCTTGAATTAGAGTGAATGAACATTAAATTTCTTGTCAAAGCTGGTGAGAGTGAAAGTGATATCAGGAACATGTCAGTCCATGTTTATGGGGATAATACCATGAAGAAAATGGCATTGTACAAATGGATTAAATATTTTTATGAGGGGAGAAAAAGCATCATTGATTAAGAGAGGTGAAGGTAGCCAGTAACAAGAAGAACCAATGAAAACATTGCAAAAATTTGTTGAATTGTGCATCAAAATCATCAGCGGACTGTGAGAAGCATAACAGACTAACTAAACATCAATAAAGAGACAGCTGGGAAAAATGTTAACTGAAATTCTTGGCATGAGAAAGGTGTGTGCAGAAATGGTCCTGAAGGACCTCACCAATGAACAAAAGCAAAGGAGAGTAGAAGTTTGCCTAGACATTTTGGAGATGAAAGGTGATGTTTTGGGTCATATTACTACGGGAGATGAAACATAAGTGTACTGATATGATCCTGAAACAAAGCATCAAGTGGCATTGTGGAAGACAGTCAATTCTCCACAACCAAAAAAGTTCCATCAATCCAAATCAAGAGTCACAATGATGTTGCTAACCTCCTTTGATAACAGAAGGATCGTTCATTATGAATTTGCACAAAATGGACAGTTAACCAAGTTGATTATCTGGAAGTGCTGAAAAGGCTGCAGGAAAAAGTTGGACAAAAACCACCTGAACTTTTTTCCAGTGACTCATGGCTCTTGCATCACGAAAATGCACTAACTCACACAGCTCTGTCTGGGAGGGAGTTTTTAGCCAGTAAGCAAATAACTGTATTGGAACACCCTTCTTACTCACCTGAGCTGGCCCCCAATGAACATTTTTCTTTGCCTAAAGAGAAAGGAAACACTAAAAAGAAGACACTTTGATGACATTGAGGACCTCAAGGGTAATACGATGACAGCTCTGATGGCCATTCCAGAAAAGGAGATTCAAAATTGCTTTGAAGAGTGGAAAAGGCACTGGCATTGGTGCATAGCTTCCCAAGGGGAGGACTTGGAAGGTAACCCTAGTGGTATTCAGCAATGAGGTATATAGCAGTTTTTCTAGGATGAGTTTGCAAACTTAACTGTCAGACCTCATATCAACAAGTATTTTACTTTTGTTTGTGAATGACATTTTTCCTGGAGTACGTCACTCTCAGCCTGCTAGGAGTTAGAACTGGCTCCACGGCAGTGGGTTTAGAACCTTAGGCTCCCAATTGTTGTTAGTTTCAGTACTTGGAAGACGAGGCTTCATTGCTTCTCTGTGCACTGGCTGTTTCTCAGGAAAACTCTGCTGTGATCCCTAGTTTTGTTCCTTTGTACATAACTAGTCTTCTTTCACTTATTCTTTATATGACTTTATCACTGGTTTCCAAAATCTGCTCACTATGCACCTTGGTGGAGTTTTCTTTATTTTAGTTGTCACTGTGCTCTGTGGTGTCACTGTGCACATCGTCTCAGGACACAGTTGGTATTATTGTTTCCTGCCTTCCCCTTTCTTTGGTGACTCCAGTTATAAATACTTAAGTCTGCTCGAAGCTGTCCTATGGCTCACTGGTACTCTGTTTACTTGTGTTTAAGCTTCCACCTTATCTGAGTGTCATTTAGGCTAGTGGCCTCTACTGTGTCCCCAAGGCCACAAACCCACTCTCGTGCAGTCTCCTCTGAGCACACACACTTCCACTCCCTCTTCTCAGTTTTCATCTCCAGAAAAAGTTGCTACTCTAAACAGATGGGATGCAGCTGTAAAAACTGTTTTCATGTCAAATTTTCTGTAAATTTTAGTGTCCACATCAACTCTGGGGGAGTTGGAGCAGTTTGCATTTTCTTGTCACTATGGCTTTCCTTTCCTGTGTTTTCCGTAGCTTCGGTGACCTCTGGTTGGAGACCAGACATTGTCGATTTTACCTTGAGGCGTGCTGGATAATTTTTGTATTCCTACCAACATCACCCCATTCTCTTTGGGATGTACTTGGGAACCCTCATGGGTCTGGCTTCACTCGGAGGCCAGAGAGCAGCAGCATTCAGCTTCTGGTTGCTGTTCGATGCTGTTGAGTCATTTTTGATTCACAGCAAACCTGTGCACAACAGCACAAAGCACTGCCCAGTCCTGAGTCTTCCTCACCAGTTATTAGGCCTAAGCTCGTTGTCACAGCCACTGTGCCAGTCTGTCTTGTTGAAGGCCTCTCCTTTCTTCACTGACCGTCTACGTTACTAAGCATGATGTCCTTCTCCAGGGACAGATCCCTCCTGACAACATGTCCAAAGTATGTGAGATGTGGTCTCGCCACCCTTGCTTCCAAGGAGGATTCTGGTTGTACTTCTTCCAAGACAGATGTCTTCCATCTTTTGGCAGTCATGGTATACTCAGTGTTCTTCCCAACACCACAATTACGAGGCGTCAGTTCTCCTTTGGTCTTCTTTAGTTTAGGGGTAATAATTTCCAGCAGCCCCTGGGTTGGGCGAATAGTTCATGCCTCTGGCTACAGACCCAGGAGGTGGAGGTTGAAGGTCATCCAGAGGCTCCTTGGAAGAAAGGTATGGAGACCGGCTTCTGAGAGAGCAGCCGTTTCAAGTCCTGTGGAGCACAGCTGTCTGCAGACACACACACGGGGGCGCCTCAGTCAGGGTCAGCTCCACACAACTGGCTTTTTAAAATTTTTTTCCAAATTATTCCTCGGCAAGAAGCTTAGGACTCCTGGCCCATCAGCTATGGACTTCATCCATGACTCCAGGCCCTGCGTGTGCACCCACTCTGATGCCGTGGGTGGGTCTCTGGGTGCAGAGGTAGTTTCCACACTCAAAAGCTCTGATGGACAATTTGCTGAGTAGCTGGGGTGCCCTTGCAGGTCTCTGGAGCTCCCTCTGTTCGTCTCTGGGCTCTACAGGTCTATCCTCCGGGTTCCAGCTGTCTCCTCTCTCTGATTGACTCCCTCTCATTCAGCTTGGAGTCAGCTGGCTCCCCAGGAAGCTTCCTCCCTACCAGTCCGCCAGCTCCTCCAGGCAGCATCGCGGGTCATCGGGGCCCATGGCTGCTCCTTGTCTCCCAGGCTTCCCCGCCCCGTGTTGCTGACCGCCAGCGTCTGGGCAGCTGTAGCTTCTCACCTCCTGCCCGGGGTTTGGTGGGCTGGATGAGAAGGCAAATCTGCTCCTTGCCATTTTGTACTGCCTGGGTGTGAAACAGTCCCTCATGTTTTCCCTGTTGTGACTAGGCCTGGGAGAGGGACGGCTCCTTCTTGGACATGATGTCATCAGGGGAGAAATGGCTCCTAAGAGCAAGAATAAAAGTAGACAACTGCTTTGGGCCTATTTTTTCTCTAGTTCCGTCTTGATGCGAAGAAGTCGGGAAACCGAGCCAGGCCAGTGCTGTTAGTGTCCCGCGTCAGTTCCCACTCAGGGCGGCCCAGGTGGGCGGAGGAGGCTGCTCCGTAGGTTCCCAAGGCTGTGACCTGTCAGAAGCAGGTTTCCAGGCATGTCATCCAAGGCACATCGTGGTGGGTTTGGTCCCTCGACCTTTCGGCTAGTAGTTGGGTGCTTCACCATTTGCTCCAGCTGGGGTCTCCCAGGCGGCTTGACTGTCAGCCCCGTCTCTTGGTGCTTGCCTGAAGGTACCTGGCTCTGCCCCAGCCTGGGGAAATAGGATGGGATTTCTCACAGACGAAAGCTAACAACTGATGAGACACCCTTTCCCTCTGCCGTGCAGGTGCTGCAAGGGGTAAGAGACGGTGCTTAGGACGGTGCCTTGGACAGGACATCCTCCGTGAGGCTGTGTGAGATTCTGGGTCACAATTCTGAGCAACAGGCTCTGGACCAGCCTGGGGGGAGCACAGGGAGGAAACAGAGCTGAAGATCCGAACCACTAGCCCAGGGACACATAGTGTATAAACGTCTGAGTCAGGACCTGAACTCACATTTTCTGCTTGCTGTCTCCTTGCTTCTACAGCCACGCTGTGAGACTGAGCTGGTTTAGTGGGAGCGTTCTTGCCTTCTATGAGGGAGACCCAGTTTGATTCCTGGCCAGGGCACTTCACGCAGAGCTGCCACCTGCCTGTCTCCGGGCTTGTGGCTAGGCTGCTGTCTCGGCTCTCCAGGGCTGCTGTGACATTTAGTCTGTCACAGTTAGGAGGATAAAAGGCCAAATTCAGGGTGCCAGCTTCAGAGGAAGTCTTCCTCTCTCTGTCGACTCTGGGGGACGGTCCTTGTCATCAGTTTACCCTGGGTCTAGGGGCTTCCCGAGGCCAGGTCCTAATGATAGACTGCTCTTCTGGGTGGGCTCAAGATACAACCTAATCCTATAGATTATGTCACATCACGTTACCGTAACTGTCCCTCACCCTTCTCGTCACCGTCATGGAGGGCAGGGTCAGCAACACACAGGCCGGGCATGTCGGCTTACCGATGGAAGCCAGCCACACCCCGCCGGGGCTCCTGGCCTAGCTGCGTTGGTGTACATTTTGAGAAGACACAATTCAGTCCTCAGCAGAAGCTGAACCGGTTTCGTCAGCGCCTCCGGGCTAAAGCTGGAAGAGGAGGAGGGTCTGGGATCTCCTCTGGCTGAGCAGCCACTGGAAGCTCTGTGGGTCACAGCTGCTGGCTCCGAGGAGCCGTGGTGCGCGGCCAGGCAGTGTGTGGTTCAGTTGTGTATGTGGTCACCATGACCAGGGGACAGCTCAACAGTAGCTAATAACGGTCACAGAACTCCGACGGAAGCCCCTGTCACCATGCCCCCCGCAGCTGCTCGTGGAGTGCTTCCCTCCGAGTGCCTGTGCAGCTGAGGTGCTCGCATCTCTTCTTCCTGTGGCCGTCGTCGGCGAGGGCCCGTCTGTGTTGATGGGATGTTGCGAAAACTCAGTTTAGCTGGAGCTGATCTTACTGGGTCTTGGGCTTCACGTATTTTGTAAAGTTCCATCTTTCCTTTGGTGCTGCAGTCTGTAAAGTGAACGGACAGGGACACATAGCTGTCACATGGCGCAGTCCCAGAGGCTGGTTGTATCAGTGGTCAATGACCCTGCACCCTTTCTCCTCCATCCTGGGTCTCTGCCAGCAGCCTCCAGGGTGCCGTAATCACACATGCTGCTGTGATGGATACTCCACCGGGGTGTCTTCCAGAGCAGACTCATTTTCTCACAGTGTAGGGGTCTGGAAGTCCCAATTCAGGGCACCAGCAACAAGAGAAGGATTTACATCTGTCTGTGGGCTCTGGCAGAAGGCCCTCTTTCTGTTAAGTCTTTGCCTGCCTGTGGGACCCAGGCCTGTCAGCTATGGGGAGAATGAACTCTCCACCTGTGGGCCTCGAGGAAAGCTCTCACCCTGTCTGTGGGCTCTGAGGAAGGCTCTCTGTCTGTCTGTGGATACTGGAGAACGCTCACTCTCAGCTCTGGGGAAGGCTCTCTCGGTCTGTGGGCCCGAGGGAAGTTCTTTCTCTGTCTGTGGACTCTGAGGAAGGCTATCTGTTTGTCTGGACTCTGGAAAGGCTCATCCTTTCTCTGTGGGCTCTAGGGGAAGCCTCTCTCTCTGTCTGTGGGCCCTGGGGAAGACTCTGTCTACAGGCTGTTAGGAATTCTGTCTGTCTGTGGACTCCGGAGAAGGCGCTCCTTTTCCCTTTGCTCTGGGGGAAGGCTCTCTGTCTGTGGGCTCTGGGGAGAGCTCTCTCTGTGTCTGTGCATTTGGGGAATGCCCTTTTCTCCTTCCGTGCCTATTCCTCGGCTCCCTGGCATCTTCTTGCCCTGTTTTGATCACTTTTCTCTGGGCCTATGCTTCCTTCCAAGTCATCCAGAAATGATAATGTTTCAGACCCACCCTACGGTGATATGGTCTCTGTGACTCAACACAGTATGCCAGCATACAGTCTTCATGACGAATCTCTGATGTGGGTCTTACCATTGTCTTTCTAATGAATAATATTAAATACAATCAGAGAAAATTTCCAATTTCCTTTCTTCTCAATAATTTCATAAATCAGAAGACCGAAATGCACGTAAGAAGAAATGCTTTCAGTAATGAAGAAAATTGTTTTCTGACCAGTTGCTGTGATGTAGCTGGTCTTGGTTCAGGGTGACCCGTGAGTGTATGAGAATAGAATTGACTCCATGGTGTTGTCAGTGGCTGATTTACTGGAAGTGGCCCACCAGGGCTTTCCTCCGAGGCCCGCCTGGGTAAGCTCGAACCACCAACTTCCCGTTAGCAGCTGAGCACATTAACCACCCGCATCACTCAGAGACTTCTTTCTTTGTCAGCTCCTTCAATGACATCAGCTCTGCTTTGATGCTTCCCATTTCCTGGGATTTCGACACTGCCTTTGAGGAGGGAGTTCATTCTGGAAGAGAGTTGTTTTCTTCCTCTGGCTCATTCCTTACTTGTGCCCACTAAGAAGATCCACGTAACAACCCCTTTGCTCTTGGTTTTCATTTCTTGCCCATATAAGGCTTGCCAAGTACTTTTCAAAAGAATCAAAAACTGAGGAGAAATGAAGGGATTGAGTCCTTCTTGTGAAAGCTGGCAAACTCTGCTCTCATTAACTTGCAAACACATTGGAATGAAAGGGGCTGCTTCCCTGACTGCTCACTGCGAAAGGTTAAGGTTGCTCAACGTTGGGAGTGGTGTCCACGTCTGTCATCCTATCTGGGGCATTTTACAATCACGGGAAACCTTCTGCCCTTGTTGACTAGACAATGGATTCCACAACAAGAAGGCACACGCACACACCCAGTAGGCGTCAGCGAGGCCATGATCGGTGTTTTCGTGCTCAGATTCCTGCCTAATTACAAAAACATTGTGTAAATGTCAGTCACATGAATATGTTTGTGAGAGCCCACTGCCATGTGTGTGTTCTGTCAGGACAGGCCACAAGGCAGGGATTCGGCACCAAGACGTCTCCTGCTGGGAGAGCAACACTGAGCAAAACTGAACCACCGACGTTACGCAGATGAGGCCAACTCCTGCTGAAACACGCCGTCGATGCTGGTGCTTCCCATCTATTGTCTGTGATGCGGTAAGGAGGTCCAGCTACATCCCGAATGGCTCTCCTGATTCTGGAGCTAGGGACTTCTGGCATCGTGGCTTTCTTCTGGCTGCTGCAGGCTGTTCCCAGTTGCCCTTGACTCTTGGAGCCCCTGTGAACCACCTCTGTTTGATTGCTGATCAAACTGTTTCGATCCACAGGGTTTCCACAGGCTGATTTTTGAAAGTAGATTGCCAGGGCTTTCTCCCCGTCTCTCCTAAGTCTGGAAGCTCCGGTGGAACTTATTCCGGAGCAGCCCACAAACCTCCAGTGACAGACAGGGACTGACTGTGCATGAGGTGCCCTGGCTGGGAATCCAACCCAGATTTCCACGATAGAAGGCAGCAATCCTATCGTGGTAGCCTAGACAGCTTGAAACCACTATGAGCAGCGGTAGTGGACCTCACATGGACCACCAGAAACAGATGCACAGAAATCCTGTGAGAAGGTGGTACAGCTGCTTAGTCCTCCAAGCTCTACCGGATGTGGACAGTGGCTTGCAGATTCCATACCAAGAGAACCTGTGCAAGTTTAGGGAACAGAAGTTCTGTAGAGGACACAGAGAACACCTCAGACACCTTTTTCACCAGATGTCACGGGGTCCTGCAAATAATGAGCGATGTTCCCCACACCTCAAGTTACACCAGTTCCCAGGAAGCCTTGGTTCTTTCTGTTCCGTGGGTCCCTCCTGATCCAGGCATAGAAGGAGCTCCTAAATCCTATTTTCTGACCCTCTCTTACCTTCATGTCTGTTTTCTCAGTTTCATGCCAGTTCTAAGAACTAGCATTCAGTTCTCTCCACTGACTGGGACAGCCTTGGTGAGAATAGGACACAGGCCATTCTGTAGACCCAGATTCTGTCTCTGAGCCACTTGTCAGCACAACCTTTTTTCAGTTCTCTCTTGAACTTGACTTCCTTACAAAGCCAGATGCCCTCAGATACCAAGTGTGGAGATGGCACGATGCTTTAGTTGTGTTGTATATAAGGTCACCAGTACCCAGAGCCCACTTAGCAGCAATTAACATCTCTATCTATACAGAAGACACTCTGGTTCCTCATTTCCCCTTTACTTTTTTCTATTTATAACCCAACAGCATGCTGTCAACCCTAAATTCAGGGACAAATTTCTCTCTCCCTCGCTTCCAGTGTATTTATAACTTCTGTTAACTTACTTGGTGCCCTGGTAGCTCAGTAGTTAAGAACTACAGCTCCTAACACAGAGGTCAGCAGTTTGAATCCACCTTAGAAACCCTATGAGACAGTTCTCCTCTGTCCTATAGGGTCACAATGTGTCGGAATCAACTTGATGGCACAGGGTTTGGGGTTTGTTGCTGCTGTTTGTTGTCAATACCTCACATGCCCAGTGCTTCCTGCATCTGGAGTCTTGTCTCTACTCCCATTTATGCCCCTATCTCTATTCCACTATTGGAAGTGTCCTGACTTGTTGCTGACCTTTTACGTCTCTCTGTTTCCTGAGTTACGTTTTATATTAAATGAGAATAACCTTTTCCCAAGTGTGATTTAGATCTTGTCTCTGCTTTAAACAGAATTTTAAGCACAGGACCCTGTTCCTGAGAGAACAGAACAAACACACCTCAGGTTGGCATTCAAACTCGGTGGACTCACAGCATCTCAAGAGCTTAACCTCTTGTTCTAATGGGTCTCTCCAGCCACATTGGGCTGCTTCTTGTTTCGCAAACACACTCCATGATCTCTTATTTCTGGACTTTATTTAAAGCTCTTTTCCTTTGCTTTTAGCTTCAATTAGTCGGTCCAAATCTGATGTGATTTCTGAGATAAACCCAAGTATCATCTGTCCTGGTCATCTAGTGCTGCTGTGACAGAAATATCACAAGTGGATGGCTTTAAGAAGGAGAAATTTATTCTCTCACAGACTGGAAGGTTATAAGTCCAAATTCAGGGCGTCAGCTCCAAGAGCAGGCTTTCTCTCTGTTGGCTGTGGAGGCAGGTCCTTGTCAGTCCCCCTCTGGCCTGGTTGCTTCCCAGCACGGATGCCTCCAGTCCACAGGGAGTGCTCAGGGCCTTCTGCTGCCCTCTCTTCATGTGGGAGACCAGTGCCCCTCCTATGCCATCATCAGTGGCCTGTCGGTGGGGCTTGTGTGTCGTCGTCATGCTGCGCATGTTTCAGAGGGGTTTCCAGACTGAGAGACTAGCTCTGCGATGTCAGCCTACAGAAACCCTGTGGATCACAGCTATCATGCTCACAGACAGCCGGGGGTGCTGCGGTGTGGGTGGCCCTTGTTTCACGGTGCAGTTTATTTCACTGAGTGCAGCAAGTGACAAGATATTGTGGGGAACAGGAATTCCAGAACACTTAACTGTGCTCATGAAGAACCTGTACATGGATCAAGGGGCAGCTGTACAAGCAGAAGAAGGGGCCCTGGCATGGCTTAAAACCAGGAAAGATGTGCACCAGGGTTGTGTCCTTTCACCATGCCTCTTCATTCTGTATGCTGAACAGATTGAGAAACTGGACAAATAATCTGTATGCTGAACAAATAGTCTGAGAGGCTGGACTGCATGAAGAGGAACAGGGCTTCGGGACCGGAGGAAGACTCAGTAGCGACCTGTGTTATACTGATGATGTGACCTTGCTTGCTGAAAGTGAAGAGGACGTGAAACACTGACGGAGGTAAAAGACACAGCCTGTGGTATGGATTATACCGTGGACTGCCGGAAGAACAAAGAGACTTGTTCTGGAAAAAGTCCAACCAGAGTGCTCCTTGGAAGCAAAGATGGCAAGACTGCATCTTACATACTTTGGACATGTTGTCAGGAAGGATCAGTCCCTGGAGAAGGACATCACACTTGGTAAGAGTGGAGGGTCAGTGAAAAAGAGGAAAACCCTCGATGAGATGGATCAACACAGCAGCTGCAACAACGAGCTTAAGAATAAAAGCGACTGTGGACACGGTGCAAGACCAGACGCTGGGCACAGGGCCCTGTGAGTCAGAACCGACTCAGTGGCACCTAACAGCAACAGACATACCTCAACGTCAAGAAAACAAAAATCCTCACAACTGGTCTAATAAGCAACATCATGATAAATGGAGAAAAGATGGAGGTTGTCAAGGATTTCATTTTACTTGGATCCATAATGAACACCCATGGAAGCAGCCATCGAGAAACCAAAAGACACCTTGCACTGGGAAAATCTGTCACCAAAGATCTCTTTAAAGTGTTGAAAAGTAAAGATGTCACGTTGAAGACTAAGGTGCTCCTGACTCAAGCCATGGTATTTTAAATTAGATCTTATATACGTGAAAGCTGGTTGATGAACAAAGAAGATAGAAGACTTATTGACTCCTTTGAATTGTGATGTTGGAGAAGAAAATTGAATGCACTGTGGACCGCTGAAAGAACAAAAAGATTTGTCTTGGAAGAAGTACAACCAGGCTACTCCTTAGAATGAAAGATGGTAAGACTGTGTTTCTTACTTCAGACATGTCAGGAGGAATCGGTCCCTGGAGAAGGGCATCATGCCTGGAAAACTAGCAGCCCATGGGCCCAGTGCACGCTTCCCCCCATGCGGTCCTGGCGCACCTCTACAACTGTGCCCCTCGGCCACCCCAACAGCCTCTTTGCCATCTCCTCAGTCCTGAGTCTTCTACTCTGCCTGAATCCTCTCCCCTCTGAGGCACTCAGGGCTTCTCTGTACTCCTTGGCAGATGCCAAGCACCCAGCACAGTTGTGTGACCCTGCTCCCCCTTTGGCACCCTTCTGCCCACTCCCTTGCACCTCAGTGTAGCCCTGTACATTTTCCCACACCAGCTCTGTGCATGCTGCTGTCCTTCTGCACCCCTCTGTCTCTCTCCCTCCTCTCCTGCACACCACTGCCCCTCCACGCTCCTCTGTCCCTCCCCTAGTGCCTTACACCTCCCCATGTACCCCTTATCCTTCCTCCCCTTGGGGCTGGGGCTTCTGGCCAACCTCTGCACTGATCACCTGACGGCGGTCGGCCTGTCTGATCACCAAGTGGGTGTGCACCTGCAGCGACTGGTGATGCTGGCTGCTTGGAGCTGGGGCTGTTCACCCACCGCCAGGCTGGGGCCTCAGTGGCCTGATGTCTCCTTCCTCTGGCCTGTAGACCTGACTGGCTCTCCCCCACATGCACCTGGAGGCCCTGCTCCCCGGCTACCAGCCTGGGTGTGAGCTTTGGGTGCTCCCTTCCCACGAGAGAGCTTTCTCCCTGCCTGAGAGGGTGCTTCCCTCCAGCCTGTGACTTCATCCCTTGAGGGCCTCTGGGCCTTGGTAGGTCACCAGGTCCACTTGCCTTGCTCTGAAGGTCCCCAGGGCAGCTGACCAGGACCTTCCCTCTCCCCTTTGCCCTGCAGTCCGCCTGTGTTTAGCCTGGCTGTGGAATGTCGCTCACCATCGCACCAACCTCTCTCGTTGTTCTGTCACCCCTGGGCATGGACTCTCCCTGGTTCTCTGGCAGCCCCAGGTCTGTAGACCCACCCAGGCCATCAGTTCCCACTCTGCATCTTTGTGTGGCCCTGCCGCCCGCGGTGTCTCCCCACCCCTGACCCCGTTCCACTGGCTCCATTCTGACCCCTGGAGAAGCGCTCTGGGAAGCAGCGCTCCTTCTCCAGCTCAGAGTGCTGGTCTACTCTCCCAGGCGTGGGCTCCTCCCTGACTCAGACCCCTCAGTGTTCACAGCCCACTTCTCCAGCTGTGACAGCGGCGTCCTGACTTCTTCCCTTGGTTGTCTCTGAGAGTCCTGCTCAGGTAATCCTGAACAAGTGTCGAACAGCTGTGACTGGCACAGCCAAGGAGGGCACCTTTGCTTTCTGGTCACGGTGGTGACCAGCCCGTGAGCAAAGATGAACCAACCTCGGTTACACATTCTTCTTTGGAATTTGAGATAAAGTGGATTTGGTTTTGGTTTTGGACACACTTGGTTATGTCAATTAGAATGCAGACTTTCTAACTCAAATGATGACTCTGCCACCACTTTCGGACCATCAGAACACACTGCCTGTTTACCTGGAACATTCTCTGAGATGGATCCCTTTTCCCGTGTGTGTCAGCTGTGTATGTTGTCCAGCAGGTGGGAAGTGGACGGTGGCTGTGAGGCAGAGGGTTCCAGAAACACAGCAGCACCCTCAAGAGCTGCAGCCTCGCTGTCTCTCTCGTTTCTCTGCCTTCTTCTCTGTTCCTCTGTCTCTCTCTGTCTGCCTGTCTGTCTCTCTTCTTTGTCTCTATCTCTCCCTTTGTCTGTTTGCCTCTTGGTCTCTTTTTCTTTCTCTCTCCGTCCTTCTCTATCCCTTGCCAAGGACATGGGTCCAAGGGTGCACTGTAGGCATTCTTGTTTAACTGTCTCTGGCAAAGGCTTGCCCTTTGTCTTGTCCTAGACACAGTGTCCTTGGGTGGGACTAGCTGCTTGAGCACTGCCCACACAGAACCCAAACCTGGGCACCCCGAGGTGATGCCCTTCTACCTGTCCACTGTCCTCTTGTCTGCCAGCAGGGAGGGACCCGCACTGAAGGCCTGGGGCAGGTGCCGGGGACATGGAGATGAGTTGCTGTGCTGTTGTTTCTCTCTGGACCCTGCAGAGCCTCACAGCCAGTGGTCTGTCTAACCAAGAGGATGAGCCACGGGCAGCTGCTTCCTGTCACTGGGAGATCGTGCCCCAGAAGGGCTCAACCACCATGCACGAAGTTTTCTGCAGGGGACTTCAGTGCGTGGGATGCATGCCCAGAGGACGAAGCAGGCTTTCCAGTAAAACAGAATCCCCAAAGCTGCAGAACCACTTCTCAGCCATCTAGCATTCAGAAAGAAAGCCAGCAGGCTTCTTTCCGATGAACTACCTTTTTTTGTGGGTGATAAAATGATCCATTCAGTGAACAACCTCCACAGCGCCTAGACTACTGATCTGTGAACACTTGTCCCCCTGGGCCCTCTCGGCCTCCCCTCCTGGGGCTCGGAGTCTCGTGACTGCACCAGCAGCCTGAAGCCCACTTCAAGCGTGGGGCATGCGTTCCTCCTGCAGAGCCTAAGGGGAGTTCCAGAGAAGCTGCAAGTTTTATTTACAGCCGTTTATTTCCTGTAGAAGGCAGGGAGACGGAGTGCGGCTGTCCCTCTCCACCTCACCCACCCCTCTGGCACCCTGAGCTGAGAGGGAGGGGCATCCAGTGGAGGGCTGGACTTGGCCTTCGGCTCCAGGTACCGGAGCAAATGCTGGGAGCAGGATGGGGATGATGTCAGCGCTCCAAAGGGTGAATCAAACGGCGTCCCCTGCGTCTGGCTGAGGAGGCGCATATAAGGCGGGAGCTGCCAGCAGCGGGGAGCTGGGCCATGTGCACCGAGGGGCCGCTCTGAGCCTGCCGCCCACCCGCCAGGCTGCCAGGGCTCGCTTCAGACTGTGGGTCAGGTGCCCAAGTACCAGGTGAGCTTGTTTATGAGACTACTAAATCATGTCATTGCATGATGATTTTCAAAAAAGTTTCTCTTAATTTCTAGGAGGGAGAAGAAGGATGTAGAATGGACTTGTACCCTCAGGGGTGGTGTCTCTGTGGCCCCAGGAGCAGCATCTGTGCGTGTGTTTTCACAGCTTCAGGGGAGAGCGGGGCAGGGAGCTCCCAGTACACCCGGGACACCTTTTCCTCCCGAGCTGCGGCTCCCTCCCTCGGCTGGCCACTCGACAGTGGAGGGAAGCCTTGCACTCCCGCACTCTGCTGCTCAGCCCCCAGGACAACATCTCAGTTTCTCTCTGCTGTGAGAGGTTGTGGTTGAGGGAACTCTGAGAAAGAAATCAGGAACAGGTTCCAGGGAATGTGAAAAGGAATCAGAGAGATTACGGTGACTTCACTAGCAGTAGGAGTGAGGCTCTGAGAAGCAGTATTACGGTTTTGGAACGTGGTTGTTTTGAAGGGTTTTGTGGGTCATTTGCACATTAACAGGTAGATGGTCTTGATGGTGGTGGAAAGTTGGATTTATTTGCCAACAAGTGCAATTTGTGGAACTCTCAATGGACTAAATATATATCTTCCCCCTGAAAGTTATTGTTTGCTTTGTTATTGTTATAAAAATAATTTTAAAAGATCTTTATAAGTTCTGCTCATGTTCTGTTGAAGAAAAGTTTTGGCTTTCTTTTCCTTTGGAGATGTACATCCATAAGCGCACACACCACTGCGGGAGAGTGAAAGCTGAGGTGCAGTTCCTGGGAGACTGGCTCTCATGGGATGTCCGTAAGATGGACCTCGGGGAGCTGACCCTGCCTGCTGGACGGCGAACAGCTCTGCCTGCGTTCTGTCTCGCTCTCTGCTGTTGTTGCTTTGTAACAATCCTGTGAGATAAGACTATGACTCACCCACAGATAACTGACTTTTGACACTTGGTCATACTTCCACTTTATAAGGAGCCCACTGGGAGTCAGAAACACACAGTGGATTGGATGTGGGGAAGACCTGAATTCGCATTACTCTGTGCCAGCCCCGGCTTGTGAGTTCCAGTACCCAGAACCTGAAATTCACTTTCTGGATGACTCTTGTTTCACGAGAGCTGGCAATCCCAAGGCTGTCTCTGTGGAATACGATTTTCATAAAGGGTAGGCTGAAGCCAGTGAGGGGATCCCCAGACAGCTCCCACCTGCCAGACAGTCAAGGGACACAGCGGAAGCCTTCTGGATGTGCCCTGTCTACCTGCTGTTCATTTAGAACCCCTTCTGTGACGCTCCTGTGTGCCAGGCTCTGTGCCAAGCACAGATGTTTACTCATTTCACTGGATAATCTTACTAAGTGGATGAAAAGGCCTTATTAGCATTATTATTATTACTACTACATCAAAAAGTTACAGTAGAAAGCCTTTAAGACATATGTTGTTGGGTGCTGTTGAGTGGGTTCCGCCTCACAGGGACGCTGTGACCAGCAGAACCAGACACTGCCCAGTTCTGCACAATGCCCACAATCATTTCTATGCTTAAGCCCATTTTTGTAGCCACTGGGCCAACCCGTCCCTTTGAGGGTCTTCCTATTTTTTCCTGACCTTCTGCTTTATCAGCTCAAGACGTAGGTGTGTGGTTTTCCCACAAATACCCGCACACTTGCTATTGTTGTCAGGGTCTGACTCACGGCAACCCTCTGGACAGCAGAATGCAGCCGTGCTCAGGTCTGCACCGTTCCCACAATCATGGTCATGTGTGAGCTCGCTGTTGCAACTGCTGTGTTAATCCATCATATTGAAGGTCTTCCTATCTTTTTGCTGACTTTCCACGTCACCAAGTACAGTCGCGTCCTTCTCCAGGACCTGATCCCTCCTGACAGCATGTCCAAAGGATGTGAGACTCCCGTCTTGCCCTCCTCGCTTCTGAGGAGTGCTCTGGCTGTGCTTCTTCCAAAGCAGGCTTGTCTGTCCTTCCTGCAGTCTACGATAAAGCCTCTGTGCTTTGCCAATGCCATACTTGCTTCTTGTGCTGTATGATGTCCTAAGCATTTCGCAAATATTAATTTGCTTCATTTATTTCTCATCACAGCTCTATGCAGCAGGCTTTTAAACTGACTGTTTTCATTCTAGGAAATCCGAGTGGGGTAGTACTTAAGAGCTACAGCTGCTAACCAAGAAGGTTGGCTGTTCAGATCCACCAGGTTCTCTTTGGAAACTCTTTTGGGCAGTTCTACTCTCTTCTAAAGGGTCCTTATGAGTTGGCATCAACTCGGTGGCAGTGGATTTGGTTTAGGGTTTGTTGTCCTTCCAAGGAGCCCTGGTGGTGCAGTGGCCAAGTGTGTGGCTGCAAACTGAAAGGTCAGCAGTTTGAACCCACCAGCATCACTAGGGAAGAAAGATGGGCTTCCAGGGGGATTACAGCCTTGGAGACCCTATGGCCTTTAGGGTCACTGTGAGTTAGAGTTGACTTGATGGCAGTGGGCTTGGTTTCTTTCCTTTTTTTAAGCTTATCTTTACAGAGGATGAAAGTGAGACACAGACGGGTTACACAATTTGTGCTAGGTCAGGCAGTTGACAGGCTAAACTTTGACTCTGGGCAGCCCGGGACACAACCCTACACTCCTGCCACCTGCCAAGGAATAGTCCTAGTTCAGTGCAGGGCCACTGTTTGGTTTTCGGTTCTGCATTGTGTGAAAACACAACTGTCGATCTGGGAGGGGCTCCAAGGGTCCTGCAGGGTGCTCTCCCTCCTCTGTGGAGTGTTTCTTCATTCCTGACACATGACACAGTCCATTTTACCAAATATTTTTGGAGAGGGAGTCTTCTTGGTTTTCTTTAACACCAAGAAAATGGTGAATTTCAGTATTATAAACGTGGGAGGTGTGCGATCTGAGCTCCATCTCTCCGTTAGAACGTGACGCACGCGTGTTTCTGCCAGGACCCGGGAGCCCTGTCTCTGCATTCGTGTGGCTGAAGAGAAGGCCCGGCCACAGCGCCGCTCGAGCCCCGCGGGGTTAACGCCACCGTCGGGCTGCAGCCCAGGCCCCCGACGGAGGGCAGCGCCGGGGAGGCCCCGAGGATGGGAAACCAGGCCCACGGGGGAGCCGAGGGGCACGGTAGGTCGCTGCCGAGGGAAACCCTGTGTGTTGTCTGTCTGACGGACCAAGTGGAGTTTACTTCTTACTTTCAAATGCGGTCACTATTTATTTTATTTAGTTAACTTATCCGTAACTTTTCACCTTGGATACACAAAATGCCTTCGTGACCTACTTTACACCAGGATTTATTATAGTTCAGATTCCTAGTTAAAGTTCCTGGCTGCCCCTACTTACCGGCACCACCATTCTGGGCCAAGTACAAGCTCTGCGTGTTCTTGACTTACTCGTCTGCAGAATGGGGACAACGTACGTTCCCTATCTGTTGGGATGAGAGAGACTGCAGAGGCTCGCAGCACACTTGGCACGGTGCTTCCCGGTGAGGCCCGGCCTGATGCGGCGTCCCTACAGCGACGGGAATCTCATTGAAAAAGCGCCTTCTGACCTGCCCGCCGGCTTCCCGCAGATACCTTTCTCTCCGGTTTTCCGACGTGGCTGTTTGTAGACGCCACGCAGCGCTCGTTCCGCGGCGGAACCCTCGGCGGGCACGCGGGGGCGGAGCTGCCTCCGCCGGGGGCCTCACGTGCAGCACCGCCTGCGGAGGCACGGGGCGGGGCCTGTCGCGGGCCGGGGCGGGGCCTGTCGCGGGCCGGGGCGGGGCCTGTCGCGGGCCGGGGCGGGGCCTGTCGCGGGCCGCCGCGGGCCTTCCGGACTCAGGGGGACAAGGAAGGAAGGGCCGGGGAGCTCCCTCTGAAAGTCAGCCGGGGAAAACCCTGCCGACCACCGCCGTGCGGGGCCCAGGCGGCCAGGGGGAGGGCGCGGGCCGGGCAGTGTGCGGGGCTGTGCAGGGGGCTGCCGCACGCCGGGGGCTCACTGTACGGCAGCTGACAGTGACGACGTGTTGTAAAGGGCCGTGGGAGTCAAAACTACAGTCTGCGTTACGTTTGGTGGTTGAGCGCTCAGAACTAACCCGGGTCTGATTTGCTCCTAGGAGGCAGGCTGCTCTGGAGGCTGGCGCTGCTTGCCCTGTGGGCGTCTGCCACCGCACATGGTGAGTGACCCAGTGGCCCTCTCAGGAGCTGGCTTCTTGTACGTGGCTTTACCGAAAGGCGAGAGACTGACCAAAGTAAACCCAATCTGCTAGAACCTTCTTAGCTTCTTTTTGAATATAGTACATACTTACCTTTTGAGTACGTATAATTTGAAATGTTTGATCTTGGAAAAGTCAGGTGTTACAGACAAATACCTTCTACCTAGAGATGGAATGGCGCTTTTCTCTGTACATTTCAGGCTTTTTTTTTCCCCCTTCTATGTTCTGTATTTACAAGACTGGAAATATTTGGTGCTTTAGAACTCATTTTCTCCCTACTGTCTTCTTACTTAAAGTATGTCATAGGTATTTTCCCACGTGTTTATTTTCTAATACATCATTTTATTGACTGCATAGTACTCCATGAAAGTGAGAAATCCCAGTATTTTCAGATTAATTGCCATTGTACTGTTGCTTTTATTTCCACTTGTATAAATTATGCTACAGTATGTATTGTTATGAATAAATCTTTAGAAATGTATGATTTTGTCCTTAGGATACACTGCTAAAGTAGAATCGTGAAGCCAATGGTTTTAATTATTTTAAAGATTTTTGATGTATTGCCATACAGCTTGTCAGAAAGTTGCACAATCCATACTTTTACCACCAGCACTGTGTATTTAATGTTTTGACTTGTCAAGTGTTAGATGAAACCATCAACTTTGTTTAAAGTTCTTGTCGAGTAAATTACTTTGAATTATTTAAATTATTTAAATATAATCTTGATAAGCTTGATAACTTCTCTTGCTAACTGGTTAGATGGAAGCTTAAAGGATTGTGTTACTCAGGGTTCTGAGAGAGAGAGAGAGAGGGAGAGATTTATTTCGAGGAGTTGGGTCATGCAGTTGCAGAAGTCAAGTGGAAGGCTGGAGACTTCGGCAGACTTGTCCCCTGCAGTCTGTAGGTGACGGGATGGAGAGAGTCGAGCACGCAGTGAGAGAAAATTATGCCAGATGATCTATTTGTGGTCTGAAGGAGAACATGTCCCGAGGCAATTATTTTTTCAAATGATTGACTCCATCACTTTACACTGTGGAAGGTGATCAGACCATGTCACACTATGTTATGAAACAGCAACTAGCGTTTCATCAAACCAGTGGGAACCCTTAGCCTAACCATACTGTCACACAAAACTATCTGCTTCAAGAGTAAAGTCTGCCTTTCCACTGAGAATGGCTAGAGCCCAATGATGGCCTTAGATTCTCACTCAGCTTGTGCCATGAGTAGGATAATGACTCTCTACAAAATACAGAGATGCTAACATTATCATTTACCTCAGATGGTCTCCGCAAGAAATCAATGTGCAATTTAGTTGCCTTCTGAAAATTCATCAATGATAAAATTTTTTTTCTGGAAAGTTCTTTTCTTTCTCTGAGCAATCATAGGGTAGGGAGGAAGGTTGCCATTAGATTTACTTCTGGAACAAGTAGGATAAGTCCATGTGGCTTCAACTCCTGTGACAAGACACAAAACTCATGCCACATTGTACATCAGTCACTGCTTCCTTCATCAAGAAAGTCTTGCTATGGAAAATGCCAGCTAAGCTCAACTGTGTGCTTGGTCTGACATCCGAACACAAGCCCCTCAGCTTGCTGTCAATGGAGAGGCCTTCATGGGCCAGTGGCTCTTCTGCAAGCTCATGTCAGTAGTCCTGGAATAGGTAATACCAGCCTACCGGTTGCCTTCAAGTTGATTCTGACCTACAGTGACCCCATGTGTGAAGGGTAGAACTGTGTTCCATGGGGGTTTCACGAATATGATCTTTCAGAAGTGGGTCATCAGGCCTTTCTGCCAAGGTGCCACTGGAGTCGCCAGCTTTCTGTTTGGTGGTTGAGAAGTTAACTGGTTGTGCCACCCAGTGACTCCGGGGTAGATGATAGTGGTTTTATCTAAAATCTGGCACCAACGCTCTTGTAAGAAAAGAGAAGCGATGATGACCAGGTGACCGCATGCAGTTGTTACGTGCAGAGCTGTGATCTGAGCAGAAAGCCAGGCTAGCCACGTGAGCCCTTGCCTGCTGTGTGTCTCTAACCTTCCTGCCGCTGTTCCTTTTGGCAGCTGCTGACCAGATCGATGACACTGCCTTCAACCTCTTCAGCATCAGCAACATAAACCGTAAGACCATTGGTGCCAAGCAGTTCCGTGGGCCCGACCCCGGCGTGCCCGCCTACCGCTTTGTCCGCTTTGACTACGTCCCGCCAGTGAGCGCCGAGCACCTCAGCAGGATGACCAAGATGATGCGCCAGAAGGAGGGCTTCTTCCTCCTGGCCAGCCTCAAGCAGGACCGCAAGTCTCGGGGCACCCTGCTGGCCCTGGAGGGCCCGGGTGTCTCGCAGCGGCAGTTCGAGATTGTCTCGAATGGCCCAGCTGACACGCTGGACCTCATTTACTGGGTGGATGGGGCACAGCATGTCATCTCCCTAGAGGACGTGGGCCTGGCTGACTCCCAGTGGAAGAACATCACAGTACAGGTGACAGGTGAGACCTACAGCCTGTATGTGGGCTGTGACCTGATGGACAGCTTCACGCTGGACGAGCCTTTCTACGAGCAGCTCAAGACGGAGAAGAGCAGGATGTATGTGGCCAAAGGGTCCTCCCGCGAGAGCCACTTTAGGGTGCGTAGAGGGCGGGCCTCGCTGCGGAGGGGGGCTTGGCTGGGATGACCACACAGAGCATCTCTCAGCACAGGTCCGTGTTTGACAGGCGGGGTGCCACTGGGACATACTGCACACTCATTCGTTCACACACATGCACACACACATGTAGCAGACACCACACACACCATATCTTCATTTGCATACATGCACAACTCGCACATACACATATGCACCATACACATCACACATTAATTCACACACATAGACATACATGTATACCGGGTACCGTACACACCACACATTCATTCACATACACACTCATACACACAGATTGTGTACCATGTACACCAGTCATTCATTCACATAGATGCACACACATACCTTGCACACACAGATCATGCCTTATACACATCAGTCATTCATTCACATACATGCACACATACCTCACATACACACACGTACCATGTATCCTACATACCACACACTTCACACACTCCTTCATTCGCACACACGGACCGTGCACCATGCACACCACACACAGAGACACACAATCTCACATATACTTACACAGTCATATCCTGTGCATTCACACACATGCTCACATCCACATAGACACGTGTGTACCACATGTAGATACAACATATAGACACTTACACACCACATACAGACACACATGTGCACACTTACAAATACTTAAACATACTACCCTCATGTACCACACACACTCATGTGTCTCACACACCACACACCACACACCCTAACACACACATACCAATGTGCACAGACACAGGCATGCTACTGTTCATTCACACACTTGCACTTGCACACAGTGTGTCTCGTGCACACCTGTGTTTGAATACATGGAGCAGGGGGCCGGTGAGACACACCACACACGCTCACATGACCTTTCCTTCACTCACACACGTTCACTCCGGCACACTTGCAGGCACACCCCGACCCTGGCGCACATGCTGCAGCGCGCACCCCTCTGACTGGGCTGGGAACAGACAGAACACATTGACAGCGGGTGGTCGTGACTTAGCTGCACAATCACCCCCGATTTCCATGCTGGACGCTGAGCTGGTGGCCAAGGGGAACCCGGTTCCGTCATTCCCCTTGACCCTGGGTTCATTTAGTTGCAGCAGACACAGCTCAGATTTGCTGTTTTCATATTGAAAAGATACATGAGCAAATTAACAACTGTCCATTTCTGAGGAAAGGCCTGTGTGTCTGTGAAGGGAGAGTTCCATGTTCATTTCAGTTTTTCAGACATTTTTGGGGAGATCTTTATGATCACTGAGTTCAGGCCCTGTGAGGTACAGTTGCCACAATTCTCTCTTCCAAGTGTGAGTGTCTTCTTTGGAAGTGAATAAACAGAGTTGTTTGAGTGAAGCACCCTAAGATACCTGACTTGTCATGGGCTGAGTCTTCTGTGACCCTCAAGGAACCCCACAGGGTTCACTTGTATGACCCGCCCCTGCAGCAACAGTGGTTGGCCACCCAGCTGTGGGGCGGCCCCTGGAGCCCTGCTATCTGTGATCCCAGTGACCAGGCCAGGGGCTCCTCCTCAGGCCTGCAGCCACGTGCAGGAACACGTGGTCAGCAGCGTCCTGCAAAGGAAGGACAGCCGGGACTGTGTGCAGGTACGCCTTCAGAGGAAGGGGTCTGCAGGGTGCTGAGCCCACCCTCCTTCTGGGTGGGACACTTCCAGTGAGGCCGCTTCTGACATACAGCTCTCATTTTCTATGTCAGGCCTAAAAAGAAAGTTTCAAAACTAACAGACTGGGGATAATCCATTATAAAAGATTTCAAGCTGCTGAGGATAAAAGCAGAAGACACGATTGTCGCAACTTGAAGACTGCTGCTTGTGTTTTAAAACTGTCAGTTAGCTTGGCATCCAAAGTTAAAAGTTTATCGGTTGCTCTGTTTCTCCCTTTATGCATATCTACAGGGTTTGCTTCAAAATATGTACTTACTTTTTGAAAATTCTGTGGAAGATGTTCTAAGCAAGAAAGGGTGTCAGCAAGGCCAGGAAGGTGAGTGTATTTTGGGCAACGTCTGCTGTCCCTGTCATGAACAGACTTTCTGCTATGGCATGTGCATGTGTGTGCATGCGTGTTGTGTGTGTGCATGAATGAGGCTAAGGAAAACTGTTTTTGTGAAGTACCATCGCTGTTCCTGAATGAGTTGCCTAAGCCACTTAGACGTGTTGACATCTGAAAATGATTAATTGTGTAAAGGACTGCTTCTGGATAGATTTTAACAAGTGAAACATTTTTCCATCTTATAAGCCAGTACAAATTATTAGTATTTAAAATTAATTTGAAGCACAGGCGGTCCCTGGGTTATGAGCCCCCGGTGGTAACATACGACAGGTCATTATATATGACCTGTCACTGAGAACCAGCCCCACTAGCCTGTTCCACTGAAAGTTCGAGGTGTCTGCGATGGTCTGTAATGACAAACAGGCACCATCCAGCATCCAGCACCAAAACATTGTGGTTGTTACTATGGTATCATTATGTTAAAGATGTTTAGTGTACCTGGAAGTGTTTCTTCAGTGTTTTTATTTGTAGAAAGCTATGCTGCATAGTGTACACTAAGGCAAACATTTGACTAACTGACTTTAGATAGGAACTGCATCTCACCAAAGCCAAGTGCGGTCAAGTTGGATCTGACTCATGGTGGCCCTAGAGGCCAGAGCAGTGGAACTGTAGGATCAAATGGTATATCTATCTCCAGCTTTTTAAGCAAGTACCAGACTATTTTCCAAAGAGGCTGTACCATTTTGCAATCCCACTAGCAGTGTAGGAGAGTTCCAATTTCTCCACAGCCTCTCCAGCATTTGTTGTTTTGTGTTTTTTGGATCATGGCCAACCTTGTTGGGGTGAGATGGTATCTCATTGTCGTTTTGATTTGAATTTCTTTAATAGCTAATGATCTGGAGCAATTCTGCATGTATCATTTGGCTGCCTGAATAGCCTCTTCAGAGAAATGTCTGTCCATCTGCTTCACCCATCACTTAATTGGATTATTTATCCTTTTCTTGTTGATATTTTGTAATACCTGGTAGATTATGGAGATCAGACATCGGTCTGACATAGAGTTGCCAAATATTTTTTCCCATTATGTAGGTGGTCTTTTAATTCTTTTGATGAAGTCTTTGGATGAGCAAAAGTGTTTGATTCTTAGTAATTCCCATTTATCTATGTTCTATTCTGTTGAATGTGCTTTGTTTGTCAGATGTTGAAGTTTGTCTACATTCTTTATTAAAACTTCCATTGTTGATTGTATTTTATCTTGGATGAGCTTTATCATTTTAGATTTTATATTTAGGTCTTTTTATCCAATTGGAGGTGATTTTTGTATAAGGCGTGAGACATGGGTCTTGTTTCAGTTTTTTGCATATGGATATTCAATTTTGCTAGCACCATTTGTTAAAGAGACTGTTTTTACCCCAGTTTACAACCTTAGGGCCTTTGTTGAATATCAACTGTTTATAAGAGGATGATTTAATTTCTTGGGCCTCAGTTCTGTTTCATTGATCTATCTGTCTCTTTTTGTACCAGTATCAGGCTGTTTGACTACTATGGCAGTGTAATAGGTTCTAAAGTCAGGTAGTGAGAGGCCTCCCAGTGTGTTCATTTTGAATTTACAGCACTGTACAGTTAACGAAGTTTATGACTTGACTTGAAAGTGCTGAAAAGTCTGCATGAAAAAGACAAAAATGACCTGAACTTTTTGCCATTGACTCATAGGTTTTGCATCATGACAATGCACCAGCTCACATGGCACTGTCTGGGAGGGAGTTTTTAGCCAGTAAACAAATCATTCTATTGGAACGCCCTCCCTACTCACCTGATGTCAGCCACAGTGAGGTTTTTTTGTTTGTTTTTTGTTTTACCTGAAGAGAAAGAAAATATTGAAAAGAAGACATTTGGATGACATTCAGGACATCAAGGGTAATACAACAACAGCTCTGATGGCCATTCCATAAAAAGAGTTCCAAAATTGCTTTGAAGTGTAGACTAAGTACTGGCATCAGAGCATAGCTTCCCAAGGAGAATACTTTGAAAGCGATTGTAGTGATATTCAGCAGTGAGGTATGTAGCACTTTTTCTAGGATGAGTTTGTGAATGTAATGGTCAGAACTTGTATATGGTTTTATTGATTTGTTGTGCTTTGGGGGCTTGTGTGTTGCTTTGATGTTGAAAGTTATGCCCCTGGTGTTCATATATTAGCAGGGTTATCCATGGTGTAGTTTTTTGCTGAGCTTTGAGACTAAGGCTAGGCAGGAGGACCTGGAAGTCTACACCTAAAAAAGATTAGCCAGTGAAAACTTTATGAATAGCAGAAGAACATTGTCTGATACAGTGCCAGTAGATAAGGCCTCAGGTTGGAAGGCACTCAAAAGACAACTAAGAAAGAGCTGTCTCCTCAAAGTAGAGGGCACCTGAATGATGTGGATAGGGTCAAGTTTTTAAGACCTTCATTTGCCAATGTTGCGTGACTCAAAATGAGAAGAAATAGCTGCAAGCATCCTTAATAATTAGAATACGGAAGATGCAAATTATGAATTTAGAAAAATTAGAAATTTTCAAAAATGAAATAAGATACAAAAACATCAGTATCCTAGGCATTAGTGAGCTGAAATGAATCGGTTTTGATCATTTGTGATGGAACAGTTATATAGTTTACTATGCCAGGAATGACATCTTGACAAGGACTGATGTTGCATTTATTGTTCAAACAAACAAATGAACAAACAACGAAAAACAAAAATCAAGATCTATCCTGTAATATAATTATGTCAGTGATAGGATAATATCAATAATATCCATATGCCTACATGGAATACCAGTTACTACATTAGTCAAAGTTAGGCACCTAACACTAAGGCCAAAGATGAGGAAATTGAAGATTTTTACCAACTGCAGCAGTCCAAAATTGATCAAACATGCAATCAAGATGCACTGATGACTTCTAGTGATTGCAGTGCAAAAGTCAGAAGCAAAGAAGAAGCACTAGTAACTGGAAAATATGGCCTTGGTGACAGAAACAATGCCAGAGATCACATGATAGAATTTTGCAAGACCAATGACTTACTCATTACATGTATCTTTTTTCACCAACATAAGTGGCCACTGTACCTGTGGACCTCACCAGGTAGGATACACAGGAATCAAACTGACTCTGTATGTGGAGGAAGATGACGAGCAGCTCAATGTCATCAGTCAGATTGAGGGCAGGTGCCATCTGCAGAACAGATCATCAACTGCTCCTGTGCAAGTTAAGTTGAAGCTGAAAAAAAATTAGAACAAGTCCACAAGAGCCAAAGTATGACTTTTTGTATATCCCATCTGCATTTGGAGGCCATCTCAAGAATAGATTTGATGCATTAAACCCTAATGACCCAAGACCAGATGAGCTGTGAAATGTTATCAAGGACATCGCGCATGAAGAAAGCAAGAGGTCGTTCAAAATGAAAGAAAGAAAAGATCAAAATGGCTGTCAGAAGAGACTCTAAAACTCACTTTTCAATGTTGAATAGCTACAGCAGAAAGAAGAAATGATGAAGTAAAAGAGCTGAACCCAAGATTTCAAAGCCCAGCTCGAGAAGACAAAGTATTGTAATGACATGTGCAAAACGCCTGAAGTTAGAAAACGAAAAGGAAAGAATACATTCAGCATTTCTCAAGCTAAAAGAATGGAAGAAAAAAATTCAAGCAACAAGTGGCAATGGTGAAGTATTCTATAGAGAAAATATTGAACAGCATGGAAAGCAACAAAGAGGACGGAAGGGATACATGGAGTCACTGTAACAAAAAGAATTGGTGGACATTAAATCATTTTGGGAGGTAACCTGTGATCAGGTACCAATGGTGATGAAGGGAGAAGTCCAAGCTCAACCAAAGGCATTGGTGAAAACCAAGGGTCTGGGAATTGGCTGAATACCAGTCAACATGTTTCAACAAACGGTTACAGTGCTGGAAGTGTTCTCTTGTCAATGCCAAGAAATTTTGAAGACACCTACCTGGCCAACCAAGATGTCCATATTTATTCCAATTTTAAAGAAAGTTGATCTAACAGAATACAGAAATTACTGAACGATATCATTAACATCACATACAAGTAAAATTTTTCTGAAGATCACTCGAAAGCAGCTGAAACAGTACATTGTCAAGGACCTTCCAGAAATTCCATCAGGATTCAGAAGAGTATTTAGAGCTAGAGACATCATTGCTGATGTTAGATGGATCCTGGCTGAAAGCAGAGAATACCAGAAAGATGTTTACCTGTGTTTTACTATCTGAAGGCATTCAACTGTGTGTATCATAACAAATAACAGATAACATTTCAAGGAATGTTAATCTCAGAACACTTAACTGTTCTCGTAAAGAACTGGTACATAGATCAAAAGGTAGTTGTTTGAACAGAATGAAGTTATCTTGGACGGTTTGCAGTCAGGAAATGTGTGTGTCATGGTTGTGTCCTTCCAAACAGTACCTGTATGTCTTTATGCTGAGCAAATAATCTGAGAAGCTGGATTCTAGGAAGAAGAATGAGGCATCAGGATTGGAAGAGGACTTACTAACAGCTTGTGTTACACAGATGACGCCACCTTACTTGCTGAAAGTGAAGAGGACTTGAAGCACTTACTGATGAAGATCACAGACTGCAGCTTTCAGTTTGGATTATACCTCAGCATGAAAACAAAGAAACAAACAAACAAAACTGGATCAACGAGGAACAGCAGGGTAAATGGAGAAATGGCTGAAGTTGTCAAGGATTTTATTTTACCTGGATCCACAATCAACACCCATGAAAAGCAGCAGTCAAGAAATCAAATGAGGCACTGCACTGGGCAAATATTTAGCAAAAGAACTCTTTAAAGTGTTGAAAAGCAAAGATGTCACTAAGTTAGACCTGGCCTAAACCATGGCATTCTTAATTGTCTCATATACATGTGGAAGCTGGACAGCATATAAGGAAGACCAAAGAATAGATGCTTTTGTCTTGTGGTATTGGAGAATAATACTGAACACACCATGCACTGCAAAAGGATGAACAAGTCTGTCTTGGAAGAAATATAAGAATGCTCCTTAGACGCAAGAAGGGCGAGACTACGTCTCACATACTCTGGGCATGGTATCAGGAGGAGTCAGTCAGTGGAAGAGGGCATCCTGCTTGGTAAGGTGGCAGTTCAGCAAAGGAGAGGAAGGTCTTCTATGAGGTGGAATGACACAGTGACTGCAGCAATGGGGTCATGGAACAATTGTCAGGGTGGTACAGTATGCAGTCTTGTTCTGTTGTGCATAGGGTCAAGAGGAGTTGGCACTGACTCAGTGACACCTAATAACAACATCAGTTTATAGGGAGCCCGGGTGTTTCAGTGGTTACAAGCTGTGGCTGCTGGCCAGTGGCAGTTCAGATCCACCAGTTTCTCCCTAAGGGGCAGTTCTACTCTGTCCTATAAGGTAGCAATGAGTTGAAACTGAAGCAATGGCCTTGGATTTGACTTAGTGTATTGTTACAGGCATAACTCTGTGTGGAAGTCTCCAAGTTTAATGTGAGTTGCAACAAAGGGGTATAAACAAGTAATGAAAACTTCATAACCACTGCCTTACAGAATTATGACATTTAACAGTAATAACTCAATAATGCAATTTCTGAAGGAGCTGGGTTGTGACTAAGCTGGTCAGGCTCCTGCTGGGAGACCTTGGCACTAATACCACTGACCAGGCCCAGGTTGGCCCGCTGACGGCTACTGCTTCTGGACTTTCCAAGAACCAAATGTGTGAACTACAGGCCTTGCCCACACGTGTCCCCCTGAGACCTCAGATGGCTTGAAGCAGCCTACATGGTGAGAGGCAGGCTCCTCGGATCAGGGTCCTGCGGATGTCCTCCCTGTGCTGCTCTGGACCCGCCCTGAAGTCCAACGGAGCAGTGGGAGGACCAGCAGCGAAATGAGGGTGACGGTTTGAGGAAAGGACTGACTAGAGCAAGAGACAGTGGCATTTTACTGAACGCAGAACAAGGAGCAACAGGAAAGGAGCCAGGGGCAGGTGAGAGCGCAAGGTCTGACAGCTCAGTCTGCAAGCTCCGTCGTTTCAAGTGCCGCACACCTCATCGCTGAACATCACTGAGGACCCCTTCGAAGGGCCCCCCCCCCCCGGAAGCTGTGCACCTATGCCAGCACCTAGTCCACCCTTCAAAGAAGTTTAGAAACTCTTTCTGGACAGGCCGTTGGGCACAGTGGCAAGTTCACAAACTTAATTACATAGTGGTCTGTGAGGGAGTTTTTAGCCAGTAAACGAATAATTGTATTGGAACATCCTCCCTACTCACGCGATCTGGCCCCCAGTGACTTTTTTCCTTATCTAAAAATAAAGGAAATGTTGAAAGGAAGACGTTCTGATGACATTCAGGACATCAAGGGTAATACGATAACAGCTCTGATGGCATTCCAGTAAAAGAGTTCCAAAACTGTTCTGAAAGGTAGACTAGGCGCTGATGTTGGTGCGTAGCTTCCCAGGGGTAATACCTTGAAGGTGGCCCTAGTGACAGTCAGCAATAAGATAGGTAGCACTTTTTCTAGGATGAGATCACGAATGAAATTGTTAGACCTCGTATCATCCTTGGTTCCTAAGAAGCATCATGGCTGTATGTCTTCTAAAGCAGATCTCTTTGCTCTTCTGGATCGTAGTAGTCTTTGTTTCCCTGTTTCTAAGATAAATCATTGTTCTGCCAGTGTCCTGTTTTTACAAGCTTAGTAAGTATAGTGTTTTGGAATGAGATCAACGCTTTTTTTTTAAAGCCCGCGTCATGATTGGACACAGCTGTTGTTCCTGGGCACCATTTAGCGTTGCTGCTGTTGTCAGTTGCCTTTTAGTTGGTTGTGACTCACGGCCACCCCGTATGTGTCAAAGTAGAGCTACACTTCATGGGGTTTTTAGTGGTTGCTTTTTGGGAAGCAGGGCTGTACCCCTTTCTGCCCAGCACCTCTGGCTGAGTTTGAACTGACCAGCTTTGGGCCAGTAGTGGAGCCTGCCACCGTTTGTGGCACCTGGGGGTTCCAGCTTAACATCGAGTGGTTCCAAAACTCAGTGCGGGCTCCCCCTCGCTTCTGGGCACTGCACACCGTCCTAGGGGCAGCCCTCGGTGGGGCTCCCGCTGTCCTCTTCATCCTCTGGGTGTGTCTCCCCTCAGTGGAGGTCAACGCTATCAGTGAGAACACAGAGACCCTCCATGTGAGTCCACATGTCACAACTGAGTACGTGGGACAGACCCCGGAGCAGAAGCCAGAAGTGTGCGAGCGCTCCTGTGAAGAGTTGGGCCACATGATCAACGAGCTCTCAGGGCTGCGCGTGACTGTGAACCAGCTGCACGAGAGCCTGAGGAAAGTGGTGGGTGTCCAGCGGGCAGGGGCAGTGCCAGGCCGGGGGAGGAGGGAACGAGGCGGGTGCCTGAGCAGGGTGGAAGGCAGGGGTGGAGAAGGAAGGGACCTGGGGGCCGGGAAGCTGTGCTTACAGCGACCGGACATTTCTCGTCCTCAAACTGAAAAGATTCTTTAACTTGGAGTCAGAAACTGAAGAAATTTGTCAGTTCCCTGAAACTACAAAAAATCAGGGTGGTGAACACTTGTGCATTTTTGCAAGTGGGGATCCATATCTGTCACCAGACCCTCAAAGAGCATGTCACCCCAAGTTAGAAACCACCAGTTAGGACATGTTGTCTGGAGGGATCAGTCCCTAGAGAATGATATCATGCTTCATAAAGAAAAGGGTCAGCAAAAAATAGGAAGACTGTCGATGAGAAGGGCTGACCTGGTGGCCGGAGCCCAGCAGTGACTGTAGGCCCGGCCCAGGGCCAGGCAGGTGTCCTCCTGTTGTCCCTGGGGTCACTATGAGTCGGAGCTGCTTTGGCCGCATCTAACTTCGACAACTCAGGAAAAAGAGACCCCCGTCCCACCTCACACACGGTCATCTCCCAAGGGGGTGCTCAGAGCACGGGAGGTGAATCATTGTATTTTAGGGACATTTGGTGCAGTTTCCCTTTATTTAGTTATTTCTCTGTCTTTCTCCTGAGTCTTAAGTCCCACTAGAGCAAGAAAATTACATCTTTATTTGATTTTGTTACCGTATTATCAGACAACACATATCACATTTAGTGACTAAGAGAGAGCCTGAGGGAATCGCGTGAGCCAACCTTAACTTTCTGCTGCGGCTGACCAGCTGGCCCCGCTCCCTCTCGGACTGCCATCCTGTGTGGCCTGGCAGATGCAAGCTTGTCCTTGCTCCCTGGGGTGGGAAGAGTTTTAACAGAAACCCAAGAAGGAATGCAGACAGGCCGCACCACCTAAAAAGAGGTGCTGACAAACACTTCAGAGAGTGGAGTGCCACTGGATGAGTCCCAGCAGTGGGGGGACGGTCTGGTTGTGGTCACTCTGTGCACGGTTTGGTACATATCTGGTTTGGCCTGCCTTCGTCGGCCTCTCCCGCGCCCACACAGGCGGTGGGAACCACAGCCCCCGTGGGCTCCGGGAGGCAGTCGCTCTGGGAGGACGCGCGTTCCCTTCTGCCCAGGAGTGTGACGACCAAGTGCGGTGCATTCCTGTCTGTACTGAGAGAGCTCATTTGATTTTTCAGTCCAATGACAACCAGGTCCTCTGGGAGCTTGTCGGGGGCCCTCCTAAGACCAGAAACGTGACGGCGTGCTGGCAGGATGGCCGGTTCTTCGCGGACAACGAGACCTGGGTGGTGGACACCTGCACCACCTGCACCTGCAAGGTGACACTGCAGACACTGTTCTTCCCTGGGGCAGGTGACATGTGCACACGCAGTCATTCTGTACCACGCCTAACTGTCATCACCTCCTGATGGCCCCAGCACTGGCAACGGTCAACAGTGCCCTTAAGGACGGGTAGGACTATCTCATAGGGTATCTGAGGAGTGGTTGGTGGATTTGGCCTTTGGCCGCTGACCTCTTGGTAGCAGCCCAGCAACTAACCACTTTGCCATCAGGGCCCCACAGTGTTCAACAGCTAAGTGTGAAAAATGTTTAGACACAAGAGTCGTGAACTTGGAAGGCACCATGGCGATAAAGCCTAAATCTACCTCTTTGTTTTGCTCATGAAGAAAACCCCAGTCCCAGGGGTGAAGCGATGTGGCCAAGGTCACACAGGTGGCTGGAGTCAGAGCTGGGGCCGAGCTCGGTGCTTCTGCTCAGTTCCAGTGGGTCTTGTTGGGCACTGAGGTTCAGCAGAGCGTTTGGGAAGATGCAAAACGATTAAATATGAGAAAGCAAGGATTCCATTCCTTCTGTGTATTCAATGGTGTTCAGTTCCTGTGGGATGGGGGCCTTCACATGACACTGTGCGGGATTGCGTGCTCCACCCACTCGTCTCCTGTGCCAGGAGGGCAGGCGTCCTGTGTCTTGTCCCCATGGCATCTGTGACTGGAGAAAGGAAGACAGTGGGTGCAGACAGCTGTGTTGGGTGTCCCTGTTTGTATTAAGCTCTGAGCATTGATGACAGGCCTGACTGCTTTTCAGCTGTATCTGTTTAGCACATGTAGTGTGTGTGGGTGACAGAGGACACTATAGCCACACTTTTGGCTCTTCTCAGGCCGGCTCTTATCACAGTCTTTCACAGAGTTGCCTTTTCTTTTTCTTTTAGTGAGTGTTATATAAATACCTTTTGTTTACTTGCAGAAATTTAAAACTGTTTGTCACCAAATCACATGCCCACCAGTGACATGTGCAAATCCGTCTTTTGTGGAAGGCGAGTGCTGTCCTTCCTGCTTCCACTGTAAGTACTGCCCGGAGCGCTAGTTGGAGCCTATGTGTCCGGTGATTCCTTTCTTTTGTTTTATTCTTGTATTTACAGGTGCAGAGAAGGATGAGACTTAGAACCGTGGGTGTAAATAGATGAGACAGGCACAGAACAATGGGCCCTGAGCTCATCACACCCCTTACTGCTGTAAAGATGACTTGAGAGCAGCTTACTTCCCAGGGTGAAAGGAGACTCAACATCAACAGCCCAAGGCTGAGTCCCCTGAGGCGGGGGTCTGATAGGTGTTCTCTCTGCTACCTTCACTTGTTATGACACCCACTGTCCCTCCCACAGCACTGTCTACTGGGTCCCATAATTCGTTGCAGTAGCCACACAGAACTCATCAACTGTATTTACAATTAGGAGGTTTATCAGGGAAGTCACAGTTAAACAATTCAGTTTCAGGGACACTCAGGATGTAGTCTTCCATTGGGATAGCCTCTCTCTGGCCATACTCAGAGGCACACCTCTTCCTGGCCCTCATCTCTGCCTGAAGGCACTCAGCCGTCTCTCTCTGTGGTCCAGGAAGCCTACATGCTCTCTCCTGCTCCTAGTCTCTGCTGCTGAGTCTCACCATCCTCGGTGGTGGGCTCCACTTCTCTGTTCTCGAGTTGTCTCTCTCTCTCTCTTTTGTTATGGTTACATGATTAAATATTTAATATTCATATCCAAGTCAGTTTTGCATACCTGCCTCTCCACAACCCTATGCGCTCTCCCCACCCTGTGACAGCACACTCCTCCTTCACTCGCTTCTAGTATCCACTCAACAAACACCCCCTCCTCTCCCCTCCAAAAAGAAACTAGCAGGACAGCCTCCTGTATAGGTATAAAACCATAAAGCACACATACCACACATTCAGTCTGTGTCCCCGTGTCCAGTCCATTCTTTGCCTTAAGTGTTGACCTCGGTACTGGTTTCTGGCACATATTCCCAGGGGACCCTCCAGGTTGTGGAACTGGCTCTCTTTGAAGGCAAAACTGACTAATCCCTTTGGCAGGCCACAAGTACCTTGTCATACAGTCAAGGACTTACAAGAACCAGGCTAGAAATCTAGGCCACACCCTAAGGTAATTCATTGTCCCACACTGACTGATGGCCAGGAAACTCTTGCATACCCCAGAAGTTCAGAAATCGGTGTGACTCCCTATCCTTTCAGTCCCTCAGATGAGTGACTGAGCCCCAGGGTGGCTACAACTTGCTCAAGTCAGGATTCTTTCTTACAACAAAGAAAGAATAATAAACATAATAAAATATATGCCCATGATAAATAAAGAAGTCAAGCCCTTTGGCATCAAGTCACCTTGGCCACGTGATGACCCCTGTGTTACAGAGCAGGCTGAGCTCGTGGAGGTTTCCCTGACGTGTCTCCCAGAAGCGGGTCACTCGGCCAATCTTGTGTGGCCTCACTGGGTGGGTTCCCACCACCATCTCTGTGGTTAGCAGTGGAGGGGGAACAGTTTGTGCTGCCCAGTTGTCAATACAGGACCACTGCATCCTCTTGGGTCTTAGCTGGCACGGGGCTACTGACTGAGAGGGTGGATGCTCACAGCACCCGTGAGGCAGCTGGAGAAGAGGTCTGGTGATCTGCCTCCGAAAACTTGGCTGTTGAAAGCCGTGCGGAGCAGAGTTCTGCTCTTGCACCCATGGGTGTTACGCGGGACTGAGTGTTGGTATCTTAGGTTTCAATGAGTAATTGAAATGGTTCGTTACCACATGTAAATTAGCAAGGAAGGAAATAGCCAAGCCAAGCGCTGTTGAGTCGGATCCGACTCATGGTGACCCTAGAGGCCAGAAATAAGTAAAATCTTAATATTAAAAAACACTTATGTAAACCTGGCTCAATGCACTGTTTTGATGTTTCAAGAAGTGTGTTCAACAATTCTTCTAGAGCAGGTGGACTAAACAGCCCCCCAGCCCTCAGAACACTGGTAGCTCGTTTCTGGTCTCACCTGTCAGTCCTGGGAGGGGAGATCCATGCAGCACACAGGCCTTCCCTGTTTATGCCTGGCCAGGCAGCTTGGGGCTCCTGTGACATAACGGACTTGGGGGACGCTGGCTTGGTTAGAACCACTTGCTCACCAGGAGGCAAGTCTTCCTGTCTCCTTCAAACAGTCGCACATTCCAGCTCTGCCTCCTGTCTTGCACGGGCTCACAGCAGCTGCTGTGCCTTCACTTGTTTTGTTTGGTGACGTTGTCCATGGTGTAGATGGCGTGACCAAGTCCATTGCACTTCCTGTGACCTTAGCTGTGGACAGTGACGAGGGCTGGTCACCTTGGGCCGAGTGGACAGAATGCTCCGTCACCTGTGGCTCGGGGACTCAACAGAGAGGACGGTCATGTGACGTCACCAGCAACACCTGCCTGGGACCCTCCATCCAGACGAGGCTGTGCAGCCTGGGCAAGTGCGACGACCGCAGTAAGTGTCGGGGAGCCTTGCCCATGGTCAGGGAGGTGACCACAGTAAGTGACAGAGAGCACTGCCCATGGTGAGGGAGATGACCACAGTAGGAGTGTCGGGGAGCCTTGCCCGTGGTCAGGGAGGTGACCACAGTAAGTGACAGAGAGCACTGCCCATGGTGAGGGAGATGACCACAGTAGGAATGGCAGGGAGCACTGCCCGTGGTCAGTGAGATGACCACAGTAGAAATGGTGGGGAGCATTGCCCATGGTCAGGGAGATGACCACAGTAAGTGTGACAGAGAGCACTGCCCATGGTCAGGGAGATGACCACAGTAGGAGTGGTGGGGAGCACTACCCGTGGTCAGTGAGATGACCACAGTAGAAATGGTGAGGAGCACTGCCCGTGGTCAGGGAGATGACCACAGTAGGAGTGGCAGGGAGCACTGCCCGTGGTCAGTGAGATGACCACAGTAGAAATGGTGGGGAGCACTGCCCGTGGTCAGGGAGATGACCACAGTAGAAATGGCGGGGAGCATTGCCCATGGTCAGGGGATGACCACAGTAGGAGTGGCGGGGAGCACTGCCTGTGGTCAGTAAGATGACCACAGTAGAAATGGCGGGGAGCACTGCCCGTGGTCAGGGAGATGACCACAGTAGGAGTGGTGGGGAGCACTGCCATGGTCAGCAGGATGACCACAGTGTTGGGGGCCCCCTCCCAGTCCCTGTTGTTCCTCAGCCCCGAAGCCTGCACGGTGGACGAAGGCTAGCATTTCTTGAGCCGGCAGGGGTTGTAGGAGCCTGGGGGCTCTGCAGGCCTGCAGGCAGGGTGTGGCTGCTCCTTTCTGAGGACCTCCCCTGTTAAGTCTCTGTTTCCATCCTTCCCAAAGGGGAAGAATCAGTTAGCAGACGGTACACACTTGGTCTGGGGCCAGCCCCTCCGGGGGTCTTCGTGTGTTCATCTCCTTGTGCTGTATTCTCCACATGCAGTCCGGCAAGACGGCGGCTGGAGCCACTGGTCCCCCTGGTCCTCCTGCTCCACGACTTGCGGGGTTGGCAATATCACCCGCATCCGGCTCTGCAACTCCCCGGTCCCGCAGATGGGCGGCAAGGGCTGCAAGGGGGGCGGCCGCGAGACGAAGGCCTGCCAGGGCATCCCCTGCCCCAGTAAGTGTGCGGGTACCCACAGCTGTGCCTGCTGGGGTTGGTGGCATGGCAGAGCACTCTGTGAACAGTGCAGATACGACAGGGCGCGTGTACCCACCCATTCTCAGCTGAGCCCAGCATCCTGGAGTGGCAGCCTAGCCTAGCTGACTCCTGAGGATGGGAGGGGGCTCTAATGTCCTCTGGCTTGGCCAGTTGGGGAGCTGAGCCTTCAGGGTGGGTGCTGCTCTCCTGGCCTTCTTGTGGCCTCAGTGAACAGCTCTGAGCCTGACCTTATCTCACAGAATCGGATCTACAGCAGAGGGACAGACAGTCCAGAGCCTGGAGGTAGCTAGGGTGGTGGCTTGGACTGGGTGGACAGCAGGAGATGCAGGACAAAGTGTCTCCTAAAGAGTGGCTCTTACTGACTATGCCTTGGCCAAGGCAGAATCAAGAATTTACAGAAAATGTGCAGCTTAAGAGTATGCAGAATCTTCTCGAAGGAAGGCCAAGGCAGGAAGGCTAATCCTCAGAATAAAGGGGGATAGAGCAGGGCAACTCCCATTACTGAGTTGTTCCTTGGTATAAAAGACTAATGCCACCCCTTTTAAGCCCAATTCAAGTTTAAACACTTTTCACCAATGAAGACAGCTTCTGTGGTGGTGTAGTGGTTGAGACCTGTGACGGCTCACCACAAGGTTGGCAGTTCAAATCCAGCTGTGCCTTGGAAACCCTATAGGGCAATTCCACTCTGTCCTGTGGAGTCACTATGAGTTGGAGTAGGGTTGATGGCAACGGGTTTGGTTTCATTTCCTTGGTTTCCGTGTTACAGAGGTAACACCGGTAATTGACCCATAGCCCTCTGTGATCAGTTCTGTGCTTCTAGATAGAGAGCTTGTGTGATTTCTCTTCCCAGACCTAAAAGTAAAGCTCTCTGAGTTGTTATCACGTCTGTCACTCTCCAACCCTATGTCAGGAATGGACTCATGGGTCCCTGTGAGTCGAAACTGGCCCCCCAACAACTGGAGCTGGTACTCCCTGGAGAAACATCTTTTCTGGTCAAGCAGATGGCCCAGAGCCAGGCTGGGCAGCCTGGTGGGTGGCGGCTCATTGTTCACCGTGGGAAGTGTCAGGGAAGGTGAAGCACTGAGGTGGGAGGGGAAGACCTCGGCTGAGGGAGAGCTGCGACCCAGCAGACACGACCACTCGTGTGGCGCGCAGCACTGGTGTAAGCTCAGGAGAAATGAGAGCGACCCGTTGTCCAGGAGTTGGCTTTGACTTCCGGTGACCTGTGTGATTCAGGGTGGAGCTGCCTTCCCAGGGGTGGACCGCAAGGCCTCACTGCTGAGGTGCCTGGGCAGACCAACCCTCTAGCCTCGCGGTTAGCAGCCAGCTACCCTAACCGTATGCATCCCAGGGACTCCCACTCAGTCAGCCGGAAGAGACCAGTTTTGTTCTGCAGCATGTGGAACATGCGTCCTCCTTGTGTGCCATGGCCGTGGGAAGTGTCCTTTCCTGCCCCTGACCCTTCTCTGTGCTCTCCTCTTTGTGTGTCTGCCCATAGTTGATGGCCGGTGGAGCCCCTGGTCCCCGTGGTCAGCCTGCACGGTCACTTGTGCTGGTGGCATCCGTGAGCGCATGCGGGTCTGCAACAGCCCTGAGCCCCAGCACGGGGGGAAGCCGTGTGTGGGGGACACCAGGGAGCAGCACATGTGCAACAGGAAGGCCTGCCCCATTGGTGAGCGGGCGGGGGGTTGGCGGGGTTTGGCGGGTGCTGGAGTGGTGGGGGGGGCAGGCCGTGGTGGGGGTGTTGGGGCGTGTGTGCCGGGGGGGCACAGGCGTGCCAGAGGCGGACCCAGTGTCGGTGGTGTGCAGTGTCAGTGGTGGGCGGGAGTGTGTTGGGGGCCTGGGGCATGTAAGTGGCAGATCCGGGCGTGCCTGTGGTGGACAAGGGGCGTGTTGGTGGGATCGGTGCCAGTGGGGTCTGCTGGCTTCCTCCCTGCAAAGTGTGCTTCGGCCTGTCTGTGATGCCAGGGCCTTCGGTCCATAGGACTCTTTGAAAAATCACTGTGTTTTCACTCTGGTTAAAAATGCAAAAATTTTAGAAAATCCCCCAGAAACAGAACAGCAATTGAAAATTAATTCTGTTCTCACTGTGCAGACATCTTTTGTTTTAAACTCTTGTATATTACAACATGTTTGGTCACACTTTTATTGTGGTAGATACAAGAGTTGGAAAGCATTTGCCATCTCAACATTCTTCCCTCGTACAGTTCTGTGACATCAAGGTGTTTATTACACTTGTCACTCGTGTGATGTGCCTTGAGGGTTTTCATGGGAAAGCACAGATGTGAGCACATTGTTGGAAAGCGTGTAGACCAGGGGTCTCCATGTCACTTTCTGTTCTAATCTATGACACTTGGACCTCTTGACACTGTCTTCTTAGCGACTGTAGCTTTTGATGGTGGCCCAGTGTCAGACGACCTGAGGTTCCTGACTGGCATAGTTTGGCAGTGACCATACTGTGGGCATTGGCAGTAGGCAAACGAAGCACCTTCCTGGACCTAGCTGTCCCTGTGACTTTCTGAGTTTCTCCTGTGTCTGGCTGGGACAGGGTGATGGCGGGCCTGCTCACTGGCTGCCCGTGCCTCTCCCCCTTGCCCCGCAGACGGCTGTCTGTCCAACCCCTGCTTCCCGGGAGCCGCGTGCAACAGCTTCCCTGACGGCTCCTGGTCCTGCGGATCCTGCCCGGCTGGCTTCCTGGGCAACGGTACCCACTGCGAGGACTTAGACGAGGTGGGTGCCCCCCTACGGGCCCCGGTGGGGTGAGGGGCTTTCCACAGGGCTCGCAGGCCCCAGCCGCCATCTGCCTGTCCCCTACAGTGTGCTGTTGTCACCGACATCTGCTTCACCATCAACAAGGCCACCCGCTGCGTGAACACCAACCCCGGCTTCCACTGCCTGCCCTGTCCCCCACGCTACAAGGGAAGCCAGCCGTTTGGGGCTGGCCTGGAGGCAGCCAGGGCGGAGAAGCAGGTGCGTGGGCAGGCTGTCCACACGTGGCGTTGTGGCTTCTCTTCTCTTTCTTCTTCTTCCTTCTCACGTCCCTCCTCCTCCCTTATCAGGTAAGAGGCCAAAGACAGCGAGGGTGGGAAACCAGGAGGAGACAAGGAGAAGTCCTCAGTGTTGAGGGGAGAGAGGAGGGCAGGAAGCAGTTACTCTCCAGAAGCTGCGGAAGAGCGTCCCCTAGTGAGCCTGTTGGCTCAGTGAGCTGGGTGTGAGTTGTAATGCAAGGAACGCACGGGGTTCAGGGCCACCTCCCTTCTTTAAATGTCAGCAGTGCCTCACGTGAGCCTTCCACTGGCTTGAAACGCTGTTTTCCCTGCTCCGTGAAATAAGCGAGACAGCCCGAGCTGGAGAAACCCGATCCTGGGTTACCGCTCCCCAGGCAGCAGCCCTGTGGGCAGCACCCAGAACGTGTGCAGCCCCAAGCCTCACGCAGCCACGTCACCCTCAGGTGTGTGAACCCGAGAACCCGTGCAAAGACAAGACGCACCACTGCCACCGGAACGCCGAGTGCCTCTACCTCGGGCACTTCAGCGAGCCCGTGTACAAGTGCGAGTGCCAGACAGGCTACGCTGGGGACGGCCTCATCTGTGGGGAAGACTCGGATCTGGACGGCTGGCCCAACAAGAACCTGGTCTGTGCTGCCAACGCCACATACCACTGCATCAAGGTAGGTGGGCAGTGTGGGAGAAGTGAGCCAGCGGCTGGGACAGAGCACAGCCAGGGAATCCGGTGCTGGGGGGTGACGCGGACTCATGGCCACCCTGTGGGTGTCACAGGGGAACTGTGCTCTGGAGGGTTTCCAGAAATGGACACCAGGCCTGTTTTCTAGGGCACCTGTGTCTGGGTGACTGCATTGTCCAACTATTCATTTAGCAATTGAGTATCTTAACTGTCTGCACCACCACAGCTCAAATGCTTACCCATTCCCATCCCCCGCCCAGCTCCAGTCAAGATAGGAGGTGTCACTCCTGGCAAATTTGAAATGATTCATTTGCCTCAACAATGGGAAACTCTCAGACTTTTTCAGCTCACTCTACATTCCACATGGAGTCCGTTGTAGAGATGACGACATATTCCAGACTGTGCCCATTTCCCCCCTTGGTGGGATGAAGGGCGGAGGGCATGTTGGTGACCCGGGGGCCCCCACGGCATGTGTCAGCTGTCCTGTGGACTGGACTCACCAGGTGTGGCATGTCCTGCACCAGCACCCTCCCATTCCCGGGTCTTGTGAAGGCAGCCGCCATGCTCACGTGGGGGCCTGGGGAGAGCCTTGACAAACATTTGCTAAGTAAGTAAAAGGAGAGACTTGGCACTGGAGGAGGGGGCAAGAAAGTGGTGGGACTCAGGCACTGCAGGGAGTCCCAGGGGGGTGGGGGCTCACCTGCCCTTGGGTGGATAGAGCCAGGCCAGGGCCACTAGGATTTGCTTTTCTCCACAGAGGTCCTCCGTTCTATGGGGTACAAAAAGGCCCTGGCCACCCAGAGCATGGGGCCTCCTTGGGGTCTGTAATGGGTGTATTAGCCTCCTGTTGCTGTGGTAACAGATGAGACCAGAATCCATCTACTGTCTCACCGTTCTGGTGGATGGGACCACGGTCCCTCTAGGGTAGGAGTGAGGGGCTTCTTCCTTGCCTCTGCCAGCTTCTGGTGGCTGTTGGCATTTTTTGGCATTCACGGCTGGTGGTTGTATCTTCTCCATTCTGTGCCCGTCACCACACCCACTTCTCCTCCACCTCAGCTTCTCGGTGTGTCAGTCACTACCCTCTAACCCAACTCCCTTTTACAGTGGTACAGGAGATTGTGTTTAGGCCCACCTGGGTAACCACACAAACTCCTTCCTCCCAGATTCCTAGAGTGGTCACATCTTAGGACATGTAAGGTGGCGTTCACAGGGTGTGGACATCAGGACACAGACACGCACTTCTGCAGGCTGTGCTCAGTTCAGTATACAGGTTGTCCTCAAAAGTCTCAGGGTAACGTTATGCTGTACTGGCTTCAAAGGGGAAATGCTAGAGCTTACACAAATACCCTGAGAAAGTTGAACCTTCATCTACTCAGTGCCCTGGTGGCGTAGCAGCTGGGATCTGCAGCTGCTAACCAAAGATCAGCAGTGCGAATCCATCATCCCTCCTTGGAAACCCTATGGGGCCATTCGACTGTGTCCTCTAGGGTCACTGTGAGTCGGAATTGATTGAAAGAGCTTTGGTTTAGTTTCAGTCTGTGTGACTTTTGAGTAATAAGGTTTTAAGCCTAATTTTCCTACCCTTTTGGTTAAGTAAAGCAGAACAGTAAATAGTTGACTCTCCTTTAAATGACCTAGCTGATGTTGACCAAGACAAAGTGACAGGCTTTGACACAAGTGCAGCCATGTGTGCATCTGCATGACATCTCCTGACCCAATGGCCACCTGTCTTTCTTCACTGTGCCTTTAGCAGTGTGCTCGTGTGGCAAACTTGGACACCCGAAGGGGAGCAGGTGCTTGTTGGGCACCACGATCGGTGAAGATCTCCAACAGGGATCGGTGACATAGGAGGTGCACGGCAGGAGGAACAGGTGGTGTCCAGGAAGCTAAGCCTGTGCTGCTGTGATGACATCCTAGTTGTCTTTTGGTAGGACGTAACTTCGAAACTGGCTCATCATAAATTACATGTGTGTGTACATGTATGTGTACATAATCATAACTTACATGTGTGTGTACATGTGAATGTATATCAAGCCAAAGCAGCTGCCATCATGCTGATGTCAATTCCTGGTGACCCACGTATGTCAGAGCAGAACTGTGCTCCGTGAGGTGTCCAAAGACTGACCTTTCGGCGATAAGTCAGCTGGTCTTTCTATGAGGCACCTCTGGTAGATCAAGCCTCTGATCTTTTGGCTATAAGCAGACTGACTTAATTATTGGCATCACCCAGGACTGCAATGGCATGCTAGGCTGCTAACTGAAAGGCTGGATTTTACAGTCCATTCACAGGTGCCTCAGAAGAAAGGCCTGGGAATCTACTTCCAAAAGATCAGCCATTGAAACCCCACAGAGCAAGTATGTTGTTGTGGTTGTTAGGGGCCGTTGGGTCAGTTCCAAATCCTAAGGACCCGGTGAACAATAAAACAAAGCCCCGCCCTGTTCTGCACCACGCCCACAGTCGTTTGTGTGTGTACGCCCATCATTGCAGCCATGTCAGCTTTTCCAGCACTTCCAAACAGCTTGGTAAACTGTTTGTCCAGTTGGTACAAATTCATAATGAACAGCTCCTCTGATATCAAAAGAGGTTAGCAACCGGTTGTGGCTCTTGATTTGAGCTGATGGAACTTTTTAGGTCGTGGAGAATTGGTTGATTTCCATTGTGCACTTGGATGCTTTGTTTCAGGGTTGTACTAGTATGCACGTGTTTTATCACCAGTGATAACACAGCTCAAAACATTGTCTTGTCTGTCCAAAAGATCTTGGCAAACTTTGACTCTCTTCTGCTTTTGTTCATCACTGAGCTCATTCAGGAGCAGTTTTGCACACACCTTTCTCATGCCAAGATTTTCAGTTAAGATTTTCCTGTCTCTGTATTGATGTTTACTTGGTCTTCTATGCTTTTCACAGTCAGCTGATGATTTTGGTGAACAATTTGACAAATTTTTGCAATATTTTCATCAGTTCTGCTCCTCACTGGCCACCCTGAACTTTCTTCATCAGTGACACTTTCTCTGTCCTCAGAAAAATGTTTAACCCATTTGTACACTGCCATTTTCATCATGGCATTATCTCCATAAGCTTGGACTAACATGTCTCTCATATCACTTCCACTCTTGCCAAGTTTAACAAGAAATTCAATGTTTCTTCTCTGTACTAATTCAAGCTCTGACATTCTCACGGCAGCACACAAAAACATGCAACAATAATTGGGTTGATTATCTCTGTCTCTGTCTCTATCTCTATAGATATACGTGTGTGTGCACATACACGTGTGTGTCCTAAGTGCTTTATACCTCATTGCTGAATATCACTATGGTCACCTTTGAAGCACTTCCCTTGGGAAGCTATGTACAGATGCCAGCACCTAGTCTACCCTTAAAAGTGATTTTGGAACCTTTCTGGAACAGCCGTTGTGTGTGGTGTCAAGTTAGGGAACTTAATTGTGTAGTTCTCTGCAAGGGAGTTTTTAATCAGTAAACAGATAACTGTATTAGAACACCCTCCCTGCTCACCTGATCTGGCCCCCAATGACCTTTCTCTTTACCTCAAGATAAAGAAAATATTGAAAGGAAGACATTTTGATGACATTCAGGTGACCATAGTGATATTCAGCTATGAAGTATACAGCAGTTAGAACAATTAAGTTCAGGGATTTAATTGTCATACCTCATGTGCATGTGTGCGTGTATATATATATACATATATATGTATATATATGTGTATATATATATACATATATATATGGCTATTCCAGAAAAAGAGTCCCAAAATTGCTTTGAGGAGTGGACTAGGTGCTGGCGTCAGTGCACGGCTTCCCTAGGGGAGTACTTAGAAGGTGACCCTAGTGATACTCAGCAATGAGGTATGTAGCGCTTTTCCCAGGATGAGTTCACAAACTTAATTGGCAGTTCTTACATATATTATTGTTGTTATGTGCCATCGAGTCAGTTCCAACTCATAGTGACCCTATATACAACAGAATGAAACACCACCTGGTCTTGTGCCACGTCCACAATTGTTTTCATGCTTTAGCCCACTGTTGCAGCCATTGTGTCAATCCATCTCAGTGAGGGTCTTCCTCTTCTTCACTGACCCTCCGCTCTACCAAGCATGATGTCCTTCTCCAGGGACTGATCTTTCCTGACAACATGCCCAAAGTATGTAAGATGCAGTCTTGCCATCTTTGCTTCCAAGGAGCACTCCGGTTCTACTTCTTCCAGAACAGATTGGTGGGTTCTATTGGTGGTCCCTCGTACATTCAGCATTCTTCTCCAACACCATTCATATACATACACACATGTATACCTGTGATTAAGAACTACAGCTGCTAAACAAAAGGTCTGCAGTTCAAATTCACCAGTCTCTTTTTGTAAATACTGCTCTGTCCTGTAGGATTCCTATTAGGTGGAATCAACTGGATGCAAAAAAAAACACAATCAAACCCACTGCCTTCAAGTTGGGTCTGAATTGTAGCCATCCTGGAGGTCAAAGTAGAACTGCCCCACAGGGTTTCTAAGGAGCGCCTGGAAGATTTGAACTACTGACCTTCTGGTTAGCAGATGTAGCATCTAACCCACTGTGCCACGAGGGTTTCCAACTCAATGGCAAAGAATACACACACACATAATACACACACACACATGTATACACACATACACGCATGTATGTACACACATACATATATACTCACAGGTATATGTATGTGTGTGTATGTATATATATGCATGTATAACTCATGAGAGTAAATGGCTTTAAAAGTCAGAGGCTCTGCTGCTGGTCTGGGAGGACTGCAAGCAAACCCTGTGGAGCAGTCCCCAAGCCCTTCCTTCCCTCGTGGCTGCTCACCCGGCCCTGGCTGTAGTCCCCACCGTGACCAGTGCTGCTCTTCTCTTCCTCTGTAGTGCAGAAGCACTACCTCTGGACAGTCCCCACACCCTCTTTTGAGGAGACCAGTCATCCACTGAACTAGGTGCCACCCTAGGCTGCCTGAGGTCAATGCTGCTGTCACTGAAGGAGTGCTTCGCTCTCTACTCTTCGTGGCCTTTCCATCCCTTCCTGTCACTAATGTCTGCACAGCTCTGCTTTTGGCTGAAAATAAATGACTCTTTTATTTTTTTCTCTTGCATGTTTGCCTGCTTACCACCGAGAGCTGGATTAGTGGACATGATGTCCGGTTCTGCACCTCCCTTTCTGAACATGGACTTCTCCAGGAAGCTGTTTCTGGGAGCCTCTTGGTTTATGCAGATCACAGTTTATGATTCTTGGCTTGCTGATTTATGACCTGAAGGCTGGAGAATAAAGGGGGCACTAATATCCCTCCCTGCTTTAATGCAGAGGACTGGCTCCTTACTCTCTAGTTTCTGAGGTAGTTTGGCAACTTCTCAGGCATCCAGGGCCCAGAGACAAGTTCCTTTTGTCTCAGTTGCCCAGCAATAGACCCGGCTCCTAGGAAGGCACTCAAAAAGAGAGATCGAGGGCACTGCAAGCTGGCGTCAGCTTGACGTCAGCGGGTTGGTTTTGTATAGACATGTGCTCGCACAGATGAGTTACGATGAGCTGGCTGAGCTGGGGCTTTCTGAAGCTAAGTTCCTTCCTGAAATTCTGCAAAGAGGACAACTAGGGATGCTTCATGGCAGCGAGGTGAAATCCCACACAGGCCCCCGTATAACTCACATGCATCCCTCTGAGGCCGCCTGAGGGTTACCCTGCAGCACCTTGCTGATTGTCTCAGTTTGCCTGTCTTACTGAAAGAAGGGGGCTTTTGGGAATGCCTCTGAGATGAACGTTGCTGTCTCCTGTCAGTTGACTCTGACTTGGGGTGACAGCACGTACGGCTTACAGAAACACTGCCCACCCCGCTCCGGCTTTGTCATTCTCAGTTTGTCTGAGTTGCTTGTCAAGGCCACTGTGTCGAACGCCTCGTGGAAGGTGTGCCTTGCTTCTGGTGGCCCCACCCAAGCGGCTATCTTTCTTTGGTGACTGGTCTTTCCCAATGGTGTGTCTAAGTAAGCAGCCTCCTAATCTCCTAATCCTCACTTTTGAAGAGGATTCTGGTTGTAGTCCTTCTCAGACTGATTCATTCCTTCTTCTGGCAGTGCCCAGTACATCCGGGATCTTCGGAACACCCCAGTGCCGATAATGCACCCCTTCTTATGCTGTCTTCCTTTATCACTGTCCAGCTGTCACACGCTTACAAGATGATTGACTACACCCTGACTTGTGTCAGAATTGCCAGACTTTCTTTAATTTGGTTAGAATTATGTTTCTTTGATTGCAGGATAACTGCCCCCACCTGCCTAATTCAGGGCAAGAGGACTTCGACAAGGATGGAGTTGGTGATGCTTGTGATGAGGACGATGACAATGACGGTGTGAGTGATGAAAAGGTAGGCTGGCGCGGCCGCTGACCCTGCTCTCAACTTCGGAGCAGAGTGCTCAGAAGACTGGCTGGCAATGCAGCTGGTTTCTCAAAGTCACTAGCGGGACTGCTCATCATTCGCAAGGTGGCTTCCATGGCAGGGAGCTGCCTAGGTCGCCCTGCCGGGACTGTTTTATCCTACACAGTCTACCCGAACTGAGGAACAGACCCACCTTCCTTCTTTGCAGGGAGGTGCCAGTAACGGGCAAGGCCATGGCCGCTGTAAGTGATACACTTGACTCAGCGGTGATTTTTAAATATTTAGATTTTTTGGAGAAAATTATCACAGAATATGTATCAGTTAACAGATTAGCACGTAGTATGGCACCCGCAAAGGGATGTCGCCTGTATTGTGATTCACAGATGCCCTCCATCGGACCTCCGTTGACTCACTGAGTCATTCATCCATTTGACAATTGTGAAATCTCTTCTCGTGACGATACAGATGGTGTGTCAACAGGGATTAGAAGATCTCCAAGTTTTTACGGGGGGACGGCAGCATACATAAGAATAAAATGATGTGAAACCAAGGAAGCATGTCACTAGAGTAACTAACTTCATGTGTTCTCTTATCTTCCTACACTGGTTATTTTTTAATCTATTTTGAGCAAAGAGCTTGTAAGCCCAGAGCAATGTTGCAAGCAATCCAATAAGCATTCATGTGTTATTTCTTAAATTCTGTTCCTATTTTCTATCCCAGGACAATTGCCAGCTTCTATTCAACCCCCGCCAGCTTGACTATGACAAAGACGAGGTTGGGGACCGCTGTGACAACTGCCCGTATGTACACAACGCGGCGCAGATCGACACAGACAGCAACGGCGAGGGTGACGCCTGCTCCGTCGACATTGATGGGGACGGTCAGTGCTACCCGCCTTGTCATACCTGCATTTTAAGGTCCCCTAGGTGAAGCATTGGCATGTGTCGTGTGTTAGCTTGTGCTCCCGGGCTGAGCTCACCTCTGACTGTGCACTGATGCATTGGTCACCCACACGTGCCAGAGCTGAACTGGGCCCTGGAGGGCTGTCAGTGCCTGAGTTTCAGAGGGCAGTCACCAGTGGTTTCTTCTGAACCCCCCCTGGGTGGACTTGACCCTCCAGCCTTCTTGTTAGCAGCCAGAGTGCTAACCGTCCATGCCACTGCGAGGAACCGATCTAAGACTAAGTGACTCATGAGACCATCTTGTAGAAGCCTAGCCTGCTTCTCATGGTTTCGCAGTTGTCTTTTTGTGTGGCCGTGAGAAGGGTCATCAGTATCGGGACCACCTTCTGGGTAACCATGTGTTGGGGATGAGGCAACGGCAGGTCACTGGCAGAATTCTCACCTTCCGTGTGAGACCTGGATTTGATTTCAGCCAGGGCACCTCGCCTGCAGCCGTCCCCACCTGTTAGCGATGGCTGGCACCCGGCTGGTATGCTGCTCAGGTTTCAGCGGGGCTTCCAGACTAAAAGGGAATAGGAAGAAAGGCCTGGTGGTCTACTTCTGACACTCAGCCAGTGAAAACCCTCTGAATCACAGCAGTCCAGTCTGTAACTGATCACAGGTACAGTGATCACCATTGTCTGATCTGTAACTGATCACAGGTACGGTGATCGCTGGATTGTGATCTGTAACCGACTGCAGGTGTGGTGCAGGACTGGGCGGTATTGCTCGGCATATAGGGTCGCTGTGAGTCCAGGCAGACCTGCTGGCAGCCAGCAGCCATGTGACATGAGGCATCTTCCTTTCTCTGGTCTAGTCTCTGGGTCCTGTGACCCTGACTTCCTCTAAAACTCTGCACTCAGAGTTCCAAGGCCCTCACCCTTTCCTCGCCAAACTGCGCCTTTGAGCGTCTCTCTGTGTGACCTCTCTGGGGCCTGTTATCCACATCCTTACGTGCAGTCAGTCTGTGAAAGTGCCTCCTAAATGAATTTGTGGTGTGGCCACCTCTGATGTCACACCTCCTGACAGGCGAGTAGAACACTACTGCCTTGCTCTGAAGTCCATGTGACCTCCCCACGTAAGCCCTGGACCCACAAGGGCACGGGCTCCTTTGTCACCGCTCTCTGGGTGTGGAGATGAGCAACAGCTCCATAGGAACGGCAGGCTGCCTGCCTAGGAGCTTCTGGGTTCACCGCTGGGACTCTGGTCCTGGCCCGAGCGGAGCCCCCGGCAGCGGAGAGCCATCCCCCGGCCAGCACCAGCCACTGCCCTCTGGCTCAGTCTGACTGACTCTTGTCTCATGGTGTGTTTTTCCAGATTATTTTGTAAACACATGACAAAACTTGTCATTATCCTTTTAGCCATTTTCAGTACACAGTTCTGTGGCGTTAATGATGTCCGTTCAGTTCAAACCTTCCCACTGCTCCATGAGAAGAAGGTGTGGCAGCCTGCTTCCAGGAGATTCACAGCCGTGGAAATCCCGGGGCTGGCTCTGCTCTGCCCTCTGGGGTCTCTGTGAGGTGGAATTAACTTGATGGCAGTGGGCTGGTGTCTCAGTCAGCTAGTGCTGCTGTAACAGAAATACCACAAGTGGATGAGAGCTTTAAATAGAGAATTTTGTCACAGTTCAGTCAGCTAGAAGTCCAAATTCAGGGTGCCACCTCCAGGAGTAGGCTTTCTATGCTGGCTCTGGAGAAAGGTCCTTGTTGTCAGTCTTTCACTGGACTGGAAGCTTCTAAGGTGCAGGGACCCCTCTCTTTTCTAAAGGATGTGCTCAGCTCCTGGCACTGCTTGCTTTCTTGATGGTATGAGGTCCCCAAATCATTCTGCTATACTTCCTTCTTTGACATCTCTGGAGCTGCCCTGAGGCACAGTATGATCCCGTACGCTGAGTCCTGTCTCCCCAAGACAGCTGCCCCCCAACCTCCCTAACTAACATCCCAGAGGCGGGGCTTATGGCGTGGAGGAGTGTCTCCCACTACTGGGAATCATGGCCCGGGCAAACTGCCAAACACAAAATTTTGGGGGGAACACAACTCAGTCTTTGATAGTTGGGCATATTTTTTTGAAATGCTATTTACCATATTGTGTAGCCATTTACACAATTTTTTTTATCACCCCCCACAAAAACTCTGTACCTGCCAAGTGTCATCACAACACACATGTTAACATCACCTTTTCAGGAACTGCCACATCGATCTCTGCTTCTGTGCACCTCGGAGGTGGCTCACAAGTGTCAAGCGGCCCCCTCACCCTGGCGATTAGGTCACCGTCTATTTGATGCTGAGACTATTTTGAAAGGTCCTTTCACTCTTGACCTTGACCCCTGCTAGCCTCCTCCTCCTTGCTCAGGCTGTGCCTGAAGACAAGCCTGGGCTTTCATAGGGGTTTTCAGCTCCGTCACTCTGGACTGTTGGTTTGTGCCATTTGCCTCCTGACACATATGTCACTGGGGTGTGGCTGCTGCTACGTGTTTCTTCCTAGCTCCAATATAGACAGAATCCAGTACCTATTTTCAGATTTGTTCAAATACGCATTACATCTGAAATCCCATAAACCTATGCATTGCTGTTTTCCTCCCAAGGAGTGCTGATGTCGTTGATGAGGCATTATAACCTCAAGGGACTCAGGACATATTTTCTGAATGACTCTTTGTGGGGGGATAACCAGTATAGATAAGTGCAGAGATTTATGCTGTGACAGCATATTTAATAGATTCTTTCACATGGACTCCTACCCAGCCATCTGCAAAAGTTGGTGCCATTTTAAACTAAGGACATTTGGATTTTAAAGGGAAACCCAACACGTATTCTCTTCTGAATCTCATCATCTCTAAGTTCTTTCATATTCTTAGACCCCTTGTTTTATGAAAGTATGACTTTGCATTCTTTAATGCAATAGAGAAAGCAGTGGACTCTTCCTAGAACCATGCTGCCATTTCTTTCTTTGAATGCTCACAGATGTCTTCAATGAGAGAGACAATTGTCCCTACATCTACAACACTGACCAGAGAGACACTGATGGTGATGGGGTAGGGGATCACTGTGACAACTGTCCTCTTGTGCACAATCCTGATCAGGTAAGTGCTTGTACCTGTACGTAGAAGTGGGGGGCTCTGACATCCTTTTCAGTTAAGTGTATGCATGTTGAAAGATGCATAGGTATCTGTGTAGACACAGATGTAGATGGCCCAGGCAGCTGTGCGTACGCAGGTATAGAGACATACAGGTGGAGACAGAGACAGAGATGGCTCAAGTGGTTTGAGCTGGATGTTAACCTTAAGGGTGGCTGTTTGAACCCACTCAGTGGTATCACAGAACAAAGGTCTGGCATTCTGATTCCACAGATCACAACCAAGAAAAGCCTCTGGAGTGCAGGTCTCCACTGTTAGACACAGGTCATCATGAGTCAAAATCAACTCAATGGCAACAGGTTTGGTCCTCAGGATTTATAGATACAGACATGCTTTTATCATCTTCCCTTAACTCTGCCAAGACATGACAACACAGCCTTTTCAATCATTTTAATCAGAACCATTCACTGAACAAAAAGCAAAGCACAGCTTTCGCATCTAAGGGTCCAGTGTCTGGAAAGGTAGCTGCTGTCGCCTTGTTCTTTCCAAAGGGATGGTGTCTCCGCCTAGTTCTTTCTGAATTCCCTGATGCAAACACAGGAATTGGTGACACTTCTAGGTCTGGAAGACAGGAGTGGGGACATATCACACTAACATAGACCACAGGCTGCGTGGCAGCGGACAATAGAAATATGGCCTTTCATTCCATGGCATTAAGTTTCTTCCTGTGAAGACACACAAATCTGACATAAGCAGTGACTCGCTGTAGACGGGTGGTAACAGCCAGGGTCAGTGGGCTGAGGTGCCTGGGATCAGTCCCCTGCTTTGGTGTCCGACAGCCGTGTGGGCTCGGGGGGCGTCACTCCTCCGCTGCCCCGGCCTCTCGCACTGTGCGACGGGCACACCGAGCCGGACCTGGGCCGCCTCCTCAGTCCTGTCCCCGGGAGGCCCCGCCTCAGTGCGCTTACACTGGTGCTCCTTCCTCTCATTCCGCCTCCTTAGACGGATGTGGACAATGACCTTGTCGGGGACCAGTGTGACAACAATGAGGACATCGATGAGGACGGCCACCAGAACAACCAGGACAACTGCCCCTACATCTCCAACGCCAACCAGGCGGACCATGACAAGGATGGCAAGGGCGACGCGTGTGACTCAGATGATGACAACGATGGTGTCCCCGATGACAGGGACAACTGCCGGCTCATCTTCAACCCTGACCAGGAGGACTCAGATGGTGGGTGCTGTTTCTGAGCTCTTGTGTACAGTGGAAACACCCCTGCAAACAGCCCTCCACGGACAGGGGTGTGTGTGTGATGAAATCATCGTTAAACTCTGGGGAGTTGGCGTTGCTCTGGAAGTTTCCAGGCGTTGGATATGTGTATCATTCCTTTCCTGCTCAGTGAAATATTGGCCCCCTCTGTGTGTATTATCCTACAGATGATATGCCTCAGGGGTCTGCTTGTGTATGTTGGGATGAGGGAGAGTGTCAGCATCTTTATACTAATCTTTAAACTTGGGACCCTCTCCAAGAAAGCAGTGTTAGTTTAAACATAATATGAAGCAGTGATTCGGTGTGTTGTGGCAATGAGATCACTGGAGACTTACTCTTTTAAGAGCAAAGCAAACAGCAGTGGGTTGAGTGTCACCCATAACCCCTGTTTCGTTCCCTTGGCTGATAGGGATCAGTGGTCCCCGGCAGTGCAGAGCCTTGAGGAGGCTGTGACCATCCGGATTCTGCAGACTTTTACGCCCCTTGGCCACATAACCACTGAGGGGCGGTCTGGCTGCCAGTTAGAGATGCCAAATGTGCCTTAGTGAGCCATCCTGGCCATCCCCTGTGGACTTGCTGAGGGCCCAGGTCTTTAGGAAACCACGACAAGGGGCAAACAAGGACATGGGAAAACTTGAAGCTCCACAGTGCAGCTGGGAGGATCCTCCCTGGGATTTAACAGGAAAGTGTGGGAAGGAGAGCAGGTAGGTTCCGGCTTGCGCAGCTGCTCAGGCTGTGGAGGCGGCGTTGGCTGTGGGGGAAGGAGATGCTGGGCCTTTCTCCCCAGGGAAGCGGGGAGATGGAAGAGCAGCTCCCACTCACAGGGAGAATTTCAGCTCCTGTTAGGGTTCTGTGAGTGAGGCTACGTGTCTTACACTCGGTCAGGTGAACAGTGTGTGCCACTGAAAATAACCGCAAAGGAGTTTGAAGACTGTGATGGGAGATTGGATCCAACTTCCTGTCTTTTTCTCCTTCTAAAACAACGGGCACTCAAATGGGCTAACTCAGTCACAGCCTGTAGGATGGTCCTGGTTACCATGGAGCTCGGTAGCTACTGAGGCAACATGGTTCGTCTCCCACGTCTCCAGGGTGATGTGTGGACCACTCCCCTGTACTCCCAGCCACCAACCGCCACCTTCCTGAGCAATGTGAAAGGAAGTTGCCAAAAACCCAGAGTCCGTGTCTCCCCAGGAAAAAGCATTTCTAGTACAAGTGCTGCCCTAAATTCTACGTAGGTTACAGGGCAGGCTGGGAGAGAAAGGTGATGACAGTTGTCCTGGGAAGTCCCAGAGGGAAAATTTGAGGTTGAGCGTGTGTTAGCTAACAGCCACTCAGACCGCCCCCCCGCACCAGCGCTGAACCAGGCCGGGTCTCTGCTGGGATCTGACTTTGTATCCGCTCTGCTCAGCTATCCACCAGGGCCATGTTCCAAAAGGGGCGTAAAGACTTCTCTTCACATTCAGTTGAAAGAGATCACCAAGCATTAAGCCATGTAACACCACAAAGCATTTAACCTTAAATCTTCAGATAACCATACACCAACTTTTCCTGAATTTAGGAGGGCTTGTGACAACCAACTGCGATTTCTTGTTTCTGTTTTGTCCTTTGTGAACAGGCGATGGGCGGGGTGATGCTTGTAAAGATGACTTTGACAATGACAGTGTCCCAGACATCGATGATGTGTGTCCTGAAAACAATGCCATCAGTGAGACCGACTTCAGGAACTTCCAGATGGTCCACCTGGACCCCAAGGGCACCACTCAGATTGACCCCAACTGGGTGATCCGTCACCAAGGCAAAGAGCTGGTTCAGACAGCAAACTCAGACCCTGGCATTGCTGTAGGTGAGCCTCCCAGGTACCGTGTATAGAAGCAATGTGAGCCCGTCGTGGACAGTGACTGCAGGAGCACGGGCTGCTACTTAAAATCGCAGAAATGGGTTATTGTGGTCTTTCAGGTAGCCCTGTCCACTCACGGTGTGTGGAACTGTCCACATGAATAATCACGGCAGAAGAACTTGGGGACAGACAAACTGGCCTCTCCAAATTCAGCTGTGACCCATGGTGACCCCCATGTGTCTTAATTTTTGGACTTTTCTTTAACTTATTATGTAATATAGAAAAATCCACCTCTTACTCTGTTCATGGAAAGTACCCGTGCCCCAGAAATCAGGCAAAATTAGCTGAACACCCAGGAGCAGAACACTGGTGGGTGGACACAGGGAGCCTGTCCCAACGTCCTCACACCTGCACTCACCGGAGGCCAGCGATAATCTGAGGATTTCCTTAGACTGTGTTTTGAACTGCGCCCTGTAACTGAACACCCTCCCTTTGGGTCCAGGTTTCGATGAATTTGGGTCTGTCGACTTCAGCGGCACGTTTTATGTCAATACCGACCGGGACGACGATTACGCCGGCTTTGTCTTCGGCTACCAGTCCAGTAGCAGGTTCTATGTGGTGATGTGGAAGCAGGTCACCCAGACCTACTGGGAGGACAAACCCACGCGGGCGTATGGCTACTCAGGAGTGTCTCTCAAAGTGGTGAACTCCACAACAGGCACAGGCGAGCACCTGCGGAATGCGCTGTGGCACACGGGGAACACAGAGGGCCAGGTGAGGGACGTGAGGTAGGACAGTGGGGCTGCTTCTGATACCACTGTGCAGATGTCACACGTGCTTCAACCACTCCAGAAACACCTCGACTTCTGTTTTCACCTAGTCTTCCCAAATCGCCACCGTCATTTTTTATTGCTTGTTGCCATTGACTCCTGACAACTTCACGTATCACAGAACAGAGTGATGCCCAGTTGGGTGCCACCTTCAGGGACATTGGTATGTGCCAGCCTATTGGACTCAGTGAACTCCAGCAAGCTAAGTGGGCTCATCTTTTATGAGTACCTACTTTACAAAGGACTGTGCCTGCTGCTTTTATGAACACAGTTGGCAAACCTCTTGTAAATCAGGCATGTTTCTTCCTGCTTCCAGAGACAGACAGATCCCTGGTGGTGCAGTGGCTAAGAGCTCAGCTGCTAACCTGTAGGACAGTTCTACTTTGTCCTATCAGGTTGCCAAGAGTCAGAATCGACTTGATTATTGTTAGTTGTTAGGTGCCATTGAGTTGATTCTGACTCATAGTGACCCTATGAACAACAGAATGGAACCCTGCCCGGTCTTGCTCCGTGTCCACAATCACTTTTATGCCTAAGCCCATTGTTTCAGCCACTGTATCAATCTGTCTCATCTAGAATCTTCTTTTTTTTCATTGACCCTCCACTCTACCAAGCATGACATCCTTCTCCAGGGACTGAAATTCCTGACAACATGTCTGAAGTATGTAAGACAAAGTCTTGCCATCTATGCTTCCGAGGAGCACTCTGGTTGTGCTTCTCCCAGAAGAGATTAGTTGGTTCTTCTGGCGGTCCGTCGTACATTCAACATTCTTGTCCAGCACCACAATTCAAAGACATTGATTCTTCTGTCTTCTTTGTTCACTGTCCAGTGTTTGCATGTGTATGATGTGATTGAAAATACAGCTTGGGTCAGGTGCACCTTATTCTTCAAGGTGACAACTTTACTTTTGAATACTTCAAAGAGGTCCTTTGCAGCAAATTTCCCCAATGCGTCTTTTGATTTCTTGACTGCTCCTTCCATGGGTGTTGATTGTGGAACCAAGTACAATGACATCCTTGACAACCTCAATCCTGTCTCCATTTGTGACAATGTTGCTTACTGGTTCTGTTGTGAGGACTTCTGTTGTCTTGATGTTGAGATACAGTCTACACTGAAGACTGTTGTCCTTGATTATCACCAGTAAGTGTCTCAAATCTTCTTCGACTTGATAGCAATGCCTTTTTTCCCCCTAGAGATAGGCAGAACTGGGATTAAAGAAGTTTGAGAATTTTGCTTGAGGTTGTCTCAGGGAAAGCAGCAGACCCTAGTGTGAGGCTGTCAGTCCGACTCTGGCCCAGGCTGCTCACACTGGGCAGTGCTGCTTCTCTCACACAGAATTTGTATCCAGCCAGGAAGGCTATGCTATGAGACGTGTGAGAGATACAGCCACCTCCACCCGAGGACTCATCTGCACAGAGACCTTGTGTTTCCTCATTGGTGTCATGAAGTGTGCTTGTACTGGAAGTGATGTCTTCTTTCTCTGCAGGTGCGGACGTTGTGGCATGACCCCAAAAACATTGGCTGGAAAGATTACACGGCCTACAGGTGGCATCTTACTCACAGACCCAAGACGGGTTTCATAAGGTGAGGGTGTCTGGATTTCTTCCAGGTTCCTATCAAATGGAGGCTGTTTCAGGAGCTTCCCATGTGACAGCCAGTTTACATATTAAAAAACCTTAATGGACAGATTGTAAGAAAACTGCTGTCAACGCGTTGACTCTGCACCGTGATGACCCACGTGTGTCAGGAAGCAGCTGTGCGGCACAGTGTTTTCAGCATTGATAGTTTTGGAAGTAGATCAGCAGGCCTTTCTTCAGAGGTGCCTCTGGGTTAACTCTAGCCTCCAGCCTCAGCCAACGTGAATTGTACTGTGTGTTCTCCCCCAGATTCTGCATTTTAGAAACCATTAGTGTATGTTATTTATTTCTAAAAATATTGCTAACAAGCAGAATCTGAGACTTGTCTTATTAAAATCATCTGGAGAGTGATGAGCCTCTTTCTCCTGAGTGCCACACAGGACCTGGGGACCAAAGGGCAATTCAAACCACTGCTTCTCTGGAACGTTTGTGTGCATACTGTTTGGAGAACATGTTCGTACTTTTTTCCATTGTGAAATGGCTGGACTCAAGGCTTGGATTTGAATAAAACTTTCACAAATCTCAGTTCCACAGATTTTTTTTCTCCAGGTTTGATGGCATTTGTAATCAATTTTGATTGAAGGAAAAGGTGGACAATTTAATATATACATGTTTAAGTTAGGCTTAGTTAATAAGAACTAAGACCAGGCTGGATTCTCCATGGATGCTGGAAGTGCACACATCCTTTGTAGAGTAAACACGTCTGCACAGGTGAGGAGCCAGGTTGTACAGGGCTGTGACGTCTCCTTGGAGAGCCTTCAGCTTACACCCTCCTTACCTCCTCACGCAGGGCTCACTGTATGGAGAGGGTGAGCAGCTGCAGAGCTGGCTGCGGCCTGCAGAGCGGAGTTCCTGCTTGCCTTCACCCTGGTGGTAGAGCCCCCGTCCCCACTTCTAGTCAGTCTAGTGGGAGAGAGCCAGGCACCCTTGTGATTTTAGCATCAGGTGAAGGTCTGAGAAGCAGTGACAATGCGTGGATAAAATGATGCCCGGTCAGTTAGGACACACACCTGGCACTACTGCGGGAGATTGAGGTGGCCCTGGCTCTACCCAGCTGACTGCGGGTTCTCAGAAGCACCCGTCGGTGGGTGATTGCCACGCTCTAGTTGATGGCGGTGCAGACAGCTCTTGCAGAGACTGACCCCTGGCGTCTGGTCGGTCTGCGGCAAGGAGTTCACGTGTCTCTTGTTTCTCCTTCTGTCCCTTTCCAGGGTGTTGGTGCATGAAGGGAAACAGGTCATGGCTGACTCCGGGCCGGTCTACGATCACACCTACGCTGGGGGGAGGCTGGGCCTGTTCGTCTTCTCCCAAGAAATGGTCTATTTCTCAGACCTCAGATACGAATGCAGAGGTGAGTGTCACAGCCGCCGCCCTGGGCTGGCGTGGCAGCCCACAGGATGGGATGGGACACACGCTCACTGTTCCTCTTGCAAAAACCATAAATTGGGAGGATAAACTGGGACGCTTTCCTAGTAGATATTTTGCTTGGCCAGGATGGTTGCCTTGTTTGTTTTACATTGAATTTGAATGTCTTTTGGCAGAGCAAACACTTTCCCATTATTCCCAGGCCCACCCAGTCTCATTTTACTGTATCTACAGCTTTCTGTTTGCTTACCTGCTGGTTCCTTAAAGGTATTTCAGACGGCCATCCTTGCTAAAAACTAGGAAAGAAAGAGAGAAGGAAGGGAGGAAGCAAGGGTTTCCCGTTAGTTATTTGTCTACAGTCATATGACTAGGGACCTGGAGGGGAACTTGAGGCCCTGTATGGCCCCAAGCCATGCCTTCCAGCGGATATGAAAACAGTGCCCTGAAGGCACATGAGTAAGCGAGGCACAGAGATCACAGGCTGTGGAGCACACAGACAGCAAGTGAATGAAAGAAAGACAAGGGCTTTGTCTCTCTTCTTGCCTCTGGTGAAGTTTTCGTTTCCCTTTATTAGGTTGCCTTTTAAGACATTTCTTGTTCCCATCCATCCATCCATCCATCCAGCAATCCATCTGTCTGCCCACAACCCACTGATTCACCCACCCACCTCCCCGTCCATCTGTCCAATCCTTCAAGCTATACTGTGGATATTATTTTCATTATTAATAAATTTATTATTAAATTTATTAATTATTATTAAATTAAATTAATTAATTTATTATTAGTAAATTTATTCTTGGCCAAGCCAAGTGCCGTCGAGTCGTATGTTAAAACAGTGATACTTTAGATTATCACCAAGTGCCAGCCAAGTGCCGTCGAGTCGGATACGACTTTAGATTACAGGTAAAAAAAACTCTTGGTCCTATCATCCTAATTCAATTTATCTATTTTTTTTTTTAGATATCTAAACAACATTTGCTGCATTTCCAGCCACGTACTGTACATGCTGTTACCCAGACACCTCAGTTCCTCCTGGTGCTTACAGCTTCTCTCACAGCACGTCCTGCACCTTGCCCTTAACTCCGAGTGGTTATTCCCCTCCCTCTGTCAACCCCAAACACAGCTGCCTTCGTAGATAAATGTTAATGGAACCCAAAGATGAGATTCCAACCCACTACAGGAAAACAGTTCGATAATGCATGTAACTCTGTGCAGAGTCAACACGGAGTGTGACATGCATTTTTTTCCTTGTGTGTTTAAAAGAGAATGACGTTTACATATAAAATGTAATTACTTGTACTTATGTGTATATGGAGTTGAAGGGAGTATTGTGTGTAGGCTATTATAAATTAAGCAGGAAAAATATTGCTAAGTCACTTTCATTGCTCAAAGTTGTTGCTGTTCTCGGAATAGAGCTGTTCTCTGATAACACACCAATCCTGTGGGGGCAATTCCAAGGCAGGGCCAGCCCCAGTTTGAAGCAGTGCCACAGCACGCAAGAGTAAAGACAGTCACCGTGCCAGATGACAGCCTGCTCTCAAACCATCTAAAATTAATTCATCAACTAACTAATTAGAATATTAAAAATAAATGAATACCCTCCCCTATTCTCTTCTATAGCAAAACACCCCATATGACACAGAGATGTAGCCGAATCAAGAAAACATGATCCTTTTGTAAACAGCTTGTGAAAAGGATTGAACTATGTGTTAGATGTGAGCCTGGGACTGACAAAGTCTAACTCAAGTGTAAGCTTAGCAGAACAAAGTGCCTTAGTCTACGCGGGTCACTTTCACTGGTCTGGCATTGAGAGCATTCTTGGCTACTTGCCACTTGATTTTGTGGTACAGTCACCAGAACTTTTGGCTGGGGCTTCTTTCTCAATCTCCAGTACCAGTGCCCAGACAAGAAGACACATAAGCAAATGCTCTGGGGCATATAATTCCTGTTCTAGGCTTTGAAAACCATGGAACAGTTGCTTGTATCTAATTCGCTCACACGTTTCATTAAGGTTCCAGTTATAAATGTTTTGTTAATATTTATTGAATGAATATAGAATACAGCTCCATTTGCCAGTAACTTATTTGAAATGTGTCAAGTAATGCACGCACAGTATAATTTCTAGAGATAAACTTATAACCAGTATATGGTAATATATAGATAGTGTCACACAGCAAGAAATATGTTTGCCAACACCTAAGGCTTTGTTGTATTATGTTGTCATGATAAAGCATGCTATAAAATGGATTAGTTAAATAAATAATAATGAAGAGTTTATAAATGGAACCTTAATATATACCATTGTCAGTAATTTTAGTATGTTTGACTATTATCTACTGGCTGTATATAAGATGGTCTTTTTTAATAAACTGAAAAAATACAAGTACTTTTACCAGATACACCAATTAGCCATTCGTGCAATAATACACACAAGTTTCTTTTGTTTTTTTTTTTTTTTGGCTGTAAGTTGCATGGTCTTTTTACAAAAAAATTAATTCATTCCACTCCATGTAGGAGTTTAATGAGAGAAGTTTGTCTTGTCTGATACAGGGTGACTCTGTCTCCCCTTTCTGTTACTAAGGATCTCATTTCTGTGCCTAATAGAAAAGGATCCACAGCATTTGTCTTAATTACACATTTTAATTTCATTTTTATAAAATTATTTCTGTTGCTTCCTTTGAGGTTGATTATTTTTGTTTTGCTGCCAGTTCGTGTGTGTGTGTGTGTGTGTGTGTGTAGGTATAAGTCTAGTCTCAAGACCAGTGAAGGACTGGGAGACTTCATTAAATGTAACAATAATAAAGAATAAATAGGTTTTGTGTTTTGTTGTTTGGTCAAACAATGCAGTAATCTAGGGAACGATACTGTTAATATTTAGAATGTACCATATTTTACTGTAAATTATGTTTTTTTAAACAAGCCTCTCATTCAAGTGGATGAAACTTCATTTGTTTGCCAAAGACTGTAAATATTTATTTATTTGTTCACATGGTCAGACTTGCACCACTGATGCCCTGCATCTACCTAGAGCTTCCTTTTTATACTTTAAAGATCAATAACAGGAAATAAATTGTAAAAAGGTTTTCTATGAATGCATCTCTCTCCCTTTTTTAAAGGTAATTGGCTGAGTTTCTGTAGGGCGGAAAGAAAAAAGTCAAATGAGGAGAAGGAGCCTTTTGCTTCCTGCAGCCTAGCTCACGAAGCTCTGGTAGTGTGGTGTCGAAGCACTCAGCTGCCGTCGCAAAGGTCAGGCCCTCCCTGGCAATCCTACGGGGCAGCTCTACTCTGTGCTGCAGGGCCACTGAGAGTCGGAATTGACTCTGCGGCAGTAGGGTAGGTAACATAAACCAGCATGACACCTGCTATGGTCTTCCCTTCCTGCCACTCAGGATAAAGGCCGATTGGAGGCCACAGGGGTTCCGTTTCACCTGGGTCCCAGTAGAGCCTTCCGACTGGCCCCGCCTTGTGCTGGTACAGCCCCCCAGCATCCACCCTCCCGCCACTCTCAGTTTCAGAAGAGGAGCAGGCTTCTGCAGTGGGTTTGGCAGGTATCCTGGGATTCAGGAGCAGCAAGAGGGCTGTGCTTCTCTGTGTCCCTCCCCCTCCTGCCTCCGATGAGGACAGGAAAGAGCAAAGACTTGGGAAGCATGCATTTTGTGGTGATTCACACAAAAATAAATGGCCAGCTGACCACTGGGAGAAGAGAAAACAACACAGTAGTCTGGTATTTCTTTAGGAGTTCTCACGTATTTTTAGGAATTCTTGAACATTATAGTGGGATCAAATATAGGAGAAAATGAGAGAGACAGGGAGGCATGAGGGGACAAGGGAGAGAAAGTGGAGAGAATGAGAGAGAGAGGACGAGAGAGAGAAAAGAGAAGTGTATTGTGTATGTGGAGATTAAAGGAAAAAGCAACTATATCTCACTAAGGTGGAAGAATAGCAAGAATGAGTCAGACAGTGAAGCAATAAGATATAGGAAAGGTCATCAGAGGTGACGGATGGGGACTGAGGACCCAGTTCTGCCTGGAGGAGCGGGATGGGTGGGTATCCTCACATAAAAGCAGAGGAGAAGGCTGGGTTACACATGTTAAGCTAGGAAGCCTTGAAAAAGTTTACAAATAAAATACTAAGGGAAGTGATTCTGTTAGGATGTGGGTAACTATTGGAAGAAGCCTGGGTTTACATGTCACTCAGGAAAAACATGTCTAAGCCTACACACAGGCATGCGTGTCACCATAAACCTCAAATCCAAGCCAACTGCTGCAAAGCCAAGGCTGAGACAAGGGTGAGGGGTGCAGCAAGAGGGTCTCGTTGTCCACCGGCACACGAGACAGGAGGGCACAAGTGCCTCCAAAAGTCTGTCTGCCTTTAGCTGACTGACCGGAGAGCGCTGTAGGGTCAGAGCTTAAGCCTGACTGGTTTGAAGAATGTCAGTTCTCCTTTCAGGTGAGCAACTTGACCTCCTGTGAGTATTCTGTGGAGGTCCAATAGCATCACCCCACTTTCAGTTACAGGATGGGCCCCCACTGGCTGGTTGTCTGGCTCCACATCGGTTGGTTGCCTTTTGGCTTTTCTAAGAAGCTACATGGTTGCTGAGTGGCTTTTCTAAGAGAAACATAAGTTAATTGTAAATTTCATAGAATGTGAAGAATAGGAGGGGGATGAAGGGCAATCATAAAATCACCAGAGTTTATGAAAGTTAACTGTATAAGGCATACAAAAATAATACTGTAGTTACCCCAAAACAGTTGTGGTTACATGCCGTTAAGTCAGCTCCTCCTCGCAGAGAGCCTCTGTGCACCGGGACTCAACGCCGACCAGTCCTGTGTTGTGTCCCCTGTCGTTTTTCTGCTGAAGCCCCTTGTGGCAGCCGCTGGCTCAGTCCATCTGCCTGGAGAGCCTCCTCGTCTCTGCTGACCCTCCACCCTGTCAAGTATGATCTCCTTCTCCAGGGACTGATCTCTCCTGCCGACCTGTCTGAACTATGTAAGATGCAGGCTCACTGTCTTTGCTTCCAAGGAGCACTCTGATTGCACTTCTAGAACAAATTTGTTCGTTCTTTTGGCAGGCCACAGTACATTCAATATTCTTCTCCAACACCACATGCAATTCAAAGGCGTCAATTCTTGTTCTGTCTTTCTTATTTGTTGTCTGACTTTCTCCTGCATGTGATGTGATTAAAAATACCATGGCTTGGGTCAGGCCACCTTAGTCTTTGTCATGGATTGACTTGTGTCCCCCCAAAAATATGTGTAGCCGTGTGGCTGGGGCCTGACTCCCACTATCTTGTGACTGTCCTCCATTTTATGGTTTTCCTCTGCTGTATGTTAAAGGTTAGGGTGGGACTGTAAATCCCTTTGTAAGATCACTTCCCTGCTCTACTGTAAAAGGAGTTTCCCTGGAGGATGTCTTGCCCCACCCTTATTCCTTTCAGCCTGCAAGAGATAAAAGGAAAGAGAAGCAAGCAGAGAACTGGGAACCTCGTACCATCAAGGAAGTAGCACCAGGAGAAGAGCCCGTCCTTCAGACCCGAGGTTCCTGCACCAAGATGCTCCCTGGACAAAGACTGGTGCAATACGGGACTTTCCTCCAGAGCCAACAAGGGGGAAAGCCTTCCCCTGGAGTGGACATCCTGAATATGGACTTGTAGCCTATCAGACTGTGTAAGAATAAACCCTCCTTTGTTAAAGCCATCCACTCTGTGGTATTTCTGTTAGAGCAGCCCTAGCTGATGAAAACTGTCTTCAAGGTTAACATTTTTCAATTTTAACACTTCAAAGATGTCCTTTGCGACAGGTTTTCCCAATACAATGCATCTTTTGATTTCTTGACTGCTGCTTCCATGGGCTTTGATTGTGGAACCAAGTAAGATGAAATCCTTGACAACCTCAATCCTTTATCCATCTATCATAATGTTGCTTACTGGTCTAGTTGTGAGAGTTGTTTTTTTTTTTTTTTCCTGGATGTTGGGGTGCAATCAATACTGAAGGCTGTGGTCTTTGATCTTCATCAGTGTTCCAAATCTTCTTTACTTTCAGCAAGCAAGGTTGTGTCTTCTGTGTAACACAGGTTGTTAATGAGTCTTCCTCCAATCTTGACACCTGATTTTTCTTCATAGAGTCTAGCTTCTCAGATTATTTGCTCAGCATACAGATGGAAAAGATATAGTGAAAGGATTCAACTCTGACACACCTCCACTGACTTCAAGCCATGCAGTGTCCTCTTGTTCTGTTTGCACAACTGCCTCTCGGTCCACGTACAGATTCCTCATGAGCACTGTTAAGTGTTGCTCTGTAATTTCTAAAGTCATTCATAATTTGTCAAGATGTTATCCATAATTTGTTATGGTCCTCACAGTCAAATGCCTTTGCATAGTCCATGAAACACAGGTAAATGTCTTTGTAGTATTCTTTGCTTTCAGCCAAGATACATCTGACATCAGCAATGCTATCCCTGGTTCCACATCCTCTTCTGAATCCAACTTGAATTTCTGGCAGTTCCTTATCAATATACTGTTGCAGTCACTTTTGAATGATCTTGAGCAGAATTTTAATCGCATGTGATATTAATGATACTGTTCAATGATTTCGGTGTATTTGGTTGGATCACTTTTCTTGGGTGTAGGCATCAATATGGATCCCTTGCAGTCAGTTGGCCAAATTTGTTGGAAGAGCCAAGTGAGTACTTTCAGAGCTGCATCCATTTGTTGGAATATCTTGACTGAGATTCCATCACTTCCTGGAGCCTTGTTTTTCTTCTCCAATGCCGTCAATACAGCTTTGACTTCTTCCTTCAGCACCGGCGATTCCTGGTCACGTAGGGTTTGAGAGTTAAGTCTGCCAGCTTGTCCTGGAAAGAGTGCTATGTACCTCACTGCTGAATATCACCGAGGTCACCTTTGAAGGACTCGTCTTGTGAAGCTGTGCACTGACACCAGCAATTTTAGAACTCTTTTTCTGGAATGGCCATGAGAGCTGTTGTCATATTACCCTTGATGTCCTGAATGGCATCAAAATGTATTCTTGTCAGTATTTCCTTTATCTTCAGGTAAAAAAAAAAAAAAAAAAAAAAAAAGAACAGGTCACTGGGGGCAAGATCAGGTGAGTAGGAAGGATATTCCAACATAGTAATCTGTCTACTGGCTAAAAACTCCCTCATAGACAGCTCTACAATTAAGTTTGTGAACTTGCCACCATGCCACCACGCTCAACGACCATTCCAGAAAGAATTCCAAAGTTGCTTCGAAGGGTGGACTAGGTACTGGCATCAGTGCACAGCTTCCCAAAAGGAGTACTTCAAAGATGATTGTAATGATATTCAGCAATGAAATATGTAGCACTTAGAACAACTAAGTTCACAGGCTTGTCAGACCTCCTTACCTGCTACCTCTTGAAATGCTTGAATGTCAGTGAGTTCTTTCGGGTACAATGACTCTGTGTATTTCTTCCGTCTTCTTTTGATGCTTCCTGAGTTGCTGAATATTTTCCCTGTAGAATCCTTCACCATTGCAACTCGAGACTTGAATTTTTTTCAGTTCTTTCAGCTTGAAAAATGCAGAATGTGGTCTTCTCTTCTGGTTTTCCATTGCCTGCTCTTTGCACCTGTCATTATTATCATACTTGGTCTTCTTGAGCCACCCCTTGAAATCTTCTGTTCAGTTCTTTTACTTTGTCACTCTTTCCTTTTGTCTTAGATACTCAGTGTTCAAGAGCAAGGGTCAGAGTCTCTTCTGACATCCAAATTGGTCTTTTCTCTCTTGCCTTTTAGATGACCTCTTGCTTTCTTCATGGATGAAGTCTTTGATATCATTCTCCAATTTGTTTGGTCTTCAGTTATGAGTGTTCAAAGCATCAAAGCCGTTCTTGAGATGGTCTCTAAACTGAGACAGGACATATTCAAGATTTTAATTGGGCTCTCATTCTTTCTTCAGTTTCAGTTTACCCTTGCATATGAGCAACTGATGGTCTGGTTGGCAGTCAGTATCTGGTTTCATTCTGTATGCTTTTCCCTACTGTATCTTTCCACAAGTGTCATCAATTTGATTCCTGCGTATTCCATCTGGCGAGGTCCATGTATGTGGTTGCATTTATGATGGTGACAAAAGGTATATGCAATGACTAAGTCACTGATCTTGCAGAATTCTCTCGTTTGATCTCCACCATCATTTCTGTCACTAAGGTTGTGTTTTCCAGCTACCGATCCTTCTTGTTTCAAACTTTTGCATTCTAATCATCAGTAATTATCAGTGCATCCTGATTGCATGTTTGATCAATTTCAGAGTGCAGAAGCTGGTAAGAGTCTTCAGTTTTTTCACCTTTGGCCTCTGTGGTTTGTGCATAAATTTGAATAATGTCTTGTTGACTGGCCTTTCTTGTAGGTGTATGGATATTATCCTATTACTGACAGCATGGTCTCTCTGGACAGATCCTGAAATGTTCTTTTTGATGATGAACACAGCACTACTCCTCTTCAAGTTTTCATTCCCGGTATAGTAGATCATACAATTATCTGATTCAAAAATGGCTCAAACTGGTCCATTTCAGCTCATTAACAGCTAGTATATCAAATGTTTATGTATTCCAGTTCATTTTTGATGATTTCCAGTTTTCCTAGATTCATACTTCATACATTCCACTTTCAGATTATCAATGGATGTTTGTAGCTGTTTCTTCTCATTTTGAGTTGAAACAGGAAACTACGCCGCCACAATTCCTTTCTCACACTGCCCCTGCAATATCTTTCTCACACTGCCCCTTGCACACATAGGAAACAAATCCATTGCTGTTGAGTGAATTCTGGCTCATAGCCACCCTTTAGGACAGAGTAGAACTATCACCGTAAAGTTCCAAAGAGTGGCCAGAAGATTTGACCTGTCAACCTTTTCGTTAGAAGCTAAGTTCTTAGCACTGCTCCACCATATATATAGATAGATAAGTGTATATGTATATAGATATATGTGTATATATACACACACATGTATGTATACATGTGTATACATGTACACATACACATGTGTTTAATATATTTAATAATGGTACATTGAAAGTGCACATTGCAATGATTGTCTTATATATTCAGGTTATTTTCTGAAAATTCTTGAGACATATACACTTACATATATACAGACAGCTACATATCTGTTTTAGTCAGCTAGGGCTGGTCTAACAGAAATACTACAGAGTGGATGGCTTTAACAAAGGAAGGTTTATTCTTACACAGTCCAGTAGGCTACAAGTCCAAATTCAGGGTGTCCGCTCCAGGGGAAGACTTTCCCCCTTGTCAGCTCTGGAGGAAAGTCCCGTATTGCATCAGTCTTTGTCCAGGGAGCATCTTGGTGCAGGAACCTCTGGTCTGAAGGACGTGCTCTTCTGCCGGTGCTGCTTTCTTGATGGTACAAGGTTCCCAAATCTCTGCTTGCTTCTCTTTCCTTTTATCTCTTGCAGGCTGAAAGGATTAAGGGTGGGCCAAGCCATACTCCAGGGAAACTCCCTTTACAGTGGAGCAGGGAGGTGATCCTATGAAGGGATTTACGGTCCCACCCTAATCCTTTAACATACAGCAGAGGAAAACTGCAAACTGGAGGACAGTCACAAGGTACTGGAAATCATGGCCCAGCCACATGGCTACACCTATTTTGGGGGGGACACAATTCGATCCATGACACTACCCTTGCAGTGGCAGAAGCTGTGTCCTAGAGAATGACGTTTTCATGGCCTGTGAACGCATGTGAAAACACCGCGGCGCCACGGCTCGAGGTCTACCCTGGTGGAGCTGCGAGGCCTGCTCAGACTCTCGGTATTTATATGTTCTCTGAGAGGGAAAAAAAAAAATCTATATTTCTCCTTCTTTTCATTCTGTTTAAAGGTCCAGTCAGATTAGATTATGACTCCAAAAATATATGCTGAAGTCTCTAACCTGTACCTGTAAATGTACCCTTAGTTGGGTAATAAGAGTTTTGTCTGTTATTTTAATGAAGCCTTCTCAGAAAAGGATGCTAATCCTAATCCTGTCCAAGTGGTATTTTATAAAAAGGAAGACAACGACAGTCACACACTGGGAATACAGGTGCTGTGTGACAATCCATGTACAAGCCAAGGAATGCCAAGAATTGCCTCTGGCTTGGGGCAAGGAGAAATGCTCACCTCAAGCTAATGCTCCAGTTCAGAGTTCCAGCCTCCCAAACCATGAGATTGTAAGTTCTTACTCTTCAGTGCCACTCCCTTGTACGCTCCTCCAGTATGGCAGCCCCAGGGGCTGAGACAGAGGTCCAAACTCAGTGTAAGATTATCAGCCTTCAGACTAGAGGCTCTGCGAACCACAGATCTGAAAGTAGCTGGAAGTTGTACTCACACAGTGTCCTGGAGCCACACTGTCCACTCATCCAGGCCACTTGTTGTCATCCATGCGTAAGCCTTTTTCATTAGGATGGGCCAGTAGATTAAGAAGTGGCCCACAGCCAGGAGTAAGTTAACCAGCAAACCTCTGTAAATGCTGAAGGACAGAAAGCCTCTCGTGTAAAGGTCACCCTCAATGGGACATCACTGATGCCAGGGGCATCACTCCAGTTTCTGGCACCTTTGAGCTGTTAGCTTTATGATGGAGAGGTCATGCTGTAACCTCTGCAGATTCCAGACCCTTCTAACAGGCTTAACTCAGTGATTCTGAGTCTCATAAAGTGGTGTTTAGGGGGAAGCGGCACACAGTGACAGAGCGGGGACAGCAGGAGGAAGGTCCTTGACTAAGTTCTCTGATCAAAATGTAAAATACCAGTTGTCATGGTGTCAGCACCTACCTGTGACAACTCCAAGTGTCTCAGAATAGAACTGTGCTCCTAAGAGACTTCAACGACTGACTTTTTGGAAGTGGACCTCCAGCCCTGTCTTTAAGTAGCTCTGGATGGATCTGGATGGAGCGGAACCTCCAGCCTCTCGGATACCGTTTGTATTATCCAGGGACAAATTTTAGCTTAAAAGACAAGATTCAGATATGGCCCTTAGCACAGAACATGTGGCGTGTGTCATTTCTCCCCGCTGTCTTACACAGATCCTAGGAAGTCCCATCCTCGGTTCCCTGGTGAAGGAGGAGAAAATAACCAGACAGAGTCTCCCTCCCTGGCTGCTCCCCGCCGTGAAAGGCGCTGCCCATCAAAGAGGCAGCTTCTTTGCCCTGGTGAAGGACAGCTGGGCAGAGGGCGCAGGCTCCCCGGTGACGGGGACTGCCGGCTGCCCGCTTGGGACAGGTGGTGTGACGCTGGGAAGCTGCCGTCAGCCAGTCTGGGCTGGGTGCGTCCGCACAGCAGCACCGCCCGGCCCTGGGGACTGCAGGGTGGCAAGCTCTCCTCCCTTGGACTGCTGGCATTCCCTCTTGGCAAGGCTGGCTGCAGCAGTTGTCCCTGGCCCCGAGCCCTTGGTGATTCACCATGCTTTGGTCATCACTGAGGGTGGCTGGCCGTTTCAGCGGTGCAGCTGGCGGATTCCACTATTTATAGACTTGCTTCCCATAAATCACCCTCAGTTAGTGACATTTCTGAGACATTATTATTTTTTGTATATAGCAGTTTTTTCACTCCAAAATACCCGAGTGCATTGTTAGGCAGTGAGAGTACGATTTTAGGGCTTCCAGCAAAGACACTCTCTCGGGATGATTGGAGACAGCAGCCTTCATGAGAGGATACCACATACAAGGACTTTAAATGAAGACGGACACCAAGTGGGTTGCTTGGCGTGTGTTTCCCAAGAAGTGGGGAAGAAGGGACAGCTTCGGTGATGGTCCCCAGGCTGTCCTTCTCCTCAGCCTGACTCCTGTGGCTTCAAGGCTCCTCCACGTTTCTCTCGTCTTTGCTGTAAGCGTGTTTCTGTTCAGTATTTTTATGCTCAAAGATGATCCGATGACAAGATAACTCTGAGAACCAAAAAGTTGGTTTTATTTTTTAAAAATGGTGTAGAGAAAGGATCAAACTATTAGTACAATAAAACTTGTTTGAATTCCATTTTATGTGCTATTTATTAACTTTCAAATTCTTCTTTATTATCTATATAAACTTGTGTTGATGTTCAACAAATGTATTTTTCTATCTGTGAAAATTATTTCGTTTTCCTGGCATAGAGCAGGATACATGTGATTTTCCCATTGGATAAAAAAATGCTTTTTTCTTTTTCTTTCTCCATTAATATGGTCAATCAACCCCACAGAAGCAGCAGTCAAGAAATCCCAAGACACACTGCACTGGGAAATCGGCTGCAGGAGGCCTCTCTGAAGTGCTGAAAAGCAAAGATGTCACCTTGAAGACTAAGGTGGCCTGACCGGAGCTGTGGTGTTTTCAATCATGTCATATGCATGGGAAAGCTGGGCAATGAATAGGGAAGACAGAAGAAGCATTGATGCCTTTGAGTTGTGCTATTGGAGGAGAATATTGAATGTATCATGGACTGTCAAAAGAACCAACAGATGTGTTCTGAAGAAGTGGAACCAGAGTGCTCCTTGGAAGCAAAGATAGTAAGACTGCATCTTACATACTGCGGACATGTTGTCGGGAGAGATCAACCCCTGGAGACGGACATTGTGCTTGGTAGAGTGGAAGGCCAGCGAAAAAGAGGAAGAACCACAACAAGGTGGATTGATGCAGTGCTTGCAACAACGGGCTTAAGCCTGAAAGCAACTGGGGGCATGGCATAGGACTGGCAGCGTTCCATTCTATTGTGCAGATCAGTCAGAATTGACTCGACGGCACTTAACGACAGCAACAACGTGGTTTGGGGAACAAATTACACATTTTTAAATAAGAAATGTATATTATATATAATTCACAAAATATTCTAAATATATCTATTCAGATATTAAGTACGAGGACTACCAATTAAGCTTACTAACTCATCCTAGAAAAAAGATGAGCTGGCATTGGTCTATAGCTTCCCAAGGGAAATACTTTGAATGTGACCATAGTGATATTCAGCAATGAAGTATGTAGCACTTAGAACAATTAATTAAGTTTGTGGACTTAACTGTCAGACCTTATATACATATACATATGTACATACATACACACACACACACACACATACACATGGCCAAAGCCACTGCCTTTGACTCTATTCCGGCTTATAGTGACCCTATATGTCAGAATAGATCTGCCCCATAGAGTTTCCAAGGAGCGCCTGAAATACCACCTTTTGGTTAACAGACATAGTACTTAACCACTATGCCATAAGAGAGTATTCTGTAAATAAACTACTTCTTAGGGAAAGATTACTGTCTTGTAAATAAAAATAATCAGCAATCCAGGTAAAGGTTTTTAGGTACTCTGCACGAGTGAGGCATGAGAATACAATTAGAAGTATTCTGTCAGATTCTTGCAGTTTCCAGCTACATTTGCAAAGCATAAACCTTCACCACACCTCTACAAGCTGTGGACCAGTTCCCAAATTGGACAGACAGGAGAAGAATGGGTTCAGTCCTAAATAAACAGACAGTGAGGCATCTCATATTGTTCATGCTGATTGTATCTTAAAGGGTATTCATATAACTGACTGTAGTTTTTGTGCTATCATATACTGTTTGATAAAAGAATATAATTATCTGGCTATGCTAAAATCCATTGCTAGAATGCCAATGTATCTCAATAAAAGGGTTTTATAGGTAACTACTTCTTAATTTCTAAGAATTTTCTTCTCTAATGCCATCTATTACTGGGACCAAAAATGGAAATTTCAGTAAAATGGTGAGATACATGATCAATACACAAAAATCAGGTATTTCTATATGCTAGCAACAAACAATCTGAAAAGTAGAGTGAAAACACTGCTGTTCACAATAACAGTAAAATAATTGAAAACCTATGGATAAATTTAAGCAAGGAGGTGAGAAAATTGTGCAATGAAAAAGCTACAGCATATTTCTGAAAGCAATTAAAGATTACATAAATAAATTGGAAGAAATTCCATGCTGATGGACTGGAAGTTTTAACGTTAATATGAAAATTCCACCCACAGCAATCTATGGATTCCATTCAATCTTAATCAAAACTCCAGCAGCCTTATTTCACAGAAATGGAGAAGACAGTCCTTGAATTGGTATGGAGTTACAAGGCATCTTGAGTAGCCAAAACAATACAGAAAAGAAAAACAAAGTTGAAGGACTCACATTTCCCAGCTTCAAAACTTACTGAAAATCTTCACTGATCAAAACAGCATAGTACTGACATAAGAAGAGCCATATCAACCAACAGAATAAAACTGAAATCTCAGAAATAAACCCACACCATTAACGATGTTGCGACAACAAGCTAACCACATGTAAAAGAATGACATCATAAGTGAAAATTAACTCAGAATGGATCAACAACCTAAGGGTAAGAGCTAAAACTACGTAGAACCCCAAACTCATTACTGTCAGCTGACTCCACCTCATAGCAACGCCATAGGAAAGAGCAGAAGTGTACCACAGGGTTTGCAAAGTTGGGATCTTTGTGGAAATAGATGGCTACATCTTTCTCCCAGCAGAGTGGCTGTGGATTGGAACTGTCAACATTTTTTATAGCAGTTGCCTTCTTAACTACTGTGCCATCAGGGCTCCAGTTGGGGTTGAGTTGATGGCACTGGGTTATATAAAACTACCTGTAACTAAACAAACAAACAAAAAAAACAACAGAAACAGACAGAGTAAATCTCACGAGCTCTGATTGGCAATGAATTCTTAAAGATAACCAAAAGTTAGAGCAAAAAAGAAAGATAAATTGAACTATATAAAAAATTTTTAAAAAAAAAAGGAAAGAAAACTGCACAAAAGACATTATCAAGTAAGTGAAAACTCAGCCTACAGAATAGGAAATAACATCTGTAAATGATGATACATTTGATAAGGGTCTGCCATCTAGAATGTGTAAAGAACTCTTATAGCTCAGCAATAAAAAACAACTCAATTAAAAGTGAGCAAAAGACTTGAATGAGTGTTCTCCAAAGAAGATAAACACCAGAAGCAGGTAAAAGTATTCCCAAACATAATTAGTCATTCATGAAATGCACATTAAGCTACAATGAGATACCACTTCACATCCACTAGCACAGCTAATACGAAAACAAACACATATGGTAATCTAACAAGGAGATATTGGAACATTTGCCTGTTGTTGATGGGAATATAAAATGACACAGCTAAACATTATGGTAAGTGAAGGAAGACTGAGACAAAAATACATATTTTGTGATTTCATTTACATGAAATATGGAAACCCTGGTGGTGTGGTGGTTAGGTGCTACATTTGCTAACCAAAAGATTGGCAGTTCAAATCCACCAGGTGCTTCTTGGAAACTCTCTGGGGTTCAATGCTCTATAGGGTAACTATGAGTCAGCATTGGCTAGACGGCAATGGGTTTGGGTTTTTGATTATGCAGAATAGGTGAATCCATGAGACAGAACACAGGTGGTTTCCAGGGCTGAGAGGAGAGGGTGTGGGGAGTGAAGACTTCATGAGTATAGGTCTCCTTGTAAGAATAATGAAAACATTTTGGAATTAGATGGAGGTTTTGGTTGCACAGTGTCTTGGTCACTTGGCACTGCTCCAACAGAAAATACCAGGAGTGGAAGGCTTCATAAAGAGAAACTTTCACTGTCATAGTCTGGTTAAGCCGCAGATCCACACATAAGCTACAAGTCCGTTCAGTATAATGAATCTACCCCATCCAGTAGGCTAAGGGTCCACATTCAAGGAGAGCCTCTCAGCACAGGAACCTCAGATCCAAAGGACATGCTCGGCTCTCAGTCATGCTTTCTTGGTGGTGTGAGGTTCCCAACTAGCTCTACTCACTTCTTTCCCCTATATCCAACAAGTTTGTAGCTTGAATCCTGCCTCACTAACACAACTGCAGCCCATTCTCTATCATCAATATCAGAGACAAGATTTACAACACATGGGGGGAATGGCACCGTATTGGGACTCCTAGCCGAGTCAAATCAACACATGCAGTTTTAGAGGGACACAGTTCAATCCATGACATCCCACCCTTTGGCACCCCAAAAGTCATATAATTAGAACATACAAACTATATTCATTCATAGCATAGCAACAGTCTTCACAGCATAGCAATAATCTTAAATCCAAATCCAAAATCCATAAATTTCTCATGAACTATGAAATCCAGAACACACACTATGTTTTCAAAACACAGTGGTAGAACAGGCAGGCATGAATTATATATTTTCATTACTATTGCAGGGAAAGGGATAGCGTACACCAAGCAAATTATCAGAACACAATACATTAGTCCTCATGGTTTCAAAAACAATACTTCAAACTCTGAGACGTTTTACAATCTTTCCCTTCAGACTCTGCATATTGGCCACAGTCTCCAAATTCTGAGTGGAGGCCTCAGGGCTTCAGCTCCAACTTCCAGGCCCACTTGGACAGCAACTCTGCCCCCTTGGCTTTAGGTGCACCCAAAGCCCAAGTGAGTGGCAATCCCACTCCCACAAACACAGAAAGCCCTGGCTTCACCCTTTCATGGCCATACCTTCTGAGATGCAGGCAGCTCAACCTCTCATCAACTTTGTCTCATCAGCTTCTGCTTCCTATGGCCTCATGGCCTGGACCTCAAGCCCACATCTGCCCTGCAGGGGCAAGTGTTCAAAGCTCTGTAGCTCCACCGATCCAAGTGCCTGACTCCGTCAAATAGCCTCTTACACACAGGCACTCAGCTCCTTGTTCTGTGAGTCAGCAAGTCTGGATCCACCTATTCAAGTGCCTGGAGGCACCCCACTTCACCAGAAAGCCTCCTGTGCACATGCATTCAGCATTCTTGCTCTGTGGGTTGGCTCCTGGTTCTGCTGCTGCCAGTTCGCTGCTGCTGCTGCTGCTGCTGCTTTTCTCACCATCTGCTGCCCTCTCAGGTGCTAGCAGTTCTCTTGGGTACCTTCTTCCATCCATTCACAGTTTCAAAACAAGCTTCCACAATTTAGGTGTCTTTTACAGTGGTACCCCACTCCTGGTACCAAACTCTGTCACCTGGTACTGCTCCAACAGAAAATACCACTAGTGGAAGCCTTCATAAAGAGAAACTTTTATTGTCATAGTCTGGTAAGCCACAAATCCATTCATAAGTTACAAGTCCATTCAATATAAGAAATCATCAGAGTCTGGCAGGCCAAGGGTCCAAATTCAAGGAGAGCATCTCAGCATAGGAACCTCAGATCCAAAGGACATGCTCGGCTCTCAGTCATGCTTTCTTGGGGGTGTGAGTTTCCCAACTTCCTCTGCTCAGCCTTCTCACTTATATCCTACAAGCTTGTAGCTTGAGTCCTGCTTCACTAACACAGCTGCAGCCCATTCTCCATCATCCCTATCACAGAGGCAGGATTCACAACCATGGGAGGAATGGCACCATACTGGGACTCCTAGCTGAGTCAAATCAACACATGCATTCTTGGGGGGACACAATGCAGTTCATGAGACACGGGTTTGTGGATTTATTGAATATCACTGAATTGTCCATTTTAAAATGGTTAATTTTAAACAATTTCTTTGAATTTCACTTCTATTAAAAAAAGAAAAAACAGAAAATGTTGTTGATGTTAGGTGCCATCTAGTCAGTTCCAACTCACAGTGACCCTGTGAACAACAGTAACACTGCCCAGTCTTGTGCCATGTCCACAATTGCTTTTACACTTTAACCCATTGCTGCAGCCACTGTGTCAATTCATCTCGGCAAGGGTCTTCCTCTTTTTCGCTGATCCTCCAATCTACCAACCATGATGTCCTTCTCTCGGGACTGATCCTTCCTGACAATGTCCAAAGTATGTGAGATGCAGTCTTGCCTTCTTGGCTTCCAAGGAGCACTCTGGTTGTACTTCTTCCAGAACAGATCTGTTGGTTCTTTTGGCGGTCTATGGTACATTCAACATTCTTCTCCAACACCACAATTCAAAGGCATCAGTTCTTCTGTCTTCTTTATTCATGATCCAGCTTTCACACGCATGTGATGGGATTGAAAATATCATGGCTTGGGTCAAGCACACTGTAGTCTTCAAGGTGACACCCTTACTTTTCAATATTTTAAAGCAGCAGCTTTTCCAAATGCAATGAGTCTTTTGATTTCTTGACTGCTGCTTCCATGGGTGTTGATTACAGACCCAAGTAAGATGAAATCCTTGACAACCTCAATCCTTTCTCCATTTATGACAATGTTGCTTACTGGTTCACTTGTGAGGATTTTTGTTTTCCTAGTGTTGAGGTACAATCCATACTGAAGGCTGTGGTCCTTGATTTTCGTCAGTAAGTGTCTCAAATCTTCTTTACTTCCAGCAAGTAAGGTGGTGTTGTCTGCATAATGCACGGAGTTAATGAGTCATCCTCCAATCCTGATGCCTTAGTCTTCTTCATAGAATCCAACTTCTTGGATTATTTGCTCAGCATACAGATTAAAAAGTATAGTGAAAGGATACAACCCTAATGCACACCTTTCCCAACTTTAAACCATGCAATGTCTGCTTGTTCTGTTTGCATGACTGTCTCTTGATCCAGATACAGATTCATATACATCATCATAATTTTTAAACATAGTAAATTCAATTAAAGACATTTATGTTCAGTATAGGAAGCAAAAGTTTAAAATACATCTTCAGAACAAAACAAAGTAAAGCCATGGTGACATCTCTGAAATGCCCTTCATTCTGTCTGATTTTGTTTGTGCTTCTGGTCCCCATCCCTCTGTACATAAATCCTGCAGATACGGGCCTGTGTGGAAAGAAAAGTCATAGCTCTGAGTGAAAAACAGATTCTGGAGTCAGAGATGTCTTTGTTCTGACTTTAATTCTGCCACTACTAGTTTTACAAAAAAGTCATATTCTCTGAGCCTCAATTTCTCATCTATAAAATGGGAGAATGATATCTGCCTCCCTGAGGTTTCATGACATGAATGAGACAGTGTCTGTAATGCACACATGTGTCTAGAATGAAGATACTCAATAGGTGTGTGTTCCGGTCTCTTCACTCTGCTAAGTTGTCTAAACGATCTGGAGGACAGTGGAGGAAAAGGAGAGAATGGAGACGGAAGTCAGTGGCCAGAGGGTGGAGGGGGCTAACTAGGGTCATGTTTCCCTTTGGAAGAACTGTGAGAGAAACAGGTCTGAAGGAACTTTAAACTCAGTGTGTTCATTCTGACACACAACTTGGCCGAGCCTTCTGTAATGCCTCTGTCCAAACCTCCACAGCCCTGGTGAATGTGTGACTGCAGTTCTGTCTGGTTTCTTTCATGTGCCCGTGTTGAGTGACTATGCGTGTCATCAGAGATTTTAGATCTGAGCTGCAGGGACTGCTCCTCCTGCATGTCTGCATACTTGTTTTCCTAACTAGTGAGTCTATTGTTTCATTGTCTTCCACAGGGATCCATAACCTTGAAGTGCTAAAAGAATACTGTACTAGGCAGTGGATGTCTTGAGCTATCAAAGGGTTAAATGTGTGTGCTTGTGTACATTTGTGTGCATTTGTGTGAACATGTGTAGGACACATGTGTCCAGCATGGAATCAGGATCACGTGAACGTTCCCTTCAGAAATGTTGTTAAGTACTGATTTTCACTGGGCACGTGTAGAAGCTGGAGCTCGGGATTGCCGGGTCACTTATCTGAGGTTCCACGGCTGGTAAACGGCCTGAGAACCACACGGTCCCCGCCCTTGCTGTTGACACCGTGCTGTGTATTTTATCCAGCACAAAAGACAAAACCCACTGGAAACAAGTGCAAGGGTTGTCTGAAATTCTCTAATGAGAAATTCCATTCTTTTGCCAGCTTGGATTTTGGGAATCTTCAGCTTTCTGCCAGAATCGTCATGCTTTCGCTTGATGGGAGATGAGACACATTAACTTCCAAGCTTGCCTTTGATATTTACGACACTCCCAGCTGGGGGGTTAGGAGGGTGTGCAGCAGAGCTGTGTGATGGCTTAGGCGTCTGTCCCCATTGCACCCTTCCTACACTTTCAGGACAGCGGGCAATGGCTTCCCCGGGATGCAGTACAGCAGCCCAGTGAGAAGACAGCCCCAGTCTTACCTGGAATTATGACATATCTAGGTATCATCAGATGACCGTCTGTGCAGCTGAATGAAACACTGCCCAGTCCTGTGTCATTCGCATGGCCGTTGCCATGTTTGAGCCCCCTGTTTCAGCCACCTTGCCAGTCTATCCGGTCCAGGGTCTGCCTCTTTTTCTCTGACTCTTTATTTAGCAGGCATGGTGTCCTTCCCCAGGAACCGGTTCCTCCCGATGACATGTTCACGGTATGTGAGACAACACCTCACCGTCCTCCTCCAGAAGGGCAACGCAACAACTATGTATCCAGGTGTTAGAGGATCTCCTACTACTCAGTGCCTTAGCCCACTCAGTTCAGTAATCGTTTATGCAAGAAATGGGTTCAAGTTACCAGATAATTATTACACAACTAAAATGTACTCAGATCCCTGGGTGGCATGAATGACTTACGTTTGACTCCTAACCTAAAGATGGGCCGTCTGAACCTACCAACAGGCTCCAAAGAAGACGGGACTGCTGACTGGTTTCTGTAAAGGAATCCTATGCATTTCTACTCTGACATGCACTGGGCTGCCAGAAATCAGAATGAACCCAACAGCACCTGGTTCACTTTTCTCTGTCTGACATCCTCCTTCTTACGTCCTCCTCCAGCTTGCATCCGTTCTCCATCCAGCGAGTCATCCTCCATCGGGGGTCCACGTCTCCTCCTGCAGCCATCCTTTGTTGGGTGTCCGCCTCCCACAGCCTGGCCATTCTCCAGCCTCCACCTTGGGTCCATTTTTCATCTTGTGTCCGTCTTCTACGTTGTGTCCTCTGCGTCTGTGTCCCACCGCCCTCTCGCGCCCGTCTTCCGCAGTGCGTCTACCTGTCCTCTTGTATCCACTCTCCGTCTTGTGTGTCCTCCACCCTCCATCTTTCTCCTAATTATCCCCCTACTAACATAAATCTGTTGCCTGACTATATTAAAATTTCTCCTTCCTCCCCTGCCCCCCACCCTGGCAACCACTGGTAAGCCTGGTTTTCTATACATTTGCGTATCTCGCATAAGTGAGGTCATATGTATTTGTCCTTCTGGGACTGACTTATTTCCCTCAGCATGACGTTTTCAAGGCTCAGCCGTGCTGCAGCGTGTGTCGGGGTCTCCCTCCGTGACCGACCACTACACCACCGTGCACACACACCACCTACCGCTTATCCATTCACTTTGCAGCAGACATTTAGGTGGCTTCCACGTTTCGGCTATGAACAGTACAGCAGCACAAACTTCATAAAGGTGTCTGGGGGCGCCCCTGCTTTCAGTTCTTTAGGGTGTACATCCAGGACTGGGAAGGCTGGGCTGTGTCGTAATTCCATGCTTAGCCTTTTGAGGACACATCAACCTGTTTTCTACAGTGGCTGCACTATTTTGCATTTCTCCAGGTGGTGAATGAGGGTTCCAATTTCTCCACATTCTCCAATATCTTGTTTTCCTTTTTTTTTTTTTTGATCTTTGCTAGTCTAATGGGAAAGAGGTGGTAACTCACCGTGGTTTTGATTGGCATTTCCCCAGTATCTTATGATACCGGGCATCTTTTCATGTGCCTGTTGGCTGCTTGAATATCCTCTTTGGTTAATTTTCTGTTCAAGTCCCTTGTCTCTACCCTGGCCCCCTTTTTCTTTGGATTGGTTTGCTTGTCTTTTTATGGCTGAATTGTAGATGTTTTAAAATATATTTTGAATACTAGACCCTTATCAGGTAAATGGTACCCCCAATTTTCTCCCAACATGCAGGTTTCTCTGTTCCCTTTAGATAAAGCTCTTTGATAAACCGAAGCATTTGATGTTTCTGATGCCCCAGCTGTCGGTTTTGTCTTTTGCTGTTGGGCTTCTGTTGTCGCATCTTGTCACCCACCACTAAACCCCAAGCTCCGTAGTCACACCCTAGGCACAGACACCGGCTGCATGTGAAGAGGGCTCCTACCGCTGGCGACTACCCTATGTGATCTCTCTTAACAAATCACTTACTCCTTTCCACAGCACCAGGAGAGAGGGTTAGTAAAGGCTCTCTTTGGTGGTGAATCTGAGGCACAGAGAAAGTGTGTTTGCCAACCATCTCAAGGCAGGGCCTGTGGTTCCAGGGCGCATGCGTCCAGTGACCGTGCGGTGCTCCCATAGGCCGTGACTGGCCGTGGGTGGGTTATAGAGAACTGACGATGGTCAGGGACTGTGTGTTCTTAGAGGGAAAAAAGGAAACTGTGTCAGTTACAAACACTGTATTTCAATATCTGCAAGCACGAGAGTGAGAGGAGAAGAAAAGGGAGAACAAACCTTTCCTTGGTAGTGTGAAAAGAAATTCTGCAGTGTGATTCTCATTACTCATTCGCTGTAAATAGTGATCCTGAGAAGACAGGCCTCGCATCCATAAGGGAGGTGGAAAATTCAAATGCAGGAGTTGTTCAGCTCACAGAGTTTCAGCACGTGAATTTAGCTGGTCATAAATAAAGCCGTGTGCCAGAAGAGAAAGCATGTTAATTGTGTCCCTGGTCAAGAGACAGCTGGAGTAGTGGTTATAAAGTTATTTTTGCCTTGACCATTTATTGTTATTCTAATACGTGTGTATTTGTATGTATGTGCGCTCACGCATACACAGGTAAGAAGCACATGAGTACCTATGAAGTCTTATGTAAACCTATGATGAAAAGTAAATTCAAATAAAAACATCATCAGATAAAATTTCTCAAAAAATGGAAAACAAGCAAAGTCTGAATGAAAGCGCTCAAGACATACTTTTCTTGTGAAATTCATTTTTATATAGACATAGATTAGTTGTTTGCACAGTGCTATGTACTAAAAATGGGTGCCACAGTCTTCTACACATATGCTCCTGAAAATGTCGAGCAGGAATAAAACTAGACCAAGGAGATACGGAAAGGACGATGGCATGTATTTGAAGACCCACTAGTGCTCAAATGCTTTCCCCATGTCCTAAGTAATCAGACGTTGACCAGGTCCAATTTCAAACCAGACTCTGTGCTAAGTATGAAAAATACAAAGAAAAACAGCATATAGACTGTCAAATGTGAACATGAGGTGGGCAGCTCCGAGAGTGAAGTAAGAACAAGTCAGCACAGAATGGATGACTCCAGCCATTGTCCAGAGTTACCTTCCTAAGCAGAACTGTCCAAATGGGAGATGGAAGAGTTGAAGAAACGCTCAAATCTTAATCAAAATGTCCTTGGTGTAACCTTCCAAAGGAACGTATTTTTAAAGGCTTAAATGTATTGCACTATGGATTGATTGTTACAAGAAGACAGTTATTTTGAAAAAAGATAGTCCTGGAGCTTGGATACAGGGGAGATGGGGTGAGGACTTTGCAGCCAAGGAGAGGCCTTCTTTTTGAGGTGTGACCTCTCAGATTTCTGTGGTTATGAGAGGTGATAGCGTGAAGCTTATCAAAGTCGGATGATTATATCTGTCACAAGATGAAAATTGTCTCGTGAAGTAGAATCTCTGACAGCCAAGGAAACTTTGATTGTAACTGGGCTTTGTCTTAGTCTGGTGTCCCCAAAGCAGAGTCTGGAATTGGGATCATTTATTTTGGAGCCAATCCTAGAAGATGGATGAAGAGAGCAAGGAAATGAAAACACGAGTCAAGTGCATGTCCTTGAGTTGCTAGATTACTGCTGGGGACAATTTTCCTAGTGTCCTTCTGAGATGCCGTGTACGAACGACTCTCTGTAAAAAGGGACTTGGCAGTCCAGATACTTTGACTTCAACCTGCCAGTGTCTTTAATCGCCTCACAGTTCTGGGCTGTGCCCTCCTGCAAGGTGAGTAGAAAGCCGAGACCCTTGAGGCGGAAAGCCGAGAGGCCTGGACTGCGGAGAGCCCGAAAGCTACAGGAGGGCATCGGGGCGGCTGCACCCGGTAGCTTCCGCTCGGCTTTGACCTAGAACAAGAGACGGCTCAGGGAACTGACAGCACCTCGGACGAGCCTCCTGTGCAAGGTTTCCTGCCAAGGGTGGGAACACCACCCAGCCTGGCCTGCCCTCTTAGCAGCGGGACGCACACCCGTAACCCTGCCTCCTGGGCCACACGCTGTTCTCCTTGTGCTGCCTAGGTCTCAGCTGTATTTCCCTGAGGGGACACAGCTCAGTGCTGAGACTGAAGCATCTAAGTTGTTTCTGTCACTTTCATCAGAAAGAGCTGGTATCTGGCTAGTAAACCTAGCTTAGAGAGAAGTCTTCTGAGAAGCTCACCATTTGGAGTTTAAAACAGCACTTCGTGTTACGCATTGGGATTTCCTGGCACAGAATATGTTTTTGAAAAGAACTCCTCAGCTCCTGGGATAGGTCCTGCAATATTTGTTGAGAAAAGTTGACAGCCAAAATAAAGGAACAGGCTTAACTTCAGGTGACAAGAATAGTTCTGCCTGAGAACTCCGCATCCGAGGATGTGTTTGATTCGCACTTCTCTCCCCAGGCCACACCAGAACCTCCAGCTCTAACTGGCGCAGAAAGCAGCGCGTGTCCATTGGCCCTTCTCAGAGGTATGTAGGAGGGATTCAGGGTATTATGAATCTAGCCTTAGAGTTGAAACTAGAAGACAGAAGGCAAATTCCAGATGGATCTAACAAAGAATAATAAAAAAAAAACACACCAGAAGTCCTCAGGTGGTAGGTCTGAGACGTCTGTGATTGTCTTGTCCTTGGTGTTCCCTTTCTGTCTGCTTGTTATGTCAGCAGTAAAGTGATGAAAAGTAAACGTGTTCTGAAATACCTTTGAACAGAGTGAAATCACACTCATTTAATAGTTCACGTCAGGAGCCTCCCTCTTTTTCAGTGTCCTCTACTCTGCCCAGCATGATGTCGTTTCCTAGGGGCTAGTCCCTCCTAATGGGTGTGAAGTATATGAGACAAAGTCTTGGCATTCTTGTTTCTTCTTTTTAAATTGTTCTTTAGATGAAGGTTTACAGAACAAACCTGTTTCTTATTAAACTGCTAGTACACATATTGTTTTCTGATATTTGTTAATGACCCCATGACATGTCCACACTTACCCTCTTAAATCTCGGATCCCCCATTACCAGCTTGTGCCCTCCAGTCCCTGCCCCTGGACTGACACGCTCCTTTAGACCCCTTTTGTTTTAGGTCACTCCAGTTTTGGGTTGAAGGGTGGACCTCGGGGATGACTTCAGCATCGAGCTGAGAGAGTGCCCAAGGACCGTACTCTCAGGATTTCTTTAGTCTCGGCCAGACCAGCAAGCCTGGTCTTTCTTCTTGAGATAAATGTTGTTCTACATTTGTCTCCCACTCTGTCCTGGCCCCGCTGTTGTGACACCTGTTGGAGGAGTCCGTGACACCAGCGCAGCCGATTTGTGCCGCACTCAGCCTGGCGGAGACTGTTGGCAGTGTGGCTCACTTGTGCCATCCAGCTTCTAACAAGCCTTCCGGCTGTACTACTTCCAAGGCAGATTTTTTTGGCCGAAAAAAAGAGATAAAAAATAAACTCACTGCAGTTAAATTGATTGCAACTCATAGTGACCCTATAGAGCAGGGTAGAACTGCCTCATAGAGTTTCCGAGAAGCACCTGGTGGATCTGAATAGCTGACCTTTGGGTTAGCAGCTGGAGCAATTAACCACTACACCACCAGGGTTTCTGATATGTCCAGCAATCTTTGCCCACACCAGTATTCACAGGTATCGATTCTTTGGTCTTATTCGTTGTCTAGCTTTTGTATGCATATGGATGATTGAAAACAAGTGCTTGGGATTCAAAGGCATGGATTCTTCTTCTGTCTCCCTTATTCATCGTCCAGCTTTCACATGCATATGAAGCGATTAAATATACCACAGGTTGAGTCAGGAGCACTTTAGTCTTCAAGGCTACATCTGTTCTTTTCAATACTTGAAAGAGATCCTTTGCAGCAGATTTTCCCAATGTAACGTGTCTTTTGATTTCTTGACTGCTGCTTCCATGGGCAATGATTGTGGACTCAAGTAAAATGAAATCCTTGACAACCTCAATCCTTTCTCCATTTACAGCGATGTTGCTTACTGGTCCAGTTGTGAGGATGGTTGTTTCCCTGATGTTGAGGTGCGATCCATACTGAAGACTGTGATCTTTGGTGTTCATCTGTAAGTGTTTCAAATCTTCTTCACTTCCAGTGAGTCGGGTTGTGTTGTCTGTATAGCACAAATTGTTAACGAGTCATCCTCCAGTTCTGATACCTCCTTCTTCATAGAGTCCAGCTTCTTAGATAATTTGATCGATGTACAGATTGAAAAGATGTGGTGAAAGGATACAACCCCAACGCACATCTTTCCTGACTCCAAAGTGTGCGGTGTCCCCTTGCACTGTTTGCATGATTGCCTCTTGATCCCTGACAGATTCCTCAGAAGCACAATTAACTGTTCTGGAATTCTCATTCTTCACAATGTTAGCTGTAGTTCGTTATGGTCCACACAGTCCAGCGCCTTTGCAGAGTCAGTCAGACCCAGGTGAACATCTTTCTGGCATTCTCTGCGTTCAGCCCAAATCCATCTGACCTCAGCAGTGCTATCCCTGGCTCCACATCTTCTGCTGAATCCTCGAATTTCTGCAAGTTCTCTGTCAATGTGCTGTTGCAGTCACTTTGGAAAGATCTTGAGCAAAATTTTACTTGTGTGTGATATTAGTGACACTGTTTGATAATTTCCACATTTTGTTGGATCCCCTTTCCTGGGAGTGGGTGTAAATATGGATCCCTTCCAGTCTATACCAATAAAGGATTCTTTATTTTCCCATTCTCACAAATGGAAACACTGGAAGGAGATCAATGATCTATATAAGATCACACAGCAGCTAAAGGGGGGGTCAAGATTCTAATTATGATCTTCTGACTATGAAGCTATTCTTTCTTATTGTTATTGTTAACAATGGAGTTCTGATGCATGAGCCAAAAGTAAGGTAGCTTCTCTGAACAGGCAGTATTTTTGTAGTAAGCACAGGCTTTTGTCACAAAGTATAGTTCTGTCCTTCCCTAGCTTTGCGCCTCTGGCTAAACCATTCATCTCACCAGAAACCCAGTCTCTTCCTCTGTAGGGTGTTGCACACTCCTTGTGCCGTGGGGTGACATGAGCATCTCAGGAGACCCCGGCACGTGCTTGTGCACATTGCTTTCCCCTTTGCTCCTTTCCTTCACTGATCTCCACTCTGTAAACTCAAAACCCCACATTGGCTATGACTGTTAGTGGCCGTGTTGGGATATGGGAGACCCTGCCTAGCCTGTCTATGGCTGGAATTTGAAACTTGTAAATGCGTGGTCCACTTTCCTTATCACAGCACTGTTGAGCAACTGACTTTGGCTTTCAGTGCCCCTTGTAGTTTAACAACTGCAAGTTCTATATCATTGCATACTCTCAGTTAAATAGTATTAATCTTTTCATAATGTTTTGTTGGTTAGTTTTTTAATTTATTTTCAACATCTTAAATCCAGGCTTCCTATTAAAAAAAAAAAAAAAAAAAAAAAAAAGCCCAAGCCTGAAATAGCTATTAAAATGCTTGCAAAAGCCTGAGTTAGAAATTAAAAAAGAAAAAAAATCAAAAATTCACTTGTGGTTGCCCTAATGGCTAGTGAGACTATATCTAGCGTTTGCTTTATTATGCAATGGAAAATTTCAATATTTACCTTAAATGAGAAATGTGAACTTTATCAGACATCAAGATTTCACATTTCCCAGAAAAGCTTCAAGATGATGCAAGACGGTAAGAACCCTGCCTCGGAGGGTTCTTGGCTGCGCCAAGTGGTGGCCACAGCGTTCTCAGACACTTGCATTTTCTGAGTCTGGTGATGTGGCAGAGAGAAATGACCCAGGAGGGGAGGATGGGAGGCCATTCGTGACTGCAGCCAGAGCTAGTCTGAGTTCAGAGCTCTGAGTCACCGAGATGTCTCTGAAATGCACTTCTGAGTTCCTGGCTGGTGAGCTGGACTTGGGGTGGTCTGATATTGGGATTCGACCTGCCCTGAGGAAGGCTTACTTGGTGTGTGGTAAGGGGGGTGGGGAGGAGGGGGACATGGAGGATGACGAAGGCAGGAAGCCAGCAATGGAGAAGGGGCCACGTGAAGCTTTAGACAATCTTTCAATCTCAAATAATAAATTACTTTAGTTCCTTCATTCAAACATTTGGCAATGTTTTGCTAGATTCTGACTACCTTCCAGACACTTTTAGGTATCTGGGACCTGGTAGTGATGAGACAGGGCCCCTCCTGTCCCTCGCGGAGTTTACCTTCACAAGCCCTGGACAGAACAGAGAAGAGAAGTAGAGCAGAGACAACTGTGGGCACCAAGACTGGGTGATTCCTCCAGGTACTCAGTTACGTGAAAGGGTCCCCACCGCTGACAAACTACAGCATTTGATAATGAAAAAGACAAACTGTGAGATGACAGAAGAAGGACTTACCAAATGCTAATAAGCACGTGTGTTTGCTCACAGGTATGTGATCTGATACGATGCATTCTGAAGACATAGGCTGATCCTTTTAATTTCTGCTTGTGATTCCGAGTCACCGACAGTAAAAGGAGAAATCAATCCCGCCTGTATTCATTGCCCGGAGATTCCCCCGAGAAGACCCCCCACGCTGCAGCACCCCCTTGGCCTGCCGACACAGTAGTCTGTAGGCAGAAGTAGGCTGGGTAGTCATCTCCTTCATTTCACAGTTGAGGGAAACCATCAATGAGACGAAGTGACACAGGGGTCACCGCAGGGGACTCACACACACCGCAGTCACGATGGTGGTGCAGGTCTGGGTCAAGTTGTGTCCTGTTACACGTAAGGTTTTCTCGAGTCAGTGTGGACTCAGTGGCAACTAACAACCGCCACTGAAGGAAGCTGGAGTGCAGACACCGTGAGGGATTTCTCTCCATCGTGGGGCTCCGAGCGCGGAGCTGGGGCTGAAAACTGCGCCTTCTCACGCAAGGGCTGACGCCATTAGAGCAACAAGGCAGGCAAGTGGTCTTTGCATTAAAAAGACAAATACGAGACACACAATTAAAATGAAGTGAATATTAAATAAAAAACCTAAAAATCTTGGATCTTTATTTCTTCAGTTTATAGCCATCAAGACTTGTCTGAATCGTTGTATAATTTTTCATAAATGGTTGTGTACAACGTAATGTCCCTTCCGGCGATGCCCAGTGCATGGGCGTCCACGGTCCATGCTTTGTGCCTAGCTCACAGAGTGTTACTGTGGACCTTAAGCAATGCATGACTGTATTTTAGTTTTTATATTGTCTAGACATGTTCATAATCTCTTTATGACATGACATTAAAATATCTTCATCCCTAGTTTATTGAAAACAAATGAAGTCTTAGGCTGTAAAAAATGTTTGGCTACTTTTAGTTCCATTACGCTGTGCTTTCTTTCAGATAACTGTAGATTTAATGGCACAAGGGGAAGTTTTCACAGTTATCGGGGGCCTGATGAAATGTTTTCTTTTCCTTCTAGATGTATTATTCTTCCGAATAAAGGAGAGTATCTTCATACAATAGTCGCCTATTAACATATTTTCTGGGTACAGGAGGCAACACACTGACACAGGGTAAAAGCTGTGAAAGCCTGTCAGTGAAGCAAAACTCAACTCTCCTAAACAGAGGGCAAGACAAAAGTAGTGACTGTCCCCTGTCAAAGCCAGAAGCATGCAGGACCTGGAAAACCAGGCAGACCTGGGGAGCGCTGGGTCTCACAGTTTCACTATGCAATATTTCTCCTGACTCCCTGTAAACACACACAGGCCCACCCACGTTTGCATACCCACATTCACACATTTAAATAGGCATAACCACATACATTTATACACACGCTCACACACACACAGACTCCAACTCACTCATCACTGGCTGATGGGACAGAGCTGCCCCACTGGGGCTCCTGGCTGCCACTCGGTGAGGTCTGCTCGCCGGCTCCCACTGCCCTGGAGCCTGAGTCCATTCAAACGACCACTCTTCGGTTAGTAGCCAAATACTGGACCGTTGCTCTTTATATTTACTCCTAAACAACATCTAATCAAGATTGAAGAAATAAGCAGAGCTTATACACACACTAGTTCTCAGATGGGTGATTTTGTGGTAAGAGACAAAACTATCTTCCCATTTCAAAAGATACAGATCACATGAGTAACATGCACCTATCTCCACTTGTAAAAAATACAAATGGATCTTTGCTTCTGGGATGTACAGAATTGCTAAGGAGAATGAAGAAAGAATTAAGATATTTTAGCTGTTGAAAGTAAGAATCAATATACACCAGAGCCTCACTGGTCTCTAGTGTTTTTACATACTTGAGAAAGGACACATGTCACATTCCTAAAGAAGGGTTCCAGTGGGGTTGGGCTGACCTAAGTGTACTTGTGGATACATTTATTTTTTTGAAATAAATGTGATTGCTAACATTTATAATTTTGATAAATTGAAACACCGCTTTTCCATTTCCTCTGAAATTTCCTGTGTAGGTATATTATACACAAAGACATAGATTAAAAGACTGTGGATAAAAATGAGTGATACCAAAGCAAGATTCATGCAAAAGCAAAGGGTGTATTGGTCTCTCTGCACCTTCCCGCAGCCCACTGCCGTCGAGTGAGGTCCGCCTCACAGCGATCACGCTTCCTTATTGCTACGGGACCTAGCACTGATGGGTCTGGACGTCACTGACTGAGAACAAATAAGTACATAATTTGTCAATTACTTTCTCCTCTATTTACAAACTGTAATAAATACTTATGTTCCAAAACTGCCTATATCAATACTAGTGACTACTGAGGTGGGAATACATTTTTTATTTATGTCTTCTTTCCAAAAAAAAAATTGCCTTAAAATTCCAACACTATGTTATTTCAATCAAGGCAATCAAATATTTGGCACACTGCACTGAAAGTGTCTGTTAGACTGGCTACTGTCAAGGCACAAAGTCTGTGAAGGAGCCACATCTCATACATTTACACAAGCACAATTGCCAGGAGTAACAACTGCACCAGAACAGCTTGGAGAATGTTCTCTTTGTTCTGAGAACCGTGGCGAGTGTTGAGCTTGACAGGCCAGGATCTCAGGCAGCAGCCCGTCCCTGAGCACACCCTCGTCTCTTTACTCACCTGTGGTCGACCTTACACCGCCGCCCTTCCCCTTGGCCTCCAGCTACTGCTGTCCCCAGCGCTGGTGTTCCTGCATTTGGGAACCATGATGGACTTCACAGGAATATTTTCAAAAGAAAATTAAACGGAGATAATTCTAGGACACACAAGAGAAGAACGAAGCACAGGCTCGGGGACATGCAGACGGCAGAGGCCCTGGAACCAAGGAGTCGGGTGGTGGTGGGTCTTCTAATGCCCTGTCCATCATGTATGGTATTCCAGGGCCTATTTAACTTCAAATTCTGAAGACAGAGAGCAGTCTTCCTTCAAACCAAACCAAATCCTCTGGCGTCACGTTGATTCCAACTCCTGGCTGTCCCATAGGAGAGAGTAGATCTGCCCCATGGTTTCCAAAGAGCACCTGGCCCATTTAAATGGCCGAGCCGTTGCTTAGCAGACAGAGAGCTCAACCACTGTGCCACCAGGGTTTCCATCTTTCTTAAAGGAAGGCTTTAAAAGGATGCTGCCAAACCGTATTCACCAGCATTTCCTGTGAAAAGAAACTTCTCGCGGTGACTTGTGATTCAGATAGCTCCGTGATGGAAATCACTAATGCCCAAAGGCAAACTCTGCAGACACGTACATACATTTATAGATATATTCTTCATTGCTATTGTGGATTGAACCACACTGCCCCAAATGTGTGTCTATTGTGTAATTGCCCACCACTTTGTGATTTCCCCGTGTGCTGTAAATCTTACCTTCTATGAGGGTGTAGTGGGTTATGTGCTACATCTGCCAACCGAAAAGTCAGCAGTTGAAATCCACCAGGTACTCCTTGGAAACTATGGGGCAGTTCTACTCTGACCTCTAGGGTCACTCTTAGTCAGACCTGCCTGGACAGCAGTGAGGTTTCTGTCTCTTTTTTAAATGACATTAATGAGTTGGGAATAGTGGAAGTTATGTTAAAGAGGCAGGAATCAATCTACAGTCTCTTTATGTTGTGTTTTAAGTTAATCTCTTTTGAGATATAGAAGAGAGAAGCCACCAGACAGACATGGGGGCCTAATTTCACTAAGAAACAAGAGCCAGGAGACCAGTGTGTCCTTCGGGGCCCGGGCCCCAAGAAGTCCTTCAATCTGGGAAGACTCATAACAAGCACCTTCCCAAAGACTGACATAAGGAGGAAGTCTTCCTTTGGAACCGGCACTCTAAATCTGGACTTCTGGGTTCCCAAAATTCATTAAAGCCATCCACTTGTGGAATTTCTGTTACAGCAGCACTAGATGATGAAGACAGTGATGAAATCCAAAATTTTCCTGAGAAATACATTGGCAGAAGCAGAGGGACCAGGAAAATCATGAGTTCCTTTCTCTTGTGTCCGTTGCCCTGTCCTGCCCCAGTAAGCTGTAGCTGGGAGAGCAGGCTCATCTCCTGTAGGAAGCTGTGACCAGCTGGACACCTTCAGCATGACTGCCAGTGCCCTGCAGATATGCTCAGCAAACGCCTGTGGAGTTGTCCCTTCTTGCTGTTGTTGCTGCTGTCAGCCGCTGTTGAGTCAGCTCCAACTCAGTGGCATGACCCTGTGGACTACAGGACAAAACGCTGCCAGGCCCTGCTTTGTCCTCATTGTTGTGACTCTTGAGCCCAGTGTCGCAGTCCCTGTGTCAGTCCATTCCGTTGAAGGTGTTTCTCTTTTTCGCTGACCTTCTACTGTACCAGGCATGAAGTTCTTCTTGAATGAGTGTTTTCTCTTGATACTATGTCCAAAGTATGTCAAATGAAGTCTTGTCATACCTCAGTTTCAAGGAGCATTCTAATTGTGCTTCTTCCAAGGCAGATTTGTTCATTCTCCTAGCAGTCCCTTGGTATATTCAACATTTTTTGCTGACATCATTTTCTTTCTTTATTATGATTGACTGAAAGTATACAATCCAAGTCAATTTTGCATACCATCTTCTCTACAGATCGGGCTGCTCTCCCCACCATGTGACAGCACACTCTTCCCCTTCACTCTTCTAGTGTCCTCCCAGTGAACATCTGTTCCCTCCTCTCTACCCTCTCCCCTGCCCTCTAGAAACAAACCAGTAGGACAGCCTTCTATAAATGTATAAACTGGAAAGTACACACGGCACACGCTTACTTTGTGTCTCTGAGTCCAGCCCGTTCTTTGTCTGCTATGTTGACCTCAGTACTGGTTTCAGGTCAGGACCAGCAGCAAATCTAGGGGCCATGTTCCCAGCGGACCCTCGGTTGCCAGATCGTCGGTTCCGGTCTTTTAGTAGAGTGCCTGATCTGCATGCCCTTTTTTATCCCTCATGTTACTTCAGGACTCTACATTGTGTCCGCTATCAAGGTAGTCTTTGGTGGTGGCTGGGCACTGTCTGATTCTTCTGCTCTCCTGTTGATGTAACCTCCCGACAACATGAGTCCTTCCTAACACTGTATTCTCGTTACAAAGAGTGAAATTTCTTGGCTATAAACCATGGGCAGTGACATGGCACCAATCACTCAATGAGGCAGACGCGCACTGCAGATGCATGCTGAAGAGAAGGAAGCATCTGGGGCTGTACAGACCTCTCCAGAGCGCTTACGTTTCATTTCAGTGCGAACACGTCTGAGCTTCACAGAGTTATTTGGAAGGATCCTGTCACCATGTTTGCGTTTCACATTTGGAATATAGAGGAACTTGGTGGGACGCAGAGAAGCCATACACATGAAAGACTCAACACCATCTGATTAGCACAACACAGCTCCACAATTTGTGTTGGCTTAGCTCCTGGCACGTGGCACACCAGCCCCTATGCAGCGGGTCACGTGACACACAGGCTGCTGATGAAGGGATTGTGGAAATGAGAGCAATAGAATAGTCGAGCACTTTGCAAAGGGCTGACAAACCCTAAAATGATATTCTATTTCCAGCTACTGGCTCAGATCCTGTCTGCTCAGAGCTCAGGGGTTAATGCCTGGCAGGCAGCTCAGTTCTGAGCACTGCTGTTCAACACATTAACTCTAGTAGTTAATCTTTCATTATTAATGTCTCCTGCTCCCAATGATAAAAACAGAGCACTTGGTTTTCTGTATGAATGATGCTGAAGTATACTCACAGGACTTTATGAGGGTCAAGGAGAGAGACCCAAAATTGTCTATTTCAGATCACTTAGGTTGGAAATGACTCATTGTTTCAGGAAGATGCTAAATTTTTATGTGAACTTAATTGTGGTTATGTGTGACTTTCCAGTGGCCAAAAGAATATTGAGAAACATTGATCTTTCTTTCATCTCACCAAATATTATACATTAAGTCTCACTGAAAAACTTAATAGTTTCTGGGAAAGACTCTACAAGTAAGTGTTCTATAAAAATTGTTTCTATTCTTCATCCTTCTATCTTAATTTTGACATATGATTGTGAAGCTTGACTGAGCAGCTTAGAACTAACCATCCAAGTGTCCTGTTTAAAGTCAAGGCTTATTGAAAGATACATCCTTGTAGACGCCCCATGGCTCCTCCCACTCCAAAGGTGCTGGTCCTTACTGTCATCTGTTGTCCTTTAAAACACAAGTAGCCTTGACACAATCTCCTACCAACCTGCTTTGCACTCAACCTCCAGCCCTAGCTAATGGGTCCAGTACTCATCCAATACCTCATGCCTAGACACAGAGCAACAGAGAAGCCAGGCCACCCTGGTCCTCATTGCTGACTTCATTTCCACTGAATGAACACTTTAGTCTTTCCTTGGATTATGTGGAGTAGATAGACGTATCAAACTGTCTCTGGTTTTATAATTTATATCTAATGTTTGTGGAGTCATGGGAAAGAAAGAGTCACTGGAAAGAAAGAGTCACAGACTACATGATAAGACATTAAACCAAAACAACAAAACAAAACCCCTTAGATGTGTCTTTTCTCTTAGATTGCTGGTTTTTCCCACTACTTCTGAGCGGTGTCTTGTAAAACAGAAGGACAGATATGAAAATAAAGTCACATCCAGGGGATGACAGTGTGTGACAATCTGTCTGCAAGCTGAGGAAAGCCAAGGACACTTGAGGCTACAGAAGCTGGAGGAGACAAGGCAGGATCTTATCCTACAGCTGACAGAGAGACTGAGCACAGCTTTGCCGATGTCCCAGATCTGGATGAAACAGAACCGCACACAGGGAAGACAGTGTATGAGGATCCATCCACACACTGAAGAATGCCAACAACTGTCAGGGGATACAGAAGCTAGAACAGAGATGGGAGGAGAGAGAGGAAGCCTCTTCCCCTAGAGCTGATAGACAGCATAGCCCTGCTGCCACACTCAACTCAGAGGTCAGCCTCTGGAGCTGGAAGAAAAGAAATCTGTGTGTTTAAATACCTACCCACTTTGTGGTGTTTTTTGTCATAGCAGTGCTAAGAGACTGAGACACCACTATGTTCTCCCTGGAGGCCAATCTGAAGGTTGTGACTCCATACCTGAATGACCCTGATTCAGGTTTGGGAGAGGCTGTCAGCTCTACTCTGCTGAAGGAACAGTCTTTCTGACTTCTTTTCATCTCACACTGTCCATCACTACTTTACAACACTTTGAACAGTCTCAAACATCAGCAATGGCGGAGGCTGAGAGGTAAAAGTGGCTTGCAATTGGCTGGTAATCAAAAGGTTGGCAGTTGAGTCTCACCCAGCAGCTCCTAGAAGAAAGGTCTAATTATCTGCTTATATAAAGATCACAGTCAAGAAAGCTCTATGGAATCCTTCTGCTCTGTAACACGTGGGTTCATCATGAGTTGGGGTCAACTCAACGACAATGTATAAGTAAGTGAGGTCACTTGGACCAATACAACCAGTGCTGATAAAAGTGTCTACTGTGTGTCACTCTCCAGCACCCTTTAGTACATTTCTGCAGAGTCTGCTTCACCAGCCCCGTTAACTCCACTGCATCCTGGAAGTGAAAGAACCAAAGCAAACATGACCATTGGGTTGATTCCAATTCACAGAAACCTTACAGGACAGAGTAGAACTGCCCCACTAGGTTTCCAAGAAGTGGCTGGTAGATTTGAGCTGCTGAATTTTGGTTGGCAGCCAAGCTCTTAAACACTGCATCACTAGGTTGAGTGAAACCATAAAACACTCCCCACCATGATCCAGAACAGGCAGTATATTAGACATTGGCTAAGTAGTAAGAGTCTGGAAAAGGAAAAGCTATAGTAAGGTGAGTGCCAAAGGTTCTCTGATTTATGGGATAAAACAGAATGGTCAGAATACAACATTCTGGTTAAGCAATGCTCAAGTGATGGCATAAATATCACGTGGAAGAGCCATCGTGACAGGTATCATGAAATTATCTGCTTTGCAATGATTTGTTTTGGCACCAGAGGTTAGAATAATTTAAAAGGAGGTGCAACAGAAGAAAATTATAATGGGGGATTGTTGATCTTCGCTAATGGAACTGTTTAACATCTGTACCTGACAAAGGGAACAAAAACAAAAAAATACAGAAGTGACTATCTGGTCAGGAGATTGATGGAATGACCTGCTGGGTTGGTTTTTCCATTTCCAATGTTCCTGAAGAGAATTGGAAAGATTTTATTTGCAGGGCTCCAGTTGTTGGCATGAAATTGGAATCCTGAGCCTTCATCAGAAGCTGTTTCTATTGAATGATATCCCAGAACTCTTAATTCTGCAAGCTTGAAAACCACTTAAGGAATTTCTTCAGGATAATACTGAGGAACAGATCCACAAGGAGGATCTGGGCCCCTTCACTTATGATGCCAAGAGTTAAAGTATAGTGTTTATTCTTTAGGAGGTTCCACATGGAGCTCAAGGAATGAGCAATTGGATGTTCAAGGTGAAGAAGACAGAAATGCTGGCTGGTTCTTGGGTTAGCCCAACCTGTGTGGAGGAAGGTGGCTCTGAGCCTCCAAAGAGATTGATACAGGATACAGAACCCCACCAGAAGTATTGAGCCACGTCCAGGTGTTGTTACAACTGTTTTCTAATACCTTTGTTTGAGTATGACACGAAGAAAGAGTCATCTTCTTCCACACTACTGCCCAGATGAGGATCCACACCACAGGGGGACCAACAAACAGTTCCATACATCCCTGCCCCTTCAGCAGGCAGTGACTGAGCACCACCACTTCAAAGCAGGAGGCTTTGTGAGTGGAATGTTGGTGTGTCCTCTTCCCCTGCTGCAGTTTAGTGCTCAGTGGGTCAGATTAAAATGTGTATAAGAGTTAACACAGAATGTCTAACTGTGCCTGGAATTCAAAAAGAAAACCTGGGTAATAGTTTACTTGGCTTCAGCTGCACATTTTCAAAAGGCCAGCATCAAGTCTGAGAACAATGGGCTCTGTTAGTATAATCGTGAGGTCGTAGATCTGAGCCTCAGCCTGCTGAAGGTGATGGAGCAACTGACTGTGTCTTTCAGAAGTGAAGACATTTTATATCTTTTCTTCTGAACTGTGAGGCAGAAACTCAATGTCAATACTCCTATTGGTTATAGAAAGATCAGTTACAGATTCCTGAAATGTTGACTAAAAGTTTATTCCCAATGTAGAGAGTAGTCATGTGGATCTATACCCATGGAGGAGCTAAAAATCTACCCAAATCATTCATTCTCAAGTTAGGCTGTACCATTCATTTTGTCTTGATTTGCTTCAAAAGTAGAATTTTTGAACAGTTACATTGCAGAAATATTCAGAGAGAGAGAGCTCTGGCACTCTTACGTTCTGCCATAACTAACACAGAGCATAGTATACAGAAAGTGTTTAATAAATGTGTGTTGAATGAATGAACCTTCCTGTGTCTCTCAGTTTGTCATAATTTGGAGACTTGAGTGTTGTTGTGATGCTGGGATCTATGCCACCAGCATTCAAATATAAGCAGTACATTCACAGGGAACTGCCAGAAAGTGAAGCTAGATTCACAAGAGGACCTGGAACAATAGATATCATTGCTAATGTCAGATAAAGTATGTCTAAAAATTGAATGTATCAGAGGGATGTTTACCTGTGTTTTAATAGAGTATGAAAAGGTATTTGACTGTATGAAAAATAATACATTACAAATAGTATTATGAAGAATGGAAATTCCAGAACACTTAATTGTATCAATGTTTAAAATATACATAGAACAAGAGGTAGTTGTTTAGACAGAACAAGGGGACACTAAATGACTTAAAGTCAGGAAAGGTATGTGCCAGCACCATGTCTTTCACTATACCCATTCAATCAGTATACTGAACAAATAATCCAAAAATTTGGATTATGTGAAGAATAGGGAATCAGAATTGGCAGTAGACTCATTAACAACCTGTGTTATGCAGATGATGCAACCTTGCTTGCTGAAAGTGAAGAGAACTTGAAGTTCTTATTGATGAAGATCAAAGATCACAATCTTCAGTATGAATTATACTTCTAGGTCAAGAAAGCAAAAATCCTTACAACTGGACCAGTAAGTAGCATCATAGCAAATGGAGAAAAGATCTTTTAAACTTGTCAAAGATTGCATTTTACTTGGATTTGCAATCAATATCCAAGGAAATAGCAGACAAGAAATTAAAAAGACACGTTGTTTTGGGCAAATCTGCAAAATATCTCTTTAAAGTGCTAAAAAATCAAAGCTATCACTTTAAGGATTAAGGTATACCTGATCTAAGCCAAGATGTTTTCAATTGCTTTACATGTCTGTGAAAGAGAGGCAGGGATAAAATGGCAGAGTAGCCCCTGGCATCCTTTGAGTCTTCTAACGACAAAGAACCAGAAAAACAATTGAATGGATTATGCAGGACATTTGAGAAGCCCTCAATATCAGAGGGAAAACTGAGAGTGGACTGGGGGAAAACTGAGAGTGTACTAGGCGAAAGAGAGAGGAGAGTTTGTCCAGAAGCAACTACTTTGGCCAGAACTAAATTCTCACACTTCAGATGGACCCACTGTCAGCCAATCCAAGCTGCAGCTTCGGAACTTTGGCTACCTCTCAACGCCTCAGGGCAGAGTTGCCAGAACTGACATGGTAAGAATTGGCACATCAAAGGCTGGATCCACTGGGGTAAGAATAGTGACGAGGCAAGCAGTGGTGTCTGGGACACGTTTTCCACACTGAGAGAGACTGCAGTAGAGAGTCCACTCACACTTCCAAAATCATTGAGAAATGGCATTCAATCTGAGAAAGATAAGTAACTTGTGTCTAATCTACTGCATGTGGGTCAAAAATACTCCTCTAGGATAAATCTCTGTCCTATTTACCTGATCTCATCCTGCTCTGCACTGAGTCTGAGCCAGCTTCAAAGACTGACACATTCCTTGAGTGGGAAGTAGGACCATTTGTATGTTCTTAACTGTTCTCCCAACCTTGGAGAAGGAATAAATTAACAAACAGGAAAAAAAAAACTACTCTAAACTGGGAACTCAGGGCAGGAAAAGTTCATTTGCCTGGGGACGGGCATAAGGGTCTATGGACCATGAATGCCTTTCACATTTGCACAGACCTGTGTGGGCCCACTACAACTGCATAGGCCTTCATTAGCACAGTACAACAGGGTGTATACCTGAACCCTGATTTCACTGTATCAGTTATATTGTGGAAAGATAGGTTCATGATATTTGACAGTGCTTTACCTATTAAGCAGGGTCCTCCCCAACCGACAGTAGGGAACTGGGAACTAGTGGCTCCACCTGTGTCATCTAGCCACCGGTGACAGGAGTCTAAGAATTAGAGGTACCTCCTAGTCTTCACAGCACACAGAACCAGGTACTCATGGTCCAGACGCAAAATCCACTACTATGCTTACTCTAGGGAACACATACATGCATTCCTCACATACACTCACAGTTGATTGTCAGCCCCCTGCCTTGTTCAGTGCATGACATCCTACTGCAGCCAGCTCATCATCCACTATAGGTGAGAGCCTGTGCCACACACTTGGCAACTGACTACCTGGATACCTGAGCTGAATTCATATAAGTAAAGTAAATGGATTTCTGGGGTCACATACCTGGTAAGAGTTTCAAAGGTGTCAATAATCAAAGTGGCTCACTAGATCAGCATATTTGGGAATATTGAAACAAAACAAAAAGCACAGACACAGTAAGCAGCCAGAAAAATAAACAACCCAATAATTTATTGATAGCTAGAGATAGAGACAACAGATAGAGACAACAATTTATTGATAGCTATAGATAGAGACAACAGTCAATATCAAATCACATAAAGAAGCAGACCACGATGGCTTCACTAATCTCCCCAAACAAAGACTCAATAAATCTTTTGGATAAAGAGAACTCTCTGGAACTACCAGGAGGCAGAATATAGAAGATTAATATACAAAACTCTACAAGAGATGAGGCAAAGCACAGAACAAGCCAAGAAGCACACAGATACAGTAATAAAGGAACTTAAAAGATTAATGCATAGTGACAAATTTAACAGGCTACAAGAACCTGTAGAGAGACAGCAAACATAAATCCAGAGAGTTAGCTATAATTTCAGAATTAGACAACTCAGAAGTCATAGGAGCAGAACTGAGGCAATGAAAGTCAGAATTAGTAAGACTGAAGATAAAGCACTTGATACCAATGTAACTGAAGAAAAATCAGATAGAAGAATTTTAAAAAATGAAGAAACACTGAGAATTATATGGAGCTTTATCAAAAGGAATAATCTATGAGTGATTGGAATACCAGAACAGGGGAGAATATTAGAAAATATAGACAGAAATGTAGAAGATTTGTTGGCACAAACTTCCCCGATACAGTAAAAGATGAAAAGATATCTATCCAATACATACATCGAATTCCACTCAAAGTTGATCTCCAAGGAAAGTCACCAAGACATATTATAATCAAACTTGCCCACACCAAAATAAAAGGAATAATTTTAAGAGCAACTAGGGACAAACAAGGAGTCATCTACAAAGGAGAGTCAATAAGACCAAACTTGAACTATTTAGCAGAAACCATGCAGGTAAGAAGGCATATATAAAGGCTTGAAGAAAAAAAAAATCCCACCCAAGAATTACATATCCAGCAAAACTGTCTCTCAAACATGATGGTGAAATCAGGACATTTCCAGATAAAAAGAAGATTAGGGAATTTGCAAAATTTAAACCTAAAATGTAAGAAACATTAAGGGAAGTCCTTTAGTTGGAAAATCAATAGTAGCAGATAATAATTCAAGTGTAAAGTGTAGAACAGAGCTATCAGACATCAACCCAGGTAGGGATATCACAAAAACAAATCAAACTAAAACACAGAAAATAGGGAAACAGAGATGACATTATGTGAAAGATGATGACATCATAACAAAAATACCATCATAAATCTGTCATGTGGTGAAGAAGTCAAGTTAATACAAAGAAATGAAAGATTGATTTAAACTTAGAAACACAGGTGTAAATATTAAGATAACCACAAAGGAAACTAACAATCCTACACATCAAAATAAAAAACAAGAAAAATGTAAAAACTCAGCAGATACAAAAACCAACAACAATGAAAGAAATGAAAAGAAAATACATAAAGAAAAATGACTCAGCACAGAAAATTAAGTGGAACAAAAAAATTGTCAACAATGTACAGACTAGACACTAAACTTATGGCTGTCAATCATTACGCTGAACGTAAACGGACTAAATGCAACAATAGAGTGGCAGAGTGGATTAAAAAATATGATCCTTCGATATGTTTTCTTCATGAAACCCATGTTAGACTTAAAGAGACAAACAAACTAAAACTGGAAACATGGAAAAGAAATATATCAAGCAAGTAACAATTAAAAAAAAAAGAGCAGAAGGGGTAGTATTAATGTCTGTCAAAATAAACTTTAAAGTAAAATCCATCACAAGAGATAAAGAAGGATACAATAATAATTAAAGGGCCAACATTCCAGGACTACATAGTCATATTAACTATTTACACACCAATGACAGGGCTTCAAAATACATAAAACAAACTCCAACAGCACTGGAAAGAGAGAGAGACAGCTTTGCAGTAATGGTGGGAGACTTCCACCCATCACTTTCAGTGAATGACAAGACACCCAGAAAGAAGTTTAAGAAGGACATGAGAAATGTAAATGTCACTGTCAATCAATGACCTCATAGACATATATAGAACACTCCACCCAACAGCAGTGAGGTATACATGCTTTTCCAATGCACATGGGCTATTTTGGAAAATATTAGGCCATAAAGCAAGCCCTACAAGAAGCAAAAGTGCTGAAATATTAAAAACACCTTTTCTGATAATGAAGCCAGAAAAAGAAAGGCGGGGGGGGGGGGGGTAAATATAACACATGGAAACTAAGTAGCACCTTGCTCAAAAACGACTGGGTTATAGAAATCAAGAATAAATTTAAAAAATTCACAGAATCAAATCAGAATAAAAACATATCTCTCATGGATGAAATTGTGCACTCCAAAAAATTTGTGTAGAAATTTGGCTGGGCCATGATTCCAACTACTGTGTATACACATAAACCTCAGAAGATGGGTGGCAGTTGTGCTGGTGGGGCAGGACTCAATGTGTAAGACTGTTTTGTGCCTTGGGCAGTCTCTTGAAATATATAGGAAAGAAACTAGCAGAGAGATTTGGAGACCTCATACCAGCGAGAAAGAAAGCAGTGTCTGGAGCTGAGTGTCTTTTGGAAAGGATCATGGTGTATCTCAGAAGCTTCCAGTCCAGGGAAAGACTGAAGATAAGGACTTTCCTCCAGTGACAGCAGAGAAAGACTTTCCCTGGAGCTGACACCCTGAATTTGGACTTTTAGCCTGCTGGACTGTGACAAAGTAAAATTTCTCTTTATAAGCCATCCACTTGTGTTTCTGTTAAAGCAACACTAGAGGACCAAGACAACATCTTACTAGAACCATTGGGACACAGCCAAAGCAGGGCTCAAAGGTTAATTTATAGCAATAAATACACACACCCAAAAAGAAGAAAGTGCCAAATTCAAAGTGTTAACTCTATGTCTTAGGCTGGGTTTTCTGGGAAAGCAAAACCAGTAACATGTATAAGTACAAGGAAAAATTTATACACAAAGTACAAGGAAAAATTTACAAATAAAGGAAACAGCTAACACAATTGTAGAAGCTGGATGTCCCAAGTCCTGGCACAAGCTGGTGAATCCAGGGTCAGCAAGTCAGAGGCCAGAGTTCTAGATCATCAGTTGTGCAGGTTGGCAGATCCCAAGCTGGTGGAAGATGGAGCGGAGAGGCTGGCGAACCCAGGATTGGCAGGTTAGGGAAGAGGACTCTCAAGAACCAGCTGAAAGGGTTGATGAATCCAACAGTTGCTAGTTCAGGTCCAGGAACCAGACACCAAAAACAAGAGATCAGGAGCTGCTGGCAATGTGAGCAGACCGGCAGTAGGTGGTGGAAGGCAGAGACAGGAGAGATGAGGGGCGAGAAGCTAGCAGAGGCCCCACCCTGACATTTGATATAGCAGCCAAACATGCAGTAGACAAGTTGACACAATCCTGACCACCACACCCTACAACTCCAACGAATAGAAAGAAAGCACTGAAAGAAGCCCCTAGGCACCAGAAGATAGCAAATAATAATATATAGAGCAGAATTAAATGAAATAGAAAACAGAAAAACAGTTAAAAGAGTTAACAGTATTTTAAGGAAGCACCAGATTGCTATCCAAAAAGGTTGTACCGTTTTGCAATCCCACCAGCAGTGTAGGAGAGTTCCAATTTCTCCACAGCCTCTCCAGCATTTGTTGTTCTGGGTTTTTTGGATCATGGCCAATCTCGTTGGGGTGAGATGATATCTTATCATAGTTTTGATTTGCATTTCTTTAACAGCTAATGATCATGAGCAATTCTGCATGTTTCTTTGGCTGCCTGGATCTCCTCTTTAGAGAAGTGTCTGTCCATCTCCTTCACCCATCACTTAATTGGATTATTTATCCTTTTCCTGTTGATACTTTGTAGTATCTTATAATTATGGAGATCAGACGTCAGTCTGACATATAGTTGCCAAATATTTTTCTCCATTCTGTAGGTGGTCTTTTAATTCTTTTGATAAAGTCTTTGGATGAGCAAAAGTGTTTGATTCTTAGTAGTTACCATTTATCTATTTTCTCTTTTGTTGACTGTGCTTTGTTTGACAGATTTTGAAGTCTGTCTACATTGTGTATTAAGCTGGAAATTGATATACCATTTGACCAGTAATCCCATGCTTGGAATACATCCTACAGAAGCCAGGGCAGTCACATGAACAGACAACATGCACATGAACATTTACTGCAGCACAGTCCACAATAGCAAAAAGATGGCATCAACCCCAATGCCAAACAACAGATGAATGGATAAACAAACCGTATTATATGTACTCAATGGAATACCATGCAATGATGAAGAACAAAGATGATTTTAGGAAGCATCTCATAACTTGGTTTCAACTGGAAGAAATTATGTTGAGTGGAATTAGTCAGTGGCACAAGGACAAATATTGTATGAGACCCCTACTATAAGGACTTAAAAACAGACTCCTGTACAGGGGAGGGAGAGAGGCAGAGGACTGGTTACAGATTAGATAGTAGATAGAAATTTGGTTGGGTGAAATTAGTGACAGCACACATTAGAAATAAGATCAAGTTAACTGGACTTCAACATAACACAAATGCTCTTCCAATCTTAACCCAATATTGCAAGGATAAAGTAGCAGGAGTGGGAGTATAGGGACCATGTTCTCAGTGGACATCGAGGCCAATTGACATGTCTAGTGTATTGCTAACAGAGTCTTCTCCACCCCATATTGGTGAATGGCATCTGGGGTCTTCAAAACTAGTAAGCTGCTATTTGAAGTCACCAAATGGTCTGAACTCAGCAGGAACAGATGATCACCAATGACCAAAACAACATGGGGGAAAGAGAACTCAGAATACAGAAAGACTCATGTGAATGTGTGACTATATCAACATGTAACCAGAAGAACCAGATGGTGCCTGGCCACCACCAGTGACAGCTGTGATGGGGCTCACAAAGTTGAGCCTCAGTGGCAACATGAGAATAAAATGGGTGTACCCTGAGAACTCCACTAAAATATTGCAACTGATGGTCTGAAGGCCTCAGGGTTCTCCTGGGAGCATGGACCCTAGACCTGATGCTGCTCCTGTCCATAAGTCATTACAGAGGTCAACTCCTCAGACAGGAATAAACTGGACTCTGCAACACAGAATGACCATATCATGTGTACATTTTATGGTTCTACGCACCTGTAGGATGTTATCCTACTGGCCTCTTACTAGATGGGAGTAGAGAGGGTAAAGAGGGGACAGGAGATTGTTAAAAGTATATGACATGTATAGAACAGAAAGGGGGGTGTACTGTCACCGGGCAAGGAGAGCAGTAGGAGCTTCACATAGGTGGCATGCCAATTTAAACTGGATTGTACAGTTTCACTCAATCACAATAAATAAAAAGTAAAATTAAAAAAACCCAACAACAACCACCCCCCTCCCACCAAAAAAAAGAAGAAGAAGAAGAGTTAACAGGACCAAAAGCTGGTTCTTTGAAAAGATAAATAAACTCCTGGCCAAACTGGAGAAAGAAAAACTGGAATTAAAGCAATCATAACAGAATACTATGAAAAATTGTACTCCAACAAGTTTGTAAACCTTCTTAAGATTTTGAATTGGGGTAAGAACAGTCTCTTTAACAAATGGTGCTGGCATAATTGGATATCCATCTGCAAAAAATTGAAACAAGACCCATATCTCACACCTTATACAAAAATCAACTCGAATTGGATAAAGACCTGAATATAAAAGCTAAAACGATAAAGCTCATCCAAGATAAGATAGGGTCAACAATGGACGTTTTAATATGCAATAGAGACAGACTTAAAAATCTGATGAACAAAACACATTCATCAGAAGACAAAATAGATAAATGGGAATTAATAAGAATCAAACACTTCTGTTCATCTAAAGACATCATCAAAAGAATTAAAAGACCACCTATAGAATGGGAAAAAAATATTTGGCAACTCTATGTCAGACTGACGCCTGATCTCCATAATCTATAAGGTTCTACAAAATATCAATAAGAAAAAGACAAATCATCCAATTAAGCAATGGGCAAAGGAGATGGACAGACACTTCTCTAAAGAGGAGATCCAGGCAGCCAAAAAAACACATGCAGACACGTTCACGATCATTAATTGTTAAAGAAATTCAAATCAAAATGACCATGAGATACCATCTCACACCAACAAGGTTGGCCATGATCCAAAAAAGCAAAACAATAAATGTTGGAGAGGCTGTGAAGAGACTGGAACTCTCCTTCACTGTTGGTGGGATTGCAGAACGGTGCAACCTCTTTGGAAAGCAATTTGGCATTACCTTAAAATAATGGACATAGATATACCATTTGACCCAGTAATTCCTCTGCTTGGAATATATTCTACAAAATCAACGCCATTCACACCAACTGCTACATGCACACGAATGTTCATTGTAGCACAGTCCACGTAGCAAAAAGTTGGAATCAACCTAGACGCCCAACAACAGAAGAATGGATAGGTAAACTTTGGTATATATACTCCATGGAGTACTATACACTGATAAAGAACAACAATGATAGCGGGAAACATCTCTCAATTTGGTCTCAACTGGAGGACATTATATTGAGTGAAACTAGTGAGCGACAGAAGGACAATTATTATACGAGACCCCTGCGATAAAAACTTAAAAGCATACTCATACATAATAGAATAGACTCTTTGATGGCTACAGGGTGGGGAAGGTGGGAGGGCGTGAAGGCAAGGGGCGAGGGTTTAGATTAGATAATTGTTAGAAATTTGGTAGGGTGAAATTGGTGACAATACACATTAGTAAGATCAATATCAATGGGACTTCGACACAACTTGTGTACTCCTCCTCTCTTAACCCAATATTGTAAACACAGAGTATGTAAACTTTCATTTTTTACTTAATAAAAAATAAAAAAATTTGTAAACCTAGAGGAAATAAATTTCTAGAAACACACTACCTATCTAAAGTAACACAGAAGTAGAAAAACTAAATAAACCTATTTAAATGCATATATAAAAGCCATTTTTTTCTTTTTTTACTGTGATTGAGTAAAAGTGTACAGTCTAAGCTAAATTTGTATGCCTGCCTATCTGCAACTCTTGCTCTCCTTGCCCAGTGACAGCTCACTCTTTTCCATTCTATACATATCATATCCTCTTAACAATCTACTGCTTCCTCCTCTCCCTTCTACTAAGGGGCCAGTAGGACAGCATCCTACAGATACATAGAACCACAAAGTGCACACACCACATATCACATTGCCCCCAAGTCCAATCCATTTCTCTCTGAAGAGTTCACCTCAGTAATGATTTATGGACTGGGTCAGCAGCAAGTCTAGAGGCCATGCTTCCTGGGGAACCCCCAGGCCTTTTGGCCATCAACTGCTGTCTTTCAGTGGAGTTCTTAATGTGTACCCTTCTTTTTCTTGAGTTGCCACTGGGACTCGACATTGTGTGTCACATCACAGCTGTCTTTAGTGGAGGCTGGGCACCATCTGGTTCTTCTGGTTGCATGTTGATAGTCACCCATTCACAAGTGTCCTTCTGTCTTCTGGGCTCTTTTTCTCTCATGTCTTTGCTGTCTTTGGTGATCATCTGTTCCAGTTGAGTTAGGACAATTTGGTGTACTTCTCATGGTAACTTGCTAGCTTTTAAGACCTCAGATGCCACTCACCAATATGGGGTACAGAAGACTCTCTTAGCAATAAGCTAGTTATGCTAGTTGACCTTGATGTCACCTGAGAGCATGGTTCCCGGACCCTGCTACTCTGCCAAGCCAAGTGCCGTCGAGTCGGATCTGACTCTATCCTTGCAATATTGGGTTAAGATTAGGAGAGTTTTCAGTTTATGTTGAAGTCCAGTTCACATGATCTTCTTTCTAATGTGTGCTGTCACTGTTTTCACCCAGCCAAATTTATCAACTGTCTAATCTATAACCAACCCTCTGCCTCCCTCCTCCCCCCCCTTACAGCCATCAAAGAGTCTTTTCTTCTGTACAGGAGTCTGTTTTTAAGTCCTTATAGAAGGGGTCTCATACAGTATTTGTCCTTGTGCTGTTGACTGAGTTCACTCAACATAATATCTTCCAATCGAAATCAGCTTATGAGATGCTTCCTAAAATCATCGTTTTGTATCATTGCATAGTGTTCCATTGAGTATATATACCATAGTTTGCTTATCCTTTCATCTGTTGTTGGGCATCTGGGTTGATTCCATCTTTTTGCTATTGTATACTGTGCTGCAATAAACACTGACGCGCATGTATTTGTTCATGTGACTGTCCTTAGATTCTATAGGATATATTCCAAGCAGTGACAGTACTGGATCAAATGGTATATCTATCTCCAGCTTTTTGAGGAAGCACCACACTGTTTTCCAAAGAGATTGCATGATTTTGCAATCCCACCAGCAGTCTAGGAGAGTTCCAATCTCTCCACAGCCTCTCCAGAATTTCTTGTTTTGTGTTTTTTGGATCATGGCCAACCTTGTTGGGGTGAGGTGGTATCTCATTGTAGTTTTGATTTAGATTTCTTTAATAGTTAATGATCACGAGCACTTTCTGATGTGTCTTTTGGCTGCCTGGATGCCCTCTTTGGAGAAGTGTCTGCCCGTCTCCTTTGCCCATCACTTAATTGGGTTATTTACCCAATTAAAAAAGAAATTAAAAAAAATTCCAACAACAGAATAAAAGCCCTGGCCCTCGTAACTTCACTGAAGAATTCAGAGAAGAGTTAACACCACTACTACTAAAGATATTTGTTTTACTCAGCTAGTGCTGCTGTAACAGAATTACCACAAAGTGGATGGCTTTAACAAAGCAAAGTTTATTCTTACACAGTCTAGTAGGCTACAAGTCCAAATTCAGGATGTCTAGTCTAGGGGAAGGCTTTCCCCACTGTTGGCTCTGGAGAAAAGTCCAGTACTGTATCAGTCTTTGTCCAGGAAGCATCTTGTCACACGAACCTCACGTCTAAAGGATGTACTCTTCTCCTGGTGCTATTTTCTTGATGGTATGAGGTTCCCAATTCTCTGATGGTTTCCCTTTCCTTTTATCTCCTGTAGGATGAAAGGATTAAAGGTGGGGCAAGCCATACTCCAGGGAAACTCCCTTTGCAGTGGAGCAGGGAGGTGATCTTATAAAGGGATTTACAGTCCCACTGTAATCCTTTAACATAGAGAACAGGAAAATCACAAAATGGAGGACAGGGAATCATGGCCTAGCCACAAGGCTACACACATTTCTGGGGGGACACAATTCGATCTATGACAGTATTTCAGAGCATAGTAAAAGATGGAACACTCCTGTCTGGGTCACCTAGTACAGGTGTAACAGAACTATCACAAGGAAACCGCTTTAACAAAGAGAAGTTTATTTCTTCACAGTCCAGTGGGCTTGAAGTCCAAGCTCAGGGCATCAGCTCCAGTGGAAGGCTTTCTCACTCTGTCATCTCTGGAGGAAGGCCTTGTGATGCGTCAAGCTTCCCAGGCCTGGCGGTGTCAAAGCAGAGGAAGCTCAGGTCCAAAAGACAAACTCAAGGCCCTAGCAGTGCTCTCTTGGTGCAATGAGATCCCCAGCTCTCTGCTTGCTTCCCTTTCCTTGTATCTCTTGTAGGTTAAAAAGAAAAAGGGGGGTGCAAGCCACACTACAGGGAAACTCCCTTTACATTGGGTCAGGGAGATGATATTAGTAACGGTGCTATACTGTTGTTGTTAGGTACCACTGAGTCGATTCTGACTCACAGTGACACTATGCACAGCAGAATGAAACACCGTCCAGTCTTGTGCCATGCCTACAATCGTTTTTAAGCTTAAGCCCATTGTTGTGATCACTGTGTTAATCCATCTCTTCAAGAGTCTCCCTCTTTTCTGCTGACCCTCTGCTTTACCAAGCCTGATGTCCTTCTCCAGGGACTGAACCTTTCTGACAACATGTCCAAAGTATCTAAGATTCAGTCTTGCCATCCTTTCTTCCAAGGAGCACTCTGGCTGTACTTCTTCCAGAACAGATCTGTTGGTTCTTTTGGCAGTCCATGGTACATTGAGTACTCTTCCCCAACACCACAATTCAAAGACACCAATTCTTCTTCTGTCTTCCTTATTCATTGTCCAGCTTTCACATGCATATGATGTGATTGAAAATACCATGGCTTGAGTCAGACAAACCTTAGTCTTCAGGATGATATCTTAACTTTTCAACATTTTAAACTAGTCTTTTGCAGCAGATTTCCCCAATGCAATGAAATCCTTTGATTTCTTGATTGCTGCTTCCATGGACATTGGCTGTGGAACCAAGTAAAATGAGAGCCTTTCTTTTATCCATTTATCACGATGTTTACTTACTGGTCCAGTTGTAAAGATTTTTGTTTTCTTGATGTTAAGGTACAATCCATACTGAAGGCTGTGGTCTTTGATCTTCATCTTTAAGTGTTTCACATCCTCTTCACTTGAAGCAAGTAGGTTTTTGCCATCTGCATAATGCATATTGTTAATGAGTCTTCCAGCAATCCTGTGGCTCATTCTTTGCATAGTTCAGCTTCTCAGATTATTTGGTCAGCCTACAGATTGGAAATGTATGATAAAAGGATGCAACCCTGACACACATCTTTCCTGACTTTAAACCATGCAATATCTCCCTGTTTTGTTCACATAACTGGATCTTGACCCACATGCAGACTCCTCATGAGCACAATTAAGTATTCTGGAATTCCCATTCTCCGCAGTGTTATCCATAATTTGCTCTGATCCACATAGTCAATGAAACACAGGTAAACATCTTTCTGATGTTCGCTGCTTTCAGCCAAGATCCATCTGACATCAGTAATGATATCCCTGGTTCCATGTCCTCTTCTGAATTTGGCTTGAATTTTTATCGGTTCTCTGTCAATACCCTGTTGCAGTCCCTTTCAAATGATCCTGAGCAAGGTTTTACTTGCATGTGAAATCAGTGATATTGTTTAATAATTTCTGCATTAATTTAGATCACCTCACTTGGAAATAGGCATAAATATGGGTCTCTTCCAGTTATTTGGCCAGATAGCTGCCTTCCAAATTTCTTGGCATAGGCAAGTGAGCACTTCCAGTTCTACATCTGTGTGTTAATATTTCATCAATTCTTGGAGTCTTGTTTTTTGCCAATGCCTTTAGTGCAACTTGGACTTCTTCCTTCAGTATCACCAGTTCCTAATCATATGCTACCTCATGAAATGTTTCAATGCCAACCAGTTATTTCTGGTATAGTGACTCTATGTATTCCTTTAATCTTCTTTTGATACATCCTACATCATTTAATAGTTCCATAGAATCCTTCACTACTGCAGCTAGATGCTTGAATGTTTTCTTAAATTCTTTCAGTTTGGGAAATGCGGAGTGTGCTCTTCTGTTTTGGTTTTCTATTTTAAGCTCTTTGCATGTGTCATTATAATAATTTGTCTTCTTGAACTGTGAAATCTTCAGTTTTTTATTTCATCATTTCTTCCTTTTGCTTTAGCTACTCAAAGTTCAAGAACAAATTTCAGAAGGTAGTTCCATTCTAATGCTCTTTAACACAATCCAGACTTGTCCTATTAAACACAAGCAGAGATTGGTATTCACAGCATAGGAAAATCACAAGATGATGGATAACCACATGATGCTGGGAATTATGGCTTAGTCAAATAGCTGCAGACATTTTTTAGGAGGATATAATTCAGTTCATGACAACTCTTGAACTCATTTAATGAAGCTGGTATAACTGTGATACTGAAACCAGGTAATGACATTAAAAAAAAATAAAGAAAATTACAAACCAGTGTCCCTCATAAAGTTAAATATAAGAATCCTTGACAAAATTGTATCCAACAGAATTCAACAATATATATATTTTTTACTTTTTTAAAAATTATGATTGAGTCAAAATGTACATTCCCATTTAAATTTGCATGCCCACCTATATGCAACTCCCACTGCTCTCCCTGACCAGTGACAGCACATTCTTCCTTTCCAACCCATACATGTCTTATCCTCTCAACAATTTCCTATCCCCTCCTGTCCACCCATTCCCCTGCCTTCAGTAAGAGGTCAGCAGGATGGCATCCTATGGATGCATGGAACCATAAAGTGCACACATGATACAGTCACTCTGTGTTGCCAAGACCAATCCATTCCTGTCTGAAGAGTTGACCTCCATTATGATTTATGGACAGGGGTAGCATCAGGGCTAGGGGCCATGCTCCCAGGGGAACTCTAAGGCCCCTGGACCATCAGTTGTGGTCTTTTAGTGGAAATCTCAGGGTATACCCTTTTTATTCTTGTGTAGAATTCAACAACATATTAAAAAAAAAATTACCATGTCCAAGTGGGATTCGTTCCTAATATAAAGTGCTGGTTCAATGTTAGAAAAACAATTGACATAATCAATCACATAAATAAAACAAAAGAGAAAACCCACAGTATGTTATCAATGGATGAAGAAAAGACATCTGACAAAGTTTAACACCCATTCATGTTAAAAAATCTCAGTAAAATAGGAATAGAAGATAAATTAGTCAACATAATAAAAGTTACTTATACAAAGCCAACAGCCAACATCATCTTAAATGGAGACAGTCTGAAAACATTTGCTTTGAGAATGGAAACCAGACATGGAGACTCTTTGTCACCACTTTTATTCGATGTTGTGCTAGAGCAATCAGGCTAGAAAAAGAAATCAAGGGCATCCACATTGGTAAGGAAGAACTGAAAATATCTCTATAAGCAGATGATATAATCTTATATGCAGAAATCCCTAAGTAATCAAAAAAAATAAAAATAAAAACAATAACAACAAGAAAAATAACTACTATTGGAACTAATATTGGAAGAGTCCAGCAAAATAGCAAGATACAAGACTAACATACAAAACCCAGCTGGATTCCTCCATACCAATAAAGAGAACATTGAAGAGGAAGTCACCAAACCAATATCATTTACAGGAACCCCCAAGAAGATAAATCTTTAGGAATAAATCTAACGAGGGACTTAAAAGATCTATACAAAGAAAACCACAAGATACTATTGCAAGAAACCCACATAAATGGAGTAACATATCTTGTTCATGGATTAACAATATTCAACAATCTGAAAATATCTATTCTACCCAGAGGAATCAATAGATATAATGCAATCTCAATCCAATTTCCAATAGTAATGAGATGGAGAAACAAATCACCACCTTCATATGAAAAAGGAAGAAATAGCTAGTAAATAAAGCAGTACTGAAGAACAAAGTGGGAGTCCTCACACTACCTGACTTTGGAACCTCTTTCAATGTCACAGTAGTCAAAACAGCCTGGTAGTGGCACAACAACAGACACATAGACCAGTGGAACAGAATTGAGAATCCAGACATAAAATCATTCACTGATGAGCAGCTGATATTTGACAAAGGCCTGAAATCTGTTAGCTAGGCAACAGACAGTGTCTTTAACAAATGGTTTTGGTGTAGCTGGATATTCACCCTCAAAAAAACGGAAACAAGACCTTTACCTCACACTATGCACCAAAATAAAATGGATCAAACGACACACAAATACCAAAAGAGAATACAGACACTTGAGAACTCCTCTAAAAATCAAACATTTCAGCTCACCTAAAAGCTTCACCAAAAGAGTAAAAAAACAACCTACAAAATGGGAAGAAAAAATTGTATAAGAAAAATACAATCAGTATCTAATGTCTAAAGTTGACACGATACTGCAAAATATTTAACAACAAAAACACAAATAACTCAGTTAAAGATGAGCGAAGGATATGAATAAGCCCTTTGCCAGAGAAGATATTCAGATGGCTACCTGATACATAAGGTAATGCTCACAATTGTTAGTCATTTGAGAAATGCAATCAAGATTACAATAAGATACCATCTCACCCCAAAAAGGCTGACATTAATTAAATCAATAGCAACAAAAAACAACAATAAATGTTGAAGAGGTTGTGGAGCGACTGGAACACTTACGCACTCCTGGTGGCAGTGTAAAATGGTGCAACCACTTTGGATATTGCTTTTGTTCTTCCCTAAAAAGTTAGAAACAGAAGTACCATGTAATTCAGCAATCATACTTCTTGGAATATATCCTGGAGAAGTAAGAGCCATCACACAAACAGATACAAGCACACCCACACTCGTTGCAGCACTGTTCACAATAGCAAAAAATGGAATCAACCTAGGTGCCCAACAACATACAAGCTGCTAAACAAATTACAGTATGTTCATCTAATGGAATACTACTCAACAATAAAGAACAACAATGAATCTGTGAAACATCTTGTAACATAGAGGAATCTGGAGGGTATTATGCTAAGTAAAATTAGTCAGTTGCAAAGGGACAAATTTGTGTAAGACCACTATTAGAAGGACTTAAGAAAAAGTTTAAACAAAGAAGAGTACAGTTTTTTATGGTTATGAGGATGGTTAGGAGGGTATTCACTAACTAGATAAAAATTATTACAGGTGAAAGGAAGGACAACACACAATATAGAAGTTGGCATAATGGGACTAAACCAAAACTAAGAAGTTTCCTGAACACAGCTAAACACTTTGAGGGATAGAGAAGAGTAGCACAGGCAGGTGTTCTGGGGATCATGATTTCAGGGGGCATTTAGTTAAACTGGCATAATAGTATTTATTAGGAAAGTTTTCTGCATCCCACTTTATGAGGGACATCTGGGTTCTTAAAACCAAGCAAATGGCCATTTAAGAAGTATCAGTTGGTCCCAATCCACCTGCAGCAAAGATGAATGAAGAACATCAAAGACATAAGGAAAATATAATCCAAAGAGACAGCAAGGGCCCATTAACCAGAGACTTCATCAGCATGAGACTGGAAGAGCTAGATGGTGCTCTGCTACCTCCAATGACTGTTCTGACATAAATGAAGAGTCCCTGATGGAGTGGGAGAAAAATAGGGTGAAGAACTCAAATTTTACAAAAAGACCAGACTTGATGGTCTGACTGGGACTGGAGGGTCACCAAAAAGCATGGCCCTGGGACTCTGGATGAGCCTAAAACTAAAACCATTCCCAAAGCCAACTCTTCAGATCAAGATTTACCTGGCTCACAAGACATAAAATGATAGCGGTGAAGAGTGTGCTTCTTGGCACAAGTAGACATGCAGCTAAAATGGGCAGCCCCTGTCTGGAGGTGAGATGATAAGGCAGAAGGGAACAAGAGCTGGTTGAGTGGACACTGGAAATACAGGGTAGACAGAAGGAGGAGGAGTGTGCTGTCTCAGTGTAGGGAGAGCAACTAGTGTCACATGACAGTAAGTTTGTGTGTGAGAAAATGATTTGAATTGTAAATCTTCACTTAAAGCACAATAGAAAAAAAGATATGGCATTTTACTTTCATATTTACTAAGCTTGTATGAACTATCACAGCTAAACTATCACACTTTTTGGAAAGCACCTTTCCATCTATGTGTAAGGACACTTGATGCTTTTCATCAAGAGTGATCTGTAGGGGCAGGGCCAATATGGTGGACTAGACACAAGTCTGAATTCCCTCTGAGAACTCGGGCCTGGAATGATGACTGAATGGAGCAGTGTGGACATCTGGGGAGTCTTAGGGTCTGACGTAGAGTTGCCAGATTTGACAGGCACCAGTAATGAACTAAACCAGCTTTCTCAAAGATGAGCCAGCAGTCACTGAGCCCCACTCCTGCTGACTCACTGTTTCTGAGGACTGCAAGTACTGATAACTTCTTTGTTACCTTGGAGGTGGTGAGTGGGTATAAGCTGGCAAGTATGCTGAACTGCAGTGCTTAAAGTAAACGGCGTATAGTGCAGCAGAGAGACTGTGTGGGATAGCCACACACTGAGAGCACAACTGCTGACTAAGGTCACAACTGTCCCTCAACCTTCTCTTTTCTGAGCTATGCTATACATTCTGCTGTTTCACAGCAGGAAGGGTAGCTCAGCCAGGACACCATCTTAGTCAGCTGGGAGGCAGAGACACTCAGCCAGGGGCCTTAGCTGTAGCTGTTCAAGCAGAGCAGCAGCCCATCTGGCAAGTGCTTCTCCAGTAGAAAAGTGGTGTTTCAGATGATTCCTGTCTAGATTTATGGGTGGGGCCTGGCAGAGGATGGCAGGAACCCCTAATGCCTCCCTATCTTGAACCACATCATAGCATCTGCGGATGGCCTATGAGGTGCCTTCCTTGTCAGCCAGAAGGCAGGGTTGGCCACACCTGAGGGCCTGACTATTCTCGGCAGCAGTTGGACAGCTCTGCTCTCAGCAGTAAAGTACCCTTTTAAATAAGACCACATGGAGAATTGACTGCTGAGCGTCCTGGTGGCATCTCCTCCACCCTTCACTAACCCACATCATAGGGTTGTCTGAAGGCCCCCCCCCAGTGACTCCATAAGTAGAGTGTCATCTTTGCCAGCCAGTAGGCAGAGGCTGCCACCCCAAACAGTCCACCTGGGGCCAGTCACTAGAGTACATAGAGATGGCTGGTAACCAACTCCCCTACTAGAACTGTATCTCAGCTCCTATTGAGGTAACAACAGAGAAATCAAACAGCCTCTAGATGGCACACAGACAACAGTCCATAGCTAGGAATTTCAAGAAGCAGTCCGCCATGGCTCTGGGAAACTCCCAAAATAAAGAATCAAAAAACTTCCCAGATGAAGAAGTCTCTCTGAAACTATCAGAGGTCGAACACAAAAGAATTATATATAGAGCCCTCCTAGAGATAAAAATAAAAAAAAGTGAAGCAGAGCTAAATGAAAAATTAAGCAAGCTATTTGAGCTGATGGAACATCAGTGATGGGAAATCCAGCAGATCATAAGAAAATTACAGAATTAGGCAATTCAATCCAAAGCCAAAAGAGTAGACTTGAGGAGATAGAAGTCAGACTTAGTGACCTTGAGGACAGAGCAACTGACACCAGCATTTATGAGGAGAAATCAGACAAAAGAAATATGAGAAATCAAGAAGCATTAAGAAACATGTGGGTCCCCATTAAAGGGAACAATCTATGAATAATTGGCGTTCCTGAACAGGGAGGGACAGATGAAAACACAGAGCATTGTAGTAGAGTTGCTGACAGAAAACCCTCCTGTGATTATGAAAGAAGATATCTAAGATATCTAAGACTCATATTGAATGCCACAAAAACTAGACCCCAAAAAGAAAGACACCAAGACTTAGTATAATCAAGCTTAATAAAATAAAACATAAGCAGAGTCTCTTAAAGGCAAGGCTCAAAGCAAAGCTAACATTCAGAGGAAAACCTTGTAGGCTTTCGTCAGACTTCTCTGCAGAAATAACATTGGCAAGAAAGCAGTGAGATGACACATTCCAAACCCTGAAGGAGAAGAACTTCCAACCAAGAATTACATATCCTGCAAAACTGTCTCTCAAATATGATGGTGAAATTCAGACATTTTCAGATAAACAGAAGCTTAGGGACTTTGTAAAAACCAAACCAAAATACAAGAAATACCGAAAGAAGCTTTTTGCTTAGAAAAACAAAAACATTAAGTGTATACTTAAGGAGGCAATGTAGGACACAGCATCCAGAATCCTACTTACTTAAGGAAGTAAAAAAGTTCAATCAAAACTACATTATTGGAGGAAGAGAAGCAGTCATCATAGCACAGAAACTATGATGTCATCACACTAAAAAAAGGGATATATTGTAGTAGGTATAACCCTTTCAGATGGAGAGAAAACTAAAAAGATACATAAAATTTAAAGTCTGGGTTAAACTTAAAATATTAAGGGGAATCATGCAAGTAGCCGCAAAGCAAAATATCAACACAACATATCAAAGCAAACACCAAACACTCAACAAACACCAAACCAACACTGAAAAAGATGAAAAGTCAACCCTTAAGGAAGAATGACCCAAAATAGAATATTAAGAAAAACATATAAAACATCAACACAAAAATAAATATGTCAAAATGACAGAACTAAACACATACCTATCAATTATACTGAATGTAAACAGACTGCATACTCCAATGCAGAGACAGCGAGAGACATCATGGATCAAAAGACATGATTCTTCTACAAGTTGCTTTCAAGAAAATGCCTAAGACTCAAAGATATCAACAAACTGAAAATCAACAGATGGAAAAATATATACCAAAACAATAGCATACAAAGAAGAGCAGGAGTGGTAATACTAATCTCAGATAAAATAGACTTTACTGTCAGATCCACCATCGTGGACTACAATGGTCACTATTGCTGAAAAGTTTAATTCATAAGCAGAACGTAACAAAACTAAATATTTATACATCCAATACCAGAGCATTTACATACATCAAACAAGCACTGACAGCACTGAAAAATGTGATAGGTCACTCCACAATAATAGTTAGAGATTTCAACACTCTACTTTGAGTAATGGGCAGATCATCCAGAAAAAAGCTCATTAAAGATACAAAATGCCTTACTGCAACAATTAACCAACTAGATCTCATCGACATATGCATAACTGTTTACCCCTCAACAGATAAGTACACCTTCTTCCCTGATACATGTGGAACATTTTCCAGAAGAGATCATATGTTAGGACATAAAGCAAATCTCCACAAAATTCAAACCCCTGAATTACTGCAGAGCATCTTCTCAGACCATAAAGCCATAAAAATTGAGGTCAATAGCAGAAAAAATATAGGTAGAAATTCCAATTCATGGAAACTGAACAACACCTTGCTCAAAAATCCATGGGTTTTACAGAAGAAATCAAGGGCAAAATAAAGAAACTTGTGGAATCAAATGAGAATGAAAACATATCCTACCAGAACTATAGGATATAACAAAAACTGTGTCCACAGGTCAGTTCATCTCTATAAATGCACACATCTGGAATGAAGAAAAGGCTCAAACCAAAGAATGAATCCTACAGCTTGGACAAGTAGAAAGAGCACCAGAAAAAAACAGATCATAAAGATTAGAGCAGAGCCAAGTGAGTTAGAGAATAGAAGAGCAATTGAAAAAATTAACAAAACCAAAAGCTGGTTCTTTGAAAGGATCAACAAAATTGATAAATTACTGGCTAAACTTACAAAAGAAAAACAGGAGAGGAAACAAATAACCCAAATAAAAAATGAGTTGGGAGATGTCACAATAGACCCAACTGAAATCAAAAGTATCATAACAGAATACTATGAAAGACTGTACTCTAACAGACTTGAAAATCTAGAGGAAATGGACAAATTTCTAGATTCATATCACCTACCAAAATTATCACAAGGAGAAGCAGAACAACTTAATAGACCCATCACAAAGAAAGAGCTTGAAAAAGTCATCAAAAAGTTATCAACCAAAAGAATTCCTGGCCTAGATGGCTTAATGAGAGAATTCTACCAAAATTTTAGTGAAGAGTTATCTCCAATACTACTGAGCTATTTCACAGCATACAAAGGAATGGAATACTCTTCAATTCATTTTAGGAAGCCAGCATAACCCTGATACCAAAGCTAGGGAAAGATCCCACAAAAAAGACAATTACACACCACTATCACTCATGAACCTAGATGCAAAAATCTTCAACAAAATCCTAGCCAATAGAATTCAACATCATAACAAAAAATAATTCATGATGACCAAGAAGCATTCACACATCCTCCAGGTGGGATGCAAGACTGGTCCAACATCAGAAAAACAATTAATGTGACCAATCACACAAATAATGCAAAGTATGAGAAACATTTCATTCTATCAGTTGATGCAGAAAAGGCATCTGACAAAATCTAACAGCCATTCATGCTAAAACCTCTCAGCAAAATAAGAATAGAGAGGAAATTCCTCAATGCACTAAGGGACAGCTATACAAAGCCAACCTCCTACATCATCCTGAATGGACAGAGACTGAAAGAATTCTCCTTGAGAACAGAAACTATACAAGGATGCCCATGCTTATCACTTCTACTCAACATTGTACTAGAGGTTCTAGCAAGAGCAATTAGATCAGACAAAGAAATAAAGGATATCCGCACTGGCAAAAAAAAAAGTAAAAATCTCCCTATTTGCAGATGGTATGATTGTATACACAGAGAATGCTAAAGAATGCATAAGTAAACTACTTGAACTAATAAAAGAGTTCAACAAAGTATTAGGATATAAGGTAAACTTAAGTAAATCAGTAGGATTTCTTTATATCAAGAAAGAGATCATTAAAGAAGAAATCACCAAGTCAATATCATTTACTATAGCCCCCAAGAAGATAAGACACCTAGGGATAAATCTAACCAGAGAAATAAGACTGCTCTACAGAGAGAGGAAACCCTGGTGGTGTAGCAGGTTAAGTGCTACATCTGCCAACCAAAAGTTTGGCAGTTTAAATACTCCAGGCACTCCTTGGAAACTGTATGCAGCAGTTCTACTCTGACGTATAGGGTCACTACGATTTGGAACTGACTCAACAGCAGTGGCTTTGATTTTTATACCAAGAGAACTACAATACCTTACTGCAAGAAACCAAAAGAGATGTACATAAATGGAGAAACCTACCCTGCTTTTGGATAGGAAGACTTAACATTGTGACAATGTCAACTTTACCCAAAGTGATATACATGCTCAATGCAATCCAAAACAAATTCCAGTGCCATTTTTTAATGAGATGGAGAAACAAATCATCAACTTTGCTTGGAAAGGGAAGAAATACTGGATAAGTAAAGCCCCACTGGGGAAGAGGAACATAGTGGGAGGCCTCACACTACCCATCCTTAGAACCTACTACACTGCCACAGTAGTCAAAACAGCCTGGTTCTGGTACAAAAAGAGACATATAGACCAATGGAACAGAGTTGAGATCCCAGAGATGCCACCATCCTCTTTAGAATAGTTGAGATTCAACAAAGGCTCTAAGATTCTAAACTGAGGTAAAAAAATGTCTGTTTAACAAATGGTGTCGGCAAAATTGGGTATCGATCTGCAAAAAATTGAAACAAGACCCATATCTCACACCTTACACAAAAACTAATTGTAAATGAATCGAAGACCTAAATATCAAACCTAAAACGATAAAGCTTGTGCTAAAAAAAAGGGTCAACAATGGAAGTTCTAATACACAGCTTAGACAGACATCAAAATCTGACAAAACATGATCAACAGAAGAGAAAATACATAAATGAAAATCACTAAGAATCAAACACTTTGGCTTATCCAAAGACTTTATCAAAAGAGTCAAAAGGCCACCTACAGAATGGGAAAAAAGTATTTGGCAACTACATGTTGGACCCACATCTGATCTCCATTATCTACATGGTACTGCAAAATATCAAGAAGAAAAAAGGTAAATAACCTGATTAAGCAATGAGCAAAGGAGGTGGGCAGACACTTCACCAAAGACGACTTCCAGGGAGCCAAAAGACACATAAGGAAATGCTCATGATCACTAGCTACTACAGAAATCCAAATCAAGGAGTCAAGATGGTGCACTAAACGCACGTCTCCCTAAATCCCTCTGGAAACCAAGACCTGAAATGATAATTAAATGGAGCATTCTGGGCACCTAGTGAGCCCTGGGACACAGCATAGGGCTGTTAATTTGGAATTCATAACACTGAATGCAAAACTTCCTCTTTTTCGCTGACCCAACTCTTGGTGAGCACAGGCTTGCACAGACCAAAGCATCTCTCCCAGCCTCTATTGACCTACATGAAGCCCCAAAAGCAAAAAAACACTGGAGAAGACGGTAACCCAGAAGTCACCCACGGCATTAGAAGGCCCCCAAAAGAAACCACCTCAGAACTTTCCAAATGAAGAAGCTTTTCTGAAACTATCAGAAGATGAATACAAAAGGATTTATATGGAGCCCTCCTAGGCCTTATACAAAATGCAGCAAAGCAAAATGAAAAATTAAGCAAGCTGTTCAATCTGATGAAACACCAGTACTCTGAAATTCAACAGATCAGGAACAAAATCAAAGAAATAGAAACTTCAATTCAAAGCCAAAAAAACAGAATGGAACAAATGGAAAAGAGAAATTCTGATTTGGAAGACAGAGCTACTGACTCCAGCATCTATGAGGAGAAATCAGAGAAAAGAAATAAGAAAAATGAAGAAGTACTAAGAAACATGTGGGACTCTATTTAAGAAGAACAATCTACGATTAACTGGAGTTCCTGAACAGGGTGAGACACCTGAGAACACAGAGAGTATTGTTGCTGAGCTGCTGACAGAAAGCTTCCCAGAAATTATGAAAGAAGAGAATATAGATATCCAACATATGTACTGAACACCACTCCATATAGATCTCAATAGAAAGACTCCAAGACATATTATAATCAAGCTCAACAAAATGAAACATAAGCAGAAACTCTTAAAGGCAGCAAGACTCAAAGCAAAGTTAACATTCAGAGGGAAACCCTACAGGCTTTCATTGGATTTCTCAACAGAAACAATGCTGGCACAGAGACAGGAGCATGACACATTCAAAGCCTTGAAGGAGAAGAACTTCCAACGAAGAATTATATACCCTGTAAAACTACCTTTCAAGTATCAAAATGAAATTAAGACATTCACAGATCAACAGAAACTCAGAGACTTTGTAAAAACCAAACCAAAGCTACAAGAAATACAGGAAGAATCTCTTGGCTTGGAAGAACAAAACCACTAATTTTATATTTTAGAAGAAAACATTATTCAAAATCCTATGCAGTTAGGGAAGGCTCCAAACACAATCAAAGCTATAATAGTGAGAGAAATGAACTAGTGATCATATCATGTAAACTATGATATCATATTAAAAAAGAGGGAGGTACTACAGTCATTATAGTCCTTCCAGATGGACAGGACATTAACAAGACTGGTAGCAATCAAAACTGGGGTTATATATAGTTTACTAAGCAGGATCATAGGGGCAGCCATAAGGCACAAAAAAGAAACAACGTACCATAACAAGAAATGTAATACAGGAGTCCAAGAACCACAAAACCAACCCTGAAAAAAGTGAAAAATCAACTCGCAAAGAAGAAAGTCACAGACCAGATTAATAAGAAAAACAGAGAAAACATCAACACAAAAATAAACATATCACAATGGCAGCACTGAACACATACCTATCAATAATTACATTGAATGTGAATGGATTGAACACTCCAGTAAAGAGACACTGAGTGACATCTTGGATCAAAAGACATGACCCATCTATATACTGCCTACAAGAAACTCACCTTAGACTTAAAGACAGGAAAAACTGAAAATCAAAGATGGAAGAATGTATATCAACCTAACAATGAACAAAGAAGAGCAGGGGTGGCAATTCTAATCTCAGATAAAATCGATTTTAATGTAAAATCAACCATCGTGGACAAGGATGGACACTATTTATTTCTGAAAGATTCAATACACAAGCAGAACTTAACAATATTAAATATTTATGCACCTAATATCAGAGCACCTAAATATGTCAAAGAAACACTGACTACACTCAGAAAGGAGATAGATCACTTCACAATAATAGTAGGAGACTTCAACACTCCACTCTCAATATTGGACAGATCATCTACAAGAAAGCTCAGTAAAGACACAGAAGACCTCATTGGCACAATTAACCAACTAGACCTCATCGACATACACAGAACTTTCTATCCATCAGTGGACAACCACACCTTCTTCTCCAGTGCACATGGAACATTCTCCAGAATAGACCATGTGGTTAGGACGTAAAGCAAATCTCAACAAAATCCATACCATTGAATTAATGCAAAGCATCTTCTCAGATCATAAAGCCATAAAAGTCACAATCAATAGCAGAAAAAAACATAGATATAAAGTGGAACTCATGGAAACTGAACAATACCTTGTTCAAAAAAACATGTGTTATAGAAGAAATCAAGGATGAAATAAAGAAATTTACAGATTCCAGTGAGAATGAAAACACTTCCTACCAGCACCTATGGGATACAGCCAAAACAGTGCTCAGAGGTCAGTTTATCTCCATAAATGCACACACATGGAAGGAAGAAAGAAACGAAATCAAAGAACTGACCCTACAGCTTGAACAAGTAGAGAGAGAACAACAGAGGAACCTTTGAGGCACCAGAAGAAAACAGATCATAAAGATCAGAGAACTAAATTAATTAGAGAACAGAAGAACGACTGAAAAACTCGAAAAGATCAAAAGCTGGTTTTTGAAAAGATCAACAAAATTGACAAATCACTGGCAAAATTTACTAAAGAAAAGCAGGAAAGGAAACAAATAACCCAAATAAGAAATGAGAGGGGAGTTGTCACAACAGATCCAACAAAAATCAAAAATATCACAGCTGACTACTATGAAAGACTGTATTCTCACAAATTTGAAAACCTAGAGGAAATGGACAAATTCCTTGATTCATATCACCTACCAAAATTATCACAAGGTGAAGCAGAACAACTTAATAAACTCATCACAAAGCAGCAGATAGAAAAAGTCATCAAAAAACTGCCAACCAAAACAAGCCCTGGCCCAGATGGCTTCACTGCAGAATTCTACCAAGCTTTTAGAGAAGGGTTATCTCCAGTACTACTGAGACTGTCTCACAGGGTAGAAAGGGATGGAATACCCCCAAATTCATTCTTTGAAGCCAGCATAACCCTGGTACCAAAGCCAGGGAAAGACCCAACCAAAAAGGAGAACTACAGATCGATATCACTCATGAATCTAGATGCAAAAATCTTCAACAAAGTTCTTGCCCATAGAATACAACAACATATCCAAACAAGAATCCATCATGACCAAGTTGGATTCATACCAGGGATGCAAGGCTGGTTCAACATCAGAAAAACAATTAACGTGATCAACCACATAAATAACACAAGAGACAAGACTCACCTGATCTTGTCTATTGATGCAGAAAAGGCATTTGATAAAGTCCAACACCCATTCATGATAAAAGCTCTCAGCAAAATAGGAATAGATGGCAAATCCATCAATGCAATAAGGGCCATTTATACAAAGCCAGCTGCCTTTGTCATCCTGAGTGGAGAGAGACTGAAACAGTTTCCCTTGAGAACAGGAACTAGACAAGGACACCCACTTTCACCTCTCCTATTCAAAATTGTACTAGAAGATCTAGCCAGAGCAATTAGACAAGACCAAGGAATAAAGGGCATCTGCACTGGCAAAGAACTAAAGAACTAAAAATATCCCTATTTGCAGATGATATGATTGTACATGCAGAGAATCCCAAAGAATCCATAAGGAAACTACTCAAACTGATAGAGGAGTTTGGCAAAGTCTCAGGTTACAAGATAAACATAGGTAAATCGGTAGGATTACTTTATACCAACAACGAGACCATTAATAAAGAAATCATCAAATCAATAGTGTTTACTATAGCCCCTAAGAAGATAAAGTACCTAGGAGTAAATCTAAACAGAGAAATAACTGATCTTTACAAAGAGAACTACAAACTCTTACTACAAGAAACTGAGAGAGACTTATATAAACAGAGAAACCTACCCTGCTCATGGATAGGAAGACTCAACATTGTGAAAATGGCTATTTTACCCAAAGCAATCTACTTATATAATGCAATCCCAATACAAGTTCCAGTGACATTTTTTAATGAGATAGAGGAACAAGTCACCAACTTTGTCTGGAAAGGGAAGAAGCCCTGGATAAGTAAAGCATTACTAAAGAAGAAGAACACACTGGAAGGCCTCTCATCACCTGACTTTAGAACCTATCACACTGCCACAGTAGTCTAAACAGCCTGGTACTGGTACAAATATAGACAGGTTCGTGGAATAGAATCGAGATCCCAGAGATGACATTATCTGCCTATGAACAGTCGATATTTGACAAAGGCTCTAAGACATTAAACTGGGGTAAAAACAATCTCTTCAACAAGTGGTGCTGGCAAAATTGGATATCCATCTGCACTAAATTAAAACAAGACCCATACCTTACACCTTATACAAAAACCAACTCAAGCTGAATGAAAGACCTAAATATCAAATCTAAAACGATAAAGCTCATCCAAGAGAAAGTAGCAACAAAAATGGAAGTTTTAATACACAACATAGACAGACTTCAAAATCTGTCAAACAAACCACAATCAACAGAAGAGAAAAATAGATAAATGGAAATTACTAAGAATCAATGACTTTGGCTCATCCAAAGGCTTTATTAATATAATTAAAAGGCCACCTACAGAATGGGAAAAAATATCTGGGAACTGTATGTCAGACGAATACCTGATCTCCATAATCTATAAGGTACTACAAAATATCAAAAAGAAAAAGATAAATAATCCAATTAAGCGATGGGCAAAGAAGATGGACAGACAGTTCTCTAAAGAGAAGATTCAGGCAACCAAAAAACACATATGGACATGCTCACGATCATTAGCTACTAAAGAAATTCAAATCAAAATGACAATGAAATATCGTCTCACCCCAACAAGGTTGGCCATGATCTAAAAAACGCAAAACAACAAATGCTGGAGAGGCTGTGGGAGATTGGAACTCTCCTACACTGTTGGTGGGATTGCAAAATGGTGCAACCTCTTTGGAAAGCAGTTTGGCACTCCCTTAAAAAAATGGATATAGATATACCGTTTGACCCAGTAATTCCATGGCTTGGAATATATACTACAGAATCAAGGCCATTCACACCAGCTGATATATGCACACCAATGCTTATCGCAGCACAGTCCACAATAGCAAAAGATGGAATCAACCCAGATGCCCAACAACTATGGTACATATACTCAAGGGAATACTACGCAACGATAAAAAACAATGATGATTTTAGGAAGCACCTCATAACTTGGTTTCAGCTGGAAGACGTTATGCTGAGTGAAATGAGTCAGTGGCAAAAGGAGAAATATTGTATGAGACCCCTGCTGTACGGACTTAAAAATAGACTTATATACAGAGAAAAAGACTCTTTCACTGCTACAAGAGTAGGGAGGGAGGGTGAAGGTTGGTCATAGATTAGACAGTTGATAGAAATTCAGTTGGGTGAAAGCAGTGACAGCACACAGTAGAAAGTAGATCAACTGAGCTGGACTTTGACATAAAATGAAAGGTCTTCTAATCTTAACCCAATATTGCAAGGAGAGAGTAGCAGGCTCTAGGTCTGGGGACCATGCTCTTGGGTGACATCAAAGTCAACTGGCATAATTAGCCTATTGCTTAGAGAGTCTTCTGCACCCCATATTGGTGAGTGACATCTGGGGTCTTAAAAAGCTAGCAAACTGCCATCTAAGGTATACCAAATGGTCCCAACACAGCCAGAACAGATGATCACTGAGAACACCAAAGACACAGGGAAAAAGAATCCAGGAGTGAGAAGGACTCAGGTGAGTGGGAGACTGTGTCAACATGCGACCAGGAGAACCAGATGGTGTCCGGCCACCATCTAAGACAACCGTGACAGAGCACACCATGCTGAGCCCCTGTGGCAGCGTGAGAAAAAGAGGGGTGCAGCTCAAGAGCTCTACTGAAAGACCACGGTTGATGGTCCAGTGGCGAGGGAGGTTCCCTGGGAGCATGGCCCCTAGACCTGCTGCTGCCCCTGAGCAGAAAACGCTACAGAGGTCAACTCTTCGGACAAAAGTGCTAGACTCAGGGACACAGTTTAACTATATGGTGTGAGTGCTTTACGGTTCTATGAATTTATAGGAGGCTGTCCTGCTGATCTTTTTCTAGACAGGAGAGAAGAGGGTGGAGAGGAGGGGGCAGAAGCCTGTTAAGAGTATACAACAAGCATAGAATGAAAAGGAGGAGCGTGCTGTCACAGGGCAAGGAGAACAGAAAGAGCTGCAATAGGTGGGCAGGCAAATCTGATTTGGATTGTATACTTTAACTAAATTACAATAAAAAAGAAAAAAAAAGTGGTCCATGAATTCCCAAGGGATAACATCAATGAGAAGGAGTGTCCACCTGGAAATGGAATTGCTCAGGACGTGGCCACACCCCCCTCTCCTGTCAGGTGTTCGTGTGTCTCTTCTGCTGGTTGTGAGTCTTTCTTCCTCCCATCCGCCAGGTGCCCCGTCAGAAGTCGCTGGGTGGTGCAGGTGGTTAATACACTGGCGGCTAACCCAGAGGTTGGAGGGAACCTCAGAAGAAAGGCCTGACGATTTGGAAAAGCAGCCATGAAAACCTACAGAGCACGGCGCTACTCTGACACTTGCGGATACTGTAGGTCAGAACTGATTCGATGGCAACTGTTTTCTGTTTTATAGTTTCCACATTACATGGCATTTCAGACACAGATGTTCTGTGAGGCGAATGTGTACTCAAAAAATGTGATAAATATCCTATCCCCACGCAGTAAATTCTTTCTAAAACAGCAACTATTTGTTGCATTTGGCTGGGTTGGAAACTGTCTTCTCTGTGATAAATCTTTTGGCAAAACTATGATCTATGGAGATTCTCAGATATTTAAGTATTTTAATCCGCACTAATTAAATTAAAACTGGGCCAAGTTCCATGTGAAAGAGGACGTGTTCTGAAATTGCGTGGCTGCTTCCAGTAACGTCGTGATCTTTTTGTCCGTCGGCCCTCTTCCCTGGAGCGGAAGGGGGGCTCCGGCAGATACGTGGACACGGGCTCCGCGGCAGGTCGGGGTCGCAGGCTTCGTAGGAAGTGAGCCCGTCACACAGGATCTGGGTGGACACAGACAGCTCTGGAGGAGAATCTGCACCTTCTCACTGCTGGATACTGGTTTACCAAAACTGAAATGTTTCGTTGTCGTTTTGTCCCCATTAACAGGGATGGAAAGACACTTGGGAACACCCACCTTCAAGTGAAGCAGACAGAGGCCGTTTCTCGCACGGGCCACCAGGAGAATCCAGGCGTCAGGCCCGGACGCTGTGAGAAGGGGCGACGGGCGCGGGGGACCAGCACCTGCCTAAGGCCGTCTTCGCTCCCACGGAGGACACAGAGGGCGGCCCGGGGGGACACCGAGCGAGGCCCGTGTGCGGAGGCTGAGGGGCACGGCCGCCGGCACCTGGGGTGGAAGCAGGCGGCGCCCGGAGACCCAGGTCGGGCCCAGCGGACGGGGGAGACCCGCTTGGCGGGGAAAGCAGGGAGCCTCGATTACGAGGCCCGTGTGGGCGTCTAAGGGGTGGCCGTTGTAACTCTTCAGCATGCTTTGGGTAATAATTCTCAAAAATCACATTAATTGGAAGCTGCGTTCATTACTGGTGGGACTGTAAGACGGCACAGCCGCTGTGGAAGTCGGTTTAGCAGTTCCTCAAGCGGTCAAGCCCGAATTAACACGGGATCCGGCACCGCCAACCCCCAGAACGGACCCCGCGCCCCGGAAAGCAGGAGCTCAGACAGAACTGCTCCCCGGGGGGGATCACTTACGTCGGCATCGACAGGTGAATGACTACATACCACGTGGTACGTACACACAGCGAAACAGTAACTCAGCTGTGGAGAGAAACGACGTTGCGGTGCGTGCACAGCGCGGTGAGCGTGGCGAACACGCGCAAGCCGAGCCGGCCGCGAAGGAGCCACGCGGGGCCCGAGCTCACTGCGCCCTAGTGCTGCAGAGAAGCCAACGGCTGCAGAGGCGCTCGTGGGAGGCCAGCAGGGGCGAGCGGGGCTGGTGCTCCGAGCATGCCGAGATTCTGTCTGGGGTAGGAGACGAAAAGACAGCCGGAAGGGTGATGAGTGCTACTTAACATAAGAAATGTGATTCACGTTACTTAAAAATGGCAAGGGTTTTGCTGCATTTACTTTACCACAGTGAAATAAAACAGGTATTTCGTACCACTGAGTAATAACACGGTACTGAGAAGAGGTCCCAGATAGTGTGCGTGCGCCAGGAGAAGGTATCGGCTCAGTGCTTCATCTGCTGATTGCAAATGCGAAGACCAGAGACACTCAGGTTCGCCAGCGATCAACGAGTCCGCCGCGCTCCACACTCGTGCCATTTTCGGTGACTCCTGAAATAAACTGCGTCCTCAAAAGGTGTCGTCAGGAAGAGAGAGCCTGTGATGTTGCGGTCAGGAGACGTGAGTGTGGCTGTTGGCACGGTCACGTACTGGTTATATTCTCCTTGGAAATCTGCTGTCTATCTCTGCATCCCCGTTTCCTCATTAGCAACTTGGAAAGAAGCTTCTGGTCCTTGAGGTTTGCAGTGCTTTGTGATGCGATGCATGTGGAAGTTTGATGGCTTTCAGCGGTATGCAGTGACTAAACCCTCTGACTATCAGAGAGACATAAAAACAAACCAGCAGTTTGTCTTAACTGGATAATGCTTATTTCTTTATTTGTCCAAAGGAGGAGAGGGAAAGCTTTTGAAATGTTATGAAAGGTTACAGACACATTATTGAAAACAAATGACTAAGTGATGTATTTTCAGGAGATTATAAAATAATTTGAGCTTTTCAAGTATAAAATATAGGCATGAATCTAGAAGTATAATTTGGCCAGACAAAATTGCTGGGGATTTGCCTATTCTTAACTCATTCTGCAACATGACACCAAGATCCTCTTCCCCATGTCCCTGCCCTCCCTGACTGCTGCACTTAGGGCCAGGGCTGCCACGTTTCAGGCCTTGAGGTAACCTCACATCTGGGGATCATGACCTTGGGAAGCCTGGAGAGGACCTTCCAGAGCTCAGGCCTCAAGAGGTGCAGGGGACAGAGGGTCAGCCCCCAGGAACCAGAAGAAAGTGACCAGTTCTGGCCTTTTTGTCACATTACATATGGAAATCACTCTGTTGAGAATGAGTGTGAGGATCCTTCCATACAAATCAACACGAAAGGAACCTCAAAATAAAACATACATTTCTGATCAGTCACAGATCTCTAGAGAAACAAGGTGTTTACAGGGATGACCAGTTACATTCATGGACTCATCCTAGAAAAGGGACTCATCCCTCACTGCTGAATATCACGACAGTCACCTTCGATGCTCTCCCCTTGGGAATCTATGTTAGTTCACCCTTTGAAGCAATTTGAGTGTCGTCAAAATGTCTTCCTTTCAATATTTCCTTTGTCTTTGGGCAAAGAAAAAAGTCATTGGGGGCCAGATCAGGAGAGCAGGGAGGGTGTTCCAATGCAGTTATTTGTTTACTGGCTAAAAACTCCCTCATAGACAGCTATACAATTAAGTTCACAGACTTGCCACTGTACCCCTGTGCACAGTGGCCATTCCAGGAAGAGTTCCAAAACTGCTTTGAATGGTGGAGTAGGTGCTGGCAATGATGCATAGCTTCCCCGAGGGAGTGCTTCAAACTGACTGTAGTGATATTCAGCAGTGAGGTGTGTAGCACTTTTTCTAGGATGAGTTCATGAATTTAACTGGCAATCCTTATATACGTGTGTGTTTGTATGTGTACATTCGGCATGCATCTGTCAGTATGTTAAACCATGGGGGCTTGCATGTTGCTGTCATACTTGAAGCTTTGCCACTAGAATTTCAGTACCAGCAGGGTCACCCAAGGCCGAAAGGTTTCAGCTGTGTTTCCGGACCAAGATGCACTAGGAAGAAGAGCTGAGCGGTCTACATCTGAAAAAAATGAGCCAGTGGAAACCTGAGGAATGGCAGCAGAGCGTCGTCTGATAGAGTGCCAGAAGATGAGTGTCTCAGGTTGGGAGACACTCAAAATAAAGCCTGAGAAGAAGCACCTCTTCAAAGTAGAGGTGACCCTAATGATGAGGATGGATTCAAGCTTTAAAGACCAGCATTTATTGATGTGGCATGACTCAGAATGAGAAGAAAGCTGAAAACATCCATTAATAACTGGAATGTGGAATATATAAAGTATGAGCCTAGGAAAATTGGAAATCATCAAAAGTAAAGTGGAACGCATAAACCTTGACATCCTAGGCGTTAGTGAGCTAAAGCGGATTGGTATTGGCTGTTCTGAATCGGACAATCATATGGCCCACTGTACTGGGGATGACTACGTGAAGAGGAATGGGGTTAGATTTATCATCTAAAAGAATATTTCAAGATCTGTCCTGAAGTGCAGTGCAGTCAGTGACAAGATAACATCCATATGCCTACAAGGAAGACCAGTTAATATGACTGTTGTTCAAATTTATCCACCAACCACTGACGCTAAATACAAAGAAATTGAAGATCTTTACCAACTTCTGCAGTCTGGAATTGATCAAACATGGGATCAGGATGCACTGATAAATGCTGGTGATAGGAATGTACAAGCTGGAAACAAAGAAGAAGGGTTGGAAGTTGTAAAATATGGCCTTGATGACAGAAACGATACCAGAGATCGCATGATAGAATTTTGCAAGACTAATGACTTCTTTATCCCAAACGAATTTTTTCTCCAATGTGAACGGTGACTACGAGCACACATGTGGACACCACCAGACAGAATACATAGAAATCAAATTGACTACAGCTGTGGAAAGAGAAAATGGAAATGCTCAACATCATTGATCAGAGCAAGGCCGGGGCCGTCGGTGGAAGAGACCATCAATTAATTACTCGTACACATGTTCAAGTTGGAACTAAAGAAAGTAACAATATGGTGACAAGATCTGCAAAATGACCTTGAGTCTATCCCACCCGACTTTAAAGAATATCTCAAGAATAGATTTTATACATTGAACACTAATGACCAAAGACTAGATGAGTTATAGAACGACTTTAAGGACATAGTACATAAAGAAAGCAAGAAGTCATTAAAAAAACAGGAAAAAAAAGTTCAACATAGATGTCAGAGGAGACCCAGAATGCTGAGGCAGCTAAAGCAAAAGGAAGGCACGATGAAATAAAAGAGCTGAACACTTTAAAGGGCAGCTCGAGAAGACAAAGTGAAGTATTATGAACCTATGTGCAAAGACCTGGAGACAGAAACCCAAAGGGAAGGATACACGGGGCATTTGTCAAGCAGAAATAACTGAAGAAAAACATTCAAGCCTCAAGTTACGAAGAACATTTCAGAGAATGACAATTCATGAACACTTAATTGTGGTCCTGAGAAATCTGTACGTGGATCAGAAGGCTTTTAGATGATCTACAGCTAAATTCATTTGTGTGTGATATTAATAACATTGTTCCATAATTTCTACTTTTGGTTGAACATCTTTCTTGAAAATAAGCATAAATATGGACTTCTTCCGGTTGATTCGCCAAATTTGTTGGCACAGAGAAGTGAGCACTTTCAGCGCTGCATCCGCCTGTTGAAACATCTCGGTTCCTGGAGCCTTGTTTTCACCAACACCTTTGGTGCAGCTAGGATTCCTTCCTTCAGAGCCTTCCACCCACGACTGTGTGTTACCTCCTCAAATGGCTGAACGTTTACCAATTCTTTTTGGTTAAGTGACTCTGTGTATTCCTTCCATCTTCTTTCAGTTTGTCATTTAATATTTTCCCAACATAATCCTTCACTACTGCAACTTGAGGTTTTAATTTTTTCTTTAGTTATTTCAGCTTGAAAGCTGAGTGTGTTTTTGGTTTCTGCCTCCAGGTCTTTGCACATATGATAATAATACTTTGTCTTCTTGAGATACCCTTTGAAATGTTCTGTTCAGGTCTTTTACTTTGTCATTTTTTCTTTTGCTTTAGCTACTTGAGGTTTAAGAGCAAGTATAGGGGTCTCTTGTGACACATATTTCGGCCTTTTGTGTCTTTCCTTTTCTTTGTGATTAAGTGAAAGTGTACAATCCAAGTTAAATTCGTATGCCAGCCTATCTATAGCTCCTTCTTTGGTCCTTGCCTGGTGACAGCACACTCCTCCTCCTTTCTGTTCTGTACGTGTGATATCCTGTTAACACTCTCCTGTCCCCTCCTCTCCACACTCTCCTCTCACTTCTACTAAGAGGCCAACAGGACAGCATCATACAGATGCATAGAACCACAAAGTGCACACATCGTATGGTCACATTGTGTCACTGAGTCCAAGCCATTCCTATCCCCAAAGTTGACCTCACTAATGTTTTCTGGTCAGGGACAATAGCAGATCTAGAGGCCATGCTCCCAGGGGAAACGCTAGGCATGTGGACCATCAGTTGCAGTCTTTTAGAGGAGTCCTTGAGGTGCACTCCTGTTTTTCTCGTGTTGCCACTGGGACTCGACATTGTGTGCCCCATTACGGCTTTCTTTGGTGGTGGCTGGGCACTGTCTGGTTCCTCTGGTCATATGTTGATACAGTCACCCCTTCACACGGGTCCTTCTGTCTTCTGGGTTCTTTTTCCCTCATGTCTATGTTGTCCTTGGTGATCATCTGTTCCAGCTGAGTTGGGACTGTTTGTTGTACCACAGATGGCAGCTTGCTAGCTTTTAAGACCCCAGACACCACTCATCAATATGGGGTGCAGAAGATTCTCTTAACAATAGGCTAGTTATGCCAATTGGGCTCTTGTCCTTTGAGAGCATGGTTCCCAGACCCCTGCCCCTGCTACTCTATCCTTGCAATATTAGGTTAAGATTAGAAGAGTTTTCAGTTTATGTTGAATTCCAGTTAAGTTGATCTTCTTCCTGCTGTGTGCTGTCATTGCTTTCACCCAACAAAATTTCTATCAACTATCTAATCTGTAACTAACTGTCTCCCTCCCTCCCTTTCTCCCCTCCCTTGCAGCCATCTAAGAATCTTTTCTTCTGTACATGAGTCTGTTTTTAAGTCCTTATAGTAGGGGTCTCATACAATATTTGTCCTTGTGCTGTTAAGTGATTTCATTCAACATAATGTCTTCCAATTGAAACCAGGTTATGAGATGCTTCCTAAAATCATCATTTTTTTTTTTTTTTATCATTGCATAGCAGTCCACTGAGTATATATACCATAGTTCGTTTATCCATTCATCTGTTGTTGGGCATATGAGTTGATTCCATCTTTTTGCTGTTGTGGACTGTGCTGTAATTAACACTCATGTGAGTGTATCTGTTCGTGTGACTGCCCTTGATTCTATTGCATATATTCCAAGCAGTGGGATTACTGGACCAAATGGAATGTCTATTTTTTTTTTTTTTTAAGGAAGCACCAGCTTGCTTTTGAAAGAGATTGTACCATTTTGCAATCCCACCAGCAGTGTTAGGAGAGTTCCATTTTCTCCGCAGACTCTCCAGCATTTGCTGTTTTGTCTTTCCTGTCTTTTTGATGACTCCCTGCTTTCTTTGTGTACAATGTCCTTGATGTCATTCTGTACCTTGTCTGGTCTTTGGTCATTAGTGTTCAACACATCAAATCTATTCTTGGGATGGTCTCTAAACTAAAATGGAATACTTTGGATCTTGTTGACTTGTTCTAATTTTCTTCAGTTTCAACTTGAACATGCATATAGGCAACTGATGATCTGTTCTACAGCAGCCCCTGGCCTTGTTCTGTCTGATGATATTGATCTTTTCCGTCATCTCTTTCCATAGATGTAGTTGATTTGATTCCTGTGTATCCTGTTTGTCAAAGTCCATGTGCATTATCTCCATTTATGCTGGTGAAAAAAGATATTTCCTCTGAAGAAGTCATTGATCTTGCTAAACTCTGTCATGCCACCTCTGGCATTGTTTCTGTCATCAAAGCTGTATTTTCCGGCTACCAATCTTTCCTTGTTTCCAACTTTTGCATTTCAATCACCAGTAATTATCAATGCATCCTGCTTGCATGTTCCATCAATTGCATAGTGCAGAAGTTGGGAAAAATATGCTATTTCTTCATATTTGGCCTCTGTAGTTGGTGGAAAAATTTGAATAATAGTCATATGAACTGTTCTTCATCCTCTTACTGACAGTCTTGTACTTCAGGATAGATCTTGAGATATTCGTTTTGGTCATACATCTTGAGATGTTTTCATTCCTAGCATAGTAGACTATAATGTTGTCAGATTCAAAACAGCCAATATCAATCTATTTAGGCTGACTTCTGCTTAGGATATTGATCGTTATGCATGCTATTTCATGTTTGAGAATTTCCAAGTTTTCTAGGTTCATACTTTGTACATTCTAAGTTGTAATTATTAGTAGATGTTTGCAGCTGTCCTTCACATTTTGAGGGATGCCACATCAGCAAATGAAGGACCTGAAAACTTGACCCAATCCATGTGCCTAGGATTGAAGCTACTTTGAGGAGGCAGCTCTTCCCTAGTAGCATACATTTCACCTGAAGGTCTCACTGGCCCTACATCAGATAGTTCCAGACAGGAACTATCATGAGGTTTCCAATGGCTAAATCTTTTCAGAAGTAGACTGATGGGTCCTTCTTAGTCTGTCTTAGTCTGGAAGCTCAACTCAGGCCTGTCTGCAGTGGGTGACCCTGCTATTATTTGAATACTTGTGGCGTAGCTTTGAAGATCACAGAAACACATAAGCCCATATAATGCAACAAACGTATAGGTGTTTGGGAAAGGTAGGTAGACACTGAGATTGATCTGAAGGAACAGGCTTACATGATTGTATAGGTGGCAAAGCTGAGGCCCACAGGCAGGTGGCAGATGCCCTCTGAGAGGTTCTTTGTGCCAGGCACTGTTGTAGGGCTTGAGGAGGAAGGAAGTAGTCACGGTCTTTGTTCTTGTTGGGGCAGTGAGCTATAACGCACACACATACATAACAGAAAGTCAAAAGAGTGGTCAGTGATGGGACGAAAATAGCATATGACATCCAGACAATGCTCTTGGCAGCTGGGAGTGAGTCAGGGGAGGGACTGGCGGGAGGAAGAAGCTGAATGTATCAGGCAGAAATAAATGTGGCATGTTCAGAAGGCCAGCCACGGAGAGCAGAGGCGGGGCACTGCAGGGGAAGACTAGTCCGCTCCCAACCAAAGACCTAAACCCACTGCCGATGAGTCAATTCTGACTCATAGCGACCCTACAGGGCAGAGAAGAACTGCCCCACAGTTTCTGAGAAGCGCCTGGCAGATTTCAACTGCTGACCTTTTGGCTAGCAGATGTAGCACTTAACTACCACACCACCAGGGTTTCTCTGGAGGGCAGAAATGACACAGGAGGCAGAGATCTGAGTCACAGAAAACAGAGTTTACACACTGAAGGTTTTTGGTAGTTTGGACTTGATGTTAAAGGAGTGGTCTGTTCACAGATACGGAGTATCTATTTGGTCAGTGATCCAGGAGTTTGGTTGGACAGTGAGCTTCTGGAGGTCTGGGGTTTGTGCTTGTCCCACCAAAGTGGCCGACTTGGAGGGTGTGACCAAGAAGGCTTACCTGGCCAGGGCCCATGCAGGCCAGGCAGCAGGTTAGTCCTGCAAATGGCAAACAGGCAGGGACAATCCTACTCGTGCCTAAAGGACCGAGTACCCCGAGGGACATAGCTCTTTTCAAACGTCAGCGAGGTGGCCAGGAGTTAGAGTGTCACAAAGATTAAGTGTCTGTGTGCTAATCAAAAGACTGGAAGTTTCAACCAACCTAGCAGAGGTGAGGAAGGAAGCCTCGAAGAGGGGCTTCCTGAGGAGAGCTGTCGTGGTCACAGCTCCTTCTTGGGTGGAGCCCTGGCTGGGTACAGACTGCCAGCGCCTGTGTCAGCGGCTGAGTGCTTACAGCTGTGTCACCAGAATTCCTCCTGGGAAGCTGGTAGTAAAGAAATCATGGTGTAGTCCAGTGCTACACTGTCACACACAGGGACCGCTCACCGTGAGTCAGAACCAACTGGACGGCAGCTGGTTGGGTCTGGTCCTCTGTTAGCCTCTTGTCCTGCCTCCACTCTTCCTTTCGTGATCACGTCAAACCAAGTCCCTAGCCTGAGAGCCACAGAGAAACAGGCTGTGCTCAGACAGTGTGATGAGAGACTCCTTGGTGCCCTGAGAATAGTCTCTGAAGCTGTCATAAGTGTCGTCAAATATTGCTGTAGTTACCAGCAACAGGGCCGGACCTTTTCTGGCTCTGAGATGATAGCACTACGTATGTGCTGGACAGCCCAGCAGAAGGGTTCTGCTCTAGGGGCGGGGGCTGCAGCATCCCTGAGGGGCAGCTCTGAAGGACAGCAGGACCGAGAGAGGCGAGGAAAGCGGCGGGGAAATCAGCCGGTGAGATTCGGGCAGTACTCACCTCGAGGCCGTGCAGGGTCCCTCGTGAGCGTGTCCCCTCTCCATCCAGCTGCTTTCCTCTTCCCTCTGTCTCTCCTCACCTGCACATATGTGTCCCACCAAACTTCACAGGCCACCGAGGCCCTCTGTCATCCCTCCGACCAGTGACCCTTCGTGTGTTTCTCAGTGTCCTTTCCTTACATCTCATCCATTCCTGGTATGGAGCTGAAAGGTGATGATGGAATAGTTCACAGTCAACAAAATTTAAAGAGGATTTTTTTGTTACTTAAAAATAAAATTATCAAACATTTTAATTCTTTCTCAAGAGCAGAAAAGCTATGTTAAATTGTGTCCTGTAAAACATCGTTGATGATTGCCCCTATCTCGACTTCTCCTGGGCTTCTGTGGGGTCTGGAGAGGTGGGTATTTCCCTGTCTGCCACACAAACGGGTGCCTGGAGCCCCAGAGGGTGCGTGTTTTCCCGCCCAGGAAGCAGGGCATCCTGTTGGCTTTTCAGGTCTGTGAGAAACAAGCCCAGCAACCCATGTGGATATTGTCCGGCACTGTGGACAGGACAGTGTAATCAGAAAACGCCTTTTTCTGGGCCAAAGCTTTGGGAACGCAGGTCACACAGGAAATTCCTTGTGAGTGCACGTTAACACTGTGTCTTCACTTTCCTTTTGGCTTTAGGATTCTTATCTTGCTCTTAAAACAGCTGTGATGGAATTATCACACAGTTCTGGTAAATAACAGGCAGGCTTTGCAAACAGTGCAAACTGAAGTGAACTCCTGTGTCGTTCAGCGCCTGTGGTTCTCTAGCTGTCTGGCAGGGAGTCATTTGAATTGAGTGAGACATTTTGGTTTTCCCATGTCTTTCTCAGACACTGTCAATGGCTATAAAAATTCCTTGTAATAGCTTGTTTTATTTTTTTTTCAATTTAAACATAAAATTATCAAATATTTTATTTTTTCTTAAGAAAAATACCACTACTTTAGTTAAGTCCCGGGATGTGAGGCTGGATGACTGCACAGCACTTCCTTCTGCTGTGCACAGGGCCACTGCGAGTCAGGATCGACTGGATGGCACCTGACGACAGTGGCTTGTTTTAGAGTGTCTTCCCAATGAGATACAGGCCCCGATCCATCCCACCAGGGGTCTTCACGGGCACCTCCCTGACGCAGAGCCTGTGCACAGCAGTGTCCCTGTGGGAGGTCATTCCGGGTTGGGGCTGTTAGTTTGGATGTCGTTTTTGCTTAAATGTTCCACTCCTACTTGCCCATGGTGACATGTCATTATTTACCACCTGTGATTTCTGGTCTGTTCAAGATGTTTGTGGAGGAGGTGAGAGTGCCTTAGTGGGGACATTTGAGGACTTCAGCAACTCCACCCTTTGACACACGGGCTGGGCTCACCAGGGTGCTGGGTGTTCGCAGACTCACTGGACACAGAGTTAATAAAACAGTCAAGCAGCAGACGTGGCTGCATCAGTCTGTGAGGCGGATAAGGAGATGCCCACAGCATGGACAGAGAGTGCCACAGATGCAGCTGTAGTCCCTAAAGATTGAAACAAAGAGAAAGACAGCTCCAGAGAGCAGTCAAAGCTATCACAGTGGCCACATCCTAAAAATAGAGAAATGGGAGGTTCTGCCAGAGGTTGACAGCTGGGGAAGACATGGGGTTCTTTAATGGCTCCCTCAGTGGGCTGTTGCCAGCTGGAGGCCTCATCAGAGATTAGATTTCATAAGGCGTCCAATGAAAGCAATCCAGCGGGACAGTGATGTGAGCCTGAATCTCCTCAAAGCTGGACCACGTGTTCAAGGTCTGACAGTCGTGATTCCAGATCCACCCACTCGGAAGGGGAGGCTTGAGGCCCTGAGTTCAGCCACGTCGTCTTCCTCTGTCTCACTCAGGTTAGATGCTAGCCTGTCGGAAACAGTCTCCTCTCCCAGTTATCGAAAGCTGAAAGCTCTTCGTCCCCAGGGACCTGCAGGACTCACCCTTAGATCAGACCCTAAGATCATTCCCAGATTTAATGTTTGGGACATGGACCACAGCTCACTGAGTTAACGCCCTCGTGCTGGTGAACACGGCTCGGGGACTGACACCCTCAGCCTGGTGAACGTGGCTCAGTGACTGACGCCCACAGGCCAGTGAACGCAGCTCAGGGACTGACACCTGCAGGCTGGTGAACACGGCTAGGGGACTGACACCCTCAGCCTGGTGAACGCGCCTCAGGGAGTGATGCCCACAGGCTGGTGAGGAATCGACTCTCCTTCTTCCACTAGTTTTGCCATTTAAATTCATGTTTTAATAGGACCTTATCATGTCAGGAGGTCCTTCTTCCCCATCTCGTTCTGCCTTCTCTTCCTCCTTCCTCTCCATCACCATCGTCCTCAGCCTCGTTATTACAGCACTGCCTGGGTACCAGGCACCGAGCTAAGTATTAAACACGATGCTTCACGTTGCCTTCACAGCCACTCGGCAACACTGGCTGCCCTGTTCTCACTAATTTACAGATGGGAACGAAGGTGCAGAGCAACAAATCGCTCACCCAAAAGTAGACACTTGGCCTGTGATAGATTTTAACCTGAATTCAGAGACAAGTCACAACATAGTTATTACACAGAACTGTTCATGCTGGTGGCACCTGAGGAAGTTAGTGGAGCAAGAGCCCTGGATGACTTTAGTCAACTTCTCTGGGCTTCAGTTCCCTTGTGACAAAATGTGGGATAATGACAGTACTCATTTATGTACTTTTGAGGGGAGAAGATGAGATACTCCTTATAGAATAGTTCACTGGCACATTGTAAGCACTCAATAAATATGTATAAGCACTCTGCTACACTGTCTACATGATGTGTTCTGTGACCCATGACAAGACTCAGACCCTATCCAGTCATCATTCTTAGATGTCCTTGTGCCCCTTGGACCTCAACTTCTGACCACACAGACTAGGTTTACCAATGAAGGTCTGAAGGGCACAAAGCATTCAAACCCACCAGCAAGTTCACGAGTGAGAAGACCTAGCTATCTGCTTCTGCGAAAGTTACAGCCTAGGAAACCCTCCAAAGATTGCCAATTAAGTTTGCAAACTCGTCTTAGAAAAACTGCTACGCGCCTCCTTACCGAGTATGTCTATGGTCATGAGGTATTCCCCTGACGAAGCTATGCACCAACGCCAGCACCTAGTCCACTCTTCAAAGAAATTTTGGAACTGTTTCTGGAATGGCCATCAGAGCTGTCATCCTGATGGCATCCAAACGTCTTCCCTTCAATATGCCCTTTATCTTCGGGTCAAGAAAAAAGTCACTGGGGGCCAGACTGGGTAAGTAGGGAAAGTGTTCCATGGAGTTATTTGTTTACTGGCTAAAAACTCCCTCCCAGACAATACAGTTAAGTTTGTGAATGTGCCACCATGCCACCATGCACAAGGGCCATTCCAGAAAGAGTTTCAAAATTACTTTGACAGGTGAACTAGGTGCTGGCATCAGTGCCTAGCTTCCCAAGGGGAGACTTTGAAGGTGACCCTAGTGATAGTCAGCAGTGACATATGTAGCACTTAGAACAATTAAGTTTGTGAACTCTGCTGTCAGCCTTGCTGTGGTGCAGTTCTACTCTGTCCTACAGGGTATTTATGAATTGGAATCAACTCAAGGGCACACAACAACATGAATTAGACTGACATCATGAGGCAAAGAAACATCATCTAGTTTTTGCCTCTGTGTAAGGTGTGGTCAAATTGATTCCAACTCCGCAGTGGCCCTGTGTGCAACAGAACAAACCACTGTCCAGTCCCGCGCCGTCCTCACAACTGTCGCTCTCTTAGAGCCCATTACTGTAGCTACGTGTCAGTTTGTCTTTTTGAAAGTCTTCCTGTTTTTCGCTGACCTTGCACTTTACAAGTTCAAAGGTCCTTCTTCAGCGATTGGTCCCTCCTGATAAGATGTCCAAAGTACATGAGACAGGAGTTCTCTGTCTTCACTTCTAGGGAGCTTGCTGGCTGTACTTCTTCAAAGACATATTTATTCATTTATTTGGCAGTCTGCAGTACGTCCGCTGTTCTTCTGCTCTTAGTTCCTAGGAAATGGAGAATGAGCAGGTGCATTTCTATTGATTACTGTTTAAAGTTGAAGAAAATTCAAAAGTGGTTGCACCAATACATCCACAGGGAACTGCCAGAAATTCAATTCAGAGTTTGAGGAGGACATAGAAAAAGGGGTGTTGTTGCTGATGTGAGATGGACCCTGAGTGAAAACAGACAATACCAGAAAGGTATTTACCTGTATTTTATTGAAGAATTTGATGCACTTACTTATGAAGATCAAACACTATAGCTTTCTGTATGGATTACACCTCAACAGAAATAAAACATAAATCCTCATTAGTGGACCAATAAGCAACACCATGAAATAAGAGGAAAAGATTGAACTTTCAAGATTTCGTTTTATTTAAATCCACAGTCGATACCCATGAACACAGCAGTGAACAAATCAATAGACACGCTGCACTGCAACCAGACGGCGGCTCGGTGCTGGGGGTGCCCTCTGCCCTCACACCCTCCTTCAACGTGAGAGATGCGCTGGCCCTGCTGAGGGTGACTTGCTGCCTCTCTAGGTTGACCCCCTCCTGACAATCTTCCACTGTCTTCCAAATGCAAGCAATCACTCTTTTGTTTCCTTCGCTCATTCCACAAACATAAATAAACTTACAGTGTGCATTATTCTGCATCTAGCTGTGCACAGGAGAAGACAATGATCAATGGGACATGGTGCCACCCTCAAAAATGTCAGCACTGGTAGGAGAGACACACAGAGAATGACTAAAACAGGTAAACGCCATTGCGGAGGTGTGTGCAAAGTAAAAAGGGCTTCCTTGGGGGAGACGGCCGTTGCTGTCAAGGTGGTGCTGTCTGGGAGCATTCACAGAAAAAGTGTCAGCTCAGGTGGACTTGAGAACAGGTAGAGACAGCACAGCAGAGCTCAGATTTGAGATGCCGGGCCCATCAGAAGACTGAGGACTAGTTTGGCACTGCTGAAAGGCAAGTGAACATGAGGGAGGAACGTTACCTGAGGCAAGGTGGGCTGTTGTGGATTGATTCGTGTCCCAGAAAGATATATCCAAGCCCCACTCTCCCCATCCGCCGCCCCCTGCCCCCGGGTAGCCTTGAGTAGGCACGTGTCAGGAAATAAGGTCTTTGGAGCAGTAACTCATTAAGATGCGCTCATACTGGAGTAAGGTGAGTCCCAATCCCATGGGAGAGGCATCTTATAGAAAGAGAAGAGACACAGACACAGAACTGAGCCTCAGCTCAATGAGGCCAACAGAGAGGTCAAGACAGGTCAAGAGTCAAGGAAACGATTATGGTGATCGATCACAGAATTTAAATAGGGTAAGATGGGGACACGGTTGTTCATTTAGAGCAAGGGGACACCCCATGGCTTAAAATCAGGAAATCTGTGTGTCAGGGCTGGATCCATTCGCCAAATGTATTCAGTCTGTATGGTGAGCAAATAATCTGAAAAGCTGTACTATGTGAAGCCAAATGGGCCATCAGAATTGGAGAAAAACTGAGTAGTCACCTGCGACGTGCGGATGACATAGCCTTTTCTCCTGAAAGCAAAGAGGACTTGAAGCACTCGCTGATGAAGGGTGAAGACCATAACCTTCAGTGCGAACTACACCTCCATGTAAAGAAGCTAAAAAGCCTCACAACTGAACCAATAAGCATCATCATGATGAACAGAAAAAACTGAAGCTGTCAAGGATTCTGTTTTACTGACGTCCACAACCAATGTTCACGGAAGCAGCAGGCAAGAAATCAAATGACATATTCGTAGGCAAATCTGCCGCAAAAGACCTCTTTAAAACATTATAAAGCAAGTATGTCACTTTAAGGACTAACGTGCATCAACTCAAGCCATGGTGTTTTTAATCACCTCATACACACGTGACAGTTGTACAGTGAATCAGGAAGACCAAAGAAGAATCAATGACTTTGAATTATGGTGTTGGCGAAGAGTAGTGAATATGCCATGGACTGTCAAAAGGACGAACAATCTGTCTTGCAAGAAGTATGGCCAGAATGTTACTTAGACATGAGGATAGTGAGACTTTGGCTCACGTGCTTTGGACATTTTATCTGGATGGATCAGTCCCTGGAGAAGGACATCGTGTGTGGTCAGGTAGAAAGTTGGCAAAGAGAGGAAGACCCCCAGTGAGAGGGACTGATACAGTGGTCACAACAGCAGGTTCCAGCACGATTGTGAGGGTGGCGCGGGACTAAGCACAAAACAAGGTCACTGCAGTGGCCGTGCGCTCAAGCTTCGGTATTGACCAGAGTTGGGTCTGTGTTTCTGTTGCTCCACTTGTGATTTGTGACTATTGAGACATACAAGGTTTGACGATTAGGTTCGCAAACTCATCCTAGAAAAAGTGCTCCGGACCTCACTGCTGAGTATCGCTACGGCCACCTTCAAAGTCCTCCCCCCGGAAAACTGTGCACTGATGCCAGCGCCGAGTGCATCCTTCAAAGCAATTTTGGAACTCTCTTTCTGGTGTGGCTATCAGAGCTGTCTGTATATTACTGTTGATGTCCTGAATGTCATCAAAATGTTACTTTATCTTCATGTAAAGAAAAAAGTCATTGGGGGCCAGATCAGGTGAATGGGGGCATATTCCAATACGGTCACTTGTTTCCTAGCTGAAAATTCCCTCACAGACAACCATATAATCAGATTTTCAAACTGCCGCCATGCCCCATGTGCAATGGCCATTTCGGAAGGAGCTCCAAAATTGCTCTGAGAGGTGGGCTGGGCACTGGCATCAGCATGTAGCTTCCCAAGGGGAGGACTTTTCAGTGACTATGGTGATATTCAGCAGTGAGGTATGTAGCACTTAAAACAATTAAGCTCACAGACTTGTCAGACCTCATATTACATTTGTCTCGCACTTGTGACACCTGCATAGTAGATCTACCAGCCTCAGTGACTTGTTATGGGGGTTCAGTGAGATGGCAGGGTCTTGGAGCATTGTAAACTCTTGCTTAGTTGTTATGTGGGCTACACTGATGCAACAAAGGCCACAGGGCACGTTGCCAGACCTCGTGGAAGGTCACTCCTCTCCACATCATGGGCCTAAGGAAGGCAGATGGCCCAGAGGGTCAGTAGTCCCCCTTTGTCAGAGGTCTTCACTGGGTTCAAGCTGCTAACTAACAATGTTTCCAAACCCTTGTCCATCAGAAGATGCTGTGGGTTGAATTGTGTCAACTAAATGTGTTTTAACTTGCCTAGCCATGATTTCCAGTACTCTGTGGTTGGCCTCTAGTCCGTGATCTGGTATTATTATCCTACGCATTGTAAATCCTAACATCTATGATGTTAATGAGGCAGGATTAGAGGCGATTACATTAATAAAGCAGCTCGTGGTCTACAGGATTAGATTGTATCTTTAGTCAATCCCTTTTGAAACCTAAAAAAAGAATAGGGAGCAGAGCACATTCTCTGCTCGAGAAACTTCTAGACCAGGGGAAGATTGAAGACAAGGACTTCAGAAGCAGACAGAAAGCCTTCTCTTGGAGCTGAGGCCCTTAGTTTGGATTTCTAGCCTCCAAGACTGTGAGGGAATGAATTGCCGTCTGTTAGAGCTATTCACTTGGGCTGTTTACACCACAGCAGTGCCGCCAGCTGCGTAAGACAGAAGACGAGCATGAGGGGACAGAGAGGCTGATGGCCAACAAGTCCCTTTTAAGGAAGTAGCATGGCGATCACACACATCTGCTCAGATTCTACTTGAAGAGCTTCATCAAATGGTCCCACTTTGCCACAAAGATCATTTGGTTCTCGGGGGGCCATGAGACATGGGTTGTCGTCAGAGGCCGTGCATAGTGCTGAGAATCAGGTAGTGAAGCAGAGGGAGAAGGTTCCGTTACTGAAGAGGAAATGGGTATTGTGGGCCATGTCTCAGTCTTGTTACAAATGTGAGGCTTTACCTGTTGCTGCCTCTTACACCTTACGTGGCAGCTCACAGGGACGTGTCCAAGAACAGGACTATGTCTCCCAGAAAAGACTGCTCCTTCCCTGCAGTGACGCAGACGCGTTCCCCCACGGACCCCACTCCTGCTCCAGGTGTCTGAAGAGCTCCCGTTGACCACAGTGGGGCTGACAGATGCCTTCTACCCAGTAAGCAACACTGAGGACAAATAGTGAGGAAAAAGTCCAATACTAATGCCTGCACTTCACTCCATTATTTTTTTAGTCACATTATGGATTAAATAAGCTGTGAGGGCCTTCCTGGATTTTTTTCATGTTTCAACCATGTTTCAACCATGAATTTCCAAGAAAGTTCAAATTCTAGAGTTTGGTAGACTTGGTCTTTGCAAACTTTTATCAGTCATCTGTGGCTTACAGTGGGTAGAAATAATGCCTGTGTGGAGGACAGCCCCAATCACCGAAGGTGCTGAGACAGTGGTCAATGACTTGTCAGGGGCTTTCAGGGGCACTAGTGGTAAGTCACTGGGATCAGGACTCTAAGATCCCACAGTTCTTTAAGGCAGGGAATGAGGGGCAGTAGTGCAAGAAATTAATGTGTTCAGCTACCAGCAAAAGGGTTGGTGGTTGGAGTCTACCCAGCGGCACCTTGGGAGAAAGGCCTGGGGATTTGCTTACCAAAAAATCAGGCACCCAAACCCCACTGGAGCTCAGTTCCACTCTGTCACACAAGGGTCACTGTCAGTCGTAGTAGACTCCCTAGCCACCGGCTGCAGTTCAGAGGTCCTTGTGCCCTTTGACGTGCACTCTGCAAACGTGTATGGGCCCCTGAGAGTCAAGACTCCCCACCATAATCCAGGAGTAAAGACCCTGACTGCTTTTCCTAAAAGCAGGCACTGCTGAAAGTCCTCTCCTCCCAGGAGTTGCCACCAAGAGAAATGATTTCCAGGCCCTCTTTTACATGTAGCAAGACAATCTGCAGAAGAGTTGCTGAGAGCTAATCTTGGGTCTGGCCTGTTACAAACACTGTGTCTTTTGGATTGTGATTGTAATCGCCTTGCCTCTGCAGTCAAGTTTATCTCATTTTTCATTTTCACAGCTGACACCTATGTTATTTTTACCCTTTTCTTTTCAGAGGCCCGAAAGAGGATCAGCGGGGTGGGTGGCACCTTGAAGCCAGCTCTCAGCTGCAGATCCTCCCCCGCTTGGGGTGCCTGCAGCCCTCCGCCGCCTGCCACGTGGAGGAGCAGCTTTGGAAGCAGGAGGCTGAAACACCATCTGCTGGCCTTCCTCCTGGAGCTGCAGGAAGTCTCTTCACGTGTTTTTTTAAAAGAGGCAAAAATCTCTGACTCCAGAGTGATTTCCAGGAATTACACTGGGAGAACTTAGGATATGAGATTTTTATTTTCCTCTTAAAAAAAAAAAGAAATCAAAGGAAAAGAAACCAGATCACATACACCACAGACTACCACCTTCCACGTGGCAGCTAAAGGACAGCCTGTGGCGCCCTTGCCTGTCTCAGGGGTGCAGCAGGTTGGTGATCTTTCCCTGGAAGGCACTCAAGATAGGTGAGGGCAGGATAAGAACACCAGGAAGGTTCTCCTCAATATTCCAGTGCCAGAAGGCTCTCAGCCTCCCTCACTGTCTAACATCCTGCCTTGGCCTCCTTCTCTGGTTCCAAAGTCTCGCTGCAATAGGAGCAGGGAAAAGCTGCAGAAGCCCATCAGATTCTTTGGCAATGTTTCGTGGTGACAGCAGGATCACAAAACTGAGAGTGTGGGCAGGGCTCTCTGGACCAGGACGGCTCCGAGGCAGACGGGCCGTGCCACACGATTGGATCAGAAGAACCTGAGCGGACCCACCCTGTCCACCTGCTCTCCGTGGTCTGCAGCTCTGGCACTCACTGGAGCATTGACGGTTGACCAAAGGAACACAACTGGGAGAGGGTTTTGTGAGTTTCATTATCAAAGCTTGTCACAGTCTCTAATTTTGTGAGTTTGGAGAGGCCACACAGCCCCTGGAATCCCTGAGTGGTGCAAACGGTTAGCTTACTAGGCTGATGACAGAAAGGTTGCAGGTTTGAGCTCGCCCAGAGGTGTCTAGAAAGAAAGACCTGGAGACCTGCCAGTGGAAAATCACCCGCTGCAAAGCCTGGGGAGCACAGTCTCCTCTGATGCAGGTGGGTCCTCATGAGGGGTGCAGCTCTAGGGGAACCGGCAGGTACTTGGCCCGTGGCCCTTCACCCTCTGATCGCGCCCGTCTGGCTTACTGCCTGGACTGCACTCTTGATGGGACTGTTAAGTGGGATTAACTGTGAGGGAAGCATTGGTGAGGTGTCAAGCGCTCTGCAGCTGTTAACCATTAACACGATTATTTTCTTTTAAATCATCTCTGCTCCCCGGGAGAGGAACTGGGAAGTTTATATTCCCGCTTTTTTGGCACTTTTTGCGATTTTTGATTATAGAGATTGAACCTATGTATCTCCCTCAGGGGACGGTGAGAACACAGGGAGTTCACGATGTGTGCTGCAGGAAGGGATGTGGTCGGGGAGGTGGCTACAGGCTAAAGGTGCCACGTGGGATGGTGGGGCTGACAACGACGCAGACTCCCACACAGGCTTCCTTAGGCCAGAGTACAAGCCAAACACACAACAGAAGCCAGCTCTTCTCAGGGCTTTATTTCTCGGGAGTCAGAGAAGCTCAAAAGGAAGCCCATGAGTCAGCGGGTGAGTTCTCTGGACCTGGAGTCTGTCCGCATCTGCAGTCTCCCGCAGCACTCGACAGCTTGAGACAACCCATATTTCCCGTCTCTTGCCGTTCCGAGGTCAGCGAAGCAGGCTGGTTCGGCTCGGGCTCTCCCGTAAGGCTGCGCTCGAGCCGTCGGCGGGGACTGCAGGCTTGCGGAGGCCCGCGACGGCCGCTTCCAGCCCAGCCGTGGCTGCTGGGGCCCTGCGCCGCCCCGTGTCAGCGTGTCCAGTAGACCAACCCAGCGGTGCTCGAAACGAGCCATCCAGGAGAAAGCAAGGCAGCTGCTGCCCTTTGTAGCCCAATCAAAAAAGTGACATCTGTTCCTCCTGCCCTGTTCTGCTGGCCACGCAGACTGAGCCTGTGCAGTGTGTGAGGTACTTTGCAAGGGCAGGGACGGCAGGACCCGTGGTCACTGAGGGCCATCTGGGAGCCTGGCTGCCAACTGCGGGAAAAAGCACTTGGTTTCCCATAGTGAACAAATGCGTCTTTCCGAGTTGAGGGAAGTTTCTATTGATTTTTCCTGGAATTCCCTCGCCCCAGATACCCATTTTATTATTTCCTCAACTCTTCCAAATTCCCTTGTTTTATTCACAAAAACTAAAGCAGCCCCCTCCAAAAGAAATACATAAAGGCAACCCAACCCAGTGGCCCCCCGCTGACTCCAAGCCCGGCCGCCCACTTGGGCATCCAGCAGGACGGCGCTCTGCGGGTGTCGGCGCCGGGCTTGGGGCAGCAGACAGCTCGGCCTTTCCCGTAGGTCCCTCTGGGGGAGTTCACACCATGGGCTGCCTGGTTAGTTGTCCAGCATTTAACTGGTTACCCACCAGGTGACTCTGAACCTGTAGTAGTGCCTGTCATGTCCTAAGTGCTCAATAAACATACGGTGAATAAGTGCATTAAAGTTAAAGGGAAGAACTATAATTCTTGGGCCATTATAAGCGGGGTCTAAATGAATTCATTTTACCACTAAGTTTCATTCGTGTAAGGTTCTCATACAGAGACTAATGCTTAAAACCATGTTACACTGAATTCTACCAACACTGAACATCCTCAGACCTCAGTCTAGAAACAAAGCAGAGAATTGTCTCACTACATGAGGGGTGAGCGGGGTGAACGGTGGTGAATACACTGAATGCTAACAACCTTTTGTGTTAAAATAGACTTTAAAGAGGAGCTGGTACCGTATTGTCTCAGTTTCTTAGCACCACTATCAATGATATACTGTAAGTGGATGGATTTAACTAACAGAGATCTGTTTTCTCACAGCTTGTTGTTTTGTTGCTAGTAAGTGTCGTCGGGTCAGTCTTGGTGCACAGCGACCCTACCTGCAACAGGACAAAGTACTGCCCGGGCCTGTGTCATCGTTACGGTCCTTGTCATGTTGGAGCTCGTTGTTGCAGCCACTGTGTCACTCCATCTCTTTGAGTGTCACCCTCTTTTTCACTGACTCTCTACCTTGTCAAGTGTGCTGTCCTTCCTGGGGACTGGTTCCTCCTCTTAAGCTGTCCTTGCAGCATGGTGGCTGTGCTTCTTCTGAGACAGAGTTCTGGGACAGACTTCCTGGGTCTTCTGGTGGTCCAAAGTATAACAGTATGCTTCTCCAACACTGTAATTCAAAGGCCTTCATTCTTCTCTGTCTTCCTTACTCATTTTCCAGCTTTTGAATGCATATAAAGCTGCTGAAAACACTGTGGCTTTGATCAGACACAAATTAGTCTTCAAAGTGACATGTTTGCTTTTGTGCACTTTGAGAAGGTCTTCTGCAGCAGAGTTGCCCGATGCATTGTGTCTATTGGTTTGACTGCTGCTCCCACGGGTGTCGCTGGTGGATGCCAGTGAAATGAAATCTTGGATGCCTTCATTCTTGTCTCTACTTTATTTTCTTTAACTTGAGGTGTAATTCATACCAAAGGCTTTGTCTTTGATCTTTACCAGCAAGTGCATTAAGTCCTCTTCGCTTTAAGAAAGCAAGGTTGTGTCATAGCCATATCACAGGTTATTAATGAGCCTTCTCTAATCCTGATACTGAAGTCTTCCTCATTTAGGCCAGCTTCTCAGATTATTTGTTCAGAAGACAGACTGAATAAATAGAGCGAAAGGATCGATACACGTATTTCCTGGTTTTAAACCACACTGTATCCACTTGTTCTGTTTGAATAACTGCCTCCTGGTCTGTATACAGGTTCTTCAGGGGCGCAATTAAGAGTTATGGAAATCCCGTTATTCACAACTGTTATTCATAATTTGTTATGGTCCACTCAGTCGAATGTGTTAATTCATGCCAAGTAAGATAGCGAAGAAAAGACACTTAATAAGCATTGGCTATGATGTTTTTAAAAGAAAGATGATTACATACGTAATTACTCAAGTGCAAATTTATAAAAGTAAGAAACAGGTTTGTTAGTCTGCTCGTAAAATTTCTTCTCTTAACATAGTCCCTGCATTTTAATGATAGCGTTAGTATAGTTGAGGATTATTCAGTTGTGACACACTCTTTAAGTGTCAGCATTCAAATAATGGATTTGAGACAATCTGATCTCATTAAAGTGTTTTTCAGCGATTTTTTTTAACTTCATATTAGAATACAGATTGAAGTTTTCAAGGATTTCTTTCTACTTTAATCCACAATAAATATCCATGGAAACAGCAAGCAGGAAATCATGCATTTCTATTGGTAAAATCTACTGTAAAAGACCTCTTTAAAGTGTTAAAAATCAAAGATATCACCTTGAAGACTAAGGTGACCTGATCCAAGCCATGGTGTTTTTAATCACATATTGTATGCATTGGAAAGCTGGACTACAAATAAGGAAAATTAAAGAAGAACCTACACCTTTGAGTTAAAGTTTTGGTGAAGAATATTGAATATATCATGGACTGCTTAAAGAAGGTACAAATCTGCTCTGGAAGAGCTACGAAGTGCTTCTTAGAAGCCAGCATGGCGAGCCTACATCTTACGTACTTCGGTCATGTCATCAGGAGGGATTAGTCCCTGGAGAAGGCCATCATACTCCATAAAGCGGAGGGTCAGAGCAAAAGGGGAAGCCCCTCAGCAAGGTGGACCGCCACCACAGCCATAGCAACAGGCGCCAGCACCGCAGCGACAGAGAGGGCCACGTTTTATTTAGTTGTACTGAGAGCTGCTATGCACTGAAACCGATTTGATGGAATATTACAACAACATACTAGAATTGAGATGGAAACAAAAGAATGAAGATTTTATAATTGACCACAAAAAAAAAACCATTGCCGTCAAGTCAATTCTGACTCATAGTGACCCTATAGGACAGAGTAGAACTGCCCCCTACAGTTTCCAAGGAGTGCCTGGTGAATTCAAAGTGCTGAGTTTTCTGCTAAGCAGCTATACCATTTAACCCCTAAACCACCAGAGTTTCTGGATAATGAATAGAGTCACTGTGCCAAAAAAGAATAGTTTGAAGCTCAATCATCTCAGGAGGTAGTGTATGAACAACAACAGATGGTACAGAAGGTAGAAATACAGTCTGCATTGACTGAAGACGTTGGTGAAACGAGGCCTCGGGGACTGACCCAACACCAGCTGAGATGTTTGAGTGAATGGGCGCAGCCCTTGAGGTGCTTTTGTCTATGCCAAGACATTTGGAAGACAGCCACCTGACCAACGGAGAAGATCACTGTATGGGCCTATTCTGAAGAAAAGTGATCTGAGTGTAGAAATTATCGAACAATGTTATTAATATTGTATATAAGCAAACTTTTGCTGAAGATCTTTCAAAAGCAGCTACAGCACTACATCGACAAGGAACTGACAAATTCAAGCTGGATTCAGAAGAGGATGCTAAACAAGAGATATTATTGCTAATGTCAGGTGGATTTGGGCAGAAATCAGAGAATACCAGAAATATATTTGCCTGTATTTCAACTATGCAAAGGCATTTGACTGTATGGATCATAACAAATTATGGATAATACTGACAAGAAAGGAAGCTCTGCTCATGTGGCTCTTGTACATAAGCCAAGAGGCAGTCTTTCCAGTAGAACGAGATGATATTGCAGAGTTTAAAATCAGGAAAGATGTTCTCCAGGGCAGCAATCTTGCATCATACTCAATCTGCATGTTGAACAAATGAAGCAAGAAGCTCTATGATATACGGAAGGACACACGTCAGGGTTAGAGGAAGGGTCACTAACCACCTACATCAAGCAGATGACACAGACTTGCTTGCTGAATCATAGAGGACCTGAAGGACTTACTAATGAAGATCAAAGACAAAGCCTTCAGTATAAATTATGTCTCAATATCAAGAAAAAATCCTCACAACTGGACAAATAAGCAACACCATGGAGAATAGAGAAAAGACTGAAGTTGTCAAGGATTTCATCTTAGTTGGCTCCACAGTCAATGTCCACGGAAGCAGCAGTCAGGAAATCAAACAACATACTGTATTGGGCAAAATCTGCTGCAAAAATCTGTAAAGTATTCAGAAGCAAAGATGTGACTTTAATGACTAAGATTTGCTGTCCCAAGCCATGGTATTCTCAATCACCTCATATGCTTCTGAAAGCTGGACAATGACCAAAGAAGATAGAAGAATTGATGCCTTGGAATTAAGGTGCCGACACTGGGTATTGAATATACAGTGGAATGCCAGAAATGAAGAATTTTATCTTTGAAGCCGTACAGCCAGAATGTTCTTGGAAGCAAGGATGGTGGGACTTGGTGTCATATACTTTGGATACATTATCAAGGTGGACCAGTCTCTGGAGAAGGACATCACAATAGGTAAAGTAGAGGTTTAGGAAAAACAGGAAGGCCCTCAACAAAACGGACTAACACAGTGGCTGCAACCGTGGACTCAAACACAGCCAAGACTTTGAGAACGGCACATGACTGGGCAGTGTTTTGTGCTACTGTACAGAAGATTGCTGTGAGTCAGAACCGACTCAGTGGCACCTAACAACAACATGCTCACTCCAGCTGTGGGGACACTTACACTTTGTCCCCTCTACCTAGAGCCTCCCCCTGTTCTCTTCACCTAATTTAATACTTCTCATCTTTGTATTTTGCCCCAAATGTTATTTATTTGTATGTTTGTTCTCTAATCTCTCAAACTAAGCCTAGATCCAGTTTGTTTCCTTGCCCTGATGACATTGCAAGATCTCTGTCTCCTTTTCCCTTTCATGAAGGCAGATATTTTATATTTCCTTTATCACGAATTTGTTGTAGAATGTAGTATTATTGTTGGGTCAGAGTAACTGCTGAGTTGTTGTTAGGCGCCGTTGAGTTGGTTCTGACCGATAGCGACCTTATAGGACAGGGTAGAACTGCCCCAGAGAGTTTCCAAGGAGCCCCTGGCAGATTTGAACTGCTGACCTCTTGGTTCACAGCCATAGCACTTCACCACTATGCCACCAGGGTTAAATTAATAAATAGAAGAATGTCCCATACTTTCTAGGGTTAAACCCAAACTTTCTGTCCCAGCTTGAGTGACAGTCTGTGTTCTGACCCAGTCATGCATTTGATGTCATCTCCTGGCCTACCATTCATCTTTGCCCTGGTGTTGACCCCTCTGCCAACTGGGAAAGCTCTAAAAAGTAGCTGAGGGAGAACTTCTGTCCAACTAATGCGTCCCACGTCATGTGCCACTTGGGTTGCTGGGCCCTCTTCCATCTAGACCCTACAGTGTCAGACCACCTGTCTGAATCCTGGCTGAGGCTGCCCCGCATGCCTGGCTGGTGTCCTCGGGGAAGGCTGGCGCTGCTGGTTCATCCCTCTGCCCTCGGGCCTTGGGTCCTGAGCAGGGTTGCAGACAGGCTCCTGGGAGGACTGGACTGGTTCTGACAGAAATGGAAGAAAACATGAGACTCAGGAGTGGACTTTCCTCAGGCCACAGGGAGAGGAGAAAAGAGATGGATGAGAGACAGGATTTCGAACGCGAGAACTTGGGGGATCTGGTGGGTCAGTGCAGTGTGGCTGCACTGGGGACACCGAGGGTAGGGATTCGTTGGGGAGGAAAGGTAAAAAGCCCCCACCTTCTCAGAAGTAGCCCCAGCAGCAGGTGCAGACGCAGCAGGGCCAGGCGGCCGACGTGGCCAATTCGGAGAAGGAAGGAAGACGTCCCTTAGGTCGTGCTCCCGTTTCGGTCGGTGGTGAAGGGGCGCGAGGCTCCCGCTTGGGTGAGGGCTGGACCAGCTCCTCTTCCCCCAATACGAGATCCATCCCCTTTCTGAATGGAGCACCAGCGAGGACTTCCACGAACGGTACACAGGCCGCCTGAGCCCCTTCGGGAAGCAGTTGGGTCCCTCTGGTCACGCGTGCCGATGGTGGTTAACGCAGGAAATGAGCAGAGACAGATCGCTCCTGCTCTCGTCAATAACATCTCTTTTTCTTTTGCTTCTGAAAGACCAAAATTATTGCAGTGTGTTTTGATGAAACAGATGATCCTTCCCCTTCTCAGAGAATTCAATAAACAGTTCTCGGACTAGTTGCTTAAAAATATCTCCTGTTTATATATCAGCTTCTGCCAAAGACACTGAAGAAGTGGATTACTGGTGGGGGCTTCTGTTCTCCTTGTAGGCATACTGATCTCATTACAGGGTCTGCATTTTGCCTTGTCTTGGCCTGATGAAGAACATACACATTCTCTCTGCTGAGAGATTGTCGCCTGTGTGTGTGGAGGCTGTGAGAACTTGAGTGGGAACTTGCCCGCGTGTCTCCAAATAACCACCCAGTTCTGTGGGTCATACAGTGGAAAGGGCATACACTAGCGACTTTCTCCTCTCTGCCCGAGGGTCTCTGGGCGCTCCAGCAAAACGGACTCTGTGTGTCTACAGGACGCCTGCTGCTCAGACGGGTGTGGGTTTGTTTTACAGACTATAACCCTGTAAAATGCAAGCGTGTGCCCCTGTCCCTAGTGGTGGAACTTTGGATTTCTTTAGTTTTCTTCGGTGGTTTTTGTGTGTCATTTCTGAGGACACGAGGACAACGCATTTTGAAAATCACTAATTATTTACTTACGGGGCTTCACCAGAAGACTAAAGATAGTGCATCTTCAGCACAATGTGGTCTCAGGCACATTTCATAATGCATGACACTTATTTATTCAGCTTTAGACTAATCATCAAACATTTGTTCTAGGCGGTAGGGAGCAGCAATGAAAAAGCAGACAAAATCCTGTTATTCTGGAGTTGACTTTCTAGTGGCAAGGCAGATGATACACATACACACACACACCCCCATGTGATATGGCACCAGATGCCACGGTAGAAAAGATTCAGGATCCAGAAGTAGGTTGGAGCAGAGGGCAGTGAGAAAGGAATGCCACTCACAGAATGCCCAGACCCAGGGACCTTCGACGCTGCCTGGGCTGCAGAGGAGGTGAGCAGAGCGAACACCTGTGCACAGGGCACAGAGAGCAGTCTTCATACACTTGTCCTGAATTAACCAAACAGATTCAGAAATTTAAATATGGCCTTATCATTAACTTCATGCTTCGCAAATGTTTTTTGATGTCCAAATACAAAATTTAATGTTTCAATTCTCCATTCAATGCAAAGGAAATAAGTTATAAACTGGTGTTTCAATTAAAAAAACAGAGTATAGAATGCCTGCTCCTCCCTGGGTGCAGTTTTTAAATTTGCTGATGCAAACAGCAGTCCCGGCAGCACGGTGGGTTCAGAGCCTGTCACAGCTGCAGTTTGAACCCACCAGTCACTATAGGGCACTTCTGCTCTGTCCTATCGGGATGCTGTGAGTTGGAATTGGCTTGACAGTACCTAACAGCTGCAATAAAGTGAAATCTGGAGATGAGATTCATTTTTTTTGTCAATACATGAAAATTCATAATCTGGTTTGAAACCCTTGCACCGTGATTGCATTATAAAACTCCAGTGTGCAGTCAATGGATCTCAGTCCTCTTCCGTCAGCTGTGAAACTGGCTCTTAGAGAAGGTGTGGGCCCAGTGAGTGTCAAGCTGAGTTTGTTGTCTGGAGCAGGACAGGGTCGTTACTTGGGCTGATGTGACGGACAAAACCTGAGAATGTTGTAACGGGAGATACCTTCTCAACCACATGCCTGGTTGGCCTGGTGGATCACAAATGTGAGAAGCATTTATGGCAACACACAAAGATGTTATCCCTAACTCATATCAGTGCACTAGTTACTCTATTTGGTTGAAATCTAGAAGTTTTTACTAAGAGATAATACTATAAAATATGACACAAAAAAAGTTTTATAGGAAGATGCACCTTTTAAAAGATCTTAAGTTCTTAGCAATACTTGCATACAGAAAGGCTTAGGCTTTTTCTTCTTTATATTTTCTCTTCCAGATTTGTTGTGTGTAGTTAGTCGCTGCTGAGTCAGTTCCAGCTCATGGTTACCTTGTGTGTAATACAATGAAACTTGGCGTAGCCCGGTGCCATCCTTGGGATTGTTGTATCTGGGCTCCTTGTTGTGTCAGTCCGTCTGTCTCCATCATCCAGTGCTGCTGTAACAGAAGTACTGTAACAGAAGTGGCTGGCCTTAACAAAGGGAAATTTTGTTTTATCATAGTGCTGTAGGCTACAAGTCCAAATTCAAGGTGTCAGCCCCACGGAAAAGCTTTCTCTCTTGGCTCTGGAGAAGGTCCTTGTCAGTATTTTCTTGGACTGGGAGCTTCAGAAGTCCAGGGACCTCAAGTCCTTTCCAAAGGACACACTCTGCTCCCAGCACTGCTTCTTGGAGGTATGGAGTCCCCGAATCTCTGCTTGCTTCCCTTTCCTTTATATCTCAAGATGTTGCCTCAAGGTACAAGCCAGCCTTACACTTCGTCCCTTCCCTGACAACACAGTTGCCACCTCTCCTCCCTCGCTAACATCACAGAGGCAGGGTGTGGGGCAGACACCACACCTCCAGTGGTGGTCTAGCACAATGGCTTCACACATTGCGGGGGCACAATTCAGCCCATGACACCATCTAGTGGAGAGTTTCTCCTGTTCTCACTGACCCTCTACGTGGTGTCCCTTTCTTGTGTGTGGCATTTCCTGACGAGGTGTCCACAGTAAGTGAGCTGAGGTTTTTCCATCTTCACTTTTAAAGAACAACCTGCTGCCAAAAACCTCTTCAAAGTTTTAAAAACCAAAGACGTCACTTTGATGACTAAGGTGATTCACCTGTGGTCTCTTCGATCATCCAATATGCCTGCAAAAGCTGGACAATGAGTACGACTGATACAAGATGAATTAGGAAGACTGCAGAATAGATGCATTTGAATTACAATGTTGGTAAAGAAGATTAGTCTACCGTGGACTTCCAGAAGAATTTAAAGAAAAAGAAAAAAAGCAAACAGTTTTAAGATAAATACAGAACATTCATCAAGATGAAAACATTTTGAAGAGAATAAGCGGCAGCTGACAGCCCTCAGCGCTGCGCTCCAGGCCTCCGTGCTGTGGCGGGCTAGCCTGGAGGTGCTCCTGCCCCGGCCTTCCGCGGTGCGGTTCTGAGAGCCGCTGCACGTCCTCCACGTCCTCCTGTGATGAATATTTACCCAGGAAAGACACTTTTGCCAGTTGAAATGGTTTTGCTCTGATCAAGGAGTTGAATTCTACTTTTTCAAAATGTGAATCTAATAGAAGGTAAACTATATAAACAATCACAAATGGTTGTGAAATTCATCCGCCTTAAGTAATAATGCCAGCATGGTAAAAAATAAATTGTTTACACTCTGAATTAAAAATCTGAAATGAGGAAGGTCTCATGGAAAGGTTTTTGCTTCCTACGTGTTTCTGAACCCACTAATAAAAAACTGAAACCATGTTTCTGGCAAGGTCCTGCTGTTTCTCTTTAATGCAATGCAGGAACAATTGTGAAGCTGGTTTCCTATCCTAAAATGTGATTCAGCAGAGAAGATGCTTCCTCTCAGAGACATTTATTTTATGATTAGCATTTCAGGAATGCATATATTTTGTTAAGAATGTATATTTATGTTTAAAAATCATTTTCTAGCTAGCATAACCAAACCAGTAGCTGTCAAGTTCACTGCCACTTGTGGTGACCCCACGTGTGTTCAGGCAGAACTGTGTCCCACACGGCTCTCAGTGGCTGGTATTTGGGAAGTAGCTCCCCAGGTCTTTCTTCCAATGCAGCTCCAGGTGGATTCAGCCCTCGGGTCTCTCGGTGAGCAGCCAAGCACACTGACCATCTGCACGTCTCTGTCACTAGCTCAGTTGGTAACACATTACAGGCACTTTAGCACAGCAAAAAAATGCACACTGGCCCATCACATTGGGAAAAGGAGGCGAAGGGATAACTTAACTGCATTTATTGCCTCCACGGCCATCAGTCTGGGCTTTGCGTCATGGATTAAAGCTGACTTCCTCAGGCAGTCCCCGCCATTCTCTTCACCATGACAGCCATCCCCCCACTCTGTTGTTTAGGGTGTTACCATCCTGCAGGTCAGACATCTGGTGGTGACACACCGTTGGCAGGTGTGGACAGCTGCTCCCTGAGTACTTCAAGAAGCTCTGTGTGTGTTGGTGAATGGGAACCAGAAAGTAATCCAGAAATGATGGCAGGACTGATGCATTCTAGGCTGATGTCAGACGAAAGGGAACGATGTGGGGAATTGTCATAGGGGATGGTGCGCTTGGTAAGTTCTCTGAGAGAGATCCAAGTGCGGCAGGAATGGTGCCTGCACGGTCTCCAGGTGCCTCCTCCGTAGTCCTCAATGGTCTGCTTGGGCTACTTCTCCCAGGGAATCTGCCCTGAACACCACCTGCTGTGTCTGTGTCTGGTGACCCTTGCGACACCAGAACAGGTCCCAGTGACGGCACTGAGCGTGCGCTAGTGATCCACCTCAGAAACATCTTTGATTTCCTCATCCTCGGTGCTTCTCATGGCAAGTGCATGATGCATAACTGCTACAACCCACGCCCAGAAAGGGGACTCAGTGCACTCCTGCATATGCACTCCGGGTAAACAGTTGTTCTGGGGAGTCCAACATCTGGCAAGGATGACACTTGATCATTTGCAGCTGGCAGAAATGGAATGAGCCTTGAGTCATGAGGCATTGAATTATATCTATTGGCATGTTTTGGATCAATGGTGCCCACATCCTGTTCTTCCTCTGTGGATTTGTGCTCGGGTTCATACAGACAGCAGCCACTGACTGAGGTCTTCCACCATACAAAGTCCTAACGCTCCTATCAGACCATACACAGATCAGACAGAGGGAGGGGAGGGTCTCCCCATCAGAGCCAAGTCACATCTGCCCCCACTACTGGTTCCGAATAAACACCTAAAAGTAGACACTCCTGTCCTGGAGGGGGATTAGGTGACCATCTGGCCTTTTAGCAGTCCTGGTTTATGAACATTCAATGCACTTCCTCACTGGGGCATCACTGTGAGTTACACAGAGGCCATCAACAGCATGTCCCAAGAGCAGATAGTCATTGTCACCTTAACTGAGTATAGAAGAAAGAATGCTAAGCTAAATGCCTGTGAGTAATTCACCCAAGACTGGGTCTACATCAGCAGGGTTTCGAAATTGAAAAGTACTGGAACAATAGCAGGGGTTTCAGGGACCCCAGTAACAGTTATTCAGCATACCCTTCTTACAACAGCACCACACAGGTGGCCCTCATTGCTATAGAGCAGAAGCCAGGTGGCACACAACCAAGAGTGATGGCTTCCTGTGACTCAACACTTTAGTCAGACAAAAGTGGACTGCGGTTTTCAGAGATGGAGATAAAATAGATACCTAACTCAAATGGTGGCTTTAAAACTATCACACGCATTGGTGACCTTTGGGAACTCAACGGGCCAGTTCTGCTTGGTCCTATAGGGTTGCTGTGAGTCAGAAGCAGCTCAGTGGCACTAGGATGCATTGGTGACCATTCTCAGAACGACTTCCACACCGGAGAACTGTCCCACTTTGCGATCCTTTTATTAAGAAGTGCCCTCCCCCCATGATCTTTCTGTAAGCAACTCAGAGCTCATTGAAGCCTGTTTCCATTACATTCCTCTGTTATCCTAGAATCTGACAGTACTTCGAATATAAAATAACAAAATCATAGCACCTGAGAATTGAGGGAAAAAATATCTATGCAGGAAACAGATGTCCAGACAATTCCTGTGACTCTCCGTGGAGTCAGATCTCACCTCAGGGGAGACTAACTATATTCTGAGTCCAGTTGAAATTTCTGATCCTCTTTGGTGGGTTCTTTAGAGAGGCAAAACAGATAAAGTGCATAAGTGTATATAGATAGAGAGATTTATATTAAGGAAATGGTTCACAAGTTGATGAGGCTAGCTCATCCTAAATCTGTGGGTCAGGCTGGAGGCTGTTCCTGCTTCATGTCACCCCAAGGGCTGGCAAGCCCGGGACTGATAGGTCAGACAGCAGGGCTCTTGCTCACAGGTTGTGATGACTGACAACCCTCAAGATGACCAGGCAAGACATCAAGGAAGCTGCTAGCTCAAGTCACAAGAACTGGAGGTCAGATGAGCAGAAGCCAGCTGCGGGATCCAGAGCAAGCAAAATCCTGCCTTACCAGAAAGTACACCTATATGGGATGTGGGATACATCCCCAAGGAAACTGCCCTTCAGCTGATTGGTTCCTCACAGCAGATCCCATCTCGGAAGTGATCACATTATATCAAATCTCACCATGGAAATGATCATTTCATCACATGATTGCAAGCTACAGCATAACTGCCAATGTCCTGAGAATCATGACCCAGACAAGTAGACACAACCTTAAAGATTACACTGACAGATTCACTCTTATATTAAAGACTGTGTGTATTATGCACACAGACGGTCACAATATCATTACTGATCATTCACTGGCATGGTGCTAAGTCTTCTTGTGACACTAGCATAAACTGAGGACGACATTATGCATTATCTTAAACACTAAAGTGAGCTTGGAGATGTCTCTCCGCAGTGCTCAGAACAACGCATCAGGGATCAAAAATCATTGCAACAGTTGTTTACTGTGCTTGGAGGACTTTTGTTTTTTTGTCTTTTTAGCATATTGATTTGAACCTACGCCTCTAACAACAACCTCAAGAAGTAGGTGCAGTTGTGTCAGATACAATTAAGTAGAGGTGTCATGTACAATTATGCAAAGAAAATATGCATAATTTTTCAAAAGTGTCATGTACAATTATGCAGAAGAGTCATATACAATGATACAGAAACATCTTGTACAACAATGCAGAGGCATTGTACACAATACTGCAGAGATTTTGTGTACAATTATAAAGAGGTGCCATGTAAAATTATGCAGAGTATGAGGTACCATTTGTGCACGAGAATCATGTAAAATTTGTGGTGGAGTCATGAATAATTATGCAGAGACGGCAAGCAGAATTAGGTGGAGGTGTCGTCTAAAATTACAAAGAGGAGTCATGTACAGTTCTGTAGAGGAGTCATGACTAATTACGCAGAGATGTCAAGTATAATTTTGTAAAGGTGTCATGTATAGTTATTCAGAGGCGTTTTGTACAATGATGCTGAGACATCATGTACAATTCCGCATAGGTGTCACGTACAATTGCTGTTGCTGTTGCCAGCCATCAAATCAGTTCCAACTCACAGAAACCCTATGAACAACAGAATGAAACACTGCCTGGTCTTGCGCCATGTCCACAACTATTTTTTTCGCTTAAGCCTATTGTTGTGACTACTCTGTCAATCCATTTCATGGAGGGTCTTCCTCTTCTTCACTGACCCTCCACTCTACCAAGCATGATGTCCTTCTCCAGGGACTGATCCTTCTTGGCAACATGTCCAAAGTATGTAAGACACAGTCTTGCCATCTTTGCTTCCAAGGAGCCAGAACAGATCTATTCTTTTTGGCAGTCCATGGTGCATTCAACATTCTTCTCCAATACCGCAACTCAAAGGCATCAATTCTTCTGTCTTCTTCGTTCGTTGTCCAGCTCATACAACGAGGCAGATATATTACACGGGATCTGATGATTAAGTCCACAAATTTGACTGTTCTAATGCTATATACCTCATTGCTGAACCCCACTATGGTCACCTTTGAAGTACTCCCTCTGGGAGGCTATGCCCCAATGCCAGTGCCTAGTCCACGTTTCAAAGCAATTTTGGAACTTTTTATTGGGAATGGCCATCAGAGCTGTCGTCATATTACCTTTCATTTCCTGAGTGTTACCAAAATGTCTCCCTTTCAATATTTCCTTTATCTCTGGGTAAAGAAAAAAGTCACTGGAAGTCGGATCTGGTAAGTAGGCAGGATGTTCCAATACAGTTATCTGTTTACTGACTAAAATCTCCCTCATAGATAACTATACAGTTAAGTATGCAAACTCGCCACTGTGCCACTGTGTGCAATGGCCATTCCAGAAAGAGTTCCAAAATTGCTTTGAAGGGTAGACTAGGCACTGTCATCGGTGCACAGTTCCTAGGGGTAGTGCTTCAAGTGTGACTGTAGTGATGTGCAGCAATGAGGTATGTATAACTTTTTCTAGGATGACTTTGTGAACTTAGTTGGCTGTCATCGTGTGTTACAGAGACTGCATAGCCAGGGTCATGCAGGTGCTATTTGAATGACACCCAAAAGCTACAGATTAACTCTGACTTTTATGAATATTATACTAGGTTAATAATGTTTGCAAAAAGAATGAGTGTTGGTTTTAAGGCAGTTTTTTAACCTCTGTCCTAGGCTGTCAGTGCTTCGAGCACCCTAGCCAGGGTCAGTGAGCACAGACGGAAGCCGAGCCCATACAGACTGAGTCCAGTCTGTACTGAGGGACAGGCATGCTGTGGGGAGAGGATGAGTGTGGGGTTGAAGTGTCGAGATGGCATCCTGGTCACCAAGGTTACAGCTTTAACATGCAACTTTTCAAAAACGGAGAGCATAGCTTTTCCTTCTGTTCTGAAAGAGAGGTCCCTTCTCTTCTGAAGGGAAGGCACGGAGTGGGGCCCTGGCTTGTTAATTCTTCCCTGCTTGGCTACGGTGACAGGGAGCACAGATGCTCTCAGGCTGGCGCTGTAACAGAGACGACACACGTGGGCTGGTTCTGATGAAGCCTGGGCAAGGTGAGACGGACGGATGGATGGCAGATGGCAGAGGAAAAGCAGTGGCTTAGTCATGGGACAGTGAACTCTGCATCAGGGGTGCTTTGCAGGTCATTAGGCTTCCCAGATGGGACATTTTCAGAATAGCTGGAACCCACTGTCTGGACTGAAATGACTGTTCTAGGGCAAAGCCCAGCCCGGAGCCCAGCAAGCTGTGAAGTTGCCAGGGCTACCAGCGGTGCTGGGCCATCTGCGCCCAGGCCCATCTCCCCAGGCCAGAGCTGGGCCGCTGGAGGCCGGCTTCCCGGAGGCTACTGTGCCTCGCAGAGCTGCGCCCTGGCAGAGAGCAACAGAGGGTGCGGCCCTGGGATTGCTCAATAGAAGCCCTTCTCACAAAATAAATGTCAGCTGAGAAAATCTTCCAAGTAAACTGTTTTGCACATCTCCTTTATCTCCTGCTAAGCAGTTTTGGTGCCCTGTTGCACAATTGCCTTCCTCTGGCTTCCAGGTCCCTATTGGGCTGAGGGACACTGAGGCTGGACACCCAAAGAGACAGAGGCACCAGAAGGGGTGAACCCAGGCCTGGGGAAGGGGTGAATCCAGGCCTGGGGAAGGGGTGAACCCAGGCCTGGGGAAGGACTTCTCTGGAATGGAAGGAAAAGCTCCACAGTGGACAGTGCTTTCTTCCTAAGAAGGAGCTCTCCTAGGGTTTTGTCGGGCTCGGTTAGTGCTGGTGACCTGGATCACGTCTGTTTCTAGTTACCTTGCATTGTGAATAGTGGAATTTTTCCTGTTTTGGTTCAAATACGGCACTAGGTATACTTCTCACCCAACTTAAGTCAGAAAAATTGCTATTAAAATTACTGAATAATTAAAGAAAAATCACTGCTTTAGGAACTGATTACTCTTTTAAGTACATTGTGTTTTGTTATGTAAAAAATGAGCTGTTGAAATACCCTGAGAGTCAGAAAAAACAAAGACCAGCATGCTGAGAAAGGCTGTTTGATCTTCATGTCAGCTGTGTCAAAAAAATGAAAGTTTGTGCATGTGTTAGGCTGTCCCTGAGTATCTCATTTTTTCCTGAGATTAGAATACGACACAAAAGAAAGGAGAAATTGAGCATTCTCCATCTCCACAGTAATGTCAACTTGCACTTAATCTATGTATTTAACCTACATATTTTAAATCAAACAACACATCTTTATTGGGCATCAACTATGCATTTAGTATCTATGTTCAAACTGTTTATAATCTCACTGGAGAAACACGTTGTACCTGTACACAAATCTGACAGTGATGTAACATTGAAAACCAAAGTTGACAAGGCTGCCAATCTTGACAGAAGTGGGGTGTCACATTCTTCACCCAAGGCGGGGCTGGAGGGTTTGAACAGATGACCTTTCAGGTAGCAGCCCAGTGCTCTAACTACTGTGCCCAAAGGGCCTCTTAATGCAGTATGGGGTAATATTTTTCTTGGATTAACACAGCGGTTGCAACAATGAGCTCAAATGGAACAATGATTGTGAAGATGGTGTGGCATCGCAGACTTTTTTCCTATTGCCCACAGGGTTGCTGTGGTTCAGAGGCTGCTCACATGCCCCAGACAGTAAGAACAGCAGCATAGACTTGGCCATGGAGGGGCGAGTCAATGTCATGGAGATACATTCACACTCCATATCAGTGCCCCCCTCCCAGGTGGCCTTATAATAGAGGTCTCGTACAGTATTTGTTTTTTGCACCTTATTTCACTCATCGTAATGTCTTCCAGATTCTTTCATGTTACAAAATGTTTCCCAGATCATTGTTCTTTATCGTTGCATAGTATTCCATTGTGCGAATATACCACAGTTTGTTTATTCATTCACCTGTTGATGGCCATCAAGGTTGATTTAATCTTTTTGCTATTGTGGACAGTGCAGCAATAAATATTGGTGTGCATGTATCTAAATTTATTTGTATGATAGCCCTTATTTCTGTAGGATATATTCCAAGAAGTGGGATTGCTGGATCATATGGTATTTCTATTTCTAGCTTTCTAAGAAGGCATAGGGTCGCCATGAGTCAGATCCGACTCGACGGCACTTGGCTTGGCAAGAAGGCATCAAATCAATTTCCAAAGTGATTATAACATTTTAATTCCCACCAGATCCACAGCTCTCTCTATCATTTACTGTTCTGTATTTTTTGGATTAATGCCAGCCTTGTTGAGGTGAGATGGTGTCTCATTGTAGTTTTACTTGGATTTCTCTAATGGCTAACAATCATGAGAATTTCCTCATGCACCTGTTGGCTGTCTGGATATCTTCTTTGGTGAAGTTCATATCCTTTGCCTATTAAGAAAAACATTATTATGATTAAGTAAAAATACACAGTCCAAATCAATTTTGCAAAACCTCCCCTCTACAATTTTATCTGCTCTCCCCACCCTGTGACAGCACACTGTTCCTTTTCATTCTTCTAGTATCCTACCAGTGAACACCTGTCCCCTCCTCTCTACCTTCTCCTCTCTAGAAATAAATCAGTAGGATGACCTTCTATAAATGTATAAAACCATAAGGTACACACATCACATGCTCACTCTGTGTCCCCAAGTCCAGTCCAATTTTTGTCTGAAGTGTTGACCTCAGTACTGGTGTCAGGTCTGGGCCAGGAGCAAGTCTAGAGGCCATGTTCCCAGGGGATGCTTCAGGTTGCTGGATCATCAGTTCTGGTCTATCAGTAGAGTTCTACACACCTCCTTTTCTCATGCTATGTCAGGGACTCTACACTGTGTCCCCTATCAAGGCTGTCTTTGGTGGTTAGGCACCATCTGGTTTTTCTGGTCTCATGCGCATGTAGTCTCACAATGATATAGGTCCTTCTGTCTCCTGGACTCATTTTTCCTTGTGTCTTTGAAGTTCTCAGCCATTATCTGTTCCAGGTAGATTGGGACCAACTGATGTTCCTCAGATAGCAGCTGGCTTTTAAGACCCCAGATGCAATTCACCAATACGGGGTGTAGAAGACTCTTACTTGCAAAAGTTTGCTAGTTATGCCAACTGAGTTCTATGTCACCTGTAAACACAGTCCCTAGACTCCTGTCCCTGCCACTATATCCTTTGATATGTTGGGTGGAATTTAGAAAACGTTTTAGCTTATGGTGCAGTCCGGTTATACTGACCTGCCTTCTACCGAGTGTTGTCACACCCTTTACCTAACCAAATTCCTATCGACTACCTAATCTTTGAACAACCCTCTCCCTCCCTCTCCACTTGTGTAGCCATCAAAGGGTCTTTTCTTCTGGGCATAAGTCCTTTTTTAAGTCCTTACAATAGTGGTCTCATACAGTACTTGTCCTTTTATAGCTGACTGATTTCCCTGAGCACGATGTCTTCTAGTTGATACCGGGTTATGAGATGCTTTCTGAAATCATCACTGTTCTTTATCATTGCACTGTGTTCCATTGTGTTCTATAGTTTGTTTATCTAGTCATCTGTTGATGGGCACCTAGGTTAATTCCATCTTTTTTTTACTATTGTGGCCTGCCCTGCAATAAATATTCATGTGCATGTAGCCATTTGTGTGACAGCCCTTATGTCTATAGGATATGTTCCAAGCAGTGGGGTTGCTGGCTCGTGTGGCATTTTTGTACCTAGCTTTTAAGAAAGCACTAAATTGCTTTACACAAAGGATGTATCAGTTTGCATTCCCACCAGCAGTGTAGGAGAGTTCCAATCTCTCCACAACCTCTCCAACATTGCTGTTTTGTTTTTTGGATTATTGCAACCTCATTGGGGTGAGACGGTATCTCATTGTAGTTTTGATTTTGATCTCTCTAATAGCTAATGATCATGAACATTTCCTCATGTGTCTTTTGGCTGCCTGGATGTCTTCTTTCGTGAAGTGTCTGTCCATGTCCTTTGGCCATTTTTTAGTTGGGTTATTTGTCTTTTTCTTGTTACTATTCTGCAGTACATTGTAGAATATGGAAATTAGATATTCATACAATATGTAATCGTCAAATATTTTTTACCATTCTCTAGGCAGTCCTTTAACTCTTTTGATGAGGTCTTTGGATGAGCTAAATGTTTGATTTTTGATAATTCCCATTTATCTATTTTCTTTTCTGTTGTTTCTGTTTATAGTCTGTTGAAGCTGTATATTAGAACTTCCTTTGTTGTCTCCATTTTTTCTTCCGCATTTTTTATCGTTTTAGGTTTAATATTTAGGTCTTTGATCCATTTTGATTTAGTTGGTGTGTAGGATGTGAAATATGGGTCTTGTTTCAATTTTATGCAAATGGGTATCAAATTTTGCCAGCACCACTTGTTAGAGATATTGTTTTTATTTCACTTTACAACTTTTGGACATTTGTCAAACATCAGCTGTTCATAGGAGGGTAGTGATATTTCTGGATTCTCTGTTTTGTTACATTGGTCTATATATCTGTTTTTGCACCAGTACCAGGCTGTTTTGACTACTGTGGCTGTATAATAGGTTCTAAGTTTGGGTACTGTGAGGCTTGCTGCTGTGTTCCTCTTCTTCCGTAGTATCTTACTTATTATCTTGGGTTTCTTCCCTTTCTAAACAAAGTTCATGATTTGTTTCTCCATCTCATGCAAAAGCGACATTAGAATTTGCACTGGGATTACATTGTATTTGTAGACTGTTTGGGGTAGACTAGACCTTTTCATTTTGTTAAGTCTTCTTATCCAGGAGATAGGAAGGTTTTTCCACTTCTGTGAGTCTCTTTTGGTTTCTTGCAGTAGGGTTTTTGTAATTTTTTCTGTATAGGTCTCTTATATCTCTGGTTAGACATATTCCTAGGTATTTTATCTTCTTGGGGGCTATTGTAAATAGTACTGATTTGGTGATTTTCACTTTGATGATCCCTTTGTTGGTGTAAAGGAGCCCTGCTGATTTATTTATATTTATCTTATATCTTGATACTTTGCTGAACTCTTCTATTTCTTCCAGTAGTTTAGTTATCGATTCTTTAGGGAAACTTTGGTGGCATAGTGGTTAAGAGCTATATCTGTTAATCGGAATGTCAGCATTTCAAATCCACCAGGTGCTCCTTGGAAACTCTATAGGGCAGTTCTAATGTGTCCTGTGGGTTCATTATAAGTCAGCATAGACTGGATGGCACTGGGTTTTGTTTTGGTTTAGGGTTTTCTGTATATACAATCATATTATCTGCAAATAGGGATACTTTTAATTCTTCTTTACCAGTGTAGATGCCCTTTATTTCTTTGTCTTGTCTGATTGCTCTGTCTAGAACCTCTAGTGCAATGTTGAATAGAAGTAGTGAGAGTTGGCATCCCTGTCTAGTTCTCATTCTCAGGGGGAATTCTTTCAGTTTCTCTCCATTCAGGATATTGTTGGCTGTTGGCTTTGCATAGATACTCCTTATTGCATCAAGGGATTTCCATTCTATTCCTATTTTGTTCAAGTTTTTGACATGAATGGGTGTTGGATTTTGTCAAATACCTTTTCTGCATCAATTGATAGAATGAAGTGATTCTTATACTTTGAATTATTTGTATGATTGATCACATTAATTGTTTTTCTGATGTTGAACCAATCTTGCATCCCTGGTATAAATCCTACTTGGTCATGATGAATTATTTTTTTGATATGTTGTTGAATCCTGTTGGCTAGGATTTTGTTGATTATTTTTGCATCTAGGTTCATGAAAGATATTGGTCTGTAACTTTCTCTTTTGTGTGTGGAATCTTTACCAGGCTTTGGCATCAGGGTTATGCTGACTTGATAGAATGAATTTGGGAATGTTTTGTCCCTTTCTATGCTGTGAAATAGCTTCAGTAGTATTGGAATTAACTTTTAGTACAATTCACCAGTGAAGCCATCTGGGCCAGCACTTTCACTCTTTGGTAGCGCTTTGATTACTTTTCAATCTCTTCTTTTGTGATGGGTTTATTAAGTTGTTCTACTTCCTCTTTGTGATTATTTTGGTAGGTGATGTGATCTAGAAATTTGTCCATTTCCTCTAGGTTTTCAAATCTGCTAGAGTGCAGTTTTTCGTAGCAGTCTGTTATGATACTTTTGATTTCAATTGGTCTGTTGTGATATCTCTTGTCTCATTTCTTATTCAGGTTATTTGTATCCTCTCCTGTTTTTCTTTTGTGAGGTTAGCCAATGGTTTGTCACTTTTGTTTATCTTTTTGAAAAATCGGCTTTTGTTTTTGTTAACTCTTTCAATTGTTTTTCTATTTTCTAATTAGTTCTGCTCTAATTTTTATTATCTGTTTTCTTCTGGTTCCTGAGGGGTTCTTTCAGTGTTTGTTCAAGTTGTAGGATTAATTCTTTGGTTTGAGCCCTTTCTTCCTTCCGGATGTGTGCATTTATAGAGCTAAATTGACCTCTGAGTACTGCTTTTGCTGTATACCGTAGGCTCTGGTAGGATGTGTTTTCATTCTCATTTGATTCCATGAATTTCTTTATTTTGTCTTTGATTTCTTCCATAACCCATGAATTTTTGAGCAAGGTGCTGTTGAGTTTCTATGAGCTCAAATTTCTACCCTTGTGTTTTCTGCTATTGATTTTGATTTCTATGGTTTTTTGGTCTTAGAAGATGCTTTGCAATAACTCAGTGGTTTGGATTTTGTTGAGAATTGCTTTATGGCTTAATACATGCTTTATTCTGTAAAATGTTTCATGTGTGTTGGAAAAGAAGGTGTACTTGTTTGTTGTTTGATAAAAAAGTTCTGTATATGTCTATGATGATGAGTTGGTTGATTGTCACAAGAAGATCTTCTGTATCTTTATTGAGCTTTTTTTGGGATTATCTGTCCATTACTGAAAGCAGAGTGTTGAAGTCTCCTCTTTGTAGGTCAGTTTTTGTTTATCCCTAGCTGCCTTTGAAGTTGTCTCCTTTAGTTTTGGCAAGTTTGATTATATCTCAGTGTCTTTCTTGTAGGATCTTCCTTGTGTGGAATTTGCTGAGTATCTTGAAAAGATATCTTCTCACTTTTTGATATCAGGGAATTTTTCTGTCAACAAATCTTTGACAAATGTCTCCATAATTTTTGTTATTGCCCTTGTTCTGGTACTCCAATCACTCTTAAGTTGTTCCTTGTAATACAGTCCCACACAATTCTTAGTGTTTTTTCATTTTTTAAAAAATACTTTAATCTGATTTTTTCTCAAATATGTTGGTGTCACGGGCTTTGTCTTTAATCTCACTAATTTGGTTTTCCATTGCCTCAGTTCTGGACTTTTTGCTTTCTATTGAAGTTTCTAATTCTGTAATTTTATTAATAATTTCTTGAATTTCTAATTCTTGCCACTTTATGGTTTCTTGTAGCCTGTCAATTTGTCCTTATTCTCTGTTGCATTTTTTCTTATCTCTTTCCTGATCTCTTAAAGAGTTCTAAATATTAACCTTTTGCATTTTACCTTTGATGATTCCAGAAAGTTCTCTTCATCTGTAAAATTTTTTGATTCTTTGTTTTGAGTGTTCTAAAGCCATTGTGGTCAGCCTCTTTAAGTGATTTGATATGGACTGTTGTTTCCAAAGCATCAATAAGTTGTTGAATTTATTTATTGTATGTTTGCTCACTGTGTTCTAGCTTCTTGTTTTGTTTTGTTTTGGAATGTCCAAATAGACTGCTAGTTTGTTTATTTGTACCTCTGAAGCTCTAACATCCTGTTACCAGGTGGCTATAGCTGGTAGGAGACATGCAAACTCAGGAGCCCATTTATTTTCTTGAATGAATTTGGTTCACATTTCTAGGTAGTCAGCCATCAAGTGTGTGGCTCAGCTGCTTGCCTTCAGTCCTAGGTGGGCAAGGGTGATTGGTGTAGACACAGATATCTGGCTGAAGCTTCTAAGAAAGGCAGAGGGCTATCAACTGTCTCTGAGTGTCTATGAGGATGGCATGTCCCCTCATGTTTAATTCTAGGTGAAGAAATGGTTTCCACTCTAAATTTACAGTTTGGGGGAGAGTGTTCCCCCTTTCCCTCATTTTGTTAAGTTGTTACCTCTTTAAGTCTAGAAGAATGGCTCAGGACAGGTTTAAGGTGTCCTACTTCTGGCTTGGTTAATGGCATCAGACTCCATAGCTGGGCACAGTGCAAAGAAGGGAGAGGGAAGCACTGGGAAAAGGGAGAGAGGTTTATTCTGAAGGAAATATTTAAATCCACTTGCAATCAGTAGACTCAGTCACTTAGCCTTTGATTGTCAATTACTGCTTTTCACTGATTCTGGAGGCTTGAGTGTACTGTCCTCTGCTCTTTGCTGCTGAGGAAGACACCCTCCAAATATCATTGCTCCACTTAACCACAATTGCTAGCTGTTCAAGTCTGACCAGTGCCAGGTACTTCTGGACTTACTGTTCATTTTCCATTGCTCAGTCTGATTTCTTAACTTCTCATTTGATGTTCAGAGCTCCTAGGATATCATATGTAATTGATTTATATGGTTTTAGGGGTCTTTGTTGTTAGAGGGATCAAAGAGGCTATCAACTATTCCACCATCTTAGCCCCTCTCCCCCTGCCATGGTGTTTTCAATTGCCTTGGCTATATGCATGCAATATCTTGACAATGGATCAGAAAGAATACAAATTGCTGCCTTTGAATTGACAAAGAATAGTAAATATACCACGGACTACCAAAAGAGCAAACAAGTATATCTTGGAAGAAGTACAACCAGAATGCTTCTTAGAAGCAAGAATGGAAAGATTGTGTCTCATGTATCTTGGACAGTTATGAGGAGGAATCAGTCCCTGGAGAAGGACATTTTGCCTGGTAAAGTACACAATCAGTGAAAAAGAGGGAGACCCTTAATGAGACGGATTAGCACAGGCTGCAACAATGGGTTCAAGGATAACAATGATTGCGAGGATGGCACAGGACCAGGCAGTATTTCCTTCTGTTGTATATACGGTTGCCATGAGTCAGAACTGGCTTGACAGCACCTAGCAGTAACAACATGCATTGTTGAAGGTTTCTCATGAACAATTTTAGACCTGGTTGAATTATTTTATGTAGTCCTTTGCTTTTGTGAATTATTGTCTGCTCACCTAAAACATACTTCAATTTTTTAATGTATTTTTTAAATTTCTGTACAGCAAATTTCATTTTTTGTGTATAATTTGACGTGCAAGAAGCCATATATGCCATCACTGCCATCAAGATACTAAACAGCTTTCTCCTGTTCTAACAGTTTCTTCATGGTGACTCTTTGTAGTCACAGTATTGCCACACACTTTATCCTTGTGAACCCCTGTTCTGTTCCGCGTCTCTAGAGTTTTGCTGTCTACCAGTTCTCACATAAATGGAAGTCTATAGTCTGTCACTTTTTGAGTATAGTGTTTTTCATCACTCATTTACTGACTGAAGAACACTTGGGGTTTCTAATTTTTGGAGATTACAGATAAACTGCTATGAGTAAATATCTACATAGTTTTGAATAAATATAATAATTCATTCATCTATGATGACAGTATATTTACTTTTGTAAGAAAATGACAAAATGCTTTCCAGAGTGGCTATACTGGTTTGCTTTTCCACTGGTGGTGTGTGAGAGTTCCAGTGAATAGATTTGTTTACATACTGTACAATATATTTCTTATTATGTGCTATCCTCACCAACACAAGGCATTTTGTGTGTGTGTGTGTGTGTGTGTGTGTGCGTGTGTGTGTGTGTGAGAGAGAGAGAGAGAGAGATTCTGATAGAATAGTGGCAGTGGCATTTCAATGTTCTTTTAATTTGTATTACCCTGATCACCAACATCACCATGTGTCTGTTGGTTTGCTGTGCTGTGCGGGTTCGCATGTTGCTGTGATGCCGGAAGCTAGGTCAGCAGTATTCAGATGTAAGCAGGGTCGCCCATGGCCGACAGGTTTCTGCTGAGCTTCCAGACTGAGGCAGACCAGAAAGAAGGATCCAACAGTCTACTTTTGAAAACAATTAGTAGGTGACAAAACTTATAAATAGCAACAGAACATTGTCAAATATAGTGCTGGAAGATGAGCCTCCCAGTTTGGAAAGTGTTCAAAAGACTACTTGGGAAGAACTACTTCCTCAAAGTAGAGTCAATGACATGGATGAAGTTAGGCTTTCAGGATCATCACTTGCCAGTGTGACACAGCTCAAATGAGGAGAAACAATTGCAAACATCCATTAATCATAAAGTGGAATGTATGAAGCATGAATCTAGGAAAATTGGAAATCATCAAAAATGAAATGGAACACATAAACACGGATACCCTAGGCATCAGTGAGGTGAAATGGACTGGTGTTGAACATTTTGAATCAGACAAGCAAATGGTCTGCTATGCCAGGAATAACAACTTGAAGAGCAAAGGCATTGCATTCATTACTAAAAATAATATTTCAAGATCCATCCTGAAGTACAATGCTGTCAGTGGTGGGATAATATCAGTATACCCACAAGGAAGGTCAGTTAATGCAACTATTATTCTAAGTACTGCATCAACCACTGAGGCCAAAGATGAAGACACTGAAGATTTTTATCAGCTTCTGCAGTTCGAAATTGATTGAACATGCAATCCACATGCATTGATAAGTACTGGTGATTGAAATGTGTTTGGAAATAAAGGATACCCAAAAAACCAAACCCACTGCTGCTGAGTTGATTCCAACTTACAGCAACTCTACAGACATAGCGGAACTGCCCCATAGAGTTTCCGAGGAGTGCCCGGAGGATTTGAACCACTGACCTTTTGGTTAGCAGCCAGAGTACCTCACCACTGTGCCATCAGAGTTGACACAGAAGAAGGATAGGGAGTTTGAAACTGTGGCCTTGATGATAGAAATGATGCTGGAAATTGCATGAGAGAATTTTGCAAGACCATCAACTTTTCCACTGGAAGTACCTTTTTTTACCAACATAAACAGCAACTATACAGATGGACCACACCAGATGGAATACACAGGAATGAAATCAACTACAGCTGTGGAAAGACAAAAAAAAAAAAAAAACCCTCAGTATCATCAGAACAAGGTCAAGCACCGACTGAAGCATTGACCATCAATTGCTTATACGCAAGTTCAAATTGAAACTGAAAAGGATTAGGAAAAGCCCATAAGGGCTGCAATACAACTTCAATTGCATCTCACCTGAATTTAGAGACTATCTCTAATATTGATTTGATGAGTTGAACACTAACTAAAAAGAAAGAAAAGTCCAAACTCGATGTCAAAAGAGTTTGAAACTTGCTGTTGAACATCAAGTAACCAAAGCGAAGGGAAGAAATGACAAAGCAAAAGAGCTGAAGATTTCCAAGGCCAGCTCAAGGCGACAAAGTAAAGTATTATAGTGACATGTGCATTGAGCTGGAGATAGAAAACCGCAAGGGGGTAACATACTCTGCATTTCTCCAGCTGAAAGAACTGAAGAGATATTTCACATTTCGTGTTGTAGTGGTGAAGATTTCACAGTGAAAATATTAAATAATACAGGAAGCATCAAAAGAAGATGGAAGAACTTCACAGAATCTTTATACAAAAGTAATTGGTCGACATTCGAACCATTTGAAGAGATACGATCAGGAACCCGTGGTACTGAAGACAGAAGTTGAAGCTGCAGTGAAGGCAACGGCGAAAAACAAAGCTCCAGGACGTGATGGAATATCAATTACATGTTTCAACAAACAGATGCAGAGCTGGAAGTGCTCACTTGCTTTGGCCAAGAAATTTGCAGGACAGCTACCTGGCCAACCAAGTCGAAGAGATCCGTAAGTATGCCTATTCCCAAGAAAGGGATCCAACTGAAGTTGGAGATGGTGGAATCACATCATTACCATCGCATGCAAGTAAAGTTTTGCTGAAGTCTTTCAAAAGTGGCTGAAGCAGTATATTGATGAGGAACTTCCAGAAATTTAATCCAGATTCAGGAGGGGATATGGAACCAGGGATATTATTGCTGACGTTAGATGGATGTTGGCTGAAAGCAGAGAATATCAAAAAATACGTTTACCTATAGTATATTGATTATGAAAAACCACGTGACACCCTTCCAGAATTCTGAATCACATGCCTATGTTTACATGGGTGTCATGGAGGAATAGACATTTTTCAGTTGTTCCCCTCAGTAGGAAAAAGTAATTCTGATTTTAAGTAGTAGAAAGTATTATGAGAGAGAGAGGAAGGAAGAAAGAAAAGAAAGAAAGAAAGAAAGGAGAAGAGAAAGAAAGAGAAAGAGTAAGAAAGAAAGAGAGAGAGAGCGAAAAGGCAGTATAACAACAGATAACTATAAGGCCATGCACAGCTAGTAGTTTATGTCACCTAATAGAAAAAGGCAGAACTAGTTAGGGTTTTGTCGCTTTCCTGTGCCTAATGCTGATTTAAATTTATGTCAGATTTTCCCATGTGTTTTAACTTTGCATTACACTGTGTAGAATCTTACCAGAGGAAAAAAATTACTGTAAAGAAAAGAGTTTCAAAATCCATGAAATTCCTTAAAACTGAGAACAGTGTGGAAGAGATGGCTGAAGAATATGCTGTTGATTTATAGGGACCATTTGGTAATGTAACAACTTTTAAAATATTTTTATTGGGCAGCTCCAGCTACATTTCTGAAATGTGTATTAAGACAGCTCAGCTTAATTTTTAAATACCTCAGGTGACTGATGTTCCACGATCTGAGTCCAACTTAGTTTTCCATAAAAATTTTCCATCTGTGTTTTGGTGTGAATATTCTAACCTTCCTTAATTATGACTTTTGAATATACCTTTCTATGGGAGGTGCATCTTTTTTTTTAATCTAGAAAATTCTTTCTTACGGAATTGATCATGAAGCTTCTGGAAGAATGACTGCAGAATGATCACCCAATTATCTGGGCGGAACAATAAAAGGAAACACATACCCCACTTTATGTAACTACAAAACCGTGTCTCTCTCGGTGTGCAGTATCGGTGACACAACTTCACTGCGTTTTCCCTTAAACTCGCTCGACTTCTTTCTTCTTTAACTGAGGACACCACTGTGCTACTGTTTTTCCTGCGACTGTGGGGAGAATTGGAGAGTTTGGGCTGTGAAATTCTGAGAAACCTGAATTTCACTGTACTGTCTGCCAATAATTTTTCAAAAATATTTTCACAGCACTAGCTCTGTATCTAGCCTTCATCACAAATTACTGTCTTCATATTTTGCTCCAAATGAATTTTATTCACAGCAGATAATACCTGGAAAGGATGATTTGTGATAAATCATGAAAATCTTATTTATTGAATGCCCAGTGTTTGAGGTATTATTTGTGTGATTGTGGACAAGGAAGAGGAGGTCATTACTTCCAATGAAATTAAAAATGTCTCAGGAAATGAGCAACAATACACGCAACACAAAAATGTGCAATAGGCGAGTACAGAACACAGACGGGAAACACCTAAGCAAGACTCAGTTCCGGGTGTCAGGAAACTTCTGCTCAGGCCGCCCTGCAGCAGTCGAAGCCTGCAGTCGGAGGGAGAGGTGAATGTGCTATGACAAGGAAAAGAACTGAAAAAGCCACTGTGTGTTCCGAGGTCTGATGGTAGAGTCCTTGGGGGCCCAGATAGCTATGTGTTCATCCAGGAACTGAAAGGTGGGGGTTTGAATGCACTCAGGCACTTTGGAAGAACACTGTGGCACTACACTTTCAAAACAATCAGACGCTGAAAGTCAGCTTAAAGGCAATTGGTTTCTTAGTTTCAGTGGTAATCACTGAAAGAAATGATACATAGCTGTAAAACCCGAAGAAGTAATTTTGGAGGGTGCACTAATAAATCTTTATTATGTATTAGATATCCTTAGATTATCTTAAAAGACTATAGATTAAAAAAATCTGCTCTTACAAAATTACCTATAAAAAATAAGTATGTGGATAGATTCGTTATAAAGTCTTATTCTTATTAATTACAAAATAAGATGGTGTAAGACTTTGACATTAATCAAAACAAGTCTAGGAAGTGTGTTTCCATAGTTCTGAATTTGCCAGATTGTCAGAGGCTGTGCTACCCTCTTCCTTGGAAAGAAGCCTAAGCACACTACTCTGTTCTGCTCTGTGAGTGACGGTTTCCTGGCCAACCAACTGGAAGAGATACATATTTGTGCCTATTCCAAACAAAGGTAATCAAAGACATGTGGAAATTATCAAACAATATCATTAACATCATATTACAAGCAAAATTTTGCTGAAAATTATTCAAAAGCAGTTGCTGCACTACATACAACAAGGAACCACCAAAAGTTCAAGCTGATTGAGGAGAGGACTTGGAGTGACAGATGTCATTGCTGGTGTCACCTGGATTCTGGCTGAAAGCAGAGAACAACAGAAAGATGTTTCATGGACTGTGCAAAGGTACTCGACAGTGTGAACCGTAACAAATTATGGATAATATTGCAAAGAATAGGAATTCTAGAATACCTAACTGTGCTCATGTGGAACCTGTCCATAGATCAAGATGTAGTCACTGAATGGAACAAGGGGATACTGCCTAGTCTGAAACCAGGAAAGCTGTGTGCCAGACTTGTGTCCTTTCACCAAGCTTATTCGTTTAGCATGCTGAGCAGATAATACAAAGAGCTGGACTATGAAGAAGAATGAGACACCCGGGCTAGATGAAGACTTAGTAACAACCTGCAGTGTGCCGATGACAAGACGTAGCTTGCTGGCAGTGAAGGGGACTTGAGGTATTTGTGATGAAGAATGAGGACTACAGGTTTTAGTACGGGTAGCACCTCAACACAAAGAAAAAGAAATCCTCACAACTGGACCAGTAAGCATCACCGTGATGAGTGGAGAAACGTATGAAGCTGTCAAGGATACCCTATGACTTGGATCAACAATCAACGCCTCTGGAAGCAGCTGCTAAGAAATTGTATCAGGTCTAGTGAGGGGCACATTTGTGAAAAAAGACATAGTGTGGAAAAGGAATGACGTCACTTTGAGGACAAGAGTATGCCTGACCCAAGCCTTCGTATTTCTGATGGCTTTACACACATGTGAAAGCTGACCAGTGACTAAGGAACACCAAAGAACTGATGCCTAGTACGTATGGCAGTGGCAAAGAGCAGTGGAATGCCAGAAAAACAAACAAATCTCTCTTGGGGGAAGTACAGCCAGGGTGTTTCTTGGGAGCGAGACTTTGTCTCACATACTTTGGACTTACTATCAGGAGAGACCACCCCTCAGGGAAGGACATCGTGCTTGACAGAAGGTGAGCAATCAAACAGAAGGCCCTTTCTGCCAGATTGATTGGCACAGCGGCTACAGCAATGGGCTTAAACATAACGAAGACTGTGGAAACGGTGCAGGACTTGACAGGGTTTTGTTCTGTTGTGTATAGAGTCACTGTGATCCAGAACCAACTTTAAGGCACCAAACAACAACAGTGACAGTGACAGAGCTTTTAGCATCATAGGAACACCCATGTCACCATGGAATGACAAACTGACACATGGAGGTAGAAGAGAGACCTGATGATTGACCTCTGAAAATCAGCTGAAGAAACGCTGTGAGTCACAAGAGAATGCTGTCTAGTGTAGTGCTGGAAGATGAGCTCCCTGGGTTGCAAGGGACTCAGAATACACGGTAGCCTCACTGGGGGACTAAAGCACGCCAGTAACTGTTAGGATGGCACAGCGCTGGGTAACGTTTCCCTCTGCTGTACAGGGGCCACCATGAGGTAGAGCCCACTCAATGACAGCTAATCACAATGCCAAAAAAAAAAAAAAAAAAATGCACCGGATGAGGAACTGTTGAATAACTAGAAGCAAAAAGCAGAAGAAGCAAGGCAAAAGAGGAGACAGACAGGTAAGGGGCTCTCACCGCGACGCCTGCCCACCTTTGATCCCTGGCCTTGCCGTGACCATTTTTAAAAATTAATGTCATACATCCTATTCCACATCTTAGTCTCCAGTTCTCCCCACAGCCACAGAGAAAACACTAGCACAATGGTGGCCACAGTTAAAGAAGAAAGAAGTCGCGTTTAAGGGCAAACGTAGGGAAGGTGTGTCATCGATACTGTATGCTAGGGATAGACACTTTGGTGGTTACATAAACACGAATATATGTTTCCCTTTATTCTTCCACACTGAAGTGCAGGTCTTCTGGGGAACTCCTGGTTGGCCTCTCAGCCTCTGAACTCCGCTTGCTCCTCAGTGTCACTCATCAGCTTGTAAATTGTTACAGGAATACAGTGCTTCCCAATCTGGACCGGCAACCTTAATGGTTGTCATATGTGGCTGCAATTTATTTTTATCTTGGGAAAGGAAAACTTTGACTAAGAAATCACTACATATTTATTTTAATATTTCTTGAGCAGAAATATGTTTTGTCTTGTTTTGCCTTTTGGAAGAGTTGAAAAGAAAGGATTTGGAAAATATTAAAGGTAGCAGGACTTTTTTTTTAAGCCATTTAAGTATTAAGAATATCTGAACTTTTGACACTTTTGGAATGTTATCAGAAATAGTCTCCTGAGCATTAAAAATCTATTATTGTCAGTGTAACGTATATAAGCTTCTTCCAGGATGAATTACAGGTTATCCTCAACTTATAAATGTTTCAAGTTCCAACAAACTACACTCACCCCTTCATTTTTTGGTACATTTTATCATTCGTAATAAGCACTACATACAAAGTTGTAGAATGTGGTTTGCTGATGTTATGCTCAGATGTTTATGGGTAGAATTAGCTGAAGGTTTTCTAAACTGAATCAGAGGCCTCAGTTGCTTGAAAATATGGACCCATATATGTTGATCACTTGACTAAGGTAGATAGGCAGATTCTGGAAGGAGTGAGACATCCCACAGAAATATGGAGGTGTCGGGGTAAGAGGAAAGGCCTATGCACACAAGTCTAATTTACTGGCCAGAATGCCATCCCCATGCCCAGAGATTCTCCAGATGATCCAGAAACTTCCACAAGTGGAGTGATTCTCACAACCGACAAAATGTCAAAGTCATCCAACTCTTTGATTGCTGAAGTACGTTTCTATGACTCGTGTACTGTTCATGTATGTATGTGTGTGAGTTCATACATAATGAATATTTCCAACCCCAAAGACAGATGAAAATCATATTTATAAAGCTACTGATAAAAGCAACAATAATGAAAACTAAAAAGAAAAAAAAATGAAGTATGCAACTTCAGAACCGATTTATACAGAATCATTGGAACTGAAGCCTGTCATAAGTAGTTTTTGTTGTTGTTAGGTACCATCGAGTCAGTTCTACCTCGTAGGGACCCTACACAAAGCAGAGCGAAATACTGCCCAGTCCTGTGTCATGTCTAAAGTCATTTTTATGCTTTAGCCCACTGTTGCAGCCATTGTGTCAACCCATCTCAGTGGGGGTCTTCCTCTTTTTCACTGACCCTCCACTCTACTAAGCACGATGTCCTTCTCCAGGGACCGATCCTTCCTGACAACATGTCCAAAGTATGCAAGACACAGTTTTGCTGTCTTTGCTTCCAAGGAGCACTCCAGTTGGACTTCTTCCAGAACAGATCTGTTGGTTCTTTAAGCAGTCCATTGTACATTTAACAGTTTTATACATTACCACAATTCAAAGGTTTCAATTCTTCTTCTGTCTTCTTTATTTACTGTCCAGTTTTGCATGCATATGATGTGATTTAGAATACCATGGCTTGGGTCAGGCACACTTTAGTCTTCAGGGTGACATTTTCACTTTTCAACACTATAAAGAACTCCTTTGCAGCAGATTTTCCCATGCAATGTATCTTCTGATTTCTTGCCTGTTGCTTCCATGTCATAAGTTAGAAACTAATTGTATATTTATATTCTCTAAAAAGTTTTGCTTGAGTTTGTATAAACTATGGAAAGAAGTTTTGTGTGGAGTTCATTTAGAAAAATAGCCTTAGAAGAGACAAGCAAAGTAGCTATCATACTGCTTCTTCATCTACATACTGCTTTCTCATCCGTAATATATTTTCTAATATTTTACCTATTTGTCACAGTATGCTATTTAGATATTAATATCATCTCTGTTTTGTAGATAAAAGTGATGCTTTAAAGAATGAACGAATAATGTGATAGTGCCTTAGGCTTGGCACTAAGGCTGAGATGCCAAGTTATTCCACAGACTTTTCTGCTAGGTGGAAAACGAGACTGCTGCTAACGCAGACGGAATGGGGGCAAGTCTGGTCAGAGGTCAGATGACAGGGCTAAGTCAGCAAAGAGAGTGAAGAGAGAACCAATTCATGGAAAACTGTCTGCTGTGACATGTAGGGTGGTATGAAAACACCCTGGAAAGAGAGTCTGGAGACTTCCAAATCTTATAAATATATTCATTAGTGCTAGTTCGGCCCTAAGCTCTTACTAAAGTGAAATGTAGTTTCCATCGCAGTGAATTGGAAGATTCGGCATCTTTCCTCCTTTTGGTGTCATTTAGCTGTGGCATAAATCATATGTTGACGACATAGCTTGAAAACGTCCTATGATTTTCTATCACCAGGAATGAAATGCCTTGTGCAGTATACAAGGGTCTTTCTCATCTCACTATTTACCTTTCCAGCTTCATCTCCTGACATTCCTCATTCCTATGTCCACTTTACTGTATCCTCACTAAGTTCTTGTACTTATTTTAAAATCTATTTCCATCTCATGACTTGTAAATATCTATACTATGTTTGATGAGAGTCATGCAGTTGATTTGTTTATATCTATTTTAGGACATTTATTTATCTTTACCATAAATGTACCTAAAATCCACTGTCATTGAGTCAATTGCAACTCATAACGACCCTATAGGACACAATAGAACTGCTCCATAGAGTTTCCAAGTACTTCCCAGTAGATTCAAACTGCCAACCTTATGATTAGCAGATGTGGCACTTAATGACTACACCACCAGGGATTCCACTAACCACTGTAATCTCCAAAATTACAATTCATGCCACCTACATCTCTGATTTTCAGGGTCCATGAAATACAGGATGGACTGGAATTGTGGCTGAAGTGGGAGTAACGTAAACAGAAGTTAATGTTTGCTAAATTTACTGTCTCATGGTGGTCAGGATTATGTCAACTTGGCTACTCCATATTTGGCTGCTGTATTAAGTGGCAGGCTGGGGTTTGTGGTGGCTCCCCACCTCTCTGCTCTCATCTCCCTACCTTCCACTACCAGTGCTGGTCTGCTCACGTAGCCAGCAGCTCCTGCTCTCTTCTTCTGGCGTCTGGTTTCGGGACTTGAACTAGCAGCTGTTGGACTCATCAGTCCTTACAGTCAGCACTTGAGAGTCCTGTTTCCTACTCATAGTGACCTTATAGGACAGAGTAGAACTGCTCCACAGTTTCCAAGGGGCACCTGGCAGATTTGAGCTGTCGACCTTATGGTTAGCAAACGTAGCACCTAAGCACTGTGTCATCAGAGTTCGAATGTTATTTTAAGGAGACAAATAAACTGAGTTTATTCTTTTTCTTATCCAATCTCTGTGTTTCAGGGTCTAAGTTGTTATTATTAAATGCCTTTTGAGTCAGTTCTGACTCACAGCAACTCTATGTACAACAGAAAGAAATACTGCATGGTCCTGTGTCATCTTGACAGTCCTTGTCATGCTTGAGCCCGTTGTTGCAGCTGCTGTGTCAGTTCACCTCTTTGAGAGTCTTCCTCTTGCTGGATGACCCTCTAACCACACATGACGTCCTTCTCCAGGGATGCATCCCTCCTGAAAATGTGTCCAAAGGATGTGAGGCATAGTCTCCCCATCCTTGCGAGAATTCTGATTGCACTTCTGCAAAGACGGGTCTGCTTGTCCTGTGTTTTGTTTAGTCGCACGGGTTAAAGTCTTTCTTGACACAGTAGTTGCAATAATGGACTCAAACACAGCAAAGACGGTGAGAATGGCTCAGGGGCCCAGCAGTGTTTCACTCTGTTGCATGCAGGGTAGACATGAATTGGAACCAATCTGACAGTACCTAACAAAAATGACAAACATCTTTTTGGCATCCTTTGCTTTCAGATGAGATCCATCTGACATCAGCACTGATATCCCTCATTCCACAACATCTTCTGAACTGGCTTGAATTTCTGGTCATTCCTTGTTGATGTACTGCTGCAAGGTTTTCAATTATTTTCAGCATAATTTTACTTGCATGTGATACTGACGATATTGTTTGATAATTTCCACATTCTGTTGGATCCGTTTTCTTTGGAATAGGCATGTGTATGGATGTCACTGAGTTACGTACTAGGAATTCAAAAGTAACTGAGAGACAATCCTCCGCAATTTCAAGTCTTGAACATTGAATTCAGTACTCAAAAATGTTGAAGAATTTATTGGCATTTCCCAATAACTAGACTAAGCAAGTACACACAGAAATGAACAAATCTATCTTGGAAGACGTACAGCCAGAGCGTTCCTTAGAAGCAAGGGCGGCAAGACTACGCCTTGCATACTTTGAACATGTTATTAGGAGGAATCAGTCCCTAGAGAAGAACATCATACTCGGTAGATCAGAGTGTACAGAGACTGAAGTTTATTTGTGGTCACCAGGAATAGTAAGGAAGAAGGGGAAAAATATGGTTTAGGAAGCACTGAATTTCTCTTCACAGTGATATAAAATTTGGCAAGTGACATTAGTGATGGTTGCACAACACATATGAGTCATCTCTGTCATTCACTGAATTATGTTGTTGTTGTTGTTAGGTACCTCTGAGTTGATTCCAACTCACAGTGACCCTATATACAACAAAACGAATGACTTCCCAGCTCTGCCCATCCTGGCAGTCATTGCTCTTCGAGCCCACTGTTTCACTTCAGTGGCGGTTGATCTCCTTGAGGGTCTTTCTGTTTTTCACCAAGCATTGTGTTCTTCTCCAGGGACTGGGCCCTTCTGATGACATCTCCAAACACATGAGATGAAGTCTTCAAGGAACATTCTGGCTACACATCTTCCAAGACAGATTTGTTAGTATCTCTAGCAGTCTATGGTATGCTGAATATTCTCTGCCGACACCATGATTCAAAGATATCAACTCTTGGGTCTTCTTTATTCATTACCCAGCTCTTCTATGCAAGTGAGGTGATTGAAAACACCGTAGCTTGTGTCAAATGTACATTAGTCCTCAAAGTGACATCTTTGCTTTTTAATACTATAAAGAATTTTCTTGTGGCAGATTTGCCCAGTGTAATACATCATTTGATTTCTTGATTTCTGCTTCCATGAATGTTGACTGTCTGTCCAAGTAAAATGAAATCCTTGACAACTTCAATCTTCTCTCTGTTTATCACGATGGTGCTGATTAGTTCAGCTGTGAGGATTTTTTCTCTGTATGTCGAAGTGTAATCCATGTTGAAGTCTGTGATCTTTGATCTTCATCAGTACGTGTTTCCAGTTTTCTTCACTTTCAGCAAGGAAGATTGTTTTATTTGCATAATACAGGTCATTAATGAGTCTTCTTCCAATCCTGATATCACATTCTTTTTCATTTGCTGATCCTACAAGTTAAATAAATATGGTGAAAGGATACAACCCTGATGCACACCTTTCCTGATTTTGAACCATGCTGTCCTCCGTTCTCTTTGAGTGACACCCTGTTGCTCTATGGTTCTTTATGAGCACAAATGCATGTTCTGGAATTCCCATGCTCTGAAATGTTACTTGTAATTACAGTCTACACAGTTGAATGCCTTTGTATGTCAATAAAACACAGCTAAACATCTTTCTGGTATTCTTTGCTTTTAGCCAAGACCCGTCTGATCACGGCAGTGATGTCTTTTCTTCCTCAACTTCTTCTGAAACTGGCTTGAATTTATGACAGTTCCCTGGCAATGTAGTGTAGCAACCATTTTTAAATTTTCTTCACTGAATTAGTTACAAGAAAAATAAATGTTGCATTATGTATATTTACAACAAAAAATCAATTAATTAATTAATGAACTTGTTGACAATTTTATGCATATTCAAAGAGACTCACCACTACAATGAGGCACGTGGAAACACGCGTGAGGGGACAGCAGGACGAGACAAGGATGTTGAGTTTTGAAGAGGAATAACGAAAGCGTTCAGGCTGTGATAGCTATCTAAATATTAGCAAGTTATTTTAATGTTACATGACAAATCATGAAGTCCCTATGCCTGGATTTATTCCACCAAAACATGAGTGAGGTCTCGTGAAAAGGATGACAGGGTACTGTTGGGTAGTTTTGTCAGAACTACTCAAGACCTCGTGATTCTTGCTTATCTCAAATGTTTTTATAATTAACTGTAAATTTTAATGTACTGAAAGTTTGTAAAATTTAGGGAGAAAGTGTAGTAATAAGACATTCTTAAAGCTGTTCTGAATTTTCTTACATATGTATCTGCTTAATGCTATGCAAATCAGACAATGTACAAGTAATGAGAACTTGGCATATCATTCAAAAAATCAGCACCACTGAATCAATTCCAACTTACAGGGTCATGGTGAGTCAGAATTGCCTAGAAGGTGATGGCTTTTTGAATGCTATGCTACGTTCTCATCGTCTGTACATTTCCTTAGTTGACCTGATTCTGCCCTTTTCCGTGTTTGTGTCTGCATAAACCCTGCATCACCTGCATCTCACCCTTCGGATCCAGGAAAGGGGTGAGACTTTTCACACCTGATCAATGCTGCAGATTATGGTTGAAGATGTCCTTAGTCAGCTAGCAGTTGTTAGTTCTCAAAGTCCATTGTCAAAGCTAACTTATAACCAAGCATATGAGAGATCCCATGATTGTATAGTGCTGTGACAGCTAACAGTGCCATTCCTTAAATTAATCATTTGAAGAACTCATTTTTCTTTTCCTTTTTCTATAGAACCTAGATTTAGTTTAGGAAATAATTTTTACTGTGATGGCTTACAGATTCCTTATTCATTATATAAATTTTTCAGAAAGCTGTAGTGCTGGGAAAATTAAATAAATGTCCCAAACCAGCTACTCCTAGAAAATAATTTCTTCATGTACCTTAGACAATCCGTTATAAGAAAAAAAGTATGTGTGCCTCATAGCTGGTTTCAGGAGCAAAATTAAAACTTATCCCTTTAAACTAGTTTTTAACATATTTTCAAGGGACCTGGAATTTAAAGAAGGTTGAAACAAATTTCCTCCCTGTAGTCATATTATTAAACAAAAATAAATCCCTGTCAAGGAAGCCCCCAAAGAAATACAGTAAATGTATACATTTACGCAATCATCCCACCAAAAATGCTGGGTTAGAAAGATTTGGAATGCTAGCACTCCAGTGGAAATCTGTTGCTCCACATTCACTGGGAACCACATGAAGGGATGTCTCGCATCTGTGTGTTTCCCCCATTTTCCAGAAAGTTTCTTTGCTTTGTTTGTTTTTACTTTTAGTGGGTTGCTCTTTTTCCAAGGTGTTGTGGAGGGTGAGAAGAGGAGAGAGCAGCTAGAAAATAAGAACTTGAGAGTGGTTTGAAAACTGACAAACATCAGCTTTGCAGTCGTTCTTTGTCTGCTCCAGCCTGACAGTAATTAGAAACAGCTGGAATTCTCCCTCTCCCTTCTCTCCCGGCCAGTATATAAAGTGCTCATTCATCAATTTCCTTCTTGACTCCTGCTATCCACATGTAAATGTGCAATGCATCCTATTAATCATTTAGGACACTTAACGGAAACAGTTTGGCCCTGCAATTTATGTGAGCTATATACTTTTGTCTCACATTGTTTAAGAGAAATGTGCATGCTTCTATCACAGAAGCAACCTTCAGTCATCCTTAATAAAAAGGGCTTCTTGGTTTCTAATTCTTTGTTTTAAAATATACATGTCCTATCTCAACTAATTAAATAAAATTTGACATTAAGATAGACACACTATTGTACTCTTCAAGCTGTTAAGAAGGCTTCAACATTATACTGACAGAACCTTCTAGAAAAGTGATCATTTTCATATATGTCATGACTTAAGCATCACTTGTTTAATTAGAAGCATTTGTAAGGTCTTAGATGCATTAGTTTTATAGGATTTCCTTTCTCAGCCCTCATTACAGAACTGACAGATATTCAAATGTATAGTTATTACACAGCTACAGCAGCAGACTTTCAGATGTTAACATTATCAATGATCAGTGATATCAGTTAAACTGAGATACACAGTGACGTATTTGAAAATAATAGAAAATTTCCATGTGAGGACTCCTGCATGACTTTGTGAAGGGTATCTTGCTTAGAAACGATGTGTGGGTCACATGTTGCAGATAATTCTAGCGTATTAATAAAAAGAAATACACATAACCTTCCAAAGGACTTGGAAATTTGAGAAACATTTTAGTGTCATGTGGAACCCAGAATCAAGAGATGGACTATCAATGTCTGTTTCATGTGTTTTAAGCACTGCCTGATGATTAATTGTGACATGGTAGTGGAGGATCCTATTGATTTGTCTTTCCTGCTTATGTATCGTCGGTTAGTAAGATGAAGTTTTACCATCCTAGCTTCTGAAGAGCAGTGTGGTTATTTTTCTAAAATGAATCCTTTTGGTCCTTGGGTTGTACATGGTGCAGGTAGCGTTCTTTGCCGCATCACAGCTTGCATACATACATCAGCTATTGTCTTCCCTTTTCACTGTCCATATTTTACAAGCACATGAGCTGACTGGAAATATAATGACTTGGGCCAGGATTTTAGACATCAGAGGCCATCTTGTTGTCTGCATCTTAAAGAGCTCTTCTGAAACAGGTCTGCCCATGCAGCACATCATTTGTTTTCTTGTTTGCTGCTTCCTTGAATGGTGATTGTTGGCATAAGTAGAATGGAACCATCGACAACTTGAACTTCTTTTCTAGTTGTTATGCTGTGGCTTATTGGTCCAGTTGTGACAGTTTTTACTTGCTTTATATTCAGGTATAATCTGTACTGAAGGTTGCAAACTTTGACTTTCATCGGTAAATACTTTAAGTCATCTACATTTTCAGCAGAAAAGATTGTTTGCATACATGTGCCTTTCCCAAGTTAGTGTTGTGGTGCAACAGGGTGGCAGGTGTCATGTGTTGTGGTTGGATACCAAAGAAAGGAGAGTGGCAACTCTCTTTTGACTTAGATGCTTCTGAGCTTCCCTGTAGAGTGGTGATCATAAAAAACACTTGGGCAGAGATATGGAGTCTTCAATGTGTATATATTTTTTTAAAAATTCATTGTTAGCTTTTTTTAAGATGAAAAATAAACGTGAATGTTCAGCTCATTTGCTTTAAGAAGCACATAGGTGGTAAAATTCTGAGTATAATAGACATCAAGTCAATAATTCATATCCACTAAGGGTGAAGTACGCACTGGTAGGCCACAGGGAAGGCAGGACAAGAGGTTCACTCATCTGAGGTCTGTTTCTCTTTGTTTATCTATTCAAAAATCTCTTGTAGTTGTTAACAAGAAAAATATGCATGGTTGTCTCAATCATTTTTCTGTTATAGCCTTTAGAAACCATTAAAAATGACATGCTTTACATCATATTATACGAATTCCAAACCCACTTTGTGGGTTTTCATCTGTTAAATTACAGACAAGGAGTTATACATATTTTTAAACAAGTTGAAAAGCATTTGTATTTTTTAAAATTATAGTACACACACACAGGATTACAAGAATATAAAAGATGTGTACTTTTCCAAACTTTTTGTTCATTTTTTAAATACTGTTTTCTTTTTTATTGTGATTAAGTGAAAGCATACAGTCCAGATCAATTTTGCCTCCTGCTTGTCTGTAGCTCCTTCTGATCTCCTTGCCCATGACAGCACACTCCTGTTTTGCATTTTATACTTGTTGTATCCCCTTAACAAGATCCTGCTTCCTCCTCTCCACCCTCTACTCTCCCATCTTGAAACAGACCAGTAGCACAGCCACCTATAAGCGCACAGAACCGTAAAGTACACACATCATATGATCACATTGTGTCCTCGAATCTCATCCATTTTTGTCTGAAGAGTTGATCTCAGCATGTTTTTCTAGACAGGGGCAGCAGCTGGTGTAGGCGCCGTGCTCCCAGGGGATCCCCTGGGCCATCGGACCATCATTTGTGGTCTTTCAGTAGAATTCTGTGCTGCACCCCTCTTTTTCTCATGTTGCCACAGGGACTCAGCACTGTGTGCCCCATCACAACTGTCTTTCGTGGTGGCCAGGCACCATCTGGTTCTTCTGGTCACAGTTGATGCAGTCTCCCATTCACATGGATCCTTCTGTCTCCTGGGCTCTTTGTGCCTTGTGTCTTCAGTGTTCTCAGTGATCATCTGTTCCACATGAGTTGGGACCATTTGGTGTACCTCAGATGGCAGCTTGCTAGATTTTAAGACCCCAGATGCCACTCACCAATATGGGGTGCAGGAGACTCTCTTAGCAATAGGCTAATCGTGCCAATTGGCATCAATGTCCCCCCGAGAGCATGGTCTCCAGACCCTGCCCTCTGCTACTCTATCCTTAGAGTTGAGATATTAGGTTGAGATTAGAAGAGCTTTTAGTTTATGGTGAAGTCCAGTGAAGTTGATCTACTTTCTTCTATGTGCTGTCACTGCTTTCACCTAACCAAATTTCTCTATGACCAACCCTCTCTCTCCCTTCCTACCCTTGTAGCTGTCAAAGAGTCTTTTCTTCTGTACATAAAGTTATTTTTAAGTCCTTATAGCAGGAGTCTCATACAGTATTTGTCCTTTTGCCACTGACTGATTTCACTCAGCATAATGTCCTCCAGTTGAAACCAGGTTATGAGATGTTTCCTAAAATCATCATTGTTTTTTATTATTGCATGGTGTTCCACTGAGCATGCATACCATAGTTTGTTTATCCACTCATCTGTTGATGGGCATCTAGGTTGATTCAGTCTTTTTGCAATTGTGGACTGTGCTGCAATAGACATTCATGTCTGTGTGTCTGTTCGTGTGACAGCCTTTGTTTCTGAAGGATATATTCTGACCAGTAGGAATACTGAATCAAATGGTATCTGTATTACCATTTTTTTAAGGAAGCACCAGATTACTTTCAAAAGAGGTTGTACCATTTTGCAATCCCACCAGCAACGTAGGAGAGTTCCAATCTCTCCACAGCCACTCCAGCCTTTGCTGTTTGGTGTTTCTTGGACTATGGCCTTGTTGGGGTGAGATGGTATCTCATTGTAGTTTTAATTTGGATTTCTCTGATAGCTAAAGATTATGAGCAATTTTTCGTTTGCCTTTTGGCTGCTTGGATGTCCTCTTCAGTGAAGTATCTGTCCATCTCCTTTGCCCATCGCTTAACTGGGTTATTTACCTTTTTCTTGTTGATAGTTTGCAATATTTTGTAGACTATGGAGATCAGATGTCAGTCCAACATGTAGTTGCCCAATATTTTTTCCCATTCTGTAGGTGGTCTTTTGACTCTTTTGATAAAGTCTTTGGATGAGCAAAAGCATTTGCTTCTTAGCAGTTCCCATTTATCTATTTTCTCTTCTGTTGATTGTGCTTTGTTTGTCAGATTTCGAAGTCTGTCTAAGCTGCATATTAGAATTTCCATTGTTGGACCTTTTTTTTCTTGAATGATCTTTATCATTTGAGGTTTGATGTTTAGGTCTTTGATCCATTTTGAGTTAGTTTTTGTATAAGGTGTGAGATATAGGACTTCAGCACTTGGCTTGGCTTGGCTTCAGTGTTTTGCAGATGGATATCCAATTTTTCCAGGACTATCTGTTAAAGAGACAGTTTTGTCAAATATCAACTGTTGGTAAGAAGATGGTGTCATCTCTGGGGTCTCAACTCTGTTCCATTGGTCTATATGTGTTGTTTTGTCCCAGTACCAGGCTGTTTTGACTACTGTGGCACTATAATAGGTTCTAAGGTTGAGTAGTGCGAGGCCTCCCACGGTGTTCCACTTCTTCAGTGGTGCTTTACTTATCTAGCATTTCTTTCCTTTTCAGACAAAGTTGGTCATTTGTTTCTCCATCTCATTAAAAAATGACATGAGAATTTGTATTGGGATTGCATTGCATAAGTAGATTGCTTGGCATAAAATAGACATTTTCAAAATGTTTAGTTTTTCTATCTGTGAGCAGGGTAGGTTTCCCTATTTAAGTAAGTCTCTTTTAGTTCCTTGCAGTAAGGTTTTGTAGTTCTCTCTGTAAAGGTCTCTTATTTCTCTAGTTAGATTTATTCCTAGTTATTTTGTCTTCTTGGGGACTATAGTAAATGATATTGGTGATTTCCTCTTTGATGATCTCTTTGTTGGCATGAAGGAATCCTACTGATTTACTTATGTTTATCTTATACCCTGATACTTTGTTGAACTCCTTTATTAGTTCCAGGAGTTCACTTATGGATTCTTTAGGATTCTCTGCATATACAATTATATCATCTGCAAACAGGATTAAATATCTTTCTAATGAAACATAAGATCTCTCAATATTGATATTTGTTTTTACCGTGGATTGTAGATGACAAGTCTCCTGCCCAAAAGCACTCAACTATCACTCCATGGGTTGGTGAGCCTCTTGACCTTGTCTCTTGTCATTTTGGGTCATCTGTAGTGTTACAGCCTTGCCCTGTGCCATCCTCACTATCATTATTATGCTTGAGCACATAAGTGCAACCAACTAGACTGCCATCCACCTCTCTGAAGGTCTTTCACTCTCTGTTCTGCAAGATAAGCTACATTTGAGTCTCTTGATGGTAGTGTGATTACCCTCAACCTCTGTAGGACTGCACTTGTCAATTTCAAGCCATAGTTCTCCTACCACAGTGAAGCACAGATCCCTCAATTTGCATAATAATAGACTGATGCTTTGGAAGATGGTGACCCAACTAATCGTTCTGTGGAATTTATAAGACCATGGCTAGACAGGTCATATAAATCCAATACATTGCACCACACCGGTCATAAAATATTGAAGTTTCCAAAGTCTCTGGCCCATGAGGTATGGTCTTTCAAATAAAGACTCTTGGGGTGCAGTCAAGACAGCAGACTAAGCACACATCTTCCTAAAGCCCTCTGGAAACTAAAACCTTACTTGATAATTAAACAGAGGCTTCTGGTCACCTAGTAAGCCCTAGGACATGGCATAGGGCCGTTAATTTGGACTTCGTACCACTGACAGGAAAACCTCCTCTCTTTCGCTGACTGCTGCTCCTGGCCAGTACTGGCTTTCACAAACTAAAGGTAACTCACCATTTTGACTTTTTTTACCTCTGTCTTGGCCAGCTGGTGGAGCTGGGTCTTGACTGGCAGCTAGTTTCAGATACACTGCTGGTGGGATCAGCAAGTGAAATAGCCATAATTTGAGAGCCTGGCTTGGGACTCTGTGCATCTCGCCACCTTTGACCTCTCTTTCTGCCTCTTCCACAGTATAGTTTGTACAGAGGCACCCGGCAGCAAGCTTGTGCAGGATGCCATCTTGGATATGGAGGCCTCAGCTGGACCTAATTCTTAGCCTGGGAGGCAGCACCTGCCCAGAGGAAAGTGCTTTTCTGGCAGAAAAGCAGTAGTTTACACAGCATCACCTTTGGCTGGGGCCCAGCAACAGAGCCTGTGGATTCTGTGCATCTCAGCACATTTGGCTTCTCTTTCTGCCTCTACCATAGTGTAGTTTGTATGGAGATGCTGGGCAGTGAGCTTGTGTGGACATCATCTTGGATATGGAGGCCTAAGAGAGACCTAATTCCTAGGCTTGGAGGCAGTGCTTGCCCACAGGACAGCATTTTGCCAGCAGAAAAGCAGTATTTTACACAGTGGTGCCTACGGCTGGGGCCTGTCAGCAGAGGCCAACAGGACAGCAGCCATGCTGCATTGTGAACTAGTTCATAACACCTGGGGATGGACTGAGAGGTGCTTACTTTGCCAGTTGGGAAGAGGGCTCTGTACACTTGAAAACCTGACTGACCTGGGAAGTGGTCAGATACCTTTTACCTATCATTTTAAAACAACTTAGAGAAATAACTGTCATCCATCCTCACAGCATCTCTCTCAGCCTTTATTGACTCACATGAAGCCCTAAAAGCAACAGACTCTGGAGAAAGCTGTAACCAGTAAATCACCCATGGCTTCAGAAGGCCCTCAGATGAAACAATGAAAGAGTTTCCAGACAAAGAAACTTTTCTGAAATTATCGGAAGGTGAATACAAAAGGATTATGTAGAGAACCCTCCTAGACCTTATACAAAATGCAGCAGAGCAAAATGAAAAATTGAGAGAGATGTTGAATCTGATGGAACAACAGTATTCTGAAGTCCAACAGATCAAGAACGAAATCAAAGACATAGAGACTTCAATTCAAAGCCAAGAAAACAGAATGGAACAAATGGAAAAGAGACTTTCTGACTTGGAAAACAGTGACTGACTCCAGCATCTATGAAGAAAAATCAGAAAAAAGAAACAAGAAAAATGAAGAAGCATGTGGGACTCTATTAAGAGGAACAACCTATGACAAATTGGAGTCCCTGAACAAGGCAAGACACCTGAGAACACAGAGAGTATTGTGGCTGAGCTGCTGACAGAGAACTTCCCAGAAATCATGCAGGAAGAGAATATAGATGTCTAAGATGTGTATTGAATGCCACTCAATATAGATCTCAAAAGAAAGACTCCAAGACATACTATAATCAAGCTTAACAAAATGAAACATAAGCAGAAACTCTTAAAGGCAGCAAGACTCAAAGCAAAGCTAACATTCAGAGGGAAACCCTGTAGGCTGTCTTCAGATTTCTCAGCAGAAACCATGCTGGCACAGAGACAGTGGCATGACACATTCAAAGCCTTAAAGGAGAAGAACTTCCAACCAAGAATTATATATCCTGCAAAACTGTCTTTCAAAAATGAAATTAAGACATTTCCAGATAAACAGAAACTCAGAAACTTTGTAAAAAGCAAACCAAAGCTACAAGAAATACTGAAAGAATCTCTTAGCTTTGGCTTAGAAGAACAAAACCACTGAATGTATTTCAGAAGGACACATCATCTAGAATCCTACTCAGGGCAGACTCCAAACTCAATCAAAGTTATAACGGTGAAAGAAATGATCCAATGGTCGTATCATGAAAATAATGATGTCAGTCATCATATTAAAAAGAGGGATATACTACGGTTGTTATAGTCCTTCCAGATGGAGAGGAAGTTGGCAGGAAAGATAGTAATTAAAATTGGTTTTATACATAGTTTATTAAGGGGGATAATAGAGACAGCCATAAAGCACAATAAAGATGCAACATACCATATCAAGAAATGTAATACAGGAGTCTCAACAACCACAAAACCAATCATGAAAAAGGTGAAAAATCAACTCACAAAGAAGAATGTCTCAGCACAGATTAATAAGAACAGAAAAAACATCAACATAAAAATAAACATATCACAATGGCAGCACTGAACACATACATACCTATCCATAGTTACATTGAATGTGAATGGACTGAATGCTCCAGTAAAGAGATATCAAGTGACATCTTGGATCAAAAGACATGACCCATCCATATGTTGCCTACAAGAAACTCATCTCAGACTTAAAGATAGGAACAAACTGAAAATTAAAGGATGGAAGAATATATATCAAGCTAACAATGAACAAAGAAGAGCAGGGGTGGCAATTCTAATCTCAGACAAAATAAATTTTAATGTAAAATCCACTATTGTGGACAAGGATGGACACTATTGCTGAAAGGTTCAATACACAAGCAGGACTTGACAATATTAAATATTCATGCACCTAATATTATAGCACCTAAGTATGTCAAAGAAACACTGACTATACTCAAGAAAGAGATCGATCACTCCACAATAATAGTAGGAGACTTTAACACTCCACTCTCAATATTAGAGAGATCACCTAGAAAAAAGTTCAATAAAGACTCAGAAGACCTTATTGCCACAATTAACCAACTAGACCTCATTGACATATACAGAACTTTGTATCCATCAGCAGGCAACTACACCTTCTTCTCCCGTGTACATGGAACATTCTTCAGAAGAGACCATGTGTTAGGACATAAAGCAATTCTCAACAAAGTCCATACTACTGAATTAATGCAAAGCATCTTCTCAGATCATAAAGCCAAAAAAGTCAAAATCAATAGCAGAAAAAAACCATAGATAGAAAGTGGAAGTCACAGAAAGTGAACAATATCTTGCTCAAAAAAACACGGGTTGTAGAAGAAATCAAGTATGAAATAAAGATATTTTCGGGTTCCAATGAGAATTAAAACAGTTTCTACCAGAACCTATAGGATACAGCCAAAGCAGTGTTCAGAGGTCAATTTATCTCCATAAATGCACACATCTGGAAGGAAGAGTGAAATCAAACCAAAGAACTAACCCTACAGCTTGAACAGGTAGAGAGAGAACAACAGAGGTACCCCTCAGGTACCAGAAGAAAACAGATCATAAAGATTAGAGCAGAACTAAACAAATTGGAGAATAGAAGAACAATTGAAAAAATTGAAAGACCAAAAGCTGTTTTTTTTTTTAAAAGATCAACAAAACTGGCAACCCACCGGTTAAACTTACTAAAGAAAAATAGGAAACAAAACGAATAACCCAAATAAGAAATGAGAGGGGAGTTGTCACAACAGATCCAACAGAAATAAAAAATATCATCACAGAATACTACCAACGACTGTACTCTAACCAGTTTGAAAACCTAGGAGAAATGGACCAGTTCCTAGACTCATACCACCTACCCAAATTATCACAACGTGAAGCAGAACAACTTAATAAACCCACGACAAAGGAAGAGATTGAAAAAGTCATCAAAAAAACTGCCAACCAAAAAAAGCCCAGGCCCAGATGGCTTCACCACAGAATTCTACCAAGCTTTTAGAGAAGTTATCTCCAATACTACTGAGACTATTTCACAGTATGGAAAGGGATGGAATACTCCCAAATTCATTCTATGAAGGCAGCATAACCCTGGTACCAAAGCCAGGGGAAGACTCAACAAAGAAGGAGAACTACAGACTGATATGACTCATGAAACTAGACGTAAAAATCTTCAACAAAATTCCTGCCAATAGAATACAACAACATGTCCAAAAAATAATCCATCATGATCAAGTTGTATTCATACCAGGGATGCAAAGCTGGTTCCACATCAGGAAAACAATGAATGTGATCAACCACGTAAATACCACAAAAGATAAGAATCACCTGATCTTGTCTATTGATGCAGAAAAGGCATTTGATAAAGTCCAACACCCATTCATGCTAAAAACTCTCAGCAAAATAGGAATAAATGGCCAATTCTTCAATGCAATAAGGGCATTTATACAAAGCCAACTGTCAGCATCATCCTGAGTGGAGAGAGACTGAATCAATTTCCCTTGAGAGCAGGAACTAGATAAGGATGACCACTCTCACCTCTCCTATTCAACATTGTGCTAGAAGTTCTAGCCAGAGCAATTAGACAAGACTGAGAAATAAAGGGCAGCTGCACTGGCAAAGAAGAACTAAAAATCTCCCTATCTGCAGATGATATGATTGCATACGCAGAGAATTCCAAAGAATCCGTAAGAAAACTACTCAAACAGATAGAAGAGTTCATCAAATTCTCAGGTTACAAGATAAACATAAGTCTGTAGGATTCCTTTATATCAACAATGAGATTATTAAGGAAGAAATCACCAAGTCAATACCATTTAGTATACCTCCTAAGAAGATAAAGTACCGAGGAATAAATCTAACCAGAGAAATAACAGGCCTTTACAAGGAGAAGTACAAGTCCTTACTACAAGAAACTAAGAGAGACTTACATAAATGGAGTAGTCTACCCTGCTCATGGATAGGAAAACGTAACGCTGTGAAAATGTCTGTTTTACCCAATGCAATCTACTTATATAGTACAATCCCAATGCAAGTGCCAGTGACATTTTTTAACGAGATGGAGAAACAAATCACCAACTTTGTCTGGAAAGGGAAGAAGCCCCGGATAAGTAAAGCACTACTAAAGAAGAAGAACACACTGGGAGGTCTCTCATTACCCTACTTTAGAATCTATTACACTGCCACAGTAGTCAAAACAGCCTGGTACTCGTACAAAAACCTACAGATAGATGAATGGAACAGAGTCAACACCATGGTGATGGCACCATCTGCCTATGAACAGTTGATATTTGACAAAGGCCTTAAGACATTAAACTGGGGTAAAAACAATCTCTTCAACAAACAGTGCTGGCAAAATTGAATGTCTATCTGCACGAAATTAAAACAAGACCCATATCTTACACCGTATGCAAAAACCAACTCAAACTGGATAAAACATCTAAATACCAAATCTAAAATGATAGAGCTCATCCAAGAAAAAGTAAGAACAGCAATGGAAGGTTTAATACACAACATAGACAGACTTGAAAATCTGTCAAACAAACCACAAACAACAGAAGAGAAAAATAGCTAAATGGGAACTATTAAGAATCAAATACTTTTGCTCATCCAAAGACTTTATTAATAGGTAAAAGCTACATACAGAATGGGAAAAAATACTTGGCAACTATATGTCAGACTGACGCCTGATATCCATAATCTATAAGGTACCACAAAATATCAATAAGAAAAAGATAAATTATCCAATTAAGCGATGGGCAAAGGAGATGGACAGACATTTCTCTAAAGAGGAGATCTAGGCAGCCAAAAAAGACATGTGGACATGCTCCCGATCATTAACTATTAAAGAAATTCAAATCAAAACTACAATGAGATTTCATCTAACCCCAGCAAGGTTGGCCATGACCCAAGAAACACCAAACAACAAACGTTGGAAAGGATATGGAGAAATTGGAACTCTCCTACACTGTTAGTGGGATTGCAAAATCGTACAACCTCTGTGGAAAGCAATCTGGCACTCCCTTAAAAAAATGGATCTAGATACACCATTTGACTCAGTAATTCCACTGCTTGGAATATATCCTACAGAATCAAGGCCATTCACAACAATGGATACATGCACACGAATGTTTATCACAGCACAGTCCACAATAGGAAAAAGGTGGAATCATCCCAGATGCCCAACAACAGAAGAATGGATGGGTAAACTCTGGTATATATACTCAGTGGAACACTACACAATGATAAAGAACAACATGATTTCAGGAAACATCTCAGAACCTGGTTTCAACCGGAGGACATTATGTTGAATGAAGGTAGTCAGCAACAAAAGGACAAATATTGCACAAGACCCCTATGATAAGAACTTAAAATCAGACTCATGCATAGAAGAAAAGACTCTTTGAGAGCTGCAAGGGTGGGGAGAGTGGGAGGGCGAGGGGGGGAGGGTTTAGATTAGATAGTTGTTAGAAATTTGGTTGGGTGAAATCGGTGACAGCACACATTAGTAAGAAGATCAATATTAACTGGACTTCAACACAACTTGAGTACTCCTCCCACCTTAACCCAATATTGCAAGGACAGAGTAGCTGGAATGGGGGGCTGGGAACCAAGCTCTCAGGCAAAATCAAGGCCAGTTGTCAAACCAGCATTTTACTAATGAGGTCTCTCTGCACCCCACATTGGTGAGTGGCATCTGGGGTCTTAAAAGCTGCCAAGCTGCCATCTGAGGACATAGCAAACAGTCCCAACTCAGCAGGAACAGATGATCACTGAGGTCTATAATGACATGGGGGAAAGAGAACCCAGAAGACAGAGAGACCCAAGTGAGTGGGTGTCTTCATCGACTCATTACGGAAGGAGAAAGATGGTGCCCGGCCACCACCAGTGGTAGCCACCATGGAGCTCGCAAAGTTTAGTCTCACTGGCAACACAAGAATAAATAGAGGTGCACCTGAGATCTCCACTAAAAGGCCACAATTGATGGCCCCTGGCCCTGATGCTGCACCTGTCCATAAATCATAATGAAGGTCAACTCTTTGGACAGCAATGGATTAGATTTGGCAATGCAGAGTGACCATATTTTGTGGGCACTTTATGGTTCTATGCATCTATAGGGTATCATCCTGCTGACCTCTTACTGGAGGAAGGGGCAAGTATAAGAGACTGTTGGGAGGATAGGACATGTATGGAGCAGAGAGGAGGGGTGTGCTGTCACTAGGCAGGGAGAGCAGTGGGAGCTGCATATAGGTGAGCATGCAAATTTATATGAGAATGTACATTTTCATTCAATCATAATTAAAAAAAATATAGACTCTCAGGACAATCTTAGCCATGTCTATGATTTACGGTCTCATTGTGAGTAGTTCAGAGTGGACTCTCCAGTCTGTACATCCACTCTGAGTTCTATACCCAAATGAATATTTGGCATTTCCATTTGGTTCTCCTAAAGATGCTGCACAATCTGAAAAAAATCTCTCCGTCTACTCCACGCTAACGTATTTTGTACATTCTAGTACTTTCTTTACAAAATTTTGGCATCAGTCTCCATAAAATTTGGTACCAGCTTTCATGACATAGGAGTTGTCTTTTTATTGCCTTTACTGTACCTCCCATCATCACCCCATACCCAAGTAGTCACCAAGAGACACCTGGAAGGTCTAATCCTTGTACCTGTAAATGTGACCTTACTTGGAAATAAGGCCCTTCTCTGAATATGTGAAGTGATATCCGAATAGGGTGGGACCTAAGACCTTCTGAGTAGTGTTTATAAAAGAGAAAGATATGATCCCAAAGGGAGAAGACACTATGTAATGATACCTCTAGAAGCAAAGCACACCAAGGACTGCTGGTCATCATCAGAAGCTAGGAGAGGGTTGTGGAACAGATTCTCCTGTAAAGTCTCAGAAGGAATCAGTGTGGCCAATGTTAGCTTCCAGAACTGTGAGACAACACTTTGTGTAAGTCACCTGATCTGTGGTGTTTGTTATAGCAGCATTAGTCCTGCCAAATGTCTCTTTGTAAAATCTCTCAAGTCTTTTAAAATGGTCTCACATCCATTACCACCACACCACTCAAAACTATGATGAGATCACTCCCGGGCTTCTGCTGTACCACTGCACTGATTCCACGGGGACTTGCCCACTCCACGAGCAAGAGGCCCCTTTTAAAAACAAAAGTCAGATGAGGCCACAAGTCTTCCCCCTTCTGTGAAGCTTCCATTACCCTTAGGAAACCAGTGAAAATACTTTGAATAGATGACAAGACCACACACGACCGTGTCCATTTCCACGTCTATTTCTCTGCTACATTTTTCTGAAATACGGCTGCCCAGCATCCTCCCCATTTGGAGTGACCTAAATGCTGCTGTTGTTAGGTGCCCTCAAGTTGGTTCCTACCTCGTTGTGATGCTGTGTCCAGCAGAACAAAACACTGCCGAGTCCTGTATTATTCTTGTTGGACCATCTTTTTTTCCTGCCAGGTCCTGTGCCGCGCCCGTAATCATTTTTATCTTTAAGCCCATTGTTGCTGTCACCGTGTTAATCCATCTCCTTGAGAGTCTTCCTCTGTTTTGCTGAATCTCTGCTTTACCCAACATGCCATCCTTCTCCAGGGACTGATTCCTCCTAGCACATGTCCAAAGTACGTAAGGTGCAGTCTTTCTGTCTTGGCTTCCAAGGAGCACTCTGGTTGGACTTCTTCCAGAACAGATCTGTTTGTTCATTTGGCAGTCCATGGGACATTCAATATTCTTCTCCATCACCAAGAGTCAAAGACATTGATTCATTTTCTGTCTTCCTTTTTCATTGTCTAGCTTCCACATGCGTATGATGCCATTGAAAATGCTGTGGTTTAGGGGTGGCACATTTTGGTCTTCAAGTTGACATCTTTACTGAAAACACTCTAAAGAGATCATTTACAGTAGGTTTTCACAGTGTAATGCATCTTTTGATTTCTTGACTGTGTTTCTACAGGTACTAATTGTGGAACCAAATAAAATGAAATCATTGACAACCTCAATCCTGGGTTGAATATTGTCTCTTAAAAATTCATACCTACCCAGAGCCTTTGAATATGACTATTTTGAGAAATAGAGTCTCTACAGATATAGTCAAGTTAAGATTGAAGTCACACTGGACTAGGGTGGGCCCTAATGCAATAACTGTTATTTTCACAAGAAGAGAGGGATGTGGACATACGCACAATGAAAAAGCAGTGTGTGGTCACAGAGGCCAAGATGCAGTGATGTGTCTGCAAACCAAGGAAAGGCAAGGAGAGCCAGCAACCACTGAAAGCTCAGAAAGCCGTGGTCACGTCCTACTGACAGAGCGTGTCACTTTGACACAGTGAGTGAATCAATTGTGGTTGTTTTCAAACTGCGCAGTTGTGGTGCTTTGGTGTGGCAGTCCCAAGAGACTAATCAGGTCAGATTCACTGTTTCTGCTTCACGCCGTTCTGTGTGTCTATGACTATGTGAATTTCTAATCAGAAAATGAAGCCAGGAAAACAGGTGAGGACACAGAAAGGCTGGCTTGCACATGAGGCAGATACATGGTAGAGGCTACCTGAGTGTTATAGATGCTCTCGGCTGCTAACAAAATGTTGCAAGTTCAAGTCTACCTGGAGGCACCTTAGAAGATCTGCTTCTGAGGAATCAGTCACTGGAAACTCCACAGAGCATAGTGCTTCTCTGATACTTCAGGGCAGCGGTGAGCTGGGATGGACTTGACGGCAACCACTGTCACTGGCTTTTAGTGGTAGACGAAGAGTGTGCGTTCCTAGAGAGAGCAGGGTGCTCCAAGGAAGCAGCTTGGTGGCATGAAAGGACGACGAGAGAAGCCTCCTGATGGGTCTCTTTCTCCTTCGCTGACAAGCAGCTTGTTACTAATGTTCTTGCTCTCGTGAATCACTCATGATAATGTTTTTGAAAACTGAAGGCCAGAGGCTGTAAACTTGAAAATTTGTTTCTGTCCCGAACAAATTTCTAATGCATGTTAGACAAGGTCAAATTATGTCTATATTTTTTTCTAAGAAAACGTAGATGAATGTCTACCCATTGCTTACAACATCGAGTAGGAAGCCCCAGTTCTGGCTTGCCTGTGTTCTCCAGGCAGCCGTCAAGAATCGCCCTGGGTCGACACCGTGTGATCCCCACCACGTTGTCCGCGGTTCGGCTCCGCTGACCTGACGCCGTCCCGCAGCTGCTTGGTTTGTGTTCACGTCCTGTTTCTATTCAGTGAAGACACAGTTGTACTACTGCTAGGGCGGGAGCCACGCCACTCCATCAGAAACGCTTTGTTTTCCGTCTCGTTCGTTATTATTTTTTACCCAGTCTTCCTGTTAACTATCGAAAAACATGAGCAGTTTGGCCACATCATTCAGTTTTCGTGTAAATAATGTTTTCAGCATGAGCTTTGTAGGATGCCTTTCCATATGGATGCTTTTCCAGAGAAAGGAGAAGCAGGACATGATTGGTGACTTACCAAAATGTCTTGTTTGTTAACATACCACAGCTGAAAAATGAATCTGTAATCCAGCTTTCTTTCACGTGAAATGTTGGCCACATGCTAAAAACAAAACCAAAATATGTTCCCATAGTTCCCCCAAATGATTACTGCTGTTATTCATTTTTTTCCTCAGTTTCTAAGCAGATAGAGTCTGTATAACGTATTTGAGCAATTAAATTTATTTTCTCATGTTGTTCTCATGTGTTTTGAATGCACTAATAATGTTCTACCAATTACGTAAGTTCCTTACAAACCAGGACTTCTTTATGGGAAGTACATGAGAAACTTTAGTGGCTATTTTTCTAATGACAGCTGGGGGATACATAGCCAGAAAAAGAAAAAGGCAAACATTGCTGTCTTCAAATTTTCACTAACCTTAAATATTCCTTGACCTCCTGTGTGACCTTATTTATAGTTTTCCTCTATTGATTTCCAAATCTTTAAGCCCAGTGGAATTGAAACACTTTTCCCTCCTCGTTTCTAAATATTCCTAGGAGAGGGTAGCTCTCGGCTTCATCTTGAGTTGCCCAATATGTTTTGTTTGTTTTTTCTGACTATGCCAAGGCCCATTTTTCCCCACGAGAAAATTAGAAATGTATATGATTGATTTATGATTCTGTTTTTGTCCCCAGTGACTGCCACAAGAACAGAAACTTGTTTTCACCCAGTTTTGAAGTCCAGCAATCCCAATCAGGGTGTGAGACATCAGGGAATGGGAACCCGGAGTGTGGGTCAGGCTGGTTCCTTCTGAGGCTATAGGGGAAGAACTGCTCCTTGGGCCTCTTCTCCCATTTCTGGTGGCTGTCACAGAGCTTTGGTGGTCCTCTACGACTTCTGGTTGTGTCGGCCTCCATTGTCACAAGGAGTTGTCCGGTGTGTGCCACTCTGTTTCCGTATCAGCTCTTCTCTTTCATAAGCCATTGATCAGAAGAAATTAGGGTTACAATCCACCCAACTCCAACATTGCTTCGCTAACTTAATTTACAACACCCACAAAGAAACCCTTATTTCCCCAAACAAGGCTGTATTCACAGGCTAGTCCTCTGGGTGTTAGGACTTACATATAAGTTTTATGGGGTCCCAAATGAAGCAGTAAAAGAAAGTAAAAGAAAACCAGAAGGAAATGTACCCTCTCTTCGGGGCTACCTGTCCCTAATCACGTGTGATGCTCGTGGTACTCAGGTGTTACTGTCTCCCTCGTAAGAAAGGGATGTTACACTTACATAAATAATTTGAACACATTCTTGGTAAGAAAGAAATATTTATTGAATGAGTATATACTCATATCTCCATTAAAGATCCAGAGGGGCACGAGTGGCAGAAAGGGATTTCACACTCGTCTGTGTCAGACGCCAAAACCTTCTTTTCTTCCAATATACTATATTCGTATGTAACAACAATAATACTCATATATAAGGTATGTAACCTGTCAGTGCCACCTTGTGTATTAAAAATCAAGTCCCCTTAGCATATCCTTAAAATAAACTTCATTTTAATCTATTATCAACATTTTCACTTCACAGAAACGAAGCAGACCCCAGCTAGACTAACAATCACTGTCTGAGGCTGGGTTCTCCAGAGGAGCAAAATCAGTAAAGCATATAAATACATATAGAAAGAGATTTATATAAAGGAATCTGCTCACACAGTTGTAGAGGGGAAATGTCCCAAGTCCTGTGTTGGAACACAAGCCCCAGCAGCCAAAGGTGAGCAGGTGAGAGGGCGGGAGTCTGGCTCATAGGCTGCGAAGGCCAGCGAATCCCCAAATGTCGGGGGAGACTGCAAGGTTTCTCTTGATTCATGTGACTGTTGGGGCTGGAGACCCATGGGTCAGCAGATCAGGGAAAAGACTCTTGCTTGCAGGCTGTAAGGATCGACGAATCTCAAGAGTGCTAGTTCAAGTCCAAGTACTGGACATCAAAAGACAGGAGAATGGCAGCTGCTGGATCCCAAAGCCAAAGCCTTGGCAAGGTGAGCCTTTACGGAGTAGGTGGTGGAGGGCAGAAAGGAGAATGCTGTTGGGGCAGTGAGTCACCGCAGGCCCAGCCTCTGCCTGTGCCACGGCACATACCATCGCGATGATGACCATTGTGCCCAGCCAAGCTGACACACAAGCTTGGCCACCACAGTCACCTCTAACTTTGGAGTGCCTGCTCTCTGCTCTTGTGAGGTTATTTTTCCCTATTTGACTTAGACGAGAACCGAGACTTGCTGGCCAGCGCCTAGCCAGTTCTGATTCACGGTGACCTGTGCACGGCGGAAGGTCACCCTGCCTGGCCCTGCACCGACTTCACAGCGGTTGCTGCATGTGAGCCTGTTGTGGCGGCCACTGTGTCGGTTCGTCTCGGTGAGGTCCTTCTTTTCCGGTGACCTCAGCGAGCATCATGTCCCTCTCCAGGGACTGGTCCCTCCGGATGGCACGGCCCGAGCTTATGAGACGATCGATGTCTTGCCGTCCTCGCTTCCACGGACCCCTGTGTCTGCGCCTCCGAGACGCAGTTGTGCCTTTTCCGGGCAGTCCGTGGTGTATCGACATTCCTCACAAGCCCTGGGATTCAAAGGCAGATATTTTTCTCCAGTCTTCCTTATCAGGGAATGTAAAGAATCTCCCCACGATCTTATGGTCATGATTATACTGCGATTGCCCAGAATTTGAAATTTTAGTAGTCTGGCTATGAAGAGAAGGTCTATCTTCTTGTATACACTGACCCGGAGGGTGAATTCTTTTATAACCCCAAGTGGCTGTTTGGAGGTGGGCAGGTCACATAGTTTTCTGAGTTTGCAATGCACTAATTATCTGGGGTCAACATGAAGAATTCCAGAAGAGAAGCAGCTGGGGTGTCTTGATCTATTCCCAAATACTTCTGTAGCCACAGGGTCTTCATCACGCTCTGTGGTGCTGGTCAAAATTCCTGCAAGAAGCTGGGAGAACTCGGCCTGACCCCAGTCCCTGGACGCTGCTCCATCAGGCCAGCTGCAGCTACTCTGGGCTAGTACTTCATCTCCAGACACTGAATCGAGGAACCAAAGGATTGTACTGTTTGCTCCAGGCCACCCAGCTTACTCAGGGTGGAGTTGCTCCTGGGCCTGAAGTCGCTGCCACCCCATCCCTTGGACAAATGGCTTTAACAAACTTACTAATGGGCAAAACTTACTTTGGAATTTGAGTTGTTGATCAATCTAAGTTTTTCCTTCTAAAAAAAAATCCTTTTTTTTTTTTAAATCAGTTCTTAAATGCACAGTTTTAGTGAAAATGTCAGCAAGGACAATTATTTTTCTTTGTCCCTGTGCACAAATTTGATGTACCTGTAATAATAATAATAACAATAAAGTAACTTATAAAACCTAGATATACTGTGGGAATGATAAATTTGTTATTATTCAAGATAATACTAATCTTTGATGGAAATAAGGAAGGGGATAGATTTTGGAGGCACTCGTTATTGTGGTTTCAGATGGAAGCTTAATTCCAACACAACTCTGATGTTTTCCTGGTCACAGTGATCTCTGTTACTCTCAGGAGCAACTGTTTCAAACATTTGCTGTTCTCCGAGTTTGGGCTTGTTGCTTCCCAGATTTTGAGATAGTACCTTCCGGTTGTTCGAATCCCCATGGCTGTGGTGCTCAGTCCTGGAAGCCCAGCAAGCTGACAGAGCCGTGGTGGTGCCGTGGCTAAGTGCTCAGCACTCACTAAGAGACTGCTATTGGGAATCACTAGCAGCGAGGCGGGAGAAAAGACCCGGCCCTCTCCTCCTGTGAGGCTCTGCAGCCCAGGAAATTCTGTCGGGCAGTGTCCGCTACCCAGCATCACTATGAGTTGAACTGACTCAGCACCCAACGACTACAAACAGAAGCTAATATAGCTGGCATATTCATATTTGAAGGGTGTATGTGGATAGTGAGTCAGCAGGGATAGTGGGGCTGCAAAATGGCAAACTAGGGTGTGGAGTTATCATTTAGGGGGATGTTGTAATGTGACTGAGTGTGATTGCATGTGTGTGTATGTGCGTGTGTGTGTGTGTGTGTGTGTGTGTGTGTGTGTGTGTACCGAGAAACTAAGAGATACAAAGGAACTGAAAGACAGAAAATGTAAGTCTCTGGAATCTGCTGTCTGTATCCAAGCAGCATGGAGTGCTAGGAAAACTAGACTTCCAGAGCTTTTGCCCTCCCTGAGGCCTCCTCGCCTATGTGAATCTTTGTATTACCTCCAGCCAACCAAGGTTTTCCAGTCTGATGGCCATCTTGACCCACCCTCCCTTTGCACGACACTGCACCCTGGGCAGACACCCTGCCTTCTTACACACCCAGCTTCATTGTATCTTAGTTACGCCACACCTCCAGGCTGGCATATTTACCAACCCATGCGAACTGGTACACTGGTGCACTTCTTCTCTCTGGCAAGATTTTGATTTTAACTAAGGGTACCATTTCCTTAGCCTACATCAACAGGAGATGTAGGACAACAATAAATATGCTGGTCCTTGAGTGAGTGCCGTCTTAACCAAGTCTTCATGCTTCTTTCAGCATCAGATCTCTGGGTAGTTGTTCAAGCGGCTCCCACTTTAAAAAAAAAAATTAAATTGAAGCATACCTCGTGGCAGTCCAGCCAGGCTGCTCTGATAACGCTAACAGAAAGCTGATCTGCTCAAGGAGGAGTCTATTCTGAAAAGCACTAGAGTGGAATTTTATATATTGTCCTTGCTTCTCTAGTATTTTGTATGTGCTACTGTCTCTGGAAAGAGTCCTGGTGTCCAGGCGGTAGGTGTGGCTGCTAACCAAAGGTGGAATCCCACCTCTGCTGTGCCCCGGTAACACCGGGCCACCTGCTGCCTCGCAGATCGGGGTCCAGTTAGCCGCCTCCGGCGTACTTCTGCTCTGTCTCAGGATCTCTGTGAGTCGTAGGCAACTTGACTGCAATCTGTTTGTTCTGTTTTATTGTCTTTGGGACAAAGAGCCTCAAGGTTGAAGATCACCATTTTACCATGATGTATTTCCTGTTTGAATTGGTATCTTTGAATTACAGTGTTGGTGAAGAATACTGAATACACTGTGTATTGATAGAAGAATGAACACATTTTTCTTGAACGAAGTACAACCAGAATGCTACTTAGAAGGAAAAATGGAGAGACTTGATCTCTTGTAATTTGGATGTGTTGTACAGAGGGATCAGTCTCAGGAATGTGACGTTGCCTGGTAAAGCAGAGGTAAAACAGAGGATCGGTGACAAAGCTGAAGACTCTTAACGAGATGAAATGACGCAGTGACTGCAACAACGGGCTCAAACAGCGCAACTGTGAGGATCATGTAGGACAGCATCTCTTCCTGTTGTACACAGAGTCACTATGAGATGGCACCAACCTGATGGCACAGAAACATTTCTTTTAAGGCCACTGTCTTAGGCTGGGTTCTCTCCAGAAGCAAGACCAGTAACCATACAAATACATGTGTAGAGCAAGATCTGTATCGAGGAGACGGCTCCTGACGTAGGTGCGGAAATGTCCCCAGTCTGTGGGTCAGGACAGACCTGATTCTCACGGCTGCAAAGGCTGGGAGACCTGAGATCAGCAGGTCCAAGAGCAGGGCTTATGTACGCAGACTGTGAAGACAGAGGACTCTCAAGGTTGGCAGGCCACATTACAGGTAAGCTGCTAGCTCAAGTCCCAAGAATCAGGGGTCAGACAAGCAGGACTCAGCGGCAGGATGTCCACAATAATCAAAAGCCTGCGAGCCTTGCCAGGACGTCTGCCTGTAGCTGAGGCAGGCCACAGGTCCAAGGAGACTCCTTTGCAACTGACACTGCTCACAGCAGAACCCTCCGTGGGGTGATCACACATCGAGCTTTGACAGGGAAGCGACCGCAGAAGGAGGCAGCTGCCAAAACCTGGGGCTCACCGCCCAGCCAAATGACACACAATCTAAACCTTCACTGTCATTTTTCTCCACTTCACTGGGGTTCGTTCACTGTGACTCTACAAATGTTAGTTGTTGAAATAACCATTATAATGCAGTCTCCCTTCTGTATAATAAGGCAACAATTTGAATGTAGAAAAAAGGTGTTTCAGAAAGACTGCAAGCTTTACCAGTGAAGGGTTTTTTACAAGAACTACAATACACTGTCCTGTTTAAGACCATGTTTTACCAAATAAAAATCTTAGCTTTCTGTAGCGCTTCATTATGTTGTCAAACCCTTTTTTAAAATTCAGACTTCACACAGTAACATTAAAAATCTTTTCCTGTAGGTGGTATTTTACTTATACTTGCGATACATAGAAATTTATTGTAAAAAATGAAAAGTCAGTTATTTTCAATCAACAGTTTTACATTGGTAAATATAAAAAAGAGAAAATGACACTGTTGTTAGGTGCTGTTGTGTCAGTTCTGATTCGTCGTAACCTACATACTACAGAACAAAACCCTGTCTGGTCCTGCGCCGTGCCCCAACTCGCTGCTGTGCCAAAGTCGCTTGCTGCAACCACTACGTCATTCCACCCTGTGGGGGGCCTTTCTCTGCAGGGCTGACCCCTTACCTCGCTAACCATGATATGCTTCTCCAGGGACTGATCCTTCCTGACAACATGTCCAAAGAATAGTAAGACATAGTCTTGCTATCTTTGCTTCTAAGGAGCGCTATTTTTTTATTTCCTCAAGACAGATCTATCAATTCTTTTGGTGATTCATGGTATATTTGAACTGGCATGATTCTGAGATAATTTGATTGTGTGCATAGAAAACAGGAAGAATCTAAAACTAAATGAGAATTACAATATATTAGTAAATATAGCAAAATCACAGGCTTCAAAGTCAATACAGAGTTAACTGTACTTTCTATGTACCATAAACACTACCACCAAAATAAAATAAGTGGTGATGGCTTTCACAGTCAGCACTTCAAACCAACCAGCCACTCCACAGGAGGAGGATATGCTGGCAAAAGAAGAAGCTGAAGTATTTACTCTGTAAGATACAGAGACTAGTTACTAAAGATGAAGTTACTGGCCTCACAGTTTGGCACAAGGATGGACAAATGGGCTAGGGAGACAGAGAGGTGCAGGAAGAGACCCATGCACATAGGCACGCGGATTTATGACAAAGGTAAAACTCTGGTCCTACAAAATGTGGCCTTACCTAGATAAAAAATGTAAATTCTGTCTTCTCTTTACCTGATAACCCAAATTTAACTTCAAGTGGCTTCTATGGCTCAAATTAAAAGGCAAAGCAAATAAAGCTTTCAGAAGAGATGGTGGAAAAATATTTCATGAACTTGTGATAGGAAAAGTTTTATCAAACCAGAGATACCGAGTATTTACAACAAATAAAAAAAAAAAGATAAGTTGAATTACTTAAAATTTATTATTATATTTAATCCAAGATGCCTGCCAAGAGAAGAGTCACAAGGGTACAGAGGATATTTGTCACAGACACTTGTATCCAGGTCGTAGGAAAGGTCTAAATACCAAGGATAAAAGGACAGAAAATCTGAGAAGAAAACAGACAATCAGATCACTCCCATAAATGTATGAGAAGGCACTCAGCCAGAACGGTCATCAGCGAAGTGTTCACTGTATCTATAGTCAGATCTCACTGTACCTCCACCAGGAAGGCTGAAATTCAAACAATTAATGGTAACAGTCGTGACATGGAGCAAATGGAACTCTCCTACACTACTGGTGGTATGTTGGTATCACTATTCTGAAAAACTATTTGATATTATCCACTAAAGTTGAATATACATGCATCCTAATATGAAGCAATTCCACTTTCAAGTAAATGCCAGTTTTGGCATAGGCTCTCCCAGAAGTTGACCTTGACCCAAGGACTCAAATTCAGGAAACCCATTTAAAAATGTTCCCTAGAGAAACTGCTGAGTGCATAGAATATAGAGTATATAGCGTATAGTGCATAGGGTATAGAGTATATAGAGTATAGTGCATGGAGTATAGAGTATATAGAGTATAGTACATAGAGTATAGAGTATATAGAGTATAGTGCATAGAGTATAGAGTATATAGAGTAAAGTGCATACGGTACAGAGTATATAGAGTATAGTGCATAGAGTACAGAGTATATAGAGTAAAGTGCATACGGTATAGAGTATATAGAGTATAGTGCATGGAGTATAGAGTATAGAGTATATAGAGTATAGTGCATAGAGTATAGAGTATATAGAGTATAGTGCATAAAGTATAGAGTATATAGAGTATAGTGCATAAAGTATAGATTATATAGAGTATAGTGCATAAAGTATAGAGTATATAGAGTATAGTGCATACAGTACAGAGTATACAGAGTATAGTGCATAGAGTATAGAGTATATAGAGTATAGTGCATAGAGTATATAGAGTATAGTGCACAGAGTATAGAGTATATAGAGTATGGTGCATAGAGTATAGAGTATATAGAGTATAGTGCACAGAGTATAGAGTATATAGAGTATAGTGCATAGAGTATATAGAGTATAGTGCACAGAGTATAGAGTATATAGAGTATAGTGCATAGAGTATAGAATATAGTGCATAGGGTATATAGAACAACAAAACAGAAACATTCAAGTAAGGCTGAGATTTCAGGTGAAGTCTCAGCTCAGCCTGATCTCTGTATCTATATATACGTCAATATATATATGTCTCTCTCTATATATTTATCTTTGCTTACTGTTTAAGAGTACAAAAGGGAGGCCTGTGGGACAAGGAGTAAGCTGTTGGCCACTAACTGAGAACTTGGCAGCTCCAACTCATCCAACAGCTCTGTGGGAGAAAGACCTGGCAACATGCTTCTGTAGAGCTTGTAGCCCAGAAAACCTTCTGGGGCAGTGCTACCCGGCCATATAGGGTCATGATGAGTCTGAGGTGACTCAGTGGCACCCAACAACAAGAAGACAAAAAAGTGTTATAACTGAAGGTTGTGTCGTGCACTCACCAGCTAACCTGGCCACAAAGCCCTCAGAGAGTGACTCACAGGGCTACTGCTCAGCTTGTTTCTTCCGACATCCTTAAAATTAATGTTAGGGAAGGATGATCGAAATTGATGCTGAAATGGTATCTAGTAGGGCAAAGCTCAAAAATAGCCAGGTTACGCATGCTTGGCCAATGGTCTCTGCAGCCTAAAGTAGGCATCTCAAGTATGTAATCCAGCTGTGTCTGAGAGACGTACACTCTCTTTAGTTGAAATGGCATGTGTGACAGTGTCTGGGTGCATGGAGCTCAGAGCTAAGTCTCAATTCGGCACTGCAGTCTCACCTTCTGTTGTACCCAATGACCTTCTTCAGGTTGACTTGTTCGCTCGGAGATCAGCAGAACGTCATGTTGCAAAGCCCACCTGCAGGTTGTATCACTGGTCTCAAGAAAGTCCACGTTCAGCCGTCAGTGTGATCTCTGTCTGACTCACACTAAGGGGCAGGCTCATCCAGACATCCTCAGGACCCCATCTGGAACCACTTTGTACCTCATCACTGAGTTCCTTTGTGATTATTGGTAATTTGGGGTGAGAACAGAAGAAATCTCAGGAGTGGCTTTTTTCTGAGAGATTCTTTTCAGCATACGCTAATGAACCAAATGGCTTTAAGAAGATAACCAACATCCTCCTCTTATCTCTCCCTTGAAAGCACAGTGTGAATCCCATGTCCACATTCCATTGTTGTGAAAGCACACAGAATGGCCTGTTTATTATGAACACTAGGAAATAATTAGGAATCCAGAAGTCAAGTTCACCCACTACTGTATGCAAACTTGTCCTTTCTTTATCTTCATGAAAGAAGGTTACTGATGACTTGCTTTTGCCTCTGTCTTTGGAAAGCGCGGGCAGAAAAACAGCCCTCAAATAAAGAGAATAATTAGTTGACAAAGGTAAGGACTGTCTTAAAATAAAAACATGTTGTTAAGTGTGTGATTTTCCTTAAAGGCATTCAGTACTAGGACAGTCATTTTTAATGGAGCCTAACCCTAAAGGGAAACCCTGGTGGTATAGTGGTTAAGTACTACTGCTGCTAACCAAGAAGCTGACAGTTCAAACCCACTGGGCACTTCTTGGAGAATCTATGGGGCCATTATACTCTGGTCTGCGGGGTTGTTACCAGTCAGAATCAACTTGATGACAACAGATTTGTTTTTTAACTCTAAGTATTCCACCACTCATCTGCTAACTTTTCATATTGTGGCAGCTTGTGTGTTGCTGTGATGCCGAAATCCACACCACTGGTGTTTCAAATACCAGCAGGGTCATGCATCAGGGGAGGTGCCAGACTAAGACTTCTAGGAAGAAGAATCTCCTTATCTGCTTGTACCAAAAATTGACCAGGGAAAACCGTATGAACAGAAGCATGTTGTTAATATACACTGGAAGACGAGCAGCTCAAGTTGAAAGCCACTCAAAATACAACGGAGGAAGAGCTGCCTCCTCAAACTAGAGTTGATCTAATGATGTGGATGCAATAAAGTTTTCCAGACCTTTGTCTGCTGAGGTGTCATGACTGAAAAATGAAAAGAAACAACTGTAAACATTTATTAATAATCAAAACATGGAATAGTGCAAAGTATAAATCCAGAAAAATTGGAAGTCTGCAAAAATAAAATGAGATGCAGAAAGATCAATATCTTAAGGCTTAGTGCATTGAAATGGACTGATATTTATCTTTTTGAATCAATCCTTTTGTCTACTATGTAGGAATGACAAGTTGAAGAAGAATAGAGTCCCGTTTGTCACCAATAAGAATATTTCAAGATCTATCCTAAAGTACAATGCTGTAATAGAAGCAATATCTATATATCTGCAACAAAGACTTTTAAAATGACTAGTATTCAAATTTACATGAATGTCAAAGTTGAAGAAATTGAAGATTTTCACCAACTTCCACAATCTGAAACCGGTCAAATATGCCATCAAGTTGCATTGGTCATTACTGGTGATTGGAATGGGAAAGATGGAAACAAAGAAGAAGAATAAATGGTTGGAAAACATGACCTTGATGACCGAAATGATGCCAGAGATCTCATGACAGAATTTTGCAAGACTAATGACTGACTCATTGCAAATACCGTAGTTTCAACAACTTAAATGGCAACTATATCCGTGGACTTTGCCAGATGAAATATGCAGCAATTAAATCAAATTCATCTGTTGAAAGAGACATTGGAGAAGGGGCTCAACACCAGCAGTAAGAGCAAGGCCAGGGCCAATGGCTCACATGGAAGTTGGAGAAAATTAAAGCAAGTCCATGAGAGCTACGATAGGACCTTGAGTCACTTTGAACACTAGTGAGCAAAGATCAGACGAGCTGTGGAATGATGTCAAGGACATCAAACACGAAAGAAGCAAAAGGTCATTAAAAAGACAGAAAAGAAAGGAAAGACTGAAGAGGACATCAGAAAAGACTCAGAAACTTGCTCTTGAATGTGGAATAGATAAAGCCAAATAGAAGAAATGATGAAGCAGAACAGCTGGATGAAAGATTTCAAAGAATAGCTCAAAAAGACTAAGTATTAGAGAGAACTGTACAACAACCTGGAGTGAGAAAACCCAAAGGCAAGAATGTGTCCAGCTGTTCTCCAAGTGAAAGGAATGAAAACAAAACTGAAGCCTCAGGCTGTAACTTGGAAGTGTTCTGTGAAGAAGCTGCTGAACTGCATAGGAAGTATCCACAGAAGACGAAAGGGATACGTGGTCACTGTACTGAAAATAATCGGTTGGTGTCCAGACACTTCAGGAGGTAGCCTACGATGTAACAGGGGAGGGGACCCAGGGTTCCCTGAAGGCAGTGGAAAAAGCAAGGTTCCTGGAATTGACAGTATGTTGTATACTGGGGAGTGAGGATCCAGAATATGATCACTCACACACTAAGTGTCATGCAAGGTTTATTGGATAAGTTTTGATCAGCTTTATTTCTCAGCTGGCCCCATCCTAATGCATGACCCCTACCAACAGCCAACACTGCTCAGGCACCACCTGTCCGCTCTCTCCCGGAGATGGGAATCCCGTTGTGGCATGCAACCAAACTAAAGAAGTTTAAAAAATAATCTTATATTATTTTCTAGATTCCTGAGTACTAAACCCACACTTTCAGGTAATGGAAATGGAAACAAAACAAACAAAAGTTGTCTTCTTTATTATCAAAATTCATAAAATCATTAAATAACTTGAGTCAATTCATATGTTCATCTTGAACAAGGAAATTCCTAGCACTTAAATGTTAGGATGGACAATCAAGATACTACCATCTGTAATTATCAGAATTTACTGAAAACTCTTTTAAACCATAAAGGAATACAACTCTAAAAAGATGCCTCCATGAGTCGGTCCGACTCGATGGCACTTGGCTTTTGGCTATTGTATTTTGAATAATGAAATCCAAATTAAATTTACAATAAGATTTGAGTTTATCTTTGCCTTCTTCCCCCTACTAGCAGTATCCGTATTTGATTTTGAATCCTTGAGAACGACCTGGGGCTTACCTTCTTTGCATCTTAATTACATTTTCTCTTTATACATTTTTTCTTTTTGTGAGTGTATACACAGTCAGATACATTTCAACAATTTCTACATGTACAATTCCATGACGTTGATCACGTTCTCAAGGTCGTGCAGACTTGATCATCCTTCCCCGAATCGTCACACCGTCATCTACTTAAACTCTTTCCTCCCGAAACTTCCCATCCAACCTTGCGAGTTACTTGTGAGATCCATTCTGATCTCACAGAGATAATTCTTTAAAGGAGCACAGTGCTCAAAGCAGATGTGCTTTACTAGTTGAGATAAGCCTTTTTTTTTTTTTTTTTTTTGGTATTTCTGCTTTGGTTTAAAATTTAAAGATGATCTCAGAGCAATAGTTCTTGGAGCTCATCCTGCCTCAGTGGCTCCAGAAGGTCTGCATTTCACTGAAAAATTGGAATTCCGTTCTGCATTTTCCCCTTTTGGGTCACAGTTCTTCTGCGACTGAAACATTCACTAAAGGTAGCCAGATGCCTTCCAGTTCTTCTGGTCTCATGACAAAGGAGGCAGTCATTCACGGGGGTCTCCTTTTAATTCTCCATGTTTAAAAACCCTGCATTTTTAAGAGTTGTTTGGAAACCCTGGTGGTGTAGTGGTTAAGTGCTATGGCTGCAAACCAAAATGTCAGCACTTCAAATCCAACAGGTGTCCCTTGGAAACTCTATGGGGGAGTTCTACTCTATCCTGTAGGGTCACTATGAGTTGGAAATGACAGAGCTGTTCAAATCAATAAATAAGATTTCAGCTTATTTCCACATGCAGTTAATAATCACAGTACCATTCAATTATATACTTGAAAACTGTTGACTTGTCAAATGTTTTGTAATATACATTTTTACCACAATAAAAATTAAAATGACCAAATATTTTGGATTAATACCTTATACAAGAGTTTAAAGTAGAAATTTTCTGGTAAGTAAATCAAATACAATGCATTTAATCACAGTGTTTAGAAAATGGATAATTTTATTCAAAAATTAAGGAAGCAAATTTGATTAAAACAGAGGATTCATCTTAGAAAAAAATATATGTTGCAATTTATATCCTGCTTGGAGCACTGGTGGCAAAGTAGTCATGAGCTTGTCTGTCTATCCGAAAGTCAGTAGTTCAAATCCATCAACAGCTCTATGGAAATCCTGTGGGCCATTCTATTCTGGCCTGTGGGGTCACCATGAGTCAGAGTCTACTTGACGGCAATGAGTTTGGTGTGGTTTCTATCTGTCAAGATTTTCTGGGAAGTGGATTCTAGGACAGAGTTAGAAGCACAGGAAACTCCCCAGGGTCTGACACCTGCAGAAAGAAATGGGGAGAAAGAGGAGGGACAGGGAAGGCTCAGATCAAGATGCCGAGCTTGTGAAAAAGGAGGAGAAAAACAAAGGCTTTGATGGGAGGAGGCTCAGGCTGCAGGCTGTGAACATGACTTGCGTGAGGTAGAATAGGATTTGCTTCAATATCTTAATATTTCTCTTAGTTTTCGATTACTATTATAACAGAAATATCACAAGTAGATAGCTTGGAGGTAAGAAGTGCCCAATTCAGGGTGCCACCTCCATGGGAACCTCTCTCTGCCAGTCTGTGAGAACGTTCCCCTGGTCTAGAAGCTTCTCAGCACAGGGACCCAGGGCCCAAAGCCATGCTCTACTCCTGGATCTTCTTGTTCAGTGGTAGTGGGGTGCCCCTCTGGTCCATTCATGTCTGTCTTTTACACCTCAAAAGAAATTGGCTCCAGATAGAACCTGGTCCTGTAGATTAGATTGTGCCTTGCCTTCTTAGCATCAGAGAGGTAGGATTTACGAAACATACAATAATTACACTAGATCATAAAGCAAAGGACAATCACACCATAGTGGGAATCATGGCCTCGCCAGGTCGACACACAGTTTAGGGGATATAAATCAATCTGTACTAATATCCTACCCAAATAACCTCGTATTGTGGTTTATCGCCATTGGTTTGGTTCTGACCTGCGGTGACCCTGCCGACAGCAGAGCAGACACTGCTCAGTCCTGCGCCGTCTTCACGACTGTCGTGCTTGTGCTCATTGTTGCAGCCTCGGTGTCTGTCCGTTTCACTGAGGGCCTTCCTCTTTGCCACCGACGGTCTCTGTTACCAACCATGATGTCCTTCTCCAGGGACTAGTCCCTTCTGATAAGGTGTCCAAAGTATATGAGACAAAGTCTCACCATCTGTGCTTCTAAGGAGTATTCTGGTTGTACTTCTCCCAAGACAGATCTATTTCTTCTGGCAGTCAGGGGTGTTTTCAGCATTCTGTGCCAGTATGGGAACTCAGAGGAGGCCCTTCTTCTTCTGTCTTCCTGATTCACTGCTCAGCTTTCACATGCACATGAGGCAATTGAAAACACCATGGCTTGGGCAAGACATGTCTTAGTCCTTCAAGTTACATCTTTGATTTACAACAATTTAAAGAGGTCTTTTGCAGCAGATTTGCTCAATGCAACGTGTCCTTTGTTTTGCTAACTGCTGCTTCCACGGGCCTAGTGGTAGTGATTAAGTGCTACATCTGCTAACCAAAAGTCAGCAGTTCAAATCTACCAGATGCTCCTTAGAAATTTTATGGGGCAGTTCTACCCTGACCTATAGGGTCGCTATGAGTCAGAATAGACTCAACTGCAGTGGCTAGCTGGCTTCCGTGGATATAATTTCAAATCCAAATAAAACAAAATCCTTGACCATTTTAATCTTTTCCCTGTTTATTCTGTTATGCCTTACTGATCCAGTTGTGTGGATTTTTGTTTTAAGTTGAGGCGTAACCTATACCGAAGGCTATTGTCTTTGACCTCTATCAGTTAAGTACTTGAAATCCTCTTCACTTTATCACATAGCACAACGTTTGTCTCCAGAATTAAATACACGTAAAGACCAGCTGCTGTGGCATCAGCTGTGACTCATGGCTACCTACAGGGGTCAGAGTAGAATTCTGTGCCATAAGGCTTTCAGTTGCTGAGTTTTCAGAAATAGATCACCAGACCTTTCTTCTGAGGTGCCTCTGGTTGGACTCTAGCCCACAGCCCTTCAATTAGCAGCTGTGTGCTTTAACCATTATCACACCTGAGACTCACAGGTCTAGTACTCACTCTAGCTCTGTCAGAAAAGCAGGTTGCAAGTCAAAGTGCCGACTTCCCAGAGTCTGTTACAAAGAGGGTGGTTCTGAAGCCTCACATCCATCAGCTGAGATGAGCCTGGTCAAAAAGGGGAGTGGCCATATGCCATTTAAATATGTCCTCAAAATGCAGTATTGCCATATTTTATCCATCTGCTGCCCTAGAACCTGGATTCCATTGAAAATGGAATTGAAGTTTATTATTAAATAAATTTGAGAGAACACAGAGTATATTAAATATTAGCCTTCTTTCTCCCTTCTGGAAATCTGCAGTTTAAATTCAGGATCCAGCCCATTTGAACATGAATCAAATCCATTTGGATTATTTTAATCCTGATAAAATGGTCTGCCAAAGCTCCAAGGCCATTTTTGTTTCTAATTTAAACACACATCTCTCCAGATATAAGAAATCTAAAGCCCACATCTTCCAGCAGTGCCACAGCTTGTTTTCCAACTTTGAGAGAGAAAAATTTCAACCTTGTGAGAATATACTGTAGCTTGGCCTCTCTATGGGAGAAACCCTCTTGAATTGAGAGTCCCCTTTCACCTCCTCTCTTATGAGCTGTCTAGGGCACCACTGCCGATCTTCAGCACCCCGCTTGGCTGATTCTTTAAAGCTGGCACATGAGTTTTAACAGGAAATAGTTTGAGTACTTTATTGTATTTTAGAGGAAAACAAGCTATGGGTTCTTTAGCTCATTTCCAAATTTACATCTTGTATATGGAGCCAAGAGGAAAGCATTTAGCTGAAGAAAAAGGAAAGCAGATTTTCTCCACTATCATTTCCTCGTCCCCTTTGGTCTGGAAAATTACCCAGCCAGCAAAGGCTTGAGTTGTTACGGTTATACGTATGCTGGGGTAGCCTGTCCCAGATCCATAGTGTTCTTATGCATACACCCACTCTTGCTTAATGAGGTTAGATGTGTACTAGGGTAGCCTGTCCCAGATGGACAGTGTTCTCATGGATACACCCACTCTTTCTTATCAATTTGAATGGAAAATGTAATCAATACTTTGCAAACATATGAACTTAACAGATTCAAAGAACTACAAAAGAATATTAAATTTGAAGGGAAACTGAGATGCTTCATTTTAGTTATTTTATTATACAAATTGCAAAACTGAAGCCTACACTAAAGAAGGAATTTAACAAAAAAGCTATAGGTATTTGATGACAATGAAAAAGTTTTTTTTTTTTTTTTAAAAAAAAGGAGCCCTCCAAAAAAATACACAAATGTGTTGCTGTCAAGTTGATTCTGACTCACAGTGCAGAATATACCTGCCCTATAGGGTTTCCAATGAGTGGCTGGTGAATTTGAACAGATGACCTCTTAACTACTGGGCCACCAGGGCTCCATAATATATTATAAAATTACAATAGTTAGTTTGGTTGCTGTTAGGTGCTGTCAAATGGGTTCTGACTCACAACAACCCTGTGAACAACAGATTGAAACACTGCCCAGTCTTGCACCACGTCCACAATCATTTTTATGCTTAAGTGCATTGTTGCGGCCACTGTGTCAATCCATCTCACCCAGGGTTTTCCTCTTTTTTGCTGAAAGCAATGGGATGACACATTCAAAGCCTTGAAGGAGAAAAACTTTCAACCAAGAATTTTATATCCTGCAAAACTGTCTCTCAAATATGATGGTGAAATTAAGACATTCGCAGATAAACAGAAGCTTAGAGACTTTGTAAAAACCAAACCAACACTACAAGAAATACCGAAAGAAGTTCTTTGCTTAGGAAAACAAAAACATTAAGTGTATGCTTAAGCAGGCTGTGTAGGACACAGCATCCATAATCCCACTCACTTATAGAAGTCTAAAAGCTCAATCAAAACTACATTATTAAAAGAAAAGAACCAGCGATCATAACACAAAAACTATGACATCACCACTCTAAAAAGAAGGCTATATTACAGTAGTTATAACCTTTTCAGAACAAGAGGAAATTAAAAAGACATACAGAAGTTAAACTCTGGTTTAAACTTAGAATAGTAAGTAGGATCATAGGCGTAGATGAAAAGCAAAATAATAATACAACATATCAAAACAAGAAGTATAACACAGGAGTCTCAACAAACACAAAACCAGCACTGAAAAAGATGAAACATCAACCCATCAACAGAACACTAAGAAAAACATAGAAAACATGAACAACACAAAAATAAATGCACCCAAAATGACAGCATTAAACACATACCTATTAATAACTATGATGAATGTAAATTGATTGAATCCTTCAGTGAAGAGACAAGTGATATCCTGGATCAAAAGATGCAATTCATCTATATGTTGCTCACAAGAAGCACATCTTAGGCCCAAAGATAGGAACACACTGAATATCAAAGGGTACAAAAATATATACCAAGCCAACAACATACAAAGAAGAGCAGGAATGGCAATACTAATCTCAGATAAAACAGACTTTAATGTAAGATCCCCTATCATGGACAAAAATGATCACTATTTATTGCTGAAAGTTTCAACATGTAAGCAGGACTTAACAATATTAAAATTTATGTAGCCAATACCAGAGCATCTAAATACACAAACACTGACAGCATCAAAAAATGAGATAGATCACTCCACAATAACAGTGGAGACTTCAACACTCCCCTTTCAGTAAGGGACAGCTCATCCAGAAAAAAGCTTGGTAAAGACACAGAAGATCTTATTGAGACAGTTAACCAACTAGACCTCACTGACATATACAGAACATTTTACCCATTGACAGATAATTACACCTTCTTCTCCAATGCACTTGGAACATTTTCCAGAATACACCATTTGTTAGGACATAAAGCAAGTCTCAACAAAATTCAAACCATTGAATTATTACAAAGCATCTTCTCAGACTATACAGCTGTAAAAGTTGAAATTTATAGTAGAAAAACATATAAAGCTATTCAAACTCATGGAAACTGACAACACCTTGCTCAAAAATCCATGGATTATAGAAGATATCAAGGACAAAATAAAGAAATTTATGGAATCCAATGAGATGAAAACACATCCTACCAGAACCTATGGGATACAGCCAAAGCAGTGCTCAGAGGTCAGTTCATCTTTACAAATGGTTTAGGAAGGGCCTAAACCAAATAATTAACCCTATAGCTTGAACAAGCAGAAAGAGAGCTACCGAAGAACCCCTCAGGCACCAGAAGGAAACAGATCATAAAGATTAGAGCAGAACTAAATGAATTAGAGAATAAAAGAACAATTGAAAAAAATCAACAAAACCAAAAGCTGATTCTTTGAAAAGATCAACAAAATTGATAAACCACTGGCTAAACTGACTAAAAAAGAAAACAAGAGAGGAAACAAATAACCCAAGTAAGAAATGAGATGGTAGATGTCATAACAGACTCAATTGAAATCAAAAGTACCATAACAAAATATTATGAAAGGCTGGAGTCTAACAGATTTGAAAACCTAGTAGTAATGGACAAATTTCTAGATTCATATCACCTACCAAAATCATCACAAGGAGAAGCAGAACAACTTAAGAAACCTATCACAAAGGAAGAGATTGAAACAGTCATCAAAAAACTTCATTCTGTGAAGCCAGCATAACAGTGACAACAAAGTTAGGGGAAGATCCCACTAAAAACAAAATTACAGGCCAATATCGCTTATGAGCCCAGATTCAAAAATCTTCAACAAAATCCTAGCCAATAGAACTCATCAATATGTCAAAAAAGTAATCCTCCATGACCAAGTTGGATTCATACCAGAGACCGAAGGCTGGTTCAACACCAGAAAACAATGTGATGAACCATATAAAGAGCACAAAGTATCACATGATATTGTCGGTTGATGCGGAAAAGGCACTTGAAAAAGTCCAACACTGATTCATGCTAAAAACTCTCAGTAAAATAGGAATAGAGGAGAAATTCCTTAATGCAGTACGGGATATTTCTTTAGTCAGCTAGGGCTGCTCCAACGGAAATACCACAGAGCAGATGGCTCCAACAAAGGAAGGTTCATTCCTACACAGTCTGGTAGGCCGCAAGTCCACATTCAGGATGTCCGCTCCAGGGGAAGGCCCTCCCCCTGTCGGCTCTGGAGGAAAGTCTGGTATTGCATCAGTCTTTGTCCAGGGAGCATCTTGTCTTGGTGCAGGAACCCCAGGTCTGAAGGACGTGCTCCTCTCCTGGTGCTGTCTGCGTGACGGTACGAGGGTCCCAATTCTCTGCCTGCTTCTCCATCCTTTTATCTCTCATAGGATGAAAAGGAGTAAGGGTGGAGCAAGCCACACTCCAGGGAAACTCCCTTTACAGTGGAGCAGAGAGGTGATCCTATGAAGGGATTTACAGTCCCACCTTAATCCTTTAACATACAGCATAGGAAAACCACACAACGGAGGACAGTCACAAGATCCTGGGAATCATGGCCCAGCTGCATGGCTACACATATTTTTGGGGGGACACAATTCAATTCATGACAGATATCTATGCAAAGCCAACTGTCTACATCGTCTGGGATGGTAGGAGACTGAAAGAACTCCCCTTCAGAATAGGAACTAAACAAAGATGCCCATTCTCACCACTTCTATTCAACACTGTACTAGAGGTTCTAGACAGAGCGGTTGTTACACAAGACTAAGAAATAAAGGACACCTGCACTGGCCAAGAAGAAGTAAAAAGTCAGTCTCCTGAGGTATAAAAGAAAGAAATGAGCACAGAGGCAAGCGACCTCACACCATCAAGAAAGTAGCACTGGAAGCACAATGAGTCCTGTGGACCTGAGAGTCGTGACAGAGAAGCTTCCAGAGCAAGGGAAGGCTGATGACAAGGACCTTCCTTCTGAACCAACACTGAGAAAAAGCCTTACCCTGGAGCTCACGTCCTGAATTCAGACATTTAGTCTACTAAACTTTGTGAGAGTAAACTCCTATTTATTAAAGCCATCCAATTGTGAAATTTTTATTACAGCAGCACTAGATGACTACACCTGGTCCTCAGAAGCAAGAATGGCAAAACTAAGTCTCATACACTTTGGACGTGTTATCTGGAAGAATCAGTCTCCAGAGAAGGACATCATGTTTGGTAAAGTTAGGGGTCAGAGAAAACGAGAAAGATCCTCAGTGAGGTGGACTGACACAGCTGCTGCAACAGTGGGCACAGCTACAGCAGCAGTTGTGAGGATGGTGCAGGGCTGGGCAGTTCTTTCTGTTGTGCATAGGTTGCCATGAGTTAGGACTGACTCAACAGCAATCAGCAATAACAAAATGTGACCGAGACAGAATTTGGTACCAAGAGTGAGGTGCTGGTCTTCCTGGCACCTAAAATGTCTATGTATTACTGCAACCGTGGATAGGTAAAGGATTCACAATGGATAACAAAATGAGAAAACCTGTTGAGACAGCACAGACCTTGAGAACCAGTGGCAGATAACTGAAAGGGGCAGACAGCCACCCAGGAGCAGCAGAACCAGAAGACCAATGAGAGACAGCACTGGAGCTGACCCATGGAGTACAAGAGCTGAGAGCCTTTGTGTAGCAGACTTTCTGGCAGAGTGGGGCACCTCTGAGCACTTCTCAGTGGAAGTCTAGAGCTTTGGAACCCTTCCTCCAGCAGCACAGATGTGACCAATGAGGCCTGAAGGGCCAAGAGGCCAAGGAACCAGGAAGCAGAAGAGGAAAAAAACAGGGAACACAGAAAGCAGAGCTGCCTCCGTCTCAAAAGGTATGGCCACAACTTCTGGGGCCTCGAAGGGTGGAGCCACATCCTCTGGTGTCTCTAAGGGTGGAGTCGTCATTCATGGGAACCAGGAGAATCCTGTCTCTAAAGCTGATGGAGTTGAGTTGCTGTCTCATTGGGCCTGGAATGTGGAGGCAAAGCCCAGGACCGTGGAGCCTCTGTGCAGAACTGGGAGAGTGTGGCCAACGCTTCGAGTCTTGAAGGCAGGGCTACTGTGTGAAAGACTTGAGGGCTTATGCAATGTTTTCTGCTGACTTGTTGGTGCATATTATGCCTTATTTCTCTGTAATTTCACCCATTTGTCATGGAAATGTGTAGCTTGCATCTGTTCTGCCACTGTAATTTGGAAGCAGATAACTTATTTTAGATTTCACAGGTGGAGAGGAATTTCTGGATTTTAGACTTGGAGTTGATTTAAGACTTTTGTTATGGTATGATAGGGTGAATATGTTCTACATATTCATGGGCCAGGGATATGAATTTGGGGGGCCAACAGGTGGGATATTATGAATACAATTGTGTCCATTCAAACTATGTGTCCACGGGCTGGACTGTGACCTCCAACATTGTGTGATCATTCGTCCATTTGTCATCTGATGTGAATCCTGTCTCTGCTGTGTTGATGAGATGGGACTAACAGCAGGTGTGTTAATGAGGGATGCCTCAACCTACAAGATTTCTTTAGAAACATAAAAGACAGAAATGAACAGAGAGACAGGGGACCTCATGTTACCAAGGGAGCAGCACTAGGAACAGAGCATGACCTTTGGACCCAAAGTTCCTGTGCAGAGAAACTCCCAGATCAGGAGAAGACTGATGACAAGGACCTTCCTCCAAAGCTGACAAAGAATGCCTTCTCCTGGAGCTGGCACCCTCAACTCTGTTAGCCTACTAAATTTTGAGAAAATAGATTTCTGTTCCTTATGCCATCCAGTTATGATATTTCTGTTACAGCAGCACTAGATGATTAAGGAAGTAAGTAAGGAGATCAAACTAAAGGGAGAGCTGGTCACAGACTGCAGAAGTTCATCTTGCAAAAGCATCAATTCACCTTCACAGTGATTTAAAGTTCAACGCTTGATTTAGTCAGATTTCAGGGATATGTGGGGGGGGGGTGTGTCTGTGATGTGTGAGCACGCACGAACTTGTGCTCGTGCATGTGTGTCTACACTGGCAAGTTGACATTAAGGCTTATATGAAATACAAAGAACTAACAATTAGCAAGACACTCTTAAAGAAAAATAAGAAGATGCAGTGGCTTGCTTTTCTGGATATCAGAATTTGTTTAAAAAGGTGCTATAAGTGGCAGTTTGGCACAGGCACACACATAGCTAACTTGGCCGTGGGACAGAACTCAGAATCCAGAGACACACCCTCCCACAAATAAAACTTCATATATTACAAACCTCAAAATAGAACAGTAAAGAAACAATGGTGTTTTCATAAATAGAGCTGAAATAACTGTGTATTCATATAGGATATAAAACAGAAATTTTACATGTACTTTATATCACACACAAAATCCATTTCCACGTGAATCATAGACATAAATGTGATTTGGCAAAATGAAGATTTTAAAAGACAACACTGGAGAATTTTTCATGGCCCTGGAGTAGGGGATTTTTTTTTTTTTTTTTTAAATAAGAAAGAAATAAATGATAGAAGATGAACAAAATGGGTAACTTTAAATGTCAAAGCCTCCGTTTCGTGAAAGGAAACCCTGGTATCATAGTGGTTAGTGCTACAGCTGCTCACCAGAAGGCTGGCAGTTAAAATCCACCAGCTGCCCCTTGGAAACTCTATGGGGCAGTTCTACTCTGTCCTGTAGGGTCACTACGAGCTGGAGTTGACTCAATGGCGATGAGTTTGGTGAGTTTTTTTTGGTTCAATGAAAGACGCTGTTAGGAACTGAATTGTGTCTGCAGAAAATGTGTATCAACTTGAGTAGGCCTTGATTCCCAGTGTGATGTGACTGTCCACCGTTTTGTCATCTGATGTCATTGTCCTGTGTAGCAATTGTACCTTCTGTGATGTTAATGAGGTGGGAATTGTGACAGTTTGTCAGTAAGACAGGACTCAGTTGATAAGATTAGACTGTGTCTTAAGTCAGTCTTTGAGATATAAAAGAGAAAAGCAAGCAGAGAGACAAGGCGGACTTCAAACCACCAAGAAAGCTGCACCCGGAGCAGAGAGCATCCTTTAGGCCCAAAGTTCCTTTGCTTAAAGAGCTCTGACACAAGGGGAAGACTGAAGACATGATTTTCCTCCAGAGCCAACAGAGAGACAAAGCCTTCTCCAGGAGCTGATGCCTGAATACGGACTCTCAACCTACTAGACTGTGAGAGAATAAACTCTCTCAAAGCCATTGGCTTGCGATATTTTTGTTACAGTAGCACTAGGTGACTGAAACAGACACCACAGTGAAAAGTCGTGTCACAGAGCGGGAGGAAAAGATACAAGTAACACACACAAAGATGAAGTGTTCAGGCTGCATTCGCAATACATCAAATTTTGCAAACTGTAAGACTTCAGTAGAAAAACTTTTAAGAAATTTCATCTAGCAATTTCATAGGAGAGGAAGTTTGGTGGCTAATAGCGCATGAAAAAGTGGTAAACCTTAACAGTAATAAATAAAATGCAACTAAAAGCCACAGATAGGTACTAACAGAAAAAGGAGATGAAACTAAAACCGTTGTTAGAGTGACAGCAAGGGGGAGGCTGGGAAGCCTCCTGTGCCTCTGTTGGGATACTAAAACGCTGCAGTTGCTGTGGAAACCTGATTTGTATTAAATGCTAATTTTGAAGAGCTGTATCCCTAAGACCCACTAATTATTGTTGTAAGGTGTCCTCCAGTCACCTCAGACTCATAGCCACCCTATGTATAACTTAACAGGATATTGCCTGGTTCTGCAACACCCTCACAATAGCAATTATGCTTAAACTCATTGCTGAAGCCACTGGGTCAGTCCGTCTGTTCAGGGTCTTGCTCTTTATTGCTGACTCTCTACTTTACCAAGCCCGATATCCTTCTCCAGGAACTGGTCACTCCTGATGACATGTCCAAAGTATATGAGACCTAATCTTCCTTCTCCTTTGGCCCAAGCATGATGGGAGCAATAGAGCTATCTTAGACGGCCACTAGCCAGCTTTTAGGACACTGGACACTCCTCCTGAGGTAGGACGTGGAACACTTGCATTGTGAACTACGCTATGCCCGTTAACGCAGGGGTCCTCTGAGACCTATGCACCTAAAAACGGAGTTCCTAGAGAAAACGTAAAAACAGGATAAAGTAAAAGAGCTGAGCAGAAGATTTCAAAGCGCTGCTCATGGAGACAAAGTGGAATATGGTAATGACCTATGTAAAGAGCGCAAGTTAGAAAACCAGAGGCTATTTTTCTCAAGCTGAAAGGACTAAAGAAAAAATTCAGATCTGGGGCTGCAATCCTGAAAGGTCCTACAGGGAACATACAGAGTGGCGCAGGCAGTATCAAAAGAAGGTGGAAGGACTACACAGGGGCACCGTGCCAAGAAGAGCTGGCCAGGGTTTCCGCTACTTCAGAAGGTAGCACGTGATCAGAACCCGATGGGCTGAAGGAGGAAGCGCCGGCTACCCCAGGCCGCTGTGCGAGTCCGGCTGCAGGCGGTCACGGCGCATCCGCTGAGATGTTTCAACAAATCACGCCACGCTAGGGGCACTCACTCACCAACAACAAGAAATTTAGAAGATTTCTATGTGACCAGTCAACTGGAAGAGATCCATTTTGATATCCAGTATTTAACCATGTGTATTGATTCAACTTATTGTGAAAATTATCAAGCAATATCATTAAAATCATGTGCAAATAAAATTCTGCTGAAGATTACTCAAAGGCAGCTACAGCAATATATTGACAGGGAATTGCCAGAAATTCAAGGCAGACCCGGAAGAAGATATAGAATTGAGGATATCATTGCCGATGTCTGATGGATCTTGGCTGAAAATGGAAAATACCAGAAAAATATTTAGCTGTGTTTTATAGACTATACAAAATCATTGGACTGTGTGGATCATGAAAAATTATGGATTCCATTGTGAAGAATGGGAATTCCAAAATACTTGTGCTCAGGGGAGATTTGTACGGAGATCAAGAGGCAGTCATGAGAAGAAAACAAAGATACACCGCCTAGTTTAAAGTCAGGAAAGTGTGCAACAGGGTCATATCCTTTCATCATACCTACTCAATTTGTACTCTGAGCAAATAATCCAAGAAGCTGGACTGTATGAAAAACAATGGGGCCTGAAGATTGGAGAAAGACATTAACAACCGGATGACGCATCTTGCTTACAGAAAGTGAAGAGAACTTGAAGTGCTTACTAATAAAGATCAAAGACCACAGCCTTCAACATCAAGAAGAGAAAAATCTTCACAACTGGACCAATAAGCAATACCACAGTAAATGTAGAAAAGGTTCACGTTCTCAAGGATTTTATCTTACCTGGATCCACCGCTGACACTCATGGAAACAAGAGTCAAGAAATCAAAAGATGAGCTGAATTGGGCAAATCTTCTGTCAATGGCTTTTTTAACCTGTTCAAAAGCAAAGATGTCACCTTAGAGACTAAGGTATGCCTGAACTAAGCCACAATGTTTTCTACAGCTTTATATGCATGTGAAACATGGACAATGAATCAGGAGGACTGAAGAACAGACGCCTTTGAATTGTACTATTGGTGAAAAGTAGTTGAGTATTCTACAGGTTCTCCAAAGAAGGAACAAATCCGTCTTGGAAAAAGTACAACCAGAATATTCCTTAGAAGCAAGGATGATGCGGTTATGTGCCACATTCTTTGGACATGTTGTCAGGACGGATCCGTCCTTGGAGAAGAATACCACATTTAGTAAAGGAGGAGGTCAGTGATAGAAAAGAAGACCCTCAATGAGGTGGATTGCCACGGCGGCTGCAGCAACGGGCTGAAGAATGAGGACAGCACTGTGTTTCATTCTGTTACGCACAGGTTTGCTGTGAGTCAGAACTGACTTGAGGACACCTAACAACAATATTCTGTTCTCTTCTTTTAGTAATGTGCTGTATTTCAAAATAATGAGTTATCAGTTATAGTGTGACCAATTTAAAAATCTATGTACAGGAGTAAAGAAACATACACTTTTTTAAAAACATTATAGTCTGTTATCACTGAGTAGCATGATTCTGGCATATTTTAAAATTTCTAAGTAATTCATTTTCACAATAAATGTATTATTCTGTAATTAGATGAAATAAAAGAAGTATAATGTTTATTGGATTCTCTTTATGTATCAAACAGAATGAATGCTTGAACATCCCAAACTGCTGGGTGTGAACAGCAGAGTATTATGCATTAAGATGTTGTCCTAAAGACTGAGAAATGATCACAACCTGACGGAAACAAACACGAGCGGGACACTGCACTCTGACATCACCAATACCGTGACCCCGCCGTTAGCATTTTGTTGCCCAACTATTTAGTTCCCTGATGTTAAAAATCTCTGTGTGTATGGAACCTCCAGGATAAAGTCTCAAAGAAATCAGTATGTACAGAACATTGACTGATGTCCCTGTGGAAAACCACAATTATTGACATTTGTGATTCTGTGTTATCGTATGAATGGGTGCATGACACGAGGAGCCTGAGAATTGCCACACCCAGACAGCCACGGAGAGGACCATGGGTGTGACCCTAAGTCTGCTGACCACAGGCGTCGCAGTGCTTTGCTGCTGTGTCTGGAGGCAGCCCGTGAGGACCGCGGGTTGGCTCACGGAGCCACTGACCAAGGTGCTGCCGCGGTTTCAATGATCTCCTGTTGCAAGTCCAGGATGGAGGACGGACGCAACACTGGAACCCTAAATGACCCTTACATCTGTGTGCAGGGGCATGATTGTGCATACTTACGCATGGCTCTTCTTCTTGATGTACTGGATTTCCATGCACGATTACATGAATTTACTTAAAGGGATGAAGGCAGCAGACTCCTCACAGAGTGAGCTGTGACTTGAGAGGCACTTCTCTTTGGCTCCTGGGGACTTGAGCCACAGTTCCAACCTGACCAGTCCAGCTGAGACACATTTCACAAAATGCAGACTTAAAGCCTTTTGACTAGTTTTCTTTTTATATTTAAATTTCACAGTTTGGACTGTTTGGGAAGATTTCCCAAAATACACTTAAAAAATTTAATTCCCATGTTGTTCTGTTTAGTCAAGAAAAATAACAAAGTTATTTTTAGCCTTCAGACAAACTTGGGGCACAATCATCTTGAGGAACTTCCAGCAACAGCCCTCTGTCAGTCTGGGTCAGCAGCAAGGCCATCCCACCAGAAAGAAAAAAGAGAAGCGTGTCTACCCAGGGAGCTCACAGCACTTTCCAAAGACAACAAGGTAACAGCTGGGGTCTCCAGCACTTTGAGATCTAGACAAATACACATCTATGACTCGTTCCACAACAGGACAGGATGGAGTCTTTAAGCTTCTCCAGTGTTTATTCTGGTGGCAAATGAGGATGAGGAGTCCCTGGCAGCACAGACATTAATGACCTCAGCTGCTAACCAAAGGGTTGGTGATTTGAGTCTACCCAGAGGTGCCTCAGAAGAAAGGCCTGGTGATTAATGCAGAAAAATCAACCACTGGAAACCCTATGGAGCACAGTTCTACTGCGTCAATCATGGGGTCAACTCTGTAGCAGTGGGTTAAGCGGAGACTTACTTATGACTGTCATTTCTGATCCCTGAAGATCTCTATGTCTTCAGGCTGTTTTTTGTTTTGTTTTGATATGAAAAAAAGTAAGTTCTATATGTGCTCTGATATCAACTCAATCTTGGACCAATGGTACTTTTGCTTGATCCCTTCCACCTGCTTTACAAATGATGGCTGAGAAATCCCCTCACATCAGTACACACAGGAGTCCCTGGGTGGCGCAAACAGTTAAGCGCTGGATTACAGCCAAAAGGCCCGGCGATCTGCTTCTGAAAGGTCACAGCCTTAAAACCCTGCAAATTAGTTCTACTCTGTACACGTGGGACTGCCAGGAGTCAGAACGGACTGGACCTCAACTGGTAGCCCAGTGAGCTGTGAGACGCGTGCATTAAGTGGACGCCATGGACAAGCAGGGCTGCAGGGTTCCATCACACACCAGCCTGCAGAGATAGCACACTGAGTCTGCTATCAGATGTTCCACCGGTGGGAGGAGCCTCCCGCCACCAATGAAGAGCATAGCCTCAGCTCAGGGGAAGCCAAAGCCAGGCTGGTTTTCCCTCAGAAGTAGTTTACTAATTTTATGTACTGCTCAATAGACTTTTCCTCTATATTTTTTATATCTAATATATTTACTAAACACTGACAACTCTCCATGATGCACAAAACATCCTTTCAATATGTGGATTCAAGACTCCTTTATTTTGGTAAAGTTTTACTGAATATCATTTTGAAATACTTGTTTTATCTGTTTATGTTTTGTTCTTCCTCATGAAACATACTTGTGCATGTGTCTGTGTGTGTGTGTTTGTGTGTGTCTTAATTCCTATTCTATGTGTTTCCCTTAGATTGGCATCAGTTCTTTCTTCACCTGTGCTCCTTCCTGGGTTTATTCCATTTCTATATTGTTTGGTGTTTTTCTTCTACTTCTTTCCCAAGATCCACTACTTCCTTTCATATTTCTTCCTGTTATCTTGCTATGTTTTCCTGAAAATCATCTATTTCTATTTTTGTTGCCTTTCATTTTTGAAATTCATGTTTAGTCAGAATTATCTTTTTAATGAAATAATTTTATCGACTGATTTATTACAGTAAATGAATAAACTTTCTAACCTCCATCAAATATCTCATCTATGATACACCCTCACCACACTCCTACCCTGCCACTCCTGTAGCTGTCAAAGAGCTTTTTTCTGCTGTAGATAATTCTATTTTTAAATGCTTATAACAGGGATCTCATACTGGCATACAATATTTGTCCTTTTGCCTCAGACTGACTTCACCTAGCATAATTATCTTCCAGTTGAAACCATACTATGAGATGTTTTCTAAAATCATCATTGTTTTTTTTCATAGCATAGTGTTGCATTGAGTGTATGTACCATAGTTTGTTTTTCCATTCATCTGTTGATGGGCATCTGGGTTGATTCCATCTTTTAGCTGTTGTGGACTGTGCTGTAATAAACATTCTTGTGCATGTGTCTGTTCATGCAACAGCCTTTGTTTTTGAAGGATAAATGTCAAACAATGGAATTACTGGATCAAATGGTATATCTATTTTCAGATTTTTAAGGAAGCACCAGATTGCTTTCCAAAGGGGTTGTGCCATTTTGCAATCCCACCAGAAGTGTAGAAGAGTTCCAATCTCTCCACAGCTTCTTCAACATTTATTGTTTTGTGGGTTTTTTTGGATCATGGCCAAACTTGTTGGGGAGAGATGGTATCTCATTGTAGTTTTGATTTGGATTTCTCTGATAGCCAATGACTGTGAGCACTTCCTCACATGTCTTACGGCTGCCTGGATGTTGTCTCTAGTGAAGTGTCTGCCCATCTCCTTTGCCCATCCTTTAATGGGGTTATTTGCCTTTTTCTTGTTGATATTTTGCAGAATCTTGTAGATTATGGAGATCAGATAACAGTCTGACAAGTATTTACTGAATATTTTTTCCCACTCTGTAGGTGGTCTTTTAACTCTTTTGATAAAGTCTTTGGATGAACAAAAGTGTTTGATTCTTAGTGGTTCCCATTTATCTATTTTGTCTTCTGTTAATCATGTTTTGTTTGTTAGATTTGGAAGTCTGTCTAAGCTGTGTATTAGAACATCCATTCGTTGATCCTATCTTCTCTTGCATGATCTTTATTGTTTTAGGTTTGATATTTAGGTCTTTGATCCATTTTGAGTTAGCTTTTGTGTAAGATGTGAGATATGGATCTTGTTTCAGTTTTTCACAGATGGATACCCAATTTAGCCAACATCATTTGTTAAAGAGACTGTTTTTACCCCAGTTCACAATCTTAGGGCCTTTGTTGAATATCAGCTGTTAATAAGAGGATGGTGGCATCTCTGGGTTCTCTTTTCTATTCCATTGTTCTATATGTCTCTTTCTGCACCAGAACTGGGCTGGTTTGACTACTGTGGCAGTGTAACAGGTTCTAAGGTTGGGTAGTGTGAGGCCTCCTGTTGCATTTCTCTTCTTCAGTAGTGCTCTACTTATCTGGGGTTTCTTCCATTTCCAAACAGTGCTGGTGATTTGCTTCTCCATGTTGTTAAAAAATGATGCTGGAATTTGTATTGGGATTGCATTGTATGAGTAGATCACTTTAGGCAAAATAGACCTTTTCACAATGTTAAGTCTTCCTATCCACAAGCAGGGCAGGTTTTTCCAATTTTGTAAGTCTTTTTTGGTTTCTTGCAGTAAGGTCTTGTAGTCATCTCTGTATAGGTCTCTTATTTCTCTAGCTAGATTTCTTTGTGGCTATTTTATCTTCCTGGGGGCTATAGAACTAGTATTGATTTGGTGATTTCTTCTTTGATGATGTCTTTTTTGATATAAGAGAATTCTACTGATTTCTTTATGTTTATATTGTATCCTGACACTTTGCTGAACTCCTCTATTAGTTTGAGTAGCTAACTTGTGAATTCCTTAGGATTCTCTGTACACACAATCATCTCGTCTGTGAATAGGGATATTTTTACTTCTTCATTGCTGATACAGATTCCATTTATTTCTTTTCTTGTCTAATTGCTCTGGCCAGAACTTCTAGTACAAGGTTGAATAGAAGTGTTGAGAATGGGCATCCTTGTCTAGTTCCTGTTGTCAAGGGCAATTGTTTCTGGCACTCAACACCAGAGCATCTAAATACATTGAACAAATGCTGACAACATTGAAAAATGAAATAGATCATTCCACAATAATAGTTGGAGACTTAAACACTCCCCTTTCAGTAATGGACAGATCATTTAGAAAAAAGCTCAGTAAAGATACAGAAGATCTTATTGCAACAATTAACCAACTTGATCTTATCTACCTATACAGATCTTTTCACCTGCCAATGGATAAGTACACCTTCTTCTTTAGTGCACAGGCAACATTCTCCAGAATAGACCATGTGTTAAGTCACAAAGCAATTTTAAACAAAATCCAAACCATTGATTTATTGCAAAGCATCTTCTCAGACCACAAAGCCATAAAAGTTGAAATCAATAGCAGAAAAATCATAAGTAGAAACTTGAAGTCATAGAAACTGAACAAGACCTTGCTAGAAAATCTATGGGTTATAGAAGAAATCAAGGACAAATAAAGAAATTTACAGAATCAAATGAGAATGAAAACACATCCTACCAAAATCTATGGGATACAACAAAACTAGTGCTCAGAGGTCAGTTTATCTCTATAAATGCACACATCTGGAAGGAAGAGAGGATCCAAACCAAAGAATTAACCCTATAGCTTGAGCAAGTAGAAAGAGAGCAACAGAGGAACCCCTCAGGCACCAGAAGAAAACACCATAAAGATTAGAACAGAACTAAATGAATTAGATAACAGAAGAGCAATTGAAAAAAATAACAAAACCAAAAGGTGGCTCTTTGAAAAGATCAACAAAATTGATAAACCATTGCCTAAACTTACAAAAGAAAACCAGCAGAAGGTACAAATAACCTGACTAAGAAATGAGTTGGGAGATGTTACAACAGCCCCAGCTGAAATCAAAAGTATCATAATAGAATACTACAAAAGTCTGTACTCTAACAGATTTGAAAACCTAGAGGAAATAGAGAAATTTCTAGATTCACGTTACCCACCAAGATTATCGTGTGGAGAAGTAGATCAACTTAATGAATCTATCACAAAGGAAGAGACTGAAAAATTCATCAAAGATCTGCCAACCAAAAAAAAAGTCCTGGCCCACAGAGCTTTGCTGGATAATTCTACCAAACTTTTAGAGAACAGTTAACTCCAATACTACTGAGGATATTTCACAGCATAGAAAGGGATGGAAAACTCAATTTATTCTATAAAGCTAGTGTAACCCTGATACCGAAGCCAGGGAGAGATCCAACAAAAAAAGGAAAATTACAGGCCAATATCATGTCTTCAACAAAATCTTAGCCAATAGAATTCAACAGCATATCAAAAAAATAATTCATCATGACCAAACTGGTTTCTTTCCAGGGATGCAAGGCTGGTTCAACATCAGGAAAACAACGAGTGCAATCAACCACTTAAATAGCATGAAAGATCAGAATCACCTGATTTTGTCAATTGATGTAGAAAAGGCATTGGACAAAATCCAACAGCCATTCATACTAAAAACTCTCAGCAAAATAGGAATAGAGGGGAAATTCCTCAACACAATTAGTGGCATCTACACAAAACACACTGCCTTCATTGTCCTGAATACTGAAAGACTGAAAGAATTATTAACATATAATTATTAATTGTGTTAATAATATTCTCTGAAAATATCATTGCCAAGTAAATTTTACACTTTCCAGAACGTATTTCTGGAAGCGTATCTTTGCATTGATGCTATGTCAGCAGCATTGTTTTCTTCTTAGTAAACTACTCCCAGAATAAACTGGATTTTCCTTTTCCAGATATTTACAAGTGGTTTCTTCTGGAATTGGTTCTTTGCTGGCGTGTTGTAAAACATGGCACCTTTAGGTCTTTTTCAATTTTTCTGTGGCCTAAGTTTTGCTTCAGAGCCCTGGTGATGTGGTGGTTAAGAGCTATAGCTCCTTAGCAGCAAGTTGGGGTTTCCAGTCCACTGCTTGGAACCCTGGAAGGTGGTTCTCTTCTGTCCTGTAGGGTCACTGTGCCTGGAACCAACTGGAAGGTGGCTGGTTTGGTTGTTGGGTTGTTCTTTTAATTCTAACTTCATCACTTCAAAGCTTTTGTTTAAATTTTTCCTTTCCTCCTTGGATCTTTCCCTCTCATTGTACTCAAGGAGCATGGGATTTGTTTTCCCTCCAATGAGCTCCTTTTTGGATTTTTGCTGGTGAGTTCTGAAATTTTTCTGGATTTTTGCTGATGGGTTCTGAAATTTCTTCTACCTGTTTTCTCCATTGGTTGGGAGTTTTTGCTACAGAAGACCACCATGTGGCTTTTACTCTCTGCCACATTTCCTTCCAATCCTGTTACCACTAATAACCGCAGACAGTGTTGATCACCACTTCTGTAAGAGCATCACCTACAGAAAGGTTGCTTGGCTGGTGTTCTCGGCACCTTCCGTGGGCTTTCTCCTGCTTGTCTCTGAGGCTTCTGCTGTGAACCCTGATGCTTGGCTTGTGCAAGGATCCTAGCTATTTCTGGCTATTTCTGGCATATACATGTATGTATACTTGAAAAGTCTCTGGACCACACTCATCTTCTAGTTTCCCTGAAAATACTTTATCAAGGTTTTTTCTCCACTCATCCTGTTTTGCTTTGGTTAATATTAATAACATCACATTTAGGTTATATCCAGGTATAAAAAAAGGACATCTACTGTTGTGTGTCATGCCATGAGTTGGATTCAACTAGACAGCACTTGGCTTTGGACTGTTGTGTGTCACCATACCCACCCAGGACACTCTCCATATGCTTACATCAAATAATGCTATATAGGGAGCTTTCATCAGTTGGAGACAAAGTAACAATTCAGAGAAAAAGCCACACAATGAAATGGCCTATCAGTGAGGGAGCAGGTGAATTAACAAAACACTGAAGATGTTGTTTATGACATAACATTGTTGTGTGCATGGATCTGTATTGTCCATGGGTGACTGGTGTCGATGAAGAACGCCACACAGAAACACAGGTGGTGAGGAGGAGACCAGTAACTCTGATGGCCCAGCTCTAGGTTGGCATTGTGCAGTGTCTTTTTATTTAGTGAGCAGAACATGTATATGTTCAGTCAGCAAGCCTTGATTTGAATAGGGGTTGGGAAGTCCCCCACAAAGCAAATTTGTGCCTTCTTATCTAAACAGCATAACAAAGGCCACTTCGTCACATGAGCTTACCTCTAGAGGAAGAAAGCACGTAGGCTTGGGTGGGGGTACAAGGGTCAGATTCAGAGAGCCAGACCCATCGTTTTTGAGGATCTGACGTCATGCATGCCTGCCATTTTCTGCTATTTACATTCACTCTTTCACATGCTTACAAGCCACACACCCAGACCATAATGTTCGTCATAACTGTGGCCATGGTGCCCACAAAAATGGTATAAAAATGTCAAAACCAGAAGTATTTTCAGCATGATGTAGTTAAGATCAGAGAGTATTCATTGAGAGTGAAAAAGAGGTGTTATGAGAAATTATCCCCTTACTTGGCCTCTTAAGCAGCTGTCACAGGTAAAATTGTTTTAGGGAACAGTGTCTTGGTTCACAGTGAATTTTATTTAAAAAAATAAATATAAGAGATTTTGGGATCTCAGTCTGTAAATGTTGGGTTTAGAATGTACCTAAAGAAGTGACCTGCTAATATAAGGCCTAATGATTAAGTCCACAAAATTAATTGTTCTAAGTGCTACTCACCTCATTGCTGAAAAGCACTATGGTCACCCTCCAAATACTCCCTTGGGAAGCTATACACTAATGTCAGCACCTAGTGTACCCTTCAAAGCAATTTTGAAACTCTTTCTGGAATGGCCATTGTGCACAATGGCAAGGTGGTAAATTCATGAACTTAATCGTAGTTTGTGAGGGAGTTTTTAGCCAGTAAACAAATAACTGTATTGGAACACTCTCCCTGCTCACTTGATCTGGCTCCCAATAACTTTTTCTTTACCTGAAGATAAAGGAAATATTTAAAAGAAGACATTTTGATGACATTCAGGACATCAAAGGTAATACGACAGCCGGTCCAATGGCCATTCTAGAAAAGGACTTCCAAAACTACTTTGAAGCATGGACTAGGCACTGATGTTGGAGGATAGCTTCCCAAGGGGAGGACTTTGAAGGTGACCACAGTGATATTCAGCAATGCGGTATGTGGCACTTTTTCTAGGATGACTTCTTGAACTTAATTGGCAGTCATTGTATTCCAACTACATTCTACCTCACCTTGGATGTTCTTGATACTATTTCAAAAATCAGAAAAATAGTTCACTAGAATTGTAATATTTTCTTGTTCTTTGTTGTTATTGTTGTTAGGTGCTGCTGAGTCACTTCTAACTCATAGAAACCCTACAAACCACAGAACGAAACAGTGCCCAGTCTTGTGCCATGTCCACAATCGTTTTTATGCTCAAGCCCATTGTTGCAGCCACTGTGAAAATCCGTCTCATTGAAGGTCTTTTTCTTTTTGGCCGATTCTCCACTCTACCAAGCACGATGTCCTTCTCCAGGGACTGATCCTTTCTGACAACATGTCCAAAATACGTAAGATGCAGTCTTGCCATCTTTGCTTTCAAGGAACACTCTGGTTGAACTTCTTCCAGAATAGATTGTTCTTCTGGCGGCCCATGGAACAGTCAACATTCTTCTCCAACACCACAATTCAAAGGCATCAATTCTTCATCTGTACTCTTTGTTCATTGTCCAGCTTTCACATGCATATGATGCAACTCGAGATATCATGACTTGGGCCAGGTGCACTGTAGTCTTCAAGGTGACTTCTTTTCTTTAGAAGACTTTAAAGAGATCTTTTGCAGCTGATTTTCCCATTGCAGTGTGTCTTTTGATTTCTTGACTGCTGCTTCTATGGACATTGATTGTGGAACCAAGTATAATGAAATCCTTGATGACCTCAATCATTTCTCCATTTATGGCTATGTTGCTTACTGGTTCAGTTGTGAGGAATTCATTTCCTTGATACTGTGGTGCAGTCCCTACTGAAGACTGGGGTCTTTGATCTTCATCAGTGTTTCAAATCTTCTTCACTTCCAGCAAGTAAGGCGGTGTCTTCGGTGTAACACAGGTTGTTAATGAATCATCCTCCAGTCCTAATGTCTTATTCTTCTTCATAGAATCCAGCTTCTTGGATTATTTGCTTGTCACACAGATTGAAAAAGTATGGTAAAATAATACAAACCTGACACATACTTTTTCTGATTTTAAACCATGCTGTGTCCCCTTGTTCTGTTCCCACGAACACTTCTTGATTCACATACAGATTCCTTAAGAGCACAATTAAGTGTTTTGCAATTCCCATTCTCTGCAATGTTAGCCATAATTTATTATGATCCACACAGTCAAATGCCTTCGCACAGTCGATGAAACACAGGTAAACATCTTGCTGGTGCTCTCTGCTTTCAGCCAAGACCCATCTTACATCAGCAGTGATATCCCTGATTCCACATCCCCTTCTAAATCTAGCTTGAACTTCTGGAAGTACCTTGTCAAAATACGGTTGCAATCACTTTTGAATGATCGTGAGCAAAATTTCACTTGCGTGTGATATCAACAATATTGTTTGGTAATTTCTGCATTTGGTTTGATCACCTTTCTTTGGAATGGGCATAAATACGGATCTCTTCCAGTCAGTTGGCCAGGTAGCTGTTCTCCAAATTTCTTGGAACAGATAAGTGAGCACCTCCAGCATTGTATCTGTTTGTTGAAATATCTCAATTGATATTCCGTCAATTCCTGGAGACTCGTTTTCTTGCCAGTGCCTTCCACGTGGCTTTGGCTTCCTCCTTCAGTACCGTTGGTTACCGATCTTATGCTACCTCTTCCAATGGCTGAGCATCGACCAGTTCTTTCTGGTATAATGATTCTGTATACTCCTTCTACCTTCTTTTGATGCTCCCTGAGTCATTTAACAGGTTTCCTGTGAGTCGGATCCGACTCGATGGCACTTGGCTGGCTTTGGCATAGAATCCTTCATTATTGCCACTCGAGACTTGAGGAATGCAGAATATCTTCTTTCCTTCTGGTTTTCCATTTCCAACTCTTTGCATGTACCATTATAATACTTTCCTTTGTCTTCTTGAGCTGCTCTTTCAAATCTTCTGTTTAGGTCTTCAATGTTGCCATTTCTTCCTTTTGCTTTAGCTGCTTGATGTTTGAGAGCTAGATGCAGAGTCTCTTCTGACATCCAGTTTGGACTTTTCTTTCTTTGCTGTCTTTTTGATAACTTCTTGTTCTCTCCATGGATGATGCCATTCCACAATTCTTCTGGTCTCTTTGGTTGTTCGTGATCAACACATCAAATCTGTTCTGGTGACGGTCTTTAAACTCAGGAGGGATACACTCAAGGTCATACTTTGGCTTTCATGGACTTGGTCTAGTTTCAGTTTGAATTTGCACATTAGTAATTGATGATCTGTGCCACAGTCAGCACCTGGTCTTGCTAATCTGGAGCTTTTCCAGTGTCTTTTTCCATAGATGTAGTCAATTTTGTTCCTGTGTATTCATTCCATCTGGTGAGATCCATGTGTACAGTCTCTCTACTGGTTAAAAACTATATTTGAATGAAGAGGCTGTTAGTCTTGCAAAATTCTATCGTGAGATCTCTGGCATTTTTTCTATCACCAAGGCTGCATTTTCCAACTACTGATCCTATTTCTTTGTTTCCAACTTTTGCATTATGGTCACCAGTAATTATCAATGCATCTTGATTGCATATTACATCAATTTCAGACTGCAGAAGCTGTCAAGATGCTCCCTGGACAAAGACTGATTCAATACTGGACTTTCCTCCAGAGCCGACAAGGGGGAAAACCTTTTCCTGGAGCGGACATCCTGCATTTGGACTCGTAGCCTACTGGACTGTGTAAGAATAAACCTTCCTTTGTGAAAGCCATTCGCTCTGTGGTATTTCTGTTAGAGCAGTCCTAGCTGACTAAAACAGTCATATTAACTGGTCTTCCTTGTAGGCGTATGGATATTATCTTATCAGTGACAGCACTGTACTTCAGGACAGATCTTTCAATGTTCTTTTTGATGATGAATGCAACACCACTCCCCTTCAAGTTTTTATTCCCAGTATAGCAGACCACATGGTTGTTGGATTCCAGATGGCCCAAATTGGTCCATTTCAGCTCACCAGTGCCCAGGTTATCTATGTCTATGCATTCCATTTCACTTTTGACAATTTCCAATTTTCCTAGATTCATACTTCATACATTCAACATTCTGATTATTAATGGATGTTTGCAGCTGTTTCTCCTCAATTTGAGTCATGCCACATCGGCAAACGGAGATCCCAGAGGCCTCACTCCGTCCACGTTGTTAAGGTCCACTCTATCTCGAGGAGGTAGCTCTTCCCCAGTCACCTTCCAAGTGCCTTCCAACCTGGGGTGCTCACTTTCTGGCTCCATATCTGACAATGTCTGGCTGCTATTCATCGGTTTTTCCCAGGCTAATTCTTTCCAGAAGCAGACTGCTGGGTCGTCCTTCCTAGTCTTTCTCACTCTGGAAGCTCAGCTGAGACGTGCATACCATGAATGACCCTGCTAGTACCCAAGTACCAGTGGCTTAGCTTCCAGTGTCACAGCAAAAAGCAAGCCTCCAATGACAGACAAGTGGGGGCTGCTCACTCTGTCTTACCTTTCTTACCTGATGCTATTACCCCCCTTTCCTGATGCTGTCACCCTCCTTATCTGACACGGTTACTGTCCTTATCTGACACTGTTACCTTCCATACCTAATGCTGTAACCCTCCTTACCTAATGCTGTTACCCTTCCTGTTGTTTAGATATATTTATATACAGGAAAAGTCCTACACAAAAATTCGACATCCAAACCCATTGCCATCAAGTTGATTCTGACTTACAGCGACCCTAAGGGAACCACCCCACAGGCTTCCATGGAGTAGCTTTGGTCAGCAGCTGAGTTCCTATCTACCACTGCAAGTAGGTTACATAAGAGTGATAAAAATCTAAACAATATATAAAGTTTGATTCTGCATACAATTAAAGCCAAACCATCAACCACTGATTTTCAGTCAGGGAGAACCTGTTTACCAAAAGGAGGGCTGAGGCAGACACTGAGACAATGCTTTTGTAGTTACTTGGCAAGCAAACACATTTACACTCATGACCGAGACTCAGCAAAGTGCTTGTCATGTACTGAACTCCAAACCACAACATATTGCCATCCAGTTGATTCTAGCTCATACAGACCCTGTAGGGCAGAGTAGAACTTCCAAGCAGTAGCTGAGGATTCAAACTGATGACCTTCTTAACCACTGCACTACAAGTAGGTTATGTAAAAGTGATAAAAAGTAGGTTATGTAAAAGTGATAAAAATCTAAACAATGTATGAGGTTTCATTCTACATATAATTAAAGCCAAACCATCAGCCATTGCTTTTTAGACAGTGTGAACTTGTTGGCCAAAGGAAGTCTGAAGCAAATGTTGAGATAACGATCCTGCAGTCACATGGCAAATAAACACATTTACACTCACAGCCAAGACTGAGTAAGGTGCTGGTCACATGCTGAACCCCAAACCAAAAGCCATTGCCGCAAGTTGATTCCAATTCACAGGTGCCCTGCAGGAGTATAGAACTGCCTCACAGGGTCCCCAGGGAGCAACTGGTGGATTTGAACTGCCAACTTTTTGGTTAGCAAATAGAGTTCTTAACTACTGAGTCACCTGTCATGCTAGGTCCTCAATAAAAATATGTTGAGTGAATAGATAAACCAGATCAAATTACTTAAACATAGTTCTAAGTTGTTAATAACACACTACCAGTTTATTAATTAACTGCTCAGATTTAGGTTTTTCTGAGCTAAAACTCATGGTTATTTATTATACATTATAATAAACCCAAATTCACCGCTGTTGAGTCAAGTCTGACTCATAGTGACCCTAGAGGTCAGAGTAGAACTGCCCCATAGTGTTTCCAATGAGATCCTGGTGGATTCAACTACTGACCTTCTGGTTAGCAGACATAGTGCTTAACCTGCTACACCACCAGGGTTTCTCACACATTATAATATACATAGAAAGTTCTGTTAAAGTATTTTAATTTTCAACAAATGACAATACTCTAAGAGCATAATTTCATTTTAAAAAGTGATCAGAATTTTTTGTCTTGAGCAACTTATAGAAAATATGTAGTATTAATTGTGAATGAAGAAAACTGTCTCTCTTAAAAAATAAAATCACTTTTTTAATCATAACTATATGTTATTTAATGGCTTTTCCACTTTACTGTGATAGTCATTTAGTTTTTTTATAGTCAAAATGTCCTGAAAGTAGTAAAATTATTGCATAATTGGTTTTAGAAGATTCCCAAATCATATTTATTACAACTGCTTTTGTGATACCTGGGAACTTGTCTATTAGTTCAAAGTAAATGCATTCCATTTACTACCCAAACTCTATGATTTTCCTCCTGAAAAGTGGTGTGTGTGTGTGTGTGTGTGTGTGTGTGTTTTAGTTTCCATATAAAACACTATTTTTTAACTTGAATCATAGAACCGAAAGTATGAGGACTTATTCTATATCCCATAGATTGTTTTTTCTCGTTTATTTGTTTAAATATTGACTATATCCCAGGATCTGACTTGTTCATATCCCACAGAATTGGTTCCTATCATTTGTGTTTGTAAGAATTCAAGAAACAACAACAAGCCCATTGCCCTTGTGTCCCTTCCAACTCACGGTGACCCCGTAGGAGAAAGCAGACTGCCCCGCAGAGTTTCCAAGGAGCACCTGGTCACTTCAAACTGCTGGCCTTCTGGTTAACAGCCACGGCGCTTTCCCAGCACACCACCGAGATCTCAGCTGCAAGTACTGAGCGGGAGGAAGCCTTCCTTGGCTGGGAGTGACCAAGCAACCACCTCAACAGACTCCTGAATAGGCACAGGACCGGGCAATGTGTCATTTGGTTACCTGTGATTAACAGCAACAAAGAGGTTGAAAACTAAGGGCAACAGAAGTTGTTTGACACCTACACGGCGAGAAGAACAGCGTCCAGACATCCCCTATCAGACACAGCGGCCATCCTGCTGTTTCGTGAGCCCTGCGGGCTGCACCCTTGTGTGCACTGCTCATCCCCTTGCGTGACACTGTGAGACCTTGCTTGGGAGGTAGGTAGGTATTTGATGTACCCAAAGCTAACAAAGACTCTTCTAAGTTTAGTTCAAGTGGTTTCACATGGGGCTGTCAGAACTGGGTCCTTTTTCTCTCCAGCACAAATAAGAGGCTGCCGTTTTGATGGAGAGAAAATGAGCGGTTTGCACAGATGTGGCACAGATGGTCGGCGGCTTGGGCTGTCACGCCACCCGGGCCAGCAGGCTTAGATGGCCTGGCCCAGATGAGTGGGCTTACTTCTGCATCACGTTACCTACTGGAGCCGTTCCTTTATTCTCATTTTTTCAGTTAATCTTTCTCTTTGCTGGAAATTTCCTGAACCAGCTTGTGAAAGGAAGCTTCTGAAATCCCAGCTGCATTCTTCGGTTAGAAAAATGTGGCATTTTCTAAGTCACCTTGACAACAATGTCTGTGAAAAGCTCTGCCTCTCTATGTTGCTAACTGAAGAAACCTCCCTTTTCAGGTTGTGGGTGGTGCTAATGATGGAAAGCTGGAGGCTGGAGACCACCTGAGTGTCCTCTGATCTGGCTCAGTGATGGAGCTGCTGGCCTGCTGCGCTTCCCCTCTCTGCCTCCCTGCACCCCACTACCTTTTACGCATGTGGTCCTCGATCCTGCTACCCTTTTTCTCCTTACTGGTTGATCTGGCTGCTTGTTTGTTCCTGAGTCCCCATAATTGCATCAAATTACACTTGATTACACTTGACGACCTCTCAGTAACTCTAGGATTGGATAGAGGTTTGTGGCAAGCTCTTTCTACCTCTTATGTTGTCATGAGACATTTAATAGGACCCTGCGCTCTGTGACTCTTAAATCTGGAAGGCAGTGTCTAACTGTTCAGTGTCGAATGTGTCCCCAGAAGATAATGTTCAAGCCTTAACCCTTGAACTTATGAGCATGACCTTGTTTGGAGACAGGGTCTCTGAAGATGTGATCACCTAAGGTAACATCAAATCTTACTCGAAAAGCATGGGTCCTAGTCCTTTATGGCTGGTGTCCTTGTAAGAAGAGACGCAGGGAGACATGCAGATGCAGGGACAAAAGCCATGTGAGAATAAAGGTAGGGGCCACAGAGATGTAGCGACAAGCCAAAGAGCAGCTGGGGCTGCTTTCCTAGAGCCCTCAAAGGGAGGGTGGTCCTGCTGGCTCCCTGAATTCAGACTACTAACCTCCAGAGCCAACAGAGGATCAGTTTCTCCTGTTTTAAGGCACCAGTTTGTGGTACATTTTTTACAGCAGCCCCAGGAAGCTATCCCACTGAGCGTTAGATTTGAATCTCAAGGTTAACAATGATTTGGGTACAATGAACTGTCACCTCTAAAATCTATCACAGCTTTGTCCCAGACAATGACCTTCTTCTTCCATCTGAGGGGACAGGACCTGTGTGGGTGTTAGGGAAGGCAGGCGCATGCCAACGCCTGATATGTTTCAATTCTCTTTCTTTTCAAGCCATTCTCAGTTACAAACACACCATTGTAATGACTGGCCCCAAACTATAATCTTGTTCCCAAATGCCAAGCATTTATGGACTTTCTGAAAACATTCCCTGTACATTTTTCTGTTTGTCCCGGCTCACATGCCTCATCTGGTCTTCATTGACAAAGTGGGGATGTACGATCCAGACAAGGACTGAAAATGTGGCGTTCTTGGAGTTGGCCCTTCTCTCTTTCTTTTCTTAATCGTGTTTTATTCTCCAAAGTTGACAAAATGCATGGAAACACGTAGAAAATAGAAGATACTTGAAGCTACAACCTTTCTCAGAACGGTCCCCCCTCACAGCTGTGAATGTTTTCGAACAACCTCCAAGAATAAGTGAGTCTCTGGCAGCTGACAACCAGAGCATTGTCCGCAGGAAGAAGCAGCTGCACCGCTGTGTGTCTGTGGCAACGGCCACTGCAAACAACACTTAGACGTTGGTTCGGACGTGTCTGACCAGGTGCAGAGACGAAGATTGAGATTTGGGGTATTTACTCCTTACTTGTATTCATCAAATATTTTGTCTTCTTTGCTTTTAAAACATAAGATGTAATTGAGGCTAGTAAATTATTAGTTGTATACACGTTGATTGTATCATGTTAGGTACAAGTATGACTTTGTGATTGTTTTATTTAGAGATTGTGTGTGGCTTAGAGATGTGTACAGATGTCCAGTTGATAAGGGGTGAACCATTTTGGTTTAGGTTATGTTTCAACTTGGCTGGGCCGTGGTTGTCAGTGGTTTGGTGGTTATGTAATGATGAGATTTTTGTGCCTTTGTAATGATGTAGTCATCCACTGTGATGTCATCTGATGTGATCAGCCAATCAGTTCCAAGGGTGTTTCCTTCGGGGTGTGGCCTGCTGTGGATGTTCTGGCACAGCTTGCTTGTTTGCTCTGGATCCTGCATCTGGATTGTCATCATCTGACGTTTGGTGCTTATGACTTGAGCCAGTAGCCTGACATATTTCCTGCTGACCTTGGGATTCATACTTCTCTGCAGCCTGTGAGACAGCAGCCTACCATCTTACCTGTCAGTCTTGGATTTCTCAGCCTGTCCTGTCCATGAGCCAGAGGCCCACTGCCTGACCTTCCAGTCTTGGCCTCACCAGCCCCTGCAGCTCCATGAGCCAGGAGAAGCCTCCAGCCTGATCCCTGAACATCAGACTTGCCATCCGCAATAATTGTGTAAGCCATTTCCTTGAGATAAATCTCTCTATCTCTCTCTCTCTCTGTGTATGTGTGTGTGTGTGTGTGTGTATAGATGACGTAGGGCTGCTCTAACAGAAATACCACAGACGGATGGCTTCAACAAACAGAAGTTTATTCTCTCACGGTCTAATAGGCATAGTCTGAGTTCAGGGCATCAGCTCCGGAAGAAGGCTCTGTCTGTGCTGGCTCTGGAGGAAGGCTTTTGTCGTCAATCTTCCCCTGTAGGGGAGCTGCTCAGAGCAAGGACTCCAGGTTCAAAGGACATGCAATTGTCCTGGCTGTTTTTTCCTGGTGTATGAGGGCCCCTGCTCTGACCACTTCCCTTTCTTTTATCTCTTGTAAGACAAAAGATGGCGCAGGCCACACCCCAGAACAACTCCTTTGACATTGGATCAGGGATGTGACCTGAGTGAAGGTGTGATTTCCCACCTTAATTCTCTTCAAGCAAGCCTGATCTTAGCTCATTAACCACAGGCAAAAATTCAGGTTTACAGCACGTAAGGTAATCACGTCAATCACAAACTGGAGGGCAACCACACCATACCAGGAACCGTGGCCTAACCAAGTTGACACGCACTTTGGAATGACACAATTAAATCCATAACGATATTTATATACACTCTTCTTTGATTTTGTTTCTGTAGAGAACCCAGCCTAAGCAACATGTTGCCCATGCTTGCTTCCTGGGACTGTGGCACCACCTTAAAGAGGAGGCTCAGCCACTTCCGGCTGCGCTCGCCATCTTTCCTGCAGTAAATCAGTTCTCAGGCAGCCACATCACGAGGTCAGGAAATCAGCTGAGCTGGCATCTATATTTCAGTTTGGTAGTCCTAACAAATGTATACATGTAGCTTGCTCTGCTGTTTTAGGTAAGGCCCGTCAAATCCCTGACACCTGGATTTGGGAACTTCACTCTTCCACGCAAGCGTGCTCCCCGTTATTGACTTTCAGCTGCCAGAACTTGTGATAGAAATAGGTGAGCCCATTGACCTCCTTCAGTCTTCGTCACTGCATTTGTGTAGTTCTTCATCAGAGGGCAAGGACATCAGCCAGCTCTCCAGCGATCCGCTTGCTATAAGCCGTGCAGGAGGCCAGCAGGAGGGGCTCCTGCCTCACGGAGCTCAGGGGCTCGAACAGTCCTGGACTGATGTCTGCAGAATAAAGGTCAGTCCAGACCGTCGAGCTAAAGAGCCGCTCATCAGCCGGACGGCAGACAGGGCAGACAGCTCGGCCTGTGCCACAGCATGCCCACCTGAAGTCAGCTGAGGTGCCCAATGGCTGGTGAGTCAGACTGGATGACCGGGGATGCGAGCTGGGAGCTGGTGGGGCCAGCAGTGGTGAGCAGCCAGAGTAGCTGAAAGGTGTCATCTGTACGGATAGAGTGGAGGCGTGACATCCGCACCTTCTGCCCCTTGAGTGCCGTGAATCTGTTTAGAGCTGGAGGACCCTGTGCAGCCTGGTGAGGGCATGAGGGCAAGTTGCTCTCTGTGCCCGGGGGAATTGTGGTCACTGTCACCATGGTTGCTCCAGAGACTGGCCTCTTTCTCAAACTCCTGCCCATCATGATGCTTTCCGTCTCTTCCTCTGATACCTGGTCCTCTGCCCTTTTTGTAGCCTCCAAGAATGTCATCTCTCTGATGGCCTTTCTGTTCACCCCTAGCTGGGGACATTTGAGCTGACACAGCTCTTGTCACGACTGTATTCGTATACACAGCTTGTATAGCCAGGTCACACTGTCACCACGAGACTTATCAACAGCCCAACATTTTCACATGTACTTTTATACTTTAGTCAGTTTTTCCTTTATTGTACTTTAGATGACGGTTTACAGAACAAACTAACTTCACTCATTAAGCATAGCATTTTACGACATTGGTTAACAACCCCGTGACATACCAACACTCTCCCTTCTCAAACTTGAGTTTCTGATTACCAGCTTTCCTGTTCCCTTGTGTTTCTAGTCCTTGCTCCTGGGCTGATGTGCCTCTTTAGTTTCTTGCTGTTTTATTGGCCTAATTTTGAGAAGAAGGGTGAATCTCAGGAGCGACTTCATTACTGAGCTAACAGAGTGCTAGAGACCATGTTATCTGGGTTTCTCCAGTGTCTGTCACGCCAGTAAGTCTAGTCATTTTTGTGAGTTAGAATATTTTCCACATTTTCTCCAGTTCTGTCGGGGCCTTCTGTTGTGATCCCTATCAGAGTGGTCAGTGGGAGTAGCTGGGCACCGTCTCAGTCACACCAGCCTTAGTCCGGCGGAGACTGTGGTCGGTGTGGCCCTTGGCCCTTTGGACCAATCTTCCTCTCATATCTTTAGGTTTCTTAATTTTTCTTTGCTGCTATAGGAGGGAGACCAGTTGAGTATCTTAGATGGCCACTCTCAGGCTTTTAAAATCCCAGACACTACTCACAAAAGTAGAAGGTAGAATATTTTCTTTATAAAAAATGTTATGTCAGCTGAGCTAGATGTTTCCAGAAACCATGTCCCCTCTGCCCTCAGTCCAGTAGCTGAGTCCCTCGGAGAGTCTGGATGTGTCCACGGAGCTTCCAGGACCTTGTCTGTATAAGAATTGTGTCCTGTCTTATCCACAGCTGAAGTTACCACTTGTCTATTGTCTGGTTAGTGTTTTTCTATTCCCATTCTTTCCCTCCCTCATAACCACCAAAGATTGTTTCTTTTCTGTGTGTAAACCTTTCTGTGAGCTCTTACACTGCTTGTCTCTCGCAGTATTTGTCCTTTCGTGACTGACGTATTTCACGCAGCAGAACGCCCCGCATATTCATCCACAGCGTGAGAAGCTTCACGGACCCGTCATCGTTCTCTGTCATTGGGCTGGACTCCGCTGCGTGCGCCGTGGTTTGTTTATCCCTCGTCTGTCGGTGGGCGTCTACGTTGTGTCTATTTTTTGCTCTTGTGAACAATAATGCAATGAACGCAGGTGTGCATACATTTATTTGTGTGATACTTTAGTCAATTTTTTAACTAGTTTATTTTTCATAAATATAGTATTGATATTTTACTCGTGCAATCTTTACTGCTTGAAACCTCATACTTGACATGTAAGTGATTTCATTTTCGGTGGCAGACAACTGCTCTAGTGTGTCAGAGAACCATTGCACTTGACAGAATGGTGGTGAACAGCACGTGCTCAGAGTCAGACTGCGTGGGATCGGATTGTCCAATTCCAGCTCTAGTACTAGGCGTATGATTAAATGTAGTAAATTAACTTCCCGAGCTGTGTTTCGATTTATCACTTGTAAAATGCAAACAGTAACAGTTTTGGAGCCTTGCAACTGTGAAAAACAAATAGCATCACATAGCTGTTGTATGTATTTGCCATCAGGCAGATTCCAACCCATAGCAACTGTGCAGGATGGAGGAGAGCCGCCCCGCAAGGTTTCCTTGGCTGGAATCATTAGAGGAGCAGATGAACAGGACTTTCTCTGTGACACCATGGGGAGGTTTTGAACTGCTGAACTTTTCACTTACAGCTGACCACAAGCCTCTGTGCCACGCTGCACCTACAGCCACATCTATGCCCATCTCAGCCACAGAATGCCAGAGCCAGGCTTAAGTAAGTTGCCAGCAGGAGCAAATTATAATAATTTTGAAAATTTCTTTGCCCTTATTTCCAGTTTATCAAGAGGAAGCTAATGTTGACTTGGGAGCTTTGTCTCTGTTTGGGACTGTCCTGCATTGTGTGTTTTAGACTTAATGCCTTTGGAGATTGACACTTGCCATTGCTCTGAAAGGTCAAGGTGGGCGAACTCCCATTTTTGCAAGAACAGCGTGACTAACTTATGTATTCTAAGGCAGTGTAAGTGAAAACGCTTGACATGATTTATTTTTAACTAATTGCTTACCAAATACTGAAAAACTAATGCCAATTTGGGGAAAAACACAAAATTGCTGCAAAAATGAGGAAAGAGAAGGTTATCTTCTTAAACGTTTATTAAATCTGTTTCATATCATTCTCAGAAAATTGCTCTTTGCTGAAGCTTGAGAAACCAGCCCAGCCTGTGGTGCCTGTGAACAGGTGGCTGGGGCTGCCCACGATGTGGCTGGCATGGGCATCAAATCAGGAACGTGATCCCATGGGGCAAAGGATTCCCGCCAACCCAATCTGCAGTTTTCATTAGCCCAGAAGGCAGAATCTAAACTGAAGAAAAGGGGGCCCTTCCAACAGCAGAGAGGACTACTCTCCAGACTTGCAATTGTCAGAAATCAAAAATGCAAGCAACTGTGAATTTTCCTGGGAACGTATTTCCTCTGTTAAAGTAAGTTCTTTGCAGCCCTGGAGCCCCGGCTGGCTTGGCCTCTGAACACGTGTCCTTGTCTCCTGGATGCCAGGCCCAGCTTGCCAGATTGATGTGAAGGAAGGTTAGGGTTGGCACGAGTTTTCCGCTTCAAGCAGTGCCCCTCCACATCCCGCTTCCCTGTCTTCACCTCGTGTATTCAGGCCGCCCGCCTTCTTTCCCTCCTAAAGGTTGAAGTGCTTCCAGGTCTTTCTCTTCCCTCTCAGTCCTGGTCCGTTTCTTTTGGTGGTTTTGTTTTTCATAAATGTATTCATGCATTCAGTGAAAACCATGTGGATCACAGCATATTGTTTGAGACATCAACTCCCTGACTTTAAACACCAGATCAGAGGGACTCGTCTCTGGAGACAGACGCCGTAATTGAGAAGGTCAGGGAAAATGGGGGAATTTTCTGTACCTTATGAACACTGTCTATACAACGCAGGTGTCTTCTCCAAACACTAAGCTTCCCTTCAGTTTGCTATGCTTCCTTGCAAATTGCAAATTAAAGACAGTGGATACGTTTCAATGGTTCAATCTTGCATATGGTGTGTTCTTAAAACCAGAACTGATGAAGTGGATGTGTAACACTCATTTTATTGCTGAATTTTCCAGATTCAGTGATCCCTTAGAAAACTGCGTTAAAGTAGATGTCCCTGAACAGACATTGCACTAAACAGAGCATTCAAGTGGCCAATAAAGACATGAAAAGATGCTTGTGATCATTAGTCATTGGAGATACAAACCGAAACCACAGTGAGATACCATCTCTCAGCTCAGCTAAGATGGCACTGACCTAAAAAGAGAAACAACAAGTGCTGGAGAGGACATGAGGAGACGAGAACACTAATCCACTGCTGCCAGGCCTGTAAAGTGGTGCAACCACTTTGGAAAATGACCTGGTTCTTCCTTAGGAATACCAATGTAATTTTCCTATCACTGGTAACAGTTAAAAATCACATCGGTTGATTAATGGTAGGGTTGGACCAGTAATAATTTGTACACCTGTAAATGCTGAACTTCCAAAAGTTGTGTGCTAGAGATGTTTACAGAAAAAGAGAAGTATAATTGCTGAGGCTCTTTATGTGCCATCAGATACCTAATGGGATGTGACTCCCTCGTACAGAGGTTTAGAATCATAGTTTCACAGGACATTACAATTAATTGGCCTAATTACAATTTCAGCATTACTGTTATACTCATTTTTTCATTGAGTAATACCTGGGGTCCTAGAAGCTGGACAGCAGCCATCCAAGTCATGATAATTGGTATCTGTTTACCTGGAACAACAGAGGGAGGTGAGTCGAGAGTAGGAGGAAGATAGGCAATGCGTGGCTAACTGCTTCCGTGAGCAACTGCCTCCTTTGTCATGAGACCAAGAAAACTGGATAGTGCCTGGTTACCATTACTGAACATTTTGATCAAAGATTCTATAGAAAAACTCTGATCAAAATGGGAAAGTTCAGTGCAGAATTTGAAATTCTCATGGACTCCAGACTTTCTGAATCCATGAAGGCCAGATGAACTTCTGAAACTATTGTCCTGAGATAATCACTAAAACTTAAACCAAAAATATCCCTGAATTCTTCTTAAAACCAAAAAAATAATTTAGCTTAAGTAGTAAAAACACCCCTGCCTTGAGGATTATGCTCTTTTAAGAACTATCTATCCAGGATCAAAGTAACAACAGCAACTCAAAAGACTAGATGGGAACCTTAGGGGACAGTGGATTCATGTTAATGAGGGAAAATCAACCCAGAAAAGGAGAGAATGGTTGTGTAACTCCAAGAATGTCATCGGTGTAACTGAAGCATACATGTAGAAGTGGCTGATTTAGTACAGGTTTTGCTGTATATATTCTCAACAACGTAAAATAAAATTTAATGTAAATCCAGAAATAGAAATGACTTATGATCTAGTGAATCTACTGCAAGGTATACACCCTAGATATCTAATAAAAGAGACACAGACAGACATAGTCTTCCCTATATTCACTGCAGTATTACTTACAATAGCAAACATACGGAAACAACCTAAGTGCCCAAATAAACGGATAAGCAAAGTGTGGTATGTACACACAATGGAACACTATGCATCCATAAATAACAATGGTGGTTCATGGAACTTTATAACATGGAATGACCGGGAGGGCATAGTGCTTGTGAAATAAGTCAAGCATATAAGAATAAATATTATATGACCACCCTTGTCGCCATGAGTCGGATCCGACTCGATGGCACTTGGCTGGCTTTGTAAGAAGACAAGAATATATACATATGCCAGGCCTTTTATACAGAGAAACTACACTAATAACTAATAACCTGTTCAAGCAGCAAATAAGCAAATTTTCTGCATCCTATGAACACTGTCTAAACAAGGCAGGCATCTTCTCTAACACTAAGCTTCCCTTCAGTTTGCTGTGCCTCCTTGCCAATTAAAGCAAATGAGTGCTTTCCAACGTTCAGTCTTGCACATTGTGTGTTCTTATACACAGAGAGGCCCACACTCATTGGTGGTCACCAGGGAAGAGCACAGATGAGAAGAGGACGCGTGGCGAGGTTATAGTGGTGAAGCAAAAGGTAGCACGAAATGTGTGGGAAGTACACACAGCTTGACCAAGACAGATGACGTCTCTAAGAACTCCACAAAAGAAAAGAATGTTTTTAGTAAAGGATATAAAAAAATATAATTTTACAACAACAACAATTAAAAAGCACATGTGTGGTTATACAAACACGTGTATAGGCATGTATATGTACAGGTATGAATATGTGGGTATATATGTGTCTGTAGGTGGATATATCTATAGACATGTGTACACACAGGTACACTTGTGCACGCAGGTGTATCCACATGCGTGACAAACCACAGGAGACACAGTTACGGATACTTCTTAGAAAAACCAAATATGTCATGAGATTAGTTTCCTAGGTTTAAAAGTTTAGGGCCATAGTTTCACAGAACATCTCAGTTAATGGGCATAATGTAGCACTGTTACACATCCCAGCATGGCAAGTAGTATCTGGGGTCTTCGTAAATCTCGAAGGGGTCATCTAAAATACAGCTATTGATCTCTGCTCATCTGGAACAAAACAGAACAAGGGAAACCAAAGACTCAGAGAAGAAGGTAGTCTGTGGCACTACTGGTGCACACCAGCTGTGGTCGCATCTCCGTGAATCTAGAAGGACCAGATAATACTCCGCTACCAGTAGCTTCTGTTCTGATTAGGGTTGTGAAAGGTAGATCTTGGTAGAATGGGAGAAAAATGTGGAACCGAACTCAAATTCTTGAAAAAGTTCAGACTGATTGGACCAGGCAAAACTAGAGGACTCTCCAGGACTATTGACCTGAGATACTCTTTATACCTCAAGCTGAAATCATCCTCTGAGATGACCTTTTAGCTAAACAACAGAATGGCTCATAAAACAGAGTATCACCCATGAGTGATGAGCTCCTTTAAAAGTCATCTGTATGAGACCAAATGGTCCACAATTACTCTAAAGCAAAGATGAAAAGAGAGGGAGTAAGGAAAACTGGACTACTAGACATGGTATAGCCAGAATGGAACGAACGAGACTGGTGACACAGTGTGACAAATGTAATCAACATCACTGAATAGTGTGTGTAGAATTGTTAAATAAGAACCTTATTTAACTTGAACATGACAAAGTATTAAAAAAGATACATAAATAATGAAAAAGTGCTGATATAAAATATAAGTGAGCATTTTTAGATAAGTACAATACTATAAACAGAATCCACAAAGAAAAGAGGCGAAATTGGTTACTGAATATTTTAAGCTTCTGGGTGATAGTGGCAGAAGAGTGCACTCAAGTGACAAGATGACTGCCAGCACAAACCGTGCAGATGCCCATCATATATCAGATACTGTGCATTGGTCTGTTAGTAAGGAATAACAAAGCATCTTACGACCATGTATGTCTTATCAGGAAAATGCATTTTCAAGGGCGGTTCAATTCAGAAACATGCAGACATGCAGTCTCCGTTGATCTTAGTCCATTTGAAAGCAGAGGGCTATCTTCTTAGAAACAACCACCCATCTATTAGCGTACAACACTGTGGAGGCTTGTATGTTGCTATGATGCTGGAAGCTATGCTTCTGGTTTTTCAAATGCCAACAGGGTCACCCATGGTGGAAGGATCTGAGCAGAGCTTTTGGACTAAGACAGACCAGAAAGAAAGATTTGATAATCTACTTTTCCAAATCGGCCAATGAAAAGCCTCTAGATCACAACAGAAAACTGTCTAACATTATGCTGGAAGATGAGTGCCATAGGTTGGAAGCCATTTCAAATGCACAGTTGCCTCAGCAATGGACCTGAGCAGACCAGTGATCATAAAGATGGCTGAGGACATTTCACTCTGTCGTATGTAGAGAAGCCGTGAGTTGAAATGATTCAACGGCAGCTGAGTTACAGCTTATGTTGTACACTCCAGACCTCAGGCTGTAGCTGGCTGCCCGCATACCAGACAGAGGCAGTCCTCGAACCCAGTATGGGAGGATGAACACCACAAAGATGGGTCAGCATCAGAGTCCCGTTGCTGACTTCACTGTTCTAACTACTTGGTGCCTGAAAAAACAAACAAACAGAATTTAGTATATGAAAAAGACAACAATGAATAATGTTGCCTTCAAGTATGGCCTTTGGGCAGGGTTCAGGGGCACCTGCTCATCTCCCTTGCACTGGATGGTCCCATGTCAGTTGGAGTGGGGATAGGCCTCACCCCTTCTGTAAGGTCTCACACCATCACTCACACTGTCTTCACAGCACAAATGACTCAACTTGCACAAACATCTTAAAGAAAACTGACCTCTAAGAGCATGTGTTCTATCAGATGTGGGTGGAAATTGTAAGATTATAGATTAAGCTGATAAATAGACCAGGTGCCATCTAGTTGACTTTGGTCTGTGGTGACTCCATGTGTGTCAGAGTAAATCCGTGTTCCATAGAGTTTTTAATACTGATTTTCTTAGAAATAGATTACTGAGAGCTTTTCCCACTCTGCCTTTTGGTGGACTTGAATCTGCAGCCTCTAGATTACTATTCAGTGCTTTACAGTTTGGCTTGCACCATCCAGGGACTCTCAGGAAATAGTTAGATGTGATTAAATTCATTGGGCTTAAGTAAAGTATGTAGCCTGGTGGGCCTCATCCAATCAATTGAAGTCCTGAAGAGAAAGAGAGAGCCTCACCTCTTGTCTGTTCTGCCTCCAGACTAAATAGACACTGTGCCAGAACTTCTACTCATTTCCTGTTGCTTAGCTAAGGCTCTTAGGACATAAGACTGCAAGAATCTTCAGCCTGTCCTTGACCTCTGTAGACATGGGAGCCAATTCCCTACAATAATTCTCTGTGTCTCTTAGTCTCTCTCTCTCTGTGTGTGTCATCTCAGGCATCTGTTTCCTTACAGACCCACAGATGAGACAGATCCTCTGCTTTGCCTTCTCCTTTGACTCTCAGAGCCAAACAAATGTCTTTGAAAAGCAGTGCTGCACTATGTTGTGCTACATTCTGGATAACAGACCAGGTGATACAGGTTGAAGCAAGGCTCTGTCACCAGCTCAGTGGTGACCTCTGACAGTAATTCACACTACTACAGGCTTCCTGGTGTCTTCCCCTCTGGATCAGGCCGTGTGTGTAGCTCACCCCGGCTCTGACAGCACTCTGCTACTCATGGATCTGCGCTTAGCGGAATGTGTCTATCATGTGGCTGTTGAGGTTTGGGAGAGTGTAGAGGAGGGCTGGATATAGCTCACATGTCCTATGGAGTTTGAAGGGTGCATTTTTATTTAACAATCAGCTGTGACCGGCAGGGGTGAGCTTCTTGGAAGAAATCAGAAGAGGGAAGCTGAGCTGAGCTGCTTGTCTAAATAACATAGAAACTGCAGGGATGTGGCAGTCTACGAGGCCACTAGTGACAACCAGGCTGTCAGATGGTAGGTTTGGGGTGACAATTATAATTAACCCCAGACCATAGGACTTACAGTTTGGGTGGATATCTTCAATCAGCATAGGCTCCATACAGGGAGAAGGGGAGCATGAGGTGGTTAAAGGCAAAGGGCAGGGGACTGGTGGTGGGCGGGGTGGTGCCTAGGACAGTGTTACGTGTGACCAGACACTGCTAGGGCCAGGTGTGTCATCCAAGTTAAGAAACCAGACAAAGAAAAAGGTGAGGTGAACTTGGTTCAGTCAGCCTTCCCCGCGCCTGATTGCTCAAACAAACACAGCACGCAAACACAACAGAGAGCCACATACTATACTGAATATGCAGAGACAAAAGAAAGATATTGTGTAAGGGCAAGTAATCCTGTCAGTCCACAGAAAAGCCACGTTCTTACAGCAGGCTGCTCACTCTGCAGAGACATGGGGAAGGTGTCCAGATATCTGCCAAGCTGTGGGCTTCCCACTCAATGTTTTTACCAGAAACATTCAAATTAGGGAAAGACAAAGTCTCCTTGAACTGAGAACAAAAGTAGTAACTTCTCCACCAGATCCAATTATGGTCTTTGCAGTCAGGTGGATATCCTAGGTAATTTTTTTATAAAACTGCTACTTTCCATACATGGTTTTCATCTCTTTTGAGAAGCTATTATTATGTCAGGAAGCTCTAAATAGATTATACTCATTTACTTTTATTTTGGCAGTTGAAGTTTTGAGATATACAACCATTAATAAAATATCAAGCTGTTGCATGTGAACCATACTTTTCCCAAAAGTAGGTCTGGAAGAGTTAATAAATAGAACAGTGATGTCTAATTTCAAGCTGCAGGAGCTCAGATGTATAAAATCCTAGAATAACACTTTTAAGATACCAGGAAGCTGCAATGCTCATGATATAGAAAAGATTTGAGTTTTTGTTTTTAAAATATAGGTGATAAAATTCAAGTGTAACTTTGTTTCTTTGGCAGAAATCAATGAAGTGAAGTTATTTGTATAGAAGCTTTAGGAATTTCTTGTTTCTGATGAGAACAATAATGTCTTGAGTTGTCATACCCCAGCTTTTTATTACATGGATATCACAGATGTTAATATGTGGAATCTTACTCTATGTTAATAAAGAAAACTCCCTGAGCCATTACCATAGCATCAGGAACATTTTAATTTTATAAGAATAAATCTTAGAGGTGGAGTCAAGATGGTGGACTAAACACATGTCTCCTTAAATCCTTCTGGAAACCAAGCCAGCCAAGTCATGAACTGATAATTAAATGGAGCCTTCTGGATACCCAGTGAGCCCTAGGACATGGCATAGGACTATTAATTTGCACTTCTTACCACTGAACTGAAAACCTCCTCTCTTTCACTGACCCCCACTCTTGGCAAGTGCTGGTGTTCATGGATCGAAGGTAACTCGTCATTTTAACTTTTTTTTCTCTGTCTTAGCTGGCTGGTGGAGCTGGGACTTGACTAGCAGCTAATCTCAGATGCACTGCTGGTGGGGTCAGGAGGTGAAATTGCCACATTTTGAGAGCCTGGGTTTGGACTTTGTGCATCTCAGCACCTCTGGCATCTCTTTCCAAATCCACCACAGAACAGCCTGTGTTGAGGCAGGTGGTGGCTTGTACTGCATGCCATCTTGTTCCACTAGGAGATGGATATACCCATGCAGAGGCCTCAGCTGGACCTAATTCCTGGGCTGGAAGGCACTGCCTGCCCAGAGGAGAGCACTTTTCTGGCAGAAAAGCAGTGTTCTACACAGTGTCACTTATGGCTGGGGCCTAACAGCAGAGGCCAGCAGGGCAGCAGCCTTTCTGTATTTTGAACTAGTTTATTACTACTGGGGTTCAATATAGAGCAGCTTACTTTGCCAGCTGGGAAGATGAACCTATACACCTGAAAACATGACTGACTTTGGAAGTTGTCAGATACCTTTTCATTTCATTTAAAGATAGCTAGAAAAACAACTGTGGTCCATCCTCACAGTATCTCAGCCTCTATTGACTCACATGATGCCCCCAAAGCAACAAACTCTGGATAAAAGCATAACCAAGAAATCTCTCAGCCTCTATTGACTCACATGATGCCCCCAAAGCAACAAACTCTGGATAAAAGCATAACCAAGAAATCAACCACCACTTGAGAAGGCCCTGAAAAGAAAGCACCACAGAACTTACCAGACAAAGAAACCTTTCTTAAAATACTGGAGGAGAATACAAAAGGATTGCATACAGAGACCTTCTAGATCTTATACAAAATGCAGCACAACAAAATGAAAAATTAAGCAAGCTGTTTGATCTGATGGAACACCAGTACTCTGAAATCCAACAGATCAAGAACAAAATCAAAGACATAGAAACTTCAATTCAAAGCCAAGAAAACAGAATGGAACAAATGGAAAAGAGACTTTCTGACTTGGAAGACAGAGCTACTGACTCCAGCATCTATGAGATGAAATCAGAAAAAAGAAATAAGAGAAATGAGGAAGGATTAAGAAGTATGTGGGACTCTATTGACCAATCTACAATTAATTGGAGTTCCTGAACAGGGAGAGATACCTGAGAACACAGAGAATATTGTGGCTGAGCTGCTGACAGGAAACTTCCAAGAAATCATGAAAGAAGAGAATACAGATATCCAAGATGCATATCGAAAGGTGATCAATCTAGCTCTCAAAAGAAAGACTCCAAGACATATTATAATCAAGCTTAACATAATCAAGTTTAACATAAGCAGAAACTCTTAAAGGCAGTAAGACTCAAAGCAAAGCTAACATTCAGGGGAAAACCCTGTAGGCTTTCGTCAGATTTCTCAGAAACAATGCTGGCATGGAGACAGTGACATGACACATTCAAAACCTTGAAGCAGAAGAACTCTCAACCAAGAATTATATATCCTACCAAACTATCTTTCAAGTATGAAAATGAAATTAAGTCATTCTCAGATAAACAGAAACTCAGAGACTTTGTAAAACCCAAACCTAAGCTACAAGAAATACTGAATCTCTGGGCTTAGAAGAACAAAGCATTAACTTTATATTTTAGAAGCAAATAAAGGACACATCACCCAGAATCCAACTCAGTTAGGGAAGGCTACAAGCTCAATCAAAGCTATAATAGTGAAAGAAATGATCCAGTGATCATATCACAAAAATAATGATGTCATCATATTAAAGAGAGAGATGTACTACAGTCATTATAGTCCTTCCAGATGGAGAGGAAGGTAATAAGACTGGTCATAATTAAAATTGGGTTTATATATATATAGCTTATTAAGGGGTATCAGAGGGGAAGCTGTCAAGCACAATAAAGATGCAACATATCAAATCAAGAAACGTAATACAGGAGTCTCAAGAACCACAAAACCAACCCTGAAAAAGGTGAAAAATCAACTCACAAAGAATGTCCCCGAACAGATTAATAAGAACAACAGACAAAACATCAACACAAAAATAAACATATCACAATGGCAGCACTGAACACATACCCATCAATAATTACATTGAATGTGAATGGACTGAACGCTCTAGTAAAGAGACATTGAGTGACATCTCGGATCAAAAGACATGACCCATCCATGTGTTGCCCACAAGACTTAAAGATATGAACAAACTGAAAATTAAAAGATGGAAGAATATATATCAAGCTAACAATTAACAAAGAAGAGCAGGGGTGGCAATTCTAATCTCAGATAAAATTGATTTTAAAGTAAAAGCCACCATCGTGGACAAGGATAGACACTGTTTATTGCTGAAAGTTTCAATACACAAACAGGACTTAGCAATATCAAATATTAAAGCCCCTAATATTAGAGCACCTAAATACATCAAAGAAACACTGACTACACTCAAAAATGAGATAGATCACTCCCCAATAATAGTGGGAGACTTCAACACTCCACTCTCAATATTGGCCAGATCATCTAGGAAAAAGCTCAGTAAGGACACAGAAGACCTTATTGCCACAATTAACCAACCAGACCTCATTGACATATACAGAACTTAGTATCCACCAGTGGACAACTACACCTTCTTCTCCAGTACACATGGAACATTCTCCAGAATAGACCATATGTTAGGACATAATGCAATTCTCAACAAAATCCATAGCACTGAATTAATGCAAAGCATCTTCCCAGATCATAAAGCCATAAAAGCCTAAATCAATAGAAGAAAAAACATGGATAGAAAGTGAAACTAATGGAAACTGAACAACATCTTGCTCAAAAAAGCCATGGATTATAGAAGAAATCAAGGATGAAATAAAGAAATTCATGGATTCCAATGAAAATAAAAACACTTCCTATCAGGACCTATGGGATACAGCCAGAACAGTACTCAGAGGTCAGTTTATCTCTGTAAATGCACACATCTGGAAGGAAAAATGAAACCAAACCAAAGAACTAACCCCACAGCTTGAACAAGTTAAGAAAGAACAACTGAGGAAGCCCCCAGGCACCAGAACAAAACAGATCATAAAGATTAGAACAGAACTAAATGAATTAGAGAATAGAAGAACAATTGAAAAAATTGAAAAGACAAAAAGCTGGTTTTTTGAAAACATCAGTCAAATTGACAAACCATTGGCTAAACTTCCTAAAGAAAACAGGAAAGGAAACAAATAAATTAGAAATGAGTGGGGAGTTGTCATAACAGATTCAACCGAAATAAAAAACATCATAACAGAATACTATGAAAGAGTGTACTCTAACAAACTTGGAGCCTAGAGGAAATGGACAAGTTCCTTGATTTGTATCACCTACCAAAATTATCACAAGGTGAAGCAGAACAACATAATAAACCCATTACAAAGGAAGAAATTGAAAAAATCATCAAAAAACTACCAACAATAAAAAGCCCGGGCCCGGATGGCTTCACTGCAGAATTCTACCAAGCTTTTAGAGAAGAGTTGTCTCCCATACTACCGAGACTATTTTGCAGTATAGAAAGGGATGAAATACTCCCAAATTCATTCTATGAAGCCAGTGTAACCCTGGTACCAAAGCCAGGGAAACACCCAACCAAAAAGGAGAACTATAAACCGATATCACTCGTCAATCTAGATGCAAAAATCTTCAACAAAATTCTTGTCAAAAGGATACAACAACATATCCAAACAATAATCCATCCTGACCAAGTTGGATTCATACCAGGGATGCAAGGCTGGTTCAACAGCAGAAAAACAATTAATGTGATCAACCACATAAATAACACAAAAGACAAGAATCACCTGATTTTGTCCATTGATGCAGAAAAGGCATTTATAAAGTCCAACACCCATTGATGCTAAAACCTCTCAGCAAAATAGGAATAGACAGCAAATTCCTCAATGCACTAAAGGTCATTTATGCAAAGCCGACTGCCTAAGTCATCCTGAGTGGAGAGACACTGAAACAGTTTCCCTTGAGAACGAGAACTGGATAAGGATACCCACTCTCACCGCTCTTATTCGACATTGTGCTAGAAGTTCTAGCCAGAGCACTTAGACAAGACCAAGAAATAAAGGGCATCAGCATCAGCAAAGGAGAAGTCAAAATCTCCTTATTTGCAGATGATAAGATTTTATACACAGAGAATCCTAAAGAATCCGTAAAGAAACTACTAAGACTGATAGAAGAGTTTGGTCAAGTCTCAGGATACAAGATAAACATAAGTAAATCAGTAGGATTCCTTTATATCAACAACAAGATTATTAAGGAAGAAATCACCAAATCAATACCATTTACACTAACCCCTAAGAAGATAAAAGTACCTAGGAAGAAATCCAACCAGAGGAATAATAGACCTTTACAAAGAGAACTACAAGCTTCCGCTACAAGACACTAAGAGAGACTTAGATAAATGGAGAAACCTACCCTGCTCATCGACAGGAGGACTTAACATTGTGAAAATGTCTATTTTGCCCAAAGCAATCTACTTATATAATGCAATCCCAATACAAAGTCCAGTGACATTTTTTAATGAGATGGAGAAACAAATCACCAACTTTGTTTGGAAAGGGGAGAAACCCCGGATAAGTAAAGCACTGCTGAAGAAGAACACACTGGGAGGCCTCTCACTACCCAACTTTAGAACCTATTACACTACCACAGTAGTCAAAACAGCCTGGTACTTGTACAAAAAGAGACAGATAGATTGATGGAACAGAATGGAGAGACCCCAGAGATGACACCATCTTCCTATGAACAGTTGATATTCAACAAAGGCCCTAAGATATTAAACGGGTGAAAACAATCTCTTCAACAAATGGTACTGGCAAAATTGGATATCCATCTGCAATAAATTGAAAGGAGACCCTATGCAAACGCCAATTCAAACTGGATAAAAGACCTAAATATCAAATCTAAAATGATAAAACTCATCCAAGAAAAAGTAGGAATAACAACAGAAGTATTAATACTTAGCATAGACAGACTTCAGAATCTGTCAAACAAAGCACAAACAACAGAAGAGAAAGCAGATAAATGGGAACTATTAAGAATCAAACACTTTTGCTCATCCAAAGACTTCATTCATAAAATTAAAAGGCCACCTACAGAATGGGAAAAAGTATTTGGCAACTATATGTCAGACTGATGTCTGATCTCCACAATCTGTAAGGTACTACAAAATATCTATAAGAAGAAGATAAATCATCCATTTAAGTGATGGGCAAAGGAGATGGACAGACACTTCTCTAAAGAAGAGATCCAGGCAGCCAAAAACACATGCAGACATGCTCACAATCATTAGCTATTAAAGAAATTCAAATCAAAACAACAATGAGATATCATCTCACCCAAACAAGGTACATCATGATCCAAAAAATATGAAACAACAAATGCTGGAGAGGCTGTGGAGAAATTGGAACTCTCTTACACTGTTGGTGGGATTGCAAAATGGTGCAACTTCTTTGGAAAGCAATCTAGGACTTCCTTAAAAAGCTGGATCTAGATATATCATTTGACCCAGTAATTCCACTGTTCGGAATATAACCTACAGAATCAAGGCCATTCACAGCAACTGATACATGCACATGAATGTTTATCGCATTACAGTGCACAATAGCAAAAAGATGGAATCTACCCAGATGCCCAACAACAGAGGAATGGATAGGTAAACTATGGTATGTGGCGAGCCGGCCCCACACCCCCCGAGCGGCCGCACCCAAAGATGGTGCCTTGGCTTGTAGCCACACCCAGACCCAGAGACCTTAAAGCAGTAAACATCTTGCCTGCGCATGCCTGGGACACGCCCTAGCCCGTACGTGGGCCAGTAGTGATTGGCTGATTCATTCCGTATATAAGTGGAACTACTGAAAATAAACGCTCTCTCTGCTTGAAGACCAGAGGACGTGGTGTCGGTCTGTTGCTGTCACTCCGCCGCGGGTCGGTATCGGGGGGATAGCGACATCTGGTGGCTACGTACGGGGAGCCCCAACGGGACCCCAACCCTCCTCTGGCCCGATCAACAGCGCTGGTAAGAACCCCTGGGAGGGGCGATTTCAAAGACCTCTGGGAGGGGCAATCCTATGAAACCCTAAGAAGGGCAATTGGAAAGATCCCTGGGAGGGACAATCAGCCCCAAGGAGGGGTAGTCTAGACTAAATGCCTAACAGGCTTCGGGGACGCCCGGAGCTGTTAGGCACAGCACCAAGAAAATGGGGAAGCAGCCCTCTGCTGAACATCTACTAACTGCCTGTAAAAGCCTGCTTAGACAGAGGGGTATTGGATTAAAGCAACAGACGATTGAGCGCTTCCTCTCCACAGTGGAAGAGGTGACTCCCTGGTTCTTAGCTTCGGGCCATCTTACTGTTGCAGCCTGGAACAAGTTAGGGGCAGATCTAACTAGAGTAGATACACAAGGCAACCTGCCCCCAGGAGTAATGAGTATTTGGATTCTGATTTTAACTTGTCTAGAGGATGAGTCAGGAGTATTTCAAAGGGTGTTACAGACAGGGCAATCCGCGTTAGAGCGAATTCAAGAAGAGCGCTCTCAGCAGGGCAGCGCCTGTGGCGAGGAAGAGCCGAAGGAAAGTGAGCCTGAAAGTGAGTCGGAGGCATAAGAGGAAGTGGAAAAAGTTGTGCGCCATTTTGGGCATCTCCGCCCCATTTCTGCACGGCCCTCAGCGCCTGAGCCGCCTAAAAAGCCGCCGGACGTAGGTGGGGGTAACCCCCCACCCTATAATCCTTATGCCTGGTGCTAGGCGCGGCCTGATACAAGGCCCAAAGCGTCAGCTAGAAGTTTTTGCCCCGAGGTCTGGAGAGAGGTACCCCATGCTATGGGTGCTTTTCCTGTTTTTCAAACTCAGCAAGGGCAACGGTATCATGAAGTCTTAGACTGGAAAACAGTAAAGGGGGTGGCTGAGGCAGTAAGAACATATGGCGTTGCCGCCTCTTTTGTGGTGGTTTCCTTAGAAAACCTACACAGGTATGCCATGACTCCGAATGACTGGCAAAATCTCGCCCGTGCCTGCCTAACTTCTGGGCAGTACCTAGATTGGAAATCCCTGGTGATGGAGTTTGCTACCGAGCAGGTAGCACGCAATGCCCATAATGGCCAGCACACGTGGGACGTTGATATGCTGATGGGTCAAGGGCCTTATGCCAATCAACAAATAAACTATCCCCCTCAGGTGTATGACCAGATTAACCTAATATGTACCAGGGCGTGGAAGTGCCTCCCAAATCGTGGAGAGCTGGCAGGAAACCTCACAAAAATCATTCAGGGCCAAAACGAGCCTTTTTCTGAGTTTGTGGCTCGTATGTGTGATACTGCCACAAAGATCTTTGGAGATGCAGACACAGCTATGCCCCTCATTAAACAGCTAGTCTTTGAACAGTGTACTAAAGACTGCCGAGCTGCCATCACCCCTCATAAGCAGAAAAGCCTAGAGATATGGATGAAAGTGTGCAGAGAAATCGGAGGGGGCTCACCAATGCAGGGCTAGCAGCCGCCGTAGTGGCTGCAGTCCAACAGACGCAGGGCCCTTCAAATAACCCCAGACGCCCAGAGCAAAAGGGCACATCTAGCGCTGGTCAGCCAGCTTGGTTCCAGTGCGGGCGCCCTGGGCATTTTAAGCGAGACTGTCCCTCCTTTCAAAGCAATACACCCGCAGAAAACAATCCCCAGGGGCCGGGGCGCTGTCCTCGATGCAAGAAGGGCAATCATTGGGCATCTGAGTGCTATTCAAAACAAGTGATGGACGGAATGCCTTTAGGCCCCAATCTCACTGGCACTAGGCCAAAAAACGTCCAGCGGGGCCCCCGCCGCCAGGGCCCTCGAATATATGGGGCACTCCAAACTCCGGCAACCAGTGCACCTCCTCAGCTAGTGCAGTGGCTGTCCCTGCTCCCTCTGGGGCAGGGTGTGCCACTGCCATAGCCACCATCCAAAGGGCAACTGCCGGCAGCGCTGGACTGGACCTCTGTGCTGCCACCCAACTTGTACTAACCCCACAGATGGGAGTCCAGCCTATTGACTCTGACATGTCGGGACCCCTTGAGGCGGGTACAGTGGGGCTGATTATTGGTCGCGGCTCGGCCACCTTAAAGGGTATTATAGTCCATCCCGGGGTAATTGACCCTGACTATACTGGCATTATAAAAATCATGATATCTTCCCCAAAAGGAATTTTAGCCGTTTCCCCGGGAGACAAGATTGCTCAGTTGCTTGTCCTCCGCAGTGACCATGATCAATTCCAAGCAGAGAACAGAATTAGGGGCGAGCAGGATCTCGGGTCCACTGGGCCATCATGTACTATGCTAGCCCTCGACCTTGACCGTTGACCTACACTTAACCAGACCAGTTGCGAAGCAAGATGTCGAGAAGCCTTCTCCCTCTTCTGCTCCTGCTGGGGGTGACCCTGGGGAAAGCAGTGACTGAACAATACCAAGAAAATCAGGATAAGTACCGGTGGGGGTTGTTAGATGTCCTACCCCTTCCCCTACCTATGCATCATACTGCTTCCGTCTTTCCCTGCATATCCGCAACCAATAGCTCACTTGAGCTACCCTTCCTAAAACAACAAGCTGACTTTGCCCCTGAACCACGCCCCCTTAATATAAGCTTTCAAGGGTTTTTGTGCTTTCATATACTCACTAATTTTAGTTCAGAAGTTAATAGCTCTGACTACAACCCCAGTTGCATTACCCTGTATAATCAGTCTGCTGGATGGTTCGATACCCCAGCAATAGTAGCAACCCTCGAACAAAACGATACCCTCCTGCAAGGCCAAATACCGCTCAGGGTACCTAAAGCCAATGGCAGCATCCCCTCACAGCCTCAGTGGGCCCCAAAATGCAGAAGCACGCGGGACTGGCCTAGTCTCTGGACAGGTTGTCAGAGCCACAGCCTCCAGTGGACAGTAAAGCCTTACTCTACTTTCTCCCCAGCTATCGGTACCCGAATCAATGCTACAATGTTTGGCAGCAACTATACTTGGCAAAGCCCTACTCGGGCCTTACCCATGCTTCTATGGCCCTGATAATGGGTGGAATTATTAAAAATGCCAGTGTGTGTTGGAATGCCACCGAATCCTTCGAATTAACGCTACAGGAGAAGTCCTCTAACCAAAATCTTACTTTTTCCCCTACCCCCGTGTGTGTTTACCCTCCCTTCATGTTTCTTCTTTGTAATGGTTCCACCCTATATCCTGTACCAATTCAACCTGTTTTTACTCCCTCTGCTGGAATGCTACTGCATTTCACACAGCCCTTGTAACTACATTACCCCGATATGTCCCTTGACCAGTCGAGCGACCCCCTTACGCCCAGCTCTGGCGCAAGCCTCGACCTTGTCCAAGGCTCCCTAGTGCATGTGGTGCAGCTGGGCTGTGAGTGGCGGTTCCCTGGCCTCTGTGTTACTTCTGTGCAGTTTAACAATATCTCTCGCGCAGCTAGTCTCTCCAGACAACTGTCTCGTCAGCTACTAGGCAACTGGATCGCTGAAGTGGACAACTTGCTTGATCGCTGTCACCTTGATGAACTGGGTCCAGTCAGCCCTACATACTGTTCGAGAATGGGCAGGCTCTGGCGCCCTGGCATGCATCCTATGCTTCCTGGGTCTGTGGCTGATCCTATACCTTCGTCACCAGAGGAGGCAACAGCAGATGAACATGGCGCTTTTGGTGCAGGCTATCACAAATGCTGAAGAACCAGCATCAACTTCAGCCAGAGTGTGGCTGCAAATGCTGGAAGGATAGCCAAAGACGGGCAACCTCTCTTGGGGGTGTTACCAACCTAAGGCAGGGACCCCACCAAGCTGTGGGGTATCCCAATGACGGGTAAGGAGCACTCTAGCCAGAGATGACCTAAGACAGGCACTTTCACGCATATATGAAGTAAAAGGGGGAGATGTGGCGAGCCGGCCCCACACCCCCCGAGCGGCCGCACCCAAAGATGGCGCCTTGGCTTGTAGCCACACCCAGACCCAGAGACCTTAAAGCAGTAAACATCTTGCCTGCGCATGCCTGGGACACACCCTAGCCCGTATGTGGGCCAGTAGTGATTGGCTGATTCATTCCGTATATAAGTGGAACTACTGAAAATAAACGCTCTCTCTGCTTGAAGACCAGAGGACGTGGTGTCGGTCTGTTGCTGTCACTCCACTGCGGGTCGGTATCGGGGGGATAGCGACAATGGTATGTATACTCAGTGGAACACTATGCAATGATAAAGAACAATGATGATTTTAGGAAACATGTCATAACCTGGTTTCAACTGGAGGACATTACGCTGAGTGAAAGTAGTCAATGATCAAAGGACAAATATTGTAAGAGACTCCTATGATAAGAACTTAAAAACAGAATCATGGATAGAAGACAAGACTGTGATGGCTACAATGGTGTGGAGGGAGGGAAGGCAAAGAGGGGAGGGTTTAGATTAAATAGATGATAGAAATCTGGCTGGATGAAATCTGTGACAGCACACGTTAGAAAAAAGATCAATATTAACTCATCTTCAACATAATACGATTACTCCTCGCATCTTAACCCAATATTGCAAGGACAGAGTAGCTAGGGTGGGGGGCTAGGGACCATGATCTCAGGAGAAATCAAGGCCAATTGGCCCAACTAGTGTTTTTCTAAGAGAATCTTCTGCACCCCACGTTGGTGAGTGGCGTCTGGGGTCTTAAAAGCTGCCAAGCTGCCATCTGAGAGTACAGCATTTGGTCCCAGATCAGCAGGAACAGATGATCACCAAGGACCAAAACGACATGGGGGAAAGACAATCCAGAAGACAGAGAGACCCATGTTAGTGGGTGTCTACATCAACTTGTGACTGGAAGAACTGGATGGTGCCCAGCCACCACCAGTGATAGCCGTGACGGAGCTCACAAAGTTGAGTCTCACTGGCAACACAAGAACAAATAGAGGTGCACCCTGAGATCTCCACTAAAAGACTGCAACTGATGGTCCGAGGCTTTGGAGCCCCTGGCCCTGATGCTGCCCCTCCCCACAAATCATAATGGAGTTCAACTCTTTGGACAGGAATGGATTGGGCTTGGCATCAGAGAGTGACCATACCGTGTGTGCACTTTATAGTTCTGTGCGTTTATAGGATGCCGTTCTGCTGACCTCTTACTGGAGGCAGGGGAGTGGGTGGAGAGGAGGGAATAGGAGATTGTTCAGAAGATAAGGCATGTATGGAGCACAGATGAAGAGTGTGCTGTTACTGGGCAGGGAGAGCAGTGGGAGCTGCATATAGATAGGCCTGCAAATTTATATGAAAATACACATATTCATTCACATGTAAAAAATGAGAAAAGATTTTATATGCTAAAAAAAAAAAGGAATGAATCTCAGGTGCCAGGAATGTGTGCCATTCAGCATCTCTGCAGCAGCATCAATAAGCCTGGAAAAATTCCTCAGGACTGCTGACAACCAGGAAAGACACTGAGAGGCATGATGTGCACAATAAAAGGTGTTCCAGCAGGTGGGATATAAAAAGCAACCTAATCTTTGTTGGTCATTGTGGACCACCACCCTCAGCAAAATAGCTATCTGTCCATAAAGATAGCAGGCACACACAAGCTAACAGTCAAATAAAAAGACTCAGAGCTTCATTTAAAAAACAAAACCAAAAGGTTTCTTTTGGGCAGTGGCAGATGTAATCTGAGTACATAGAAAAAACGGCCTTAAACTCAGCAGCGTTATTGTAGGAAACAAGAAAAAACAAAGAGAAAGAAATCCCCCTACACAAGCAACCATCTCAGTGATATTTGTTCTACAACATTCTGTCACAAACAAGAACCCATCTCTCTTAGTTACCTGGTACTGCTCTAACAGAAAATACCGCAAGTGGAAGGTTTCATGAGGAGAAGCTTTATTGACACAGTCCAGTAAGCTGCAAATCCATTCATAAATTGTAAGTCCATTCAGAATGAGAAATCATCACAGTCCAGTAGACTGAGTACAAATCCAGTGAGAGCATCTTGGCACCTCGGGTCCAAAGGACATGCTCTGCTCTCGGTGCTTCTCTCTCAGTGGTACGAGGTTCCCAACTTCCTCAGCTCACTTCTCTCTCTTATATTCCACAAGCTTGAGTTCTGCCTCACTAACACAACTGCCAACCATTCTCCATCATCAATATCACAGAGGCAGGATTCACAACACATGGGAGGAAGGGCATCATATTGGAAATCCCAATCAAGTCAAATCAACACACACATTTTTGGGGGGACACAATTCAATCCATGACACCATCTGTAACAAGAAATAGTTTTCACAGGTAATAAACATGTCTGATTTAGAAACAAAGAAAACCAACTGGCCAGGAGCAGTCAAATGAATATGGTAGAAGGGAAGTGGAACAGTATGGTGGAGTGGCTTGAGACCTGAGAACATCTGGAAAAGGCCCATCAAGAATTTTGAAAGTTTAAAAGGACTGACTTGGGAAAAGCACAGCCAGAATGCTCCTTAGAAACTCACATTATGAAATGTGCCGACTTTGGCCATATTATCAAGAGGAACCAGCACCTGGAGAAGAACATCCTGCTTGGTAGAGTAGGGGATAAGCAAGAAAGAGGATGACCCTCAATGAGAGGGGCCGACACAGTGGCTGCAATGATGCCTCAAGCACGGCAGTGACTGTGAGGCTGGCACAGGATCAGGCAGGGTTTCGTTCTGTTGTCCATGGGTCACCATGAGCTGGCAATGACTTAATGGCACCTAACAACAAGAGGATTAGCGGTATCCTTGGACAACTAGTTCTTGATGGGCCAAGCCCCCTGGTGGGGGTTTAGTGATGTTCTGGTCACCGCCTAACTCTCAGGAACTTCCTTGTGAGGGAGGAGAGCCTCAGCCCCCAGGTTGGAGCCCCAGCCACGGAACAGGAACTGGGGGAGGTCCTAGTGGCCTCACAGCCCCTAGAGTAACAAGAATACTGTTTGAGGTGTACACCAATTCATGAACTGTTCAGACTAAGAGGCTAAGCTAACAACTAGTCTTTGGTGATCCGGTTCTGCCTGTCTGTACACAGCAGAACTGTTCTTCACAAGGTTTCTGTGGAGAATTTTTCAGCCTGCTGGGTCTTTCCTCTGAGGCACATGTGGGTGGACTGGAACCTCCCATTGTTTCTCCAGCAGCCAAGCACACTAACTGCTCACACCAGCAGGGATTCCAATGGGCTAGAAAGCTAAGCTAAATGATAATCAAGATTGCCAAGCCAAGTGCCATCAAATAGCATTTATATGTTTCTTATAGTTTAGCAGAAGCTGAGGTAAAGACCTCAGGGTCTCAGTCAAGACCTTTAGGGGGTTATATCATATGGGTGGGACAAAGGAGAGGTAGACCTTACCTCAAGTCAGCTTGGTATCTGATGGTGGTGAGGGAATTCTCCTACTTCACCTTCCTGCCAGGTATGATAGGACTCATCCTCTCAGGAGGAAGAGAATGTCTGTCAGAGTAGCTGTAATTTTCACATATCAAGCATCTTGTATGAAAAATTATCAGTCACCATCAAATGTAGGGCAATGAGAAAAGTTGGACACTGGTAGCAGAGTCACAGAAGGCCCAGCTTTGGCTGAATCAGACACAGACTTTAAAATAACTGGTTAATATGTTCAAGAACTAGAAGTCAAGAAGGAAAGTTTGCCAAAGAAATGAAACCCATGGTAAAACAGAGAAATAAAACAAATGGGTATTAAGAAATCTAATACAATCACTGGAATTAAAACTCAAATAAATTTGACAAAAGTTGGGATACAGTCAAAAAGAAGATTAGTGAATTGGAAGGTAGGCCAGTAGAAATATTCATGCAGAAGCAGGGAGAGCAGAAAAGACTAGAAATTCTAAGACAAAACAAGAGAGACTTATGGAGCATCATGGAAAGATCTTATACATGGGATAGATGAGTTATCTCAAATGCTGATAATCAAGGACAAAAGAGAAAAGTAATCAAGAGAAAAAATTCAGGAGACATTAGAAACCTGAGCAAAATAAATACAAATAAAACTATTCTTAGTCTCATCCAAGTAAAACAGCTAAAATGCAAAGACAAAGACAAACACTGAAATAGCCCAACAGGGAAGAAGAAAGATGGAAAACCCTCAAAGGATAAATGATAACTGTCAAATAGTCAGATACGTTGGTGGTCAGAAAACAGTGGGATTGACACAGTGTATAATCTCTCCTGTTAGCATAATAGTAAAGCTTTCCAAGTGATCATTATCAAATCATATCAAGCAAGGGTAGTGTATCATGAGCATGTGGTTTAGTCATGTAAAGAACTACTACAGGACAGTTTAAAAAGGCTATCATACCATGTAAACAAGATTAAATCTCCCTTAAGATACTAACTGAAAAAAATCATTCTGAAGTATGTGCTATATGGTGTGTTTATATGATATTGAAAAACAGGCAACACAAACTGGAGCTATTAATTTCAGAGTAGTAGTTGCTTTGGGGGCTAGCGACTGGGAGAGGCCACAAGAGTGTCCTCTGGGGTGATAAAGGGCTTTATTTCTTGATTGGTATAGGTATTGTCTTTATTAGGTACCATCCAGCCAGTTCTATCTCATAGTGACCTTCTGTACAACGGAATGAGATGGCCCAGTCCTGAACGGCTCTCATAATCATTGCTATGTTTGAGCCCGAGCAGATTGCTGGGTCTGTCTTCCAAGGGGCCTCTAGGGGGACTTTGGGTCAGTAGCTCAGTGCCAAAACATTTTCACCACCCAGGGATTCCACATGCAAATGCTTCTCTCCACCCCCCACTTTTTTTTTGTCACAGTAAGATTTCCCAGGCTCTCTTTCTAATTTACATACTATAGACATGGCACCAGACACTTATCAAAAGAACTGCAGCTATTTTGAAGAAAATGATATTTAGAAACCAAAATTTTTCTCCACTTTCTGACTTCTTCCTCCTCAGCTGGCTTCTCCTCCTGCTCTTTCCCCTTCTTTTGTTTGTTGTTTTAGGGTTTCTAAATCTGCCATCCACTCTGTTTCCACCTTTGTTTTCATCTTAGACCTGCAGTGTATGTACACTCCACATACACCATTGTCTCTTTTGCCTTGACTTCTCCAATGCGTCTGTAGTTCCTCCAATTTTTCTGTTCTAGTATTTTCCGAAGTAGGAGCCCTGGGAGCCCAGCAGTTATGAGCTATGGCTGCCAACCAAAGACTACCAGTCTGAATCCAGCAAACTGCTCATTGGAAACCTTATGCACAGTTGTACTCTGTCCCTTAAGGTCACTATGTGTTGGAACAGACTGGATGCTTTGGTTTTCTTGCTTCAGGGCACAAGGGTAGAACATCCTTTAACAGTCACATTCTTAAAACTGCACTTTACTTTCCTAAGCTTTGATCCCGAACTTGGATGAATTAAGTGTTTCACTCCCTTTTCTGTTCTCTTTGCTGGTTTGGGGAAGTCTAACGCTACCTCTTTTTTTTTTTTTTTTTTTTTAGCACATGTGTTATTTTCATAGTGCAGACACAATAAAAGATATTAGCAAGGGTGGGTTTACAGAACAGAAATGTGTTTCCTCACAGCTCTAGAAGATAGAAGTCCAAATCAGGGCATCAGCTGAGTCAGTTCTTTGCCTCTCTCCTGGTTACTGGTGTCTGCCTGCAGTTTGGGGTATTCCTTTCCTTATGGAAAATTCTCACATGGATTCTGCTTTCCCACATGTTATGTCTCCATGTCACTGTGGTCTTATAACTAAGAAGTGATGAGGTTTAGGAACCACCCTACTCTGTATGGCCTCATTAACATAACAAAAGAAAGCTCCTATTTCCTAACAGTATCATATTTATAGAGTTAGGACTTTTTTTTTTGCTACATAATTCAATCCATAACAGTAAATAACATGGAGGTAAAAGTTTTCTTTTTTTTATGTACATTTTTAAATATCCTTCTTGTTCAGTTCTCCTAATTGCACAAAGGGCCACTTCGGCAAGCAGAAATATGTCTGACATTTGTTTCGTTCAGTTGTTCACTTTTTCTCCTTCAGAGTCACATATAGGCAATATTCCATACCCATCAGTTTTATCCTGAGCTTTTTATGTTTTCATTTCTGACTCAGTTGTTGGCTGTTGTCATTGACTTCACCTGCGTTCCTTACCAGAACCCCAGCAGCACAGTGGTTAAGGGGCCAGCTGCTAACCAAAAGGCTGACAGCCCGAATCCACCAGGAGCTTCTTGGAATCCCGGTGGGGAAGTCCTGCTCTTTTTGATTGTATCTGTTCTTTCGGGCACCTGCTGAGTTAGTCTTCACCCGGAGATTTTGTCTACCTTAAAAATGTGCTTCCTGGATTAGTTCACATCCCACTCTGCATCTTCACAGGGCTGTCCCACGTTTGCCTTAAGTTTTAGAACTTTTGATTCCGTATAGCACTGACACAGGTACATTTTCCTTTGATTCTGTCCAATGCTTGGCGAAGTGATACATATGGTAGGGCTTTTTGAGTGTGTTATATGATCTGTTGAAAAGTTTGGTACTCATTTTCTGTTTCAGTTTTTAAAACTTTCCTTGGGTTTTGAGTTCATTTGTTTATTTATGTGCAACAGAAGTAGATTCATATTTGGAGATGGGTTTGGGAGTGGGGAGGAAGTTTGGAAACCGGAAATACTTCTACTTAGCCCCAAGTTATGTTAATACTGATGCAGCAAAATGACCAGAGCTTACTCTTCATATCTTCATTTTCCTTGCAGCCATCTCTTTTATTTTGGGGAAGAAAGGATAGTAGTAAGAGACCTGACTCCCACCTACCTCTCTTTCACGGCATGGAGCACTAGAGAGCAGGAGCACACCCACAGCAGAGAATCTGGCCATGTGAAAGAGGCTTCACGTCATCAGCCATGGCCTTGGATTTCCCTGGAGCTAACATTTACAGGCACAGGGGCATTTATACCAATAACAATGGTAATGATTTAGAAAGCATTTCAAACTATCAAAGACATGTTGATGACTCCCACTGTGACTCCAAACACCTTGTGGGAATTCAGTATCCATGATCTACCTTTTGTGTCCCCAGAATCTTCTAGAGCCCCTGACACAGAGCGGACACTGAGTGATGCCCCTGAACTGAAAGAATAGCTAAATGAAGAACCAACGTTGGCAATATGCCAAACTGGTGAAGAACATTGCCGTGAAGGTTGCTCACCATCATCCAATGTGACTCGCCATTATGTTCAAAATCATTAGCGAGAGTGCCTCAGACAGCATGCTTGTTCCCGTCACAGCTGAGACGGACTGCCATGCTGAGGAGAGCTCAGATCCAAGAGCTAAGTCCCATTCGTTCAAGTCTCACTCTTCTTGAGATGCCAGCTTTCTGTGGCAGTAACTATTAGTTGTGCTTACAGTTGCCATTCCACAATCCTACCCATCCACGTGGAGCCCTGCCGACCAAGTTGTTAAGAGTTATCAGCTGCTAATCAAAAGGTCGACAGTTCCAGTCCAGCAGCCACTCCCCGGGAACTCTATGGAGCAGTTCTACTCTCCCCTGCAGGTTTCTAGGAGTCCAAACTGACTCAGTGGCAACAAATTAACAGGTTATCCATTCCCCTGTGCTGCCTCCTCACTAACTGACCTGATTTTGTTTGGAAGGAGAACAATGGCTAGTCCAAGCCAGGCATGGCTATCCCACATAGCTTTGTTAGTGACAGGCCTTTGTGTGTTCCTGAGCCAGGAGTGGCCAGTGAGATTAATTCAGTCATTTTTGGAATATGTTTTGCTCCCTGAGAAAAAAGATTGTTTTGCCCACTCCACCCTGACCCTGTAAAGACATGGTGTCTAAGGTGTTGTGGTCACTTTGGAAGTTTGAGGAGAAACCAAAGAGGAGAAAGAGATGTCGTCCTAGACCCTGATGTCGTCTAATCTCTAAAAGATCTTTGCCCTGCTGACCGCCACATTTCCTGAAAGATGTTATAAAGAACCCAGTAGGTTGGTTTTCTAATGAGACTCAGCCCTGTAAAATTACCAGTATTCACCTGTCTTTGACCTAGGAAAATGGAAACTTTGTGCGATTCAACTTAATATTAGTTGATCATTGCTATTTGCATGCCTTTTATTACTTAGAGCCAAGGAAGTCTAATTCACTGTCATCATCTCTGCCTCCTCTCTGTGTAACAGAAAGCCCAGATCCACACCAAACCAAACCTGCTGCCGTTGAGTGGATTTTGTCTCACACAATGGGGTAGAAAAAAATGTTAATTTTCACTGGTGTCCAAAGTCCAACTGTGAATGTTACTAACCTTGTCATTTGTCAACTGTGAATGTTACAAAGCCCATAAAATGTCACAATAGTGTCTACCTTGTAGGATTTTTTGAGGAAAAAAGATAAAGAACACTCAGAGGATACTGTCTGAAACACACTCCAAACATTAATTTTCACTTCTCCTTTCTTCTCAGCTTTTTCTTTCTTCCTCTTTACTCCTTGCCATCTCCCCAGCACAGACACATGTTTTTATCTCGCTGATATTTAACTGCTGTCTTGTCTTGGTGCTTGTGTAACCATACCTGGTCACCTAATACCTTAACCTCCAGCTCTTGTCTTTTCTTCTGTTCAATTCTAGTATTTGGACAAGACTCATGGAAAACAGCCTCTAAATGGAAATTATGAGCTGACTTCACCTGAAATTTGATTTAGGTGTCAAAGGGATGGTAAATACTTGGTGAAGACAAAAGCAGAATAATAGCACTGAGAAGTCAGACTTTGAACGTAGACCTATTTTCAAGTAAACCCAGAGCAACTCTGTTGTTGTTGACATGAGTTGTCATTAAGTCATTCCTGTACTCAGGGCAACTCTGTGCACTAGGGAACTCAGTGCTGTCTGGTCTCACATGATCAGACCAGAGAGGAAACCACTGTGATCCATAGCACTTTGGCTGAGACCACACATTTTTCACACTGCATCCCTATCTGCTGTACTTTTTGAAGAAGGGCTTATGACCACTCATCTTTCATTCCTGAGTGAGAAATGGCTTTTTCAGTCAACCTGAAAATGTAAGAATGAAGCAACAGTCCCTTGAAAACAATGTATATTTAAAGTGAGATATTTGAAATAAGATGTATTTTCTGATTTTTATCTTTCACCAGTCATGTTGATATGATTGGTTATGAAACTCTCAGTAAGCTTTGCATGGCATTTCTTAACACTGATTTTCTTTTGTTTATTCAAACTAAGAGTACAAATATTACTAAAAGCAGGAGTTGTGGGTTGCTACATATGTAACTAATAAGAGTAAGTTTTCATCATGATATTTGAAGACTTAGTTGTACTGTATTTTGGTTAAAGAAACTCTCCCTACTCACTAAAAACTTTCATTGTTGATGTGGATTAAACTTAACATCCAAATTTAGGTAATAATGATAATTTATGCTGACACAAATCTAATTTTATAAAGAATCATGAAAAATTGGTAGGCGATGTGGTCACAATTTCAACTTCTCTAATAATTCTCCTACTCTGTACATAGTCATCAAAGTCTATTGTAGCCAGAAGTCCCCAAAACATAGAGATTGTCACATCCTCAAAGACAAATCTGAAAGCATGATGGATAAAAAACCAGTTAAGATAAAACATAGCACAACAAAGATAAATTTTACTGTAAGAAAAGGAAATAGTTTCTAAGGAATCAAGTAATAAAATTTGAGGAAACACAAATAAAAGGAAAAGTGGCTTCATAGACCATAAATGGTACAATATTATTTGCTTGAGTATGAAAGGATCTTAAAAACCTTACAAACAACCTCAGTGTAGGCAAAGAACTTCACTTCATAGTTTGTATTATAGAACTACTGTATTTCTATACAAAATACAAAACAAATCTTATTTTATTTATGCATATCTATATGCACATTACACGTTTTTATGCCAACTGTTCAGACTCTCTCCTCATCATTTTCATAAGCAGGTGTATGACATGTAATATGTATGGGTGTGTTTTTATGTGGACATCTTATTTATTGCAAACAAAAGTTATTCTTCAAAAAATGCCCTGGCCTAGATGGCTTCACCACAGAATTTTACCAAGCTTTTAGACAAGAGTTAACTCCAATGCTACTGAAACTGTTCAACAGCATAGAAAGGGAAAGCTGGCATAACTGTAAAACCAAAGTGAGGGAAAGATCCAACAAAAAGGAGAACTACAGACCAATATCACTCATGAACCTAGAAGCAAAAATCTTCAACAAAATCTTTGCCAGTGAAATTCAACAACATATCAAAAAAATAGTTCTTCATGACCAAGTAGGATTCATATCTGAGATGCAAATCTTGCTCAACATCAGAAAAACAATGTGATCAACCACCTAAATAAAACAAAAGGTAAGGATCACCTGATTTTGTCAACTGATGCAAAAAAGGCATTTGACAAAGTCCAACACCATTCGTGCTAAATGCTCTCAGCAAAATAGGAATAGAGGGGAAATTCCTCAATGTGATAGGAGCCATCTATGCAAAGCCAGCTGCCTACACCATCCTGAATGGAGAGACACTGAAAGAACTCCCCTTGAGAATGGAGACTAGAGAAGGATGCCCACTCTCACCATTTCTATTCAACATTGTACTAGAAGTTCTGGCCAGAACAATTAGAGAAGACCAAGAAATAAACAACATCCGCATCACCAAAGAAGTCAAAATCTCCCTATTTGCAGATGATATAATTGTATATGCAGAGAATCCCCAAGAATCCATAAGTAAACCACTCAAACTAATACAACAATTCAGTAAAGTATCAGGATATAAAATAAACGTAAGTAAATCAGTAGGATTCCTTTATACCAACAACGAGATGATTCAAGAAGGTATCACCAAATCAATACCACTTTCTATAGCCCCCAAGAAGATAAATTACCTCAAAATAAATCTAACTAGAGAAATAAGACACTTATACAAAGAGAACTACAAGAACTTACTGTAAGAAGCTAAGAGGGACTTACATAAATGGAGAAACCTACCCTGCTCATGGATAGGAAGACTTAACATTGTGAAAATGTCTATTTTCCCCAAAGCGATCTACATGCACAGTATAATCGAAACACAAATTCCAGTGACATTTTTTAATGAAATAGAGGAATAAATCACCAACTTTGTTTGGAAAGGGAAGAAACCCGAGATAAGAAAGCACTACTGAAGAAGAGGAACATAGCAGGAGGCCTTTCACTACCTGACTTTAGAACCTATTACACTGCCACAGTAGTCAAAACAGGCTGGTACTGATACAAAAAGAGACACGTAGACCAATGGAACAGAGTTGAGATCCCAGAGATGCCATCATCCTCATATGAACAGCTGATGTTCTACAAAGGCCCTAAGATTGTAAACTGGGATAAAAATAGTCTCTTTAACAAACGGTGCTGGCAAAAATGGATATCCACTTGCAAAAATTTGAAGCAAGATCCATATCTCACACCTTACACAAAAACAAACTCAAATTGGATAAAAGACCTAAGTATCAAACCTAAACAATAAAGCTCATTCAAGAAAAAATAGGATCAACAATGGAAGTTTTAATACACAACTTAGACTTCAAAATCTGACAAAGCATGATCAATAGATGAGAAAATAGATAAATGGGAACTACTAAGAATCAAACACTTTTGCTCATCCAAAGACTTTATCAAAAGAATTAAAAGACCACCTACAGAATGGGAAAAAATATTTGGCAACAATATATCAGACTGAAATTTGATCTCCATAATCTACAAGGTACAGCAAAATATCAACAAGAAAAAGATAAATAACTCAATTAAGCATTGAGCAAAAGGAGATGGACAGGCACTTCTCTAAAAAGGATATCCAGGCAGCCAAAAGACACATATAGAAATGCTCACAACCATTAGCTATTAAAAATTTCAAATCAAAATGATGATGAAATTGCATCTCACCCCAACAAAGTTGGCCATGATCCAACTAACACACAACAACAAATGCTGGAGAGGCTGTGGAGAAATTGGAACTCTCCTACACTGCTGGTGGGAATGCTTTGGAAAACAATCTGGTGCTTCCTTAAAAAGCTGGATATAGACAAATCATTTGACACAGTAGTCCCACTGCTCGGAACATATCCTACAGAATCAAGGGCAATCACATGGATGGATACAAGTATATGAAGGTCTATTGCAGTACACTCCACAATAGACAATAGCAAAAAAAGGTGGAATCAACACAGATGCCCACCAACAGAGGAGTGGATAAATAAACTATAATACATATACTTAATGGAACACTATGCAATGATAAAGAACAGTGATGATTTTAGAAAGCGTCTTATAACCGGGTGTCAGTTAGAAGACATTATGTTGAGTGAAATCGGTCAGCAGCACAAGGACAAATGTTGTATGAGACCCCTAGTATAAGGACTTAAAAACAGACTCATGCACAGAAGAGTCTTTGACAGATGCAAGTGAGGGGAGGGAGGAACGGAGAGTGCTGATAATAGATTAGTTGATAGAAATTTTGTTGAATGAAATCAATGGTAGCACACAGTATAAAAAAGATCAATTTGGAGGGGCGGAGTCAAGATGGCAGACTAAGTACACATCTCCTTATATCCCTCTGGAAACCAAGACCTGAACTGATAATCAAACGGAGCCTTCTGGTCACCTAGTGAGCCCCAGGACATGGCACAGGGCTATTAATTTGGACTTCACGCCACTGAACAAAAAGCCTCCACTCTTTTGCTGACTGGCTAGCCCTGGCTCTCACAGACTGAAGGTGATGCACCATTGTGACTTTTTTTCTTTGTCTTGGCCAGCAGGCTGAGCTGCGTCTTGCCTAGCGGCTAGTCTCAGACACACTGCTGGTGGGATGGGCAGGTGAAATTGCCATATTTTGAGAGCCAGGCTTAGGACTCTGTACACCTAGCCAATTTGGGCCTGTCCTTTTAGCTCTGCCACAGCGTGGTTTGTACAGAAATGTGGTGCTTGTGTGCGGGATGCCATGTTGCATACGGAGATTTTAGCGGGACCTAATTCTTAGCCTGGGAGCCAGCGCCTACAAACAGGACAGTGCTTCTCTGAGAGAAAAGCAGTCATTTACTCAGTGTCACCTGCGGTGGGGGCCCAGCAGCAGAGGCTGAGGACTCACTACGTCTCAGCACCTTTAGCCCCTCTATCAATCGACCATGTGGAGGGCATCATCTTAGATACAGTGGCCGCAGCTGGACCTAATTTTTAGCTTGGGAGCCAGAGCCTGCCCACAGGAGAGCGCTTTTCTACCAGAAAAGCAGTAGTTTACACAGTGTCACCTAAGGCTGGGCCCTGTCAGCAGAGGCCAACAGGGCAGTAGCATTGCTGTATTTTGAACTAATTTGTATCATCTGAGGTTGGATACAGAGATGCTAACTTTGCCAGGTGGGAAGAGGGAACTCTACACCTGAAAACCTGACTGACTTGGGAAGTGGTCAGATACCTTTTGTTTTACATTTTAAGACAGCCTAGAGAAAAATCTGCAGCCCATCCTCACAGTATCTCTCCCCGCCTCTACTTACTCACATGAAACTCAAAAAGCAACAGACACTTGTGGCATACAAGAAATCACACATGGCTTCAGAAAGCTCCCAAACAAAGCAACCAAGGAGTTTTCCAGCTGAAGAAACTTTTATGAAAGCAACAGAAAGTGAATACAAAATGATTATATACAGAGCCCTTCTAGACCTTATACAAAATTCAGCAGAACAAAAAATTAAACAAGCTTTTCAATCTGATGGAACACCAGTACTCTGAAATCCAACAGATCAAGAACAAAATCAAAGACATAGAAACTTCCATTCAAAGCTAAGAAAACAGAATGAAACAAATGGAAAAAAGAATTTCTGACTTGGAAGACAGAGCTACTGACACCAGTGTCTACGAGAAGAAATAAGAAAAAAAGAAACAAAGAAAAATGAAGAGGCATTAAGGAGCATATGGGACTCTATTAAGAGAAACAATCTTCGATTAATTGGAGTCCCCAAACAGGATGAAACATCTGAAAACACAGAGAGTATCATTGCTGAGCTGCTGACAGAAAACTTCCCAGAAATCATGAAGGAAGAGAATATTGATATCCCAGTTGCATACTGTACACCACCCAATATAGATCTCAAAAGGAAGACTTCAAGACATATTATAATTAAGCTTAACAAAATGAAACCTAAGCAGCAACTCTTAAAGGCAGCAAGACACAAAGCAAAATTAACATTCAGAAGGAAACCCTGTAGGCTTTCATCAGATTTCTCAGCAGAAAATATGCTGAGACGGAGACAGTGGCATGACACATTCAAAGCCTTGAGGGAGAAGAACTTCCAACCAACAATCATATATCCTGTCAAACTATCTTTCAAATATGAAAATGAAATTAAGACATTCTCAAATAAACAGAACCTCAGAGACTTTGTAAAAACCAAACCCAAACTACAAGAAATACTGAAAGAAGCTCTTGGCTTTGGCTTAGATGAACAAAACCACTAACTTTATATTTTAGAGAGACATATCATCCAAAATTCTACTCAGGGAAGGTTCCAAACTCAATCACAGCTTTAATACTGAAACAATCCAGTGATTATCATGAAAAATATGGTGCCATCATATTAAAAAGAAGGATGTACTACAGTAGTTATAGTCCTTCCAGATGGAGAGGAAGTCAACAAGACTGGTGGTAATTAAAAATGGGTTTGCATATAGTTTATTAAGGGGGATCATAGGGGCAGCTGTAAAGCACAACAAAGATGCAATATACTATATCAAGAAATGTAACACAGGAGCCTCAACAACTACAAAGCCAGCTCTGAAAAAGGTGAAAAATCAACTCACAAAAAAGAATGTCCCAGAACAGACTAATAAGAACAACAGACAAAACATCAACACAAAAATAAACATATCACAATGGTAGCACTGAACACATACCTATCAATAATTACACTGAACGTAAATGGACTGAATGCTCCAGTAAAGAGACATCGAGTGACAACTTCGATCAAAAGACATGACCCATCCATCTGTTGTCTACAAGAAACTCACTTGAGACTTAAAGATAGGAACAAACTGAAAATTAAAGGATGGAAGAATGTATATCAAGCTAACAATGAACAAAGAAGAGCGGGGGTGGCGATTCTAATCTCAGACAAAACCAATTTTAATGTAAAATCCACCATTGTGGACAAAGATGGACACTATTTACTACAGAAAGTTTCAGTACACAAGCAAGACTTAACTATATTAAATATTTAAGCACCTAATATCAGAGCACCTAAATACGTCAAAGAAACACTGACTACACTCAAAAAAGGATAGATCATCCCACAATAATAGTGGGAGACTTCAACACTCTACTCTCAATACTGAACAGATCCTCTAGAAAAGAGCTTAGTAAAGATACAGAAGACTTTATTGTCACAATTAACCAACTAAACCTCATCGATACATACAGAAATTTCTACCCATCGGGGAACAACTACACCTTCTCCAGTGAACATGGAACATTCTCCAAAATTGACCATGTGTTAGGACATAATGCAATTCTCAACAAAATCCATACAATTGAACAACTGCAAAGCATCTTCTCAGATCATAAAGCCATAAATGTCAAAATCAATAGCAGAAAAAACATAGAAAGTGGAACTCACAGAAACTAAACATCTTGCTCAAAAAACCATGGGTTGTAGAACAAATCAAGGATGAAATAAAGAAATTCACAGATTCCAATGAGAATGAAAACACTTCCTACCAGAACCTATGGGATACAGCCAAAGCAGTGCTCAGAGGTCTGTTTATCTCCATAAATGCACACACCTGGAAGGAAGAAAGAAACCAAATCAAGGAACTAACCCTACAGCTTGAACAAGTAGAAAGAGAACCACAGAGGAACCCCTGAAGCACCAGAGGAAAGCAGATCATAAAGATTAGAGCAGAACTAAACAAATAAGAGAATAGAAGAACAATTGAAAAAATTGAAAAGACAAAAAGCTGGTTTTTTGAAAAGATCAACAAAATTGACAAACCACTGCCTAAACTTACTAAAGAAAAACAGGAAAGGAAACAAATGATCCAAATTAGAAATGAGAGGGGAGTTGTCACAGCAGGTCCAACAGAAATCAAAAATATCTTAACAAAATACTATGAAAGACTGTACTCTAACAAATTTGAATACCTAGAGGAAATGGACAAATTCCTTGATTCATATCACCCACCCAAAGTATCACAACGTGAAGCAGAACAACTTAATAAATCTATCACAAAGGAAGAGATTGAAAAGGTCATCAAAAAACTGCCAATCAAAACAAGCCTGGGCCCAGATAGCTTCAACTCCGAATTCTACTAAGCTTTCAGACAAGAGTTATCTCCAATAGTACTGAGACTATTTCACAGTATAGAGAGGGATGGAGTACTCCCAAACTCATTCTATGAAGCCAGCATAACCCTGATACCAAAGCCAGGGAAAGACCCAACCAAAAAGAAGAACTACAGACTGATATCACTCATGAATCTAGATGCAAACATCTTCAACAAAATTCTTGCCAATGGAATACAACAATATATTAAAAAAATAATCCATCATGACCAAGTGGGATTGATATTAGGGATGCAAGGCTGGTTCAACATCAAAAAAAAAAAAAAAACAATTAATGTGATCAACCACATAAGTAACACAAAAGACAAGAATCACCTGATTTTGTCCATTGATGCAGAAAAGGCATTTGGTAAAGTCCAACACCCGTTTATGTTAAGGACTCTTAGCAAAATAGGCATAAACGGAAAATTTCTCAATACAATAAGGGCCATTTATACAAAGCCAACTACCTACTTCATCCTGAATGGAGACAGACTGAAGGAGTTTCCATTGAGAACAGGAACTAGACAAGGATGCCCACTCTCACCTCTCCTGTTCAACATTGTACCAGAAGTTCTAGCCAGAGCAATTAGATAAGACCAAGAAATAAAGGGCATCTGCATCGGCAAAGAAGAAGTCAAAATCTCCCTGTTTGCTGATGATATGACTGTATATGGAGAGAAACCCAAAGAATCTGTAAGTAAACTACTCAGACTGATAGAAGAGTTCAGCCAAGTCTCAGGACACAAGATAAACATAGTAAATCAGTAGGATTCCTTTAGACCTACAATGAGACTGTTAATGAAGAAATCATCAAATCAATACCATTTACTATAGCCCCTAAGAAGATAAAGTACCTAGGAATTAATCTAAACAGAGAAATAAAAGACCTTCACAAAGAGAACTACAAACCCCTACCACAAGAAACTAAGAGAGAATTACATAAATGGAGAAAGCTACACTGCTCATGGATGGGAAGACTTAACATTGTGAAAATGTCTATTTTGCCCAAAGCAATCTACTTATATAACACAATCCCAATACAAGTTCCAGTGTCATTTCTTAATGAGGTGGAGAAACAAATCACCAATTTTGTTTGGGAAGGGAAGAAACCCCAGATAAGTACTACTAAAGGAGAAGAACACACTGGGAGGCCTCTCACTGCCTGACTTCAGAACTTATTACACTGCCACAGTAGACAAAATAGCCTGGTACAGATCAATCAATGGAACAGAATTGAGGCCCCAGAGATGACACCATCTGCCTATGAACAGCTGATATTCGACAAAGACCCTAAGACATTAAACTATAGTAAAAACAATCTCTTCAGCAAATGGTGCTGGCAAAATTGGAGAGCCATCTGGAATAAGTTGAAACAAGATCCATATTCTACACCTTATACAAAAACCAACTCAAATTGGATAGAAGACCTAAATATCAAACCTAAAATGATAAAGCTCATCCAAGAAAAAGTAGTAACAATAATGGAAGTTTTAATACACAATGTAGACAGACTTCAAAATCAGTCATAGAAACCACAATCAACAGAAGAGAAAATAGATAAATGGGAACTATTAAGAGTCAACCACTTTTGCTTATCCGAAGACTTCATTCATAAAATTAAAAGGCCACCTACAGAATGGGGAAAAATATTTGTCAACTCTATGTCAGACGGATGCCTGATATCCGTAATCTATAAGGTACTACAAAATATCAATAAGAAGAAGATAAATCATCCAATTAAGCGATGGGCAAAGGAGATGTACAGACATTTCTCTAAAGAGGAGATCCAGGCTGCCAAAAAACACATGTAGGCGTGTTCATGATCTTTAGTTATTAAAGAAATTCAAATCAAAACTACAATGAGATACCATCTCACCCAAACAAGGTTGGCCATGATCCAAGAAATACCAAACAACAAATGCTGGAGAGGATGTGGAGAAAGTAGAACACTCCTACACAGTTGGTAGGGTTGCAAAATGGTCCAGCCTCTTTGGAAAGCAGTCTGGTACTTCCTTAAAATAATGGAAATAGATATACCATTTGACCCAGTAATTCCAATACTTGGAATATATCTTACAGAATCAAAGCCATTCACACCAACGAATACATGCACAAGAATGTTTATCGCAGCATAGTCCATGATAGAAAAAAGATGGAATCAAACCAGATGCCCAATAACTGAGGGATGGATAGATAAACTATGGTATATATACTCAATGGAACAGTATGCAATGATAAAGAACAATGTCAGGATTATGTCACCTTGGCTACTACCTATTTGGCTGCTGTATTAAGTGGCAGGGCGGGGTTTGTGGTGGCTCCCTGCCCCTTGGCTCTCATCTCATGACCTTGGACTACAGCTGCTGATTGCTCACGTGGCCAGGAACTCCTGCTCTCTTTCTCCAGCATCTGGTTCTGGGACTTGAGCTAGCAGCTGTTGGGCTCATCAGTCCTTACAGTCGGCACTTGAGAGTCCTGCTCCCTGACCTGCCGATCCTGCGTTCGCCAGCCTCTGCCCAGTCCCGCTCCCTGACCTGCCGATCCTGGGTTCGCTAGCCTCTGTCACTTCGTCTCGCCACCAGCTTAGGATCCACTGACCTCCAGCCTCTGTCGCTTCGTCTTGCTACCAGCTTGGGATCCACTGACCTACACAACTGGTGATCTGCAGCTCTGGTCTCTGACTTGCTGACCTTGGGTTCCTCAGCTTCCGTGGACATGCGAGGCTTGTGCCAGAGCTTGGGACATTCAGCTTCTGTGATTACGTGAGCTGTTTCCTATATTTGTATCTATCTATCTGTCTATATATGTATTATAAATCTTTCCTTGTACCTACACGTGTTACTGGTTTTGCTTCCCTAGAAAACCCAGCCTAAGACAACTATGGTATATATACTCAATGGAACAGTATGCAATGATAAAGAACAATGATGATTCCAGGAAACATGTCATAACCTGGTTTCAACTGGAAGACATTGTGTTGAATGAAAGTAGTCAGCGACAAAAGGACAAATAGTGTATGAGACTCCTATGATGAGAACTCAAAAACAGACTTATGCATAGAAGAAAAGACTCTTTGACAGCTGCAAGGGAGGGGAGGGAGTGAGGGTGAGGGGGCAAGGGTTTAGGTTTGATAGTTGGTAGAAATTTGGTTGGGTGAAATCTGTGACAGCACACATTAGAAACAAGAACAATATTAAGTGGACTTCAACATAACTTGAGTACTCCTTCCATCTTAACCCAATAATTCATGGACAGAATAGCTGGGGAGGGGGGCAGGGGACCATGCTGTCAGGTGAAATCGAGGCCAATTGTCACAACTAGCATTTTGCTAAGAGGGCTGTCTGTACCCCACATTGGTGAGTGGCGTCTGGGGTCTTAAAAGCTGCCTAGCTGCCATCCGAGAGCACAGCAATTGGTCCCAACTCAGCAGGAGCGGATTATCACTGAGGACCAAAATGACAACCCAGAAGACGGAGAGACCCACATGAGTGGGTGCCTACATCGACTTGGGACCAGAAGAACAAGATGGTGCCCAGTCACCACCAGTGACAGCCATGATGGAGTTCACACAGTTGAGTCTCATTGGCAACACAATTGATAACTGATAACTCCACTAAAAGACCACAGACGATGGTCGAAGGCCTGAGAGTTCCCCTGGGAGCATGGCACCTAGACCTGATGCTGCTTCTGATCATAGATCATTACTGAGGTCAACTCTTTGAATAGGAATGGAATGGATTCGGGGACACAGAGTGATCATATCATGTGTGCACTTTATGGTTCTATGCATATCTGGATGTTTTCCTACTGGCCTCTTACCAGAGAGGAGGGGGCAGGAGATTGTTAAGAGGACATGACGTGTTTGGAACAGAAGGGAGGACTGTGCTGTCACCAGGCAAAGTGAGCAGGGGGCGTTGCAAATTTGAATTGTATTATAAATTTTCACTCAATCACAATAAAAACAAAGTTACTCATCCTTTATATTTTTCAATAGATTGATATTTGTTGTTTCAGCTTTCAAGGCAATTATGGCCTGTCTACCAAGTGTTAAACAACTCTCAAAACTATAAAAGTAATGAAATAATAACTGCTATCCTCATCATAGTTAACAAAGTATGAAACCAGCTACCATTGAGTCAGCTCCAACTCACGATGCCTCCATGTGTGTCAGAGTACGGCTGTGCTCCACAGAGTCTTCAGTCACTTTTTGAAAGTACTCTCCAGATCTTTCCTTCACGGTACCTCTGGGTGGGCTTGAGTCCCCAAAATTCAGTTAGCACCTAGCATGTTAATCTTTTTTACAACCCAGCAACTTCAATGAAGATATACACCCACACATATACACACACACACACACACACGCAGGCATATGTTAAATTTATAGTGTTATAGTTGATATCTCTGATTTATGATGCAACAAAAAGGCACATAATTCAGCCAGGGGTGAAAGTGGGAGATAAATGTAGATATCTTACACAATTGTGTTTACTGAGCTTTTCATTTCAGTGATTATAGTTTAATACTTTCCCTGTAAGTCAAATCTCTTACTGTCTAAAAGTCACCGGTATAGGTTACAAACAGTAACAACGTGTGACTGATAACTAGAAGCCAGTGCTCTTCCAATATTTCTGTCCACACATGTGACTTTGGCCAATATGTATAAACATGTAAATCTCCATTGATGTTGAAGGATTATGTTAAATAATGCTTTGAAATCCTAGATAGATCTTTTTTTTTAATGGGCATTATGCATATTTCATTCTGTAAGGTTATTAGTGCTCTCGAAAATGTTGCAAAAAATGCAGGGGGATAACAATGCATAACAACAAGTGTTGATGAAGACATAGAGAAACTGAAACCCTTACATATTGCTGGTAGGGATGTAGAGTGGTCAAGCCTCTTTGGCAAACAAATTGTTGGTTCCTCAAAAAGTTAATCACAGAATTGGATATAACCCAGCAATTTCACTCTTGGTATATTCCAAAGAGACTTATAAACATATTCAAAAACATGTCCATTAATGTTCATAGCAGTATTGCTCATAAAGTTAAAAGGAAGATAAACTCAAATATCCACTAACTAGTGAATGGATAAACAAATGTGGTATACATGTGCAATGGAACATTATTCAGCCATAAAAGGGCTGTAGTACCGATGCACGCTACAACACAGACAAATCTTGAAACCATTATGCTACCCAAAAGAGGCCAGACACAAAGGGCCACATATTGTATCATTTCATTTAAATGAAATGTCCAGAAAAGAAAAATCTATCAAAACACCAAGGATGTTAGCAATTTCTGGGATCTTGTAGGGATGTCAGGAAGGAGGACTGAAAGTGTTCTGGAATCATACAGTGACGAGACCTGCAACACAGTGGATAGGATAAAAACAAACAAAAACTTTCAAGCAGATACTCTAAAACTATAAATTATATGGTATGTAAATTTAAAAATATGTATCATTTGGGTCAATTAATGGGCAAAAGTGAAGTGTGAGCATGTGATATTTATAAAATATAAAAATAACGACAGTTACACTTTAGTGAGCCAATGATACAGTAGCCAAGTGGCCAAGCATTCCCAAATAACAAATCAGTAGAATTTAACAGAATACACTACCGATCCAGTTGCACTTTTATGGAAAAGAGCAAAGAAACAATATGGAGGTTAAGTGATGGGCAAAGAGATCAAGCTCTCACTCACTGACAGGAACCTCCTGGCTTTGAGTCAAGCAGACTCGCAGACTCAGAGCCCTCAGAGAGCACCTTTTCTTTCTCTGTTGTTTGCCCACTTAGAAAACAGCACTGTTCCACAGATGTGAAAGAATGGTAGCAGCAGCAGCAATTCTATCTGTTTAATTTCATGGGTATAATGACTATCACCACCAGCACAAAGCTGATTATTGTGAGCTGGGTGTCAGACGTACTTCTACCCTCCTCCTTCTCATCAGTTCTTGGATGCGTGGATGCACGGATACACAGGTGGATGGATGGGTGGATGGACAGATGGATGGATGGGTGGACGGGTCGGTGGATGGATGGGTGGATGGGTGGGGAATGGGGGATGGGTGGGGGATGGGGATGGGTGGTGGGTGGATGGGTGGGTGGATAGATGGGTGGGTGGGTGGATGGGTGGATGGATTAGTGGGCAGCTGGATAGACAGAAGAATTGGTAGATGGGTGGATTGGCGGGTAGGTGGGTGGGTGGATGGGTGGATGGATGGGTGGGTGGATGGGTGGATGAATGGGTGGGTAGATGAGTGGGTGGATGGATGGATGGATGGATGGGTGGATGGGTGGATGGGTGGGTGGGTAGGTGGGTAGGTGGGTGGGTGGATGGGTGGGTGGATGGGTGAGTGGATAGATGGGTGGATGGGTGACTGCGTAGATGGATGGGTGGATGTGTGGGTGTGTGGGTGGATGGATGCGTGGATGGATGGATGCCTGGATGCATGGATGGATTGAAAGTTGGGTGGGTGGGTAGATGGGTGGGTGGATGCATGGGTAGATATTGCATTTGCATCGCTTCTATCGCACAGGTAGAGGTGAATGTTGTTAGTTGCCAGGGAGCCGATTCCTACTTGGGGTGACCTTCATGTACCGAGTAGAATTGCCCCATAGGGTTTTTATAGCCTTTCAGAAGCTGATCTCCAGCCCTGTCTTCAAACGAGACTTTCACTGAATTCAGACAGCCAATTTCTTGGCTAGTTGTTGAGCACTTAACTGTTTGCACCATCTGGGGACCCCAAATATATCCCTACCGATTATCTAGTACCGTTATTTGTATGAGAATGTCTGCTTAGCCTCGCAGCTATGGTCATAAGTGGTCTGGGAGGCAGTGTCCTTTAAGGTGGATACTTGCTTTTCTCTCCCAGGAGCACTTCTCAGACTCACGTTGTTGCCGTAAGAATGGCTTCCCAGACGTTATGTTATGACAGTGACGGCACTCTGCTATGGGCTTCCCCCTCTACTGAACATAGTTAGAAGTAAGAAACAGCATCACCCTGAATCTTTTCTGTCCCCTTGAAAGGGGCCTAACAACAAATCAATAACATCCCGCCTACATGCATGTTGTTATATAACACCTTTGTGATACTGCTTTCCTAATGCTTGTCATCACCCTATTTACACTCACTTTTCAAATGCCTCAAAGGTGTAGTCTCAGAAAGCTCTTTGGTAGCCTTTGAGCTCACACTTTCTGTGAAAATGTTAGTGATGTGCAGACTGGAGTATCACTAAACGGTATTACAATCAGAGTTGTCAAGTGGATCCTTGACCTTCTAAATTCTTCTTTAACTGAGCCCTTTGTCCACCTGTGAGACCTCAAGGGGAGGAAAACCAAAGAGGGCTAATGCTGCAAAACACTGCTTTATTCGGTTGTGGGTTTGGCCCCAGATCCCGCCTTCTGTGGACTCGGCTGGACTTCTTAGCGGACACTAGGCTTTCCTGCTCCAAGATGGTCTCAGTATTCCAGACCAGGGTGGGCAGCTCTTCCCTGCCTTCCTGCCGTCTGAGTCTCTGTCTGTGCTCTTACCACGTCGTGGGAGAGAAGACCCGTGTACAAGTGTCTGGGAATACCAGCAAGGGAACTTCCCTCGACCTGGCCACAGGGCTGCATCACATCCCAGGGCCCCAGCTCCTGGCGGAGAAGAGCAGCGAGGGTCCGAGGAGAATCTCAAGGATCTCTGAGGGCCATCCCGCCCAAAGAAACGTGTTGTAATCATCGAAGAAAAAGTGCAGGGGAGTGAAGAAGCAGGGGGAGGGAAGCCCCCTTGTTCTGGTTCATGTAGCACAAAACAGAACAGGTCTGGATTTCCGGGAAAGGTAAAACTGGAGGCTGTGGCTTCCACCAAGGTCTTTTGCTGTTCTTTTCACAATTGGGGGCAAGAGCTTAAAACAGCGCTGGGGTGCATTGCATAGGGGCAGAGCCAGGACCATCACCCCGTTTACCAGCTTAAGTTACACCCACATGGTCCACAGAGGCTGCAAGATGGTGGCATAAACACTGCCGGAATCGTAAGGGGCCACAGGACCAGTAGGGACAACACCTCATTCTGTAACCACGCTACAGAAAGCACTGTCCGCTTCCATTGTGGCATGTAGTTGCTCATTCCCACAAATAAATCAAAATTCCACTAAAATGCACCTTCCCTTCCTTTGTTCCCCAGAGATGATCCCAAATATGGTCCTTTCCCCACTTGCATCTCTGCTCTCACTAAGCCCTGAGCTCGTGGCTCGGCCCACACTGAAGCCTGGTTTGCGTCATCTTCAGTTTGAGCCAGTCAGGTCGCCCACGGGAACTGGCACAGCCACCTTGGCGGCCCGGCAGCTCGCTTTTCTCAAACACAAGTCTCCCAGGTTCTTCATCTTTCCACAGTTCTGCGAGCAGTCAGTACAGGTACGCATACCACGGCAATGACCGTGCACCCGCAAAACTGAGGAAACACAAAATATAACAGAACAAAACGGGAAGACTGCAGCAAGTTGAAAGCTAAGCACCAGTTCCAGACTGGGAGCCGCATCAGCACAGTCAGCAACCTCATGTGGACCCTCAGCTCTGCCCGCTGTATTATTATATTTTATGAGTCATCTCTTTCTCACTTGGCTGGCATCTTTTTCTCATTCTCTGTCATTTTACGTAACTGTTCTTTCAAATACATCCCAGCATCTGAAAACCACCATCTCCTCCACAGATTCTTAAGCCTCAGACATCACAAAGAGCATAGAAATTACAAACGTCTCTAAGTTTCATTTAAAATGTTACACCTAAGCCACAAATCTACCTGCATCCTCATCTACCTGCTTCACATTAGAAAGAAAGAAAGAAGAAAAACACAAAAAAGCAGTGCCCCTTCCTCTGGGTAATCTGTCTCTCATCTCCACTTGCCTCCTTAAACATTTAGTTTGTTTAATTGTGACCTCTCTCTTCTTTTCTAACAACTTCTTACCAACATTAAGCATATTCAAATCATATACAGAAAAGCACCTCCAGACCAGATTCTCACAGTCTTGTGTTCCAAAATCGGTAGGTCAGGCAGTGAGGGAGCGTGTGAAATTCTGGGAAAATGTTTATTGATACTCTGGACCCTCCCTCAGGCCCTCAGCTAGTTGGGTGAGACCGATTCATGTCATGGAGAGAGATCTGTTTTATTTAAGGCCAATTGATTTATTTACCTGTAATTACCTCATTAACTAGGTTAATGCTGGACCAAATAACCAGGCACCGTAACTTGTCCAAGGTAACACATAAAATAACCTTCCGAGTCCACCCTTGTCAATTTGATGTCCATATACATCTCCATATATTGTACTCCACCCCCCAAAAGACAATAATAATAACGAAGTTATACTACCACCTCATATATTATGACTACACCGTGGAAAGCCAAAGGCACGTCTGCCCTTCCCCAGAGGGGAGGCACGTGTCCTGGAGCTGTAGCCAAGCAAACTGAAGCAGAAAGTCAACCATCACCATCACAGAAATTAATTTGGAATTGATGGCAGGAAATTAACATATAGGTATCCTGTACAGTAATAAAACAGCCCAAGAGAAATATCCAGACATGAACTTCATATAAGAACTGATAAGTTCACGAACTCATCTTAGAAAAAGTGCTGCATGCCTAATTGTTGAATATCACTATGGCCACCTTTGAAGTCCTCCCCTTGGGAAGCTGTGCACCGATGCCAGCAACTGGTCCATCCTTCAAAGCAATTTTGGAGCTCTTTTTCTGGAATGGCCATTGCAGCTGTCATTGTGTTACCCTTGATGTCCTGAATGACATCAAAAAGTCTTCGTTTCAGTATTTCCTTTATCTTCAAGTAAAGAAAAAAGTCCCTGGGGGCCAGGTCAGATGAGTAGGGAGGGTGCTCCAATACAGATATTTGTTGACTGGCTAAAAACTCCCCCATAGGTACAATTAAGATCATGAACTTGCCACCGTGCCACTGCACACAATGGCCATTTCAGAAAGAGTTCCAAAATTGCTTTGAAGGGCAGCCCAGGCCCTGGCATCGCTGCATAGCTTCCCATGGGGAGGACTTTGAAGGTGACCTTAGATGTTATGCAGCAATGAGGTCTGTAACACTTAGAACAACGCAGTTCACGGCTGCCTTGTCAGACCTGTAGACACAGATGGGAACTGGCAGGGGCAGATCTTGTTGGAGCATGGTCACCAAACTGCTGCCCGAGCTCCACGTTTATATTCTGAAACCGCAGTACTGCCCTCATAAGTTTAGCTAAACCAAAAGGTCATTTACCTCTTGTAAGCTGTATATTCACACTTACTCAAATAAAGGTTATGCAGTAAGTAGTGGTGGTTGAGTTTTTTATCGTGACTGTAACACATACATTCTAGAATGTAAAATATACTCAGTATAAATAAACTGTGGCATATTGAATGCTTTCTTTTTCATTTAATCAAGTATTGAGTTCTGATTCTGGAATCAAATTTAAGAATCACTAGTTTCAAGTTTGACTTTATTTCCACAAAACGAGAAGATTTCTGGACATTTAACATTGCTTTTTTAAAATTTTTTATTTTCTATTAATTACAGTAAAGGAATAGAATTTCTAACATCAATTATTTCATCTATGATAAACCCTCAGTCCCCCACCCACCCAAGTAGCCAACACAGTCGTTTACTTCTGTGGATAATTCTCTTGTTAAGTCCTTAAAGGGTCTCATACAAAATTTTTCCTTTTGACAATGACTGACTTCACTCAGCATGATCTCTTCCAAATGAGACCATGTTATGAGACGTTTTCTAAAATTGTTGTTGTTTTTTATCATAGCATGCCAGCCAAGCCAAGTGCCGTTGAGTCGCATAGTGTTCCACTGAGTAGACGTACCATAGTTTGCTCATCCATTCCTCTGTTGAGAGGCTCTGGTGATTCCAACTTTTTGCTGTTGTGGACTGTGCTGCAACAAACATTCGTGTACATGTGTCTGTTCATGTGACAACCTTTGTTTCTGAAGGATAAATTCTGAGCAGTGGAGTTACAGGATCCAATGGTGTATCTGTTGCCAGCTTTTTAAGGAAGCGCCAGACTGTTTTCCAAAGAGGCTGTACCAACATTTCTTACAAAGAGCTTTTTCAAAGAGTTAATGTTAAGTTAATCAAATGCACATGGTTCAACATTTCTTCGGAAACCAAGGAATTGAGAAGAAAAACAATTTGTTGCAAAGTACATTTGCCAGAATCTTTCAAAAATAGATTAAGATGTGTTTTGTTGAAAATGGAAGGTTTTAGAGTTAACCAGTCCCCATCAGCAGACAGTGTTGTTGAAGATGACACTCGAGTGCCGAAGCCAAGAGTGGCCTGATGCAGAACCAGATGTTACTTCTCACAGAGCAAAGCTTTTTATGATGTTCCAGGAAAACAACCCTACCAGTTCCTGTCCCCATCATCCTGAGGTGTGGCAGATCACTGTAGTTTGCACACAGATGCAAGATTCCAGGCCTGTGGTGAGAGGACTGAGCTCAGAGCCAGCATGGAGTTCTCTACCGTTGCTCAAGCACAAAGGCATTCTGATATTTCCCTCTAGACTAATACCCTCAGTTACTACTGTGCTTGTCCAGTTTGTGCACAAACATATGTCACTTTCTCAAATTAAATGAAACTGTACTTGATCACCTGACACGTTGAGACACAAATGTGGTGTGGAATCTAGATCAGGGCTTCAGAAAATGAACAAGGGGGTCAGTTCGTCTGTGACCCTTAGTGTAAGTCATCTGTAATGTCTGTGATAATAAAATAAGTGTGGCATCAGTGAATAGGTACAGTGTGAAGTAATGACGACTGTGGAGCCTTGGACATGTGGCGTTGCTAGTCATTGGCACTCATTGTTAACTGGTAAGCAGTGGCAAGTGGTGGTAGGGAGGACGCAAGCTTTGAAAACGTACTCAGCTTCAACACTGCTCTGGGGGCAAGCTTAGCTTTGAAAGCCTGGCTCCCGTTAATAAAGTGGAGGTGGTACCACCCGCCTTCAGGTGTGTGGCGGATGCACCCCGGGACAGGTTGAGACTGAGAAGCTGCTCTTGGGGGCCCCCAATCACGGACAGCAGGACCTGGGGGCTGTCGGGCCAGCACCTCTTCTCTCACTTCAACCCAGCGAGATGTGGAGTCTCTCACAGTGGGCGCTGCAGTGCTTGGCCTGAGTTCCGAGGTCGTCTCTAGCCTTTTTAATTTTATTTTTAGTTGTTAGTTGTTAGTTGTGGAACTCCAAAATTAGCTAGAATAACAAAAAATAAATTTATTGGAACAATACTGGGGTAGATAATCAAATGAAATGAAAATTTAAAGAAGCCCCAAGGTCAGCCAGTACCATCACCTCTTCTGCTTCTTTTCCCCCTCCCCTCCCTGCCCGTCCTCTCCTCCTCTCTCATCTCCTTCCTCTCCTCTCCTCTTCTCTCCCATCCCCTTCCCTCACCTTCTTCCTCCTCCTCTCCCTTCCCCTCCCCTCCTTCTGTCTCCTCTCTCTTCCCCTCCCATCCTCTCCCCTCCCTTTGCCTCCTCTCCCCCACCCCATCTATCTTTTCTGTTTATTCACTCTTTTCCATTTTTTTCTCCCCTCCTCTCCTCTTCTCCTTCTCCCCCTGCCCTCCTCCTCTCTCTTGTCTTTCTTCTCCTCGCTCTCTTTGTTCTTGTCCTGCTGTCTGGGTGAATCTCATGCCCTTGTACTCCTGACAGTGACCTTCACCCAGCTGGGCGTGTCTGTGCTGGAAGCTCAGTGATCACGTCTTCAGGAAGCTGTGTCAAATGTTAAGGAAGGGTCCTCCAGCCAGCGGGGTCTCTCAGAGTGCGGGCTGCCCAGGTTTGGGCTCCATGTTCTTTCTCAGACAAGTCACTGTCCCCAGGGAGACACAGGTGACCTGTGAAGCCCGGTCACACCCACCTCATGCCAGATATGCAGGTCTGTGACATGCAGTGCCAACAGGCACATGGCCTCTGTGCCAAAAGAAGAGGGGTGCTATTTCAGGAGAAATAGCTTTTGTTTACTATTAAAAAAAAAATACAAAACCTACTGCTGTCCAGTGGATTCCAACCCATAGCAATCTTATAAGACAGGGTAACTGCCCATAGGATTTCCAAGAGGCAGCCGATAGAATTGAACTGCCAGCCTCTTGGGCAGCAGATGCAGCACTTCATCACTATGCAACCAGGGTTTACTGTATAAGCAGTAAAAATTACCGAGCTATAATTATCACCTTTCTGAGTGTGAGTGTATATAAGGAAACGTGTGTGATTGTGCAGATGTGTGTGAATGTGCATGAGAGCACATGAGTATGTGTGAGTGTATGAGTGTGCAAACATGCTTAATTTCATGGAGCCACTCTTCAAAACGGTGTTCTGAACATACTAGAACATGGGACACATTGAGGCTGTTTAACAAATTAGGTTGGTTAAGAAATTTGAACAGCACGTCTTAGCTCAGCGTGATGGTGCTGCTGGCACAGCCGTGAAGGCTCATGGAGAAGAGACAGCAGATGTCTGCCAAGGGTTGTTCAGAAAACTGTCCACAAATGGGGAAACGGGGAGTCTTCTGATCCGCAGTCACAGCCCTTGGTTCTCCCATCCAACTGCTGAAGCGCATCGGGTTCTCATTGCAATCTAGTCTGCTGAAAACGGCATTTTACCTTCCATGTGCTGCCATCCCGTCTCATTCATTTGTTGATTTAAAATATTTATTCAGCACCCACTGAAACTAAGACCGCCACTCACTGGTCAGTATGTCATATTGTGACGTCCTGTGTGTTACTGTGATGCTGAGACATTATCAGTACCGCAAATACCAGAAGGTCATTAGATTAAGACAGACTAGGAAGACAGGCCTGGAAATGTACTTTTAAAAATCAGCTGACGGATCACGACAGAATGTTGCCTGATTTGCTCACTTCAGGCATGTTGATAACACCTATTGATCCATCTCTCTGTCTATTAAGAATAATTCCAGGAATTGCTATCTGTCAAATAATCTACACTGGGTTTATTCCTCAAGCAACCAGATTCTGTATTGCCTAATGGTGGTCTCCACAATAGCAAATCTTCTACATTCTGGAAAGTATCACTTAATTGTTTTGCCTAGAGATACTAATAATACTTCTATTATTTTCCGTGTTGCAGTTAACACAGCATTTTTTTGAGTGTATAAAGTTGTTTAAATATTACTTTATGATCAAAATATATTCAAACAATCTAGATCCTTTTAGTTCTGTTCAATTATATGTGTTATGAACTATATTAAGTCTATCTTGGAAGAAGTATAGCCATAAGTTTCTTTCAAAGCAAGAAAGATGAGATTTTGACTCACATACTCTGGACACGTTATCAGGAGGAAACAGTCCCTGGAGAAGGACACTATTCTTACCAGATAGCCAGTGCAAAAGAGAAGAGAAGGACCTCAAAAAGCTGGACTGACACAGTGGCAGCAACAGAGGGCTGAAACCTGATGACTATCAGCGTGGTGTAGAACCAGGCAGCGTTTCGTTCTGTGCTACACCGGGTCACTGTGAGCAGGAACCGAGTCAGCGGCACCTAGTGACAACACAGAACTGCTCTCTTGGTGGTACAAGGCCCCCTTTCTCTCTGCTTATTTTCCTCATTTAGATTTCAGGAGATTGCCTCATGACACAACCTGATCTCACAGACTGAGTTCTGTCTCACTAACACGACTGCCACTCGTCTTCTCTCATCAGCATACAACACACAGAAATGTCACACAGTACCAGGAATCAAGGCCCAGCCAAACTGCGACACACATTCTCTAGGGGACGTAATTCAATCCATAATATGCCTTTCTAAGAACGATATTAATGGAGAGGAGAAGTTTACTGTCGCTGGGCAAGGAGAGCAGAAGCTGCAGATAGGCAGGCATGCAAATTTAAACTGGACTGTACACTTTCACTCAATCACAATAAAAAAAATGAAGAAAAAAAGAATGACGTTAAAAATGATAAATTTTCTTTTTGATGGAGAAAGACATTGTTGGTGATGAGTTAAAATCATAAGGCATGTAGAGAAGTGAGAACCCGGTATGAAGTCACTTTTGAAAGAAAATAGTAAAGAAATGAAAATTGATAGGAAAAAGAAGTAGGTAGGTTCTTCAGAAATTTAAAGAACATACAGTAGAAAACTGCTGTTCAAAATGTTTTTGAACTAAAACCTAAGGTTGTGTGATCCCGTGTAATTACATAACCAGGGAATCCCATTTAATTGTGAGTTAGTATCATTTGGAGCACAGCTGTGAGTCATCTTCTTGAGGGAAAAGCCACAGTGCTCTTTCCCAGGAGGATCTGGGCACAGCCAAATGAAAATATAATTTCATGTTGAACTTACTGACTCAAAGTTGTCACCGTAGAGTCATTTTGATGGAATGATGAAAACAGCCTTTCTAAGTCTCTTTGTGCCACAGCCGAAGATCAGCTTGTCTGTATTCTGCTCTTTCAGAGGCATCGGTAGTACTTTGTATAGAGACACAGACTCTGGAAACAATTCAAGTATGTGTTTATGCTTAGTTCAATCTTGGATGAACTTTAGAGAGTGGAGAACTGCGGTGAAATATCAAACAAAGACAGCAGTAGCAACACAAGCAACAAGAATGGTTTTCTGAGAGTCAGTGAGGACATCCTGCATAGATTGAGTGCAAAAGTGAAACGTAGGTGTGGTGAGTTATGGCCCGGAAAGGCTGGGTTTTCCCAAACAGATGAATTTGAGCTGACAAGACAGGAGCTAGGAACCTTTTGAAGGTTAAGGACCAAGAAAGTGTTATGATGACTGTGGACGGTGAGGTGGATTTAGTGAGAAAGGCTAGAGTCTGGAAAGGAAATTTCAGAATGGGTGACACAAACTAGGCAAGATGGTGAATTTGTTTGAGAGCAATCAGAAATGGGAGAAACATTCTGACTGCAACACTCTTCTGTTTTTACTACCCAGTCATGGATTGAGGCACTGGTGGCATAGTGGTTAATAGCTTGGCTGCTGACCAAAAAGTTGTCAGTTCAAATCCACCAGCTGCTCTTTGGAAACTCTATGGAGCAGTTCTACTCTGTCCTGTAGGGTCACTGTGAGCTGGAATCAACTCAGTGGTAATGGATTTGGTTTGGACTTTGGTTTGGTCATAGACTGCACAGGCTTAGAGTTAAACAAAACTGAACTAAGAAGTTTGTAAAGTGGTATTGAGAATGTTTCCTTGAACCTCTTGGATGGTGTACTAATTTCTGGGAATAGCAAGGGAAATGATGGACTTGATTTTAAAGATAGCAAATTTTGTGTGAGAAAACAATTCTAGTAGAACCCTGTGTCTATAAGCAAATCATGTACGAGGTCTGACAATTTAGTTCATGAACTCATCCTAGAAAAAGTGCTATGTACCTCATTGCTGAATATCACTACGTCACCTTCAAAGTACTCGCCATCAGAGCTGCAATCATATTACACTGATGTCCTGAATGCCATCAAAATGTCTTCCTTTCAATATTTCCTGTATCTTCAGGCAAAGAAAAAAATTATTGGGGGCCAGATCAGGTGAGTGGGGAGGGTGTTTCAATACTGCTGCTTGTTTATGACTAAAAACTCCTTCACAGACAACTCTATAGTTAACTTCGTGAACTTGCCACCATGCCATCATGTGCAATGACCATTCCAGAAGGAGTTCCAAAATTGCTTTGAAGGGTAGAGTAGGAACTGGTATTGGGGCATAGCTTCCCAATGGGAGTATTTTGAAGGTGACTGTAGTGATACTAAGCAATGAGGTACATGGCACTTTGAACAATTAAGTTCATGGTCTTAATTGTCTGACCTCTATGTTACATATTTTAAAAAATTATTACTTCTGTTATTACTGCTATTTACATGTGGCCTGTCATGTCAGATTGACGCTAGCTGTCATGTTCTGTAGCCCTACGACACACCAGATACACAGCTGAAGGCAAATGTAACAGCTAAAGTGGACACCCTGAGAGCAGGTGGACTCTGTCTGGAGAAAATACTGGAGGGAGGAAGAGAAGAGAGTTGAGGATTGAAAGTTGAGTAATTAATGCACATCCCTAACGAAGAGTGGAAAGAAAGCCAGCCCAAGCAGGACCAGAGCAGCTGCCCGAGCTGCTACTGCCCATCTTCGGGACAATTTACTTAACAGGACAGAGATGTTGGGCAACTTTAACCAACAACTAGCAACTGGAAGACAAGAAGGCAAGAGAGAAACTTTGGCAACAGTTTTTTTCTCCTAATGCTCTTTCATGTAGACTCAAAAGGAACTGAGGCTCAGTCGTCATTGCAAGAAAAACACCATGTATTTGCATTTCACATTGATCGTAAGTCTGATCCTGAAGACAATTTCACGGGCACGTGAACACGGGGTGTTTTCATTCAGCCGAATGAAGACAGAGTGTCCGAAGACCACTGAAACGCCCCATGGTTTCCTCTCCATATATCTATCACAGTTGTTAAAAAACAGCTAGTCATTTACACTCAAATCTCACAAAGTGTGCTGAATTGAAATCTGAGTTCCAAAACTCTGCCCATCAAAAAACAGTACTGAGACTTTCTAGTCCATGCTGGATGTGGTAGGAATATGGGAAATTAATCTTGACATTATAGACATAGCTGAGGAACTCAACTGGGAACAGGCAAACACAGCAAGAGGGACAGCAAGAGGTGCGACAATCGATGCACAACCCAGCCAGTGAAAAGAACACCAGTCCAGAGAGCCATGTCTCAGCAGAAGCCAGTCAGGGACTCAACAGATAGTCTAACACCGGGAAATGGGAAGGTAAGAACTACCATATGTCACCCACGTTTAATAGCATTATACAGAATATAAAATGCAGTAAAGTAATAAAGAGCTCTTGTGGTGCCATGGTAACCAAAAGGTTGGCAGTTCAAATCCCTCAGTCACTCCTCAGAAACCCTGTAGGGTAGTTCTACCCTGCCCCGTGGGGTTGGTGTGAGCCAGACTTGATTCAAAAGGTGTAAAGCTACCACCCGCCTGCCAGTCTGTCACACTGTGGGGTCTTGCACGTCGCTGCGATGCGGGAAGCTCAGCTAGCAGTGCTTCACACAGCAGCAGGGTCACCCACGGCAAGCGGTTTTCAGCAGAACTTCCAGACTAACCGGACCAGGAAGAAAAATATGGAGGTCCACTGGGGAAAACTCAGCCGCTGGGGTCTGCAGCACACTGCCCTGCGACAGCACTGGGAAATGAAAATGCGCCCCGGGGGCTGGAAGGCCCTCGGGTACAGGGGGCTGCAACAAGGGGCACCCACAACCGCCACAACCGCACAGTCACCAGCAGGGTTTCTCTCTGTTGTGCGTGGAGTGACCGTGAGTTGGTGTTGCCTGATGGCGATTTAACAGCAAAGGCACCAAAGGTGCAAGAAAAAGAGGGTACGCAAGGGTAAGAAACAGCGGATGTGGCGGGGTGGAAGGCGGCAGCGCTGGACGCTGTACCGAAACTGAATGGAGCCGACGGGGGATCTGTTCGCAGACAACTGGATTCACCAAAGAGGCACAAATCAAGAAAACGTGCTCATGAAGACGAGGGACTGCTGCTGCTGCCCGAGGAAAGCTGTGTTTGGCTCAAACCTTAGTTAATAATAATGGCCCATAATTTTTTTTCCCGGCACCCCCTTTCCAACAATTTGCAAGTAAGTGTACATTTCAGTGTTGTATCCCAAGTCTCTTCCTCTCCAGCCAGGGGAGAACTGAAGTGCACTGCTGAGCATGTCCAGAAGGTGCTAGAGGACCAGGACTGTATGCTTGCTACTGGTGACTTACCGAGAACACCCGTAAAAGTGCGCTCTGCCCAGCAGCACTCAAGCCCGGTTCTCCTAGGAGCTGCAGATCTCCGAAGCTCTGAGCACTCATGGCTTGTGACCTAGGGATTACTGCATTTGTTCAAAAGGTGACAACTCTGCTGACCTCTGAGGGACTCACAATGGACAAAATGCTCACCCCCATCCTGGAGGCTCGAGTCCACACAGCAGTGGCTCGGGAGTGAGGCCTGATGCCCCGCTCATGGAAACCAGCCACCGACAACACAACGACTGTGCTATGCTGCTCCCACACACGTGAGGGCGCCGTGAGACAGAAGCGACTGGGGGTCGCCTGGCTAGCATCCCACTGGGGCCATCAGCCAGGCCCAGGTGGTGGCGTTTGTCACAGACTCCTTTAAACGCAATGAGCTCCATGGGTAAAAGCAAACACGGGAAGGGAATCGTAACTAAAGCTTCTACTGTGACTTGATGAAAAGAAAACCCAAATCCCTGAGTCTGTTTATTACTTTGAATCTTAGAATCTGTGAGTAAGCTTGTCAGTCCACCTCTGGGGCAAAGAAAGTGATGTGACCGGCAGGTTTCCTGCAGCCAGAACCAGCAGGTATTCGTGCTCCAGACCAGGGGTCTGGACAGAGGAAACGTCCCAATACCCCGGTCATGGTGGTCACAGTCTTCCTCTGTGAACGCCTTCTCGGGCATATCAGAGAATTTAATATAAATGATGTCAACAGCTGATAGACATCACAATCATGTCATACCCATTTATAGGAAAAACATATTACATTAACATGAAATACATTCGAAGTCACTATTTTACTTAATTTTTTAAGCAGTCCCATGAAATAAATGTAATTTTTTATATTGCAAACATGAGAAAAGTGAAACTCAGTGTATTCAACTTAGCAAAGGCGACACAACAGTCAGGACCAGGCCTGCCTCTTCTAACTGCAAGTTCAGGGCTCTGTTCACCTGAATACAACTGCTTTCTCCACCAGTGGCCACGTTAGAACATCACAGACACCAGAAAAATGAATAATTAGATGTTTGGCACCAGCCCCAGAACAGACGTGTGGCCCAGTTCCCCACAAGACAGAGTGAGCTTGTAGATCCACGTGGATACACGAACATGCTTTGATACCAATGTCAGCACAAACCATCTGATAACATATGTGTTTTGTAGACAACACTGGGATTCAAAGCTTACTATAAAGGCAAAAATAAAGCTGTTCTATATCTGTCTGTCTCCTGCAATATGCAAAGGTGAACCCCAACCAAATTAAAGACCCCATTGCAAAGAGTAACTTCGTGAGCTAATACGTGAAATTTAGAAAATATTATTGAACTGTTACATGTACTTGACACTTGTTTCCAGAAACTGCTTACCCGTGTCAGAGGGGACATTCCCACTTCCTGGTTAAGTAAGTAGGATTATCATCACCGTTTACCAGCTAAGGAAACACTCTCAGAGGAAGCAATGCTCTCCTGGTGTTCCCCCAGCAGAAAGTGGTTCCTGTGCAGTCACGTTCTAAGGCTGGAAGTGTCATCTCTAAGCTCACCTTCTTTGCACTGACAAATGCCGGTAAATTCCCAAAAGCCCTTTAACTAGCCCAAGTCAGATTTGGTCCACCCCCGATGCGCTGAAGGCTCAGCTGTGACTGCTGATTGACCTCAGCAGTGGACACAGCAACAGGTAGAACAAATCAGAAGGAAAATCAGCACCCAGATCCCATTCCAAAGCAAGGGGTCTGCCAAGAACCACATCACCTCCTGTATCCTGGCTACCTTCTAGAATGTTCCCCCCAGTACACCTGTATGGCAACCACCTTGTTGCCCAAATCACAGATTAGCCCTGCTTCCCCAAAGATCAGGAAAAACGATGTGGGAAACTTCCCACCAGCTCCTTGCTCTGCTCATTGCAATAAATTTATTTTCTCTTTCTCAAAGATCAGTATCCAGACAACTGGCAAGTCTGAGCCTGCTGGACAAGGACCCACCTTCCTGGATTCAGTAATAGTGGTTCCACTCCATTCTTTGTAAATCAGTAGGCTCATCCCACAGACTGGATTTTGTGCCTACGGTCCTCTCTGTCCTCACATCATCTCTCCACACAGGGCCATGATGAAACAATCTCTTCTCATTCCCGGGGTCCACTCCTCACAGAGTGACTAATGCATTTCACTCTACCCGTGAGATCCTGCGACGTAAGCGTATCTTAATTCTGTGTCTGTAAGTCAGGGAACAGGGCTGGGTCTTCCAGCACAGTAAGAATTCTGAAAAAAAGTCATCACAAGCTTTCCCAGATAGGTTCTCACACGTTCTTAGTAGGGGCGCTGCTTCTCGGGAACTGACCCAAATGCGGTGTATCACTGAAATGATGCACACAGACGTACACACTTGCACACGCGTTTTGTTGCTGATAGGAGCCGTTGAGTCCATTCTGACTCTAATGACTCGATGCAAAACAGGCAGAAACGCTGCCTGATCCTGGGCCACCCTCACTGTGGTTGGTGTAATGGGGACCGTGGCCGCAGCTACCATGTCCGTCTGTTTTATTGAAGGTCTTTTTTGACAATCCTCTATTTTACCAAGAATGATGTTCTTCTCCTAAGATTGACCCTGTCTGATATCATGTCCAAAGTTCGTGAAATGTAGCCTCACCATCCATGCTTCTGAGATACATATACACGTATGTATATGTGTGCACAAGGCATGTTTATAGACACTCCTGCAGACATACAGTCTTCTTTATCCACAAAAGCACATCCCAAGGCCCCCACCAGATGTCTGAAACCACACCACCAAACACTGTTTATACTGTATTTTTTCCTGTACATACATAGCTATGATAGTTTTTATAAAATTAGGCATGATAAGAAATTCATGGCACAAACTGTACTTTGAACAATGGGATGATTCATGTCCCAGTTGCATGTAGAGGCATGGCTTTTTTCAGAACGTCATACAATTTAAAACTCACAGATTATTTGCTTCTGGACCAAGGCCGGGTGTGGGTCGCCGAAAACACAGAACGTAAAACTTGTGATAAGATTACCCTGCACCTTCACATGTACACGCATGCACACACATACATACATGTCGTCATACATGTCTGCATACATATGAGCTGTATCTTATGAGGATGCTGATGACAAACATAAGTGGGAAAAATGAATCAGAGGGAAGGAAGCCTGTAAAGGCAGCACATTCTCTCTCACTGAACTTTCTAATTAGGGTGTTTATCACCCTAGAAATGAGAAACATCTGAAGTGTTGGCTGAGAATGCAGGTTTTGAAGTCAGACAGCCTGAGTTTGGGTCTTGGTAGTTCATAATTCTGTGCCATTTAAGACACTGGTCAGCTTAGCCTCTCTGTGTTTCACTTGAAATGTGAAAAAAAAAATACTACTTCTAGAGTGTTTGTGAAGATTAAATAAAGTAGGATCATTGAGCAGTTTTCTGGGCACATAGTGAAGGCACTGTATATGTCAGCAGTCATTGTATTCTGGTCTTGTGGAACTTGAATACTTTTCAAGGGAAATTTGGAATTCAGATAGTAGGGGTTAGAGGTACAGACTTGGGGATAACTAAATTTGCCTCCTCAACCACAACTCCTACTCACCGAAAGAATATCAAGAAACATTTCTCATTTCTGAGCTTCATTTTTCTCTGAAGCACAAGATTAAGATGCTAGTGATCTCATCGATCGTGGAATTTATAACGGAAGATGCATGGAAAGCAAAGACCTGCAGCCAGTCCATGCACATTCGTCTCTCTGTATCCTGCATAAATACTGTGCATTTGTTAGAGCTAAGGACGCATTTTGATGTATTATCATTACCTAACTATACTATCACTGTTTTAGTCTGAGTTACTTGTTTGTTACTTCCTGCATCAGCGTTTTGTCCAGAACTCCACATTATTACATTCATTCATTGTGTCTCCTTAGATCCTGTTGGAATTGACAGTTTCTCAGACTTTTGTTATAGTTGATGACCCTGGCTGTTTTGAGGTGTGCTGGTCAGCAATTCTGTAGACAACACTTCTATTGGGTGTTGTCTCATGATTTTCTGTTGATTAGACTGGGGTCATGGTTTCTGAGAGGAACAGCATCGAAGTGAAATGACATTCCCATCACATCACTGCTCGTGCTGACCTTGATCACCTGCCAGAGGTAGTGCTTTTGAGTTTTTTCCCTGCAAATTTGTTCTTTTTCACCCTTTTCTAGTCTGTCCACTTTGCACAGAACGTGTTTATGGAGTAGGGGCTTACATTCTACCTCATGGAGGACAGATTATCTACAGGAAGTACTTGAAATTATTCTGCATGAAGACTTATGACTTGAATTTGTTTCTTTCCTTGTCTATTTAATCAGTATGGAATTATGAATATTTATGTTATACTTTGGGTTATAACTCAACACTACTTTGTCATTCCTAGTGTCCTAGCTTTGGACACTGAGAGCTCCTTCTGTTGGCTTTTGTGCTTCTTTGATGTACCCATGTCAATGTGGGGTCAGAGAATATTGGTCTGTAGTTTTCATTTCCTGTACTGCCTTGATTTGGTCACATAAAATTTTGGCCATATAAGATAAGTCAGAAAGTGGGATACATATGCTTCCATATTTTGGGACAGGTTGTAGAGAATTGGTATCATTTCTTCCTTAAATGACTGAAAAGATTTACCTGTAAAACCATCTAGGCCTCATGCTATCTCTTTGTGAATATTATTCATTATCAACTTAGTTTCTTCAATAAACATAAGCCTATTTAATTATCTACTCATGTGAGTTTTGGTAGTTCATGTCTTTCAGTGTTTTTATTCATTTTATGTAAGTTACTGACTTAACTTGTAATAGTTATACATAATATTCCTTTACCGTCCTTTTAAAGACCCCTGATGCGGACCTGGTGGCACAGGTTTAAGTGCTTGACTGCTAACTAAAAGGCCAGCAGATACAATTCCTCCACCGCTCCTTGAAAACCCTATGGTGAGGTTTACTAAGCCCTATAGGGTCACTATGAGTTGGAGTTGACTCGGTGGCAACAGATTTTGGTTTGGGGGTACAATGGTTAAGTGCTCAGCTGCCAGCCAGAAGGTTGGTGGTCTGAACCCATCCAGTGCTCTGTAGGAGGAAGACCTGAAGGTCTGCTCTCAAAACATTACAGCCTAGAAAACCCTGTCTGGCAATTCTATTGTCACATGGAGTTGGTGTGAATCAAAACAGCATGTAATAACGGTAGCAACAGCAGTGTCCTTTTAATATTCATGAGGTCCTTAGTGACAAGAACTCTTTTATTTTTAATATTAATGCTTTATATCATCTTCCTTTTTATCTTGGTTAGCCTGGCTAGAGGTTTACACATTTTATTGACCTTTCCAAAGAATCACCTTTTGGTTTCACTGATTTTCTCATTTTTCTTGTTTTTGATTTCACTGATGTCTGTAATAAATCCAACTCGTGGCTCGATGGCACTTGGCTTGGCTGGCTGTAATAAATTTTGAAATATCTTTTTTTCTGCTTCTTTTGTCCCCAATCTTCAATTTTTTAACCAAAGACAAAACATTTTAGCCACTTCTTCATCTGATCTAAGCTCCAGATCATACTTAATAAAACCTCATACTACATCTAACAATAAGGTTCACAAACTTTCCACCATGCACTTATGTTGGCAGCACTGTAGAAACAAGTCGATGAGGTTTTATAACCTTGGTATGTCAGTGTCTCACAGCTAGGTTTGTGTCAGTGTGTGGTGGTGTCTTGCTGAGTGGTGTTCATCATTGTTGTTACATGTTTTTGTTTGCTGTTGTGATAATGTTGGAGCTTAAACTGGAGCAATGAACAAACATTAAATTTCTTATTAAAGTTGGCAGGAGTGGAAGTGGAATCAGGGACAAGTTTATGGGGATAATGCTATGAGGAAAATGGCAGTAGACAAATGGATTAAATGTTTTTGAAGGGAGAGAAAGTATCACTGATGAAGAGAGGTCAGAGTGGCTAGTAACAAGAAGAACTCACAAAAACATTGCAAAAATTCATTGAGTTGTGCATCAAAATTGTCTGCTGACTGTGCAAAGCACAGCAGACCAATTAAATATGGATAGAGAAACAGTTACGAAAATGTGAACTGAAAATTTGGGCATGAGAGAGGTGTGTGGAAAAATGGTCCCAAAGGAGCTCACTGATGAACAAAAACAAAGGAGAGTTAGAGTTTGCCAAGACCTTTTGGAGAGGCAAGATGATGTTTCAGGCTGTGTTATTTCTGGTGATGAAACATAGGTATACCAATATGACCCTGAAACAAAGCATCAAAGTACACAATGGAAGTCAGCCAATTTTCCATCACCAAAATTTTCCATCAGTCCAAATCAAGGTTTGAAACGATATTGCTAACATTTTTGATATCAGATGGATTGTTCATTAGGAATTTGTACCAACTGGACAAACAGATAACTAAGTTTACTGTTTGGAAGTTCTGAAAGGGCTTCATGAAAAAGTTAGACAAAAACAATCTGAACTTTCCATCAGCAACTCACGGCTCTTGCATCCTGACAATGCACCTGCTCATGTGGCATTGTCTGTGAGGGAGTTTTTAGCCAGTAAATGAATAACTGTATTGGAACACTCTACCTACTCACCTGACCTTCCCTCCAGTTACTTTTTCCTTTACCTGAACGTAAAGGAAATATTGAAAGGAAGACATTTTGATGACATTCAGGACATTAAGGGTAATATGATGACAGCTCTGATGGCCAATCCCAAAAAAGATTTCCAAAATTGCTTCAGAGGGTGGGCTAGATGCTGGCAGCCATGCATAGCTTCCCAAGAGGAGTACTTCAAAGGTGACCATAGAGATATTCAGCAATGAGGTATATATGTAGGACTTTTTCTGGTATGAGTTTGCAAACTTATTGTCAGACCTGGTGGTCTTAACCAAATGTATCAGTCATAGTATGATTGTAAAGCAAAACAATTATTTTCTTTGAACAAATTAATAAATTATTTCATCTTTTATTCCAGAACATGACAAACTATATTATTTTCTTTTATCTCCCAGGATAAGGGAATTTACTGATTTATCTAGAGAATATTTAAGACAGCTAATTCATCACACAGTTCTTCATTCAGAAATATGTGTAGGGCATCAAAGAGTCTTTTCTTCTATATGTAAGTCTATTTTTAAGTCCTTATAGCAGGAGTCTATACAATATTTGTCCTTTTGCCACTCACTGATTTCACTCAGCATAATGTCTACCAGTTGCAACTGGGTTATGAGATGTTTCCTAAAACCATCACTGTTTTTTAACTATTGCATAGTGTTTCATTGAGTATATGTCCCATAGTTTGTTTATCCATTCACCAACTGATGGGCCTCTAGGATGATTCCATCTTCTTGCTATTGTGGACTATGCTGCAATAAACATTCTTGTGCACGTGTCTGTTTATGTGACAGCTTTTGTTTCTGGATGATAAATTCCAAGCAGTGGGCTTACTGGATTAAATGGTGTATCTATTTCTATCTTTTTAAGGAAGCTCCAGATTGCTTTCCAAAGAGGTTGCACCATTTTGAAATCCTACCAGCTGTGTAGGAGAGTTCCAACCTCTCCACAGCCTCTCCAGCATTTATAGTTTTGTGTTTTTTGGATTATGGCCAACTCTGTAGGGGTGAGATGGTATCTCACTGTAGTTTTGATTTGGATTTCTCTGAAAGTTAATGATTGTGTGCATTTTCTCATGTGTCTTCTGGCTGCCTAGATGTTGTCTTGGATGAAATGTCTGTCCGTCTCCTTGTTCCATTGCTTGGTTGGGTTATTTACCTTTTTCTTGCTGATATTTTGCAGTACTTTGTAGATTGTGGCTACCAATACTAATCATTTTGATGAGGTCACAATAGATGGCCCTGGACAGAATAAGAGAAATATGTGCAGCAAAACTTAAATTCTTAATAATAATGATAAATACAAGCCAGAAAAACTGGAACTGAGTCTATGTATAAGGAGGAGAAATAGTTGTTAAAGGAGGATGATGATGGTTGCACAACTTGAAGAATGCAATCAAAATCACTAAACTGGATCATACCGGGGGCAGAGTCAAGATGGCAGACTAAACACATGTCTTCCTAAATCCCTCTGGAAACCAAGACCTGAACTGATAATTAAACAGAGCCTTCTGGATACCTAGTGAGCCTTAGGATGCGGCAGAGGGCTGTTAACTTGGGCTTCATACCACTGAACTTAAAACCTCCTCTGTTTTGCTGATCCCACTTTTGGCGAGTGCGGGCTTGCACACACTGAAGACAACTCACCATTTTGATTTTTTTTTTCTCTGTATTGGCTGTCAGGCAGAGCTGGGACTTGATTAGCTGCTGGTCTCAGACGCATTGCTGCTGAAGTCGGCAAGTGCAATTGCCATGTTCTGAGAGCCCAGCTTTGGACTCTATGCATCATGGCTTCTTTGGCCTGTCTTTCTACCTCTGACATTTGGTAGCCGTATGGATGCCATGACAAGTTTGTGTGGGACACTATCTTGATCCATTGGGAGATGGAGACACCCAGGCAGAGGCCCTGGCTGGACTTGGGTCTTAGGCCAGGAGGTGGCGCCTGCCGGGGGGAGAGTACTCTTCTGGCAGAGAGGCAGTGTTTTGTACAGTGTTGCCTGAGGCTGGTGCCCGGCAGCAGAGGCTGTCGGCTCTGGGCATCTTGGTACTTTTGGCCTCTCTTTCCACCAGTAGCCTGGTCCCAGCTGGGTGGCAAGCTTGTGTGGGACACCATCTTGTTCCACTGGGAGGCAGGGATACCCATACGGAAGCCTGAGTTGGACCTAATTCCTGGGCTGGAAGGTAGTGCCTGTCCAAAACAGAATGCTTTTACAGCAGAAAAACAGAATTCTACACAGTATCACCTATAGCTTGGGTCCAACAGCAGAGGCCACCAGGCCAGTACCCTTTCTTTATTTTGAGCTAGTTTATAACATCTGGGGTTCAATATAGAGGTGCTTGCTTTGCCAGCTGGGAAGAGGGACCTATATACCTGAAAACATGACTGATTTGGGAAGTAGTCAGATACCTTTAACCTTTCATTTTAAGATGGCTTAGAGAAACAACTGTGGTCCATCCTCACAGCGTCTCTCCCAGTCCCTACTGACCCACACGAAGCCCAAAAAGCAACAAACTCTGGAGAAAACGGTGGCCAGAAAATCACCCGTGGGATCAGAAGACCCTCATAAGAAACCACCTCAGAACTTCCCAGACAAAGAAGGTTTTCTGAAACTATCAGAAGGTGAATACAAAAGGGTTATATAGAGAGCCCTCCTTGACCTTATACAAAATGCAGCAGAGTAAAATGAAAAATTAAGCAAGTTGTTCGATCTGATGGAACACCAGTACTCTGAAATCCGACAGATCAAGAACAAAATCAAAGACATAGAAACTTTCATTCAAAGCCAAGAAAACAGAATGGAACAAATGGAAAAAAGAATTTCTGACTTGGAAGACAGAGTTACTGACACCAGTGTCTATGAGAAGAAATCAGAAAAAAGAAAGAAAAATGAAGAAGCATTAAGAAGCATGTGGGACTCTATTAAGAGGAACAACCTTAAATTAATTGGAGTCCCCAAACAGGATGAGACACCTGAGAACACAGAGAGTATCATTGCTGAGCTGCTGACAGAAAACTTCCCAGAAATCACGAAGGAAGAGAATATTGATATCCCAGATGCATATTGTACACCACCCAATATAGATCTCAAAAGGAAGACTCCAAGACATGTTATAATCAAGCTTAACAAAATGAAACCTAAGCAGAAACTCTTAAAAGCAGCAAGACTCAAAGCAAAGCTAACATTCAGAGGGAAACTCTGTAAGTTTTCATTAGATTTCTCAGCTGAAACAATGCTGGCAGGGACACAGTGGCATGACACATTCAAAGCCTTGAAGGAGAAGAAACTTCATGTAAAATCATCTTTCAAATATGAAAATGAAATGAAGACATCTTCAGATAAACAGAAACTCAGAGACTTTGTAAATACCAAACCAAAGCTACAAGAAATATTGAAAGAATCTCTTGGCTTAGAAGAACAAAACCACTAATTTTATGTTTTAGAAGGACACATCATCCAGAATCTTGCTCAGTTAGGGAAGGCTCCAAACTCAATCAAAGCTATAATAGTGAAAGAAATAATCCAGCTATCATATCATAAAAACTACTGATGTCATTATATTAAAAAGAGGGATATACTACAGTCATTATAGCCCTTCCAGATGGAGAGGAAGTTGACAAGACTGGTAGTAATTAAAAATGGGTTTATACATAGTTTATTAAGAGGGATCATAAGGGCAACCATAAAGCACAACAAAGATGCAACATGCTATATCAAGAAACGTAATACAGGAGTCTCCACAACCACAAAACCAACCCTGAAAAACGTCAAAAATTAACTCACAAAGAAGAATGTCCCAGAACAGATTAATAAGAACAGCAGAGAAAACATCAACACAAAAATAAACATATCACAATGGCAGCACTGAACACATACCTATCAATAATTACTTTGAATGTGAATGGACTGAGCGCTCCAGTAAAGAGACATCAAGTGACATTTTGGATCAAAAGACACAACCCATCCATAAGTTGCCTACAAGAAACTCACTTTAGACTTAAAGATATGAACAAATTGAAAATTAAAGGATGGAAGAATATATATTAAGCTAACAAGGAACAAAGAAGAGCAGGGGTGGCCATTCTAATCTCAGACAAAATCAATTTTAATGTAAAATCCACCATCATGGACAAGGATGGACACTACTTATTGCTGAAAAGTTCAATACACATGCAGGACTTAACAATATAAAATACTTATCCTCCTGATATTAGAGCACCTAAATACATCAAAGAAACACTGACTACACTCAAAAGAAGAGATAGATCACTTCACAATAATAGTGGGAGACTTCGACACTCCACTCTCAATATTGGACAGACCGTCTAGAAAAAAGCTTAATAAAGACACAGAAGACCTTATTGCCACAGTTAACCAATTAGACCTCATTAACATATACAGACGTTTCTCTCCATCAGCAGACAACTACACCTTCTCCAGTGCACATGGAACATTCTCCAGAATCGACCATGTGTTAGGACATAAAGCAATTTTCAATAAAATCCATACCATTGAATTAATGCAAAGCATCTTCTCAGATCATAAAGCCATAAAAGTTGAAATCAGTAGCAGAAAAACATAGATAGAAAGTGGAACTCATGGAAACAACATTTTGCTCAAAAAACAATGGGTTATAGAAGAAATCAAGGATGAAATGAAGAAATTCATGGATTCCAATGAGAACGAAAACACTTCCTACCAGAACCTATGGGATACAGTCAAAGCAGTACTCAGAGGTCAATTTATTTCCGTAAATGCACATATCTGGAAGGAAGAAAGAAACTAAATCAAAGAACTAATCCTACAGCTTGAACAAGTAGAGAGAGAACAACAGAGGAAACCCTCAGGCACCAGAAGAAAACAGATCATAAAGATTAGAGCAGAGTTAAACAAAAAGAATAGAAGAACAACTGAAAAAAAAATGAAAATACAAAATCACTGAACTGTACATAAAGAAATTGTCGAATTTCTGTACATATTCTCAACAAAACAAAAATAAATTACATTTAAAAAAGATATATGTAGGGTAGATATTTTCAAACACAAATAAAGAGGATGCAAAATCATTTCAGAAATCAGAATGTTGATCTGAGAATAGAAGGTGGCCATATATTATATAAAACTTTTTATGTTGATAAGTAACTTTTGAAAAATGTTTTATTGTACTTGTAGATGATTTTCAAACTATTCCACAGTTTGTGGGTTTCTGTCAGAATTTTCATACTTGTCACTTAGCTTTTTGAAGTGCAAAGACTAGATAGCAAGTCTAGTCCTATATTCACTCCTTCACAACATGGCAGAAATACGAGCACTCTACAGTCATTCTTTAAAGTGAAATTCAATTTGTGTAATTTACATATTTGCTGAAAACTTTTGGTAGAACATTTGTTATATTAACTTATAAATTATCTTTCTTCATTTTTAGCACAAAATATTCTCGTATGCAGTCTAATCAAGTAAAATCTCAATGGATGCTTCAAAGTAACCCTTTGCCTTAATTTTTCTACAGCTGCCATAACAGAAATACCACAAGTGGTATTAGACAAATGCATTTTCTCACAGAAAATAGGCTAAAAGTCCAAATTCAGAGCATTGGCCCAGGAGAAGTCTTTCTCTGTTGGCTCTGGAGGAAGGTCCTTGTAGTCAACCTTCCCCTAGACTCGGGGCTTCTGAGGCACAGGGAGTCCAGGTCAAAAGGACACACTCTGTTCCCAGTGTGCTTTCTTGGGGGTATGAGTCTCCCATTCTCTTCTTGCTTCCCTTTCCTTTGTATCCTGAGACTACTTCAAGCACAGTCTAATCTTACAGAATGAGTCCTGCCTCACTAACACAAGCACAGCCCATCCTCCTTCATTAACGTCATAGAAAGAAGAGTTACAACACATGGGAACATCGCACAGTGCTGGGAATCACGGCCTTGCCAAATTGCTGTGCACAGTTTTGGGGGAACAAAGTTCAATCTGTGACATCCTTCAAAGAAAAATGAATTTGTTTTAAGTATAGGTAATTAGAAATCCCCAGGGCATACTGAAAAGCTATGGTTCATAACCCAAAGTCTTCAGCTCAAATGCACCAGGTGTCCCTTGGGAACTCTATAGATCAGTTCTACTCTGTCCTACAGGATTGCTGTGAGTCAGAATCAACACGAAGGCAATGGGTTTGGGGTTTATGTATTTGGAGTCCTAGTGTGCAGTGGTTAAGAGTTGAGGGCTAATCAAAAAGTTGACAGTTCAAATTCACCAGCTGCTCTTTGGAAACCCTGTGGGCAGTTCTACTCCATCACTATTGGAAAGGGCAGTGTGAGAAAGAAATCCTAGGGGAAGAAATTGTAGGGGCAGTGTGAGAAAGGAATTGTAGAGGCCTAGCTAATTACAGTATTATTTCCGTATGACTTACAGTTAACTTTCATGTACTTCAGTGATTTTGTGGTTTATGATTTCTTTTCCCTCTTCCCTCTCCTATTCTCCATGTTCTATGAAGTTTAAAATTGAATTACATTCCACTTAGTGAAGCCAAGCAGCAGCCATGGAGCTTCTTAGAGGAGCCGAACAGCAAAAAACAGATCTGGAGTGAGACAACCAGATAGCTGGAGGCCCATCTTGCAACTGAAACGGGGGTGGTGCCAACAGACCGCTAAGGAGTACTTGCAAAAGGCCAACCTATGCTCTCAAAAGGGGAACTGTCACTCTTAAAAGGCTTAAGCTCTGATCCTGTAAATCCCTCTGGTCAGCCCGTGACAGACAGACAGATCTTTGGAGGAACTCTTTCCCCTCCATTTCTCATGTGCCAGGATACCATAAAGCCTCTTGCTATAGTGTCCCACCTCTGTCTCAATATTGGAATTGCGACAGGCAGCTCAAATCTGTGTTTTATGGTAATATGGAGTCAAAATTGACCTAAGAACAATGGGCCACGCATTTGTAAAGGAACAAAATCAGTTTAACCAATAAACAATCTTTGAATAAAGCCCCAACCTTCTTTAGTATGAACTTGCTTCCAAAAAGAGTGTTGCTTTCATTTGTGTGGACCACTGAAGAAGCTCCTACAGCCACTATGTGATTCACGCTATTCCAAATAGAAATAGAGAGGAGCAGGATGAGCTCAGACTCACCAGACAGAGCCATCAGCTTGTACAGACACAGGCATAGAAGACACGACTCACCAATGGCTCTGTGCTCAGTCTCACCTTCTATCGCCTGGTATGTCTTTATAGAAGAGTCAGCCAAGACTGTGAGAAGTGGGCAGAAGATACAGTCTGTGACCTGAGAACAGAGTGAAGCTAGTTGTCCCCACATGTTTCATATCACAATCATGGCCCAGTCACCATGGTAACTTAACACATTGAGTTAGCCCGTTCCAGCTGCTTTGGTAAATACTGACACACAATCGTCAACTCTTGTTGTCTATTTTAATAGCAACCACATACTTTATCATTACCTGCCCACCTTGTACGAACTCAGTCATTCAAAATAGGTCACTTCTTGATCAATGCTAAGAAATTTACACATAAATGATTAACAGTATTGTCTGTACCTGCTACTGCTAGCCTTTATTGTATAAAAATTTTAAGATTATATTTTTGCAGTAGATTTGCTGCAAAGGATCTCTTTAAAGTACTGAAAAGTAAAGATGTCACCTTGAAGACTGAAGTGTGCCTGATTCAAGCCATGGTGTTTTAAGCCACTCACATGCAGGTGAAAGCCGGACAATGAACAAGGAAGACGAAAGAATTGAAGCCTTTGAACTGTGGTGTTGGAGAAGAATGTTGAATGTCCCACAGATTACCAGAAGAACAAACAGATCACTTCTGGAACAAGTACAATAAGAGTGCTCCTTGGAAGCAAAGATGGCAAGACTGTCTTACATAATTTGGACATGCTGTCAGGTGGGATCAGTCCTTGGAAACAGACAGCACGCTAGGTAGAGTGGAGGGTCAGCGAACAAGAGGAAGACCCTGGCCAACATGAATCAACACAGCAGCTGCAATAATGAGCTAAAGCGTGAAAACGATTGTGGACATGGTCCAGGATGGGGAGGTGTTTTGTTCTGTTGTGCATCGGGTTGCTGTGAGTCAGCACTAACTTGACGGCACCTAAAAACAAAACATATATTCTTTTATATCATTTGTTAATGTTGAGGAGCCCTGGTGGTGGAGTGGTTAAATCTCTTGGCTGCTAACCAAAATGTCAGAGTTTCGAATCCACCAGCTGCTTCCTGGGGAAAGTTGTGGCCACCTGTTTCTGTGGAGATTTATAGTCCTGGAAACCATGTGAGGCAGTTCTAACCTGTCCTGTGGTGCTGCTATGAGTTGAAATTAACTCAGTGACAATGTTGTTTTTTAAAAAAAATATATTTTAAAAGAATATTTTCTGATAGTACTTGATAATGGAAATAATAACAAATTACAGATCAACGGATACAAAAGAAGCTGTACTTATTTATGAGATCATTCAGTGTGGTGGGTACAGGAAGGCATTGCTGAAATGAATCTGAGAAATCCTTCATTAGTAATCGGAAAACCATGGAAGCTTCCTAGAGCAAACACCACATTTCACCATCATAGCAGTATGAAGAGGACGCTTCTCAAAAACTATCAGGTACCTCAAAGTCAGTGTGAGTTCATCCAGCTTCTCGCCAACTGCAGAGATAGCAGGATGGATTGGAGTGTGGAGGATCATGAAATACAATATTGGCTTATCCTGAAAATTATCTTTGGCCTCATCCTAATGTTCTGGAAAAAGGAAACGAAAAAGTCAACAAAGGAAGGCTGAAAAGCAGAATTTGCAGTGTTGCTTATTCTCATAGTTCTTGAAATCTAGGGCCTTGATGTAGCCAAATTCAGCCAGAAGGTTGTATGAGAAACAGGCAAGTCTGTCACTGTGGCACGAGTGGATGTGTTGGGGCCTCAGCATTGGCTGAGAAGAGGCAAGCTTATTCTTCCTACGGCAATGACTTAGCCTTAGTTTAACATGACTTTGATAAAATCTAAATTACTACTTCCTCACTTTACCCGTGACACACAGGAAAGAGCTCACGTTCTCTGTGAAAAAACAGATCAAAACAAAATAAAGTATCAGCATATTTCAGATCCCAATATCCTTCTATACACACTGTGTTATATACCATCAAAAATAATGGAATGCAATAAAACACAAGGTTCACAAATAGGAGAAAAGAAAATAATTTTTGTAGTTCCGAAGTTAGTTGGAGCACACAAGCAAAAAGGACTTTATAAGAACATACATATATATATTCAAATATTTATTTAAAAATGGAAAAATTAGAGGCAGTTGTTTAAGCAGAACAAGGGGATACTGCGTAGCTTGAAATCAGGGAAGGTGTGCATCTGAGGTGTGTCATTGCACCATTTCTATACAATAGTATGCTGAGCAAATAATTTGAGAAGCTATATGTAGAAAAAGGGCATGCCGGGATTGGAGACAAACACCATGAGAACCTGCATTATACAGATGATGCAACCTCATTTCCTTCAAGTGAAGAGGACTTGAAGCACTTACTGACAAAGATCCGAGACCGCAGCCTTCAGTACAGATTACAGCTCGACATCAAGAGAACAAGGATGCTCACAGAAGGACCCATAAGCAACATCATGGTAAATGGAGAAAAGTTTGAGGTTGTCAAAAATTTAATTTTACTTGGTTTCATAATCGAAGCAGCAGTCAAGACATCAGAAGATGCATGGCACTGGGCAAGTCAGCTGCAAAATTTCTGCTTAAAGAGTTGAAAAGCAAAGGTGTCATGGTAAGGACTACGGTGTGGCATGGTGTTTTCAGCGACCTCTGTTGCAGGTGAAAGTTGGACAGTGAAGAAGGGAAGACCTAAGAAGTCTCACAGACTGCCCAAAGAACAGACAAGGCTGTCTTGGAGGAAGAATAACCAAAATGCTCCTTATAAGCCGGGTGGTAAGACTAGGTCTCGTATACTCTGGGCACATTATCAAGGTGGAGCGTCCCTGCAGAAGAACATCGTTGCTGGTAGAGGACCACTGAAAACAAAAGAAAATCCCTCAATGAGCTAGATTGACCTAGTAGCTACAACAGGGGGCTCAAGTTTAACGAGTGTGACCAAGGCTTAGGCCTGGACAGGGCTTGGTTATGTTGTACCCAGGGTTGCTACGAGTCAGAATGGACTCACCAGAACCCAGAAGCAACAACATACTTATGAGACCCTCAAAAACTCCATGTGGATATGTGCAGAGGGAGGCAGACCTATACACAACATAAACTGGGAAACAAAAGAGAAAAAGAACATCCTAGAAGTAGCCAAAGACAATGGCAGTGCATGTAAGGAACCAATGACAAGAATTACAAAGTGAAGAATCTTTTAAAATGTTTAAAGAAAAAAAAAAATCTGGAATCTACTATCACTGAAAATATTGCCATGAATTGAATTGTGTCCCCCCAAAATATGTGTCAACTTGCTTAAGCCTTGATTCCCAGTACTGTATGATTGATTGTCCATCATTTTGTCATTTCATAAGATTTTCCTATGAGTTATAGATAATATCATTATTATGTTAATAAAATGGATTACCAGCACCTATACTGATGAGATCTACAAAATTAAATAGTGTCTTGAAATACAAGAGAAGCGAACAGAGAGACGTGGAGGCCTCATACCACCAAGAAAGCAGCACCAGAATAGAGCAAGTCCTTTGGACCTGAGATGCTCCCAGACCAAGGGAACACTGATGGTCAGCACCTTCCTCCAGAGCTGACTGAGAGAAAGCCTTCTGCTGGAATCCGTGCCCTGATCTGGGACTTCTAGCCTACCAGACTGTGAGAGAATAAAATTATTTTTGTTAAAATCATGCTACTGTGGTATTTCTATATAGTGGTGCTAGATAACCAAAACAAGTATTCTTCAAAAATTAAGGAACGTAAAAAATTTTTTTAGTAAGTGTAAGCAGAGAAAACTTGATGGCAGAAGGCTTGCACTACAGAAAGTGCTAAAGCTCCTCTTTCAGGGTGAAGAAGAATCTTTCTAGATAGAAACCCGGATCTTTAAAATTTCAGAGTTGGTAAATGAGCTGTTAAACATTTCTCAATACACTTAAAATGATGGAAACTGTACACAAAGTGTCCTCTAGCCACAATGGAATTACATTAGACATTAATAGAAAGATATCTTGAAGACAACGTAAAATGTAAAAAGAGAAAAACCATTGATAGGGAACTGGCTGAATTTCGCACAGGATTTAGAAGAGGAGATGAAACAATGGACAGCACGGCTGATGTCAGTGGGACCTTGGCTGAAGCAGACACTACTAGAAGGATGTTTACCTGTGTTTGACTGACTGCAAACACGCTGCACTCTGAGAATCATAACAAATTGTAGATAACATTTCAAAGAACAGAAATTTCAGAACACTTAATATCACTCCTACAGAACCTATAGACAGATAAGAGACAGTATTTCCAACAGAACAAGGAAACTTTATTGTTGTTACGTGCTGTCCAGTTGTGTCTGACTCCTAGTGACCCTACGTGTAACAGCACAAAACACTGCCCAGTCCTGTGCGATCCTCACAATTGTGCGCATGCCCGTTGTTGCGACCCTGTGTCAGCCCTCCTTGTTGAGGGTCTCCCTGCTTTTCACTGGCCTTTACCAACCGCGATGTCCTCTTCCGGGGTGGGAGCCTTCCTGACAACATGGCCAAAGTATGTAAGATGCGGCCTCGTCAGCCACACTTCAAAGGAGCTTTGTGACTGCACTTCTTTCGAGACAGATTTGTGCATTCTTCTGGCAGTCTGTGCTATGTTTAATACTCTTGACTAACATCATAATTTGAATACACATATCAATTATTTGGTCTTCTTGATTCATTACTAGCTTTTGTATTTATATGAGGTGACTAAAAATATCATGGCTTGGGTCAGGCACACCTTAGTCCTTGTAGTAATATTTTGGCTTTTTAACACAGTAAAAAGATCTTTTGTAGCAAATGTACCTGATATAATGTGTCATTTGATTTCTTAACTACTGTTTCCATGGGTGTTGATTGTGGATCCAAGTTAAAATAAAATTCTTGACAACTTCAATCTTTTCTCCATTTATCTTGATGTCACTCATTGGTCCGCTTATGGGAATTTTTACTGTCATTATATGGAGGGGCAATTCATACCAAAGGCTGCTGTTTTAGATCTTTATCAGTAAGTGTTTGCGGTTCTCTTACTTTTAGTTGTGTCATCTGCGTAACACAGTATGTTAGTGAGTCTTTCCCCAATTCTGAAGGCCCTTTATTCATATAGGCCAGTTTCTTGGAGTATTTGCTCAGCATACAGACTGAAGAAGTACGGTGAAATGATACAACCCCACCACGCACTCTGCCTGAGTCTCAGCTACTCAGCATCCCCTTGTTCTTTCTGAATGCCTGCCTCTCAATCTGTGTGCAGGCTCCTGAAGAGCACAATTACGTGTTCTGGAATTTACATCTTCACAATGTTATCCACAGTTCGTTAGGATCTACAGACTTCAATGGCTCTACATAGTTAATAAAACACCTATAAACATCTCTCTGCTTTTAAAAGTGATTCACTGGGCGTCAGCAGTGATATGCCTTGCTCTGCACCCTCTTCCGAATCCAGCTTCAGTGTCTGGCCACTCCCCGCAGATGTACTGCTGCAGGCCACACTTGAATGAAGCTCAGTAAAGTGTTACTTGCGTGCAAGGTCAATGACACTGTGCCATTATTTCCCCATTCGATTGGGTCATCTTTCTTTGAAACAAGCACAGCTGTGGATCGCTCCCAGTTGGCTGGCCAGGTAGCCATGTTTGAGATTTCTTGATGTGGGCACGTGAGCATATCCGGCACTACGTCTGTTGCTGAAGCATTTCAGCTGGTAGTCTGTCATTGGAGGCTTGCTTTGTGCCAGGGTCGTCAGCACAGTTCGGGCTTCTTCCTTCAGTATTGTTTCTTGATTGTACGCTACCTCCTGAAGTGGCTGAATGTCAAACAATTCTTTTCGGTAAAGTGATTCTGTGTTTCCTTCCATCTTCTTTTGGTGCTTCCTGCATCTTTTAGCATTTTTTCCATAGAATCCTTCGATACTGAAACCTGGAGAGGGAGTTTTCTTCAGTCCTTTCAGCTTGACAAGTGCTGAGCACGTTCTTCCTTTTGGATTCTATCTCTAGTTCTTTGTATATGTCATTAGAATAGTTCATTGTTTTAAGCTTCCTTTTGAAATCTTCTCTTCAGCTCTCCCAGTTTTCTTTTTTATTGTGGTTAAGTGAAAGTATGCAATCCAAATCAACTTTGCATGCCCATCTATCTTCAGCTCCTTCTGCTCTCCTTGCCCAGTGGTGGCACACTCCTTTTCATTCTATACTTGTAGTATCCTCTTAACAAGCTCCTGTCCCCTCCTCTCTACCCTCTTCTCTCCCATCTAGAGACCAGTAGGACAGCATCCTATAAATGCATAGAACCATAAAATACACACAACATACGGTCCCATCATGTCCTGGAGTCCAGTCCATTTTTGTCTGAAGAGTTGACCTCAGTAGTGTTTTCTAGTCAGTGGCAGAGCAGGTCTTATGGTCATGCTCCCAGGGGATCTTCAGCTCTTTTACTTCATCATTTCTTCTCTTCGCTTTAGTTAATCAACATTTAAGAGCAACAGACTCTTCTGACATTCAGTTTTGTCTTTTCTTCTTTCCTATCTTTTTAAAGGCCTCCTGCTTTCTTCATGTATGATGTTCTTTATGTCATTTCACAACTCATCTGATCTTTGGTCATTAGTGTTCAACACGTCAAATCTATTCTTGAGCCAGCCAAAGCCAAGTGCCGTCGATTCAGGTAGGGTATACTCAAGGTTGTACTTTGGCTGCCGTGAACTTGTTCTAATTTTCTTCAGCTTCGATTCGATGTTGCCTGTGAGCAGTTGATGGTCTGTCCCACAGTTGGCCCCTGTCCTTGGTCTGACCAGTGACATTGGATGACACTGAGTTTTTCCACTGTCTGTCCCCACAGATGTAGTCCATTTGAGTTCTGTGCAACTCATCTGTCAAGGTCCTCGTGTGTAGCCACCATTCATGTTGTTAAAGACAGGCACTTGTGATGAAAAAGTTGTTGGTTTTAGAAAATTCTATCACGCAATCTCTTGTGTCGTTTCTACTGTGACGGCCATATTTTCCAACTACATTCTTCTTTCTTTCCAAATTTACATTCCAGTCATCATTAATTATCGATGCTCCTTGATTACATGTTCAGTCAATTTCAGACTGCAGAGGATGGTAAGAATCTTCAGGTGCTTCATCTTTGGCATTAGCTGTTGGTGCGTAAATTTGAGTAATGGTCATATTAACATGACTTCCTTGCAAGCATATGAATATTATCCTATCAGGGACAGAGTTACACTCCAGGATAGACCTCCAGATATTCTTTTTGACAGTGAATGCAATACCATTCCTCTCTAATCTGTCATCACTGGTAGAGAAGACCATGCATATGATTGTCCAATCCAAAATGACCCACACCAGTTTGTTTCAGATCTCTAACACCTAGAATACTGATGTTTAGAAGTTCATTCCATTTTTGATGACTTTCGATTTTCCTACATTTGTATTTCATACATTTCATGTTCCTATCATGAATGAATGCTTGCTACCCTTTCTTCTTATTCTGAGTCATGTAACATCAACAAATGAAGATCCAGCAAGCTTGACTTCCTTCACGCCATCTATGACTGACTCTACTTTGAGCAGGCAGCTTCTTCCCCGGTCGTATCTTGCATGCCTTTCAGTCTGAGGGGCTCATCTTTGGTGCTGCTTCAGACAACATTCTGATGCTATTCATAAGGTTTTCACTAACCTCTTGTTTCTTTTTAAGTAACCACCAGGTCCTTCTTCCTAGTCTGAAAGTTTATAGCTTCCAGCTTCACAGCAACACACAAACCCTACAGCATGGAAAACCAACAAACGTAGGGGAGGAGGGAGACGTGGCACTCTTTAAAACTGGGAAAGCTGTGTACTAGGGCTGCATCCTTTGATCACACTTATTCAATCTGTACACTGAACAACTAATCGGAGTGAGCACTTCCAGCACAGCGCTGGTTTGTTGAAACATCTCAGTTGATGTTCCCTCATGTTCTGTGGCCTTGGTCTCCACAAAGCCTTCAGAGCAGCTCCAACCTCTTTCCTTCAGTACCATCAGTTCCCGACCACATGCTGCCTCTTGAAAAGGTTGAATGCTAGCCAGTTCTTTTTAGAAAAAGGACTGTTTAGTCCTCCATCTTCTCTTGATGCTTCCTGTATCATTTGATATTTTTCCTGTGGAATCCTATACCTTAATACAGAAATTTAAGGTATTGCTCTGGTAATAATCAGAATGGTAGCAGGTAAGCCTGTACTTACCCTTGACCTGATTAAGTGGTTAAAGCTTTACATATTTGAAGAATATAATCAGTGTCTCTGAATTATACATGTAGAAGTTGCTGCACGGGCAAATATTTGGTTTCATATGTTTTTACCATAGTAACTGAAAACAAAAAAAAAACTAGCTTGTGCTAGGAGCTGAGTGGGTCCACGTCACTGAACATCAGCCTTGCCCTGCCTCTTGTCACCACTGAATGGCTTGGCTCACTTCAGAGATGGAGACTTCCTACCAACTGCCAGGTTGATTTTGATTCCACTATGAGAATCTGGTCTGAATACAGAAGAGTGGGTACCTTCAGAAACACATCGACAAATGCACTTCTCAGAAGATGTTTAATTGGATGGGTGGGAGAAATGTGAATCAAAACTGCAAATGTTGGGATAGAGCAAAGCCCGTGGATCCTTAGTCCTGCTCTTAAAAGGAGACCCATGGTCCCCTGTGTTGTCCAGGTCATGCTCGGTGTCCTGGTTTCTGCAGTGATAAGCATATTCTCTGCTCTCAACAAACAGCATAGCTCCCAAATGTACATTCATACCAAATAATACGCTCTGCTACTCTATCAAATAATAAAATTGCCAACGCCTTACACAACAACAAAAAAAAAACACTTGAGTCTTTCTTGGTGATAAACTCATGTTTATTATTCATTCTCATATGTCATCCTAAAGATACCTCCAAGCTGTGAATCCCCAGGCTTCTCGTAATAAAGGTCAAACCCTGTGGAGAGCTGACATCTTTTGGAGGACACGAGGCTATCCATGCTCCCTTCTCCATAGTGGGTTTTTGGCCAGATGGCAGTTTTTCCTTGGTGTAATCTAAAGTGACACATCCAATTCCTCTTTCACAACTCTTGACATTTTCCAGGGAGAAACTGTGGTTTTGCCCTAGTTTCAGAAAACTAATGTTACTCTGCTTTTGCTTTGCTAGCGCATCTGAAAACATACGGACATGTCTGGCAGAGGAAGTCATTTCTGATTCATTTGGCTGAAGTATGACTTTTCTCTGAGCTCAGTGAAAACCCTTTGATGAAATACTTTGTTCTACTACAGATTCCATTAAAACAAGGATCAAGTCCTTTCCCTGGACGCACAGTAATGCTGCTGCTGAGTGCCAGAGGTCTCTGAATTCAAGATTGTTTTCTCACCCCTGACTTCTGATAAGAAGAAAGCCTCCGCCTGCTGCACTACCTGAAATGAGTCCTTTGATCCTTGCCAGGAGGAGAAATTCTTCCTCCTCCACAAGATCATCCTAAAAAGAAGCATGTGGGAGAGGAGGGTTTGGGAACCAGATCACGGAAGGGGGTCTGCTACCCCAAAGGCTCTGCCAGAAAAGGAGAGGGACTATGGTGATTCATCGGAACCCTTTGCTGTTGAGTGAATTTTGACTCATAGCAATCCCTTAGGGGAGAGTTGAACTGCCCCAAAGGGTTTGAAAGGGGCCATTTTTGGATTTGAACTACCGACCTTTTGGTTAGTAGCAGTTCTGTTAACCACCATGTGAGAGGCAAAATCAGATTTCAATCAAACCGAATTTTGCATCAAACTGGATGGCATTTTACAGTGATGCATAACTACGGAGTTAGTTACTTAGGGACAAGGGATGAACAGGGTGAAGAAAATGTGTGCGGGCTGAAATGGACTTACGTTCTCTGCTGAAGCTCGGCCAGTGTGATGTGAGTGCCAGGGTAAAAGAGTCACCTCTAGAAAGATGACCTGCATCTCAGTTCTCATGCCCATTAGCAGAGAATGAAGGCGTGTTCATGTGGAACAGAACTTACAGAGACTGGAACCGTGACTCAGAGTGAAAAACAAAAACTGAGAGTCTCTCAGAAGTCTAGGCCAAGTGAAAACCATCACACACGCTTTGTCCTGGACAGTCTTCTGTTCCGCGGGTAATTGTTGTCAGTATATTAGTTTCATAGGGCTTCTATAACAAAGTACCACTAACCAGAGAACTTAAAACAAGAGGCATTGATTGTCTCAGTTCTGGAGCCTTGTCGTTAGGTTCCAGCGAGTTAGTTCTGACTCACAGTGAACACATGCACAACAGAACCGAAGTCTGCTGGTGCTCGCCCATCCTCAACAATTTGCATGACGCTTACGCTCAGCGCTGTAGCCCCTGTGTCAGTTCATCTCACTGAAGGTTTTCTTTGTCGTTGACCGCCTCCGTTATTGACTGTGATGTCTTTCTCCAGGAGTGAGTCCTTCCTGATAATGTGCCCTAAGCACGTGAGGTGTAGTCTGGCTGTTCTTGCCTGTAAGGGGCCCTCCGGCTATGCTTCTTCCAAGACAGACATGTTCTTTCTTCCGACACTCCATGGTATATTCAATATTCTTTGCCAACACCATTAATTCAAAGGCATCAATTCTTCTTTGGTGTTTCTTATTCATTATCCAGCTTTCACACGTGTATCAAGGGACTGAGAACGCCGTGTGACTCGGATCAGGTGCACATTAGTCCTTCATGTGACCGCCTTGCTTTCCGGAGGCTGGGGGTCTGAATGCAAGTTGCCAGGAGGGCCCTGTTCTCTCCCAAACTTCTAGAGAAGGAAACTGTCTTGTTGCTACCAGTTTCTACAGATTCCACACAACTCCAGTCTCTGCCTCTGTCTTCACACGGCTGTCTTCTTTCTGTGTTTGACACTCTTCTCCACTTCTTATAAGGTTGCTATTATATGGGATCAGGACTCACTTTACCCCAGTTTAACATCATAAACTAAATTAATTACACTTGAAAAATATCACTTTCACAGGTCCTGGGATGTGAGCAAATCTTTTGAGAGAACACAAATCAAACTATAATAATCAGATTCCTCAACCTTCATCAACCCAGATTACATGGGCACTTATTCTGTGTTCCTGTTGAGGAATTCTGTGAAACACAGAGTCATCAGCAAATAAATCATGTTGGTGTGCAAACAAGAATGAGTACCACTCACTGGGTGAGAGTCAGAGAGAGACAGCCCTTAAGCCAGAGGCAACTTCAGGCGGATATCAGCTGCCAAACATCAGGATCTGTTAGAATTCCTTTTGTCATCCCCAGCAGAATGCTTAGAATTAGGAATCAGGACCTTAGCCAAACTCCACAGTGTCCTACTGCCCGAAGTACAACAAGTTCTTACTGGAAACTTATTAATTTTAGGGTACCAGCATATGCCAGATACTACACTGGGTGCTCTGTGTCTAACTATTCATTATGGACATGTGGACACTCCAGTTTTGTATTCTGTGGGTCTAACTATCAAGTGCTGCTATGTGGACACCCTGCCTGTGTGTTCTATGTGTCTAACAATTTGGAAAGGCATGTGCATCCCCTAGTTACACGCTCTGTGTGTCAGTCACCTCACAAACTTGGGAAAGCTGGACAACAAATAAAGAAGAACAAAGACGAATTGATGCAATTGCATTACGATGTTGGTGGACAATATCCAGTATACCACGGACTGCCAGAAGAAGAAACTCATCTGCCTTGGAAACAGTATATAGCCAGAATGTTCCCTATAAACGAGGATGATGAGACTCCATCTGACAGACTTGGGCCGTGTTATCAGGAGGACCAGTCCCTAGATCATACTGGGTAAACCAGAGGGTCTGCAGAAGAGACAAAGACTGTCAAAGAGATGGCTTGTCACAGTGACTACAATGACGAGCTCAAATGCAGCAACACTTGCGAGGTTGGTGCAGGACTGTGCCGTGTTCAGTTCCATTGTACCCAGGGCCACTGTGAGTCAGACTCGATGGCACAGCACCTCACAGTGACAACTGCACAACAGATGGATGGACAGATCTTGAAACACAAAATTGTGTACTTTAAGTATGTGTAGATTACTGTCAATGTTTTTGCTCTTTACTGTCAATTTTTTTTAGCTCTTTACTGTCAGTTCTACCTTATTAATTCTGCAAAAGGATGCTTCAGTCAGACGAAGTGGGTTACCACTACACGAACCTGAGTCAGCCAAATGTCATCAGTATAATCGTGATGACAGACTTGGGCTCACTGGATAAAATGGGAAACAGTAGCCAACACACATACAGATAAATGTGATGTATGTAGCTTCATTAGCCCTGAGTACCAGGTGTTCATTAATTATAAATTTTAAATTCACACAGTGAAAACCTGGAAGCAGCACTTTAATCAAATGGTCAACACACACATTGTTGATGATTAAACAAATTTAAAATCATTCTCTTCACAGTAGTATGTGATGACGGGAACATGGAATCGTTGTTGGGATCATTTGCCAAAGATACATCATTGGCATTCAGCTCTGAGGAAACAAAGGAGAAATACAAATTGGAAATCCTCGTGAATGTAACCAGTCTTGACTTTTCAAAGGTATCAAGGTGGAGAAGCAGCATGTCAGGGTACCGCCAGGTAGCGGTGGAAGATGAAGCCTTTCACTGAAGCCCGACAGGACAGCTGGGGACTCGCCGAGGCTGGAGGGCTTGATGGCAGTGAGGCACCAGTGCTGACATTCTGGCTTTGATGATGTATATTTTTCATGGAGGAAAAAGTGTTGCTTTGTTTTATAGGAAGTAAACGTCAAAATATGTATATTGTACTTGCAACATTTCTGTAAATTTAAGATTAGTTCAAAATAAATATGTCATTAAAAAGGGGGCCAGGTTAGGAGTACCAACTGCTCCGCTGTTGCTCTTCCCCGTCTCTCCCGCACAGCGCTTTCCCTCTGCTGCAGGAGACCCGACATGGCTGTATCTGGGAACCAACGCATTTACTCCTGAACAGAAGAAAAATGCACTGGGTTCATCTTTTTTAAGAAAATATATTTTGTTGGGCTTTTAGTGAAAGTTTACACCCAAGTCAATCTGTCATACTAAAGCGGGTACTCACACCACTGCGTAACTCTAGCTGTCCACCCCGTCAGGACAGAACACTCCTCCTTTCCACCCTTTGTTTCTCCCGATCATTCAACCAGCTCCTGTTCCCTTCTGCCCTCTCATCTCTCCTCTGGACAGGAGTTAGTCAGCCTCACTGGATATACTTAAGAAGCACATTCTTCACCAGTATCACTGTCTATCTTACAGTTTAGCACAGTCTTTGTCTGAAGAGTCAGCTACCCTGCAAGGACAGATTAGCAGGGGTGGGAGTCCAGGGACTATGCTCTCAGGGGACAAGGAGGCCTATCAGCATAATGTAACGGGCATATTGCTAAACCTTCTCCACCCCGTATCGGTGAGTGGCTTCTGGGTCTTAAAAGCCAGCAAGCTGCCACCGGAGGTACAACAAATGTTCCCATTTCAGCAGGAACAGATGATTACCAAGGACGAAAACAACATGGAAGAAAGAGAATCCAGAAGAAAAACCCACGAGAATGGGTGACTGCATCAACAAGTGACCAGAAGACACAGAGGGTGCCTGGCCACCATCAGTGACAGCTGTGATATTCCCCTGAGAGCATGGCCCCTAGACCTGATGATGTCCCTCCCTGTCCATAAATCATTACTGAGGTCAAGGCCTCAGGCAGGAATAGATTGGACTTGGTGAATATCGTGTGCACACTTTATGGTTCTATGCATCTATAGGGTGTCGTCCTACTGGCCTCTTACTAGAGGGGAGTGGAGAGGGTGGAGAAGAGGGGACAGGAGATTGTTAAGAGGATATGACATGTATAGACTAGAAAGGAGGAGTGTGCTGTTACCGGGCAAGGAGAGCTGCACGTAGGTGGGCAAGTGAATGTAAACTGGTTTGTACACTTTTACTCAGTCACAATAAATGAAAAGAAAAAAAAGAGAAGAAGAGAGAAGGGGAAGGAAGGGGAGGGGAGGGGAGGAGAGAAGAGGGGAGGGGAGGGGAGGAGAGAAGAGGGGAGGAGAGGAGAGAAGAGGGGAGGGGAGGAGAGGGGAGGCAAGGAGGGGGGAAGAGAGAGGAGAAAAGAAAAAAGAGAAGAAAAGATCCCACCTATTACATGAATTAATTACAGAAAATAAATATGTTTCTGTTGAACTGATCTTAACACTGTTTCTTGATATTTACCAAAAAAAAAAGAATTTGGGTGGCCATGTTTTCCAGGGGGTCTTCAGTTGTCAGAACGTAAAGTTAGATCTTTTTAGCAGAGTTCTAGCTCTGCACGTGGGTTTCTCTCCCGCTGTGTCAGGGGCTCCGTGCTGTGCTCCCATTAGGGCAGTTACTGGTGACGACAGGGCCCCTCCTAGTTCTTCTGGTTTCGTGCTTATATAGTTTCCGGATTGTATGGCCATTTCTGTGTCTTGGGCTCATAGTTTCCTTATTTTTTTGATTTCTTTCATTCTCCTCAGTTTCAGGTGGGTTGGGACCAATTAATACCATTTACACGGCCGATTGCTAGCTTTTAAGACCTCAGACACTACTTACCAAAGCAGGATGGAGAAAATATTCTTAAAAAACTTTGTTATACCAACTGACCTAGATGCCCCCTGAAACCATGATCTGCAGAGCCCTGTACCTGCTACTCTGGCCTTCAAAGTGTTGAGTTATTCTAAGAAACATCTTAGTTTTTGGTTTAGTCCATCGGTGCTGTCTCCCCTTCTGCTGCGTGCTGTAACTCCCTTCACTTAACCCAACTCCTGTCTACTGTCTAATCAATATACCTTCCCACCCTCCCCACCCTTGTAACAATCAAAGACTATTTTCTTCTGTGTTTAAACCTTCTCTTGAGTCTATATGATAGTAGTCTCGTACAACATTTGTCCTTTTGCAACTGACAGATTTCACTCAGCATGGTATCTTCCAGATTCCTCCATGTTATGAGATGTTTCCCAAGATCACCATTATTCTTTATTATTGCATAATATTCCATTGTGTATATATATCATAGTTTGATTATCCATTCATCTGTTGATGGACTCATAGATTGATTCTACATTGTTACTATTGTGAACAGTGCTGCAGTGAATACTGGAATGCGTATCTCTATTTGAGTAACAGACCCTGTTTATCATAGACACCAAGAAGTAGGATTGCTCAGTTGTATGGTATTTCTATTTCTGGTTTCGATTTCTATGTTTTTGTTGGATTGATCTTAACATTGTTTCTTGGTATTTACAAAAAAAAAAAGAAAGAAAGAAAAGAATGGGGGGGCAAGTTTTCCAGGGACTCTTCAATCTGTCAGAACATAAAGTTTGGTCTTTTTAATAGAGTTTTAGCTCTGCGTGTTGAGTCTTCTCCTGCTGTGTCAGGGACTCCACGCTGTACTCCTGTCAGGGCAGTTACTGGTGGCTTTACCAATTAACATAAAACCAGTTCCTAAATGGTTTTACCAATCCACATACCAACCAGCAGTGTAGAAGAGTTCCAAACTCTCCACAGCCTGTCCAGTATTTATTATTTTGTGTTTTTTTGGATCAATGCCAGCCTTGTTTAGGGTGAGATGATACCTTTTCACAGTTTCGATTTTTCTAATGGCTAGTGATTGTTAGCATTTCCTCATCCGTCTGTTAACAACCTGGATGCCTTGGTCAGTGACGTGCCTGTTCATAACCTTTGCCAGTTTTTAATTGTTTTATTTGTCTTTTCCTTGTCAAGATTTTGCAGTATCTTGTTGATTTTGGAGATCAGACACTGATGAATTTGTCATAGTCCAAAATTTTTCTCATTCTGTGGGTTGTCTTTTTACTCTTTTGGTGAAGTCTTTGAATGAGCACAAATATTTGATTTTTAGGTATTCTTAGTTATCTATTTTCTCTTCTGGTGTTTATGCATTGTTAATAATATTTTGTATTCTGTGTATGCTGTGTATCAGGGCTTCCAACATTGTCCATATTTTTGTTTCCATGATCTTTTAGCATTTTAAGTTTGATATTTAGATCTTTGATCCATTTTGAGTTGGTTTCTGAGCATAGTGTGAGATACAGGTCTTGTTCAGTTTTTTTTTTTTTCAGGTTGATGTCCAGTTGTGCCTGGATTTGTCTTTCCCCAGTTTATGGACTTTGGGCCTTTATCAAATATCACCTGCACATAGGTGGGTGATTTTTTATCTAGATTCTCAATTATGTTCCAATGGTCTCTTTATCTGTTTTTACGCTACCACCACCACCACCACCAGGCTGTTTTGATTAGGATGGCAGTATAACAGGTTCTAATGGTAGGTAATGTGAGGCTTTCCACTTTCCTCTTCTGATTCAGTAATGCTTAACTTATCCATGACTTCTTTCCTTTCCATACGAAGTTGGTGATTTGTTTTTCCATCTCATTATAAAACGCTATTGGGATTTGTATTGAGATTGCATTATATCTGTAGATTACTTTGAATAGAATAGAAATTTTCATGATGTTGAGCCATCCTATCCATGAGCAAGGTAGTTTTGTCCACTTATGTAGGTCACCTCCAGTTTCCTGTAGTAATGTTTTGTAATTTCCTTTGTATAGGTCTTTTATGTCCTTGGTTAGATTTATTCCTAAGTACTTTTATCTTCATGGGGGATATTATAGATGGTATTGACTTGGTGATTTCCTCTTTGGTGTTCTCTTTCTTAGTGGAAAGGAATCCATCTGATTTTTGTGTGTTTATCTTGTATCCTGATACTTTGTTGAATTCTTTCATTAGTTCCAGTAGTTTTTGTAGCTGTTTTAGGGTTTTCTGTGTACAAGATTGTATCAACTACAAATACTTTTATTTCTCCCTTACCAATTTTTTGCTGTTTATTTCTTTTTCTTGCGTGACAGCTCTGGTTAGAAACTCCAGCACAATGTTGAATAAAAGTGGTGACCAAGGACACTCTTGTCTGATTCCCTTTCTCAAGGAGAATGCTTTCAGAGTCTCTCCATGTATGATAATATTGGCTGTTGGCTTTGTATAAATGCCCTTTATTGTGCTGAGGAATTTCCATTCTATTCTCATTTTGCTGAGAGTTTTGAACATGAATGGGTGTTGGACTTTTTCAAATGCCTTTTCTGAAGGAACTGATAAAATGAAGTGGTTCTTGTCTTTGTTTTATTTATGTGTTTGATTACACTGATTGTTTTTCTGGTGTTGAACCATCCCTGCATCCACAGTATTAATTCCACTTGGTCATGATGAGTTGTTGAACTCTATTCGCTAGAATTTTGTTGAGGATTTTTGCATCTAAGTTTATGAGAAATATTGGCCTATAATTTTCCTTTTTTGTATTGTCTTTACCTGGTTTTGGTATCAGGGTTGTACTGGCTTCATAGAATGAATCTGGGAGTATTCCATCCTTTTATATGCTCTGATACCTTCAGTGACAGCAGTGGTAGCTCTAAAAGATTGGCAGAATTCTCCAGTGAAGGTGTCAGGGCCAGGGCTTTTTTTGGTTGAGAATGTTTTAATTACCTTTTCAATCTTCTCTTTTGTGGTGGATTTATTTAGTTGTCCTACCTCTGTTTTTATTAGTTTAGATAGGTAGTGTGTTTCTAGAAGTTTTTCCATTTCCTGTAGTTTTTCATACTCATTAGAGTACAAATTTCCAAAATATTCTATTAGGATGTTTTCCATTTCAGTTGGGTCTGTTGTAATATCACCCATCTCATTTCTTATTCAGCTTATTTGCTTCCTCTCCTATTTTTAATTTTGTCAGTTTGGCCAATGGTTTATCAGTTTTGTTGATCTTTTCAAAGAATCAGCTTTTGGTCTTGTCACCTCTTTGAACTGTTTTTCTATTCTCTAATATATTTAGTTCTGCTCTAATGTTTATTATTTTCTTTCTTCTAGTGCTCAAGGGCTTCTTTTACAGCTCTCTACTGGTTCAAATTATAGAGCTAATGCTTTTATTTGAGCCCTTTCTTCTTTTTGCATGTGTGCATTTATTGAGATGAATTGACCTGTGAGCACTGCTTTTGCTGGGTCTGAAAGACTCTGGTAGGCACTCTTATTTGATTTGGTGAATTTGTTGTATCCTTGATTTCTTCTATAAGCCAGTAGTTTTTGAGGAAAGGAGGAAGCTGTTGTTCAGTTTCCATGTGTGATTTTTTCCCTTTCCTTTTTCTGTTATTGATCTCTACTTTTATGGTTTACGGTCTGAAAAGATGTTTTCTAGTATTTCAGTACTTTGAATTTCATTAAGGGTTGGTCTACGTCCTAAGGTGTGATCTTTTCTGAAGAAGGTTTCATGTGCATTGAAAAAGAAAGTATACTTACGAACTGGTGAGTAGAGTGTTGTGTGTATGTTTATGAGGTTAAGTTGGTTGATTGTGGCATTTAGATCTTCCATGTCTTTATTGAGCTTCTTTTTGATTGTTCTATCCTTCATGGAAACTGCTTTGTTAAAATCTCATACTATCATTGCAGAACTGTTTATTTTGCTTTTCAATGAAGTCAGTGTTTGTTTTATGTATTTTGAGCCCTGTCATTGGTTTGTAGATATTTTTCATGGTTATGCCCTCCTGGAGTATTGCTTCTTTAACCCTTATATAATGTCCTTCCTTTTCCAATATGGTGGATTTTACTTTAAAGTCTGTTTTATTGGAGATTACTATCGCTATCCCTGTTCTTTTTTTGTATGTCATTGGCTTAATATAATTTTTTCCACACTTTGAGTTTTAGTTTGTTCATGTCTTTGAGTCTAAGTTGTGTCTCCTGTAGACAGCATATTACTGGATCTTGCTTTTTATCTAATCTGCCACTCTGTATTTCTTTATTGGTGCTTTTAATCTATTTACATTCATTGTGATTATTGAGAGATATGATTTTAGTGCTGTCACTTTTATGTGTTTTTTGTGTGTGCTGCAGACAATTTCTTTGTGCCACTTAATTGTCTGTGATGAGTCTTTTTCTTTATGTGTTTTCATCTTTTTCAATGTTGGTGGTTTTATATTTACTAAGATTTCATATTTTTCTTTTTTGATGCATAGAATTATTTCCTTTGTAGGCAACTTAATATTTACCACTATTTCTCTAAATTTAATCCAGTCTTTAATTTCTTTATGTTGTTTTGACTTCCTCTTGGGTTGCAACATCTATGACTACATTCTCTTTTGAATCCCTCTTCTTTATTATAGTGTTTACATAAGGACATGTCTGTTACCCTGTTTTCAGTGTTTTGTCATTGATTTATGTCTGTGATTCCCTTATTTGGGTTGATACCCAGTTGCTCTGTTTCGTGTTCTAGTCTTGTGTTGTTATCTGACTTTATTTATTTGTCTAATCAAAGGACTCCTTCTAGTATTTCTTGTAATTTGGGGCTGTTTTTTGCAAATTGCCTAAATTTCTACTCATCTGGAAATATCCTAGTTTCACCATCATATATGAGAGAAAATTTTGCTTGACATATAATTCTTGGCTGGCAATTATTTTCCTTCAAGGTGTTACATATGTCATTCCATTAGCTTCTTGCCTTCATGGTTTCTGCCAGGTAGTCCAAGCTTAGTCTTATCAGTTCTTCTTGGTAGTAATTTTTGTTTTTCCCTAGACACTTTTAAACTTTTCTCCTTATCTTTAGTTTTGGCAATTTTGATTACAATATGCCTTGATGACTTTCTTTTGGGATCTACCTGGTGTGGAGTTCAAAGAGCATATTGAATAGATATATTTTCATCTTTAATGGTATCAGGGAAGTTTTCTGTCACCAAATTTTTGAGAATTCTTTCTGAATTTTCTGTTAACCTCCCTGTTCTTGTACTCCTATCACTTATAGATTATTCCTTTTGTTAAGGTCCCACATAATTCTTAGTTTATCTTGATTTTAAAAAAAATTTTTATCTGACTTTTCCTAAAATACGTTAGTGTCAAGTGCTTTATCTTTAGTCTCACTAATTTGGTCTTCTATTGCCTCATTTCTACTCATATGACTTTCTACTTAAGTTGTCATTCTGTAATTTTATTATTAACTTTCTGAATTTCTAATTCCTGTCTCTGTATACTTTCTTTCAGTTTGTTCAATTTGTCATCAAGCTCTGCTGAATTTTGCCTCATCTCTTTCATAAGTATCAAATCTTTTGTATTGTATCTCTGATAACTACAGGAAGTTCTCTTCCTCTGAAAATTTCTTGATTCATTGTTTCAGAAGCTTTCTGAAGCTCTCATGTCTGGCTCTTTAAGTGATGTGATATGGACTATTGTCTCCAAGCCATCAGTAAGTTGTTCAATTTATTTATTTTATGTGTGCTTACTGTGCTTTAGCTTCTTGTTTTGTTTTCAAAAGTTCAATAGACTTGTCGTTCACGCTGGTTTGGTTATTGGCACCTTTGATTATCTAATGATCTGTCACCTGGTGGCTAGAGATGTGTGATCCCAGGAGTCCATTTAGGTGTCACCAAGTGTGAGGTATAGGCTTTCTTCTACTGTCCTGGATGGGTAGGGGTGACTGGTGTAGGCACAGGTATCTAGCTGCAGGCACTGAGAAATGAAGGCTAACAGCTGTTCCTGAGTGTCTCTAAAGGATGGTGTGTCCTCTTATGCCAGATTCTAGAACTGTTTCTGCCATGAATTTCTTGCTCAAGGGAGTCAGCAGATTTTCTATCCCCTTCCCCCCATTTTTAAAATTGTTCTCTCTCCAAGTCTAGGAGAGTGGTTCAGGGCAGACTTGAGGTGTTCTATCTCTGGCTCAGTTAATGGTATCAGACTCCAAAGCCAGGCATAGTGCGGAGAAGGCAGGAGGAAGTGTTGAGAAAAGGGACAAGGGTTTATCTCAAAAGAAAGATTTAGATCTGTGTGCCTTAGTTTAGACACAGTGCACCTAGCTTTTGATGGTCATGTTCTGGTTTTCATTAGTTCTGGAGGCTTGAGTATATTCTCTGATGTTCTTTCTCTCCCACTGAGAAGGATGCCTCCTGAATACCACTGGTCCATTCACCATGATGATTGCAGCAAATTCCCAACCATTGGTTCTGGCCAGTCCTAGGTACTTCTAGGCCTACTCTCCCCTTTCATTCAGCCCAATTTATCAACTTTTCCTTCAACATTCAGGATTTCTAGAATGCCATACATAATTGATTCATTTGTTCTTCCAAGTGTCTGTTGTTAGAGGAATCACAAGAAATGTCTGACTACTCTACCATCTTGGTCCTGCCCTTCACCCTAGGGTGGTTTTTAACCATGATCAGATAAAGCCTCAGAAAGAATGGCCTCCATGGCTTCTTCCTATGGGTAAATGTTGACGGTAACTGAGCAGAGAGACACAAAGGAGCTAAAGAGAGACTCCAGGTGCCTGTAGACACTGAATTCAAACTTGCCTATCCCAAGGTCCGTAGACTTCAGTATGAGTCAGAAAACCGTGAAAAACCAAATCTGTTGCCTTGGAGTAGTTTCTTTGACTCTAACAATGCTATAGGACAGAGCAGAACTTCCCTATAGGGTTTCCAAGGATTTAAACTTTTGACTTTTTGGTTAGCAGCCCTTTGCACCTCTAGCATATGAACCAGTGACCAATCTAAATGCAGAGAATGAGATTTTCCTCCTCAATATTAACAAACTGAAGGCTACACCTCTCCATAGCCAGGAAGATATAAGACACCCCTTTCTCTATCCTGTCCCCAAAGAACAGAAACAAGATGGAGGAGCAAGACTGTTTTCATTCAATTAGAAAAAACTTCTATTCTTTGTTCTCAAAAAATAGTGTCCTAGCTGTGTGTCAAAGTGCTTTGTGTTGCAACAACAGGTAGCTAGGGGACAGTGCAAAGGGTAAGATTAAAAAAGCCTTGAAAGTGTTGGTTTCTTAGAGTGAAAGCACAAAGGAAACTGGGCCTTTAAAAGCTACTAAAAAGGCCTGGAGTTTGCATTAGCTCTCCCATGCCAATAAGGGAGAATTAACTAAGATTTGTGGCTCATCTCAAGAGTAGTTTCAGATAGAAACCATATGTGCTTATGATCCCTTGCAGAAGTTGCAGGTAACTTCTTTAATAAGCTCTTTTTCTTAAACTATCTTTATATCAAAGGGAAGAACCTGCAGGATCTACTTCAAATGACATTTATCAGGGAACTTCGCCAAGCCAGGTCCCAGTTTAAGCCCTTTACAACATGAATCAATCATCTTAACATGTCTGAAAATTTTGTGCTTTTGCTGTGTTTCATAAATTAGGAATCCAAGAGTTGGAGAGCTGTAGTAACTCCTCCAAGAATCGAGAGTGAAGCCAGCAATTAAGTCCATAGTTTCTGATGCATGTCAGTCCTTTCTCCAGGCCCCAGAGCCTCTATATTTAGACTGGTGGAAAGAGGTCCTGGAGAATGCGTTAACCCATTTGGAGGCGAACGTGATGTATTCTTATTTGTTTTAGGGGGTGAAGATGAAGACAGAAGTGAAAAGTAGAATTGCAAGGGAGGGAGGAAGATCCAGAAAACCCATGGCAGCAAACAAGCCTTTTTCTTCTACGTTATTTTCTCTTCCTCTCCATCTCTTTCCTGGAAAACATGTTTTTCCTTTCATGAAATTGTCATCCTTATGCCTTGTGAAGGAGCCTTGGTGGCACAACAGTGAAGTGCTTAGCTGCTAACAGAAAGGTTGGTAGTTTCAACCCACCTAGCATCTTCATGAGAATAAACCTGGAGACCTGCTCCTGTAAAGAATATTCACTGCCGCCAAGTTGGGTCTGACTCCTGGTGACCCTAGAGGTCACAGTAGAACTGCCCCATAGAGTCTCCAAGGGGCACCTGGTGGATTTAAACTGGGGACCTTTTGGTTAGTAGATGTAGCACTTAACCTACTATGCCACCAGGGCCTAGGAAACCCTATGGAGAAAGGTTACACTGCCACACGGGGTCATGATGAGTCAAAACTGACTTGGTGGCACCTAATAATCACAATGCCTGGTGTAGATTTGAACATTTTAAGTTATTTCTTAAAAATACATTTATGGTTTTCTATATATACTCAATGATCACTTATCTCCTTCAAAATACTCTGTGTCCAGAGGTTATGCCCTTGATTTTCCTAACCAAGGACTTGATTTTCCTGATAAATGTCATATATTCCCCTGTCACCAAATTTATTATACTAGTGTTTCTTCATCGTGATCTTATTTCTCCTTTAAGGCAAAGAATCTTCACTTCCAAGAGCTGAACTTTCAAAGAGATATGTGTATGGACAGATTATTTTCCAAATGTTGAATTTATAAGAAAATGGAAAATCTTCTAAAAAATATTCAAGAGTTTCATAAATTCAGTTAAATTCATGGTTAGAGAAAATCTTGAAGGAATTTTTACAAAAGTTAATCCCATTTCCATTGACCTGATCTCAACTTACAGCACAATGTGAAGAATAAAATATGAGCACAGATGACACAAGGGATAAACCTTGAAAAGACTTTACATGAGAGAAGTCACCACAAAGGTCATGTACTCTGTGATTCCATTTATATGACATCTCCAGAACAGGGGAATCTGTAGGAGCCTAGACTGGAAAGGATGGCGGCTATAGTTGTTCAACTTTGTAAATAGACTGAAAAAAAAAAAAACAACAACATTATGTTGTGTGGTACGTGATTTGTAGCTCAATAAAGCCATTGAAATATTAAGTTAAAAAAACAGATTATGCTGTAATTTCAGAATTTCTGGGTCTACTGGAATTTCTTTAGTGAAATTTTACAAATAAGGCTTGCTTCGTATACTTTCCCTGGTGGCGTAGTGGTTAAGTGCTACAGCTGGTAGCCAAAATGTCAGCAGTTTGAATCCTTAAGGCATTCTTTGAAAATTCTATGGGGCAAATCACTTATGTCCTCCAGGGTCATTATAAGTCAGAATCAACTCAGTGGTAATGGGCTTATAATGGATTTAACAAATTTCATGGGGAGCTGAGTGTTATGGCAGTTAGAGTTAATACTGTGATCTTTTCTCAGTTTTCGCCAAATTTTTTAGAAGATAGGAATCACGCCCCTTAAACCTAATGTGTGACTTTGGGCAAGATACATAATTTTCCAAAGCTTGTTTCTGCCAAAAGAGAGATGATACTTTATCGCCAGTGCACAAACATGCAAACATCCACACACTCACACACCCAACACATACTTATTCTTAGGACCAACTTTCCAGAAAGATGGAAAGGAGAAAGATACTGTCTTTGAATAATCACACAAATATTGTACACTATATGGACTAGTCAATACTGACGAACAGCCAACAACATTGATGTTGTACCTTTTTGAGTCTTCAAGCTGTAACGTATCTTCAGGGATGCTCATGGCACCTAGAACTCCACATCACTCTTCCTGTGTACGGCTAGGATCATGGGAGAAGCAATCTAATCAAGAAATCAAGGGAAAGAAGAGAGACCAAATCAATGCCATCAAAATCACCTGAAATAATATTATCAAGATGAAGGGTTGTCTCCTCACAAGAGTACCAGTTTGTTGATCAAGCAAAGCTGAGTTTACCGAACTCATTGCAATAAGGAGAGATCCCACCTGGCAGAGTATTTGTAGCCTTAGAAGGGAAAACTAAGCAAAGGCTTAATTTGTTCTTTCAGTGCAAAAAACTCATTGGGATTGATTTAATTTGTAATGCATTAACTCTGGGTAGGTAGACACAGCACGAGCTTTGAACTGAGTCTTCACAGGAACACTGCTGCTTACTAAATCAACTGCTTGCCGAGCAAGAAATACGCTGCTCTGATAAAGAGCTCTCTGCCCAGGTGATTAGACTGTTCAACTGGATAAATGGCTTTATAGGAATTCCTGAAAACAAACTATAAACTTGCATCTGAATTGCCACTTCACTGTTGAGCACAGTTTCCTGGGAAATCTACTGGTTTGTGGTAACACACTGGTAACAAACGGGGCTGTGGACCCCCGGAGGAACTGTGAACACAAAGCCAAGGGCTGTTTGCATTGGGTGAATTAGCCAAATTATGAAAATACTAAAACCCAAAAGTAGATGCACAACAAAGAGACTAGGGATGAAAAAGTGCATTAAAAATATTTATTATTATAGGCACCAAAGTAGACAGGTGACAAGTGTCTACTAACAACATAGAATCCGACCCAAGAAAAAGTAAACAGTCAGGAAATTGGGGGGGAATAATGCAGATTAAAGCACGACGATAACTGCGTACAGTCGTCCGGAAAGTGTCCCACGGCTCTTGGCTGGAAACTGTCCACTTCACACCATCTTCTATATATGAAGATCTTGGGGATGAGTCGTCTTTCCCCCAAATCATCTCCTCTTGCACATCCTAGCAATCTTTGCTGTCAAGCATCTTGATCACATGATGGTCCAGCTATTGGTGGGTAATCCCTTGCAGATTGTCACCCAGGAGACACACCAGAGCTCTATGTTCTAGAGCTGGAATGGCTGTCCCTCAGGGTCCAAGCCAGCCAAGTGCCATTGAGTTGGATCCAACTCATGGCAACAAAGACATTTATATTCTTCTTTCCCTACTCCCCATTTTTTTCTAATAGACAATATCTCCAGATTGTAGGATGGACGTAGAAGCTGCTTAGGAGAGTATGGAGACAAGGCAGCTTGTACCTGTTGACTCTAAGACTGAATGTGTGTAACACTTGAGTCCCTTGCAATAATTTACTACATCTTCCTGAAGAGAGGTATAATGAAAAATTGTGGGGTAAATCCTTTATATAACAGGGAATCTGGGTGAGTTTAAAACTGTCAGGGAATGAAGATTCATGATACTTAGGGTGAAAGGGAGCATTTGAGGTCAAGAAAACTTAAGAGCTCTAGATGATTTGGACAATTGGTTTTGACAGTGCTCCTGGAATCTCAGCTTGCTCTCAGATGGAGACTGAGGAAGGTTAGTCATTAGTGGGGCTTTGAGGTACATTTTGATGGCAACCTCAGCACAGCTGAACAGGCTGTTTTGTTCCCTAGGTTGGGAAACAACAAAATTACTTCCTTTTTTTGGCTACCATCCTTGTCATAGATCTCTGACAACTGAAAGTTCCAACCATTTCTGAGAAAGGCAAACAATGCCCAGGACATATTCAAAACTCAACACCCAAGAGAACTGTGTAAAATCCACAAAGGAGCTCCAGGCTTAGGCTCATGTATGTTTCTCAATTTCTCATTTGTAATGCTAAAATGAACCAATTGCTATGGAATCGACTCCCACTCATTGCAGCTTCATGTGTCTCAGAGTAGCACTGTGCTCCATAAGGAGTTCCACGGCCGAGTTTTTAGCCTTCGGTCTGCTGTGCTTCTCAGTGGGCCCCGACGCCAACCCTTCACTGAACACTGGAGTTCTTAACTACATGTATGCCACCTAGGAACTCCCGGAAGTAACATATTATCACCCAATAGACAAATTCCAGAGTTGTGCTCAATAACTATGGTACATTTCCTCACCAATATTGATTAGGTAGAATGACCAACAAATCTGACTTGTGAGAGGTACAACCAGCATGCCCTTTAGAAGCAAGGATAGGTAGACTGTGTCTCCCATACTTTGGACATGTTATCAGGAGGAACTGGTCCCTGAAGAAGGGCATCACGCTTGGTAAAGCAGAGGGGTCAGTGGAAAAGAGACCAGATGAACTGCCCCAGTGACTGCCCCAGTGGACTCCCGTACAGCTGCCAGGCTGCTGAAGGACCGGGCAGAGCTCCCTCTGTTGTCCGTAGGGCTGCTGTGAGTCTGAGGTGACTCTACAACCACCACAAGACGGCCCATGTACCTTTGCTATGGCACACAATTTTGTGTTCAAAAGAAAAAAAAAAAAAAAAAAGACCTGTTTCCTTTTGAGGTCCTCTGGCACCACCACGTGGCTGACCTGAGAGATCCGAAACTTGTCCTCATAATTTGTTACCAGATTTTTCCCAAAACATCTTTTCTGATTCTGGAGTCAAATTTGGGTGTTATACCATCATCAGTCCTCCAGTTAGGGTCATCTGTCTACATTCCATCTGAAATAATTGTATGCAAATTACATAACATTTACGTAATTAATAAACGAAAATAACACTCTCTATGGTATACTACATGTTTATAGCTTTTGGAAAATGCATAGACACACAGCTACCACCCAATGCCATGCAGAATAGATACACCACTCTAAAAATTTCCTTGTGTGGCCATTTTCAATAAATCCCTTCCCAAACCCTTACAATTCAGTGATGTCTTTTCTTTCCATACAATTTTTTTCCAGTACGATGGCACTTGGCTTGGCATATAAATTTGGACGTGGGGTGGCAGGAATACAAAAATATATTGTAGCCTTTTAGATCCCAGTCTTTTCACTTACCAAAATGTAATTTAGGTTCATCTATGTTATGTGAACCAATAGTTCATTTTTACTGTTATTAAAATTAATATTACTAATAGCAAGAAAACAGTAATTTTTGTCATAGTGAATTATATGAATGTACCAGAGTTGTTTTAATCTACTCACAACTTGAACGACCACTTGGTTGTTTCTAGTTTAAGGAAATTACAAACAAAGCTCTTGCAAATATTTCCAATTTTTTTCCCTGTAAACATCAGTTTTTATCTCATGAAAACACTTAGGACTGGGATTTAAAGGTCGCACAGAAAGTGGATGTCTATCTTTCTAAGAAACTGCCAAACCACCATCGGAACTAGCTGTACTATTTGGCATTCTCACCAGCAATGAGAGTTCCTGTTGCTCCACATCCGTATCAGCATTTGGTATTGTCATTGCATTTTAGCAACATTCTCTGTAGAGTGTGCATGGGTGCTTTGTGTATGTGTGTATTCTCAATATAGCTCTTTTTGTCAAACACATAATTTGCAGATACTTTCTAACAGAAGGCACAGACAGGTTGAAAATGAACAGATGTAAAATAGGTACCAGAGAAACCTTATCAAAGAGGAAGCTGGTGGAGCTGTATCGATATGTGAACCTGAATGTAAGGCAAAAAGTATTACTAAAGAGAAAGGATGTTTCATAAAGAAAGACAGCAAGACACAAAACTCATAATTTTATGTCCAACCAACAATTCAGTTCTAACATGTGTAAGAAAATATTTGCCAGAACAAAGGATAAAGAGAAATATGCATAATTATAGTTGAGGATTTTAACACATCTTTGTCAGAGTCTGAAAGAATAAACAAAATATTAGTGTAAAGATAGATTTGAGGACAAAACAAATACAGCTGCCACACATAGAGGATACTGTAACCTACCCCCGCTAGATAGGTTTTTTTTTCTGAAATCAACAAGGAGCATTTGCTAAAATTGACTGGGTCATAAAGTGAGCCCTGATAAAATGAGAAATAAATAAAATCAGATGAAATTTAATTTCTGTCAACAACAGAATTAGCCTTCAAAAGAACAATAGAAAGATAACACAGAGTTCTACAGTTTTGGAAACTGAGCCACATACCTCCACATTACTCACAAGTGAAACAAGAAATAGAATATTTTGCACTGAAAGATAATGAAAATATGGCCTGTCAAAGCTTAGGGGATGTAGATAAAACAAGACTTAGAGAAAAAACTTATAGTTTTAGTTGAATATATTTGATAAGGAAAAAGATTTATAATTATCTACACTCCTGTCACCAAAAGCTGGAAGAAGGGCAAATCAAATCCACAGACAGAGGAAGGAAATTACTAACTAAGATTAGAAATTAAGATTTTTCTGTACTGGCAGATGCTAGTTTGATTTCCCATCTGTATTTTTTACAATTAAATGTGAAGGAATTGACCACTAACTGAAAGGCTGGTGGTTTGAAACCACCAGTGGCTAAGTGGGAGAGATATGAGGCAGGCTTCCGCAGAGGCTTACAGCACTGGAAACGCTCTGGGGTCTCCAGCAGCTGGAATCAACTCCACGGCAGTGGGTTTCCAGTTACTCATGTACTACTATGCTCCAGACACAGGCTGAGCTGGGCCGGGAACTGGGCCTTTGAGATGCTTTCCTGTGCCTTCGAGTCCTGCTGAGGCATTCGACCCAGCACACTGGAAATCCAGCAAGGCGGGACAGAGGATGCGATTTGAGCAATGAGATAGTTTCACAAGGTTGCAAAATGAAGCATCAGGTTGCACCGTGAATCATGTTACACAGGAGAGGGGCCTGCTGGGTCAGGAATAGATTCCAGGCTGCGTGGGGAGCCGGGGAGTCCGGCCCTCCTCCATCCCTCACGAGTTTGTACTCTGGGAGAGAGGACGAAGGAAGCCTCTCCGAGCTTGGTGCACAAACTCTGTGCAGGCTTGACAGCCCACTGAAGGGTCCACAACACCAACAGCAGTCCAGAGCTGCCGGTCCCTTCTCCTCCGGGCTGGGAAGGTTAAACACTCCTCCTCCCTTCACTCCAGGGTGAGCAGGTACAGACTTTTATTCTAAAGATGGAGAAGAGGAGAGTGAGAAAAGGGATACCGTGGCTCGAGAATGAGGACTCAGGCTAACTTTCTGTCCCAGCCTTCCCCACCACAGCTGGCCCTGGTGGATCAGTGGTGGGATCCTCACCTTCCACGCAGGAAGGAGAGACGGACTCAGGTTCGATTCCAGGCTGAGGCACCTCACAGGCAGCTCCCGCCTGTCCATCAGTGGAGAGTTGTGTCGCTGTGAGCACATTTCAGCAGCGCTTCCAGATGAAGACAGACTAAAAGGCAGCAGCCGGCGAACCACCTCAGAGTGCCAGCCAGAGGAACCCCACGAGCACAGTGACTGCATCCCCCGCCAGTCGAGGGGATGCGGCCAGACCAGGCCGCAGGGCTGAGACCTGCTGGGCGACAGCTGACAGAAACAACATCAGCAGGGTGGGGGCCCTGAGTTCCGAAGAAGTGAGAGAACTGGGGGCTGGCGAGAGGCACGGGCTCAGTAGGGGACCAGGAGCTGGGCAGGGCGGGAGGGCAGGGTAGGCGGTGGCCAGACAGACGCCCGCCAGCTCGGCGGGAAGAAGGCCAGCTGGGTCTCTCTTTGTCAGCAGCTGGCACCCTAAAACAAGATAACTAATTATGTGGCTTTTCCTTTTTTAAAAAGAGTATTACACGAAGTGAGTTTCGGGGTTGCCTGCATTTCAGCACCGGCTATCTCATTAGGCACAACACTGTTTGGCCTGAGTACACATTCTGTCACTTCTGAAGAGAACTGCATCAAGAGTGGAAGTTCTGGAGTGCTAACTTTGTCCCTGAAGGGTGACAGCAGAGCGCTCTTTAGGCAGAAGGCAGGGAAAGGCTGGCCTCCAGCGCTCCCTGCCGCACACAAGCCCGGCTGTGGGAGTTGTTCTTTAGGACAGCGACAGCCTGTGCCAGCCGAGGACCCAGCCTCCGGTGAGCGGGGCAGCAGAGGTGTGCTCATCCCGGCGTGTGCCGAGGCCCCGGGGACCCCCTCCCGGGCCGGCTGGGGGCGGAGGGGTGCACCCAGCTCGGTCTCAACTGTGAAATGAAACCCCGGGTTAAAACCGTCTCTAAAACAGTCATGAGAATAGAAGTTCAAGCACCAAAACAACTTTACGTAACAGGAATAATAAATTCCAGATGTCAAGTAGCAGATGTGGACGGAGAAAAATAAAAAGAGCAGCGGCAGCAGACACACCCCGACACACACACACCCCAACACACACACCCCCCCGACACACACACCCCCCCAACACACACACCCCCGACACACACCCCCCCGACACACACACCCCGACACACACACCCCCTGACACACACCCCGACACACACACACCCCGACACACACACCCTGACACACACACACACCCCGACACACACACACCCCGACACACACACACACCCCGACACACACACACACCCCGACACACACACACCCCGACACACACACACACCCCGACACACACACACACCCCGACACACACACCCCGACACACACACACCCTGACACACACACACCCCGACACACACACACCGACACACACACCGACACACACCCCAACACACACACACCGACACACACACACCCTGACACACACACACCGACACACACACACACCGACACACACACCTACACACACCGACACACACACACCGACACACACACACCGACACACACACACCGACACACACACACTGACGTACACACACCCCAAACACACACATCCTGACACACACTCTGACACACACACACCCCAACATACACACACATACCCGACACACACACTCCGACACACACCCTGACATGCACACACCCTGACACGCACACACCCCGACACAGACACACATACCCCGACACACACACTCCGACACACACACACCCAGACATACACACACATATCCCGACACACACACCCCCGACACACACACCCCCGACACACACACCCCTGACACACACACCCCCAACACACACACCCCGACACACACCCCAACACACACACCCCGACATGCACACACACCCCAACAGACACACCCCGACACGCACACACACCCCGACATGCACACACACACCGACACACACACCCCGACACACACACCCGACACACACACACCCTGACACACACACCCTGACACACACACACACACCGACCCACACATACACCCTGACACACACACGCACCGACAAACACACACACTCCTGTTTCCCGGCGGCCACGTCAGCAGGCCGGCTTCTGCCGCAGTTGATCTGGGGTTCAGAAGCCTGGCCACTCCAGTACCTCGCAAATCACTGCTCAGGCTCTTTGAAAAGAGTTTAGATGAGCAGAAAAAATTCAGTGTTGGGGCCATGTTTTCACAATCAACTCACCAAGCAAAGGAGGACTCTGGGGGTGTCCTGCAGCCACAGGTGATGGCGTCAGGGCAGTAAGACAAAGCTCACAGGGGTCAGCTTTTGTGATTTAGGGAAACAATGTCGTGAAGGGAACTCAGGGACTCACTGCCAAGGAAGCTGTAACCATTTTTCCCTCTCCTGAGCGCCAATATAGAAAAATACAGCTGTTTTGAAGTGAGGCCATAGCGTATTGCACGGCATTTTAAGGTAGAAGTGCTGTAAGTTTTAGCGTCTCTGCTTTGGCCCTGTGGCCCGTAATTCTGGGTCATTCAATCCCCTCCCAAAGCCTCTGTTGGCACATTTGTAAAACGGAATAGTAACAGTAGCTAGCTTGCAGGAATCTCACAGGTGCTGCAGCAATAATGCACTTAGGATCACCAGGGTAGAGGGGGCTGTGACAGTGGTCTCACCAGCCAGGCAGGAGACCTGAATTTGACTCGAGCCAATGCACCCCACCAACTGCGACCATCTGTCTGTCAGCGGAGGCCTGACCATTGTTGTGGTGTGAGTGACCTACAGAGGAGCTTTTGGACAGAGACAGGGTAGGAAGAAAGGCCTGGAAACCCATTTCCAAAACACAGCCAGTGAGGCCCTCTGGGTCACCATGGCCCATCTGCCCCCCTCCCCCCATTGTGGGCTTCTGGGTCACCATGGCCCATCTGCAGCCTGGTGCAAGTCTCTGGGTTGGGGCATGTGTTTTGTTCTGTTGTACATGGGTCACCATGACTTGGGTGCCAGCTCGGTGCCAGCCCCCCAAAACATATGCTGGTCTCTGGTTACCCAGGATGATGAGGGCAGAGAACAAGGTGACAGAGTGGGAAAAGAGGTAATTGGGCCACAGATCTCAATATCTAACCATCGTTTTCTCATTATCTTCTCTGACCTTTACCAAAAAATCATCTTTCTTTATTACTACATGTTTTTTCTATGCAGACCTTTATTTTGTGATGATTTTCCTTCTCCAAAATAACGTTATTTAGCAACTTCTTTAATAATGGTTTTCCTTTGCCATCAAGTCAATTCTGACTCATAGTGACCCTGTAACACAGAGCAGAACTGCCCCAACAGGTTTTCAAGGAGCACCTGGTGGATTTGAACTGATGACCTTATGGTCAGGGCCATAGAACTTAACCACTACACCACCAGAAACCCTGGTGGTGTAGTGGTGTTAAAGAGGTATGGCTGCTAACCAAGAGGTCAGCAACTTAAATCCAGCAGGCACTTCTTGGAAAGTCTGTGGGGTCAAGACAACTCCATCCTATAGGGTCACTTTGAGTTGAAATTAACTTGATGGCAATTGGGTTTTTTGGAAGGGGTTTGTTGGCAGGTCACTCCTCACGCTCTCATTTGACTGAAGGATCTTCCTGTCGCTCTTCTCCCTGGAGCTGCTTTTGCCTCGTACATCTTCCTCAACTGAGAATTCTTTCAGCACTTTGGATTTTTTATTCCTGTCTTATTTTTGTTTTTATTGTTTCTGTTCAGAAGTCTTTTGAAAAATCTAATTATTGTTTAATTAAATGTCTCATGTATTTGGCTGCCTTTGAGACTTTACCTGGAATTTTGGTGTACTACAGCTTTATTAAAATGTGTCCAGATGTAGGCTTTTTATTTTCATTCTTGGTATATTATTTAAACCAAAACCAAGTTCATTGCCTTTTTCATGGATTCCAACTCATAGCAACCCTATAGGACAGAGAACTGCCTGTGGGGTTTCCAAGGTGGCTGGTTGATTGGAACTACCAACCTTTTGGCAACCCAACTCTTAACCACAGGGGCATGAAGGCTCCTGGTACATATTTAGTCATCTTCCAAAATGCTGACTTATTCCAGTCTCATTACCCTTTCATCTGGGACTCAGCTCAGGCATGTGTTATAGCTCTTCAATCTACTTTCCAAGTCTCTTCATCTGATTTTAGGTAAGTAATCTCATCATGTCTCTGGGATATTGCATATGTAGTTCCTTCAGAGAAATATTCCATTTTAGTAATTCTCTCATCAATCATTTTTGTGAGACATTGAATTACCATCTAATTTCAGTCATTGTATTATTTCCTCTAAAAGTTTTTTTTTTTTTTTTTAAGAAAACCACATCTATTTTTGATAGACTTGACTCTTCAATCTCAGCCTCGTCTTTTTGTCTTGTTTCTTTGACTGTTATTCATGGTGGCAGTGTTTTGGGCAATTTTTAATTATGTGTTCATTTATCATTCAACATAATACATGTTGTTGAATGCAGTCAAGTCTGTTTCAACTGATGATAACCCATGTGATGGAGTAGCACTGCCCCGTGAAGTTTCGGAGGCTGTAATCTTCACCAAACAGATTTCCAGGTACCGGGGGAACAGTCTGATTAAAGGCCTTGGGTCCAGTGCATTCTTGGATAAGGATGCTGGGATTTGACTCGTCCCCTCTCTCCAGTGTCTTCTCCTTATCACAGAAGTTCTTCCCCTGCTCTGAGCACACGGGAAGTTTCTATGTCTCTTACACATGCAAGGAAGCATATGGCACCTGGTCAATTCCATTTCTATAGCTGTTCCCAGTGGGGAGGAAACAGGATCCCTTGTACTATGGCACAAGAAGAGGGGCGGAACAAGAAGAGAGAAAATACTCCAGATTTTAAGGCCTGGCTTTGACGGGGAGGACTGAAGGGGAAACAGGCCTTACAAGGCCAAACATGGGTGCCCTGTGTGGTCTGCTAGTTTACTACTGTTTACGTTCTCATGTAAGCCCCTGACAGGGGCCACTATTGTCCACCACCACTATAAAACCTCTGCCCTCCCACAGAGGGATACAGAGATCTGCTTTGGTCCTCCAGCCAACCAGGACTTGGCCTTGGCCTTCTATCTAAGTCTCCCTAGTATACCCCTCTTTTGCCACAGTGGAGTTGCCAGTCTCTTCAGCCTCTCAGCACCCTCTGTTTCTGGAGGCCAATTTCAAGTTACTAGTTCATGCCTGGACTCCAGGTCTTTCTCCTGCAGAGCTGCTAGATGCGTTGGAATCATCAACACTTTGTTTAGTAGTTGAGTGCCTAACTATTGTGCCACTGGGACTGCTTAGCTTTGTACATAAGACCCATTGTCACTGAATCAATTTTGGCTCAGAGTTCATCCACAGGCATACCAAACAGGCTGGCAGAAGGCTCTCCTTCACAAGAAATTCACATTTGGTTTTGGTAGGAACTAAAATTTTACAAGACCAAAGGCTTATTCATTAAAAATACCTTTTTCAGCAACACAAATGCCAACATACAGGCAGACCTCACCCCACAGAATACACAGGAATGGAATCAACTCTATCTGTAGAAACAGATGATGAAGAAGCTCAATATCATCAGGTAGGCAGCCATGGGCTAACTGCAGACCACATCAATTTCTCCTAGCAAAGTTCAAGTTCAAACTAAAGAAAGTTAAAACAAGTTCATAAGAGCCAAAGTATCACCTACACCTGGATTTAGGGACCACCTGAAGAATAAGTTTTATAAATCATGCATAGTAACCAAAGAACAGATGACCTGTAAGATAACAGCAAGGCTATCATGCATAAAGAAAGCGAAAGGTCACTAAAGAGATAGGAAAGAAAGACCTAAATGAGTGTCAGAAGAGACTCTCAAATAGGCTCTTGAACACAGAACAGTTGAAAAGAACAGAAGGGTGATGAAGTAAAAGAGCTGGAGAGCAGAATTCCCAGGAGAGCATGAGAAGACGCAGACCTGGAGATAGAAAATCCAAAAGAGAACACACTCAACATTTCTCAGGTTGAAGGAACTGAAGAAGACACTGAAGCCTTGAATTACAATATTGAAAAATGCTATGGGGACAACTCTGACCGATAACAAGAGGCTTTAAAAGAAGAAGGAAGGAGTGACCAGAGTCACCCTAGCAGAAAGGATTGACTGAGGTTCAACAGCTTCAGGAGGTAGCACGTAGGGTTGCTGTGAGTTGGAATCAACTCAGTGGCCACAGGTGTTTCATTGGTTTTGCTTTTGAGCATACGACCAAGAAACCACAGAGTTATAGACCAAACTACCCCGAAGGCACTGGTAGAAAAAAAGGGATGCAGGAACTAACGGAACACCAACTGAGACGTTTCAACATGCAGATGTTGTGCTGAATGCGCTCATTCATCTACGCCAAGAAATTTGGAGGACCGCTACCTGACCGGCTGAGTGGAGATAGCTGTATTTATGCTTACTGCAGAGAAAGGGGAGCCAACGAAATGTGGAAATTACTGAGCAATACCATTAATATTATACACAATGAAATTTTGCTGGAGATCATATAAAAACAGTTGCAGCACTGCATGACAGGGAACTGCCAGAAGTTCAGACTGGGTTGAGAAGACCATGTGGAATGAGAAGTATCACTGCTGATGTCAGACGGATCTTCTGACAGCAGAGAATCCCGGAAACTGTTCACCTGTGTTTTACTGACTATGCAAAGACATTTGACTGTGTGGATCATAGGAACTTACGGATAACATTCTGAAGAATGTGAATTTCAGTAAACTTGAATTTGACCATGAAGAACCTGTGCAGCTAAGAGGCAGCCATCTGAATGGAATGAGGGGAAATCGAGTGACTTAAAATTGGTCACGGTGCAGCAGGATTATAACTTCCACCACATTCGTTCAGTCTGTATGCTGAGCAAAAACCTGAGAGGCTGAAGTACATGAACAAGAAGATGGCCTAAAGATTGCAGGAGAACTAGTGATCGGCCTTCGATACACAGCCAACATGCCCTCACTTGCTGAAAGTGAAGAGGATTGGAAACCTTTGCTGGTGAAGATCAAAGAGCATGGCCATCAGTGTGGACTGCATTCCAACATAATCAAAAATCCTCACAAATGGACCAACAAGGAACACAAAATGGAGACGACTTGGAGGTTGTCAAGTAACTCCCTTTTATTTGGATCCATTATCTATGTCTATGGAAGCAGCAGTCAATAAATCAAATTAAATGCTGCACTGAGCACATATGCTGCAATTTTTACCTCTTTCACATACTAAAAAGCAAAGACATGGATCTGAGAACTAACATAGGCTTGACCCAAGCCATGGCATTTCAGTTATCTCATAAGCATGTAAAATCTGGACAACAAATAAGAAAGAACAAAGAACTGACACCTTTGAATTACAGTGTTGGCAAAGAACATTGACTACACCGTGGACCGCGGAAAGAACAAACGTACAGCTAGAAGGCTCCCTAGGAGAAAGGATGGCAAGACCAGGTCTCACATACTCTGGACTCATCATCAGGAGGGAGCAGTTTGTGGAGAAGGACATCATCTTTAGTGAAGGAGAGGGTCTGCAAAGAGAGGAAGACCGTCAAGGAGACAGACTGCCACGTGACACAGTGGCTGCAACTGTGGGCTCCAGCACGACAAGAGTGACGAAGACGTACGGGGCTGGCAGCACTTCATCCTGCTGTGCACGCAGTCATCAGGAGTCAGAATCATCTCTGCAGCGCCGAACAACAGCACGTATATGTAGGCACACTGGGTCTTCTTCTTCTCCTTTGTGTCATGCGTGGTATCACAGTCATAGCACTGAGTCCTCAGAAACTAGACTGCACGATTAAGAAGGGCACTTACATTGTACAGTGTTTCCAGAGCACTGTCAGCAAGCAGTAGCTCTCCATGCAATGAATCCCAGGCTGAGGCTGCTCTTGAACCCAATGGTTGTCTTCGGCTGGGTGCTCTTGTTGTTAGACGCCATTAAGTTGGTTCCAATTTACAGGGACCATAGTGCAACAGAAGGTAACACACTGTCCAACCCTGGGAAGTCCCTGTAGTCATTACTACATTTGTCCCCATAGTTGTGGCCACTGGGTGCATCCATCACCTCGAGGGTCTTTGATGGCACACGACAGCAAGAATGAAAAAGCCAGCCTAAGACAACCCTTTAAACCAAGGGTGGCCCCAGCCCAAGATTCACTCGTGTGGGTAGCTCGTGTGGCCAGTGGTGTTCAGGAAACACTTAAACAATGCAAATGTCTTTCTTAGCACTAAGTCTTAATTTCCAAGGACTTAGTGCTGTGACTATGGTTAAAAAAAAAATGCTGTCGAGCAGATTCCACCTCATGGTGACCCTGTAGGACAGAGTAGAACTGCTCATAGAGTACCCAGGAGCACCTCGTGGATAGCGACCTTTTGGTTTGCAGTCGTAGCACTTAACCACTAGGCTACCAGGGTTTCCATGGCTGTGACAGCATGCATGAAAAACGCTACTACTGATAATAATAATAAATAAAAAGCGGAGGAGAGCAGGGAAGGGGGCTTTGTCCTAAGTCCTACCTTTCACTGTCAGGGAAGGCACAGTGGGCACTTGTCAGCGTCGCAAGAGGAGAAGCGGGATGTTGGGCTACGTGGAGTCGATCACGTCAGTTTGCACGTGAAGCCTGTTTCATCCTCTCCTGTCAGTGATAGCGTGCGTAACTGGCCTCTGTTTATTCTTCCATAACACATTTCTTAGGAATGAAAGAAATTTTGTTTTGTAGCATCTCTGACAAGCTTCTGAGGAACATTACAAACAGCACTTCAGTCACGCTGTTTCCAGCCTTCCCGTGATGAAGCGGGGTGCGCCAGTCCTGAGTGACGGCGTGTGGGGGCCGCCCCGCTCCTGGAGTGCAGGGACGTGCTCTGAGCTGAGGGACCTGTTCAAAGAGCTTCAGAACCAGATGTTTTCTATTTATGTAACCACATGAAAATAAACTATGAGTAGGCTTCTTTGATGTTTGAATAGTTTATTTTGCCTCTGTTTAACTTTTCCCAAGGATCATTTCATGATTCACACATCAGTGTTAACCATGGGTTTTATCTGGCCCAAATATTAGGCCTTTGCATCTGTAACTGGAAAGGATTAAGGACATCAATTTCCTTTAAAGTATAAGGAATCAATTTCTTCAGTGCTTCCATCCCCACCCAAGGCTGTAGGGACCACACTTGGAAGTGATACTTGGTTTCTGGTATAGTCCGTTTCAGGGGAAGGAACTCTAAAATAAGCTACTACTGTTTGCAGCAGGATAGCGGGCCCAGTGTGAGCCAAGCTGGGATTTAAACACATCTGAGCAGGCCTGGAAAAGCAGCGGGGTGAGTTTGCCATACTGCACAAGTTCTACAGTCCTTTAAGGCCAGCTGACACGGAAGGGGAGAGAGGTCTCTATTGCAATGCAGCAGGCTGCCACTTTGGAACGATGAGGGCCCTTGGGTGTCGGCTGCATAGGGCCTCATTCAGAAAGTAGCCAGACATTGATGGCATAATTTTTACTCTGGAGGCCCAGGGGGCACAGATGGTTAAGGGCTTGACTACTATCTGATATGGTGATTGTAAGAACATACTAAAAGGTGCCTCCGAAGAGGTGTTCAGTGTCCAAAAAGTCAGCCACTAACAATTCTACAGAGCACAGCTCTACCCTGACACACATAAAGTTCCCGTGAGTTGGAGCTGACTTGACAGTAACAGGTAGTGGTACAGACAGATGTCCATTTCAATGTCCCCTTCTAGTCCTCAAATACAGAGCTCAGAAGGACACGGAGCATCCATGCCACAGAGACCAAAACAAACAAAACGAGAAGCAACTCAGAAGCACTACATTGAAGAGTGCACTGCAGAGAAGGAAAGACCACCACGCAATTAACTCAGTTGGTTAAGACATTGCTTGGAATGAAGGCATGAACAAATGTCGAGAACTTTTTGTAATTTAAGACAATGCAGGTTGAAATGACCCATAATCGTAAACACAACATAAATGTTATTATAATTCCTTACTGAAGAATAAATCAGGTTTACTGGATACACACTAATTTTAGTTGCTGTCACGTTGGCACCAACTCACAATGATACTCTGTAGGACCAAACGGAACCTTCCCAGGTCTTGCACATTTCATATGGTTGGTGCTGTCTCAGAGTCCATTGTACAGTCACTGTGTAAATTCACAGTGTTAAGGGGCATCTTCTTATATCCGACCTCCTACTTTTCTGAGCATCATGGCCTTCTCCAGGGGCTAATTCCTTCTGATAAAACATCCAAATAGGTGACAAGTAGTTGTCACCCGTGCTCCTAAGGAGCAATCTGGCTGTACTTCTTCCCAGACAGATTTGTTCATTCTTCTCACAGGCCATAGTATATTCAGCGTTCTTCACCTACACTGTAATTCCGACTCGATGGCACCTGGCTTTGGCTATGCTGTAATTCAAACACATCGATTCTTCTTTAGTCTACCATGGTCACTGTCCATTTTCATATGCACACAAAGCCTTTGGCTTGACTCAGGTGCACTTCAGTCTTCAAGGTGACTTCTTGGTTTTTAACATTTCAAAGTGATCTTTTGCAGCAGATTTTCCCAGTGTAAAGCGTCTTTTGATTTGTTGCTGCTTCTATGGGTGTTGATTGTGGATCTAAGTAACATGAAATCCTCATTGACTTCAATTTTTTCTTTGTTTGTCGTAATGTTGCGCATTGGTCCATTTGTGAGAATTTTTGCTTTCTTTATGTTAAGATGTAATCCACACTGAAGGCTGTGGTCATCCATAAGTGAACCTGCTATGACTACCGTGCCCCCAAATTTTGCATTTCCTAGAAAAGTTGGAGACATCTGTTCCCTACAGCCCAACAGTTTCACTTAGACTGTTCTACTCTAGAAAAAAATTTAACCTGTGGGCACAAGGGGACAGCTACACGAATTTTTATAAAAGAGCATAGTGAAAGTCTATCAAGTCAGGTGAATATAGAGATAGTGATGTATTCATACACTGCATCATTATAGAAAGATGAAAATAAATAAGCCATATCTCATACCTAAAGCTGAATTAATCACAATATAAAAGCAAGTCATGTAAAACACACAAGGTGCCACTCACATACATTTTTAAAAATGCAACGGAATACCAAACAGTATGTTCTAGAAGAGTATATGCAGTTGAGCTAAAACGTACATGAATGTTTTGGAAAGACAAATGCCACTCCAGTCAGCGACCGCTGTGGTACGAGGGAAGGAAGGGAGCAGAATTGAGGATTGTCTTCAGTGGCATCTGTAGTGTTCTATTGCTAAAGCTGGTGGACAGATACATGGACATGAATTCTCTCTATATTGTTTACAGTGTTTCATAATACCATTAAATATTGTTAATCAGAGAGGACTAAACCAAAAATACTAATAACAACTAATTAATGAAGAATGTAAACAGGAGACAGCTCTGACCATTAAATCTTAAATTAAAAAAAGAAAAAAAAACAGACCTCTATTTTTAACATGATGACACAACCTTCCTTACTGAAAGCGAAGAGCACGTGACATACTTACTGGCGAAGGTACAAGACTACAGCCTTCAGTATGGACCACACCTCAACGTAAAGAAAACAAAAACTCCTCACAACTGCACCAATAAGCAGCATCACGATAAATGGAAAAAACAGGTTGAAATTATCAAGGATTTCATTTTACTCTTGGATGCACAATCAGTTCCTGCAGAAGCAATGGCCAAGAAATCAAACTGTGTATTGAACTGGGCAAATCTGTTTCAAAAGATCTGCAAAACATCATAAAGCAGAGAAATGTCACTTTGAGGACTAAAGTGTTCCTGCCCCAAGCTGTGGTACTTTCAGTCACCTCATATGAATGCAAAAGATGGACAATGAACGTGGAAGACTGGAGAAAAATAGTGCATTCCAATTACGGTGTTAGAGAAGAACACTGACTATAGCACGGTCTGCCTGAAGAGCGAACAAGTCTGTCTCGGAAGCAATGTGGCCAGAAAGCTTGTCAGAAGCAAGAGGGCAAGGCAGTCTTACATACTTTGGGCACGTGATTTGGGGAGAAGGGTCTCGTGCTTGGTAAGGTGGAGGGTCATCAAAAAGGGGAAGCCCCTTGGTGATGTAATGGTTGTAAAAATGGGCTCAAACACAGCCACTGCTGTGAGAAAGGCACAGGAGGGGGCAGCGCTTCCTTCTGTCCCCCACAGCGTTGCCGTGCGTCACAACCTACTTGACTGCACCTCACAACGGCAACATTTCTAAGGTGTGCTATGCACTGAGTGTCCCTGGGTGGCACCAACTAAGCACACTTAGCTACTGACCAAAATGTGGCCAGTTCAAGGTCACCCAGGGGAATTTTGGAAGAAAGGCCTGGCGATCTACTTCCAAGCATCACTGAAAACCGTACAGAGCTCAGTTCTGCTGTGACACACAGGGGGTCGCCACGAGTCAGAATCGAGTCAAGGGCAGTGGGTTTGGGTTTTACACACCATGGTACCCAAAGCGTATATTGGGAAAAATTCCAAATGCAAGGCCACAGTTAAAATAGTGCCAAGAATGCTGTGCAGTAAGGGACACTTGTTTTGGTTTCTGTATTCCTTTAAAATGACACTGTGCTTTTAAATACAGTACATTGCCAGGTTTTCACAATTTGTCTATAGGCACAAAATCAGAAATAGTCAGTCAAATAAACAGAGTGACTTTGTAAAAATCAATTAAAATGTGAGGTGCAGACAAGCCAGTTTTCCAGCCGAGATTCGGGAGAACTCAGCTATTCACTAGAACATCTCTCTGTCTGATGGCGGGGCCTTAGACCTCCTCAGAAAACCCACACAGTGATGTTCTGAGCCTCTTCCACATTTGTCTCTACCTCTGGGAGGAAAGTGCCCTCACGCCCATCTCATGGTGGCACCTTTGGTACCGTCATGTGTCTTGGCACACAGTAGGTGCTTACCACCATTAACTTAACAAGGATGCTTCGATGTAGCAACCAGCAAGTGGGAGAAGGGCTGAGTCCTGCCAGAGGGAAAGGGAAAAGCCAGACTAAAATTCCACAAGGACCACTATCACGCTGGACTCCCAAGAGTCACCTGTTAGGAAAGGAATGAATTGTTCATCCTGAGCCTTGGAGAGGGGAAGCACTTCACGATTCTCCTCACACAAATGTCCCTACACTCCTACATAAGCATTAGTTCTATTGACAATGAATTATAATTCAAATATTTCTGACACCCTGAGCTAGTAACACTAGCAGTGACCTCATAAACCGCACTAGCTCGTGAGGCTGCAGTAACTGGTCTCTCCTAAGTCCAGAACTCCCTCGCTCACGGTTCTGGAGGACAGAGGCTGAAGTTCAGGGTGTGAGCAGCCCAGGTCTGGTAGCACAACAGGTAGGCACTCAGCAACTAACTGAAAACCGAGCGTTTAACACCACCGCATGGTTCTGCAAGACACAGACCCAGCAACCCACTACTATAAAGACCACAGCCAAGGACACTCTGGGCAGCACTTCTGCTCTGTCACAGAGGGGCTAGAGACCACAGCCTGGGAACACTGTGTGGCACTTCTGCTCTGTGACACGGGGTCTGTAGGAGTTGGAGTTGACTTGATGGCACTCGACCAAACCAAAAGCAGGGCTGGGTTCTCTGCAAGGCTCTGGGGAGGTCCTTTCCTCTTCTCTCAGTCTCTGGTTCCCTCAGCGCTCCTTGGCTTGTCCGTGAATCTTCATGTCATCTCTCCCCCCTTTCCGTGTCTCCTCTCTTGTCTTATAAGGGTACTGCTCAGACGGGATTAGGACACACTCTTCTCCGTCTGTCATCACTGTTAGTCACTGCTGAGTTGACGCCAATTCCTACCCGTCCCCTGTATCACAGAGCAGAGCTGCTCCTCCTTCCATAGAGTTTTCTTGGCTGTGCTCTGTACAGAAGCGGATCACAAGGGCTTTTCTTCCATGGCGCTCCTGGGAGGTTCGAACCTCCATGAGTTATGTCAGTAGCTAAGAGCAAACCATCTGCACCACTCAGAGAGAGCTGTTCCCTACCCTGGTATCTCATGGTGACCAATAAAGTCAAGGAAAAACCCTATTTCCCACCAAGGTCACATTCATAGCTACTAGGGCTAAGATTGCAACATTTCCTTTTGGAGGACTCAACTTAATCCATAAGACAAATGTGAAAATCTTTTTAAAAAGGTGACCAGTAAAACCATAGAGGGATGATTTCATACCACCTGTGAGGCACAGCAGCCCCACCAGGCCAAGCACCATGGCTCCCAGAGCAGGCAGGGATCCTGGGAGTCTGAGTTTGGAGCCAACAGTCTTGGTTTAAACTCAGCTTAATCGATTATCTTTTGCAGTCCTAGCATTATCCAAGACAAAACTCTGTTACAGATGCTCATAGAACTGGCTTTCTCATCAGCATTAAAACTGCCCTCATCAATCACCCCAAATGCTGGAAGTTCCTGGAAACTCCCCCCTCTGGAGTTACTGCTCAAGAAGCATCCATCTCCTGTGTGAGAAGAACATCCTTGGCGAATGCTAAGCCAGACTTTTAACAGGGCAGTTCATCTTCTCTTTCGCCATGAGAACCACAGAAAATGTGGCAGCAGTTGGGATCTATACAATCAACAAAAGGGTTTCTACTCTGATAGGTTGTTCACCTACCAGACACAGAAAGTAAGCTCTGGTTTTTGCATATAACAGAATTACAATTATTTTGCCTAACACTGGCAATAGCTCTGGTTATAGATGTCAGGAAACAAAGAAAACATGGTCTTGGGTACTCTAGTCTAAACAGGAACCAAGATCTCTAAACCATGTACAGTAAACTGAGTTATCAAGAGGAGGAATTCCCCATGTACAGGACAATAGGTAACCAAAAGGAAGAATTCAGAAAGTGACAGAAATGCTCGTAGCAACCCTATAGGACAGAGTAGAACTACCCCACGGAGTTTCCAAGGAGTACCTGGTGAACTTGAACTACCCATCTTTTGTAGAGAAGCCATAGTTGTTAAACACTATACCTCCAGGATTTCACAGACATACACATGGATATATGTAGATACATTCATATACAAATAGATTATTTATATACATATATACACAAGTATATATGTATATAAATATTTATATAATTATATAAATTATATATATTATAAATTATAAATTACATATAATTTATATATTTATCTTTTGGCATATATTATTATAATATAATTATTATATTATATTATAATTATTATATTATTATAATATAATTATAATATTTATATATATTTATATTTATAATTTATATACATAAATTATAAATTATATATAAATATAAATTATATATAAATATATAATTTATATAGTTATATAATTATATTTATATAATTATTATATAAATAATAATACATATATACATATATATATACATATATATACATATATACTTGTGTATATATGTATATATAACACACATGAGAATATATATGCAAAAATATAATACATATACACCTCCCTGAGAATATACGAGGTATGACAATGAAGTTCACTAACTCATCATAGAGAAAGGATTGCTTATTGCTGAACATGACTGTGATCACCTCCCAAGTCCTCCCCTTGGGAAGCTCTGCACCGACAGCAGTGTCTAGTCCACTCTTCGAAGCAATTTTGGAACTCTTTCTCTGGAATGGCCATCAGAGCTGTCGTTGAACTACCCTTGATGTCCTGAATGTCATCAAAATGTCTTCCTTTCAATATTTTCTTTACCCAAACTTTGGGTAAACCAAGAAGTCATTGGGGGCCAGATCAGGTGAGCAGGGAGGATACTCCAATACAGCTATTTCTTTACCAGCCAAAAACTCCCTCACAGACGGGGCCACGTGAGCTGGTACCTCACCGTGAGGCAAGAGCCGTGATTTGCTGCCTGAAGTTCAGGGGTTTTTTTGTCTTAACTTTTTTCATGCAGCCTTTTCAGCACTTCCAAATAGTAAACTTGGTTAGCTGTCCAGTTTGTACGAATTCACAGTGAAGAATTCCTCTGATATCAAAAAAAGTTTATCAACATTGTTTGACTCTTGATTTGGACTGACAGAACCTTTTTGATGGTAGAGAACTGGCTGCCGTCCACTGTGCAATTTGATGCTTTGTTTCGGGGTCATACTGGTACATCCATTCATCCACGTGTTATCACCAGTGACAACATGGCCCAGAACATCGTCCAGCCCCTCCAAAAGGTCTGGGCAAACTTCAGCTCTCCTTTGCATTTGTTCATGGGTGAGCTCCTCCGGTACCATTTTTGCACACACCTGTCAGCTCCCAAGATTTTGAATTAACATTTTCCTAACTGTTTCTCTGTAGATGTGTCCTTTGTCTGCTATGCTTCTCACACTCAGCCAACAATGTTGCCACACAATCTGATGAATTTCTGTAATGGTTTCATGAGTTCTGCTTGTTACTGGCTGCCCTGACCTCTCTTCATCAGTGACAGTTTTTATCCCTCAAAAAAAATGTTTAATCCACTTGTACACTGCTGTTTTCTTCATGGCATTAGCCTCGTAAACTTGGACTAATATGTCCCTCGTTTCACTTCCACTCTTGCCAACTGTAGCAAGAAATTTAGTGTTTATTCATTTCTCTAATTCAAGCTCTGGCATTCCCATGATGGCACACAAAAACATTCAACAATAACAAATGCCACTCAGCAAGATACCACCACACGTTCACACACACAGCTGTCAGATGCTGACATACCAAGATTACAAAACCTTACTGAGTTGTTTGTACAGTGCCGGCAATTTAATCACACTACGGCAAGTCTGCAAACTTACTTTTCAGACCTTGTACGTGTGTTGTTATTGTTAGGTGCCATCCACCCAGCTCCAACTCACAGCAACCCTCTGTAAAACAGGACAGAGCGCTGCCCAGCCCTGGGCCATACTCGCAGTCATTCTAACGCTTGTATCTATTACTGTGCGTGTTGTGTCACTCCATCACATCCAGGACCTTCCTTCTTTTTCGCTGATCTTCTAATTCATCAGGTAAGCTGTCTTTCTGCAGGAACTGAATTCACCTGGTAATATTTCCGAAGTCTATGAGACATGGATTGGCAATCCTTGGTTTTAAGGAGCATCCTGACTGTACTTTTTTCAAAACAGGTGTTTCTGTTCTTTTGACAGTCCATGGTACTTTTAATATTCTTCACCAATGCCATGGTTTAAAGATGTGAGTTCTTTTGTCTTCCTCATTCACTGGGCAGCTTTCCTATGCATGTGAGGCAATTGAAAATACCATGGCTTGGGTCAGGAGCACCTCGGTCTTGAAGGTGATGTGTTTGCTTTTCAACACTTTAATGAGGCATTTGAAGCAGGTTTGTCCAAAGTGATGCATCTTTTGATTTTTTTGATGGCTGCTTCCATGGGTATTGGTCGTGGATCCAAGTAAAACGAAATTCTTGACAGTACCAAGCTTTTCTCTGTTTATAGTTATGTTGTTCGTTGATTTAATTGTGAGGATTTTCGTTTTCTTGATGTTGAGTTATAATCCACACCGAAGGTTGTGGTCTTTGTTTTTGACTAGTAAGTGCTTTAAGTTCTCTTCACTTTCAGCAAGCAAAGTATTTCATCAGTATGGCACAAGTTATGAATGCATCTTCCTCCAATCCTGATGCCCCATTCTTCTTCATATAGTCCAGTTTCTCAGATTATTGGCTCTGCAAATAGACTGAAAAGATGTGGTGAAAGCATACAAGCCCGATGTACACCTTTCCTAACACTAAGCCGTGCAGTACCCCCGTGTTCTATTCAAACAACGATCTCTTGGTCTTTGTGTAGGTTCCCATGAGCACAGTTAAGTGTGGTGAAGTTTGCTTCTTTCCTGATGTTAGCCATTATTTGTTATGAAACGCACAGTCTAATGCCTTTGTGTGGTGAAGAAAATAAAGGTAAACATCCTTCTGGTATTCTTTGCTTTCGGTTGGGTTCCATGGGACAGCAACAGTGGCATCCCTGGTTCCACATCCTCTTCTGAATCCAGCTTCAATGTCTAGAAGTTCTCTGTCTATATACTGCTGTGGCTGCTTTTGAATGATCTTCATCAAAATTTTACTTGTGTGTGATATTAATGATATTGTTTGATAATTTCTGCATTTGTATGGATCATCTTTCTTGGCAACAGGTATAATTATAGATCTCTTCCAGTTGATTGCCCAGACAGCTGTCTTCCATATTTCTCGGCATAGATGAGTGACCACTTCCAACACTGTGTCTGTTTGTTGAAAACACTTCACCTGGTATTCCATCAAGTCCTTGGAGACCTATTTTTCACCAATGCCTCCAGTACAGCTTGGACCTTTTCCTCCAGTGCCATCACTTCTTAATCATATGCTACCTCTTGAAGTGGCTGAACATCAACCAAGCCTTTTTAGTGTAGCAACTGTGTATTGCTTCCATCTTCTTTTGATGTTTCACACATCATTTAATATTTTTCCCTGTAGAATCCTTCAATATTGTAGTTTGAGGTTCAAATTTTTTATTCAGTTTGTTTAGCTTGAGAAATCTCAAGTATATTCTTCCCTTTTGGTTCTCCATCTCCGGGTCTTTGTACATGTCATTATAGTACTTTATGTTGTATTGTTGAGGCACCCTTTGAAATCTTCTGTTCAATTCTTTTACTTCATCATTTCTTCCTTTTGTTTTAACTACTCTACATTCAAGAGCAAGTTTCAGAGTCTCTTCTGACATTCATTTTGGCCTTTTCTTCCTTTCCTGTCTTTTTAATGACTTCTGGCTTTCTTAATGTATGATCTCCTTGGTGTCATTCCACAACTAGTCTGGACCACAGACCAGACTAGTGTTCAGTGAATCAAATCTATTCTTGAGATGGTCTCTAAATTCAAGTGAATTGTTCTCAAGGTCATACTTTGGTTCTAGTAGTTTTGCTCTGATTTTTTTCAGCTTCAATTTGAACTTACCTGTGAGCAACTGATCGGTCTAAAGTCAGCCTGAGGGCTTATTCTAACTGATGATACTGAGCTTTTTCTCTGCCTCTTTCCATAGGTCTTTTCAGTTTGATTCCTTTGTATTCCCTCCAGTGAGGCCCACTTGTAGAACCTCTACTTCTGTTGGTGGAAAAAAAAAATTGAATGAAGAAGTCATTGGTCTTGTAGTATTCATGCAGTCTCTGGCGTCATTTCAATCACTAAGGCCACATTTTCCAGCCACAGGTGCTTCTTTGTTTCCAACCTTTTCATTCCAAGCTCCAGCAATTATCAATGCCCTGATGCTATTTATAAGGGTTTCACTGACTATATCTTTTTAGAAGTAGACTGCTGGGTCCTTCTCCCCAGTTTTAGTCCAAAAGCTCAGAAGAAACCTGTCCACCATGGATGAGCCTGCTGATATTTGAATACTGGTGACATAACATCCAGCATCACAGCGACATGCAAGCCCTCGTGGTAGGACAAACTGACGGATGCATAAGGGTATCTTTATTTATGCATGTGTAGATACAGATGCTATTGATGTATATGTAGACAGATACAATTTAAATTATTCACATGGATCAAGAAATCATGCCTTTGATTTATTAAAAGACTGTCTCTGCACTTAAACAGTATTTTTTCTTTTTTTTAGATTGTAATTAAGTAAAAGTATACAATCCAAATCAATATTGCATGCCTGCCTATCTGCAGTTCCACCTGCTTGCCTCACCCAGTGACAGCACATTCCTCCTATTCATTCTATACTTCTAGTATCCTCTTAATGAGCATCTGTCCTCTCCTCTCCACCCACTTCCTCTCCAATCTAGAAAGAAACCAGTAGGACAGCATCTTATAAATGTATAAACCACAAAATACACATATCATATACTCATACTGTGTTGCCAAGACCAGTCCATTCTTGTCGCAAGAGTTAACCTCAGTGCTGGTTTCCAGTCAGCCCAGCAATGGGTCTAGGGGCGAAGTTCACAGAAGATCCTCCAGGTGGTTGGACCATCAGTTTCTAGTCTTTTAGTAGAGTTCTTGAACTGCACGCCTCTTTTTCTTGTGTTGCCTCAGGGACTTGACATTATGTCCCTATCACGGCTGCCTTTGGTGGTAGCTGGGTGCCATCTGGTTCTTCTGGGCTCATATTGATACGGTCTCCCATTCATATTTCATATGGGTCTTTCTGTCTCCTGGGCTCAATTTTCTTTGTGTCTTTCGTGTTCTCAGTCACTATCTGTTCCAGATGGATTGGGACAATTTGGTGTTCTTTAGATGGCAACTTGCTAACTTTTAAGGCCCCAGATGCCACTCACCAATATGTGGTGTAGAGGACTCTCTTAGCAAAAGACGAGTTATGCCAATTGACTTCAACGTCCCCTGAAAGCACGGTTCCCAAACCCCCATCCTGCTACTCTGTCCTTTACTATACTGGGTTGAGTTCAGAAAATCTTTCACTTTATGGTGCAGTCCAGTTATTCTGATCTGCTCTCTACCACGTGCTGTCAGCCCTTTCACCTAACCAAATTCCTATCGACTGTCCAATCTGTGATCAACCCTCTCACTCCCTGCTAAACAGTATTTTTTTTTAAAAAAATCAAAGCAGTTTTTCATCACACTTTTACGGATTCTTGTTAACGTCTCTTTGAATTCTCTTAACACCTTGAAAATGACTTCTGTGACAGAAGTCATTTCCATTCTCCATATTAAAGCATTCTTTTTCCGTCCAGATGCCCATCCAGGTAATGAAGAACACACGTGCTATGGATGGGCACAGAGGCCTCGGTGGCTGGAACTTCCAAATCACTAAAGCAGAAAACCTCGGGACAGGAACAAGCAGGATGTTTGACTTGGCAATTTCATTTCCTTTCTCCGGGCTGCTTTCTGCCTTTTCCTCAAGGCTTCACGAAACCATAGGCCATGGGATTTATAATAGTCTCTCTGCCTGGGTGATAGAGTATTTCCATCACTGGCCACAGAGCGTGGAAATGATTCTGCCAACATATCACGGTCACCACGTTTCTTATGGAGTGGGGGATTTCAAGCTTGGACTTGCAGAATACTTGCTTCCTTGGGGAAAACATTTGCAGGTGGTTAAACTTTTCTTCCATCATAGCGTGGTCAATACTCCATCCTTACCCAGCCTGACAGTTAATGACTACCCTTTTAGGGGAAAGTATTCATTTTCAACCATATGTTTCAGCTTTAAGATAGAGAAAGTGTGCTGAGACATTCCATTACTTTATAAGGCTGTTTTACCACTGGCTTCTTAGGCAGGAAGTGGCTCCATGGTCGGCAGTTTGGTTTGGAACACTTGGCCGTGTCCCGTCTTGGCAGTAGCATTCTCCCAGTCCATGGTAAGCGTCTGGGAGCTTGGCCAGCAAGAAGATGGAAAAATATGTAATAATTTAAGGAAAATATATTGCAAAATGATATCTGCTTTTGGCTGGATATTTTGAAATGTTCACATGTAAGAGGTATTTTATATTCTCTATAGTTTCCTCTTTTTCTTGTCAACTTTCACAAACAGATAGCCTGAGCTTTTCTAGTACTTGTCTTTCTTAAAGTCTAGACCTTTAGGAGAACTTAGAAGGCTTTAGAAGAGAGGAAGAGGGAGGCAGATGGAGTTCACCATTAGGTATGTCTCTGCAAAGAGCATCCTACAGGTACATGAATTAGAACAAGGATTCCTCATCAAAATGGTCCTCGTAATAAAGAAAACTGTCTCCCAGGTGTGGAGAGGGAGCCCCAAGAATACGACCTCAGACATGATGAGACCTTTGTTTCATGGCATGGAATGAGAAAACACCAGACAGGGTTATGAGGCACATGTAGGAAAATGAATTCATTATCACCTTCAGAAAATATTTCTGGGTCCTCTGCCTGGTGGAGGTTGTAACTGGAGAGGTCAAGTCAGCAGAAGCAGTCACTTCAGGGTCATCTTGAGAGGCTTTGGGGCAGGGGAAGGCCTTGGGTTCCTCCTTCACCTCCTTTTGGCCATATGAAACTGAGCACATTGCTGCACTCTGTTCCTCAGTTTCCTCGTCCGTTGACTATGGGGATGAAGTGGTGTTTACAGGTGCCTAGAGCATGTGCCTAACACACACACACACACACACACACACACACACGAGTCAGGATAGCTAAGTACTTGCCATGTCACCTCCTGACCCTGTCTAGACCCCAGAACTGAGGCCCATGCCAATGATGAAATTAAACAGGAAATCAGTAGCAAAAGGATGGCTAGAAAACACTCACATACTTAGAAATAGAGCAATATACTTCTAAATCATACATGTGCCAAAAAGAAAAATAAAGAAAATCATTATGTAAATTAAAATCCAGCATAAAGTGAATGGTAATCTTGTAAATTGCAGCTAATGCCATGCTTAGAGACATGTTTATAGCTTTAAGTGTGTGTATTAGAAGAATGACAAAAATAAATAACTGAAAATCAGTATGTTAACAAGATGAAGAAATTAGCATTAGCTGCATTAGAAAAAACTGATAAACTCATATATTTAACATATATCTATACACATCTACACTAAGAATGTCTAATGAGAATGAAAAGGCAAACCACAGAAAGAAAGGAAATCTTTGAGACTCATGTAACTGACAGAAGACTCTTCTATAGATAAAAATCTATGTACAGCAATACAGCAAAAGCAACCAACACAAAGGAAAATTATGCAAGAAACTTGAACTTACAAATACAGTCATCCAAATGGACAATAGAGGAGTCCTTGAGTGCCATGCATGGTTAATGTCTGGATGGCTGACTGAGAGGCTTCTGGTTCAAAATCCACCAGAGATGCCTTGGAAGACAGAACTGGTAATCTGTTTCTGAAAGGCCACAGCCTTGAAAACTCTGTAGAGCAGTTCTGCTCTGACAGACACACACGGGCTCACCATGGCTTGCGATCAATTTGACAGCAAACTAACAACAGTGACGAATGGGCTATAAGTGTATGAAAAGCTCCTGATAGTTTAGGAATGCCAATTAAAACAACAGAGAGACACTGCTCCACAACAATCAGAACCGCTAACATTTAAGACTGTCAATACCGAGGGGAGGCAAGAAAGAACAGAGCAAAATCTGTTGGTGAGGTGTGAATCGATGGAGCCACTTGAGAAACAGTTTGACATTATCTACTAAAGATAAAGATAAATGTGATAAATCTGGACAATGAATAAGGAAGAATGAAGAACTGATGCCTTTGAATTGTGGTGCTCGTGTTGGAGAAGAGCATTGAATGTACCACGGACCGCTGAAAGAACACACAGATGTGTTCTGGAAGAAGTACAACTAGTGCTCCCTGGAAGCCGAGATGGTGAGACCACATCTCCCAGACTTTGGACATGTCAGGAGGCAGAGGGACGTCATGCCTAGTAAAGAGCAGGGTCAGTGGAAAAGAGGAAGGCCGCTAACAAGACGGACCGACAAAATGGCTTCAACAGCAGACTCCAGTGTAGCAAAGGACTGTGAGTGCGGCGCAGGACCAGGCCGCCCTTGGTTCTGTGGAACATCAGTTCTTGTGAGTCAGAACTGACTCGACGGCACCTCACAGCAACACTGAAAATAAGGCCCTACGCCCTAGGCCCCAGCAGTTCCATTCACCACAGACACTGATGGGCACTGAGAGACATGTTCGAAACTGTTCATAGCTACACTGTTAGAATTGCCGCCAGACTGTAGACAGCCCTGTCTGTCTCAGCAGGAGAGTCAGCAGATCAGCTGTGGCAAGAGCAACCAAGCAGGATGAAGCAGTGTCGCAGGGGTAACCGACAAGGGCCCCGTTCTCGGTACTAAAGGGCTGGTGGACGTGTGACTGCCTGCCTGTAAAATTAAAAAACCAGGTACTACTGAGTTATCACATTAAGGGACATGTGCTTCTGAGTCAAAAGCCCTGGTGGTGGAGGGTTAAGTCCTCGGGTGCTGACCAAGTTTGTCATCTTGAACCCACCAGCCACCGTGTGGGAGAAAGACGCAGCAGTCCGCTTCCTTAGAGACTGCAACCTTCCAAACCCTCTGGGACAGTCCCAGTCTGCCCCACGTAGTCAAGAGGGATAGGAACTGCCTGAGGACAGTGAGTTCGGGGTTTGTGTGCTGATGTGTCAAAACTCTTCATCAACGCGAGGAAGTGGCTAACACCGCCATCAGAGCAGCAGTTAGCTCAGCCAGAGACAGTGGGGACCCTTCCTGGGAAGGTCACAAGGGGATGTCGGGTGCCCTGGGAAGGTGGCCAGGACGTGTCTGGCGCCCTGGTGATTCTGTTTATTGACCAGCATATGGTGATCAGTGAGGAGTGCATTTATGTCTTGATATTTGTATATGTTTATTATAAATGTAGACCAGAGAAAGCCAAGTGAGCTTCTGTTAAAGTCACACCAGTACCAGTTGCCGTGGAGTACATTCTGATGCACGGTGACCCTGTGTGTGTCAGAGTAGAACTGTGCTCCGTGGGCTTCTCAATCATGACTTTTCACAAACAGACCTCCAAGGCTTTCTTCCTGGGCACCTCGGGACAGACCACACCCTCCAACCCCCCCCCGGTCAGCAGCCGAGCGCGTTAGCTGCTTGCATCACCCAGGACTCCCTGAAAATCACAAAAGCCCAAAAGCCCAAACCCGCTGCTGCTGAGTGGATTTCAAGTCACAGGGAGCTTTAAAAGAAGATAGGCCTTCCCGAGCAGGCAGTTGAGACCGGATGGGCTGTTCTGTGAAGCTCTGGACCTAGATTGATGTGCAGCCCCTACAGCTGCTGACCACCAGCTTGGGAACTAAAGCCAGGTTCTCTGCTAACAGCCTGCTGTCGCTGCCGTCACGTCCCTCGTGACTCACGGTGGCCTCGTGTGTGTGAAGCAGGGCTGCTATATGGGGCTCCAGGGGCTGACCTTTCAGAAGTAGATGCCAGACGTTCTTCTGAGGCCCTGCAGGGTGGGTTCACACCACCGACGTAGTGGCTGCTAGCTAGTGTTGAGCCCTGAATGTCCTGAATGGACTAGGAGAAAGCTTTTAGGATACGTGCACATACTGTGGTGAAGATCTGCCTCTTTCATCCCCTTTTCCTGCCTGGGGTTTATGGCATGAGGGCGAGATGTCTAAGTTCAAGCAGCCCTCTTAGAATCGGTGAATCAAGTTCAAGGACACTCAGGGTCAAAGGCTGAGAACCAGGGTGAGCCTGGGCTGCCAAGGGAGCCTGGACCACAAGGCTCCCGCCTTCCCGAGTGAGTAACAGACGCTGAGGGCTAGAGGAGGACTCGTTCGTGACATCTGTGAGCATTCTACTTCAAGTTCTTTTTTAATTTAAATGATTGCAAGGAAAAGTTCTCACTTTCTTGCTGAGTTTGCATAAGTGCTAAATATAGCCTATCCTTGCATAAGTTTTGTTTCAAGAGTCAGTAGTCAAGAGAGATTAATAATACCATTTCTTTTTTCACAGTCAACTCAAAACTGTAGATGGTTCTTTTGAAAAAATAACTGATGTATCACTAAAATGGAGACTTTAAGAAAGTACCACAACAGACGTAATTTAAGCACAGGCATCAAAGGTGCCAGGTTTATACGGAGGATAGAGTGTCAGCCTCCAGTCCAAGTTTCCTTGCCTTGCGGGTTCCCATCCTGTTGGCAGTGAACTGGAACAGATTTCTGTGGTTTCGTTTCCTTCGCGTTCTTTACAGTCATGTTTGGAGAAAGAGATGAACTAATCCGAACTCTGTTAACATTTCAAGATGGGAAAAAAATCTCCCTCCCAGACTGGAAAACTGGGTAAAAACACTTCCTGATTCCTTTAAAAAATATGTATGTTAGCATTTTGGTGTTTCACTTGTCTTGGTTTACACTTTAATATAGTAATTAAAAAAAAAAATCTAAACCCACTGTCGTCAAGTCTGTTCCAACTCACTGCAACCCTGGAGGTTTGGATAGAATCGCTCCACAGGCTTTCTGAGGTGGTAAATCTTTATGGAAGACAGCCACGTCTTTGTCCCACCGAGGGGCCAGTGGGTCTTTCTGGAGGCAGACCGTCACGTCTTTGTCCCACCGAGGGGCCGGTGGGTCTTTCTGGAGGCAGACCGTCACGTCTTTGTCCCACCGAGGGGCCGGTGGGTCTTTCTGGAGGCAGACCACCACGTCTTTGTCCCACCGAGGGGCCGGTGGGTCTTTCTGGAGGCAGACCGCCACGTCTTTGTCCCACCGAGGGGCCGGTGGGTCTTTCTGGAGGCAGACCGCCACATCTTTGTCCCACCAAGGGGCTGGTGGGTTTTCACAGCTAACTTTTTGGTCACAAGCCTAGTACTTAACCCCTGTGCTACCAGGGCTCCTAAACTTAGGCTAGAAAAAATAAATATTAACATTATGAATAGTTCTGGAATTCCTGACTGGAATAACTTTTTAAAAGAACCCTTTGGCATGGCAGGTTGCCAGTCTGCCCACCTTGTTCTTCATGAGGTACTGCAGGGTTCTGGGACAGGCTGCCCTGTCCATCATGTGGCACTTTGAGTTACCAGACTAGCCTCCACATCCTGATTATTGCTTCAGGTTGCAGGTTAGTTCCCCTTATACCTCATCTAGCACTGTGGGTTATGGGGTGAGCCCCCTCTGTGCCATTTAGTGTTGCAGGTTGCTGGGCTAGCCCACCTTTTTCCTCCCTGAGCACTGTGGGTTACTGGGCTAGCCCACCCTTCACCACAGAAGCGGCAGCTGCAGCTACAGGACTGAGGTATCGGTGCACCCACCACATCCACGACGCGACTCCAGACACTTGTGCTTTGAGTGCTTCTGCCTGGACAGCACCCCACCTGCTCCCACCAGGAGGCATTGCTCAGGCTCCGTAATCAGACTCAGAAAACACGTTGCTAGCCATGGTAACCTCACACCCAATGGAATGAAACACTCCTGTCCTGATCCATCTCCAGAGTCAGCTGTGGACCAAGTGATTGTGTTCCACAGGGTTTACACTGATTTGGTTTTAGAAGTGGATTTCTAGGGCTTTCTTCCTAGTCTTTCTCAGCACGGAAGTTCTACTGAAACCTGTTCAACATCAGAGCAACGTGCAAACCTCCAGTGACAGATGGAAACGGCTGTGCTGAGGTGGAGTGGCTGAGAAGGAAACTCAGCTCTCCAACAGAAAGCCAAAGTCCTGTCCCTGGACTGCCACTGTCCCCAGACAGCATGGGATAACCGAGAGACAAATTGCAAAGAGAAGTGGGACAGTCATCTGCCACATAAACTAGTCATTCTCACAACTGCCAGTGAGCCAAGTGCCGTTGAGTCGGATCCTACTAATCCATAAAAAAACAAAAACCCATTGCTGATAAGTCGATTCCTACTCCCAGCAACACTACCACAGGACAGGACAAAACTGCCCCATAAAGTCTCCAAGGAGCATTTGGTGGATTTGAACTAACGGCCTTTTTGGTTAGCAGCTGAGCTCTTAACCACTGTGCCACCAGGGTCTGCAGCTAATGCATAGTAGTCTCTGGAAGGAAGACACAAATCTCTCTATACCCCACAACATTGGGCTATGTTAATTTTTTCATATAGTGATATTTGAAAGCACGCTCACATGCAGTTAGATATAGAATCTCCGTGCCTTTAATTCCCATCCAACTAAATAACTAAGTAGGAGATACAAAACAAAATTCACACCATTACTTTAGCATGAGAGTGATGTTTTACTAAAGCTAGCTAGCTCAGTAGTGAACGTGGTACTGAACGTGGTATTTGGCGTGCCTACAGCTCCCCTGGGAGCCCTGGGGGGGCAGGGGCCAGGAGGTCGGCTGCCAAGCAGCATGTCAGCAGCTGGAATTCCCAGCTGCTCCGTGGAGACCCTCTGCTGGAGGACTGCGCGTTGGGCAGCCAGGCAGATGCTGAAGACCCCGGAGGCCGCGCTCACCACCCATGGGCAGCCAGCGCCGAGGCAGCGCCACAGCCCCGCTTCCTAAGCCGGCAGCATCCCTAACCGCGCAGCGTCCGGCTGGGGAACAAGGCCACGCCCCCAAGGGCACCTGAGTCCAACCTCGGGGCCTTGCTACTGCTTCGTAATACGTAAATGTTAAAAGGAAAAAGAAAAAGTCGTCTGCATTATTTGAATCTTCAAAATTAAACTTTCTCATATTGTTGTCACAAGCATTTGTTTCTTAAGGAATTCACCATAAAAACTTGTAAAGTTAACTGATTTTCTTCATAAGGATGAGGCATCGTTTTTAGTAACACACAATCCTAGCTGCTAAATTAACCACGGCAAAGAGAGGCTGGATCCAAGAATTCACTAGAGATTTGTATAATTGGGGAATGAATTCACGAGTCTACATGAATACAACACTATGTAACTCTGTTTGGACGCTATTACTTTTTAAATGTTCTAACAAACAGTCCCCAGCTCTTTGGTAACTGAAAGCAAGACTCTGGCGGGGCCTGGAGGTGAAATGGTGGGAGAAGGCGCTAAAAGAAAAGGGTTTTAAAAAAACACAACACGACATCAACTGACCTGGAGCAGCTTTCTCAGCAGCTGCAGCTTCGCAGGCAGGGGCCTTCGCAGAAAGCAGCTGGTAGACCAGAAGCTTCCTGCCAGGTGGCTGCATGTTACCCTCATCTGAATAACCTAAACCACAGGACACAAAGATGCTTTCTGATTCAGAGACATAACATCAGAGATAGTTTATATGGGTAAAAGCAGTGTTCAAGCAATTACTCAGAAAAAGTAACCAAAGCAAACCCATTGCTATCGAGTTGATTCAGACTCATGGACAGCCGTCTGTTAGAGAGGTGCACTGTCCCATAAAGTTTTCCTCACGGTGAACTTGGCAGAAGCAGATCTGCAGGCCTGTCTTCTGCACAGCCATGGGGTGGGGCTCACCTTTGCGGCTAGCAGTTGAGTGCAGACTGTTTGTGTCACATGGGACCTTTCCTAGGGGCAGGACAGTGCACAGAAGAATCACTTGGTGATGAAATGGTCCTTACTGGAAGGACCCCTGGGAGTGTGGTTACTAGGAGCTGGACTGCTAACTGGAAGGTGAGTCGCTCCTTGGAAACACTATGGGGCAGTTCTACTCTGTCCCACAGGGTCCCTATGAGTTGGAATCAACACAGTGACAATGTTCTTCATTAGTAACTGAAAGATTAGAGATGTGAGTCTGCCCAGAAGTGCCTGGGAAGAAAGCCCTCATGATCTGCCCTCATCTCTAGGGTAGGAAGCTTACTCATTTGCTCTTGGGGTTATTGGAATGTTGCAAAGACTTCATGAGATACTGGTGGGAAGTGTAGATTTGGCATGCTATCCGAAAATTAGATTGTGCAGGTAAAGGAAAGACCATGCCACCAGAGGACTGTCCAAGGCTGCCCTGTGCTTAGGGGAGAGGATAACACATGAGATTAGAAGTGGCCCATGTCCATCAAGGATCAAGCTCCAAGGGGCTGCATCCTTTCTCGTCTTCTCCTCTGGGGGTGCTTCAGTAGCAGCAGACCCAGCTGTTGAGGAACACAGCCACCTTTACCTTCGGTGTTGCTGGCCTCCAGCTGGCCTGGCCTCACTGACCCCACACCCAACAGAGGGAAACGCTGCCAGCCCTGTGCCGTCTTCAGCACGTCAGATGTGCTGGCGTCTGTTGCTGTAGCCACTATGTATTTGGAATACCTTCCAACCCATGAGGGAGGAGTCCCACTGGCACAGTGACAAAAGCGCTTGGCTGCTGATTGTAAGACTAGCAGTTCAAAGCCCCCAGTCTCTCCAAGAGAAGATGATGTGGTGTTCTGCTTCTGTAAAGATCACAGCCTTGAAAGCCCTGTGGGATGGTTCTATCCTACCCTCTAGGGTAGCTATGAGTCTGGATTGACTCGATGGCAATGGGTCTGCTCTTGGTTTTGATTTTCCTACCTAAGGAGGTCATCCTCCAGCACTGTTTCAGACAAAACTCTATTGTAATCCTTAGGGTTTTCTTTGGTTAACTTTTGGAAGTAGATTGCCAGGCCTTTCTGTCTAGTCTCAGTCTGGAAGCTCCACTGAAAGCTGTCCACCAGGTGGAACCTGCTGGTGTTTGAAATACTGCAGCAGCGTAGCTTTCAGCCTCATAACGACATGCAAGCCACCACAGCACAGCACAACGACAGAGGGGTGGGAACTGCACTGGGAGTGAACTCACATTTTAAAAATGTAGCTGAACAGCTCAGCAGCTGAGAGGCTTTCTGGTATGTGTTCCATCTTTGTTAACCAGGAGACCGGGACTGCAATTGCTGAGCCTGAGAGCCTGTCAGGGGCCGGCTGCCATGCCTAAGCTGCAGTGCCTAAGTAGACAGCATCTCTCACAGCAGAGAGGTTTCACTTAAGACAGGCACATCTAGAGAACCCAGTGGTGGCTGCCAGCCAAGAGTACCCATGCCCATGCCCCCCTTCTCTGTGCTGTGCCATAGATTCTGCTGGCACAGCACAGAAGAGGCAGTACGGGTACCATGTCACCTTAGCCAACTGAGAGGTGGAGTCAGCCACACTTGAGGGCCCAGCGGGGGCTGGCTGCCCTACTGAGCAACAGCACATGATTGGACAGTGCCTTTCTCAGCAGAAAAGCTGTTTTTAAGACAATCATACCTAGAGAACACGATGGTGCCTGGAAGCCAAATGTGGCAGTGCCCTTCCCCCTCCCTTCACTGAGCCACATCACAGCATATGCTGACACAGCCCCTGAGAGACTCCACAAGTTGGTTGGTTGTCATCTTTGTCACCTAAAAGGTGAGGCCAGCCACCCCTGAAGGTCCGGCTGACATCAGCTGCCACTGGACAGTGCCTCTCTCGGCAGAAAAGCAATTTTTAAGACAATTGCACCTAGGGAATGCAGCAGTGGCTGGTGGCCAAATGCAGCAGTATCATTTCCCCCTCTGTTCACTGAGCCACGTCATAGCATCTGCTGATGTGGTCCTTGAGAGACTCCATAAGTAGGTTGCCATCTCTGTCAGCCAGGAGGTGGTTCCTGCCACCACTGAGGGCTCAGTTGCTGCAGGCTGCCACTGGACAGTGGCATTCTCAGCAAAAAGCAGTTTCTAAAACAATCACATCTAGAAAATGCAGCAGTGGCTGGTGGCTCAATGTGGTGGCATTTTTTCTTCTCCCTTCTCTGAGTTATGCCATAGTGTCTGCTGGCATGATACTTGAGAGCTGGCATGAGTAGGTCGCCATCTTTGTCAGCCAGGAGTCAGGACCTGCCACCCTTGGGGCAGCTGCCAAGCTGAGTGGTGATGCTGGGCTGGACAGTGTCTCTCTTACCAGAAACTGTACTTAAGTCCGTTGTACCTAGAGAATGCAGTGGTGCCTGGGAGCCAAGTCTAGCAGTGCTCTTGCTCTCACTCCTCTTCATAGAGTTATGACATAGCTTCTGCTGGTCCAACACTAGAGAAACTGAATAGCTTTCTGATGGTGCAAAGACGACAATCAATATCTAACCATTTAAAGAAGCAAACCACCATGGCTCCAGAAACCTCCCAAAATAAAGAATCAAAAAAAAAAAATCCCAGATGAAGAAGTCTTCCTGAAATTATTGGAAGTAGAATACAAAGGAATTATGTACAGGGTGCTTCTTGATCTTGGGATGGAGATTAGATAAAGTGCAGCAGAATAAAATGAGAAACTGTACAAGCTATATGAATTGCTAGAACATCAGTGATCTGAAATTCAGACATTTCAGTGGAAAGCCAAAAGGGAAGGACTGAGAAAATGGAATGCAGAATTAATGAGACTGAAGATAAAGTAAGTGACACCAGCCTCTGTGGAGAAAAATCAGATAAAAGAATCAAGAAAAACGAAGAAGCATTAAGAAGCATGTGGGACTCTATCAAGAGGAATAATTTATATGTAAGTAGAGTTCCAGAACAAGGAGGGATAGCAGAAAATTCAGAGAATTGTTAAAGAGGTGCTGACAGAAAACTTCCCTGACATCATGAAAGAAGAGCAGATGGCTAGTCTAAATACTCATCAACTTCAAAAAGGTAGACCCCAAAAGAAAGACACCAAGGCATTATAATCAAGCTTAATTAAATGAAACATAAAGAAAGGCTCTTAAAGGCAGCTAGGCTTAAACAAAAACTAATGTACAAAGGGAAGCCTTTTAGAATGTCTTCCAATTTTTCTGCAAAAACCTTGTTGGCAAGAAGGCAATGGGATGACACATACAAAGTCTTGAAGGAAAACAAATTCCAATCAATAATTATATCCCCTCCAAAACTGTCTTTCAAATATGATGGTGAAATTAGGACATTCTCAGACAAGCAGAAGGCTAGAGACTTTGAAAAAAACGAATCAAAGTTATAAGAAATATGGAAGGAAGCTCTTCAATCAGAAAATCAATGACATCAGCTGTATACCCAAGGATGCAATGCAGTATAAAGTATTCAAAGTCCTAATTAGTTACAGAAGTCAGCAAGTTCATTGAAAGCTAAAATATTAAAATTAGGGAAATGGAGAGCTTAACATGTAAACTGTAAGAACGTTACACTATAAAGAGGGATACATTACAGTACTCATAGCTCTTCCAGATGGACAGGAAGTTAAGGAGATACAAAGAAGTTAAAGACTGGTTTAAGCCTAGAACATTACAGGGAAACAAAGAGGTAGCCACAAAGTAAACTATCTATACTACATATAAAACAAGAAACACAATACAGAAATTTCAACAGACATAGGAAAAGATGAAAGGAAAATCTGTAAAGAAAAACTCCCCAGAGCAGAATATTAAGTGAAACAAAGAAAATGTCAACAACACAAAACTTAAGGCACAAAAATGACAACACTAAATGCTCATCTATCAGTAATCACACTGAATGTAAATGGACTGAATGCTCCAATAAAGAGACAGAGAATAACAGGCTGAATCAGATAACACGATCTGTCTGCATGCTACTTGCAAAAAAAATACACCTTAGACTCAAAGATATGAACAAACTAAAAATCAAAGGATGCAAAAATATATTCCAAGCTAACAACATGAAAAGAAGAACAGGGTGGCAATATCAATCTTAGATAAAATGGATTTTAAAGTAAAATCCACCATAATGGACAAGGATGGTCACTATTTATTGCTGAAAGTTTCAATACATAGCAGGACATTGAGATATTAAATATTTATACACCCAATATCAGAACATCTATATACCTCAAACAAATGCTGACAACATTGAAAAATGAGATGGATCACTCCATAATAATAGCAGGAATCTTTAACACTTCACTTTCAGAAAGAGTTACATCATCCAAAAAAAGTTGAACAAAAATACAGATCTTATTGTGACAATCAACCAACTCAACCTCACAGACACATACAGAATTTTTTACCCAACAACAGACAAATACACGTTCTTTTCCAGTGCACATGGGACATTCTCCAGAATAGACCACTTGTTAGCCCATAAAGCCAGTCTCAATAAAATCTAAACTGCTGAGTTACTGCAAAGCATCTCTTCAGACAGTAATGCCATAAAAGTTGAAATCAATAGTAGACAACACATGGGTAGAAATTCAAACTCATGGAAAATGAACAACAGATTGCTCAAAAATGCATGGGTTATAGAAGAAACCAAAGATGCAATAAATAAACTCAAGGAATCAAATGAGAATGAAAACACATCTGTTTTAGTCAGCTAGTGCTGCTCTAACCAAAATACCACACAGTCGATGGCTTTAGTGAAAGAAAGTTTATTCTTACACAGCCTAGTAGACTGTAAGTCCAGATACAGGATGTCTGCTCCAAGGAAGGATTTACGCCTTGTTGGCTCTGGAGGAAAGTCATTGAGTTGCATCCATCTTTGTTCAGGGAACATCTTGCCACAGGAACCTCAGGTGTGAAAGATGGGTTCTGCTCCTGGTGCTGCTTTCTTGATGGTATAAAGTTCCCAATTTTCTGCTTGCTTCCTTTTACTTTTATGTCTTGTAAGATAAAATGATAAAGGGTGATGCAAGCCACACTCCAAGGAAACTCCCTTAGCGAGGGTGTTGCAGTCCCACTCTAATCCTCTTTTAACATAACTATCCTATCTATCAGCCCCAGGCAGATGTTAGGATGTATATCATAGGAAAATCACAAAATATTGAGAATTATGGACCAACCAAATGGCTACACACCTTTTTTGGAGAGACACAGTTCAATCCATGACAATTAACAAAACCAAAAAGCTGGTTTTTTGAAAAGAGCAACATAATTGATAAACCACTGGTGAAAAAAAGGAAAGAAAACAAACAACCCGAATAAGAAATGACACAAGAGCTGTCACAACAGACCCAACCAAAATTAAAAGTATCATAACAGAATCCTGCAAAAAATTGTTCTCTAACAGATTTGAAAACTGAGAGGAAATGGACAACTTTCTAAGATTCACAGCACCTACCAAAATTATCACAAAGAGAAGCAGAACTTAATAAAACCATCAGCAAAGAAGAGATTGTAAAAGTAATCACAAAACTACCAACCAAAAAATCTTATGGCCCTGACGACTTCACTGAAGAATTGTACCAAACTTTTAGAGAAGAATTAATTCTAATTCTAGTGAAGCTATTCCACAACATGGAAAAGGACAGAACAATACCAGATTTGTTCTATGAAGCCAGTATAACCCTGATACAAAAGTCAGGTGAAGACCCAACACCAAAAAAAATAGAAAAAAAAAAAAAAAGAAAATTACAGACCAATATCACTCATGAACCTAGATGCAAAAATCTTCAACAAAGTCCTAGCCAATAGAATTCATCAACATAACAACAACAACAACAAAAATTATCATGACCAAGTAGGATTCAAATGAGGGATGCAAGACTGGTTCAACATCAGAAAAACAATTACTGTGATCAGCCACATAAATAGTACAAAAGATTAAAATCACCTGATCTATTTGACAAAGTCCAATATCCATTCATGTTAAAAACTCTCAGCAAAATAAGATAGAAAGGGAATTCCTCAATGCAGTAAAGGGCATCTACACAATGCCAACCGCCAACATCAGCCTGTAAAGAGATAGACTGAATTCCCTTGAGAATGGAAACTAGACAAAGATTCCCACTGTCACCAGTTCTATTCAATATTGTTCTAGAGGTACTGGCCAGAGCAATCAGACAAGACAAAGAAATAAAGAGCATCTTGACGGCACCTGGCTTGGCTCATTAGTAAAGAAGAAGTAGAAATACCCCTATTTGCAGATGATGTGATCGTATACACAGAAAACCTTAATGAATCCATAAATAAACTACTGGAACTAATAGAAGAGTTCAGCAAAGTGTCAGGATATCAGATAAACATAAACAAATCAATAGGATTCCTTTAGACCAACAAAGAGATCATTAAAGAGGAAGTCACTAAATCAATACTGCTTACATTAGTCCCCAAGAAGATAAAATACCTAGGGCTAAACCTTACCAGAAATGCAAGAGACCTATACAGAGAAAATAACAAAACCCTACTGCAAAAAAAAAAAAAAAAAGAAACTTAAATAGTAGAGAAACCTACCTTGCTCATGCGTGGGAAGACTTAACGTTGTGAAAATATGTCTATTCTACCCAAAGGATCACCATGAGTCAGATCTGACTCGACGGCACTTGGCTGACCCAAAGGAATCTACATATACAATGCAATCTCAATATAAATTGCAAAGTCATTTTTTAATAAGATGGAGAGACAAACCACCAACTTTGTTTGGAAAGCGAAGAAACCCCGGAGAAGTAAGACACTACTGAAGAAGAGGAACACAGTGGGGGGGCCTCACACTACCTGACCTTAGAACCTATTATACTGCCACGGTAGTCAAAACAGCCTGGTACTGGTGCTAAACCAGACATACAGACCAATGGAACAGCATGGAAAATCCAGAAGCATCACCATTCTCCTGTCGACACTTGATGTTCAACAAAGGCCTGGCCCAAGGTTGTAAACTTGGGTAAAAACAGTCGCTTTAACAAATGGTGTTGACAAACTTGGATATCCATTGGCAAAAAAAATTGAAACAAGACCCATACCTCACACCTTACACAAAAGCTAAATCAACCTGGATCAAAGACCAAAATATCAAACTTAAAATGATAAGGATTATGGAAGAAAAATTAAGGACAACAATGGAAGTTTTAATACATGCCTTAGAGAGACTACAAAATCTTACCAACAATGTGTGAACAGTAGAAGAGAAAATAGATAAATGGAAACTACTAAGAATCAGAAACTTATGCTCATCCAAAGACTTTATCAAGAGAGTTAAAAGATTGCCTACAGAGTGGGAGAAAATATTTGGCAACTAAGTATCAGATTAATGTCTAATTTCCACAATCTACAAGGTACTGCAAAATATCAGCAAGAAAAAGTAAATAACCCAATTAAACAATGGACAAAGGACATGGACAGACACTTCACTAAAGAATACATTCAGGCAGCCAAAAGACACACGAAGAAATACTCATGATCATTAGTTGTTAGAGAAATCCAAATCAGAACTACAATGAGATGCCATCTCACTCCAATGTGGCTGGAAATAATCAAAAAAACACAAAACAACAAATGCTGGAGAGGCTGTGGAGAGACTGGAATTCTCGCACTGCTGGTGAGAATGCAAAAAGGCACAGCCTCTTTGGAAAGCAATTTAGCAGTTTCTTAAAAATCTAGAAACAGAAATTACGTGTGATCTAGCAATCCCACTGCTTGGAACATATCCTACAGAAGTAACAGCTGTCACATGAATGGATACATGCACACAAATGTTTATTGCAGCACAGGCCACAATAGCAAAAAGATGGAATCAACCTAAGTGCCCATCAACAGACGAATGGATAAAAAAAACCTATGGTACATAACACACAATGGAACACTGCAAGGACAAAGAACAACGATGACTTTAGGAAGCATCTCATAACCTAGTTTCAACTAGAAGACTTCATGCTGAGTGAAATCTGTTAGCTGCAAAAGGACAAGTACTATATGAGATCACTGTTATAAAGACTTAAAAAAGGACTTATTCACAGAAGAGACTCTTTGACAGCTACCAGGGTGGGAAGGGAGAGAGAAGGTTGTTTGTAGATAAGACAATCCATAGGAATTCAGCTAGGTGAAGGGTGTGACAGCACTCGGTAGAAGGCAGGTCCAAATGGACTACACTGCTCACCAAAAGGACAGCAGTTCAAATCCACCAGGCTCTCCTTGGAAACTCTACAGGGCAGTTCTACTCTGACCTATAGGGTCGCTGATTTGACAGCAGTGGGAGTGGGATAGTCTAAAACATTTTCTAAATTCAACCCAACATTTCAAAGAATAGAGTAGCAGGTCTGAGGGCTGTGTTTTCAGGAGACATCGAAGTCACTTGGCGTAACTAGTCTTTTGCTAAGACAGTTTTTTGCTCCCCATATTGGTGAGTGGAGTCTGCTGTCTTCAAAGCCAGCAAGCTGCCATCTGAGAAACATCACCATTGTCCCAATCTACCTGGAACAGATAACAACCAAGAACACCAAAGATAGGAGGAAAAATGACCCCAGGAGACAGAAGGACACATATGATTGGGAGACTGCATCAACATGAGACACAGACTTGGTAGGGGGCACAATGTAGAGTCCCTGATGCAACACAAGAAAAAGAGGCATGCAGGTCAACAACTCTACTGAAAGACCAGAATGTATGGTCTGACAACCTGGAGGGTCCCCTAGAAAGACGACCCCTAGGCTTGCTGCTGCCCTAGACCAAAAACCAGCACTGAGGTCAACACTTCAGATTAAGAATGGACAGGACTCAGGGACACAGAGTGAGCACGTGGTGTGTGTATTTTATGATTTCATCCATTCATAGAAGGCTGTCCTACTGGTTTCTTTCTAGATGGAAGAGGAGAGGCTGGAAAGGAGGGGATAGGTATTTGCTGGAAGGATACTAGTAGAAAAGAGTGAAAAGCAGTGTGCTGTCCCAGAGTGGGGGGAGCAAATATAGTTGTAGAAAGGTGGTGTTTTAGTCAGCTAGTGCTGCTCTAAGAGAAATACCACAAAATGGATGGCTTTAAAAAGAGAAATGTTGTTTTTATGCAGTCCAGCAGGCTACGAGTCCAAATTCAGGACGTCTGCTCCAGGGGAAGGCTTTCCCCCTTGTCGGCTCTGGAGGAAAGCCCTTGTGTTGCATCAGTCTTTGTTCAGGGAGCATCTTGGTGCAGGAACCTCAGATCTGAAGCACCTACTTCTCCTGGTGTTGCTTTCTTGAGGTTCTCAGTTCTCAGCTTGTTTCCCTTTCCTTTTGTCTCTTGCAGGATGAAAGGATAAAGGGTAGGGCAAGCCACACTCCAGGGAAACTGGAGCAGGGAGGTGATCTTATAAAGGGATTTACAGTCCCACCCTAATCCTTTAACATACAGCATAGGAAAACCACAAAATGGAGGACAGTCATAAAATATTGGGAATCGTGGACCAGCCACACGGCTACACGTATTTTCAGGGGGACACACAATTCAATCCATGACAGGTGGGCATGCAAACTTGACTTGGATTTTATACTTTCACTCAATCATAATAAAAATATATATATTTAAAAACATAGCTAAATGCAATTCTAAATTGGACTGTACACCTCCACTCAACCACAGTAAAAAAAATGAAAATAAAAAAAGTAGCTAAAACTTCAGTAAAATATTCTAAAATGTAACCACACCAAAACAGCAGATCAAGATCCAAGTCGCCTCAAGAGAACACACTTTCCTGTCCTGCTGTCTAGGAATCTTTTTTTTTTTTTTTGATCCCTACCTTACAGAATTACAGTTTGGTGACATAATCTGTCACTTTTGTCCTCTAATATTAATCCAGATCAAAGTGATTGTTTCTGGTTTGGGTAGAAGCAGGAAGTGTTCCTGAGTGAGATCGTCCAGTTTTGTTTCCTAGAGAAACAACTTCCTGTTAAGTCACTTCCTTTCCTAAGTCGATCCGTGACTGTCGGATCTGGAGTGATTTTATTCTCTCTGTGATCTCTCGTCAACTTTCGCCTCCTACGGGGGGTTTCTTCACCTCCTTCTCATTATCTCCATTATTGTCAGGTGTCTCTGTCTCCATTTCTGTGTGACAGGAGTTTTCTAAAATGTTCTCTTAAGTCTTCCATACAAACATTGTCACTGTGAAGTAATATGGATGCATATTGAAAAAGATAGACAGAGATCAAGATAAAGATGAGGAGATACATAGACATAATGTGGAGGCACGAAGAGACAGAGATGCTGAGAACTGTGAGGCTGATCCAGGTTCAGCAACGCTTCCGCCTATTAGTACATAAGGTCACCACTAGTCAGAGTCAACTCAGCTCATCTCTTTGTTCATCCTCCCGTCCATCCATCTGTCTGTCCACCTATCTATCTGTCCATTCATCCATCTACCATCCTTCTGTCTCCGCCGAAGAGATTCCAGAATTGCATACTTAGAAGGACTGAGGGATCTTTTAAATTGTGTTTTCAGGACCCAGGAAGTTCTGTGTAACAAAGCTGACTTCGCTGTTTTCTGGTTTCTCCTGTGTAGCCCAGGACCATGGGACGCTCAGGCCCAAGAGGCTGCTTCCTCACAGCCCGCCAGTGTCCCTGGTACCAGTGCCCTTTGCTGTCTCCTTACAAAAAGCGCCGGTGGAGGATTTAGCTGCTGCTTCCCGACCTCAGGCCTTCTTACTTGTCATCACAGAAGTTGGGGAGGACCGGCCAGCTAGGAGGGTGTGACTGAAGGGAACTGACATTCCTCCCCCTCTCCTCAGCTCCTGGCCGCAGACACAGGGAGGCAGACTTGGGAACCCTCTGGGCCCCTCTCCTGGGATGTAGGATGGTCAAAGGCCATCACTGCGAGTCGGTCCCCCGCTGACTGTCCCTGCTGCCTGCCTGCTCAGCACAGCCCTGGGCACCGTGCAGCAGAGCACCAGGGCGGCTCCCGTGCCGTCCAGTCCAGAGCCCAGAGCTGGAGCAGAGATGCGGCCCCTGTCAACCGCCGTCTCCTTGACTACAAAGCTGGCAGCGCCGCCTTGTCCCGTGGTGACATCAGCTGGAGCACCCAGCCTCTTACAGCAACACGCACACGACCTAGCTCGGCCAGGCTGGGCCACCGCCACCGTACACGTGGGTCTTGTCTCAGCCCAGCCACATGCATGACCTGGAGTTCTGGAAAGTGGCGGGGCAGCACCTCACCAGGAGAGGGAGACTTTGGTGCCCTTGGAACTGGAGTCCCCTGTCTGGTTTTGAACAGGCATATCAGGACCAGGAGGGAATCGTATCACCCTGGGCTGTGCCACCACTGAACCGCGAGCCCCGGGAGGCCAGGGCTGACTGAGCGTCCTGTGACGACCCCAGCTTGGTGGCGCCCAGGGGCAGCAGGGTGTGCGGAGGCTGTACTGCACCACAAACAGGCCTCCTGTGGCAGTCCCTTGTTCGTTTGTTTTTTTAAGATCAAACCGTGGAAGTTCAGCGGTGTTTTAAAACGGGCCTGCAGCTGTGCTCCGTGTAAACGTGGAGTCCGGGCTGGTCAGTCTGACTCCAGGACCCACGCTGCCCACCTGGCCTGGCTGCCAGCGATAAGGTCCAGAAGCCTTCCAGGTTTCAGGCATAGCTTTGTTTTTAAAACCTAACAGGAGAATTGGATGCTTAGTTAAAGTTGCCTTTTGGTGGTTGTGTTTGTTGTTTAAGCAAGCTCGGAGCAGCCTCAACTTTTCACAAAAACCTTCACATGTTAAATCCAGGCCTCAGGGCACTGTCTTCCTCCGCATCTTGTGTTTGCTTGGAAAGCATGCACTAATAGGCTACTAGTAGGCTACGACCAGTGCCTAGGACGGGAAGTCCTGGGCTGTCACTCACGTCTCATTTGGCTGAGCTCGATGACACCAGCGAAGGTTAGGTCACCCGGGTCTGGTGCTGTCACGGTTAAGTGCTTGGCTACTGACCAAAAGGCCAGCAGTCTGAATCCACCAGGGGCTTCTTGGATACTCTATGTGGCGGTCCTACCCTGTCCTCTAGGGTCACTGTGAGCTGGAATCGATTCACTGGCAGTGGTGTGATTTCTTTTCTGGTGTCTGCTTTGCCAAGCACCGTGTCCTTCTCCAGGGACTGGTGCCTCCCAATTAAGTGTTCAGAGTGTATAAGCCCCTCCTCGCCGTCCTTGCCTCTAAGGAGCGTGCTGGTCGGCATTCACCCAGGACAAACTTGTTTGAAAAACAAAAGAGAAAGAAATCCCAAACAACAAACGGTTGTTCCGCAGGTCCTCATCCTAGAGGTTTATCACTGTACACCTTGTGTCCCTACAGCACACGCAACACCTGATCCACCCAGTAAATCAGTAAGAAGAGGACAGAAGGAGTAATGCTGTTATTCTGAAGACTGCTTTTTCAAATCAGATTTTATTATGTTTTCAGTGATTCCTTAACTGTTTGTATCATGTGCTAGTGGAAAACACACGTGCCTGGAGCTAAAACCCACAGGCTCTTTGGGAAGTAAGGACTCAGCCAGTGGGTGGCAGTGTTTGTTCGGCTATGACTGCAGCGGCCCCTTGAAGCAAGGGTCCTGGACGAATGTTTCTGCTTTGCAAATTAGCTTGAGCCGGGAAACCCTGGTGGTGTAGTGGGTTAAGTGCTATGTCTGCTAACCAAAAGGTCAGAAGTTCAAATCCGCCAAGCACTGCTTGGAAGCTCCAGGGGCCAGTTCTACCCTGACCTCCAGGGTTGCTATGAGTTGGATCCAACTCAACAGCAGTGGCTTTGTGATGGTCACTAGCTGGACCAGCAAACTCAGGGCACATGACAACAACGAAGACTCAGGTCCTGCCCTTGCAATCTCGTTCTAGACCCATCTGGCAAACCCATTGTGCACACACGGGTTTAATCAACCCTCATGTGCTGATGGCTACTGGGGTTTCATTCCCAGGTCAAACCTCTCTCTTCACTGTCTCAGGAACTCCTCCAGCCCAGGTCCACCGGATGTTGTGGCTGGATACACGCATTCCCACTTGACAGCTCCGGAGATTTAATCTTCTTCTGTATCCTACCCTTTCTGTATCCAGTGTCAGTGGGATTACTACTGTTCGCTTACCAGTAGATTTTCCCAGTGAAAATATCTTTTAAATGTCTGCAAATATTTGTCTCTCCTCCTAAGTTCACATCCAAATTTCTCACCTCTTGAATCTAAGTAAGACTTAGTGACTTGCTTTCAGTAGAAGTGTGTTGTACAAGCAGACTGTGTGACTTCTGACGGGTTAGGAATGGATTGTGTCTTGCAAAACATCGAAGCCTTTACCCTCGGTACCTGTGAACATGGCCTTGTTTGGAAACAGGGTCTTCACAGATGTTTTCAGCTAGAGTGAGGTCCCGCTGGAGCAGGATGGGCACTGATCCTACATGAGCGGTGTCTTATAAAGGAGAAAACACAGAGGGACAGTGAGAAGATGGCCGTGGGAAGATTCACCTGCAAGCCAGTTAACACTTGGAGCTTCGAGAAGCTGTAGGACATGAGGAAGGGTCCTTCCCTAGAGATCACTGACCTTAGACTTCCGGCCTCCAGAAATGTGAGACAATGAATTTCTGTTTTATAAATCACCCAACTGTGGTAGAGTGTTACGGCAGCCCTATGGCCTTGGTGGCACAGTGCTCAAGGGCTTAGTTGCTAATAAAAGGCCAGCAGTCTGAAACATACCAGCTGCTCCTCAGAAACCCTATGGAGCTGTTCTGTCTGTATTATAGGGTTGCTACAAGGTGGGGTCAACTCTCTGACAATGAGTTTTGGATTTGGTTAGGTTACCCATGCAAATCTAGGACACAAGGCAAGATGACACAAAGGATAGCTTTGCCAGGTTCTGCCCTAGGTCACTGGCTGCAGCCGAAACCAGCTGCCAGGCTCTGAGGACACCAAGGCAGCCCCAGGAGGGGCCGATATGGAGAAGAACTGAGGCCACCTGCCAACAGCCAGCACCGACCCACGAGCACACGAGCGAGTGACCTTGGACAGGGCTCCGCCAGCTCCCGTGAAGTCCTTGGTTGACGGTCGCCAGTTGCCATCATGTTGATGCCAACTTATAACAAACCCACGAGCTAGCCTGGTGACAGCTTTGCTACACTCTCCTAAGAGACCTTGAGCCAGAACCACACAGTTAAGCCACCCCCAAGTTCCTGGCCCTCAGAAACTGGGAACAAGCATGTGAGAGCTGTTTTCACTGGGAGCTGCAATTTTCTGTTCATGTCACCCCTTTGGCATTATTACCAAAAACCAAACCAAACCCACTGCTGTCAAATCGGGTCTGATTTGTAGCGACCCTAGAGGTCAGGGTAGAACTGGCCCATGGAGCTTCCAAGGAGGGCCTGGCGGATTTGAACTGCTGACTTTTTGGTTAGCAGACACAGCACTCAACCGACGACACTACCTGGGTTTCCAAGCTGGAGCTAATTTGCAAAGCAGAAACATTCATCACCTACAGTCACTTGTTCACCCTCAAGTATGATTTGCAAATGGAAGGAAACAAATCACCTGATTCCTCCTTCTTAATTCGGGATTTCTGATAATAAGCTAAGTGACTTATATGTGTACTATTTCTCTCCCCTTGCTACAATGCCAGGCCCACAAGGGCACAGATCATCAGCTGTGCTCACTGAGCGTCCCAGGGCCCAGAACACAGTCTGCCCTCCATCAGGGTTCCTTGTAGGAGGAAGCAAACTCATCCAAGTAGCCAGGAAGCTACATGACCTTAAGCTTACTGTTGCCCTGGACCCTCCCCCCAAATAAGTCGCCTTTGAGTGTACGCTGACTGATTGTGACCCTACAGTGCACAGTAGAACTAAACTTTTCTGCCACCCCAAAGACCGGCTGCGGGATCCAAACTGCCAGCCTTCTGCTTATCAGCTGAGCTGTTAACCACTGGGCCACCAGGCTCCCTTGTATTCTTTCAGGTGTAGGGCACTCCCTTGTAATACAAGAAGGAGCTTCTTAAAGGACTGTTACACCAACACCCTAGCACACAGACAGTGCAAGAAAGGGGTACAGCTCCATCTGGAGTTGGGGATTCGGCATAACGTAAGCGGATTGGATCCCTTCTGGACCTGAGCCAAAAACAAGGATCTGCCTTTGAGAAGTCTTCCCTCCATTGCCCCCGCAGCCGAGGAGAGGCAGCCGCTGAGCCGGTCTTGAACCGTTTTATTTTGCACCCGCCGTATTTCAGTGTGGCTGGTAAGTGCTACCAGATTATCTGTCTGTCTTTTGGAAATACAAAATTTACTAACCCCACAGGACTTCTTGCCTATTTTTACGCTCTGAATACTTGTAAGTTCTTGCTTTGGGTGAGAGAGGAGAGGAGAGCACCCCGGGGCCATGGGCACTACAGACAGTGCCATCTGACCGGCGGGTGAGACCAAGCGCACAGCCGCCCCTCATACCATGCGAAGGCCTCCGGTTAATCAAGTGGCTCAGATTAAATAGGACAGCCAAGCAGAGGTCTTAAAGATGGTTTAATGACACTGAGAATACTTCAAAGATTTGTGGTTGCTTCAAAGATTACGTGAAAATCATGTCCTAGCCTGAAGGGAGACAGGTGGTAACGGGGCCCTCGCGCTGTCAAGCAAGGCTTTCAGGAAGGTGGCTTGCCCTGTCACCGCTCCTCAGGCAGTCAACAGTGCCAAACCGAAGCCTGGAGGAACTGAAGAAGACCACCTGTCAGGAGCATGTGGGATGGCTGACTGACCGCCTTCTTCCGGATGAGCAGGTACTCGTTGTTGCAGGACAGCACTGGCTGTCGCTTCTAGGTGGGCCACGCTCACCCCAAAAGCTGAAGGAGCTGTTTCTACCATGGTAGGTGTCATGCACTGAATTGTGTCCCACCCCTAAAACACATGTAATAATTTGGCTGGGCCAAGATTCCCGTATTCTGTGATTGCCCTCCATTCTGTGATTTTCTGATGCTGTGAATCCTAATATCTGCCTGTGGTTAACAGAGTAGATTACGTTAGAGAGGATTAGGGTGGGATTGTAAATTCCTTCCTAAGGTCCCCTCCCTGCTCCACCATGAGGAGAGCTTCCTTGGAGTGTGGCTTGCACCACCCTTATCTTTTCATCCTACAAGAATAAAAGGAAAGGGAAGCAAGCAGAGAGTTGAGAACCTCACACCACCAAGAAAGCAGCACCGGGAGAAGAGTGTGTCCTTCAGATCTGAGGTTCCTGTGCCAAGATGCTCCCCAACCAAAGAGTGATGCAACACAAGGACTTTCCTCCAGAGCAGACAGAGCAAAGCCTTTACCCTGGAGAGACACCCTGACTTTGGACTTGTAGCCTACCGGACTATGTAAGAACAAACACTTCTCTTGTTAAAGGTATTTGCTTTGTGGTATTTCTGTTAGAGCAGCACTGGCTGACTAACACAGGCAGGTCCGAATGCCCCGGCCTTCAGTGGAACGCCTGGTGGCAAGCCCTGCACTCCTGATGAGGGAGAGCACTCAGCTGACGAGCAGAGGTGACCTCTGACAGCTGGGGGCTTTTCCTGATCACTCTTTCATACAGTGTGCACCTTTTTTTTTTTGACATCTTCTATGTGCCCTGGAAATCCTGGTAACAGTGTGGTTAAGTGCCATGGCTGCTAACCAAAAGGCCTGCAGCATCTGTCAAACACTCTTTGGAAACCACAAGGCAGTTCTACTCTGTCCTGTAGTGTTGCCACCAGTTGGAATTAACTTGATAGAAGAGGTTTGGTTTGGTCTGAAGTGGCCCCGAACCCACAGTCATGACGATCACACAGGACTAGGCAGTGTTTTGCTCTGTTTGACCTGGGGTCACCATCAGTCAGAACCTACACCAAGGAGCCTGAGGTCAGCATCACATGGCCGAGCTCTGCGGTCTGCTAGACTAGGAGGTGTCTCAGCTGAGACTTGAAGGACAAGAGACAGTTAGCCAGATTAACAAGCTTGGAATTCATCCGAAGGGGACCTGGGAGCCACCTAACATTTAATCACAGTGGAGATGCAACCACATGTGGCTTCTGTGGACTGAGCAGGTGGGGCGAGGCAGGAGACATGGCCAGGGTTTCCTCCCAGGAGCAGCTAGTGGGATAGAACCACTGACCTTTTAGTTAGCACCCGAGCCCATGACCATTTCTCCACCAGGGCTCCTGCTAGCTCCTCTCAGGGCTCTCTACGTGTGCTGTGCCATCTGTGGGTTTTGACAAACGTATAATAACATCATGTGCGCCATCACCCAATTCTCCGAACAGTTTCCTGGCTGTCCAGGTGCCCTGTGCCACCGGTCCCCCACCCCGCCACCCGGGTTCATGCGCCCTGACGCTGACTCCTGTCGGGGTCTGCGCCATGCCCTCTGCAGGCTGCCTGACAGACAAGGAAGGAGACCCTACACCCGCCAAGGTGTCCATTGTAATTATTTGGAATGAAAACTTTTAGACCATGTGCATTTAAGAAACTACGCTTCTGTGGCTGTTAGACACACATTTTTTGGAGCTTGGGTAAATGTGGACTAGAAGAGGGTTTGTAAGTGAGCTGGAGGCCTGCCACCCACTGCCATCAAGGCCATTCTCAAAACGCCACTGTAGGACAGAGTGAAACTGACCCGCAGAGCTTCCAAGGAGCACCTGGGGATTCACACTGCCAACCTTTCTAACTAGCAGTGGCAGCACGTAGCCGCTACAGCCCCAGGGCTTCGTTAATTCGGTTACACCAGTAGAAAGGCCATTGCTGTGATTTGGCTTCTAGAACAGGGCCCATCACTCTCTGTCTCCTGCAAGAAATAAGTAAGTTTGCAGACTAATCACACACAGTTGCTGAGAGCCTCCCAGCACTGAAACACAGGAAGGGGCTTTACAAGCAGCCCCCTAGTGCCACGTGGGCAGGAGCTCAGGCCTCATGTGGCAGACAACTCCATGGAATACTGCCCCCCCTCACCCTCTGGGCTGGTTAGTCAGGCTGCTGAATCCCGGGGCTGGGGATTAGAGCAGCTTCCAAGGGGCCGCTGGGCAGTGGTCGAGCCTGTAACCTGTTTTATAAGCTGTTTTAAAAGCCCCAGAGCCAAGTCCTAGCCCTCTGACATTTGATACTTTCGCCCCCAGGAAGACTAAATTGGCATCAAGTGAGGACAGGTTTGGTTGCCTGGAAAGACACATGGCCTTTTGTCATGTACTTGACTTTGGTTTTGATGAAACATGAAGGTCTTGACAAGAGCTACTGACCCCTCCCTCTTTGCTACAGTGTCCTCAAAAGCTGCTGATCCATCCCTCATTGGCACAGTGTCTGCAGGTGAAAGGACGGTCTGCAAGCTGGCTCCGTGTTACGTCTTCTGTGGACGAAGGCTCCCAGTGGAAAGGGGGAACATGGTTTCCATTCTCTGTGCAAGTGACTCCTGGGACAGGCCAAGCGTGGATTGACTGTGAAACCCCACTCCTTCACTTGGGGTAGTGTGGTATCCTACTCAGATTCTCCTGACTGAGAAATGTAAGAATTCTATTTGCATTGCTCACTTTTTGAACAGCTGTTTTAAAAGCCCCAAGTCTTAGTCTAAGAGATTATCTGTCAACTGTGTGTGCATCAACAGAGAAGTTCCAGTTTCATCTCCAGTAGCATTTGGCACAAAGGAAACCAGTCCTCAATGACTAGTCACACCAGTCCTCAATGACTGAGCAGAGAAGGCATGGACTTCGAACACCAGTTAGGAAGACTAGTGATTTATTTACAGTTCATATATTGAATAGACCATGGACTGCTGAAAAAACAGACAAATCTGTCTTGGGTGAAATAAAGCCAAAATGATCCTTGGAAGCATCTCTGTGGTCTCAAGTCCTTTCCATTGATTTATCTGTCTCTTTTTGTACCAAGCTGTTTTGACTACTGTGGCAGCGTAATAGGTTCTAAAGTCGTGCAGTGAGAGGCCTCCCAGTATGTTCTTCTTCAGCAGTGCTTTAGTTATCCGGGGCTTCTTCCCTTTCCAAACAAAGTTGATGATTTGTTTCTCCATCTCATTAAAAAATGTCACTGGAATTTGTATTGGGATTGCATTATATAAGTAGATTGCTTTGGGTAAAATAGACATTTTCACAATGTTAATTCTTCCTATCCATGGGCATGATGGATTTCTCCACTTATATAAGTCTCTCAGTTTCTTGTAGTAAGGTCTTGTAGTTCTCTTTGTAGAGGTCTGTTATTTCTCTGGCTAGATTTATTCCTAGGCACTTTATCTTCTTAGGGGTATACTAAATGGAATTGATTTGATGATTTCATTAATAATCTTGTTATTGGTATAAAGGAATCCTACTGATTTACTTACATTTATCTTGTATCCTGAGACTTTGCTGAACTCTTCTATTAGTTTGAGTAGTTTACTTATGGATTCTTTGGGATTCTCTGTGTATACAATCATATCATCTGCATATAGATAGATTTTTACTTCTTTGCCAATGTAGATGCTGTTTATTTCTTGGTGTTGTCTAATTGTTCTGGCTAGAACTTCTAGTACAATGTTGAATAGCAGAGGTGAGAGTGGGCAGCCCTGTCTAATTCCTGTTGTCAGGGAAACTGTTTCAGTGTCTCTCCATTCCAGATGATGTAGGCAGTTGACTTCGTATAAATGGTCCTTACTGCATTGATGAATTTGCTGTCTATTCTTATTTTGCTGAGAGTTTTTAGCATAAGTGGGTGTTGGACTTTATCAAATGCCTTTTCTGCATCAATTGACAAAATCAGGTGATTCTTGTCTTTTGTGGTACTTATGTGGTTGATCACATTAATTGTTTTTCTAATGCTGAATCAGCCTTGCATCCCTGGTATGAATCCAACTTGGTCACAATGAATTCTTGTTTGGATATGTTGTTGTATTCTATGGGCAAGAATTTTGTTGAAGATTTTTGCGTCTGGATTCTTTTCCATTTGTTCCATTTTGTTTTCTTGGCTATTAATTGAAGTTTCTGTGTCTTTGATTTTGTTCTTGATCTGTTTGATTTCAGAGTACTGGTGTTCCATCAGCTCAAACAGCTTGCTTAATTTTTCATTTTGCTCTTCTGCATTTTGTATAAGGTCTAGGAGGACTCGATATATAATCCTTTTGTATTTACCTTCTGATATTTTAAGAAAGGTTTCTTTGTCTGGGAAGTTCTTTGGTTGTTTCTTTTGGGGGCCTTCTGAAGCCATGGGTGATTTCTTCATTACACTTTTATCCAGAGTTTGTTGGTTTGAGGGCATCATGTGTGTCAGTGAAGGCTGGGAGAGATGCTGTGAGGATGGACTGCAGTTGTTTCTCTAGCCTGTATTAAAATGAAAGGTAAAAGGTATCTGACAACTTCCAAAGTCAATCAGGTTTTCAGATGTACAGGTCCCTTTTCCCAGCTGGCAAGGTAAACACTTCTATATCCAACCCCGGGTGTTATAAACTAGTTCAAAATACAGAAGTGCTACTGCCCTGTTGAACTCTGCTGCTGGATCCCAGCTGTAGGTGACACTGTGTAAAACACTGTTTTTCTGCTGGAAAAGTGCTGTCGTCTGGGTAGGCTATGCCTCCCAACCTAGGTATTAGGTCCAACTGAGACCTCTGTATGGATATCTCTGCCTCCTGGATGAAAAAGATGGCGTCCTGCACAAGCCCTCCGCCTGCTTCGGTACAGGCTACTCAATATGGAGGTGGAAAGAGAGGCCAAAGGTACCTAGATGCACAGAGTCCAAAGGTGGGCTCTGAAAATGTGCCAATTTTGCTTGCTGATTCCATCAGCTGTGCATCTGAGATTAGCTGCTAGTTAATTCCCAGCTCCACCTGCCAGCTAAAACAGAGGAAAGAAAAGTTAAAATGGCCAGTTACTTTCCATCAGTGAAAGCCAGCACTCACCAAGAGCAGAGGACAGCAAAAGAGAGGAAGTTCTTTGTTCAGTGGTATGAAGTCCAAATTAACATCCCTATGCCATGTCCTAGGGATCACTAGGTGTCCAGAAGGATTCAATTAATTATCAGTTCAGGTCTTGGTTTCCAGAGGGATTTAAGGAGACGTGTGTTTAGTCCACCATCTTGACTGTGCCTCGGGATGGTTTTTTTTTTTTTTTTGCATTAATGAGGCATACAAAAGTGGATGAAGCCTAGAACTCATCATTTCTGAGGTACAAAAGGCTCAGATTACACACAGGAACAGGCAAGGAGAGGAGGAGAAGAGACCGTGATGTGTCTACAAGCCCAGGATTGCAAGGACTGTTGAGAGTTGGGACAGACCCTCACCCTGAATTCTGACTTTTGACCTCCTGAACTTGAGGTAGTACATTTCTTTCCTGAAAGTCCTCTACTTGTGGTATCTGTTGTTACTGCAGCACCAAGTAATGGACACACATGGTGTCCCCTCTGCGCTAACAGGGCTGTGAAGGTGCACGCTTTTAGCAGAGTGTCCTCCAGCTCCCCAGGACCTCCCTCTGAGCTGAGCTACCCTTTTTTCAAGGTGTATTTGAGGGTATACACTGAATATTTTCAGACAAAACGCAGGGCTAGGCCTTATGTAACTCATGGGCAGCAGCCCACATGATGGCTGTTGTCTGTTCACGGAGTGACAGGAATGTTCCCCAGATCACCACCTGACACGGAACTCTAGATCTGTACCATTAAATGCACAAAGTTGCTTTTCTTGTTAGATGCCACTGAGTCAGTTCTAAGTCATGGTGACCGTACATACAACAGAACAAAACTACCTGGCTCTGTGCCATCCTCACAGCCTTTGTTAGTCTGAGCCCATTGTTGCAACCACTATGTCAATTCATCTTATTAAAAGTCTTCCTTTCTTTGCCTGACTCTACCCAGTATGATGTCTTTCCCAAGGAGCTGGTCTCTCCTAATTACACGTTCCAAGCATAGAAGTGGAACTTCAGACCCCAACCACAAAAAGACAAAACCTGAAGTGTCGGTGGGTTACTGTCACTGCAACATCACTGGGTGACTTCGGTCGCCCACCTCTGCCCTGTCCTCTTAGACCTGGTGGAATCTTTCTCTTCTCTTCATAGTTCGTGGGAAGGCCCTGTTATGCTAGTGAATCCTTCCCCTACAGGTTGAGGGTTTTGTCAAGGTGGCTATCAGCGTGTTCACTCTGGAGCAGGTAATGCCATCCAGGTCACGACTGCTCCCATTGGTCTCCAAGATATCGAGGTGCTGTGCGAGTGTGTGTCAGATCACTGGGACTGGAACCATGCAGTCTTGTCTGCACTGAGGTTCACTGTCAGCTGACAGTGGAGCTGAGCAGCAGGGCGTTCTGGAGCCTTGGTCACCATCCCATCAGCTACTCTTGCCCTGCTCCTGATAGTTTTCTTTTCTTCCTGTGTGGTACTTCTTCAAAACCTTAGCTCAATGTCTCCTAGGCTCCATTCGACCAGATGGAACCTCTTCTGGGCATCCAGTGAAAGGGACACAGTTGTGCTCAGACGCCTCAGCATCTACCCTTCCCGCCTGTCTCTGCTGTGCTCTGTTCCCTCCTCTGTTGCTACCCTGAAGTCAGTCCAACTTGTCGTGACCCCACACACAACAAAAGGAAACACTGCCTGGCCCAGCACCAGTCCTGTGATTTGTCACTCAGCAGACCATATGATCTAGAGGGTTTTCACTCATGGACCGGTTTCTGGAAGTAGATCCTCACTCCTTTCTTCCGCATGTCTCTTAGTTGGGAAGCTCCACTGAAACCTACCCACCATCATAGAAATTTGAGATTCCACTCGCTGATGGGTGGTGGCTGCACACGGGGAGCACTGGCCAGGAATCGAACCGAGTCTCCCTTACGCAAGGGGAGAATTCTGCCACTGAGCCACCACTGCCCCTGATGACTGGACTCTCAGCTTGGCTGGAGGAATGAGGACCTGTTTGTCTCTATCCAGACTGTCTTTTGACTGCTATGTTGACAGCTGAAGGATTGGGCTTATCAACTACTGCATGACTATGGTGAGTTATTTTGAGTTACAAGATGTTTTTAAAAATCTCTTGAGTCCAGCCCTACAACTCTACCTTAACCTGGTAACTGTGTTTCTGGTGTTCCATTGTTGTTGTAGGGTGACATCGAGTCTATTCTCACTCATGGAAACCCCATGTGACACAGTAGAGCTGCTCCACAGGGTTTCCCAGGCTGTACCCTTTATGGAGTAGATCACCAGGTCTTTCTCCTCACAAAACCCGTGGATGGGTTTGCATAGTCAACCTTTTCCAGTTAGCAGCACTGTGTCACCAGGCTCCTGGATGTCCCTTGAGTGTTGTGAATACATGTGATAAGAGAGATTTTTTTTTTCTTTCTTTTTAGGCCATGCTGGGCCTAAGAACAGAGCTCTCTGCCACATGCATGTGCACATCCTTCTTAATTATGGGTTCTGATTGTCCTTTTGAGGGTATATCCCCCTCACCTTGCAGGGAGGACTGAGGATTTACAAATTAAAAGCAGTCAATTCTTCCAAGGGAAGTGGTAGTCTATGCTATAATCTCCAAGACGCTTGAACACATTAGTGATTTTTTTCTTAACACCTTAATCCATCCATCAAGACTTGAACTTGAAAAGGCAGTGGAGCATATGTTAATTGCTGTATCTAAAATCTGCCTTCAAATGAGAATAAAGCAGGTAACTAGTTTAATGAACACACCAGGTAATCTTCTCATTGTTCTACCTATTATCAAAACCCTATACTTTTCCTCTTAATATCACTCAAACATGAAAGATACTAAAATTTCTCCCAACTTATGCTAGTTGGCTAGCATTCCATAGACTCAAAAGTAAAGCATAATTATTTCATGGAAAAGCTCATGCAGATTGAACTGAAAATCAAAGCTTGCCCAGATAGAAATGGCTCAAGCCCTGTCATTAGTGGGACAGGGACATTTAGCCCACCCTGTGTGATCAGGGCATGGCTCCTTTTAGGCACTGCTGTGGCATAGGTCCTTGAAAGAGCTGGTGAGGGGAAACCAGACCTAACACTCCTTGCTTTAACCCTTTTCCATAAACAGAGAAGTTCCTGGGTAGTGAAAACACTAATGCATTTGGCTGAAAACTGCAAGGTTGGAGGTTCAGATCCACTCAGGGGAGCCTCAGAAGAAAGGCTTGATGATTTATTACTGGAAAATCACCACTGAAAACCCAGTGGAGCACAGTTTTGCTCCAACACTCATGGGAATGCCAGGAGTCAGAAGCGGCAGAATGACAATTGTTTTTGGTTTGGCTTTTTTCCCTTTGAGTGCAAATAGAATATGCTTAATGCTTCCAAGTATAATTCAGTGACACAGAAACAATCATCTTATCATGAAGGTTATGAAGTCTCCTCAATACTTACGTGGAGGAAGTGTCTCCGATCTGTAGGATTTCAAGCATCACATAGACTTCATCAGATCCTCTACAGATACTTGAGATGTAACTGTCCTCAAAGGCACCAAGTGACAGGCACCTCACCTGTGGTAGCCACCAGCACCCTCACCACTGCTGGGGCATTGGGAGGAAAGGGAGCAGGGCTGAGACCAAGCAGATGGGCCAGAAGGAACAGAGGTTGTGTCTCAGAGCCTGGTCAATACAGGGGATTTCTGGGGTGGTCAAGATTCTAGGAGGGGACTGGAAGCAGGTTGCCACCAGAAAGCATTCTGGGTAAATTTCCTAAAGGGATGTCAAAGAAAGGAATTAGGATTTCCAAGTTTCTAGTAATTTGCTTTGATGACTCTTTATTTTTTCTTAATCTTTTGAACCTGAATTCCTATAAATGAATTCCCCCAGTTGTAGAAGTGTTGTCATTACTTGTCATTGGGACAGCTGTGACTCATGGCTTCTTTGTGTACAACAGGAGGATGTTACAGAAGAGTTGACATTTTGAGGGTCTTGTCTTATTGTTTCAGACTTAAGGGAGGATTTAACCATGTGAGGTCTGACAATTAAGTCTGCAAACTTAATTGTTCTGAGTGCTACATACCTCATTGCTAAATATCACTAACGTCACTTTAAAGGAAGTCTCCTTGGGAAGTTGCACACCAATATCGGTGCCTGGTCCACCCTTCAAAGCAATTTTGGAACTCTTTCTGGAATGGCCATCGTGCACAGTGGGAAGGTAGCAAGTTCATGAACTTGATTGTATAGTTGTCTGTGAAGGAGTTTTTAGTCAGTCAGCAACTGTTTTGGGACACTCTCTCTACTCACCTGATCTGGCCCCCGATGACTGTTTTCTTTACCTGAAGACAAAGGGAATACCGAAAGGAAGGCATTTTGATGAGATTCAGGACATCAACGGGAATTCCACGACAGTTCTGATGGCCATTCCATAAACAATCCAGAGGGTTTTTGTAAAGATGATCCATGGGCTTCAGCACACCAGTGATCATGAATTCGGTGCAGGATCCTGCAAGTGTCGTCCTGCTGTGTCGGGGGTGGGGTGGGGTGGGGTGGGGTGCCACCATGAGTCAGGACCAAGGACAGCAACTTCTGCATTTTTTTTTTTTTCAAAAATAACATGACGCTTCTGCATTTGCCAGCTGTGCCCTCTCCTCTGAGGCACCCTCACAAGTGCCACTGTGCCGGTCCTCTTTCACACGCTGCTGTAAAGAAATTCAGAATAGCCCACTTAACTAAAACTCTTGGAGGAAGAAAGATAGGCAGGAAAACAATTGCAAAGGGGAGTGCTACCTGTGTAAAAATGTGGAAACAACATCTCTGTCTCTACCCATCTATCTGTCCGTCTGCCTGTTTCTCTGCTTGCCTTTCTGTTTCCCAGTCTGTCTGTATATCTACCTAGCCAGGACCTTGGATGGATTGCCAAGAGGAGGTGCTGATTTTCCCTGTTCCTTAAACATGTCAGAATGCCAAAGGGGACAATTAGGATGGTGGGACACGAAACGACTACTAGGAAATGCCTAAACATAAGGAATGCTCAGATTCTGCTCAACAGAGACACTGAGTACAGGTGTGGCCAAAGAGGGTCCAGGATCAGTTTCATGAACTGACTCGTATCCCCACCCAAAATATGTGTAGCCATGTGCCTGAGCCATGATTCCTGATATTTTATGTGTCCTCCATTTTGCGATTTTCCTATGCTGTATGTTAAAGGATTAGGATGGGACTGTAAAGCTCTTCATAAGATCACCTTCCTGCTCCACTGTAAACGGAGTTTCCCTGGAGTATGGCTTGCACCACTCTTAATCCTTTCATCCTACAAGAGATAAAAGGAAACAGAAGCCAGCAGAGAATTTGGAAACTCACACCATCAAGAAAGCAGCACTGGGAGAAGAGCGTGTCCTTCAGACCTGAGTTTCCTGTGTCAAGATTCTCCCTGGACAAAGACTGATGCAATACCGGACTTTGCTCCAGAGCTGGCAGTGGGGAAAGCCTTCCTGAATTTGGACTTGTAGCCTACTGGACTGTGTAAGAAAACTTTCCTTTGTTTAAAGCCATCCACTCTGTGGTATTTCTGTTAGAGAAGCACTGGATGATTAACGTAGTCAGTTACATCTCTTCACGGATTCTTTCATGGCTCATGGACTTCCACATCATCAGCAGAAATGTTTGCAGAAGGCTCACATTGCAGGGCCTCCACTACACGAGACAGTAAAACCACTTGCTGTCAAGTGGGTTCCCAGAATTTTTCTCCACATGCACCAAGTCGACCCAACTGCATGTGTGTCAGACGGAAGCTGTGCCCCATGGGCTTCTCAGTGGCTGATTTTTAAGAAAATCATGGGACCTTTCTTATTAAGCATCCCGGGGGACTCGAAAACAGCCAGAGTTGTGGTCAGCAGCCATTGTATGTCAACTGTCCCCACCATCTGAGGATTCCATGAGGAGTAAAGATGTGGTTATTTCCCTGTTACCTTTCTGGAAGTTCTAGAACAATCATAAAAGCAGTGGAAACTTCAAACCATCATACAGCTAGGGCTTTCCAGTCCAATTCTCTCCTCAGAGGTGCCAGAGGTGGCACACAGCGGTTTGGTGATCTCAGGCTATCCTGTAAATAGGAGGGTGAGGACTCACACACGTGAGGACTCCTGGCTCCTGAGGTGTTTGTATTTTCCCAGTAAATGGGTGTGAAGCAGTGACACACTCCTGGTGCTGTCTGTCAGCATCTGAAGAGCAATCCCAGAGACCAGGGCCATTCTGAATGTCTGCAGGCAGGGCTGGGCTTCACGTACCTGAGACCCCTGTACTGAGTGACCTCGCTCCCGGCGATCTCTGAGCACTTAGTAATAAGTCAAACATGACACAACAGTTGGTTTTTTCATTCATGCTTGAAAGGAATTTCACTTTTCTCCTTGCCCCATGTTCTTCTGGAGCCATGTAGCTGTTAGGGATTAGGATACAATTTACAGTGAAAAACTTACTCTATTCCATGTCATATCGTTCAGACACCAAGGATCTCTTACCACGTTCACCACCTGTCTGCCTGTGTGTCACTGTGGTGCTGGAAGCTATTTCAAATCTCAGCAGGGTCACCCATGATGTACACAGCTCAGTAGAGTTTCCAGACTAAGACAGACCAGCAAGAAAGGCCTGGTGAATTACTGCTGAAAATTCATCAATGAAAACCACATGGATCACGAGAGAGCACTGTCTGATAAGCAGTGCTGGAAGATGAACCCCTGGGCTGGATGGTTCAGAACGCACAGCACTTACAGCCATGGGCTCGGCCACACCAGTGAGGCGGAAGTCAGCACGGGACCGGGCAGCAACATCTCCTCCTGTTGTACAGGGGGTCGCCCGACAGGCACCAGCTTGACCATGACTTACAGCGACAGTCTGGGCGCCTAAGTGTGACTATCAAACAATATTCTTAATATCACACACAAGTAAAATTTGCTTAGGATCAGTCAAAAGCAACTGCAGCAGTGTGTTGACGGAGGATCTGCCAGAAATTCAAGTTGGCTTCAGAAGAAGACACAGAAACAGGGATATTGTTGCTGACGTCAGGTGGATCTTGGCTGAAAGCAGAGAATACTAGAAAGATGTTTACCTGTGTTTCATTGACTATGCAATTTTTACCTGTGTTTGACTAGACAAATTGTGGATAATGTTGTGGAGAATGAAAATTACAGAGCACTTACTTGTGCTCATGAGGAATTGGTCAATAGATCAAGAGGCAGCTGTTCAAACAGAACAAGGGGACACTGCAGGGTCTAAAGTCAGGACAGGTGTGCGTTAGGGTCGTAGCCTTCATCACACCTTCTCAGTCTGGATGCTGATGAAATAATCCCAGGAGCTGGGCTATGAGGAAGAACAAGGCATCAGGACTGGAGGAAGACTCATTGACATCCTGTGTTATGCAGATGATACAACCCTTCTTGCTGAAAGTCAACAAGGTTTAAAACGCTCACTGGTGAAGACTGAAGACCACAGGCTTAGTATGAGCTGTACTTCAACACCAAGAAAACAAAAATCCTGACAGCTGGACCACCAAGCAATTATCAGTAAATGGTAAAGGACTGAGGTTGTCAAGGATTTCATTTTACTTGATTCTACAATCAATACCCAAGGAAGCAGCAGTCAAGAAATTAAAAAGACACATTGCATTGGGAAAATCTGCTGCAAAGGACATCTTTAAAGTGCTGAATATTAAAAATGCCACCTTGAAGACTAAGGCACACCTGACTTAAGTCATGGTATTTTCAGTTGCATCATATGCACGCAAAAGCTGGAAAATGAACAAGGAAGACAGAAGAATTGATACTTTTGAACTGTGGTATTAGAGAATATTGGATTATACCGTGGACTGCCGAAAAGAGCAAACAGATCTGCTCTGGAAGAAGTACAGCTATAGCACTCCTCAGAAACAAGGATGGCAAGACTGCGTCCTGCATAGTCTGGACGTGTTGTCAGGGGAATCATTCCCTGGAGAAGGACACCATGCTTGGTGGAGGCCTAGCAAAAAAGAAGCTGGTTCTCAACAAGACGGACTGACAGAGGCTTCCACAAAGGGCTTGCTCCTAGCAGCAATGGGGACATGGTGCAAACCCGGGCAGTGTTTCGTTCTGCTGCGCATAGGGTCGTTATGAGTAGGCACCTAACAGCGACAACAAGTGTGAATATTTACTTGGGTCTCAGGAGCATATTAGCAGCGAGGGCAGGTCTTTCATGAGGGCCGCCACACAAGGATTCCTTTTTAGTGGTTGGGAGAAGCAGTTAAAACCCATATGAAACCAGGAGTGCCAGGGCCACCAGAAAAAGGGAGGAAGGGAAGGAGGGAGAGAAGGAGGAATGAAAAGAGGGAGGGAGCAGAAAAACTGGCCCTCAGAGCCTGGGGAGGCGTCAGCGTTGCCAGTACCCTGAAGTGGGACTTCCAGCCTCCAGATCCGTGAAGCAACAGATTTCTGAGCTTATAAGTTGCTCCCCTCAGGGCACAGGGTCCAGAACTGTCATCAGAGTCTCACAGGTCTGAAGACAGACTGGCAACTGTTGCCCCATGGTTTCCTGGAGGCCCAGGAAACGTGTCCACCTGTTGGGTATGTGCAAATTTCTTAGATGCCGTGTCTTCTGTCTGCAAAAAGCTTAAAAAGGAGGCATTTGCTGAGAACCTCCTGGACTGTGAGTCCTGTGATAGGAATTTGCATGTAAGTCATCTTGGTCAGTCCTGACGTCTGCTGTGAGGGGAGTAACCTCAACCACACGTTACAGACACAGGGGCATCCCAGGTCAAACATCTCCTAAGGGAGAAAGTAACGATCTGGATCCCAGTTTGCTGACCTTTTCTTTGTTTGTGTTGTTGTGTAACAGATGCTGAATTGCTGACAGATGGAAATACCTAATGACATCATGGGAAATTTTTAATAAAACTTTACTGCTAATTCTTTAGTTTAAAAATATAATTTATTTACTGAACTGTTTAGCCTGATTTTAAATGGACCATTTTCTTGGTATCACTCCGTAATATGAGCCTTCTCTCAACTCAGAACAAATGCTAAGCTCCTTAAGTTTCTGTAACATGTACTTAGGATTTTGACTGTTCAAAGGCATTCTTTCTGCTTAGACAAGGTGTGTTATCGTGGAGACTTTAAGCTCCATGGCTCCTTCTTCCCTGAGACCCCGAGGGCATGAGGCGACTTGGAAGGTGTTACAGGTGAGGTCGCCTGCTGCCAATGTCAACAACCAACAGGCTGATGCCAGCTCAGTGGTGACCCTCACTTCCTTAGAAGCTGTCCCACGTTACAGCCAGCAAGGCAGCCAGGAGATTAGCTTATGTGGTTACAGGCAAGTTGTTAGGTTGTTGAAATATATATATATGTATATATTTGGCTTCCTATTGTAGCATTGTACAAAGAACAACCCAACTTTTTACCAGAAAAAAAGCCCCAGACTAAGAAGCCAGTTGCCGGCCCCTCCCACTAACAGCTCACAGACTTCACCAGGGACAATCTGCTGCTCCATCCCTGCCTGTGCAAACATGTCAGAACTTTCCACCACCCAGGAAAGCACTTGCCCAGTAATTCTGAAGGCCTCACCCAAACATTCAAAACTAATGAGATTCTAGAAAGGTAAGGCAGGCATCACATTTGTGAAACAGGAAACGCAGAGGCCTGCTGGGATGGGGGACTCCCTAGTGCCACCCTCCAGTGAACAACAGGGCCAGGGAGACAAGGGTCCTGTGACTGCACTTTGTCACAGCCCAACTACCCTTCTGCCTTTCCTGGGCGAACTTTAAGCAGTACAGTGTACTGATCAAGATTTCCTGGGCCTTCCAGCCAGCTCGTCAGAGAAGACCCCACCTAAGTGCGGACATTCTCTCAGCCTAGACTTGTGTCCCCCAGATTTTTTTAATATAAAAATGGGGTGTCTAAGAGATTACAAATCTATCTGAAATTGGAGTTTATGCCTTAATAGGATTCACAGTTGCAGTCTATCAGCATGTGTTTAGGGTTAAAGGATGTGTTAAGCCAATAGACAGACCAGCTGCACGTGAGTCTGACTCCTCTCATGGCCACCTCATGTTTGTCGGAACAGACTTGGGCTCCATCAAGTTTCTGGGGCTGATTTTTTGGAAATGAACCACTGGGGCTTTCTTGTGAGGAGCCTCTAGGTGGACTCCAGCTGCCTACCTTTGGTGTTCATATCTGAGTACTGGCTTAGCTACCAGGAGGACTCAGAGAGGGGGCCATTGGTGGAGCTGGACTGACCTCTGGGAATTTAAGTCTAGATTCGTCCTTCAGATAAAACATGGTGGTTGCTGTGGTACCTCGGTGACGGTTTCTCTGCATTGCAGTGGACACGGGTGGCTTCTAGACATGATTTACTCTTTGTTTCGGGAAATCCCCTCTCCCTTCACCTTGGCTTGCTGTCTTCACTGGAATAGGTCCCTCTCCCAGCTCTAGGGAGCGTGCATCCAGCCAGGATCCTGGAACCTCGGAGCCAGTGTTTGCTTCAGGTTGTGAGTATATCCTGATCAAGCTGATCAGAGACAAGACTGAGTCCTGGAACTTCCATCCTTGCCACATGGGGAGAGGTTCTCTCTGCTCCCTTGAACAGAAAGAAGTCCAAGGGACACAAAATCTAGGACAGACTGTCTTTGATGGTTGAGGACACAGAGAAGACAAGTGAGGGCGAGAGACACCAGGAGCAGATCTTACAACAGCCTCTCTCCCCAGTGGGTCTGAAACCAGTCTCCTCAGGAACTGGCATCAGCTTTTTTATACTTAGCAACTCTGCGTCCTAACAGATGAAGTGAAGTCAAAAAGGAGTTAATAATGCACAAAGGACAGTCTGAATAGATCTTGAGAGAAGAGCCCATGAATGTTGAAAGGCTTGAGGGTGTCAAGGATTTCATTTTACCTGGTTCCACAATAAACACTCACGGAAGGAGCAGTCAAGAAATTAGAAGATGCATTACAATGGGAAAATAAGCTGCAGAGGACCTCTTTAAATAACTGAAAAGGGAAGATGTCACCTTGAAGACCCAAGTGCGCCTGACCTAGATCATGATTTTTTCAATCACATCGTGTGCATGTGAAAGCTAGACAACAAATAAGGAAGACAGAAGAGTTGATGCCTTTGAATTGTGGTGTTGGAGAAGAATATTGAACATCCCATGGACCACCAAAAGAACAAACAGATCTGTTCTGGAAAAAATACAACCAGAGTGCTCCTTGGAAACAAGGATGAAGAGAGTGCATCTTACATACTTTGTACATGTTGTCAGGAGGGATCAACCCCCAGAGAAGGGCATCCCCCTTGGTAGAGGATCGGTGAGAGAGAAGAAGACCCTCCAGGAGGTGGATTGACACAGCGGCTGCAACAACGGCCTGGAGCATAAAAATGACTGTGGGCGCGGTGTAGGACGTACGTAGCTTCAAAACGACTTGGAACCAACTTGCCAACACCTAACAACAACAACTGATATGAAAACTTGTGGATATAATGCAGGACAGGGAAACAATGATTGTGTTTTTCAGTCACCTTAGGAATTCTTGTTGCACAGTAGTGAAGAGAATGAGCTCAGGGCGAGCTCTCAGCCCCAAATCCAGCTCAATACTCAGCTTCTCTGTTCCTCAGTTTCTTTATCTGTAACCCTGAGACAATAATAACGGTCTCTGGCTGTCATGAGAGTGATACAATGTCAAACCCACACACTGCTGACGCCGGCCAGCAGAGCCAGCACTCTAATGGCACGACTGCTGTCTGTCACCATGGGGTTGGTTCTGACTCACAGTGACCTCACATACAATGGGAGCCAATGGGCCCAGGGTGTGTTATCATTTCTGTAATTGTCCTGTATTCAGTGAGAAGAGTTTATTTTTACTTATTTTTGAGAAACTTTCTACCTCCTTCAACAGTGATGAAGTTGCTGCTGAAAATATCTTTGGTCCCCCTCGTTGGGGGCTGCCTTCTGGGCCAGTTTACGAGCTGCCTTAGAAAGCTGGACCTGTTCCTGTGACTCTCTCCCGGTCCTGGAACACAGATAACGCTACTGACTTGATCGGCCCCTCGTTTGTCAGCTTTGGTCCACATCAACTTGTGGCTGTTCTTCAACAATCAAACCAACTTGTGAAAATGGAGATTTATTATTGCTGAGGATATTTAAAGAATTCGCAGCAGGCTTTAATGCCAACTCCACACAAAGCAACCCCAAACAACCAGCCAGTGGCCAAGTAGTCTATTCCAGCTCATGGGGACCCCATGGCAGGCAGAGCAGAACTGTGCCCCATACATTTTCATTGTCACCTCTAGACACATTGAAATAATCTAGATCCCCTCAGGGTGACCATTTCTGAAGAACAAGCCTCGAGAAGATGTTGCAGTTTTATTATTTTCATCAAAAAGTTAATATTTTTGTCCTCCCCTTCTGAAGGCAACGCCACATTCCGTCGTGAACTGCATCAGTTGTGAGCACAGTCTGTAACGGAAGGGCAGTACAGTCAGTGTGTTAGCCCGCGGTACTTCAAGCATCTTACTGGTGTCTAGCATTTCACATCTCTGTGACTCTGTGCCACGGAGTTCTATGTCGACTACATTCCTTGACTGTCTGCTCTTGGGGCACAGGGAAGCACAAGTGCACACAGCAACCAAAGAGGTTTCCTGAACCCCTCGGTTACCTCCAATCAAATCTTATTGGGAGATATTTCAGTACAAACTGTGAGCTCCTTCATTGTGAGGTCTGAAAGCTCTCGTGATTCTGTTACATAAAGCCCCAAGCTGATTAGTTTTATTGTCCCTTTGATAACATGAACTCCGTTAACTGCCTCTCTGTTCATTGTATCCTGGCTTTTGTCCTCTAAGGCTGAGCATAAACCATGATGCATCACTCCACCTGTCCAGCTCTCTTCTTTTCAGAGAATATATAGTGATTAAGGCCTTAGCATAGGAGACTGCCTCCTGATAGAAAGGGTCATTTTGCTTTGAAATTGTTAACTTGAGTTTTAATCCCAAGAAAGTTCCCTCATAGCTCATTTAAATAGGCATCAGGTGCGGTTAGAGATGCTGTCGGACGGTTCGGGTCTGGCTGGGTGAGCTTGAGAGAGCAGAGAGAACTTAGCCCCTGTGGATGGAGCAGGATACATGGACAGGCACGGAGAGAGGCGCAGGGGAGCCGGAGGGAAGAGGGAAAGACTAAGTGAAGGCACAGAAGAAAGATTCCTGGGGTCAGGCAAGGAAAATCATGGCACCTGCCCAATAAGTAGCTGTGACTATTTGCTGAACAAGTAAGTAGAAACACCACAAAGGGCTCGATGGTGACAGCACCCAAAGCTTCGCAGTGTGAGTAAGAATAACGTAAAACGATGCACCTGGAACTTAATAGCTGTCCTTGATTTGAGTCAAAAACTCTGCACTGTTAACCAGGCTCCACTTTGAGTGGTTCTTGACTTGACTGAAGCATCTGCCCCCGTGATCCTGAGAACTCAGCCTGAGACTTCCCTGAACACTCCCAGCAAACAGGGGAAGGCTGTGTTAGTTATGACACTGGTGGTCTCCCGCTGCCCGGCTGTGATTCACAGACGGTGAGAGAAGACTACCGGTCAGCGGCTGCAGGCTCCTCCTCCCCGTTTGGCTACAGGTAAGCTGTCACTCTTCCTCGCCCATCTGACCACATCAGAGGCTCACCTCTCTCTCACAAGTGGAAGCACCTCTTAGATTCCTCTTTGCTCTATGTTTCTCCAGTGCTCGAACTGTATTCCCCTCAACATCTCTCTTTGTTCTTGCTTTAACAGACGCGTTCTAACTCTTTGGCCAATGTAAACTCTTGTCGTTAGGTATTGTTGAGTCTGTTCGAACTCGGAGACCTTATGCGCAACAGAAGGAAACCCTGCCTGGTCCTGGACCACGCCCACAATCGTTTTCATGCTCGAGCCCCTTGTTACAACCACTGTTTCAGTCCGTCTCATTGAGGGCCGTCCTCTTTATCACTGACCATCTACTTTACCAAACATGATGTCCTCCTCCAGGGACTGATCCCTCCTGACAACATATCCGAAGTGTGTAAGACACAATCTCACCATCTTTGCTCCCAAGGAGTATTCTGGTTGTACTTCTTCCAGAACAGATCTGTTGGTTCTTTTGGCAGTCATGGTATATTCAACATTCTTCCCCAACACCAGGATTTAAAAGCATCAATTCTTCTTTTGTCTTCATTATGCTTGTCCAGCTTTCACATGCAGATGATGTGATTTACAATACCATGGCCTGGGTCTGGTGGACCTTAGTCTTCAAGGTGACACCTTCCCTCTTCAACAACTTAAAGAGGTCCTTTGCAGCAGATTTTCCCAATGCAGTGTATCCTTTGATTTTCTGACTGCTGTTTCCGTGGGCAACCATCCTTGACAACGCTGACCTTTTCTCTCTTTATCATGATGTTGCTTCCTGGTCCATTTGTGAGGATTTTCGTTTTCTTCATGCTGTGGTGTAATCCATACTGAGGCTGTGGTCTTTGATCTTCATCAGTCAGTGCTTCAAATCCTCTTCAGTTTCAGCAAGCAAGGTAGTGTCATCTGCATACCTCAGGTTGCTTCATTCTTCTTCATATAGTTCAGTTCCTAAGATTATTTGCTTGCCATACTGACTGAAAATGTATGGCAAAAGACACAGTCCTGACACACACCTTACCTGACTTCTAAACATGCAGTGTCCCTTTGTTCTGTTTGAATGATTGCTTCTTGACCCATGTACAGATTCCTCAGGAGCACAATTAAGTGTTCTGAAATTCCTGTTTTCCACAATGTTTTCCATAATTCATTGTGATCCACACAGTCAAATGTCTTTGCATAGTCAGTAAGACAGAGGTGGACGTCTTGCCGGTACTGTCTGCTTTTAGCCAGGAACCATCTGACATCAGTCACGATGTTCCTGGTTTCACATCACCTTCTGAATCCATCCTGAATTTCTGTAAGTTCACTGTCTATGTACAGCTGTAACCACCCTTGAATGCTCTTTAGCAAAATTTTACTTTCATGTGATATTAATGATATTGTACATTAATTTCCACATGCAGTTGAATCCCCTTTCTTGGGAATAAGCATAAACATGGGTCTCTTCCAATAGGTTGGCCCGGTAGCTGTTCTCCAAATTTCTTGGCATAGACGAGTGAGCCCTTCCAGCACTGCACCCATTAGTTGAAACATCTCAGTTGACACTCCATCAACTCCTGCAGCCTTGGTTTGCACCAATGCCTTCAGTGCAGCTTGAACTTCTTCCTTCAGTACCATCAGTTTCTGAAATGAGTGGCTATCAATCAGCTCCTCTTGGTATAATGACTCTGTATCCCTTCCATCTTCTTCTGATGCCTGCTCAGTCACTTAGTATCTTCCCTGTAGAGTCCTTCGCTACTGCAGCTTGAAGCTTGGGTATTTTCTTCATTTTTTTCAGCTTCGGAAGTGCAGAGTGCGTTCTTACACTTCGGTTTCCCCCGCCAGCTCTTTGCCCGTGTCACTGGAATTGTTTCCTGTAATTGTTCTTTGAAAGCTTCTGTTCAGTTCTTTAACTTCATCATGTCTTCCTTTTGGTTTAGCTGCTCAGTGTTCAAGAGCAAGTTTCAGAATCTCTTCTGACATCCAGTTTGGTCTCTTCTTTCTTTTCTGTCTTTTTATTTTATTGTGATTGAATGAAAATATACACTCCCATATAAATTCGCATGCTCACCTATATGCTGCTCCCACTGCTCTCCCTGCCCAGTGACAGCACATGCATCCTCTCTGCTCCATACATGTCCTATCCTCCCAACAGTCTCCTACCCTCTCCTCTCCACCCACTCCCCTTCCTCCAGCAAGAGGTCAGCAGGATGACATCCTATAGATGCACAGAACCATAAAATTCCCAGATGATATGTTCACTGAGTTGCCAAGTCCAATCCATTGCTGCCTGAAAAGTTGACCTTCCTTATAATTTATGGACAAGGACAGCATCAGGGCCAGAGGCCATGCTCCCAGGGGAACCCCGAAGCCCCCGGACCATCAACTTTGGTCTTTCATCGGAGATCTCAGGGTGTACCACAATTTATTCTCTTGTTGCCGGTGAGACTCAACTTTGTGAGCTCCATCGTGGCACCATCCAGTTCTTCTGGTCACGAGTTGATGCAGAGACCCACTCACGTGTGTCTCTCTGTCTTGTGGGTTCTTTTTTTCCCATGTCGTTCTTGTCCTCTGTGATCGTCCATTCCTGTTGAGTTGGGACCATTTGCTGTACCCTCAGATGGCAGCTTGGCAGCTTTTAAGACCCCAGATGCCACTCACCAATGTGGGATGCAGAAAGTCCTCATTAGCAAAATGCTAGCTGTGCCAATTGGCCTTGATTTCGTCTAAGGGCATGGTCTCTGGCCCCCCACCCCAGCTAGTCTGTCCTTGCAATATTGGGTTAAGATGTGAGGAGTACTTAAATTGTGTTGATCTTCTTTCTAATGTGTGCTGTCACTGATTTCACCGAACCAAATTTCTATTAACTATCTAATCTAAACCCTCCCCCGCAACCTTACCTCACCCCCCCACCCCTCCCTCCCTCCCCACCCTTGCAGCTGTCGGAGTCTTTTCTTCTATGCATGAGTCTGTTTTTAAGTTCTTATCATAGGGGTCTCATACAATATTTGTCCTTTTGTTGCTGTCTTTCCTGTCTTTAATGACCTCTTGTTTTCTTTATGGATGGTATCTGTGGATGTCACTCCATAATTCATCTGGTCTATGATCATTAGTGTTCAACATATCAGTCTGTTCTTGAGATAGTCTCTGAACTCAGGTAGGATATATTAAAGGTCATACTTCAGCTCTTACGTACTCATTCTAATTTCCTTCAGTTTCAACTTGAACCTGTGTATGAGCAATTTACAGTCTGTGCCACAGTCAACATCTGGTCTTATTCTGATAGCTAATGTTGAGCTTTTCCATTGTCTTTTTCCACAAATGTAGTCAATTTGATTCCCGTGTATTCCATCTGGCAAAGTTCATGTGTATAGTTGCTGTTTGTGTTGGTGAAAAAAAGTATTCGCCATGAAGAAGTTGTTGGTCTTGCAAAATTCTATCATGCAATCTCTGCCATCATTTCTATCACCAAGGCCATATTCTCCAAATAAAGAGTCTTTTCCTTCATTTCCAACTTCTGTGTTCCAGTCACCATAATCATCAATGCATCTAGATTGCATGTTTGTTCAACTTCAGACTGCAGAAGCTGGCAAAAATCTTCAATTTCTTCATCTTTGGCCTTAGTGATTGGTGCTTCAATTTGAATAACAGTACCAATTGGCCTTCCTTGTAGGCATGTGGGTATTATCCTATTACTGACAGCATTGTAGTTCAGGACAGAGCTTAACATGTTCTTTTTGATGATGAATGTAACACTGTACTTCTTCAAGTTTTCATTACCAGCATAGTAGACTGTATGATTGTCAGATTCAATACTTGTCCATTTCAGCTCACTAACGTCTAGGATATCTATGTCAACGTGTTCTATTCCAGTTTTGACAATTTCCAGTTTTCCTAGGGCCATACTTTGCACATTCACTTTTCAATTATTAATGGATATTTGCAGCTGTTTCTTTTCACTTAGAATTGTGCCACATCAGCAAATAAATGTCCTGAAGGTCTTAATTTAGCCATGTCTATTAAGGTCACCCCTACTTTGAGGACACAGCTCTTTCCCAGTCAGTTTTTGAGTCCCTTCTAAGCTGTGGGGCTCCTTTTCCAGCACTATGGCTGGCAATCTCCTGCTATGATGCACAAAGTTTTCCTTGGCCAGATGAAGACCGCTGGGTCCTCCTCCTAGTGTCTTAGTGTGTACACTCAGCAGAAACCTGGTGGCCAGAGGTGACCCTGTTGGTATCTGAATGCTGGCACAGTGTCCAGCAGCATCACAGCAACGTGCGAGCCCACACAGTACACCCACTGACAGACACATGAAGGAGAAAAGGACACGGAGACAGGAAAGTCCCTGCTGGGTGTTTGCTATCTTGGAGTAGAGTGTGTCATGGATTGAACTGTGTCCCTCCAGAAATGTGTGGAGCCATTTGACTGGGCCATGACTGCCAACACTGGGTGATTGTCCTCCGTTTTATGATTTTCCTGTGCTGTAGACCCTCACCTCTGCCCACAGTTAATAGACTAGGTCCTGTTACAGAGAATTAGATTGAGACTGTAACACCTTTCGTAAGGTCACCTCCTGGGACTGACATAAAGTGAGCTTCCCTGGAGCATGGCTTGTAGCACTTTTTATCTTACAAGGGATAAAAGGAAAGGGAAGCAGGCGTAGAGTTGGGAACCTCATAACACCAACTGATGACTAAGACATGAGGTGGCTAAAAATACTGCGGCCTAGGTCAGGTCTACCTTAGTCCACAAAGTGACATTTTTGGTTTGTAACACTTTAAAGACGTCTTTTGCAGCAGGTTTGTTCAGTGCACCAATAACATGATTCACAGAGTTAAAACTGCTTTGAAGAAGCTAAATGGAGAGTTTGAGTTTCTGGTGCTGCTATTACAGAAAGAGCGCTGTGGGGTAGCCTCAGCCAACAGAAAAGGGGGAGCCCTCGGTTCATGGCACTGGCTCAGAGGAAGGCCCACTTGACCTCTCGGGGGAGGGTCCTTGTCTATTTTTCTCTCTTTTTCCAAGACTCCTTACTCATCTTCACATTGGGTGGCATCTCTCATCCCCCAGTTCTGTGTCCTTGCTTCCGTGCCTAAGTTCCCCTTTTAATGTCTCAGAAGTGATTGGCTTCAGACACACTCCGTCTTAGGCATCTGGTACTGGTTGAACAGACATCCCACAGGTAGATGGCTTTAACAAAGAAGTTTATTTTTACACAGGCCAGTAGGCTAGACATTTGAATTCAGGGTGCTGGCTCCAGGAGAAAGCACTCTCTGTTGGCTCTAGAAGAAGGTCCTTGCACTGTGTCAGTCTTTCCTTGGTCCAAGAGCATCTTAATAGAGGAACCTCAGGTCCAGAGGATTTGCTATGATCTTCTGTGCTACTTTCTAAAAGGTATGAGGTCCCCAAGCCTATGCTTGCTCGTGTCTCCTTTTATCTCTTGTAGGATAAAAGGTTGTACAAACCGCACTCCAGGGAAGCTCCCTTTACACTGAGGCAGGGAGGTGACCTCAATAAGGGTGTTGCAGTCCCACCCTCATGCTCTTTAACATAATTCAGTCTATGAACCACAGGCAGAGATTAGGATTTACAGCACAGAAAAATCACACAATGGATGGCAATCACACAATGCTGGGAATCGTGACCCAGTCAAATTGCTACATACACTTTTTGGGGGGACACATCAATCCATGACACACTCCACTCCAACATAACAAAGGAGACCCTATTTCCAGGTGGGAGTACCTCCACGGTATAGGACTAGGATTTATAGCACACATTTTGGGAAGATGCATTTCAATCTCTAGCACAGGGTAATTGGACAGAGAGGGCAGAGGTGGTTAAGAGGAAGAATTCTTGCTTCTCATATACAAGACCTGGGTTCGATTCCCGGCCAGTGCACCTCAGACACAGCCACCGATGATAGGTGGAGGTCTGTATGTCACTGTGACGCTAAGCATGTTCCACCAGAGCTTTGGATGAAGGTGGACCAGGAAGAAAGGCCTGGTGATCTGCTTCTGAAAATTGGCCACTGTGGAGCCTTTGGAGCACATCAGCCCAGTCCCCAGTGATCACAGGATGGAGCGGGAATGGGCAGCGTTTTGTTGTGCTGGGTGTAGGATGTCATGAGTCACGGCTAGCTTGAGGGTGGCTAATGACAACAGTAGAACGGAATGATGTGTTTGTAGGGGGTGACCGCTGACTTGCTAGGCTGATGGGCACTGCTAGACTTTCGCCAGCAGAATTCTCATTTCTGATTTTTTAAGAAAGAGAAGATGACAGGTCTCCAGACACAGCTGTTGTCATCTGCCGTAGGCATGTCCCGGTCTGGTAGGGAAGGGGCCCTGGCTGACCCCTCTGGCTTCCACCGTATCTGCTGAGAGGCTGACCAGCAAAGTAGAGGTGGGTTTCTAGGGAACCAGATGAAACACTTGTTAATGTTTCTCTCATTTCAAATGAGCCTCCATTATCACTTCCATGGGAATACCCAGCTTGTGACAAAAGCAGCTGGTCCCTACTTGCTTCTGGACCCAAACGGGAGCAACTCAAGAAAGCAGAGCAAACAAGGAGCTGGTTACCATAATACCATGAAGCCAGGAGGCTGGACCACATGTCACAAACAATTCTTTGGCTTCAGATACACACAACTGCAGTTAGAATTCCTGACCTTTATTAGGAAAGGAAGTAGGGTGTGAATGCTGGAAACTGGGGTCGCTAGCAGGTGGACGTGACCAGCGTGGTCACTGGGGCTGGTGTCGCCCCCAAGGACCCCCTCCCGTACCAGACTGTGCAGAACTCTTAGTTAAGGTTTTGGCTCTAATGTTAATCAGAAATCACAGTCCCCACATGTCATGAATGTAATAGCAACAGCACTGGCAAACGCAGACCCCACCGTTCTATAACAATGTCACACCCACAGCCAGAGGTACTGACACTATCTGTGTGGTAAAGCGGCAGCACAGGCGGGCAGTCAGCTCTGTGGAAGGCCACTGCTGGCTCAGCGGGCTGCTCACATCAGGGCCCAAGGGCCAACAGGGCAGTCGTACTGCCTCCCACCCAGGAGACCCAGGCCCTCGACCAGGCTGGGCAGGCCGTACCCTGTGCTCATGGACAGACTGTGTGTCCCTCTTGCTCCTACACAAGGCCCAGGCACAGGAGACCTGCTCCGCAGCCTTGCAGGGCCTGAGTCCGGGTGGGGCAGAGGCAGCTCACGGAGTCAGACGACCAGCCACTCTCTGGGACCTGACAAGCACCCTGAGGACTGACAGACCACGAGGACCAGCAGAGGCAGTTGTGGGCCAGGCAAAGCCACTCACTGCGAGACCCTCTGTCCCCGCCTCTGATGGTGCCACCTGGTGGGGCCTGCAGCCCTACAGCCCCCTTACTGATGACACTAGGTGTCACAGTTGTAATTCGTCAGCCTCCCTCGCCTTTAGCGTCAGTTCTATCCATGATGCCCCGTGGCGACTTGCTTTAACAATTAGCCCTCTGCAAAGCCAGCTTCTAGGCTTCAAACTGCTGATTGAAGGATCCATTGCTGTTAAAATCCCTGCAGAACAAATTGAAATAGAAGCGCACCCTTGGTTTGGAAACAGGGGAGGGTGACTCACCACATAAACAGAAAGTTTCTGAGAGTTCAGTCCAAGGGCTTCCGTGTGGATAGCAGGGTCCTTATCCCTCTCTGGCCCCCACTTTGTCTCAGCTGTGCAGTGGCCCCAGGTAGTCCACATCTGTGGACCATAGCCCTCAGCCTCAAGAGCAGTTTGCATAGAGCTTGAGCACGCTCCCAAGAAAGCTGTTACTACCCCCAACCTCCTTAATTAGAGTTCTTTTGTTGCTTGCATCAGAGACCCACTCAAGCCGCTTACACAAAAGAGGTTTTACAACAAACTAAAGTACATCCATGGGGACTTAGCAGAAATTCAAGCCAGATTCAGAAGAGGGCATAGAACTGGGGATATCATTGCTGATGTCGGATGAGTCCTAGTTGAAAGAAGAAGCTATCAGAATGATGTTTACCTATGTTTTATTGACTATACAAAGGCATTTGTATGATTGTAACATATTATGGATAATATTGCAGAAAAGTAGGAACTCTAGAACACTTAATTGTGCTCACAAGGAACCTTTACATAGATCAAGAGGCAACGGTTAGAACAGAACAAAGGTTCAATGTTGTCGAAACCGGATTTCTGTAGAGGGGAGAGGAGACAGTGGAGAGGAGGGGACACACGGTCCTCGGGAGGATGCTTGAAGTAGAGCGCAAAGGAAGAGTGTGCTGTCACACGGGTGGGAGAGCAGATAGAGTCGCAGGGAGGCAGGCTTTCAAATTTGACTTGGATTGTATACTTTCACTTCATCATAATAAAAGAAATTATATTAAAAAAAGCTGGATTCCATACTTTTACCCAATAGGTGGCCAAATTGGGTGGGACTGGGAAGAAAACCATTTATTGGAAAACTTAACATGATTTAGAACAGTTAATTTCTTAAAACAAATGTTAACTTGCCCCCCTCAGCAGATACAAACAGGCTGAAGTCACTCAGGGTTTGTTTATTTGTTTGCCTAGATCATGATTAAAAGATTAAAACTACGGTATTCAATTGTAATTTCAACGATGTGGGGGGAAGTGTAAATCTTTCAATGTAGTTTTGTTAAAAACCAATCATATTTGGCTTAGAATTCACTACTGCAATTATCTTCTACTCGATTAAGTAGCTGGCATTTAAAGACAGAAATGTCATTTAAGAGACAGTACTGGGAGACAGTGTTTGCTGTTTTTGTAACTAATATTCTGATTCTGTTTTAAGCAAAACAGTGGTGCAGTTGAATGGATTCCAACTCATGGTGACCCTATGGGACACAGCAGCATTTCCCTTGTGGTTTCCCAGGAGCAGCTGGACAGTTTGAACCACTGGCCTTTTGTTGAGCAATCTGAGCTGCACTGTGCCACTAGGGTCCCAATATCCTAGTACAAACTGAAAAAAAAAAAACACGTTCATTGCCCTTGAGTCAATTTCAACTCACAGTGGCCCTACGGGACAGGGTAGAACTGCCCTCATCGAGTTTCCAAGGAGCACCTGGTGGATTCAAACTGCTAACCTTCAGCTTAGCAGATGCAGCTGTTAACCACTACACCACCAGGGTTTCAGATATCCTAACAGAACTGTACAGATGACAATAATGCCTTCTTCCCTTCCGGATGTGACAGCTGGCCAAAGTTTACCACTAGGAGAAGTATCACCCTAGCTGGTCACATGAAAATCTGAACTGTGGCCCCGATAGAGGTAGGCACAGTAGATGTGAATAGATGGGAGTTCAAGTCCACCCAGTGAGGCCTCTGAAGAAGGACCTGGTGACCTGGGTCTGAAGAGTCCTCCTGACAAGCCGGTGAAGCCCAGCTCTACCAACACACGGATGCCGTCAGGGGGAATTGATGCCCCAGACAGTGGCAGTGCATTTGTTTAGATAGCACAGTAAACGTAACAACATAAGACAGGCTGTCACAGTTTCCTATCCTAAAAGGGACCATTTTTGCTTGTCTCTTGGCCTTGGTGCTTAACTGGCCATACAGTTGCTGTGGGACCTGAAAACCCACACTGGCTCACAGAGACACCTCATGCCAGACACCTCAGCAAACCCCTAAGGGAGGGGTTTGCTCTGCGGACAGACTGAGAAGAAATTCACTGACGGTTGCTCTATTAAGTCGGAAACAGAATAGTTTCAGCTATGCTACTCAAAATCAAGTTGTCTTTTAAAAACCAGCCCACAAGGCGTCCTGCTTGACCGAGACCTTGGCAGCTGCGCTGGCAGAGGTCGGGGGGCGCCGGCCGCGGGGCTCGGCGGGGCGCAGGCCACAGCCGCCTCTTCCCGGCCGTCACCGCCGTCGTCTCCCCCTTCATCTTTCTGTCTCTGACACGTGTCTGAGAAACGCAGCAGCTCAGCGAGGGAGCTGCTGTCCCGGAACACCCCGCTGCGGGCCGGGAACAGCCTCAGGTGTAGGGCGTTTGTGGGGACGGACCCTGAGCCCTCTTTCCCACAGCTGAGCGAGGGGCTAATGCTCCAGCCGGGAGCTAAGGAGCTCCCGGGGCGCTGCGGGTGGTGCGGAGCCAGGCGACCCAGCGACCTCTCAGCTCCTAGAGACAAAGGAGGCCTTACAGAAATGATTAACATTTGCATTTCCGTGTTCACAGCTGCTGATGCAATACATAAAATATATGGTTTTTCAAAATATAATTGATTTCAAATTTGTTTTTGTCATAAGTTTATTATTATTTAAAGGAGAGTTGATAAGAGTTACTATTATGTAACTAATTAGCAAAAAAAAAAATCTGACATCAGGAGGCGCTAACAAGGTGTGGAAACCCTGCTGAGAGGCCATGGAACCCCCACTGAGGCCTTTCCTCTCTCCTGAGTCCCAAACAAAAGGACAATGTTCTTCAGCCATTTGGGATCCAAACCTCAGGTGACAGGCCCGTGCCATGGCATGAGGTGTCTCTGTGAGCCAGTGTGGGTTTTCAGGTCCCACAGCAACTGTATGGCCAGTTAAGCACCAAGGCCAAGAGACAAGCAAAAATGGCCCCTTTTAGGATAGGAAACTGTGACAGCCTGTCTTATGTTGTTACGTTTACTGTGCTATCTAAACAAACGCACTGCCACTGTCTGGGGCATCAATTCCCCCTGACGGCATCCGTGTGTTGGTAGAGCTGGGCTTCACCGGCTTGTCAGGAGGACTCTTCAGACCCAGGTCACCAGGTCCTTCTTCAGAGACCTCACTGGGTGGACTTGAACTCCCATCTGTCCCAACAGCAGCCAGCTGCTCAGCTGTTTGCACCATCCCAGAAAACCAAACCTGGTGACCCAAAAGTCACAGCATACAGTTGTGCCCCATAGGATATTCTTGGCTGTGTGGGGTCTGACAATGAAGTCCACGAATTTCAATGTTCTAAGAGCTACAGACCTCACTGCTGAATACCCTTAGGGTCACTGCTGAAGTACTCCCCTGGGGAAGCTACGCACCAACGCCAGCACCTAGTTCACTCTTCAAAGTGATCTGAAACTCTTTCTGGAATGGTTCTTGCACACGATGACAAGGTGACAAGTTTGTGAACTTAATTGTATAGTTGCTGGTGAGGGAGTGTTTATCCAGTAAACAAATCATTGTATTGGAACACCCTCCCTACTCACCTGATCTGGCCCCCAATGACTTTTTTCTTTACTCAAAGGTAAAGGAGATATTGAAAGGAAGACATTTTGATGACATTCAAGACATCAAGGATAATACAATGACACCTCTGATGGCCATTCTAGGAAAAGAGTTCCAAAATTGCTTTAAAGGGTGGACTAGGCAGGGGCACCAGTGCATACCTTCCCAAGGGGAGGACTTCAGAGGTGACCATAGTGACGTTCGTTAGTAATGTAGGTAGCACTTTTTCTAGAACGAGGTTGTGAACCTGCCTGGAGGTCCTCATGACCTTTACAGAAGCAGATCACCAGGCCTTTCTTCTGCGGTGCCCAGATGGGTCCAAACCACCAGGCTGTCTGTACACAGACCGCTTGTGTGTATTTACTTCGAGAGAGACAGTGAGCTTCAGCTGAAGGACGTGGGTCACACGGAAGGTGAGGCTGACAAGTCCCAAGTGAGTGTTTCTGGCATCAGGCTGGAGGCTTCTCCTGAGTCACGTGGCTGCAGAATCTGACACACCCAAGACAGAGCAGAGGCGGGACGTCAGCTCACGGATGGAAACTGGTGAACCCCAAGACAGGCAGTCAGCCCCAGCCCCAAGAACAGGAAGTCGGATGAAGAGACGGGTGCTGGATCTAGAGAAGGGGTTTGGGACTTCTGTACTCAGTCACAGGGGCCATCAAAGCACCTGGACTGCATGCTGGACCATTTCCAGACTTCAGAAGCTGGTGACCATCTTCCGTTCTCTTGTCTTTGCTTTACTGGTTGGTGCGCAAATCTGAGTAAGTCAGAAGGATGGACTTTTCCTTGTAGGTGTGTGGATGTTGTCACCGACAGCTCTAGTCTAGGATAGATCTTGAAATGCTCCTTTTGATGATGAATGAGATGCCTTTCCTCTTCAGCTTGTCACTCCCAGCGTAGTACACAGTAGGGTTGTCTGCTTTCACAATGGCCCATTTCACCTCTTACTGCTGCTTAGTATATTCATATGCAGTTTCTGACAACTTCCGATTTTCCTAGCATTGTATTTCATACATTCCATATTTTGATTTTTAATGAATGTTTGCTGCTTTTTCATCTCAGCCAATGAAGACTCCCAAAGCTTGACTCCACCCACATCATTAAACACTGGTGACATGGTGGCTGAACGCTACATCTGCTAAATGGAAGGTTGGCTGTTCAAGTCCACCAGGTTGTCCTCGGAAACTATCGGGCAGTTCTGCTGTGTCCTAGAGGGGCTCTGTGAGCTGGAATCGACTCGGCGCCAATAGGTTTGCTGGTTTTTTTTCAGTTTCTATTTTAAGGAGGCAGCTTTTCCTCAGTCATACCGAACCCAAGTGTCTCCACTTCCTGCACCACACCAGACGATGGCCCACTGCTCCTCACCCGTTGTCACTGGCCAATGTTTTCAGAAGTAGACCTCTGGGTCCTTCTTCCTCATCTTGGTCTGGAAGCCCCGCTGAAACCTGTCTCCTGTGGGTGGTCCTGCTGGTATTTGAAATGCTGTTGGTCTTTCAACACTACACAAGCCACCACAGTGAGACAAACTGACAGAAAGACAAGGTCTCATCTACAGCGTGTCACACGCGTTGGACACGAAGTCTCACCACCCACATTTACAAGGAGAATTCCGGCAGTTCTTGTTCCAAGGCAGACGTGCCTGTTCCCCGGCAGTCCGAGGGGTAGTCACTACTCTTTGCCAACATCCCCACGCAAAGACGCTACTTCTTCAGTGTCCCTTATTCGCTGTCCAGCTTCTGTGTGCGTGTAAAGTGGCTGAAAACACCACTGCTTGGGTCAGGCAAAACCTTAGCCCTTAAAGTGACACCTTTGCTTTTTAAACACTTCAAAGAGGTCCCTTGCAGCAGATTTGCCCGGTGCAGTGTCCCCTCTGATTTCTTGACTGCTGCTTCCATAGACGTTGACTGTGGATTCAGTAAAATGAAATCCTTAACAACTTCAATCTTTTCTCCATTTACCATGATATTGTTGATCCAGCTGTGAAGGTTTCTGTTTCATTTTTGCTATGGTGGAATCTGTATTGAAGGCTGTAGTCTTGATTGTTTGTGTTAATTGTGCTTTAGATGAACATTTACAGAGCCAATTAGTTTCTCATTAAACAATACACGTGACCTTGGTTGCAAACCATGCAATGTGTCAACGCTGCTCCTGGATCTTGGGTTTCTCATCACCTGCCTTGCTGGCCCTTAGTGTCCCTACATCCTTTCTCTTCGTTGGGTGACTAGCTAGTCTCCTTTGGCTTTAATGACTTGTAAGGCTGTCATCTTTTATCTTCATCAATGTATGTTTCAACTCTACTTAGTTTTGAGCAGCAAGGCTGTGTCAACTGCATAGCGTAGCTTGTTAATGAGTCTTCCTCTGGTTCTAAGGGCGCCTTCAAATAGTCTAGATTCTCAGATTATTTGCCTATAAGGCTATAATAATCAGCAATTAATTCTTACATTTTATTTTATATAATTTTACTAATTATGTTATTTATATTGTGATTACTTAATTCCTGCTAGTTGCAGTTATTTTATTTTAAATTTTACATTATTGTATGTTTGTTGATATTTATTCTATTAATATAATTTAAATTAGTACAATTTATCTATTTTATGTTCAATCATTTTTATCTTTTTATTTCTTGCGTTTTACGTTATATCATGTCTCTTATTTTATCTTTTATTATAGTTACTTTATTTTCATTATCATGATTTCATTTTATGTTGTGTTATTTTATTTTGGTACATTATTTTTTATTTGTGATATGTTTCTACTGTACAGTTTAATTTTATATATCACAATAGATTTTATTACATTAAAATAACTCAGTTTTTAAATTTATTTAATTTGATGTATGTTATGATAGGTTGCCATTTTCATTTTATACTAATTTTAATTGTGCTATTTTTGCATTTATGTCATAGTGTTTTTAGTTATTATTTTATTGTATGATAATTTAATTTTGTATTATTTATGCTTTTCATTTGTTAATATAATCTTTTTCAATTACTTCAGGCTGAACTGTTTTACTATTCCCTTTTTATTGGTTATGTGAATTATTATATTTCATTACTTTTCATTTTATGACATTTAATTGATTATTGACTTATCTGAAGTTGATGATGTAGGTTATTTTATTTCATTTATGCTTAGTTATGGCATTTTGTTTCTCTGTGTTGTGCACGTTCGTCTGACCAGTGTGCTTCTGAGAAGCAGGATGGGGAGCACTTGGCTCCCACCCTTTGGACACGTTACCAGGAGGGACCAGGTCCTGGAGAAGGGCATCGGGATGGGTGAAGCCCAGCACTGCCCTGCCAACTGGGCTGCCGGGGGACCCGTCCGCTGTCCTCTCTGCTGGTGCGCACCGTGGGCATGCGAGTCAGCCTCTTGGGAGCCTGTCTAGGGTCTAGCTCAGTGTGACTCCCCCGACGCCCTGCTGTGCTGTTAGGCACCAACTCCTGGAGACGGGACAAAGGGAGAGGCTGCCTGGCCCTGCACCACGCCCCCAGTCCTTGTCATGCTGGAGCCCTCTGCAGCAGCCACCCTGCCAGTGCTTCTTGCTGAGGGTCTTTCTCTCTTCTTCTGACCCTGATGCTCTAAACTACTGCCACCCAGTCAGGTCCCACTCACAGCGACCCTAGGGGTCAGGGCAGAACTGCCCCCACAGTTTCCGAGTAACATCTGGCGGATTTGAATCACAGGCCGTTTGGTCAACAGATGCAGCACTTAATCCTCTACACTACCAGGATTTCCCCTGATGTTCCAGAGTGTCTTAACCCCAAACCAAACCTAGTGCTGTCAAGTGGATTCCAACTCACAGCAATCTTGTACGACAAGGTAGAAGTATCCACAGGGTTTCCGAGGCTGTGAATCCTTACAAAAGTGGACTGCCCACATTTCTCCCATGGAACAGATGGTGGGTTTGGACCCCAACCTTTTTCGTTAGCCATGGAGTGCTTAACCCCTACGTAACCACCCGGGTTCCTTAGAGAGCCGCTAAGCTGGGGGGCTAGAGTGGGCCTCTCCAGTGTATATTGCCTGGACTCAGTGCCCCAGGGAGGCCGGCTGTGGGGGGTGTTAGGGTAGGGATGTCCCCACGCACTCATCCCCCACGACTGCCTGGCTTCCTGACTCCACAGCTGGAAGAGGCGCCTGATGCCGACCATCCCTGGGATCGGCCATCAGTGTCCCTGCCCGGGTACAGCGCCCTGTTACAGGCTCATGCATTCCTCCCTATCTCCTCTCCTGTGGTCCTCCTCTTTACCGCTGTCTAACAGCTAGACCTTCTGCCTGACCTCGGGGAGCTGTCATTTGCACTTTTCAACAGCTTCACGGGGTTTCTTACTTAGTGGATTAGAATTGAGGTCAAGATAACATTTAGTATTGATAATTCTGTGTTTTATCCCCTCTCCTTGGTTAGAATACCAAAGAACAGGGACAACTACATGAAGGTTAAAAAAAAAAAAGATCAGTCAAAAAGTAAATTAAAAATTATGCAAAGGTCTAGAAAAAGCAATAAAACCTTAGAAAGATAAAGATATATTACTCTTATCATTGTAGGTCAGACCAATAAATGTCAGGAATTTGTCACATGGATTATTATCCTTGTCAGATTCACAGAACAGGTGAACTATGAGGCTTATGAATCGTTGCTGATGTCAAATGGATTTCGGCTGAATGCAGAGAATACCAGCTAGATGTTTACCTGTGCTCTACTGGTGGTGAAAAGGAACCCGACTGTGTGAATCATTACAGATTATGGATAACAAACAAACCTGGCTTGGAAGAATGCACTTGGTCTAAGATTGAGCTGTCTGTCCTTCTGGCAGGCGATGGTGTATCCCATGTCCTTCCCCAGCACTGTCACTCTAAGTCATCAATTCTTCTTCAGTCTCCCTTATTCACTGGCCAGCTTTCGCACAGCTACGGGTGCGCACGCCTTGCTCCCTAAGGTGACTTCCGTGAGGAGCCCCACTGACTCCTCTATAGTGTGGAGGACTCTGCTGACGTTCAAATACCAGTACCAAAGCCGCCACAGTCACACAACTGACAGGTGGGTCCTGGATATGCTGGGTAAAGAACAGAAACTGTGGCTGTGGAGAAATTTCCAACTCATGGTAACCCCATGCATCACAGAGTAGAACTACTTAATAAGGCTTTTTATTTTTTTAAATTTTTTTTCTGTAACCTTTCTGGCAGCCTGTTACCAGGCCTTTCTTCTGTGCTGCTGTTGGAAAGACTGAAGCTGCCATCTTTCCGGTTACCAATGCGGTGCAAACTGTTTGCACTACCCAGGGACCAACTTTCTGAGTATTGGACCCCTATTAGATAAATGATTTTATTTCTGAGTTTGGTAGAAGGAAAAGAGACTCATTTTGTTTGCTTGTTTTGTTCTTATAAGAAGTAGGAAACCCAAAGGCAAGAAAAAGAAGAGAGCCCCTGGTGGAACTATTTGTTTGTACAACAAAAAACAAAGATCAGACAGGGAAACACCCCTGAGTCCAAACCCCAAATCCTTCTTCCGTCTTCTGCAAAGGCTGTTTCCTGGCCCTGGGACTGATCCTGCCCTCAGTGGGTCCTGAGCACCTCCCACAGTCCTCCCCCATCCTGCAGAGAGGGCTGTACCTGGGTGCCCACTCCTACCGCCTGTTCTGGCTGTGTTCCCTGCGAGGTGATTCCCCATCCTGTATTCAGGGGTCACGGAGCCCGGCTGCAGGGAGAGCTGACTCTGGGATGGAGGGCACTGTGTGGGCCGTCTCTTTCTAGTGGCATTTCAATCCCACAGGCTCCTTTGCCCACTTCTGGGCCTAGGACACGTAGTGCTTCCGCCTGTGTGGAAGTGAGTCCTGGGCTCTTGGACAGCCCTGCTCACCCAGGCTCTGCTCTTGCTTATCCAAGCTCCTCCCTCTGCTCGTCTAGGATCCTCCCCCTGCACGTTGTGTCAGCTGTCTGCAGCTGTCTGCAGCTGTCCAGATGTCCAGAGATAGAGCCTGAGTTATCCAGTCACACACACACTGTCCTTACCAGGCCTCGGATGCTGTCTCAGTGTGGCCAGAGAGAAAATCTGGCCAGATGCTCCCTAGGTGTGCTCTGGGCACAGACTCTGCCAGGTGTCTATCCCAAGGCTGCAGGCACAGGGCTGTGTAGCCTGCCGTCCTCACCCCAGGCACTTATGGGGAGCTGGGGACCCTCCCTGGTCATAGTAGGAGTGTCTCAGAGCTCAGAATGGGAGTTAAGTGAGTGTCCTGGATTCATGCAGCAGCCGAGGAGTCAGAGCTGCTCATTTGGTCACACCCATCCTGCATCCACTCCTGACCCACCTGAGGGTCCACACACCCGCCTCTGCTGAGTCAGTGATGTCACAGGAAAGACGCCCATGGTGAACGTGGGCGACTAAAGGGAGGGAATGCCTACAAGAACACAGGGGGCGTTAGGGCTCCTGAGCAGGGATTCCATCATTTCATTAGGGGCTTAAAGAAAATGACAGAAAAGCGAGCAGATGAAATCTCTCCTGAGATGATGGCTGAGAATTTTTCCAGAATTGAAGATATCCATTCAAAATTTCAAGAAGACACAGGAAAGCTGTGACTGGGGCAGAATAAGCTCCCCTGAGCCCATCAGAAAACAAAACAAACCACAACAAAAACTGCTGAAGCACAAAGGCAGGACGTCTTAAAAGCAGGACCCGAACACTAACTGTCTTCAAATGCATCCAGAAATGGACTGAGACCGATCAGCAGCAGTGACAGAGATAGCAGTTCTAGGAGTCCGGAGTCTGAGGGGCGGTTAGTGCTGGGACTTCATCTGGGAATTTAGGCTGAGAGCAGCGTGGTGCACTGCGGCCAGGCACAGGGAGGTCCTTCCACAGCATGGAACACAGACACAAACAACGTTATCGGGTCTGCGCGCTCAGGAGCGCTCGGCCTACTCTCTGTTCATGGTGGCTAACTTACAAGCCTTCAGAACGGAAGCAAGACAACCCAGCGGATCCCATCACTCCCAAGGATGGAAGAAAGACCACACCTCTCCGCAGGATGCACACCCAGATGTGGAGAAAAGCAAAATCCCCATGACAGGCCAGAAATGGAATTCTGATAGACAGTACAGAAGTGGAAGTCGTCAAGGATTTCACTCTACTTGAATGCACAAGTAACATGCATGGAAGCCGGAGCCAAGAAAGCCAACAACATATCGCGTCAGGCTTGTGGCAAAAGCCCTCTGTAAAAGGTTAAAGAGCACAGATATCACTTCAATGACGAAAGTGCCCCTGACCCAAGCCATGGTGCTTTCATTTGCCTCATCTGCTTGCAAAAACATATAAATGAGAGAGCCTTATCTGCTTGCAAAAACATATAAATGAGGGAGGCCCGAGAAGAACCGATGCACTCAGGTCACGGTGTCGCTGAAGAACACTGAGCGTATCAGGGACCACCAGAAGAAGCAACAGGTCTGTCCCACAGGAAGGACAGCCAGGAGGTTCCTTAGAAGACTGGGTGGCAAGACTTTGTCTCACATACTTTGGACATGTCATCAAGAGGGACCAATCACTGGAGAAAGACACTTTGCTTAGTTGAGTGGAGGGTCACCAAAAGAGCAGGACCCTCAACAAATTGAAGTGACCGAGTGGCCGTGACAGTGGGCTCAAGCCTAACGACGAGCGCGCGTGTGGCCCAGGGCCAGGCAGGCTCCGCTCCTCTGTACGAAAGGGGGCTCCGAGGGAAAGCCAGAGGGGTGAGGGGCACCCGGCAGCGACAGGGATGGACAGGAACGAAACAGGCCGGACACTCAGGCGACTAGTGACACGAGCCAGCATCCCAGATGCCACACTGATTGCAATACATTTAAACAGACTGCCTATATTTGCAAAATAAAACGGAAATACAACCTGAAGGAAAGTGAAGGCTTTCTTTCTAAACATAATCTTTTTAATAAGTTTCCCTCCCATAGCAGACAACTGGAAAAGCGACGGAGCACATCGGCTCTCTGTTCTCTCACACTGGACGCCAGCAGAGGGCACGCTGGGATCTTCAGCTGAAAACTCATCTGCAGATGCAAGGCAGGAGAGCACCGAAGGCCAGCAAAGAAGCACATGAGGTGGGAAACCCATCCGGAGCTCACACATGGATGCGTGTGGCTCCCTTCCTGTTAACCGGAGTAAAACAGAAAACTAAATTGGTGGTTCGGGCATCATCCCCTGGAATACTCAGAGCACTTTAAACCCCGCTGGGGCAAAAGTATCCCTGCTGACCCAGCACTCCAAACAAAGCTTCAAAACCCAGTCAGAGGATCATACTGCTTCCAAATAACTGCAAAACAGAATAACAAAGGGTAATCTGTGAGAAGCAGGAAGTGTGAACTATGACAACGACAGATACTGATTTGCCCTGAAAGAAGCTGAAAAAAGACGGATGCTGGTGGGGCCCTTAGACTAGGACATCAGAAATGCTGGGCCTGCGTTTCCTGTGTTCCAGACTCCAGAGATCAGGCTGAACATGAGAAGGAGGATACTCTGGGTGAGGACTAAAAGTCCCAAGTTAAGCCTCCAGAGATGAAAAGTACTACGTGTGAGAGGAAAATGATCTTAGGTTTGATTAAGAGAAGAGCAGACACTGCGGAACAAAGACAGACAATCCACTCAAAAGCAGAGATTTTTTTATCGGTAAACAACAACAAAAAGCAAGAACCAACTGAGCTGAAAGGACAGAAAACACGCGCCAGGACAGGACCAGCTGAAGAAAAGATGGGAGTGATGTGTTAAGAGCAAGGAAAGTAGATTTGAAAACCAACAATTGTTCCTAGGGGAACTGTTGTTGTGAAGCGCTCTTGAATCAGTTCTGACTCAGCGACACAAGGAAACTGCTGGAAGCGGGCCGTCCTCACAGCCCTCGAGCCTGTCACTGCAGCCACGGTGACAGCCCATCTCCCTGATGGTCTTCTTTTTGGTCACTAATCAACTTTTTACCAAGCATAACATCCTTCTCCAGGACTGCTCCTTCCTGATTACACGGCCGAAGTCTGTGAGACGACACTTTGCCATGCTCTCTTCTAAGGAGCATTTTAGATGCACTGGTCCCAAGAAAGATGTGTGTGCTCTGGCTGACCATGTACGGTCGGTGTGTTTCACCAACAGTGTTATTCAAAGGCATGGGTTATTGTTCCTCCTTGTTCATGGGCCAGCTTCTGCATACATATGAGGTAACTGAAGACACCACGGCTTGAGTCTGGGGCACCTTAGTCCTCAAAGTCCCATCTTCACTTTTTAACCTTTTTAAGAGGACTTTTGCAGATTTGAGTCTCCGTAACATTGACCTCTCTACACCACAGTCTTCTCTTCTGTGAATTAGGCTTTTGTTTTCCCTCTGTAAGTATCTATGTGCAAGTTATACATGACAGCCTGTTTTCACAGTGGCTGCTTCATAGTAGAGTGTGGCTGTCAGCTTGAAAACAAGGAGTCTGGGTCACGGCTCTGGTTACAGAGGACACCTGCAGTGCTGGTGGCCCTCAGGGCTTTTCTTTCACTTGGCTTTCAGCAGCCTCATTGGCACGGGGAGTGAAGGCTGAATAAAGTGGTTGTAAGTTGTTTGCCTGCAGTTCTGTGCATGTGAGCGCCAGTGAGGGCATCCCGTCCTGACTTTTCACAGCTTCTCAGGTTCACAGTCAGGCCCCTTCTTGTCCTGCCCCTCCATGCCCAGATGGAACCAAAACCAGTCAGTGTTTATTCAGGGCTGCAGATTATATTCAGCTGCCCAATGAGTACAACTGTCCCTCCGTGTCCGCGGATTCCACAGTTACACTTTCAACCAACTGTAGACTGATAATATCCCGGAAAAGAAGAAAAGTTCCAAAAAAGGCAACTTAAACTGGCTGCACACTGAGCGCTGTGCTGAATGCGCATGACTGAGGTAATGTGCGACAGGCCCTGCTGTGGCCTGCCACCACACCACCTCACAAATCCTGTCTCTCCCTGTCACCTGGTATTTGGACATCAGTCACCTCTGAGACCTGTTGTTATTCCCTGAACAATACAATACTTTCTCGGGACTATTTACATGGTCCTGGTGGTGAAATGGTTAAGAACTTAGCTGCTAACCCAAAGGTCAACAGTTGGAGTCTACCAGTTGCTCCTTAGAAACCCACAGGGGGAGTCCTACTCTGCTTTATAGGTCGCTATGAGTCAGAATTGACTTGACAACAACAGGCTTTTCTTTTTTAAAAAAAAAAATAGTGAAGGAAGCTACAGGAAAATATTAAACAACTCAGGAAGCATCAAAAGAGAAATACAGAGTCCTTATACCAGAAAGAACTTCTACTATTTCAAGAGGTGGCATGTGATCAGGAACCAACAGTATTGAAGGGAGAAGTTGAAGTTGCACTGAAGTCACGGGGAGAAACACGGCTTTGGGAATGGACAGAATGTCAACTGAGATGTCTCAACAAACAGAGGCAGGGCTGGAAGTGGTCATTCATCTATGTCAAGAAATCTGGAAGACCGCAACCTGGCTGACTGCTGGAAGAGATCCATATTTGTGCCTATTCCCAGAAAAGGTGATACGACCAAATGCAGAAATTACGTGAATAACATCATTAATGTCACATGCAAGAAAAATGTTGCTGAAGATCATTCAAAGGCAACTGCAATAGCATATTGACAGAGAACTGTCAGAAGGTCCCCAGATGCAGAAGAAGACATAGAACGAGAGATATCATTGCTGATGTCAGATGAATCTTAGCTGACAGCAGAGAATACCAGAAAGATGTTTACCTGTGTTTGGTTGACTATGCAAAGGCATTTGACTGTGTGGATCATAAAAAATTTTGGATAATCCTGAGAATGGGAATTCCAGGATACTTAATTGTGCTCATGGGGAATCTGCACACAGATCAACAGGCAGCTGTTCAAGCAGAACAAGGTGACACCTGCATGGCTTGAAGTCAATAAAGGTGCGTGTCAGGGTGATACACTCTTAGCATACCTTTCTGATCTGTGTGCCTAGCAAATTATCCAAAAATTTGGCCTATGTGAAGAAGAACAAGGCATCAGGATTGAAGTAAGACTCATTAACAACCTGTGTTATGCATATGACACAACACTGCTTGCTGGAAATAAAGAAGATCTGAAACCCTTACTGATGAAGATCTCAGACCACTTCAGTGTGGACAGCACCGCGTCTTAGGCTCTGTTTTCTAGGGAAGCAAAACCAGTAACACATAGACATACAGGGAAAGATTTATAAATAAAGGAAACAGCTCAAACAACTGTAGAAGCTGAACCTCTTACATCCTGGCACAAGCCTTCTGCGGCCACAGGAGCTAGTGAACACAAGGTCAGCAGGTCAGCAGGTCAGAGGCCAGAGTTCTAGATCACTGGTTTTGTAGTTTGTTGGATCCTAAGCTGGCAGTGGATCTGCGAGGTCTCCGCTGACTCACGGAGCTGCAGGGCCTGGCCAATGCGCAATTGGCAGGTCAGAGAGCAGGACTCTTAAGTGTCAGCTGTAATGGCTGATGAATCCAACAGCTGCTAGTTCAAGTCCAGGAACCAGACACCCAAAGAGAGCAGGGGCTGTGAGCAGACAGGAAGTGGGTGGTGGAGGGCAGAGAGATGAGAGCTGAGGGGTGCAGGCCACAGCAGGCCCTGCCCCACCCCTTGGTACAGCAACCCAACGTGGAGTTGCCAAGCTGACAAAATCCTGACCACCACACACTTCAACATCAAGAAAAAAAAATCCAATTAAGAAAGAAACGGAAGGAGTCCAGATGACGGACTGACCCCACGTCTCCCTACATCCCTCTTTAAACCAAGACCTGAACTGACAATCAAATGGAGCCTTCCGATCACCTAATCAGCCTCAGGACACGGCACAGGGCTGGTAATTGGGACTTCATACCATTCAGCGAAAAACCTCCTCTCTTTCGCTGACTCCTGCTCCTGGCTAGCCCCGGCTCTCACGGACGGAAGGTAAACGCACCACTGTGACTTTTTTTCCTCTGTCTCGGCTGGCGGGCGGAGCTGGGCCTTGCCCGGCGGCTGGACTCAGACGCGCTGCTGGGGGGACAGGCAGGCGAAATTCCCGTAATTTGAGAGTCAGGCTTAGGACTCTGTTAATCTGGCCACTTTGAGCCTGTCGTTTTATATCTGCCTCAGCGGCGTTTGTACGGAGTTTCGCAGTCAGTGTGCGGGACGCCATGTTGGTTCCGAGATTTTAGTGGGACCTCGTTCTCAGCCTGGGAGCCAGCGCCTACAAACGGGACGGCGCTTCTCCGACAGAAAAGTAGTGATTTTGCACAGTGCTGCCTACACTGGGGGCCCTGCAACAGAAGCAGAGGAATCACTACCTCTCGGCACCTTTAGCCCCTCTGTCTGCTGCCTATGTGGAGGGCACCATCTTGGATACGGTGGCCACAGCTGGACCTAATTCTTAGCTTGGGAGCCAGAGCCTGCCCACAGGAGAGCGCTTTTCTATCACAAAAGCGATACTCGACGCAGTGCCGCCTAAGGCTAGGCCCTGTCAGCAGAAGCCAACAGGGCAGTAGCATTTGTGTATTTTGAACTAGTTTGTTATCATCTGGGGTTGGAAATAGTGGCACTTATTTTGTCAGATGAGAAGAGGGACCTCTACACCTGAAAACCTAACTGACTTGTGAAGTCCTCAGATACCTTTTGCTTTACATTTTAAGACAGCCTAGAGAAACATTTGCAATCAGTCCTCACAGTACCTCTTCCAGCCTCTACATACTCACATGGGACCCAAAAAGCAACAGACAATTGTGGCATACAAGAAATCATCCATGGCTTCAGAAGGCTCCCAAACAAAGCAACCAAGGAGTTTTCCAGATAAAGAAACTTTTACGAAAGCATCAGAAAGTGAATACAAAATGATTATATACAGAGCCCTTCTAGACCTTATACAAAATGCAGCAGAACAAAATGAAAAATTAAGCAAGCTGCTCGATCTGATGGAACACCAGTACTCTGAAATCTAATAGATCAAGAACAAAATCAAAGACATAGAAACTTCCATGCAAAGCCAAGAAAACACAATGGAACAAACAGAAAAAAGAATTTCTGACTTGGAAGATAGAGCTACTGATGCCAGCGTCTATGAACAGAAATCAGAAAAAAGAAACAAGAAAAATGAAGAAACATTAAGAAGCATGTGGGACTCTATTAAGAGGAACAATCTTCGATTAATTGGAGTCCCTGAACAGGGTGAGACATCTGAGAACACAGAGAGTATCGCTGCTGAGCTGCTGAAAGAAAACTTCCCAGAAATCATGAAGGAAGAGAATATAGACATCTCAGATGCACATTGTATGCCACCCAATATAGATCTCAAAAGAAAGACTCCAAGACATATTATAATCAAGCTTAACAAAATGAAACATAAGCAGCAACTCTTAAAGGCAGCAAGGCTCAAGGCAAAGCTAACATTCAGAGGGAAACCCTGTAGGCTCTCATCAGATTTCTCAGCAGAAACCATGCTGGCATGGAGACAGAGGCATGACACATTCAAAGCCTTGAAGGAGAAGAACTTCCAACCAAGAATTATATATCCTGCAAAACTATCTTTCAAATACGAAAATGAAATTAAGACATTCCCAGATAAACAGAAACTCAGAGACTTTGTAAAAACCAAACCCAAACTACAAGAAATACTGAAAGAAGTTCTTGGCTCTGGTTTAGAAGAATGAAACCACTAACTTTATATTTTAGAACTACACACTACTCAATAATCTACTCTTTTAGGTAAGGCTCCAAAGTCAATCACAGCTTTGATGTGGAAAGAAGGAATCCAATGATCATCATGAAAACTATGGTGTCATCATAATAAAAAGAGGGATGTACTACAGTTGTTACAGTCCTTCCAGATGGAGAGGAAGATGACAAGACTGGTAGTAATTAAAATTGAGTTTATATATAGTTTATTAAGGGGGATCATAGGCGCAGCTGTAAAGCACAGCAAAGATGTATCATACCATTACAAGAAATTTAACACACGAGTCTCAACAACTACAAAACAGCTCTGAAAAAGGTGAAAAATCAACTCACAAAAAGAATGTCCCAGAACAGACTAATAAGAACAACAGAGAAATCATCAACATAAAAATAAACATATCACAATGGCAGCAGTGAACACATACCTATCAATAATTCCATTGAATGTGAATGGACTGAATGCTCCAGTAAAGAGACACCGAGTGTCATCTTGGATCAAAAGACATGAACCATCCATATGTTGTCTACAAGACACTCACTTGAGACCTAAAGATAGGAACAAACTGAAAATTAAGGGATGGAAGAATATATATCAAGCTAACAATGAACAAAGAAGAGCAAGGGTGGCAATTCTAATCTCAGACAAAATCAATTTTAATGTCAAATCCACCATCATGGATAAAGATAGACACTATTTATTGCTGAAAGGTTCAGTACACAAGCAAGACTTAGCTATACTAAATATGCATGCACCTAATATCAGAGCACCTAAATACGTAGAAGAAACACTGACTATGATCAAAAGAGAGTTAGGTGACTCCACAATAATAGTGGGAGACTTTAACACTCCACTCTCATTATTAGAGAGATCATCTAGAAAAAAGCTCAGTAAAGATACAGAAGACCTCATTGACACAATTAACCAACTAAACCTCATTGATATATACAGAACTTTCCACCCATCAGCAGACAACTACACCTTCTTCTCCAGTGCACATGGAACATTCTCCAGAATTGACCTTATGATAGGCCATAATGCAATGCTCAACAAAATCCATACCATTTAATTACTGCAAAGCATCTTCTCAGATCATAAAGCCATAAAAGTTGAAATTAATAGCAGAAAAAACATAGATAGAAAGTGGAACTCCTGGAAACTGAACAACATCTTGCTCAAAAAAACATGAGTTATAGAGGAAATCAAGGATGAAATAAAGAAATTCATGGCTTCCAATGAGAATGAAAACACTTCCTACCAGAACTTATGGGATACAGCCAAAGTAGTGCTCAGAGGTCTGTTTATCTCCATAAATGCACACGTCTGGAAGGAAGAAAGAAACGAAACCAAGGAACTAACTCTACAGCTTGAACAAGTAGAAAGAGAACAGCAGAGGAACCCCTCGGGCACCAGAAGAAAACAGATCATAAAGATTAGAGCAGAGCTAAATGAGTTAAAGAATATAAAAACAATTGAAAAGACCAAAAGCTGTTTTTTTGAAAAGATCAATAAAATTGACAAACCACTGGCTAAACTTACTAAAGAAAAACAGGAAAGGAAACAAATAATCCAAATTAGAAATGAGAGGGGAGTTGTCACCACAGATGCAAGAGAAATCAAAAATATCATAACAAAATATTATGAAAAACTGTACTGTAACAAATTTGAAAACCTAGGGGAAATGGACAAGTTCCTTGACTCATACCACCTACCCAAATTATCACAAAGTGAAGGAGAACAACTTAATAAACCCATTACAAAGGAAGAGATTGAAAAGGTCATCAAAACACTGCCAACCAAAAAAAGTCTGGGCCCAGATGGCTTCACTGCTGAATTCTACCATGCATTTAGAGAAGAGTTATCTCCAACACTGCTGAGACTATGTCACAGGATAGAAAGGGATGGAGTACTCCCAAACTCATTCTATGAAGCCAGCATAACGCTGATACCTAAGCCAGGGAAAGACCCAACAAAGAAGGAGAACTACAGACCGATATCACTCGTGAATCTAGATGCAAAAATCTTCAACAAAATTCTTGCCAATAGAATACAACAACATATCAAGAAAATAATCCATCATGACCAAGTGGGATTCATACCAGGGATGCAAGGCTGGTTCAACATCAGAAAAACAATCAATGTGATTAACCACATAAATAACACAAAAGACAAGAATCACCTGACTTTGTCCATTGATGCAGAAAAGGCATTTGATAAAGTCCAACACCCGTTCATGCTAAAAACTCTTAGCAAAGCAGGCATAGATGGCAAATTCCTCAACACAATAAGGGCCATTTATACAAAGCCAATTGCCCACATCTTCCTAAATGGAGAGAGACTGAAAGACTTTCCCTTGAGATCAGGAACTAGATAAGGATGGACACGCTCACCTCTCCTATTCGACATTGTGCTAGAAGTTCTAGCCAGAGCAATTAGACAAGAACAAGAAATAAAGGGCATCTGCATCGTCAAGGAGGAAGTTAAAATCTCCCTGTTTGCAGATGGTATGATTGTATATGCAGAGAACCCCAAGGAATCTATAAGTAAGCTACTTAAACTGATAGAAGAGTTCAGCAAAGTCTCAGGATAGAAGACAAACATAAGTAAATCAGTAGGATTCCTTTATACCAACAACAAGACTGTTAAGGAAGAAATTATCAAATCAATACCATTTACAATAGCCCCTAAGAAGATAAGGTACCTAGGAATTAATCTAACCAAAGAAATAACAGACCTTTACAAAGAGAACTATAAGCCCTTAGTACAAGAAACTAAGAGAGACTTAGATCAATGGAAACACCTACCCTGCTCATGGATAGGAAGACTTAACATTGTGAAAATGTCTATTTTACCCAGGGCAATTTATTTATATAATGCAATCCCAATACAAGTTCCAGCGTTATTTTTTAATGAGATGGAGAAAGAAATCACCAATTTTGTTTGGAAAGGGAAGAAGCCCCGGATAAGTAAGGTACTACTAAAGAAGAAGAACACACTGGGAGGCCTCTCATTACCTGACCTTAGAACATACTACACTGCCATAGTGGTCAAAACACCCTGGTACTGGTACAAGAACAGACAGATGGATCAATGGAACAGAATTGAGACCCCAGAGATGACACTATCTGTCTATGAACAGTTGATATTTGACATAGGCCCTAAGACATCAAACTGGGGTAAAAACAATCTCTTCAACAAATGGTGCTGGCAAAATTGGTTTTCCATCTGCAATAAATTGAATCAAGATCCATATCTTACACCTTACACAAAAACCAGCTCCAACTGGATAAAAAACCTAAATATCAAACCTAAAACGATACAGCTCATCCAAGAAAAGGTAGGAACAACAATGGAAGTTTTAATACACAATGAGGACAGACTCCAAAATCTACCAAGGAAACCACAATCAACAGAAGAGAAAATAGATAAATGGGCACTATTAAGAATCAAGCACTTTTTCTCATCCAAAGACTTTATTAATAGAATTAAAAGAACACCCACAGAATGGGAAAAAATATTTGGCAACTCTATGTCAGATTGACGCCTGATCTCCATAATCTATAAGATACTACAAAATATCAATAAGAAGAAGATAAACCATCCAATTAAGTGATGGGCAAAGGAGATGGACAGATATTTCACTAAAGAGGAGATCCAGGCAGCCAAAAAACACATGCGGACATGTTCACCATCTTTAGTTATTAAAGAAATTCATATCAAGGTGACAATGAGATACCATCTCACCCCAGCAAGATGGGCCATGATCCAGAAAACACAAAACAACAAATGGTGGGGAGGCTGTGGAGAAAGTGGAAGCCTCCTACACTGTTGGTGGGATTGCAAAATGGTCCAGCCTCTTTGGAAAGCAATCTGGCGCTTTCTTAAAAAAATGGATATAGACATACCATTTGACCCAGTAATTCCACTACTTGGAATATATCCTGCAGAATCAAGGCCTTTGACACCAACGGACGCATGCACCAGAATGTTTATCACAGTACAGTCCATGATAGCAAAAATATGGAATCAACCCAGATGCCCAACAACAGAAGAATGGATAGGTAAACTGTGGTACATATACTAAATGAGCACTACGCAATGATAAAGAATAACGATGATTCCAGGAAACATCTCCTAACCTGGTTTCCACTGGAAGACATTATGTTGAGTGAAAGTAGTCAGCAATAAAAGGACAAATACTGTATGAGACCTCTACGATAAGATCTCAAAACAGACTTGTGTATAGAAGAAAAGACTCTTTGACAGCTGCAAGGGAGGGAAGGGAGGGAGGGTGAGAGGGGGAGCCAAAAGCCAAGTGCCGTTGAGTCAGATCGGGTTTAGTTTATATAGTTGCTAGAAATCTGGTTGGGAGAAAGTGGTGATAGCACACATTAGAAACAAGAACAACATTAAATGGACTTCAGCATAACTTGAGTACTCCTTCCATCTTAACCCAATATCGCAAGGATAGAGCAGTTGGGGCAGGGGCAGGGGACCATGCTCTTAGGCGAAATCGAGGCCAATGGGCACACTAGCACTTTGCTAAGAGACCTCTCTGCATCCCACATTGGTGAGTGGTGTCTGGGGTCTTAAAAGCTGCCAAGCTGCCATCCGAGGACACAGAAAATGGTCCCAACTCAGCAGGAACGGATGCTCACCGAGGACCAAAACGACATGGGGTGAAGACAACCCAGAAGATAGACTCACATGAGTGGATGCCTACATATACTTGCGACCAGAACTGGATGGTGCCCGGCCACCACCGGTGATAGCTGTGATGGAGCTCACTAAGTTGAGTCTCACCAGCAACACAAGAATAAAAAGGGGTGCACCCTGAGATGTCCACTAAAAGACCTCAATTGATGGTCCAGAGGTTTCGGGGTTCCTCTGAGAGCATGGCCCCTGGCCCTGATGCTGCCCTTACCCATAAATTATAACGAAGGTCCACTCTTTGGACAGGAATGGATTGGACTTGGCAATGCAGAGTGACCATATACTGGTTGCACTTTATGGTTCTATACATCTGTAGGCTATCATCCTGCTGACCTCTCGCTGGAGGAAGGAGAGTGGGTGGAGAGGAGTGGAAAGGAGACTGCTGGGGGGATGAGACATGTATGGAGCAGAGAGGAATAGTGTGCAGTCACCGGACAGGGAGAGCAGTGGAAGCTGCATATAGGTGGGCATGTAAATTTATACAGGAATGTACATTTTCACTCAGCCATCTTAAATAAAAGAATAAATCCTCACAACTGCACCAGGAAGCAGCATTGTCATAAACAGAGGAAGGACTGAGATGGTCAACAATTTCATTTTACTTGCTTCCATAATCAGTGCCCATGGAAGGAGCAGTGGAGAAATCAAAAGATGTACTGCGTTGGGAAAATCTGCTGCAGAAGACCTGCTGCAAGTGTTGAAAAGTAAAGATTTCACCTTGGAGACTGAGGTGCACCTGACACAAGCCATGGGTCCCCAGTCGCATCCCATGCATGCAAAAGCTGAATGAGGACCAAGGAAGACAGAAGAGGAACTGATGCCTTTGAATTGTGGCACTGCAGAAGAACGCTGAATGCACCGTGGGCGTCGAGGGCTGTTTGGGCAGAAGCACAACCAGAGTGCTCCTTTGAAAGAAAGATGGTGAGACTGTGTCTTACATATTTTGGTCATGTTGTCAGGAGGGATCAATCCCTGGAGAAGGACATCATGCTTGGTAGAGTGGAGCATCAGTGAAAAAGAGGAAGACCCTCAACGAGGTGGATCAACACAATGGCTGCAACAACGGGTTTCAGCATAAAAACGATCCTAGGCATGGTGTAGGGCTGGGCAGGGTTTCATTCTGCTGTGCAAAACGTCACCGTGAATTGGAACCAACTCTCTGGCACTCAGCAACAACGACAGAGGTGATTTAAAGCATGCGGAAAGATGGTCATAGGTTACGTGTAAACGCTACACCGCTGTAACTAACGGATCCAAGCACCTGAGGATTTGGGGCAGCGGTGAATCTTGGAAGCCGTACCCAGAAGACCCTGGGGGAAGGTTGTAAGGGATTAATTTGACAAATTATCGTCCCTACCTCCTAAATACGCAGCCAGCTTTCAGAGTAAGAATGGTTTTCACGAGATTAGAGTCCAGCCATGAGAGAGGTGATTACAGTTCATTTTACCTTCAAACTTCTATTAAACAAACATTACACTCTACCTGCCACTTCGATGATTGGAATCTTCTGAATGTAACTCTGAGGGTCTCAGCGAACACTGAGCTCTTGAGAAGTTTCCAGTGCAGGTGTTCCGACAGCTGGCGGCCCTGGGTTTCCGCCCCTCCCTGTCGGCTGCAGGTTGTGCTTTCTTTTCTGAAGCACATGCTTTAGCTCGAAGCCTTGCAGCTTTGGAGGGCCCTGTCCTTTCCCCTGACAGGACCGTGCTGTTTGACCTCGGTGTGACCTCGGTGTGTGGACAAACCCTTAACACTCTGTTTCCTGGTTAGGCCAGATGTTTTTAAATAGTGTAAACCCACCCCAGTCCACACTCCGTTACTTCAGCTTCGGTCACAGCCCACACGGCCGGGACTTGCTGTATAAAAAGTTCATTCTCGACGAAGGGCAGCATTTGTGACCAATTGACAGCATCACAGAAGAGCCAGGGGCACGGAGATGACGACTATTGACCAGCGGTGAAAGTGAGGACGTGGCCTTGTAACAGGATCCTTCTCCCCGGGGCTCAGCGGGGGGAGTTAGGATGAAGGCTTCATCGCGGCCCCTGCGCATCGGCGTAATCCAGTGCGCAGACGGGTGATCACTGTTTTCAGATGAGGTGCCAGGCCCTAGGAGTCCTCGGGGGACATGGTCCCCGCGTATCTGCTCACAACGCTTGGGGTTTCTGAACTAGAAACTGGCTTCTTGAGGATGTTTGCAAAGCAATTACCTCGCATCCACCGGCCTGCTGTACTGAGTGGCTCTCACGTCGCTATGATGCTGAAAGCTATGTTGCTGAAAGCTATCTCACTGAAAGCTATGTCGCTGGTATTTCAAATGTCGGCAAGGTCACGAGGCTGGACAGGTGTCAGCAGAGCCGCCAAACTACGACAGGCTGGGAGCAAAGTCTGAAGACCCACTGTTGAAAATTAGCCAGTGTGAAGCTGCAGGACAACATTGGAACGCAGTCAGACGCAGAGCGGAAAGGGGGGCCTAGGCGGGAGGGCACTCAAAACCCACAGCGGTCACAGCAGTGCACTCAGGGATGACAACGACTGTGAAGACAGCGCTGGACCAGGCAACACTCTCCTGTTGCACACGGCTCGCCGTGAGACGGAGCGGGCTCAACTGCAGCTAATGACAGCCTGAGGGGCAGTGTGGCCAGTGGTAGAGCTCACGCCTTCCATCTGGGAGACCAGGTTCGATTCCCAGCCAATGCACCTCCAGCCCAGACGCCACCCATCTGTCAGCAGAGGCTTCTGTGTTGCTGGGAGGCTGGACAGGTTTCAGTAGGACTCCTATATTCACACAGACTAGAAAGAGAGGCCTGGTGAGCCTTCCAAGGATGGCCAGTGAAAGCCCTGGGGGCCGCAGTGGTCTCAATAGCAGCCCACCGTGTGATGGTGCAGGACCGGGCAGCATGCATTCTGCTCTGCGCCACATAGGCTTTACAAGTCAGGGCTGCCTTGAAGGCAGCTGGCAGTGGTGACAAATCGCATCAGCAGACATAGCTACTGGCTTGTAGGGGGCATGTTTGTAATCATAGAGCATTTCAATCTCTGATATAAAAATACAAACTGCTCCTTTAAGGTCAATATTTATCCACAAAAAAAAAAAAGAAGGCAGACAAATCTCCCTCCAGTGGTGCAGAATGTGGTAGGTTCACCTTCTCTTCTCTCGCCATGAATCATGAATTTTTCCACCCCTGGAATTAACTGCTTCCTTGTAACAAGCTTTTAAAGCCAAAGAATGTAGACTTCTACTCAGAATTAAGCTTAATAGAGACAGAACTGCAGCCGTGATAAAGACACAGTTTTTCACTTACTGTGGGAAGAGAAATGGTAGTCTACAAAAACGGAAAGTGGTGTTAGTGATTGTCTTTATGAGTGAAGAAGAAAAGAGCAAGAGAGCAAAAGTGACAGAGAGAGGCCAAGCCCATCGGTCGTCAGGAGCAGAAGGCAGCCTTTTCACTGGTGAGGGTGTGTGGGGTCCACAGAATGGATTTCAACTGCAGCAAACGAACTGCCTCTTGGGGAAAAGACAGTCTGACTCTCAGCTTCCCCCTCCAAGGGCCTGGTTGAGTGTCGGGAGGGAGGAGATCTGGGATGCACCCAAGGCCTTTTGTTCTTCACAATAAACATGGCTGGGAGGAGGGGCTGACGGATGGCACTGTGGGAAATGCTTCCCAACTTTCCCGTTCCTTGTTGGGTGCCTGGGCTGCAAATGGTTTGTGCTACACGACTAATCTAAAGGCCGGTTGTGTGAAGCCCCCAGTGGTATCCCAGGAGAAAGGCCTGGTGACCTGCTTCCACAAGGTCACAGCTGTGAGCTCCCCCTGGAGCATCTCTGCTCTGACGCGCACAGCGTCACTGTGAGTAGAAAGCACCTGAATGCTGATAGCTTCTGTCTTATTCTGTTAGTGTCCGTGGTTTTCTGTATGGAGTGCTGAGATGGACAGAGGGAGGTGAGTCTAGAAAGTGGCTCTGTGAGGAAAACAGACTCAGACAGACAGACAGACACACACACACACTCACATGCATAAGGATGAAGGGAAGTGGGGGTGTCAGACGGTGTCAGAGAAGCCTGCGCTTGGCCTCTCTCCTGGACTCTGATCCACACGGCCACAGTCTCTCCTCTTCTCCCCTCCCCTCCCCTCAAAGTATGAATGCAACTTTGATATGAATTCTATTCATGCTCTGCCAGTATTTCTAACATAAATTCATGGTCGTTGTTAAAGTCTTAAAGTCTAATTGAGCCTACAGACTTTATACAAACTGTACTGTTAAGTACTCTATCCTAGAAACAAAATAACGTGTCTGCTTTGGTGAGTCCCGTTGACCCAGTGGCATGCCACGGTATTGGAGGTTACGTGTCTTAGAGGGTGAACTCTGGCAAAGCAGAGTTGGTCTGTGTTAAGCTCAGGAGCATGGACCATTCGTGTCCTCGGCGCCTTGCCCTGCACCGCCGTGTCTTAGCTGTACCAGACAGGAGTCAAATCAGCCCCAACCAAGACGCAGCCTGGCGGGAGCCTGAAGCTGATGGGGCTGGGCACCCTTCTCTGCTGCTGCTACGAGCTCCGTAGGAGTCAGAAATGCCACTAACAACAAGAATAGAAACAAAACTCATTGCCATTTGGGTTAGTCCCTGTGGACAGAGCAGAACTGCCCCGCTGGGTTTCCAAGGAGCAGCCAGCAGATTCCAGCTGCCTGCCTTCTGGGTAGCAGCTGCATCTCTTAACCTCTGCGCCACCAGAGTTCCTCATCAGAGTGAAATTAACATGCTTGTAAAGTTGATTGATCTCTAAGAGATGACTTGGGAGGCCTGACCCTCAGCTCAAAAGGCAAATAAAACTCAAGAGAGAAAGTGAAAATTAACCCCTTTTTATGTGAAAGGTCAGCAGTTCAAATCCACCAGCAGCTCCTTGGAAACCCTGGGGGGCAATTCCCCGCTGTCCTGTAGCATTGCTAGGAGTCAGGATTGACTTGACAGTGATGTTTGTTTGGGTTTGTTTCTGTACAGGTTATATATACCACTTTCTAGAATATCCAGTTTTAGAAACCCATTTATTTGCTAGACTACTATGGCTTTTGAAATCAACACAGATTTGCAGAAAATGGTAACAGAAACCTGGAAAAGCAAAGTGCTGGTAGTGCTACTGGTGAAATCTCTGATTTCTAGGCACCTGCCTTGCCTGCTTTCTGATCACATGGAGAGGCAGTTTAGAGAGCTGACGTTGTTACTGTCTGCTCTCCGAGTGGGAGGGGATCCTAACTGTCGTCACACGGCCTCAGTGGCAGTGACGGGTGCAGGCCTTCCTGTGAGCTCTGAAGTTCTCCCTGGCTCCGGAGAGAAAGCAGTTCTCGGGAGGTGGCTGAGAAGAGACCCCAGCCCCTGGAGAGGGGTCCCTGGCTGGCGCCGAGGCCTGGACCGGTTTCTCACCCTGAACATGTAGGTGTAAAGGTGTCTGATGTCTGGCTGCTGGGACAAGTGTCGGATTGCCAGGAGTCCAGAAGCTCCGCTGGGTGAGACAGCAGTGGGAATGTGTTTACAGAGCTGAGTTTTCTGCCTGAGGCCTCACGTCAGCAGGCAGCTGTCCTTCCATCCCGCTCACGTCTGTCTTATACACAGTCCTCGACAAGCGTGTTTGCACAGAGCCGTAACAACAAACTGTCTTCATTTCAGGCACCGTCTATTCTTCAGTGCTGCTGAAACACAGAGAGCACAGCCAGGTGACTCTGAAGAAACAAAATTAACTTTCTGACAGTTCTGGAAGCAAATATCCTAGTTAGGGACTCAGCCCTGTGGACTCCTTCCTTGTAGGTGGTTCCAGGGCTTCCCGGCATCCTCGGCTTGCAGGCGGTCCGCACATGACCTCTGTCTGTTGCCCATGTGTATTTTTAACAGCTGTTGTCTGATGCTGTTGAGTAGGTTCTGAGTCACCATGACCCCATGTGTGACAAACCCCACCAGCCCCTGCACCGCACTCACAGTCCTCGCCATGCTTGGGCCCATCATTGAGACACTCTGTCAATCCACCTGAGGGTCTTCCTTTTCCACTGGCCCTCCACTTCGGTAAGCAAGTTGTGTCTAACGTGCTTTTTATAAATGACACAATTAGGTTTTGAACCCACCCTGTATTGCCATCACCTCAGCTGAGTGACTGGTTATATTAGACATGTCATGGAAGGTGACCACATTAGATCAGGTTCCACCCACAGGCCTGTCGTCCTGGTTGGTTGTCCAGGGGACCCCCTGTGTGCAGAGTGAATCTACTCCACAGGGTTCTCAAGGCTCTGACCTTGCTAACGCAGATCACCAGGCCTGTCTTCCGAGGCACCTCTGGTTGGTTTCAGTGGCTGATCTCTCAGCTAGCAGTTGAGCACTTAACTGTCTGTGCCACCCAGGGGCTCTGCATCTAACTGTACCTGATAAAAACCATGGAGTCAGAGTGGCATTTCATTTCATTTTATTTCTTTCTTCTGCTTTTAAGCAGGCTTCAGTTTGAAGGTCACAGGAAAATTACACAGGAAGTACAGAGCTCCAGCTGTCTCCTCGCACCCCGCACCCAGTTTCCCTCACTACCACCACCTTGCATTACTTTGGTGCATCTGTGACAAAGTCGTTGTTCCCTGCTGTGAAGCTGGTTCTGACTCACAGCGACCCTCTGCACAGCAGAACGAAACCCCCGCAGCCCCGCGCCATGCCCACAATCCTTTCTGTGCGTACCCCATCACTGCAGCCTCTGTGGCAGTCCATCCCCTTGACGGTCTTCCTCTTTCTCGCTGACCTCCCACTCTACCAAGCATGATATCCTTCTCCAGGGACTGAGCCCTCCTGACAGGATGTCCAAACTGACTTGTTTGTCTGTTGTACTGTGTGAGCTTGTGTGGTGCTAGACGCTGTACCACTGTATAATTCTGTTAGTGAGTGGAGCCACATCGATACACTGTCCTTAACTGAAGACCATGGTTTACACCGGGGATCACTCTTTCTATGGCACCTCTGTTACAGTGGGCGAACCCACACTGACGCACACTGATGCCTTGTTAGTAACTAAAGACCATGGTTTACACCAGGGATCACTCTTGGTGCTACAGCTTTTGACAAATGTGTGTCACATGTCCAGCATGACAACATCCTGCAGAACAGCATCAATGCCCTCGAAGGGCCCCGGGCACCACCTGGTGACCCTCCCCCCTTCCCCAGCCTCCTGCAACCATCGATCTTTTTACTCTGTAATTTTCCTTCCCCAGAATGTTTCAGAGTTGAAATCCTAAAATACATAGTCTTTGCTGATGGACTTCTTTCCCAGCAATGTGCACATACGGTTCCTGCGCGTCTTCTCATGACTCACAGCTTGTTTCCTTTTATGCTGAGTAACGTGCATTCTAAATAAGGAAAGCTTCATGAGAGCTGACTCCTCTGAGTTGCGGTATTGACAAAGAATACTGAATATATCACGGAATGCTGAAAGAACAAATCTGCCTTGAAAGAAGTACAGCCAGCCTGTTCCTCAGAAGCAAGGATGGCAAGATTTGACCTCACAAAGTTTGGCCATGTCGTCAGGTGGGACTCATCCCTGGAGAAGGACATCACGCTTCACAGAGGATGACTGAAAAAGAGGAAGACGCTCACTGAGATGGACTGGCACAGCAGCTGCAACAGTGGGCTCAGGTGTAAAAGTCTTTGCAAAGCTGATACAGCACACAGTGTTTATGTTGTAGTTGGGTCACTATGAGTCAGAACGAACTCAATGGCACCTAACTGTCATGTATTCTATGGCTAGACCACATTGTATTCTACAGATGGACCACAGTCATCTATTGAAAGACATTTTGTTTTCTTCTAAGTTTTCTGGCAACTATGAGAAAAACTACTATAAATATTTATGTGCAAGTTTTTGCATGGACACAACTTTTCAACTTATTTGAAGCAGTTACTGGGTAGTACGGTGAGCCTCTGCTTGCCTTTCTGAGAAACTGTCTGCCTGTCTTTCAAACAGCTGTGACCTTTTGCATCCCCACCAGCAATGATGAGCATTCCTGTTGCTCCACATCTTTCTCAGCATTTGCTACTGTCAGTGTTTTAGACACTAGAACAGGAGTGTTCATTAGAGGCGGTTCAGTGGTAGAGTTCTCACCTTCTGTGAGGGATATCTGGGCTCCGTTTCTACCAACGAGCCTGACACGCAGCCACCCCCATCTGTTCATTGGGCTGCATGTTGCTATGATGCTGAACAGGTTTGAGCAGAGCTTTCAGTCTGAGGGACCAAGAAATCCGCCTCCAAGAAATCAGCCAATGGAAACTCTATGGAGCACAACAATCAGACCCACAACAATCATGGGAATGGCACAGTGTTTTGGTGAGTTGTACATGGGTTCACCGTGAGTCACAGGTGGGCTCAGTGGCAGTTAACAGTAACATAGGTTCCCCCTTGCAACTGTCAGCTTGTCACACTACAGTGGCCTGCATGCTGTGGCAATGCGGGAAGCTGTGGCACCTGTATTTCAAACAGAGTCGCCCGTGGTGAACAGGTTTGAGCAGTGTCCAGACTAAGGCAGGCTGGGAAGGAAGACCCGGTGGCCTACTGCTGACAGCCAGTCTTTCGGAAGTGCGCTGGAAGACACACCCGGCGGGCGGGGAGGAGCTCAGCGCACAGGGTGCCTGGAGCAGACAGCTGTCGGGAAGAAGCTGGAGGACCAGGCAGCGCTTGGCTCTGTTGTGTGTGGGGTCCCTACGAGCTGGACAAGTACAAGAGCCGTGGAGTGTGGTAGTAGCTGACTGCTGTTTTCCTCTGCACTTACCTGTTGATGCGTGACAGTGAACACCTTTCCCTGTGCTTACTTGACCTTGGTCTGTCTTTGGTGACATGTCTGTTTAGAGCTTTTGCCATTTTGTATCTGGGTTGTTTGCTTTCTGGAAATGATGGATTTGGATGCTATTTCTTGACTGGTTTCCATGGCGCTTTGTCCATGGCCACTTTATGACCCCAGTGGCCCCAGCACTGAGTTCCAGAAGATTGAGTGCAGTGCATAGAGCTCAGCCGTCCTTATAACTGTCGGTGCAAGAAGCCTCTGCACTCTCACACAGGCCTTCAGGCAGCCGCCAGAGAATCTAAGTACAGCAGTAACTGCTGAGACCTGTGGGTTTTTCCTGTGAGCCAACTAGTAAAAGCATGAATATAGAAATGCGTGGGAAGAACTGGGAAGGCAGCTACCCAGAGGCTTTGAGAGGTAAGACCTGGATCTGCTCCCATGAAGAAGACAGCCTAGGAAATCCCACGGGGAAGTTCCACTCTGTCACATCAGGTTGCAATGAATTAAAATTGACTCAAGGGTACCCAACAACAGTCCATATGATTGCCAAATTGCTTTGAAAATTAAAGGTGATAAAGAGATTACGAAAAATAGAAGTTTGCCATTGGATATCCCTTTGGGGTATAAGCAGAGCAGGAAAAAAACATTACTTGGAATCAAGTTCCCCAGAAAGAATATCTTAGCCTATTGTTGCAGCTCAGATGTTTTCAAACTATCAAGCAATCAGTGCATCCTTGCATGACGAGCATTCTAGGAAGGGGCCTTGGGGACTCCCTGAGCCCCAGACTGCCTGGTTCATAGTCCCCCAAACACCCGGACCACAGTCGGGTTTGTGAGCTTTACACGCAGATTCTGAGCCTTTGAACTTGTCCAGGAAATTAGAAAAAAGACATTGTGAAGGACAAAGGCAGCCTCATTATTGAAAGCTTTAATAAGGAATCTCTGTCTTTGATCAATGTAGTTAAACAGGAGGCAGCAATTCCTGTTCTAGAAGACTATTATTCCGCAACTGAGTCTGACGGTTACCTGGACATCACAAGTGGATGTGACTGGGTATGTTAGAAGCGGATGTGATGCAACACTAGAGGCGGGTGTGACTGGATATGTCCGAAGCGGATGTGACCTGGTAACGGGGCTGACGGGGCCAGAAGCAGGTCTCCTTGTTGGCCCCTGGTTTTGAATCCATGATCAGAAAGGGGGTTGAAGGGCTGCTGTAGCCCCACAGTTCAAGCACAGCAGCCTCCCAGCTGGTGCCCTCTGCCCTCTGTACCTGGTACCCAAAAGGAGTACATCTATGCTGGCAATCTGTCCTTTGCTCACGGCCCTTACATCCGGGGATACAAGGGCTCTGGACCTCGGATACAGCTAAGGTGCGTCACTTCACTTGAATGTTTGTCCCAAAACATTCCTGTCCCTAGTTATATCTTCCAATCCAGCTACTGCTGGCCATACATGGCTGTCTACATTTAAATTAGTTACAATTAAATAAAATGAACAGTTTGGCTCCTCAGCTGCACTGACCACTTCTCACAGGCTCAGTGGTCACACGGACCAGTGGGTGACATGCTGGCTGTGCAAATCAGGGTTTCATGAATGGTTAAAACCATGAGGAACTGGGACATGCAGGAAGGCAGCCAGCCAGACCAGCTGCTCCTTTGGGAAAGCAGAACAATCCTCTGCACGCCCCTTCGTGCACCCATGTGTGCGCTTCCTTCTGAGCGCCTTGAACACTGTCGCTGTTGGGACCATCGACTCGGCTCCTGCTTATGGCGACCTTACATAGGAGAAAATGCTGCCTGGCCCCACTGTCTTCATGATCCTCGATGTGTTGGAGGTCACTGTTGCAGCCACGGTGTCGTCGGTCTCACTGAGCGTTTTCCTCATCTTCGCTGCTCCTCTGCTTGACCGAGCGCGCTTTCCTTTTTCTGGTGATGGAGCTCTCCTGTTGATGGACTCACAGTTAGCACATGGACGTCTCAGGCAGTATTCTGGGATCCATGGGTTTTTTGAGCAAATTTTCTTGTGATAAAAATTGAGACTGTACACATTCACACTACCATTTTTTAACTTCAGAATATTAGATCATATTTTGAATTTCCTTCTGCTCCAAGATTCTTGATTCTTTTACTAAAATTCAAGTAAGGGAGGCAGTGTTAGCTGGGGCTGAGGACGGATGTTTGGGGTCAGACAGACGTGTGTTCACATCTGATGCTGAGTTGTTCACCAGCAGTGTGTTCACAGCTAAGAAACTTGGTATCTCTCCATCTGTAGTGCTTCTCTTGTTAAAGGACAATAATAAAGGGTTAAATACCATCATGCCAGCAAAGCAGGCAGAGGGGGAGACTTACCAGCCATGCTAGGCTGGGCTGGAAGGCTCAGGGCTTTGCTTGCATTGCTGGCGAAGATACAGACCACGCTGCAATGTGGGGTTGCAACCCCTCCCTCCCACTGCATGGGCTGTGATGCACTCTGGCCTAGCACCTGCCTGTCCTTCAGCTCTGCAGTGACACACCCTGTGGCCTGTCCACTGCCTGTCCTGGCACCTTGGTTAGGATAGACATGAGGTCCTGTTAGGATGGCCTACTGCACTCACACCTGTTGCATCGATTAAGGGCTGTTATACCGTTTGTCTGAAGCAAGGTGGGATGCCTGTGTGAGAATGGCCTTGGCCGATGGACACACAGAAATTGAAATTGCATGAAAGGCAAGCAAAAGGTTTGTGACAAAGAAATGCTACCACTCCTGGAGGCTTCGGGAGCTTTTAGAATGCCTCAGAGCATCAGCAGACACGGTGCTGGAACGGCGTGCCGTCTGGTGAAGCTCTGTGGACCACAGGCTTCCCCACAGCTTCCCCTCCCCAGCACACAGGGCTGCATTTAAACGACTGAGTCATCGTCAGGCTGTCTCTCAACGTGGAAGGGACCCTGTTGCCTCCTTTTATGAGGAGTTAGACAGGGACACGGGCTCACGCTGTGCAGGTTTTTCCAAGGCTAAGCTGGGTACCTGTTCTGTCACCCATCTCCTCTCAGTCCCCCAACTTTCTCATCTCCCTCCACCTGCACCATGCTGAATGTGTCTGAGGGGTGTTCAGGGATGGAGGGCAGAAAAACTGCAAATCCCCCTCTGCACGTTCTAGAGACCCCTGGTCAGAGCTAAGACCCTGAGATCTGACATGAACCCGGTGGGCAGATGTCAGTAAACTGAATCCTCACGGTGCACTGCGTGTGTGTGAGGGTGTCTGAACGTGTCTGTGTCTCTATGCGCATGCACGTATGTGTGTGCATGTGTCTGTGTGTGTGTTACATGTGTGTCTCTATGTATGTGTGAATGTCTTATGTGTGCCTGTGTGTATGTGTGACTGTGTATGCACGTGTGTGTCCGTGTGGATGTGTGAATGTGTCTGTGTGTGCCTGTGTGTCTCTATGTGTGCATCTGAGTATGTGTGTATGCCAGTCTCTGTGTGCATATATACACTCATGTATGTACAAGCAAGCACGAGTGCTTTGTGTGTGAGTGTAAATGGGTGTGTGCCTGTATAATCACGCATCTCTGTGTGTATGTGTCTCAGTGTGCATGTGCCTGTGTGTCTCTGTATGTATATGTGAGTGTGTGTGTGTGTGCACACATAATACGTATGGGCATACAAGTATGTATCTACGAGTTATTTGGAAGTATGTGTGGGTACACATGTATATGTGTGCATTTCTGTGTACATACGTGTATGTATATAAACAAATGTATCTGGGGCATATGCAAGTGTATATGTGTGAGTGTATCTGTGTGTGTCTGTGCTTACACATGTATTTGTGTGAGAGTGTCCGTATGTGTGAGATACCTTAGATAGTCAGTGTAGAAATAACAGAATAGTATGCTACTGTGTCTGTTCTGTATAAAAGGAGGTGGAACTTTAGAATTTGGAATGAAAATATATGCTAAATATATATGATGGAAAGCAGCACACTGAGGCCAGTGTCTGGTGTGAAGAACAATCCAGACAAGAAGGCTGTTGGGGGAGGCAAAGAAGAGGTGGTAGGAGGCTGTCAGGGAGACGAGGAGGAGGCGAGGTAGGAAGCTGGTGAGCAGCGCTGCATTGGACGCCTGTGGGATGTATCTGCCCGGCACTTTTCTGTAGGATGGAGGCCAAGGGCGAGCCATGGCCCAGAGACATCTGTGACCAGAGGGTGCTGTGATGGGGACCAGCCCTCGCTTCCTCTGCCATGACTGATGTCATTGTTGGCAGAGCATGGCCCAGGGCTGACTACTGACAGGTTGATGTGCTGGGTGGGGAAGGGGTGACGTGCTGGGTGGGGAAGGGGTGACGTGCTGGGTGGAGAAGGGGAGACTTTCTACTAACACAATATTTTAAAGTTGCTATGGCAATAACAAACATTAAGATGATTTTTTAAAAGAAAGAACACAGAAAGCTGTTCATTTTGTACATAGTCAAGAGAGGTAATCCTGAAATGAGCCATACCCCCTGTGGATTGCCATGCCCATTTGCAAGCTCATGGACTGTTTTCAATCCTATGAGCAAATATTACCTCAGTCTATCAAAATTACTTCTCACAGGCACGTGCTAAGCACCCGTGAGTGGTTTGTTTAGGATTACAACTGACGTGACGGGCACTTTCCTGAAATTTGACCGTCGGCTTTTGCAGAGGGGAGTCCGCAGAGCTCAGGATCCCCGGGGACACTGGAAATACTGGCATCAGCAAAGAGGGAACAAAAGACGAGCCCAGATGGGAAAGGTGCACTGCTGAGGAGCAGTTACAAGTAGACACAGGTCTGCAGACAGACCCCTCAAGGCAGTGCTGAGTCAGGGACCCTGGGGGCAGCTGGCAAGCTGAGTCATTTATCTGCGGGCCTAGGTCCCGCTCCTCCCAGGCCGCGCTGTGCTTACAAAGGGAACAGTCCCTTCTGTCTGCCCTTCTAGCCAGAGGTAAGACAACAGCAGAGCCAAGGGATTTGAAGGAAGAATCAGGCTGTGAGCCTAGGCATATGTCTTACATAACGTGGTTGCCAGAAGCAGACGCACAGAACCTAAGACCAGAAAGAAAAACATCATGTCACCGCGTAGGGTGACAAAAACAGAGAAAGGAACCCAGAGACGCGTGGATGGACCTTCCTCGGTAAACGGTGACTGCAGGCCGGGCTGGGTGACACCGAGAGCCCACAGAGCCAGGATCGAGGTGGGCAGGCCTCTGCGGGGGGGGGGGGGGACGGGGCCCCAGCATGGAGACTCCAGGCCCCGAAGGCACCCTCTCCTGCCGCAACCCTTCTCAGACGCTGGCTGTCCCTCCGCACCCCCGCCTCAGCCGCAGCACCCGAGGTCTGTCTTTTATCAAGAAACAAGTGAAAGCAATGTGTTACACCAGCTAAAACGCACACCACCTAAAACGCACACCAGCTAAAACGCACACCAGCTAAAACGCACACCAGCTAAAACGTACACCAGCGCAGGGTCGCCGTGAGTCGGCTCGGACTCGAGGGCCCTTGGCTTGGCGTGGTATCCACAGTCACACGGGGAGGAACCACCAGGCTCCATGGGCAGACGATGGATAAACAGGAAACAGTCCAGGCAGACGGTGGGCTGCAGTTCGGCCAAGAGGGAAGCGAGGCCCTGACACACGCCACGGTGCGGAGCAGTTTACCAACATTGTGCTGAGGATGAGTCAGTCCCAAACAAATAGTCCACGACTCCATGGACATGAAATACCCAGACCAGGCAAATACCCAGAGATCAAAGTTTGTCAGTGGTTATGGGGGCCAGGAGGGAGGGGAGACGACAGGCCACTTGACAGCACCATGACAAACACAAGCCCACAGCAGCGCACACACCTGTGGCCCGTCGCCCCGCAGCAGGTCGGTGGGAGCAGTCTCCTGTCCCGTGTGGCTCCGTGAGTTGCAGACCTCAGACCACTTGTTACATTGTGTCCTGACGGAAACTGGCAGTTCCAGGCAGTCACTGTGTCACACACAAAGCAGAATTCAGCCAAGAAAGAGAGCAATTTCCAGTAGTCGTGAAATTGGCTTGTGGATTGTTTGATAAGCCAGTTATTGAAGAGGACCCAGTCACACGAGCTTATGTGACAATGCCATGAAGTTCTTATGGATTTGACCTCAAACACTGACCTCAAGAGGCAGTGGTGGTTCAGGGGGAGAATTCTCACCTTCATGCATGACACTCTGGTTCGAGTCCCAATCACTGCACTTTGTGCGCAGTAACCACTAGTCCGTGGCTGGAGGCTTGTGTGTGGTTGTGATGTTGAACAGCTTTCAACGGAGCTTCCAGACCGAGATTTACTAGGAAGAAAGGCCTGGCAGTCTATTTCCAAAAACAGGCCAGTGGTAACCCTCCAGATCACAGCAGGCTGACGCACAGCCGATCGTGAAGATGGCACAGGATTTGGCAACACTGGGTTCTCTTGCACTTGGAGTTGCTGACGTGTCGGCAGCAACAACACGGACATGAGTTCAGCTCACCGTGAAAAGGAGGGCAAATGGGTTACTGATGACTGTTGTCGACTGGGAGAGTGGAAAGATTGGGAACACTGGAAAAAATCTGGAATGCCCTGAAAGTTGTGTAGTTATATATGAAAGTTGATAGAGATTTTCCTAAATCAGGTAACAATAAAAAAAAATAATGTATACATCATTAGAAGAAAGTTCAGCATATAAAAGGAACTTTCCTATCAATCACAAAAGCAGTGCTAGTCACTCATGTAAGAAGGAAAACTAAGCTACTTTTCTATCCTTTCTTTAGAATCTTCTGCCACGTGAAAAGCCAAGCAAAGAGTACAATGACAAAAAGTATAGGGACAAAAACATAGAGGGTGTCACCAGTTAAATAATAAGAATATTCTGTTATTTTGATGATTGGGTATATTTTTCAGCTTCTATTTATCCTTTTCTCATTCTATATTTATTTCTATACCTAAATTTGCACTTAGATTTTGCATGGCTTTTCTTGGCATCCCTGGATGGTGCACGATATGAACGCTCTCAGCTGCTGGCTGAAGTTTGACAGTTCCAGTCTACCGGAAGGCACTCAGGAATGCAGGCTGATCGTCTGCTTCGGAGAGATCAGCCACTGAAAACTCCATGCAGCAGACTCCACTCTGACTCCACATAGGGCAGCTATGAGCAGGGTGACTTGACAGCAGATGGTAACTGAGTCTCTTCTTAAAGAAAGCTTCTCAAACTACGGAAGCCCCAGGCCCATCAGCAGTGGATGCCCCTGTCCAGTGTGGGTGATGCTGACTGGCCAGGCTGGGTGTTACAGCAGAGGCCTGGGAAATTCTTGGCCTCTGGGCAGGGTGTGGGAACACTGGGTAAAGGCAGTGCCATGGATGAAACTGTGCCTCCCAGATCCATGTGTTCTAAATCCTAACTACTGTATCTGTTGTCTCAGTTCTAGTGCTGCTATAACAGAAACACCACAAGTGGATGGCTTTAACAAAAATAAATTTATTTTCTTATAGTAAAGGAGGCTGAAAGTCCAAATTCAGAGCACCAGCTCCAGGAGAAGGCTTTCTCTCTCTACTGGCTCTGGTGGAAGGTCCTTGCCCTCAATCTTCAAGACGCTTGTCAGGTGCAGGGACTCCAGGTCCAAAGGATGTGCTGTGCTTCCAGCGTTGCTTCCTTGGTGGTGTGAGGTCACTCGCTGCTTTCTTCCCTTTGTTTTATATCCAAAGGGATTGCCTCAAGGCATAATACTATTTTGGAAATTGAGCCCTGCCCCTGCAACACAACTGCTGCCCATCCTCCCTCAGTAACATCATAGGAGAAGAATTTATAATATAGAGGAAAAATCACACCATACCAGGAATCATGGTCCAGCCAAACTGATACATTTTTGGTGAGACATTATTTAATCCATGATATCCATGGAAATATTCATAAGGCTTTCACTGACAAATTCTTCACAGAAGTAGACCACCATGTCCTCTTTCTTAAAAATCTGACATGTCACCTTGAAGACTAAGGTGCACCTCACTCAAGCCATGATGTTTGCAGTTGCTTCATATGCATGTAGGAGCTGGACAGGGAATAAAAAATACTTCTGAATTGCAGTGTTGACAAAGAATGGTGAATACACCATGGACTGCCAGAGATGGGACACATGTGTCCTGGACAATGGAACAATCCAAAGGCTCCTTGGAAGCAAGGGGGGTGAGACTATATCTTACATGCCTTGGTCATGTTATCAAGAGGGATCTATGACCCTGGAGAGGGACATTCTTCTTGGGAAAGTAGATGGTCAGCGAAAAAGAGAAAGACCCTTGAAGAGACGACTCACACAGTGGTTGTGGGATGGCCTGGGACAGCCCAGAGTTTCAGTCCATTGTACATGGTGTTGCTACAAGTCAGAATCAACTCGAGAACACCTATCAACAACACAGCTGTGACACAGTCCCTGCGTGGTGTAAGCAGTAAATGCTCAACTTCTAGCCAGAAGGTTGGGGGGGAAACCCACCCAGGGTCACTTCAGAAGACAGTTCCAACGATCTGCTTCTGAGTTGTCACAGCTCTGAAAATTCTATGAAGCAGTACTACTCTGCACACGTGGGGTCACCATGAGCTGGAGTCTATTTGAGGGTGACTAACAAGAACACATCAGAAGTCATGGTTACCAGGTGTTTCCAGAAGGGCTTTGTTCCTTGCCTGGAGCAGCATTGGTGTCCCCACTCTGTGAAAGGGCTGGTGGTCCACAGCTGCTCCAGTATGAATGGTCCAGGCTGCGGGAGTCCTCCAGCTCTCACCACTGAGCGACTCCGTTATGGCTCAAGTCAGGCTTGCCTTTTCTGTTTTGTTTGTTCCTAGCAGTCCTGGCCTACCCAAGGTACTTGGGAAGCTTTCATTGATCACCCCTTTTGCAGGAATCTTCATCCTTAATCTCATCTATGGAAGACCTTGGGGCCCTGGTGGCAAGTTGTTAAGAGCTGGCAGCTAAAAAGAAAGTTGTCAGCTTGAATCCACCAGCCACTTTTTGGAAATTCTTCAGGGCAATTCTCTTTTGTCCCATAGGGTCGCTGTGAGTCAGAATCAGCTGGACTGCAATGGGTTTGGTTTGGTGTTTTTAATGGGAGACAGTCAGATTAAGAATTTTCCAGTAATACAGTCTTAACAGCAAGCCAATTTGCTTTACAAATAGTGTATAGAAAAGCCCATGGCTTGTGCCATCTGCTGAGCCTGCAAAGGGAATTGTTGACAAACCAAGCCAGACAGGAATGTGTGGCATTGCCACTGGTGCTCAGGACTCACCCCCAAATATGAACAAAGGCATCTCCACACTTTCTGCAACATCATCCATGTAGATGGCCACTGTTGTGTTGTTTGTTCCTTTTGTGCTTTGTACTGTGATAAGCGATCCAGGGATGTGGTTTGCATTCTCCCTAAAAGAGAAGACTTGTAGTGTCTGCTTTCCCCTCACTTGAAGTAGTACCCCCTGGTATCTGTTATATATGTATGTGTGTATTGACTTGTCTAGGTTGGACTCTCCAGAGAAGCAAAATGAGGGAAGTTCATGTATATACGTATAGAGAGAGATGGGAATTCCAGAACACTTAACTGTGCTCATGAGGTATCTATACATGGATCAAGAGGCAGTCATGTGAACAGAACAAGGGGATACTGAATGATTTAAAGTCAACAAAGGTATGTGTCAGAGTTGTATCCTTTCACCACACATTTTCAATCTGTATGCTGAGCAAATGATCTGAGAAGCTGGACTATATGAAGGAAAGCAAGCCATCAGGATTGGAGGAAAACTCATTAACAGTCTGTATTATGCAGGTGACATAACTGTGTTTCCCAAAAGTGAGTAGAATTTGAAACACTGATGAAGATCAAAGACCACAGCCTTCAGTATGGGTTGCACCTCAACATCAAGAAAACAAAAATCCTCACAGCTGGACAAGTAAGCAACATCATGATAAATGGAGGAAGGATTGGGGTTATCACAGATTTTATTTTGCTTAGTTACACAGTCAATGCACATGGAAGCAGCAGTCAAGAAATCAAAAGATGCACTGCATTCGGAAAATCTCCTGCAAATGATCTTTTTATAGTGTTGAAAAGTAAAGATATCCCCTTGAAGACTAAGGTGCACCTGACTCAAGCCATGATATTTTAAATTACATCTTATGCATATGCAAGCTGGACAATAAATAGGACAGAAAAAAAATTTTACACCTTTGAATTGTGGTGTTGGAAAGGAATATTGAACGTACCATGGACCACCAAAAGAACATATAGATCTGTTCTGGTAGAAGTACAATCAGAATGTTTTTTGGAAGCAACAGTGATGAGACTGTGTCACACATTCTTTCCACATGTTGTCAGGAAGGATCAGTCCCTGGAAGGACATCATGTTTGGTAAAGTAGATGGTCAGTGAAAACCAACAAAACAGACTGACACAGTGGTTGCAAGAAGGGGCTTAAGCATAAAAATGATTGTGGACATTGCACAGAAACAGGCAGTGTTTTTTTTCTGTTATACATAGGGTCTCTATGAGTCAGAACTGATGCAATGGCACTTGACGACAACAACAACAACACAATGTTATCAGTGGTAGGATAATATTCATACAAGGAAGTTAATATGATTGTTATTCAAATTTACTTACCAACCTTTAGGGTCAAAGATGAAGAAATTGAAAATTTCTATCAAACTTACGCAGCCTGAAATTGGGCAAACATGCAATCAATAAGCATTGATAATTACTAATGATTGATCTGTGAGTTCTGGAAATGAAGAGGAAGGATCAATAGTTGTAAAATATGACTTTGGTGATAGAAACAATGCTGGGGTATGCTTGATAGAATTTTGAAAGACCAATGACTTCTTCATTGCAGATACCTTTTTTAGCCACATAAATAGTGACTCTTTATGAGTACTTTACCCAAAGGAATACACAGCAATCAAATCAACTACATCTGTGGGAAGGTGATGGAAAACCTCAATGTGATAAGTTAGAATAGAGCCAGGGGCTGACTGTGGAACAAACCATCAATTGCTCATATGCAAATTCAAGTTGCAGATGAAGCAATCAGAACAAGTCCATGAAACCAAAGTACATCCTTGAGTGTACCTCACTTGAATTTGGAGACCATGTCCAGAATAGATTTGATGCATTGATGACTAATGACTGAAAACCAGATGAGCTGTGGACTGGTATCAAGGACATCATACATGAGGAAAATAAGAGGTCACTAAAAAGATATGAAAGAAAGAGAAAGCCAAAATGGATGTCAGAAGAAACTGAAATTTGTTCTTGAATGTCAATTGAGTCACAAAGCAAATGGAAGAAATGATGAAGTCAAAGAGCTAAACAGAAGATGTCAAAGGACTGCTTGAGAACACTAAAGTATTTTAATAACATGTGTGAAGACCTGGAGATAGAAAACCAGAAGAAAAAATACACCTCACATTTCTCAAATTGAAAGAACTGAAGAAAAATTCCAAGCTTTGAGTTTCAATATTGACAGATTCTGTAGGGAAAATATTAAATGACACAGGAAGCATCAAAAGAAGATGGAAGAGGGGACAGAGTCAAGATGGCAGACTAAACAAACATCTCGCTAAGTCGCTCTGGAAACCAAGACTGGAATTGATAGTCAAAGGAGACTTCCAGACACCTAGTGAGCCCCAGGATGTGGCATGGGGCTATAATTTGGACTTTATACCACTGAATGGAAAACCCCCCTCTTTTGCTGACCCACTTGTGGCAAACATGGCTTGCATGGATGGAAGGTAACTCACCATTTTAACGTTTTTTTCTCTGTCTTAGCTGGCAGGCAGAGCTGGGACTTGACTAGCAGCTAATCTCAGACACACTGCTGGTGGGATCGGCAGGTGAAATTGCCATATTTTGAAAGCCCGTCTTGGGACTCTGTGCATTTTGGCACCTTTGGCCTCTCTTTCAGCCTCTGCCATAGCGTAGCCAGTATTGAGGCAGGCAGTGAGCTTGTGCAGGATGCCATCTTGATCCATTGAGAGGCAGACACACCCATAGAGAGGCCCCAGCTGGACTTAGAGCCTAGGCTAGGAGGCAGCACCTGCCTGGAGGAAAGCACTTTTCCAGCAGAAAAGCAGTATTTTTACAGTGTCACCTACGGCTGGGGCCCAGTAACAGAGGCTGTGGACTCTGTGCATCTGGGCACCTTTGGCATCTCTTTCCATCTCCACCATAAAGTAACCTGTATCCAGGCACGCAGCGAGTTTGTACGGTACACCATCTTGTTCCACTGGGAGGTAGATATACCCATACAGAGGCCTCATCTGAACCTAATTACTAGGCTGGGAGGCAGCACCTGCTTTTCAGGCAGAAAAACAGTGCTCTACACAGTGTTGCCTACAGCTGAGGCCCAACAGCAGAGGCCAGCATGGCAGTAGACTTTCTGTATATTAAGTTAGTTTATAACATCTGTGGTTCGATATAGAGGTGCTTACATTACCAGCTGGGAAGAGGGACCTATACACCTGAAAACCTGACTGACTTTGGAAGTTGTCTGATACTTTCTACCTTTCATTTTAAGATGGCCTAGAGAAACAACTGCAGTCCGTCCTCACAACATCTCTCCCAGGCTCTATCGACTCACATGATGCCTAAAAAGCAACAAACTCTGGAGAAAAGAATAACAAAGAAATCACTCACAGCTTCAGAAGGCCCACAAAAGAAAGCACCACAGAGCTTCCTAAACGAAGAAGCTTTTCTGAAGCTATCAGAAGGTGAATACAAAAGGATTATATAGAAAGACTTCCTAGACCTTATACAAAATGCAGCAGAGCAAAATGAAAAATTAAGCAAGCTGTTCAATCTGATAGAACACCAGTACTCTGAAACCCAGCAGATGAAGAATAAAATCAAAGACATAGAAACTTCAATTCAAAGTGAAGAAAACAGAATGGAACAAATGGAAAATAGACATTCTGATTTGGAAGACAGAGCTACTGACTCCAGCATCTATGGGGAGAAATGAGAAAAAAGAGACAAGAAAAATGAAGCATGTGGGACTCGATTAAGAAGAACAACCTACGATTAATTGCAGTTCCTGAAGAGGGCAAGACACATGAGAACACAGAGAGTATTGTAGCTTAGCTACTGACAGAAAACTTACTAGAAATTATGAAACAAGAGAATATAGATATCCAAGATGCATATCGAATGTCACTCAACATAGATCTCAAAATAAAGACCCCAAGACATATTACAAGCTTAACAAAATGAAACATAAGCAAAGACTCTTAAAAGCAGCAAGACTCAAAGCAAAGCTAACATTCAGAGGGAAAGTCTGTAGGCTTTTGTTGGATTTCTCAGCCAAAACAATGCTGGCATGGAGACAGTGGCATGACACTTTCAAAGCCTTGAAGGAGAAGAACTTCCAACCAAGAATGATATATCCTGCAAAACTATCTTTCAAATATGAAAATGAAATTAAGTCATTTGCAGATAAACAGAAACTCAGAGACTTTGTTAAAAACAAACCAAAGCTACAAGAAATACTGAAAGAGTCTCTTGGCTTAGAAGAATAAAACCACTAACTTTATATTTTAGAAGCAAATACAGGACACATCACCTAGAATCCTACTCAGTTACAGAAGGCTCCAAATTCATATAATAGTGAAAGAAATAATCCAATGATCATATCATGAAAGCTATGATGTCATCATATAGAAAAGAGGGATGTACTACAGTCATTATAGCCCTTCCAGATGGAGGAGAAGGTGATAAGAATGGTAGAAATTGAAATTATGTTTATACATAGTTTATTAAGGGTGTTCAGAGGGACAGCCATAAAGCACAATAAAGATGCAACATATCAAATCAAAAAATGTAAAACAGGAGTTTCATCAATCACAAAACCAACCCTGAGAAAGGTGAAAAATCAACTCACAAGAAGGTTGCAGAACAGATTAATAAGAACAACAGATAAAAAATCAACACAAAAATAAACATATCACAGTGGCAGCACTGAACACATACCTATCAGTAATCACATTGAATGTGGATGGAATGAATGCTCCAGTAAAAACACATCAAGCAGTATCTTGGATCAAAAGACACAACACATCTGTATGGTGCCTAAAAAAAACTCACCTTAGACTTAAAGATACGAACAAACTGAAGATTAAAGGATGGAAGAATATATATCAAGCTAACAATACACAAAGAAAAGCAAGGGTAGAAATTCTAACCTCAGATAAAATCAATTTTAATGTAAAATCCACCATTGTGGACAAGGATGGACACTATTTATTGCCGAAATGTTCAACACACAAGCAGGCTTAACAATATTAAATATTTATACACCTAATATTTAGAGCACCCAAATATGTCAAAGAAACACTGACCACACTCAAAAATGAGATGAATCACTCCACAACAATAGTGGGAGAATTCAATACTCCACTCTCAATATTGGACAGATTGTCTCAGAAAAAGCTCAATAAAGACACTGAAGACCTTTTTTGCCACAATTGACCAATGAGACCTCATTGACATATACAGAACTTTCTGTCCATCAGCAGACAACTACACCTTCTCCAGTGCACATGAAACATTCTCCAGAATAGACCATGTGTTAGGACATAAAGCAGTTCTCAACAAAATCCATACAATTGAATTAATGCAAAGCACCTTCTCAGATCATAAAGCCATAAAAGTTGAAATCAATAGCAGAAAAAACAAAGACAGGAAATGGAACTCATGGAAACTGAACAACATCTTGCTCAAAAAACTATAGGTTATAGAAGAAATCAAGGATGAAATAAAGAAATTTATGGATTCCAATGAGAATGAAAGCACTTCCTACCAGAACCTATGGAATATAGCCAAAGCAGTCCTCAGAGAACAGTTTATCTCCATAAATGCACACATCTGGAAGGAAGAAAGAAACCAAACCAAAGCACTAACCCTACAGCTTGAACAAGTAGAGAGAGAACAACAGAGGAAACATTCAGGCACCAGAAGAAAACAGATCATAAAGATTAGGGCAGAACTAAATGAAATAGAGAATAGAAAAGCAACTGAAAAACTTGAAAAGATCACAAGCTTGTTTTTTGAAAAGATCAACAAAATTGAAGGAAAAATGGGAAAGGGAACAAATAACCCAAATAAGAAATGAGAGGGGAGTTGTAACAGATCCAACAGAAATAAAAAATATCGGAACAGAATACTATGAAAGATTGTACTCTAACATTAAATTTGAAAACCTAGAGGAAACAGACAAATTCGTTGATTCATATCACCTAACAAAATTATCACAAGGTGAAGCAGAACAACTTAATAAACCCATCACAAAGGAAGACATTGAAAAAATCATCTAAAAACTACCAACCAAAAAAAGTCCAGCCCCAGATGGCTTCACCACAGAATTCTACCAAGCTTTTAGAGAAGAGTTATCTCCCATACTACTGAGACTATTTCACAGTACAGAAAGGGATAGAATACTCCCAGATTCAGTCTATGAAGCCAGCATAACCCTGCTACCAAAGCCCAGGAAAGACCAAATCAAAAAGGAGAACTACAGACTGATATCACTCATAAATCTAGATGCAAAAATCTTCAACAAAATTCTTGCCAATAGAATACAACAACATATCCAAAAAATAATCCATCATGACAAAATTGAATTCATACCAGGGATGCAAGGCTGGTTCAATGTGAGAAAAACAATATGATTAACTACAGAAATACCACAAAAGACAAGAATCACCTGATTTTGTCCATTGATGCAGAAAAGGCATTGATAAAGTCCAACACCCATTCATGTGAAAAACTAGGAACGGATGGCAAATTCCCCAAAGCAATAAGGGCCATTTACATAAAGCCAACTGCCTACCTCTCTCTTGAATGGAGAGAGGCTGAAACAGTTTCCCTTCAGAACAGGAACTAGAGAAGGCTGCCAACTCTCACCTCTCCTATTCAACATCGTACTAGAAGTTCTAGCCAGAGCAATTACACAAGACCAAGAAATAAAGGGCATCTGTATAAGCAAAAAGGAAGTCAAAATCTCCCTATTTGCAGATGATATGATTGTATACACAGAGAATTCAAAAGAATTCATAAGTAAACTACTCAAACTGATAGAAGAATTCAGCAGAGTCTCAGGATACAATAGAAACAAAGTTAATGAGTAGAATTCCTTTATACCAACAATGAGGTTATTAAGGACGAAATCACTAAATCAATACCATTTACTATAGTCCCTAAGAAGATAAAGTACCTAGGAATAAATCTAACCAGAGAAATAACAGATCTTTACAAAGAGAAGTACAAGTCCTTACTACAAGAAACTAAGAGAGACTTACATAAATGGAGAAGCCTACCTTGCACATGGATAGGAAGACTTAACATTGTAAAAATGTCTATTTTACCCAAAGCAATCTACTTATATAATGCAATCCCAATACAAATTCCTGTGACATTTTTTAATGAGATGAAGAAACAAATCATCAACTTTGTTTGGAAAGGGAAGAAACCCTAGATAAGTAAAGCACTACTGAAGAAGAAGAACACACTGGGAGGCCTCTCATTACCTGACTTTAGAATCTATTACACTGCCACAGTAGTCAAAACAGCTTGATACTGGTACAAAAACAGACAGATAGATCAATGGAACAGAATAGAGACTTCAGAGATGACACCATCTTCCTATGAACAGGTGAAATTCAACAAAGGCCCTAAGACATTAAACTGTGGTAAAAAAAAAAAAAATCTCTTCAACAAATGGTGCTGGCAAAATTGGATATCTATCTGCACTAAATTAAAACAAGACCTATATCATACACATTAAACAAAAACCAACTCAAACTGGATAAAATATCTAAATATCAAATCTAAAATGATAAAGCTCATCCAAGAAAAAGTAGGAGCAGCAATGGAAGGTTTAATACATGGTGTAGACAGACTTCAAAATCTGTCAAACAAACCACAAACAACAGAAGAGAAAAATAGCTAAATGGGAACTATTAAGAATCAAACACTTTTGCTCATCCAAAGACTTTATTAATAGAATTAAAAGGACACCTACAGAATGGAAAATAATATTTGGCAACTATATGTCAGACTGACACTTGATCTCCATAATCTATAAGGTACTACAAAATATCAATTAGAGAAAGATAAATCATTCAATTAAGCGATGGGCAAAGGAGATGGACAGACATTTCTCTAACGAGGAGATCCAGGCAGCCAAACAACACATGGACGTGTTCCCGATCATTAGCTATTAAAGAAATTCAGATCGAAGGTACAATGAGATACCATCTCACCCCAGCAAGGTTGACCATGATCCAAAAAACACAAAACAAATGCTGGAGAGACTGTGGAGAAATTGGAACTCTCCTACACTGTTGGTGAGATTGCAAAATGGTGCAACCTCTTTGGAAAGCAATCTGGGGCTTCCTTAATATATATAGATATACCATTTGACCCACTAATTCCACTGCTTGGAATATATCCTACAGAATCAAGGCCATTCACACCAGCTGATACATGCACATGAATGTTCATTGCAGCACAGTCCACAATAGCAAAAAGATGGAATCAGCCCAGATGTCCAACAACAGAATAATGGATAGGTAAACTATGATATATATACTCAGTGGAACACTATGCAATGATAAAGAACAACCATGATAGCAGGAAACATCTCTTAAACTGGTTTCAACTGGAGGACATTATGTTGAGTGAAAGCAGTCAGTGACATAAGGACAAATATTATATGAGACCCCTACGATAAAGAAGAACTTAAGAACAGACTCATGCATAGAAGAAAAGACTCTCTGATGGCTGCAAAGATGGGAGGGAGGAGGAGGTGGAGGAGGGTTTAGATTACATAGTTGTTAGAAATCTGGTTGGGTGAAAGCTGTGACAGCACACATTAGAAAGAAAATCAACATTAATTGGACTTCAACATAACATGATTACTCCTCTCATCTTAACCCAATATTACAAGGACAGAGTAGCTGGGGTGGGGGGCTGGGGACCATGCTCTCAGGGCAAATCGAGGCCAATTGGCACAACTAGTGTTTTGCTAAGAGAGCCCTCTGCACCCCGCACTGGTGGGTGGCATCTGGGTCTTAAAAGCTGCCAAGCTGCCATCTGAGGGTACAGAAAATGGTCCCAACTCAGCAGGAACGGATGATCACCAAGGACCAAAATGACATGGGGGAAAGAGAACCCAGAAGATGGAGAGACCCACGTGAGTGGGTGAGTAGATCGACATGTGACCGGAAGAACCAGATGGTGCCTGGCTACCACCAGTGATAGTCGTGATGGAGCTCACAAAGTTGAGTCTCACTGGCAACACAAGAATAAAAGGGAGTGCACCCTGAGATCTCCACTAAAAGACCACAATTAATGGTCCAGGAGCCTTGGATTTTCCCTGGGAGCATGGCACCTGACCCTGATGTTGCCCCTGTCTGTAAATCATAATAGAGGTCAACTCTTCAGACAGGAATGGATTGGACTTGGTGACACAGAGTGACCATATCATATGTGCACTTTATGGTTCTATGCATCTATAGTATGTTGTCCTGCTGACCTCTTACTTCAGGAAGGGTAGTGGGTAGAGGAGAGGATAGGAGATTGTTGGGAAGGTAAGACATGTATGGAGCAGAGAGGAAGAGTGTGCTGTCACTGGGCAGGGGGAGCAGCGGGAGCTGCTATAGGTGGGCAGAAAAAAAAAGAAGATGGAATAAATACACAGAGTCACTGTATGAAAACAAATTGGTTGTCATTCAACCATTTCAGGGGGTGGCATATGATCCAGAACGGTGGTGCTGAAGGAAGACCCACTGAGGCCCTGCTTACAAACAGGATTCCAGGAATTGATGAAATATCAATTAAGATGTTTCAACAAATGGACGCAGAGCTGGAGAATGCAGAAGTTATCAAACAATATCATTAATTCCACATACAAATTAAATTTTGCTAAAGATTATTCAAAAATATACAGCAGTACATTGACAAGGAACTGTCAGACATTCAGGCCAGATTCAGAAGAGGGTGTGGAACCAGGGATGTCACTGCTGCTTCAGATTGGTCCTAGCTGAAAGCAGAAAACAGCGGAAAGATGCTTACCTGTGTTTTACTGACTATAATAAGGCATTCAATTGCATGGATCATAACCGTCTATGGATAACATTGTGAGGAACGGGATTTGCAGAACACCGAATTGTACTCACGAGGATACCAACTAGACAGACAAGGAGGCAGTCAGTTGAACAGAACAAGGGGCTACATCATGCTTTATGTCAGAAAACATGAGTCAGGATTGTATCCTTTCACTACATTTATGCAGTCTGTATGCTGAACAAATTATCTGGACTACATGACAAAGAATGGGGCATAAGAACTGATGGAAGTCTCCCTAACTAACTGCATTATGCAGATGACACAACCTTGCTTCCTGGAAGGCTTGAAACACTGATGAACACTGAAGACCATAGCCCTCAGTATGGATTACACACTTCAACATCAAGAAAACAAATGTCCTCATAACTGGACCAATAAGTAATATCACTAAATGGAAAAATCGCTAAATGGAAAAAAGATTGAAGTTGTCAAGAATTTCACTTGACTTGGATCCACAATCAACACTCATGGAAGAAAACAGTCAAGAAATCAGATGACTCATCGCATTGGGAAAATCTGCTGTAAAGTACTTCTTTACAGTGTTAAAACACAAGAATGCTACCTTGAAGACTAAGGTGGACCTAACCAAGGCATTGTGTGGTCTATCATCTCACATGCATGCCAAAGCCAGACAATGAATCAGGAAGACCAAAGAAAAATTGATGTCTTTGAATTGTGGGGTTGGTGAAAAATACTGAATACACCATGGACTGCCAAAAGACTGAACAAGTTTGTTTTGGAAAATGTACAGCCAATATAGCCCTTAGAAGCAAGGATGGTGTAACTTCATCTCACATACTTTGGACACCAGTAGGCATCAGTCCATGGAGAAGGACATCGTGCTTGGTAACGGAGAGGGTTAGCCAGTGAGGAGGACGAAGATCTTCAAGGAGACAGAATGAAACAGTGGCTGCAACTCTGGGCTCAAGCGGAAGAAGGGTGGTGACGATAGCGCAGGACCAGGCTGGGTTTCCCGGTTGTCCACAGGGTCACTGTGGCTGCAGACTGACCTGAAGACACCTAACCACAACAATAACATGATTTTATAGTCTGCTGTGGGAGGGAGGTCCGGACGGGTGTGACACCATAGGCCATATTGGGTGACATCAACCCTAGCGACTGCGCTGGCAGCTATCTCGGTTGCCAGCATGCAGACATCTCTTTGGTTCTTGACACGGGGCTGAGGGACTCTCACTACAGCTGTGCACAGCTGGAAGCAAGGCGCGCTTCATGATGTGCGGCTGCACACCTTCAGATATAACCATATTATGAGAACGAGCTCTTTGTTTTATTTGTTTTTTGAAATTGAGTCCAGAAGGGAGAAGGGTACATTTGCTATCGTCACAAGTTAGAAATGCCCACGAATAGTAATCACAGATTCATTAGAACTGAAAAAAGCATGAATGAGAAGTTTGTCTGGTTTCCTAGAAACTGACTCTGTTTTGCTGTCCAGAACCTTCCAGTATATATAAAGCCAGAGAGGTTAGCTAGGGCCTCTTCAAAGCCAAATTAGTACATGGCAGTGACAGATTATGGTGGCCATGTCTAGAAACTAGTTGCTTGCACATCTGGAGGCATTTAGATGCCACATAAAATAACCAATGTGTAGAGGACCACTGAGCCGATAGAAGCTGAGGCAGGTCTCCCAGGGCTGACACAGACAGCCTTTCCTCAGAGCTAGCACCCTGAACTCAGACCTACATCCTCCTGGACTTCAAGAAAACGAATCTCTGTTCTTTAAAGCAACCCACATGTGGCATTTCTGTTACCACAGGACTAGGTAACTGAGACAAGAATCCATTAGGTACCTTTTGCTAAATAACATACAACACCCAAATTCACTGGCTTACAAAGCAACAAGCATGTTTTACCTCTCACAGTTTTGGTGAATGTGGAATCCAGGAGTGGTTTAGTTGGGCTGTTCTGACCCAATATCCTTCTTGAGGCTGAGCTCTGAATGCCAACCCCATCTGGAGGCTCACTGAGGCTGTGTGACCCACCTCCAAGAGGGTTATATTAGTCATCTAGTGCTGTTATAATGGAAATACTGCAAGTGAGTGGCTTTAACAAACAGAAATTTATCCTCTCACAAGCTAGGGGTCTAGAAGTCCAAATTCAGGGTGCAAGTTCCTTGGGAAGGTTTGTCTATCTGCTTTGGGGGAAGGTCCTTGTCATGAACATTTCCTTGGTCTAGAAGCTTCTTTGTGCAGGGACCATGAGTCCAAAGGACATGCTGTTCCCTTGGTTCTTGTTTCTTTGTGGTCTAAGGCCCCCTGTCTCTCTGCTCACTTCTCTCTTTTATATCTCCAAAGAGATTAATTTAACATACAACTTAATCTTGCAGATTAATCCCTACCTCATTAATGTAACTGTCATGAGCCTTGACTCATTAAGCATATAGAGAGGATTTACAACAAATAGAAAAATCACATCAGAAGGCAAAATGGTGGGCAATCACACAATACCGGGAACCAGGGACTAGCCAAGTTGACATACATTTTTGGGAGGACACAATCCATACATAGGGGCTCACTCACATGGCTGACAAGCCTAAACAGGTGATTGCTGGGAAGTCTCCACAGGGTTGCTTGAGTTTCTCTCACAACATAGCCACCAGCTTCTCCCAGAGAAAGCCAGCTAAAGAGCAAGTCAGAAGCTGCCGTCCGTTGGATGGTGGAGCCTCGTAAGTCACACATCAGGACTCTCCCCGCACTCTGCTGGTCTCACAGACCAGCTACAACTTATGTGAGCAGACCACACAAGGGAGGGAGTGAAGAGGATGCAATCTTTAAAAAACACCCTTGTCTTCTAGAGAGGCTGTAACAGAAATACCACAAGTAGATGGCTTTAAGAAAAAGACATTTTCTGAGTTTCAGAGGCTGGGAGTCTGAATTCAGGACACCGGATCTAAGCGAGCCCCCCCCCCCCCCGTCTGCTCGTGGGAAGGTTCTTGTCTCACTTTCCCTAGCATTCTTCAAGGCGTTCCTTGGAGATCTCCACACGGCACCTGTGTGTCCCCATCTGTGCGTACTCTCTGGGTCCAGTCTGCTGTTTCTATATCTCAAAAGTGATCGAGTTCAGACACACCAGCCAGTGATAACCTGTTAACACAGTGAAGAAAAGCCTGTGCCTCAGTGGGATCATCGCCACAGGTGGAGGGGTTAGAACTTACACACACGTTTTGGGGGGCCCCGAATCAGTCGACTACAGGGTGTAATGAGATGGAGCTCTTGGCCCACACAGTCTCAACAATAAGATGACTGAAATTGTTCAACTTTTTAGATACCGAGAGTTCATGTTTGTCAAAGTGTTAGAACACTCCCATCTGTTAAAGTCAGAGCACAGAGATGTATTGAGGGAAATACAGTTCGAGCAGTGGGGAAACACAGGGCGAAGAGGAATCTAAGAGGTGTTCCTCCTTCGCGGGGAGACATGAGCCTTTAGGTGCTGGTATGGGAGGGTGAGAATGGGCCGTTACCTAGAGCCAGATGGGGGAGGAGCATGCGACCACCGACACTGTAACCTCCCACTGTCAGGGAATCCCAGCCGGGCGGCAGGAGGCCATCGGCACTGCAGCCAGCAAGGCCTTCCCCTATCTGCCGGGACGCTCAGTTCGGGGAGGTCCGGGGCTGAAAGGTCTCGGGCTGAGCTCCCCGACGGCAGAGGCAGAAACTCCTCTCCAGTCAAGCACGATTTAAACTGGAGCGTAGTTAACAACAAGGAGTTTGACTCAAATCAAGGATGGCTGTTCTGTTTCACCCAGATACCTCACTTTACATTGTTCCCACTCAAGCTGCGAAGCTTTGGGAGTTGTCACCATCGAGCCCTTTGTGGTGTTTCTACTTACTCGTTCAGCGAACAGTCACAGCTGCTCATTGGGCAGGTGTCGTGATTTCCCCTGCCCGAGCTCAGGAGTCTGTCTTCTGTGCCTTCACTTAGTCTTTCCCTCTTCCCTCCGGCTCCCCTGCGCCTCTCTCCGTGCCTGTCCGTGTATCCTGCTCCATCCACAGGGTCTAAGTTCACTCTGTTCTCTCGAGCTCACCCAGCTGGACCCGAACCATCTGACAGCATCCCTAACCGCACCTGCTGCCTATTTAAATGAGCTAAGAGGGAACTTTCTTGGGATTAAAACTCACGTTAATAATTAGAAAGCAATATGACCCCATCTATCAGAAGGCAGTCTCCTACACTAAGGCCTTAATCAATGTATGTTCTCTGAAAGGTGGGGAGCTAGACGGGCGGAGTGATATGCCACGATTCACCTTGCCGTTGGAGGATAAGAGCCAGGAAAAAGTGAACACAGAGGCAGCGAACAGAGGTCACATCAGACTGACCATAAAATTAACCAGCTTGGGGCTTTACATAGCAAAATTCCATGAGCTTTCAGACCTCACAATGAAAGATTTCACAGTTCATATTGAAATATCTCCCAATAAGATTTGATTGGAGGTAACCGAGTGCTTCAGGAGAACTCTTTGGCTGATGCACACTCCTGTGCTTCCCTGTGCCCCAAGAGCAGTCATCCAAGGAATGTGGTTGACATAGAACTGCACAGCACAGAGTCACAGAGATGTGAAACACCGCACACCACTCAGGTGCTTGAAGTACTGCGGGATAACACACTAAGTATAGGACCCTTTCATTAAAGAGCACTCCCGCAACTACTGCAGTCTATGACAGAATGTGGCATTGCCTTCAGAAGGTGACGACAAAAACATTAACTTTTCAATGAAAATAATAGAACTGCAGCATCTCCTCGAGTCTTGTTCTTTAGAAATGGTCACCACATGAGAGGATCTAGGTTATCTCAGTGACTCTGGAGGTGGCAATGAAAAAGTATGGGGCACAGTTCTGCTGTCACCATGGGGTCACCTTGAGCTGGAATGGACTGCATGGCCACTGGCTGGTTATTTTGCATTGGTTTCTGTGAAGTTGGCATCAAAGCCTGCTGCATATTCTTTGAACACCCTCAGTAATGTGAATTTCCGTTCTTTAGAAGCTGCTTTGATTGCTGAAGAACAGCCACAGGTTGACACGAACCAGAGCTGATGAATGGGGTTGATCAAACCAGAAAGTTGTTTGTGTTCTGGAACTCGACGAGTCACAGGAACAAGTCCAGTTTTTGGAGGCAGCTTGTAAAATGGCTCAGAAGGCAGTCCCCAACAAGGGGGACCAAAGATGTTTGCAGCAGTAATTTTGTCACTGTTGAAGAAGTTAGAAAGCTGCTCAAAAATAAGTAAAAATAAAGAATACTTCTCTTTGAATACAGAAATGGCAATATAGCCCAGGCGCCATTTCATCCTGTCGTCTGTGAGGTCACCATGAGTCACAGCTGCCTCCGGGGCGACAGGCAGCAGTCACAGGCAGCAGTCGTGCCGTGCGTGCTCGTTCTGCTGGCCGGCATTCTCAGCAACGTACGGGCTTTACATTATCTCACGCTCGTGACAACCAGGGACCATTGTTATTGTGTCAGGGTTCTGAGAAACAGAGAAGGTGAGTACTGAGCTGGATTTGGGGCTGAGAGCTGGCCCTGAGCTCATTCTCTTCACCACTGTGCAGCAAGAATTCCTAAGGAGATTAAAAACCAGACTCACCGTTTTCCTGTCCCGCATTGTGTACACAAGCTGGCGTATCAGTTATACAAACAATTTCCATGGGCTCTTCTCTCAAGGACTCAGTCTTTCCTCTGTGTACTAGTAACTCTCCATTGGCTTCACTCCATCTGCTAGGACTCCGAGTTGCTAATGACAGAAAACCCAAAGCTAATTTCTTGGCCCCACAGGTCCTGAGGAGACCTGGTTTCAGATCCACTGGGTGGGGAGGGGGTGGCAGCTACGAGATCTGCTCCTGGTGTCTCCCTCCACCTGCTATCTTCTCTGTGTCCGCATCCCTCACAGATACGGCCTCCTAAACTGTGTGTTCACTAGGATCTATCCTACCTGTTCATGGGAATGGAGAAAACCTTTCCCCAGGTGGCTTGGACAGAGGTCATACCACTCAGGGCGAGGCCAAGATGGCAGGGTAGACGGACATTTCCCATGACCCACCTACCATCAAAGACCCAAAAGAATAGATTAGTATATCTGACATCCTAGGAGGCCTGAACATCAAAAGGAAAATTGAGAAACTGGCCTAAGCAATGGGCAAGGGAGAGGAACACCGGGATCCCACAGACCTGACCTGCTGGGAAAGGGCTGCAGCCACTGCACGGTGGACCTAGTGGTGGGGGTTGGTGGGTGTCCTCCTCAGCAAGAGTAATTAGCTGGAGAATCCACTCAGGCCTCCAGGGCCAGTGAGGGACAGCACCTGAACATCCAAAACTAAGTCTTTCAGTGTACATTACAACATGCAGATCTAAATCTTTGAGATAGGCCTATCTCCCCTCCCCAGTGATCCTCCTCCCTTCTCTGCACTTTCACCTGATGCTGGAGTCTGATGTCATTAACTGAGCCAGAGGGAGGACTCCTTAAGCCCATCCTGCCCATTCTCTGAGAGTCAGAGGGGAAACAATTTAAAAAACTGGGAGAAGGGGAGGGGATGAATTCTTCTGGCTCCTCCAAGCCAAGAAATCAGGGCACAGACTGTTTCTTCTCCTAGATTCAGACACACAGGCATACACAATCCTCACAGACACCGAGGGATAGCTGCTAGTCCACTTCCTTTCCCAACAGCTACTGCCAGACAGCTGTGCCTGTCCTAATCACCCCTGCCCACCTAGGACAGTAGACGATAGGCTGAAACACACACTTGGTGGCTGGACACCTTAGCTGAATCGATATAAGAAAAGTAAAGGTGACTTGTGGGGTCCTATGTCTAGTAACAGCTGTAACCATGTGGTGAAAGGACATTAGATCTTCAAAGACAACAATAACCAAACTGTCACACATGAACAGCCTGTTTGTGCATTTCAAAACAAGAAGCTAGAACACATTAGGCAAGCATAAAATAAACAAGTCAATTTACTGATGGCTGGGAAACAAAGGTCCGTATCAAAGCACTTAAAGAAGTAGACCATGTTTTCTTCAAAAAGTGCTCAAAATAATAAAATTTTCCAGAGGAACTCCAAAGTAAGTGTAGTCACAGATCTTTCATATGGAGAAGAAGCCAAGGTGATATAAATAAAGACTGGTTTAAATCTAGTAAAATAGGGGTTAATATTAAGTACCTGCAAATCAAAATATCAATCTTATGCATCAAAATGAAAAACAAGAAAGACATGAAGTCTTAGTAAATACAAAACCATCAACATTGAAAAATACAGAAAGAAAACACACAAAGAAAAAAGACTCCACACAGAAAATTAAAAGGACCCAAGGAATTGTCTACATCAAACAACAAAGACACTGAAGCATCACCACTAAGGTCATACCCATCAATAATCACACTCAGTGTAAGTGGACTAAATGCACCAGTAGAGAGGTGGAGAATGGTAGATTGGATAAAATAATAATTTTAAAAAATGGCAACCTATCTATATGCTGCCTACAGGAGACACAACTTAGACTCAAAGATGCAAACAAACAGAGCATGTAAAAAAAGATACACTAAACTAACAGCCTTCCAAAAAGAGCAAGAGAGGCAATACTAATGTCTGATAAAATAGACTTTAAAGAAGAACCCACCAGATTGGATAAGAAAGGATGTTATGTAATGATTAAAGGATCAATACTCCAGGAGGAAATAACCATATAAAATACCTATGCACCCAATGACATGTCTCCCAAATACATAAAACAAATACCATCCGCATTTAAAACAGACATAGGCAGTTACAAAATAATAGTAGGAGGCTGCAGGACACCACACTCAGAGGACAGAACATCTAGAGAAAAGCTCAGTAAACACACAGAAGGTCTAAATGCCACAGTTAACCAACTTGACCTCACAAGCATATACAGAACATTCCACCCAGCGTCAGACTAATAAACTGTCTTTGCTAGCACACACGGAACATCCTCCAGGATTGACCACTTACTAGGCCACAAATCAATACTTAACAAAATTCAAAGTATTGATAGATTACAAAGCATCTTTTCAAACCACAAAGCCATAAAAATAGAAGTCAATAACAGAAAAAGGAGGAGAAAGCAAAACACATGGAAACTGAACAATAGCTTGCTCAAAAATGACTGGGTTATAGAAGAAATTGAGAGTGGGATATAGAAACCCACAGAACCGAGTGGGAATGAAAATGCACCCAACAGGGTCTGTGGGACACCCTAAAAGCAGTGCTCAAAGGGCAATTCACCTCAGTAAATACACACATTTAAGAAGAAGAAAGGGCTCAAATCAAGGAACTAACTCTACAATTCAAACAAGCTGAAAGAGAGCCAAAAAAACAGATCCTCTTGGGCACTAGGACACAACAAATAATAAAAATTAGACCGAAATTAAATGAATTAGAGAAGAGAAAAAGGATTCAAAGCGTGAATAAGAACAAAAGCTTGTTTTTTGAAAAGATCAATGAAATTGGTAAACCATTGGCCAAACAGACAAAAGAACCAAATAAATCTACTAATAAATGAGATGGGCGATATCACAACAGAATCAACTGAAACTAAAAGAACCACAACAGAATGCTATGAAAAAATCTGCTCTAATGAATTCAAAACCTAGAGCCAAAGCCAGCCAAGTGCCGTTGAGTCGGATCCGACTCATGGCCACTCTGGATCTGACTCATGGCAACCCAAGAGGAAATGTATAAATTTCTAGAAATGCATCACCTACAAAGCAGAACTAATAGACATAGTACAACTAAATAAACCCATCACAAAAAAAGAGATTGAAGAGTTAATTAAAGAACTCCTAATGAAAAAAAGCCCTGGTTCTGAAGGCTTCACTGGAAAATTCTCCCAAACTTGTAGAGAAGAGTTAGCACAACAATTACTAAAGAAATTCCAGAGCATAGAAAAGGATGAAATGCTCCCAAATTCATTCCATGAAGCCAGCATATCCTTGATACGAAAACCAGGTAAAGACAGTAACAAAGGAAAATTACGGACCAATATTTTTCATGACTTAAATGTTAAAACCTTCAACAAAATTCTAGCCAACAGAATTCAACATGTCAAAAAAAAAAAAAAAAATTCCTCATGACCACAGTAAGAATGCAGGGATCATTCAACATAATTAACCAACCACATAAATGAAAGACAAAAACCACTAGATTTTATCAATTGATGCAGAAAAAGACATTTGAAAAAATCCAATAACCAATTCATGTTAGAAACTCTCAGCAAAATAGGAATAGAAGGAAAATTCCTCAACACAATATGGAGCATCTACACAAAGCCCCACAGCCAACATCATCCTAAACGTAGGGTCTGAAGCATTCCCCTTGAGAACAGGAACCAGACAAGGATGACCACTGTCATCACTCTTATTCGGCATTGTCCGGGAGGTCCTAGGCAGAGCAGTTAGAGAAGATAAAGAAAAAAAAAAAGCATCCAAATTGGCAAGCAAAAAGTAAGAGTATCTCTATTTGCACATAATATGATCTTACACATAGAAAACCCTAAAGAATCTGCACCAAAACAAATAAACTGCTTGAACTAATAGAAGAGTTCAGCAAAGTATCCAGATACAAGATAAACACACAAAAGTCAGCTGGGTTCCTTTACATTACAACAAATAGACTTGTTATTTGCTGTTGAGTTGTCTCCAACTCATAGTGACCAAACAGTAGGAAACACTGCCCGGTCTTGCGCCATGTCCACAATTGTTTTGATGCTTAAAACCATTGTTGTGGCCCATGTCAATCCATCTCATTGAGGGTCTTCCTTTTTGTAAATGACCCTCCACTCTACCGAGCATGATGTCCTTCTCCAGGGACTGATCTTTCCTGACAACATGTCCAAATTATGTAAGATGTGGTCTTGCCATCTTTCTTCCAAGGAGCACTCTGGTTGGACTTCTCCCAGAACAGATCTATTTGTTCTTTTGGCAACCCATGGTACATTCAGCATTCTTCACCAACACCACAATTTAAGGCATCAATTCTTCTTCTGTTTTCTTTGTTCACAGTCCAGTTTTTGCATGCATATGATGTGATTGAAAATACCATGACTTGGGACAGGTGCATTTTAGTCTTCATAGTGATGTCCTTACTTTTGAATACTTTGAAGAGTCCTTGGCAGCAGATTTTCCCCGTGCAATGTGTCTTTTGATTTCTTGACTGCTACTTCCAAGGGCATTGATTGGGGACCCAAGCAAAATGAAGTCCTTGACAACCTCAATCTTTTCTCTACTTATGACAATGCTAAGAAATAGACTATCAAGGAGGAAATCACCCAATCAATACCATTTAACATAACCCCCAAGAAGATAAAATACCTATGAATAAGTCTAACCAGAGATGTAAAAGACCTATACAAAGAAAATTATAAGACTCTATTGCAAGTAACCAAAAGAGACCTACAGAAGTGGAGAAACCTATTTTTCTCATGGATAGGAAGATTTAACATCATGAAAATCTCTGTTCCACATAAAGCAACCTATAGATACAATGTAATCCCAATAGAAATTCCAACAGCATTTTTTAATGAGATGGGGAAACAAATCATTTACTTCTTATGGAAAGGGCATAAGCTCCAAATAAGTAAATCATTATAAAGGAGAAGAACAAAGTAGGAGGCCTCACACTACTGCTTTTAGAACCTACTACACTGTCACAGTAGTCAAAACAGCTGGGTACTGGCACAAAAACATATACATAGATCAATGGAACAGAATTAAGAACCCAGATATAACATCTACGAGCAGCTGACACATGACAAATGTTCAGTCTGTCAACTGGGGAAAAAGATAATCTCTTTAACAAACAGTGTTGGCATAACCAGATATTCATCTACAAAAAAAAGAAACAAGACCCATATCTCACACCATGCACAAAAACTAACTCAAAATGGATCAAAGACCTAAATATAAAATCTAAAACAATAAAGATCATTTAAGAAAAAACAGGGACAACTCTAGGAGTCCTGATACACAGCATAAACAGGCTAAAAATTTTTGCTAAAAATGCACAAAACCCAGAGGATAAAATAGATAACTGGGAACTCCCAAAAATACTGATGCACATCTACAGACTCCATCAAAAGTGTGAAAAGACTACTCAGAGAGTAAGAAAGAATTTTTGGCTACCATGAGTCTGACTGGCATCTACATAGTCTACAAGGTACTACAAAACCTCAACAAGAAAAGGACAAGTAACCCAATCAAACAATGGGAAAAGGATATGAATCGGTGTTTCACCACATAATACATCCAGCTTGCTAACAGATACATGAAGAAGTGTTCATGCTCATTAGCCATTACAGAAGTCCAGATCAAACCTACCATGAGATACCATCTCACCTTAACAAGGCTGGCATTAATCCAAAAGACACAAAGTAATAAATGTTGGAGAGGTTGTGGAGAGACTAGAATTTTTCTACACTGTTGATGGGAGTGTAAAATGGTACAACCACTTTGGAAATAGATTTGACACTTTCTTAAAATGCTAGAAATAGAAACACTATATGATCCAGCAACTCCACTGCTTGGAATATATCTTATAGAAGTAAGGGCTGTCACTTGAATAGACGTGCACAGGAATGTTTATTGCACCACAGTCCATAATAGCAAAAGATGGAATCAACCTAGGTATGATAAATGTATAAACATGGATAAAATGTATAAACATGGATAAATGGTATATTCACACAGTGGAATGCTATGTGATGATAAAGAACAATGGTGATCTCGGGAAACATCTCATAACTGGGAGTCATCTGGAAGACATCATGCTGAATTCATTATAAGGACTTAAGTAAAGGTTTAAACAAGAAGAAAATAATCTTTGATGGTTACAAGGGTGGGGCTGGAGGGAGGGAAGGAGAAGAGTATCATAGATTAGATCATGGATAGGAACTGGGGGAGATGAAGTGAGTGGCAGCGTGCAGTAGGTGGGAGGTTGGCACCAATGGACAATTCTAAAAGCTAAAATGTTTTCTAAATACAATCCAACATTCCAAAGGACAGAGTAACACAAATTGGGGTCTGGGGACCATGGGCTCAGCTCAGGGGCCATATAGGCTAATTGGCAAACTAAGTTTTTGTTGTTCTTTTTTTTTTTTCTTTTGAAGGAAAATGTTCTGTGTATCACTTTGGTGAGTGACATCTGAGATCTTAAAAGCTAGCAAGTGACCATCTAGGTAGCACCAACTGGTCCCAATCCACCTGGAGCAGAGGAGAATGAAGGACCTCAAAGACATGAGGAAAGTATGAGCCCATCAAACAGAAAGTGTCATATGATGCAGAGACTACGTCAGCATAAGACACAGAAGGACTAGAGACAGTGCTCAGCCACCACCGATGACCACCCTGACAGGGAACACGGCATAAAGTCCCCGATGTGGCGGGATCAAAATGGGTGTGCAGAACTAGAGCTGTATCAAAAAACCAAATTTGATAGTCCATCATACTGGAGGGTCCCTGAGCACATGGTCCCCAGACTCTCTATTAGCCCAGAACTGAGGCCAACAGTGAAGCCAGACAAAGGCTGGGTTGGACTATGAGATGCAGAGCGATGCTGGCGAAGAACGTGCTTCTTGGCTTAAATATATACACGAGGCTACCTGAGCAGCTCTTGTCCAGAGGGGAGATGAGAGGGTGGAGGGGGCCGGGGGCCGGCGAATGGATACGGGAGGTACAGCATGGAAAGGAGGCGGGTGCTGCCCCGGGGTCAAGAGGGGAGAGGCTTAAAGTAGCACAGTGGTGTGCGCAGGGTTTTATATGGCAAATTGATCTGGATTGTAAACTTTCACTTAAGCCGCAATACAATATTTCTAAAACTACAGAGTAAAATTTATTATTATTAACCATAACAGCCAAACCCTAATGAATGCTGTCCATATATCAAGCATGAAGCACTTTGCATATATTGTCTAATGTAATCCTGACAACTGTATTGCATAAAACCTGTTATTAAAGCCTTTTTTTAGAGAAGAAACTAAAATCTATCTTGTCTTTGGTCAGCCTGACCAGGACACATGCTCAAACTTGAACCAAACACTGGATCTGGCGCTGCCACAAGCCTGGCTGGCACACTTTCTAGAGCTGTGAGCTGGACCCATTCCACCAACAGTGAGTCAGGGGTGGAGGGATGGGGCGCCCAAAAGAAAGAGGAGGTGAGGTCAGGAAGCCTCCTGGGCCCAGCATGGTACAGATGCCGCGGTTGAGACCCCACAGCGGCGTTTCTGCTTTACTTGGAAGGCCATCCTGGTTTTAAAACCACAGCGGGGCTGCGGGGTCGTCTCTCTGATGCTGGTGGTGACTACGCCAGTGCTCAGGCATTGTCGTAAGGACTGAAGTTAAGGTTTGTCAATCTCCTGTCCTCTCTTTCTACTGCTCAGATGTCAGTTTCCAAACGAAGGAGGCTGGACTTCACCCAGAGGGTCCTCAGAAGACAGGCCTTCTGACATCAGCCACTGACACCCTGCAGGGCACAAGGCTATTGTGACACACACGGGGTCATCATAATGAGTCAACTCAGCTGCTACCGACCTATGTTTTGGTTCAGTATGCCCTCTGAACCCCAAAACGTGCTGATAGAATGTGGTTGTTAAAAAATATTAGTAGGGTACTAATTCCCTCATAGGTAGATTTAGTCTCTCAGAGACTCCCTTTGTATGTTAAAAAGCCAACAACAACACAAACAACAACCCTGGACTACACAAGGCTTGGGTGACTGAGTCCTGTCAGTTCTGCCGAGTTTGCTGTCATGGGCCAGACGTGGAGACCCAGAAAATCTCATACACCGCGTGGTGCTGGTTTAAGCTCCCCCGGAGCCAGCTGAAGGACGGTAGGACTGTGACAAGTGTGGTGACGTGACCTGTGTCCCCCGCCGACCCTGCTGCTGAATGAAAGGTGGCGTTGGGAAGTCCCCATCTCTGCAGGCCTCAGCATCTCTGGTTTTACAAATGTGATGCCTGCTTTACCTTTCTAGAATCTTGTTAGTTTTGAATGTTTGAGTTTTGCATTTGGAATTCCTGGGCATGTGCTTGCCTGTGCAGTGGAAAGTTCGGGCATGTTTACACAGGCAGGGATGGAGGAGGGCGCTGTGCCCGGTCAGCTCCAGAAGCGTTTTGTGTGAAGGCCAGACAGCTTGCTCCTTAGTTGGAGGAGGGTTTTTTTCAGTAAAAAAGTTGAGTGTGCACATTGTTCTTTATACAATGCTATAATAGGGAGCCAAATTTTTTTTTTTTTAACAACCTAACAACTTGCCTGCAGCCATGTAAGCTAATCTCTTGGCTGTCTTGCTGGCTCTAACGTGGGACAGCTTCTAAGGAAGTGAGGGTCACCACCGAGCTGCCATCAGCCCGCTGGTTGTTGATGCTGGCAGTAGGCGACCTCACCTGTAACACCTTCCAAGTCACCTAACTCCCTCGGGGTCTGGGGAAAAAGACACCATTGATCTCAGAGTCTCCCTGCTAAGACACCTGGTCTAAGTGGAAAGAATGCCTTTGAACAGTCGAATGCCCACATATGTATTACGGAAACTTAAGGAGCTTATCGTATGTCCTATAAGTTGAGAGAAGTCTGGTGTCATTAAATAAGACCAAGAAAACGATCAATTTAAAATCAGGCTAAAGAGTTCAGTAAATAAATTATATTTTTAAACTTAAGAATTAACCACAAAAACTTTATTACCAACTTCCTACGATATCACTAGGGTTTTCCACCTGTCAGCAATTTAGCATCTGTAACAAAACAAAATAAACAATGAACATGGTCAGAAAACCGGGATCCAGATCGTGGCTTTGTCCCTTAGGGGACATTTGACCCAGGAGCCCCATGTCTGTAATGCGGGGTTGAGGTCACTCCCCTCACAGCAGATGTCAGGACTGACCAAGATGACAGACACGCCAATTCCTCTCACAGGACTCAGAGTCCGGAAGTTCTCAGCCAACTCCTCCTTATTAAGGTTTCTGCAGACAGAAGCCACGGCACCTAGGGAATCTGCACGTGTCCGATAGGAGGTTCCTGGGCCTTCAGGAAACCATAGGCCGACAGCTCCCCGTCTGTCTTCAGATCTGGAGCCCTGTGAGACTCGGATGAAAATTCTGGACCCTGTGCCCTGAGGGGAGCGGCTTATAAGATCGGAAATTCACTCTGCCACAGATCTGGAGGCTGCCAGGCCTCCATCAGGGGGAGGGCAGCGCTGATTTCTCCCCAGGCTTTGAGGGCGGACCTGTCCCCTCCCTTGGTCATTCCCAGCTTCTGGTGGCCCAGGTGTTCCTTGGGCTACCTTCAGCCCAGAGCTGAAGGCTCACAAGGTCCTTTCTCATCTCCCTGTCTCTGTGTCTCTCTTCCTCCTTTGTGAGGACACCACTCAGATGGGATTAGGATGCACCCTGCTCCAGTGTGACCTCTTGGGAAATTAACCGATAACTTCTTCACGGTCACGGCTTCCAAACAAACTCACCGTGACAGGCAGCAGTGTTGGGACTTCCACATCTTCTAGAGAAGAAACTCGATGCTTGACAGCTCCCCAAGGGGACCAGGCGGCATCACACCTTCTTCTCTTAGTTGCCACAGAAACATCTGCTGCTTGTACGTAATACTCACGCCACCCTGATGTATCAGTCCTTGTCTGTGTTTCCAGAGTGAGCTCCAAGCATGGAGCTGGGACATGGTACCGGATTCTTGTTGGTTTACATCCTCTACGACTTTTCATCAAATGACATATTACCAGTGACGTAAATTTGAGGCTTAACCAGATAGCAAGTGTAATACTCCTGTTTGAATTAGTGCCAACTCTGACTCACGGTGACCCTAGCACATCAGAGCAGAATGCTGCCCTAAGGGTTCCCAGCAGCTGGTTCTCTGAAGGAGACAGCCAGGCCTTTCTTCCAAGGCTCTCTAGGTGAACAGGACACTCCCACCATTTAGTTAGCAGCTGAGTGTCTGTGGTAACTGTCTGTGCCACCCCAGACTTGGCTAATGCCAGAGTCCTGAACAAATCGCATCTGAGTCTATTGTTGTTTGAGCCAGTGAAGAATTTCCTAATGGTTGTCCGTTATTATGAAACAACAAGAGATGTGTGGGCATCAGCTCCGGGGCACCTCTCTGCAGGCTTCTGGAAAAAAACACAGGTCTCCACTGTCTTCACCGGCTGTGCAAATCTTTCCACAACTCTTTCCTGTTCCATGTGGCATTTTTAAATAATACATATATATATATTTTTTGGAAACTACATTTGAGCTTCCTGAGAAAGAATGTGGTCATAGCTTGATCCTGCACTTCACTAAACACTCTGCTCTTCTCTGGAGACTGCTGTTTCCTGACACCCAGAGTAAGTGAGCAGAAGTCTAGCTGTCCTCATTTAAGAAACCACGGATCGTGACAGGATGATTGGCATCACTACCAGAAAACATTTCAAGATTGACCTGAAGTTCTATGCCGTCAGCAAGAACAGTTAACACAACTGCTATCCAAATTTACCTACCAACCACCAATGCTAAGAAAGAGGGAACTGAAGATAGTCATGAACTTCCACATTCACCATCTAAACCTGATTAAAGAAGCCATCGAGCACACGGATAATCACTGGTGATGACGAGTGGAGTGCACAAGTTGGAAACAAAGAAGGGCGTGTAGTGGAGAATACTGACTTGGTGATAGAAATGACACCAACAATGGCGTGATGGAATTACGTAAGACCAATGACTTTTTCATCACAGATTCCTTTTCAGCAACAAAAATGGAAACTATACATGTGGTCCTCACCAGGTGGGATACACAGGAGTCAAACCAACTACATCCACGGAAAGAGACAGTGGAGAAACTCAGTACTTTCTGTCAGAACAAGGCCAGAGGCTGCTGTGAAACAGACCATCGACTGCTCATGCGTGTGGCCAAACTGAAGCAGAAGAAAATTAGAGTAAGTTCACAAACATTACGACATGCGTGAAGACCTGGAGTTAGGAAACCCAATGGAAGAACACGTTCACCATTTCTCAGGTTGCAAGAACTAGAAGACGTATTCAAGCCTCGACTTGCAGTGTTGAAGGATTCTGTGGCAAAACACTGAATGAACAGAAGGCATCAAAAGAAGATGAAAGAAACATATAGAATCACCATACCAAAAAGAACTGGTTGATGGTCAGCCATCATAGGATGCAGCACTGGATCAAGAATCTACGGCACTGAGTGAAGAAGTCCAAGCTACACTGAGATAGCTGCGAAAAAGGAGACCCCAAACACTGACAGAATATCGGTTTAAATGTTTTGACAGAGTGCTGCAGCCTTGGAGGTACTCTCTCCTTTATGCCAAGAGATGTGCAAGACTGCCACCTGGCCAACCAACCGGAAGGGATACGCAGCGGAGCTCACTCCAAAGAATGGTCAATGAAAAGAATGTGCAAATGAACATGCAATGTCATTAGTATCACATGCAAGTAAAAGTTTGCTGAAGAAAATTCAAAAGTGGTTGTAGCAGTACATTCACAGAGATTCGTCAGAAATTCAAGCTAGGCCCAAGAGAGAGAAAGGGCCACATAATCCACAGACTGTATCACCAGGAGGCCAGAAGAACTAGACGGTGCCCAGCCCCCACCAGTGACCGCCCTGACAGGGAACACAACAAGAGTCCTTGATGAAGGAGGAGAAAAGTGGGTGCAGAACTCAAACTCTGTTAAAAAAGACCAGACATTGCCCCTGGCTTCATTGTTAGCCCAGAATGGAAACCATTCCTAAAGCCAACTCTTCAGACAAGGATTGGACTGGACTCTAAGAGAGCAAATGGTGCTGAGGAAGAGTGTGCTTCTTGGCTGAACTAGATACATGAGACTAACCGGGCAGCTCTGATCCAGCGCTGAGACGAAAGGGCAGAAGGGGACAGGAGCTAACTGAACATACATGGGAAATGCAGGGTGGGAAGGAGGAGTGTGCTGGGAGTGTGGGGAGAACAACTACAGTTACATAGCACTGTGTCTGTAACTTTTCATATAACAGTTTGACTGGGATCACAAACTTTCACTTAAAGCATAATAAAATATTTAATAAAAACCAAACCCACTACTGAAGAGTTGATTCTGACTCTACAGGACAGAGGAGAACTACCCTATAGAATTTCTAAAGAGTATGTGGTAGATTGGAACCACCGACCTTTTGGTTAGCTGCCATAGCACTTAACAACTTTGCCACCAGGGTCTCTATTTAAATAAAAGAAAAATAAATTCAAGCTGGATTCAGAAGAGGATGTACAATGAGGAATGCCATTGCTGACGCCCCATGGAGCTTGTCTGAAAGCCGACAACACAAGAAAGCTGTTTACCTGTGTTTTAATAACTATGCAAAGGCATTCGACTGTGTAGATTATAATGAATTACAGATAACACGGCAAACAACGAAAATTTCAAAATGCTTAAAGTGCTCATGAGGAATTTATACATACATACAAGGCAGTCATTTGAACAGAACAAGTAGATACTTTGTGGTTTAAAATCAGGAAAGATGTGTGTTAAGGTGATATTTTTTTACCACACCTAGGCAGTCTGTATGCTGAGCAAATAGTCCAAGAATTCAGAGCATACGAAGAACACAGCATCAGGGCTGAGGAAGAGTCATTAGCAGCCGTGATATGCACAGGACACCACCTTGCTTGCTTAACATGGAGAGGCCTTGAAGCCCTCACTGATGGAGATCAGAGACCACGGCTCGCAGTGTGGTTTACACTTCAACATCTAGGAAACAAAAGTCCTCACTGCTGGACCAGTGAGCAACATCATGACACGTGAAGTGAAAATGGAAGTTGTCACGGATTTCATCTTCCTTGGAACCCTAAATGACACTATGGAAGCAGTAGACAAGAAATCAAAAGATGGATAATATTGGGCAGATCTGCAGAAAAATACTTCCTTAAAGGTCAAAAAGCAAATATGTTCCTATGCTTGACCCAGGTCATGATATTTTCAGTCACCTCTTATGCGTGAAAAAGCTGGACAATGAGTGAAGTAGACCACAGAAGAATGGATGTCTTCAAATCACGACACTGGAGAAGAACACAGACGGGACTGGGAACTACCAGAGGGACGAACCAACCTGTCTCGGATGAAGCACAACCAGAGTGCTCCTTGGAAGCACGGCCCTGGCCGTGCTCTGACTGACGAGCCGAGCTCTTCCCTCGTCTCTTCCCACAGGTGCAGTCCGTGTCTTCCTGTGGACTCTGTCCGGCGAGGTCAACGCATGTAGTCGTCACTTATGCTGTTGATAGAAGGGGTACGCAATGAAGAGGTTGTTGGTCTTGTGAAATTTTATCCTGGGACCTCTTGTGTCATTCCTAGCACCAAGGCCACATTTTCCAACTCCTGGTCCTTTTTCTTTGTTTCTAACTTTCTAATTCTAATCACCTAGTAATTACCAACACGTCTTGATTGCAGGTTTGATCAGTTTCAGACTGCAGAAGTTGAAAAACTCTTTGACTTTCCACCTTCCATCGTAGTAGCTGCCTCAGACCTCGTGCCACCAGGAGAGAAGCACCGGGAGCAGAGCGTGTCCTTTGGACTCAGGTCCTCGCATCTGAGGAGCTCCCAGGCCTGGGACAGATTGACTGCAAGGACCTTCCTCCAGAGCCCACAGGGAAAGGAAGCTTTCCCCTGGAGCTGACACCGGATTTGGACCAACAGCAGGCCTCTCTGCTCATTAATACCTAGGCCATCAACCTGTATTCATTCCGCTTCACTTTTGACCATTTCCTAGCTTCCTAGTCTCAAACTTCATGCACCCCACTTTTCTGCTATTAATGAATGTTTGCAGCTGTTTCTTCTCCTTTGGAGTCGTGCACATCAGCAAATGAAGGTTTCCAAAGCTAGACTCCTTCTGTGTCGTTCAGGTTGGCTTTCCTTTGAAGAGGCAGCTCTCCCCAGTCATTCTTTAAGTGCCCTTCAACCTGGGGCGTCATCTTTTCGGCGCCACATCAGTGTTCCCTGTTGCTATTCGTAAGGAGGTTTTCACTGCCCTGCTTTTAAAAGAAAACGCCGGCCGCCGGATCCTTCTTTTTAGCTGTCTTCGTCTAGAGACTGCTGCAACTCGTCTACCAGGTGTGACTCCACTTGTATTTGAAATACTGGTGACAAAGCTTCTGGTATCACAGCAACAAAAATGCCCCCAGCGTGACCAGAGGCCCTTACTGATAATGTATCCTTTTAAATTAAAGTGGCACTTTGAAGTATCCCAACTGCTTCGTGGAAAAAGGGTCTGGAGACCTGCATCCATGAAGATTTCAGCCAAGAAATGTGCTATGGGGCAGCTCTACTCTGCGGCACTCAGGGTCACCGTGAGTCAATATTGACGCAACTGCAAGAGGTTAGAGTTTTTGTTTTAAAATGAGAAAAATCTCCTGCCTCCCCAGGAGCGCAAGAGTCCCCATTATTCACCCATGGCTATTCCCTGCTGTTTGTCTGTGCACCCCCGGCCGTGCCCTGGTCACTTTGAGTAGAGTGGAGGCCTGGCCCTGTGCCTGCAGAGTTCTCCTAGAGAGTGGCTGTCCCCTAGGCTCCAGGTCCTCTGCCAGTGCTAATGAGCTCCAGGTGTCACGTAATCCTGGCTCTTGTCACTCTCAGTCCTCCTCCTGAAGCTCCAGCCCCAACAGGACAGACCTGCATCTGCTGGTTTCTAAGCCAGTGGCTTCCTGTTGTGTTCGTCACAGGACCCAGGACCTCCCTCTGAATTCCATCACCATTTCCTGCCAGTCAGCAGCTCCTGGAGCACAGGTGTCTAGGAGGTGGCTGCCAAGTGCCCTGGGACCCAGCTTGTTGATGCTGGAACCAGACATCGCCTTCTAGGTAGGAAGGGCTTCTTTTCAGCACAGGACCTGAAGTAGGTCCCAAAAGTCGGCTGGCTCAGGCTCGTCAGTCAGAGCACAGCCAGGGCTGTCTGCGGCCCAGGCCACCAGCTGCTCATATGCAAGTTCCAGTCAAAGCTGAGCAAGTTAGAACACGTTAGCAAGAGTGAAAACAGGACACTGAGTGGACCCGCCTGGATTTAGGGAGCGTCTCAAGGACAGGCTTGATGCGATAAATGCTGATGACCGAAGACCCGATGAGTGGTTGAATTACGCCAAGGACATCATACAAGAAGGAAGCAAAAGATTCTTAAAAAGACAAGGAAAAAAAAAAGACCAAAACGGATGTCAGAAGAGACTCTGAAACTCGCTCTGGAACCTAGAGTAGCTGACGTGAATGGAAGAGACGACGGCACGAAACAGCTGAAGAGACGGTACCAAAAGCTGGTTTGTGTAGACAAAGAAAGAATGATAACAGAACGTGCGAAGGCCTGAAGTCGGGAAAGGGAGGAGCACTCTCGGCATGTCTCAAGCTGACAGAACTGAAGGAAAAATTCGTGCTGAGTTGCAGTGTTGAAGGGCCGTGCTGGGAGAACACTGGGTGACGCAGCGGGCAGCAGGAGGGGACAGGAGGGACGCGGAGCCACCGAGCGGAGAGACTCAGTTGCAGCTGGGAGGTAAACCCTGGTGGCACAGTAGGTAAGTGCCATGGCTGCTAACACACGGTTGGCAGTTCAAATCCACCAGGCCCTCCTTGGAAACTCGATGGGGCAGTCCTACTCTATCCCATAGGGTCGCCATGAGTCAGAGTCCGCTTGATGGCAGTGGGGTGGCTGGCAGGCAGCACATGATCAAGAGGGGGGTGGTACTGAAGGAAGGAGTTGAAGTTGTACTGAAGGTACTGGTGTAAAACAAGACTCCAGGGACTGACAGAATGTCAACCGAGATGTTTCAACAAACGACCGCAGTGCTGAAAGGCCCGCTTGTCCACGGCAAGAACTGTGTAAGACAGACACCTCACCGATAACTGGAGGAGGTCCGTACTGTGCCTGTTCCAACGGAAGATGATGCAACAAATTTTGACAATTTTTTAAGAATATTGTGAATATCAAACACAACAATAAGTTTGGGGTAGACAATTCAAAAGTGACTACGGCCATGCATGGACAGGGAGCTGCCAGAAATGTGAGCTGGTTCCAGGAGAGGCAGTAAAAAGAGGAACATTGTAACTGAGGTCAGATGGATCCTGCCTGAAAGCTGAGAGTACCAGGAAGTTATTTACCTGTCTTTTATTGACTATACAAAGACATTCGACTGTGAATCATAAGAAATGACAGGTAACGCTGTGATGAGCAGGGATTCCAGGACCCTCAATGTGCTGGTGAGGAACAAGAGACATTTCAAACAGTGCGGTGGGACACTGCATGGCTTCAAGTCAGGAAGGGTGTGTGTCAGGGTTGTATGATTTCACCGTATCCCATCTGTGTGCTGAGCAAAAAACCCAAGGAACTGGCCTATGTGAAGGAGAACCCAGCATCTGGGTTGAAGGAACACTGCTGAATGACTCTGATATGCAAGCGACACAATCTTGCTTGCTCAAAAGGAAAAGGACTGGAAGCTTTTACTGATGAAAATGAGAAACTGCAGCCTTCAGTACGGATTACACCCCAAAATAAAGAAAATACAAACCTTTACAAGTGGACCCATAAGCAACATCATGATAAACGAAGAAAAAAACTGATGTTCAAGGGATTTCATTTTACTGAGATCCACAATCTACACCCATGAAAAGTTAACAGTCCAGAAACTAGATAACTCAGTGCTCAAGGTAAACGTGGCGCAAACGACCTCTTTAAGGTGTTGGAAAGCACTGATGTGACTCTGAAGACTAAGGTTGAACTGACCCAAGCCATGATGTTGTCCAAGGCCTTATATCCATGTGAAAGCTGGACAATGAATCAGGAAGACTAAAGAAGAATCGACACATTCCAGTTGTGGTGTTGGCAGAAAATGCTGACTGGCACAGCAGACTGCCAGAGGACTGAACAGATCTGCCTTGGAAGTACAGCCACTGTGCTCCTCAGAAGTGAGGATGGCCAGGCTGTCCCCCATGGTGTGCACATGTCATCAGCAGGGACCAAGGACTGGGCTGTGTTTCTCCTTCTTGCACACAGGGTCATTGTGAGTCAGAACTGACTTGAGGGCACCTAACAATACCCACAATGACATATCGAAGTCCCTATGTGGTTAACACCCAGAGGTGCCTCAGGGGAAAGACCTGGCTACCTACTTCCCAAATATTAGCAGCTGACAACCCTGTGTGACATGCTTGTTCTCTGACATATGCGGGATTTCTGTAAATTGTAGTTCACTTGCTAGCAACTGGTAGCTGATCTGTTAAGGGATATATTATGCTCCCATTTTTAAAAAAGTACTTCTCATTGGAGTTGATGATTTTCATATAAAAGCATTGTAGCCTTTCATTCCAAATCCATTATACTCATAAAAACAATGGCTGTGTCAAGGCAAACACATGTGACAGTTACGTGCGTAGGCGTGCATGCGTACCTGCGTGTGTCTGCAGCGCTTGCAGCCAGTTGTGTGGTCAGAACTGGGCAGAGTGTGTCTACTGTCACTGGAACCTAAAGTGTTTCTTCAGCGAGTGGGTTTACAGCAAAGTTCTCCAGGCTGTGACGTCTGTACATGTGCTTTAGGGTTGGCAAATCTATCGACATGAAAGAAATGCACAGCAAATATTCTACAGAATTGGGAAGATTTCCTGGGAAAATATTAATCTGTATTATTTGGGGGCTAGTCTGAAAACTAAAGTTCCACTTATCTGCATCAAAGCCTGGCCGTCGGTTCGTTCTTCATTCACCAAACACACTGATGTGGAGTCGATTCTGACTGACAGGGACCCTGTAGGACAGGGTAGGACGCCCACAGAGTTTCCAAGGAGCACCTGGTGGATTCCACCTGCTGACTTCCCGGTGAGCAACTGTAACACGTAACCTCTATGGCATCCGCATTTCCCACTGAGTCGCGCGGAGGGCAAACATGACTGGAACAAGTCGACTTTCCATTCGAGTGTCCGAGTTAGCCTTCGGAATCTGAAGTCCGTCTCCCGCCCCAGCCCGTGAGTGGCCCAGATGTCGGGGCTCGCTGCTGCCACCCCAGAGGCCGGGGTCCGGGTCCGCCCAGTGCTCTCTCAGCAGACCCTGGCCGTCTGCGTCCAAACGCTCAGCCCCTGGAAATCCTGGAGGGCACAGTTCTGGCGACACAGGCGGGGTGGCCCGGACTCGGAGTGGGCTCCGCGGCAGAGCTGGGGTCGCCGTGGTCGCAGTTCCCTGCCCCGTCAGCGGCTGCCTGCCGCTCGGCTGTCCGTTTGCTTCAGGGAGGGTTCTGTGTCCTCCTCCAGCCACCCGCGCCCCTGTGCGGGTGGGATGACTTTTATCCGCCTTGATGGTCCTCAGAGGAAGGAGAGACCCTAATCTCCGGAACGCAGGGGCTCCAGGGCGGCAGGCCGGGCGGTGTTCCCTCAGGACCGTCCTGGGCCGGCGGGAAGTGAACCCAGTCGTGTCGTCCGCGGCAGCCGTCCGTCCCGCCGCCCCACGGGTGTTCGATTCCAAGGGGGACTCCCGGTGCGCTCGGCGGTTCCAGAGGACGGCTGGGCGATCACGATGAGGAAGCCAGGTAAGACCCAAGACAGAAGCACCGCCGACCCTGACACCCGGAACGCTGCCACCGCGCCAGGCCTGGGTGTCGTTAGGCGCCCCCAGCGGGTGCCGCTCGCGCCCCCAGGGACAGCAGCCGGAGGCGCCCCAGAGCCTGCTCCGCCCGCCGGCTCCGGCGCACCCGGCAGCCGCTGCGCCCCTGCTCTCCTCGGCGGCTTCCTTTTCTTCACTGACCGTCTCCGTCACCAAGCCTGACGTCCTTCTCCAGGGCTCGTCTCTCCCGACAACGTGTCCAAAGCAGGGGAGACTAGTCTCGCCATCCCTGCCCCTAAGAAGCCGTCTGTAGGTGAAGCAATCACTGCACCTCAGAAACGCGCGACCCAGCTGCTTCTGTCCCCGTGCTCACGCCGGCCCGTGGGTTGTCCCAGTTGGGTCCCCGCCCAGACTTCCCACTTTCCACGTGGGGACGGCTTGGAGTCCCGGCTAACGCTTGTCGCGTGCAGCCACCGCTCCCCTCGACAGTGAGCTCCGCGTGCTGCCAGGATCGAAACCGCTGTCCGTGGAGCCCGCCGGCCAGCGCGGACTGGGCAGACAGGCCCGGGGGTCCCAGGACGGCGGTCAGCCAGAGAAAACCCGCTGGGGCGCACTGCTCGCCCCCTCCGTCTGTCATGGGGACGTCACAGGACCAGGCAGCGTGCGCTCCCTCGGACCTGGGGTCAGCGTGAGTCGGGGTCTCGGTTCCCGAGGGGGAAATCTAGGGATACAGCCGACGCACCCTGCAGTCCCTGGTGAAGATCCTGCGGAAAGACGATGGTTCTTCCGCAGTCGGCGCCCACGTGGAGCTCCGGTCACAGCTGTGAGAGGGTCTTTTATGTTACAAATGCGAAGGTGATAAAATTTAGAAATTACTCTGCTTTGGGGAAATCACTCAGTAAAGTAGGAAACAGAAATAAAAACCTGCCCTGCAGGGCTCAGATCTTTAAACAACAGTATGTCACTTTTTGAAAACTTCAACATCTAAGTTACAGCAAGCAAATCCCAACAGCCTGGGGTTTGGGGATACAAACAATCATTTCTTTTTCTTTTTTAAAAAATAGAAATCAAACAAATGCCTTGCGCAGCCCAGCAGCCTGGAGTTAAGTGGGTCCTTGAAACAGGGTTTGAACCCACCTGCTGTGTTCCTAAGATTCCTAGACTGTGGGGGTCTATCCTGGGTTCGCTGGGGGACTACTGTACCCTTCTTTTCAGTGTTCCCCAGCGCGTGGACACTGCCCGAGAGCCAGTTGCCAAGGAAGTGTGAAGCCAGCACTCCTGCTCGAAGGGCGCGTTGATTGCTAAGCAGATTATTGGATTCTCAGCCCCTTGGTCTTGGGCTTTGGAGGGACAACTCCTAACCAGTTTGAGGAGGCTTTCAAACCTGTCTCTTTATACTGGAGTCATCACTAGGTGCCGCTTGAGTGGATTCTGACTCGCTGAGCCATGGGGCAGAGGAGAGCCACCCACAGGAGCTTCTGGGCTGTCCTCTTCCCCGGAGCAGATCACTGGCTCTCCTCCTGGAGACCTCTGGCCAGTTTGAACTGGCAACATCTCAGTTAGCAGCCAAAGACCTTACTGTTTTGTCACCAAGCCGTCTTTGCCTAGGATACAGTTTCATAAAGGACGTCCTGATTGCTGCTGGTGGTGTGTGTGGTCACTGGCTTCCGATTCACAGCAGACCTGCAGGACAGAGTCACCTGCCCTCAGGCTTTGCCAGACTGCCCTGCTTACTACTGCGGGGGTGGGGGGGGCGGCAGGTGGGGGTGCCGACTGTGGGTCTTCCTCCTTCAGAGAAGCTGGGAGGATTTGAGCCAATAATCTTCCAGTTAGCAGCCGAGTACTGTAACCACTGCGCAACCAGGGCTGCTAATAAGACTGAAGAATGAAGCTGGTTCCTTATCATTCAGCCTTTAAAACCACCTAATCGTTTACTGAATTACCAAAAAGAAAACTGATTGTCTTGTTGTATGAAGACGTTTATTTAACCGACATTGATCCGATGCCTGCTCTGAGCCAGGGTGGGTGAAACAGGGCAGCCGTGCGTGGGGCAGGGCAGGTGCGCGTGGGGGCCGGGGCGGGCGCTGCTTCGGGCTCCCTCCCCCCCAGAAGTGTCCAGTCCGGGAGGCAGAACCGAGCGATGCGGGGACGACCCCGGCAGCCTGGGCCCGCCAGGCGGGAACCCTCTGGAGTTCGGGTCAGCCTCTTCATTCCGCAGGAATTCTGAGAGCACACCTCACATCTCCCAGGCCTTCCAGTGAGCGGGCAGAGGGGGGTGCCATCCTCGCCTTAGACACAGACAACGTGTTGTGCTTGACGACACACTGACATCATGTCAACTCTCACAGTGACCCCACAGGACAGAGAGCTGCCCCACAGGGTTACCAAGGAGCTGCTGGTGGATTCACACTGCTGACCTTTTGGTTAGCAGCCACAGCACTTGATCACCAGGCCACCAGGGTTTCTAAGGCAAGAAGCATCTAAACGTTTAAGACACAGACCTGGAGACGAGGAGATAGAGCCAGAAAAAGTGTCAACACGTAATGCCTCAGCTGCTGAATGAAAGCCCAGAGGTGCGTGGGAACAAGGGCCTGGTGATGTACTTCCGAACATCGGTGATTGATTACCTGTGGGCCCTGCTGTACTCTGACGCATGTGTGGTCGCCAGGAGGTAGGGGTGACTTGACAGCGGCTGGCTGGCACCTTCTCTGATGCGTACAAACTAAGCGGGGCATACACTGAAACAGTGATTCCAGCCTGCCGTGCTGTGCGTGAGCCAGCATGCTCACCCACTCACCCAGTATGCCTCTGCCCCTTCTCTCAGTGAGGTGGCTGGTCTGCAGAGGCAGCACCCACAGGGGAAGCTGAGTCCCTACAGCAGAGCCTGCAGAGAAGCAGTGTGAAGGCTTGTAGGACCACAGTGCCGTGCTCCTAGAGGGCACCATGACGGCACCTCCCAAGCCTTACCGTGAGCCTGCCTGCCCAGCTAGATTCAGAGGCCGTGTGGCTGGGGGCAGACTAAGCACAGAGCTGACAGATTCGAAACACGGGGACAGAGAATGAATGTGCATGGGTTGCTCCCATCCTGGGGACTGAGGGACAGAATCATAGGTGACATGGGGTCGGTTCTTTTGGAAACCTTTAATGGGCCTTTGGTACATTTAAAGGGTTAGGGTTAGGGTTAGTGGCCCAGCGGGTAGGCACTCGGCTGCTACCCCGCCTCTCAGGGTTCAGGTGCAGGAGCGGCTCTGCAGGTGAGAGAGCAGACAGCCCACTCCTGGCAAGAGGGAAGCCTCAAAAGCCGCATGGGCATCTGGACTTGTCACACGGGGCCACGCTGAGCTGGAGAAAGCCCCACGGGCAGTTCTCCTCTGTCACATGGGGTCACTATGAGCCAGAATCCACCTGATGACACACAAGAATGGCATGCACTCTATAAAACCATTCTGTGTCATGAGAAACGGCCACGCCACTGCGAAGACATGCTGCAGCCATCTACAGTTTCAGAGCGGCTCACAAGGGCTGGCTCTCTGGGCGTGTCTGCCCCCTCAGGTGGGGACTGTTGGCCCCCAAGAAGCCTGAGACCACCTTTAGGCCCACCCTGCCTGCCGCCAGATCTGGCTCTGCTGGTCTCAGAGCCCTGCCCCTGGCTAGTCCTCCCGGGGGAGCCCTGCTCTGGGTCGCTGCTCTGTGACCCTGTGCTCCTGGAGCTGGGTGTTTGCTTCCCGTTCAGCGTGGTCTTTGTGGGGAGGGGGAGGCAGGGGCCGGGACGGGGACAGCCCACCAGGCCTCCTGTGCGAGTTGCTCAGCATCTCATTGTTGTTGGTGAGGACGTTCACAGGCGGGGTCACTCCCGGATGACCCGGGAGTCCACACTCTCACTGGCCCCCACACCGTGCTGCTGTGGTGAGCTGCCCTAGGGTCGCTTCTGCCTGCTGCACTGTCTTCCAGGCTGGGACTTGGGGAAGCAGACCAGCATGCCTTTGTCCTGCGGTGCTTCCTAGGGAGCTTGCCAACGTTCCGGTCCCTGACACTTGGAGCGGCTGGGACACAGGAGTGTGTTCCACGTAGGACATTCTCTGGGAGGATAAGCCTGTGCAGACTTCTCAGTGAGTCGGGGCTGACTTCACAGGGTCTAACAACACCAGGACCGTCTATAAAAACCTATTTTCACCCAGACTGCGAAAGGGCCGGTGGTTGTCATTGGCTGGTAGCACATTCTGGAAGAATTCCGGAGGGCAGCTTCTCAGTCAAGAACAGCCACTGTCCTTGGCTGTGGAGATCTGCTGCGCTCTGTGGGATCACCACCGTGCTCCACACATCGCAGCTCAGGGGTTCACACCTGCTCTGTTACACCTCAGGGAGGAAAGCCTTGGGGGAGAAGTGACCACCTTTCTGCTGTTCCCACACTGGGGGGCCAGGCATGACACTGTGCTGAAGTTGCTCCTTCATTCACTGCACTTTGGGGATGGCAGTAGGGCACACATGATGTGACTTCAGGTTTGGGAGCACAGAGAAGCGCCTCACGGCTTGACAGCACACGTGAGGAAGACAGAAAAGCCAGCGCGTGTAAGTGACTGAAGGGCCTCGTGGGAAGAATGGGTGAGACTAAGCATGAACAAGCTCGGAAACATTTTTTAAAAAACGATCAGCTCTGAAAGCATTTTTAAAAATGAACTTACTATCACGGAAAATAAGGCTAGATGGAAACAGATCACCCTAAAATGTGGGCCTTTCTCTACGTCACAGACATCTGAGCTAGAAAAACTCCCACTGCCCATTTTGAAAGCCTGTGCCTTCATGCTCTTCAGGGAATTGCATCTCAGAACCGCGGCCCTCGGCTGCCCGTGGCCGTCGCTGTGAGTCAGTTTCTGGAGCGCGCACAGCGTCTGGGTGCTCGGCTTCCACAAGTGGGCACGTCATTATCCTGTGAATAAACTGAGGATGAAAAGACTAATTGGTCCCCAAATGGAAGCAGATGCCTTCTCTCAGAAGCTGGAGTTGTACAGTGTTTGTTTAAAGCAAACATTTGCAGAACCCGCAGATGGCTTTCCCAGAGTCCTCTTCACCTCCCTGACCTTCCTCCTGGGTGCACACAGCCTTCTCCTTGGGGATAATTACAGCTTAAGAGGCGTTTATTTATTTTCAGGAGGCCTTGGAATTCACAGGGGGTTTAAAATTAACCTGGACTTGGCCAGAGATGTGTGAGTCACATTGTTCCACATCAGCACCCACTAGAGCACACTCACAAAGGTGCATGCTAACACACCAAGGCACACACTAGCATCACTAACATACATGTGAAACTACCTGCAAACATTCTATGTGTGTGCACTAACATGCACAAACTACATACAGTAACCAATGTGAAAGTACACAGTAACGCACTGTGTACAAATTAGCATGTACACACTGCACTCACACTACCACATACAAGAAACTACACACAATACACTAATGTACCCACTGTATTCACACTAACACACACATGAAAGTGTACACAAACACCCATGAAAGTGTACATGCTAATATGTACACGATACACTCACACTAACACATGTGAAGCACATGCCGACACGTTAATATGCACACACAAGATGAACACCCTATGATCACACTAACACACATCAAACTGCATGCTAAGACTCATACACATACACTGACATGCACACCCTGCACAGAATAACATACAAAGACATGCACACTAACACATACAAAAGTGTGTATACTAATCTGCACACATTATACTGACATTAGAGCATGCAAATACACACTAACACACTAATGTGTCCACACAAACCCATACACATGACATTCACACCAATATACACAGGAAACTGTGCACCAGCACATCAATACACACACAGTACACTAACACATGGATGAAAGTGCACATAGACACATCAATACAAGCACACTAAAGTGCACACACTACCACATGTACACTCGCACATACTAGCACAAGCACACACTAATACACTCCATAAAATGCACATTAGCACGTACACACTAACGTATTAGACCAACACAACTACCTCATTCTGACACAGTAACACCCTGCCACGCACCCCCCCCCACTAACGTGCACACAGCGTCAGGCCTGCCCCCGTCGGGTTGGGGGGACTCGCCTGACGGGAGGTGCAGGTCCCTGACACCGCGGGAAGTGCAGGGTGAGCGAGCCCGGCTTGGCCCCCAGGCTCCGAGACGGCTTTCCGCCCTGGAGCCACGCTCCCTGCCTGGAGTCTGCAGCTGGGTTCTGCCGAGGGGTGTTTCAGGAGAGAGCCTGAGGCAGGGCAGCCTGGCCAACAGGCCCCGAGCCTCTCGCACAGACAGGGACTGCGCTTTAGGTTCAGCTCGGTGTCCACGCTGTCCACCTTGTGTCGATGAAATTTAAGGAAGAAAATGCTAATCTCCTAATAGCTCTGTTTAGTAAGTTTTTCTACCAGGACCTGGGGCCTTGGATTTTCACTCTGAAAAGAAAGGCATGCTTAAAATCAGGACGCAGCCGGCTGATTTCCTTCCGGAGCAATCGATTAAACACAGCTTCGGAAGTCGACCAAAGTTCATGCCATGTAATCTGAATTCTGAGAATGGTTGTGCCACTGAGACACCCTGTCTGAAGTCCAGTCAGCTTCACGAAGCTTCTGTAAAAGTTGTTTTAACTGTGCAGCGTCGCAAACACAGAACCCTGGAGGCAGAACGGTTAAAAGCTTGGCTGCCATCCTAGAGGCTGCGAGTTCGAACCCACCCAGCAGCGACATAGGAGGAAGACCTGGCGATCCATCTCTGGAACGATCACTGACGAGAAAACCCTTCAGGGCGGGGCTGCTCTGTCACCTGGTGTGACTACATGGCAGATACGGTGGGCAGCAGCCAACAAGAGCCAGGCAGAGAACAAGGCTTGCTGAAGGGTGCCGCTGTGCCGGCCTGGGCGCGGTCTCTGCAGGAGGGACAAGGACACGTTAACCAGGAGCAAAGCCTGCGCAGGAGTCTGCAGCCCACCTTCCTGAAAGCAAACAGAGGGGCAGGTGCCCCAGGCTCAGTGCCCTGGGCCCACCTTCCTGGCTTTCCAGCCACAGCCTCAGTGCCATGGGGTAAGGTGACCACAGGCAAAGTGACGGTCTGCCTAGGGCATAAGCCATTCCAAGGGACTGTTGCCCCTGGAAACCAGTCACTGCTACTATCATTAAGTCCAATAAGAGCTTTTGTCTTTCCATTCCTTGGTCCAGTACTAAGTCTGTTCAGCTTCAGAACAGCTCGTCTCCTTCCTCCTGCTCCCTCCGTCCCTCCTTCCTGTTCCCCTCCCCCTCCCTCACTCCCCCTCCCACTCCCCCTCCCTCTCTGACTCCCCCCTTCCTTCCCCACTGCTCCTTGGGGTCTGTGCTTCTTTCAGTCCCTCAGAGTAGCAGCTGTGCAGGGGTAAGACAAGCTGTGGAACAGATAAAGATCCTTCCTCTCCCGGGCTCTTTAGAAGGCTGTTGCTGTCACCGTCCTGAAAGGTGCCCTGGTGGCGCAGCGGTGAAGCACTCGTCTGCCAACCTAACTCTCAGCAAGTCAAACCCACCAGCAACCCTTTGGAGGGAACATCTGGAGGCCCACCTCCAAACAACTGGCCCCTGGAAACCCTGCGGGGCACTGCTGTACACAGCTGTGTGCTGGCACACATGGGGTCCCCAGGCGCCCCAGCCGACGGTAATGTTTCCAGCTCCTGAGAGGTGCAGGCGGGCAGGAACCTACCAGAAACACCATGTACAACTTCTTTCCTCACAAAAGTAAACCAAATCTCCATTTGCTAAAGCATCTGCGTTTTTCCTCAGCCCTTTCCATTGCTGCTCCTGTGTAGGTCTGTCATGGATACCGGCTAACAGGTCAGCTAAACAAGAGTACCCAGAACCCCTGGAAACAGAGAGGTTTGGAGAGCCCCCGGCCAGGCAGAGCTGCCCTTCCGCCCTAGAACGTCCGTTGGGAGCCTGTCTGGTGGACACGCTGGGCTCACAGAGTGGGCCTTCCCTTCCCCTGAGGCACTGGACCACAGGGAGAGATGCCAAGAGTCTTAAATATGAGGGCTTCATTCGCCTCCAAATCTCTCTTCTGTTAAAATGCCCAAAGCCCCTTGCATCTTTTAAAGAAAACACGTTACATCTTTTACTTAGAGGCAGAACCCCAGGACACATATTGCTAAGCGCACAGCTGCTGACCAAGATATTGGAGGTTGGCACTCACTCTGAGGTGCCTCAACAGAAAGGCCTGGCAATCTGTTTCCAAAAACTCAGCCATCAGAACTCACGGAGTGCAGATCTGCTCTGACACAACCGGGGCCTTCATGTGTCAGGCCCACCCGTGGCAACCACTCCTCGTCCTGGAAAACCCGAGGGCCTTCTCTGCGGGAGGCAGGGCTGGTTTCTCCTCAGCTCCTCTTTCCCTCCCTGGAAAACCAACGATGAACAGCGTTGTCCTGCTGGCCCGCCCTGTCTACCCCCGGGTTCTCTGATACGAGAACACGGGGGCCAGATCTCCCAGTGATCTACGTGTGCGCTAAGAGAGAGAATTAACAGGAACAAACCAGCACAGGGGTGCCAACCGTGAGGGCAGTGCAGGACCAGATCACAGGGACGGTACGGACAGGATCACAGAAACCATGCGGGACCGGGCAGTGTTTCTGCCGTGCGTGGGGCCGGGGTGATTCTGGGGCAGCCAAGGACAATAGCACCTGAGCCCTGTTTTCTGCAGGTTTCTAGGTCTTCTCGCCTGGGTGGCATGGGGTAAGGGGACAGGAGAAATGCCAGCCACCCAGGATGCCACCCCCCATCTGCAGGAAGCAAGAGGCTGTATAGGTAAAAATCTGGGGCATTTGGGTGGCGTGACGCATGAGGTAAGGACTCAGTTACAGGGGCAGCGGGAGAGACAAGAACAGAGAAGGTTTCACCAGGTTGTCAGCGGGACAGGAAGGCCCCTGCGCTGCCTTGTCCCTGGGAGCTTTAGCTGAGGCGTAAATGGCCTTTGTGGGTGTCAGACAGATCATATCCTGTAGCAACACTGCAAGATGGCCTCGGGTGGCTCTGCTGTGCAGGTCCCAGGGGAACCAGCACTCATGCAGGGGACTTTTGAGGACATCACGGGCCTCTGCAGGGGACCCAAGAATTCACAGGATCGAGGCCGAGCGGAGAGTACAAGGCGGGGCTCGGCCTTTGTCTGACTCAGAAAACTGACGCCTTTGCTGAGTTTTCCCAAAGAGTGGTAGGTTTGCCTTGAGAGCACTGATCTCTCACACTTTGTCACGTGTACACACACACACATCCACAAAGATGCACACACATCCCTGTGCTCACCTGTGCCACACACTCATACACACAAGCGTATGCACACACCTGTGTGAACACGCACACGCGTACACACTAATGTGCATTCAAACAAGCACTCTCCACACTCAGTCACACCCTCCTGCACACACCCACAGACTCTCTCACACACACACACACACTGCAGCAGGTGACAAGACTATGGTCCCTTTAGCCTGCTGCCACACAAATGGGCCCATCATTCTCCAGGGCCACCTGTGTGACTGCCACGTCCTGACAGAGGCGACTCCATGAGGCCCCACTGTTCAGCTGCAGGGCCGTGTCCGGAAGGTCTCGCTTCCCTGAATACCCAGCCCGTTACCGGGACCTCCCTGAGCCGTGTACTCCTTGCCTGCAGAGAACCGTGTGCAGCAGACCGCGGCCCTTCTCAAGTCCATGGGGGAGCCGGGGCTGCCGCGGGAGCTGGGCTGGAAGAAACCCTGACCCTGGCCTGTGCCCTTCACAGGCAGAGAGCCCAGTACGGCGGATGGTGCTCTTCTCACGTCTGTGGGGGGCGGTAGGGCTGCCAGGGGAGCCGGGCTGGAGCCTACCCTGGAGGGCAGAGGCCTTCAGAGGGGGCAGCAAACCCGCAGAGCCTGGCAACGCCCTCAGCTTGCGTACCTGCTGGATGGTTCTCTTCTTCTGTGGAAGTCAGTGGCCGATCAGTGACTTGGGGGCTAGCTAGTCAAAGAAGACTCCTGTCCCCTTCGAATGGGCTGCGCCCACTACCAACTGGGGGTTTCTTTTTGCATGTGACAGTGAGACCTGGAGCTGGCATTTCCCTGCTGCTCGGTTTCTGAGTTCTTCCCTGGAGCAGCCACGTGCTCCAGACGTCCCCACTGGACAAGTCACACACAACAGGCGCGACACACCAGCTAGAGAACGGGTGCTAAACTTCTTGTGGAAACTACTGCAGGTGCACACACTGCTCGCTCACCGGGATACCCAGGTGTCTGCCTCCTTTCGGAAGCCCGCCTCACAGCCGGGGAGCTGGTTCAGGCCCTGGAACGGGGGAGTCGTTTCGTCACTGCAGGACAGCCTTTCCCTGCAGCCACCGCACCGAGGGGCACATCAGACGTTTTCAAATGCCTTCTTCACACAGCAGAGACAAGCATGGTACGTTTATAAAACTGAGCCATTTCAGATTTGAGAGTTCAAGCATTTTATTCCACTGAGCGTACGATGAAGCCAGAGGGCCACTTGACCTTCCCAGAACCCAATCTCTGCCTCCACTGATGGGTGCGCAGACGTGGCTCCTGTGGGCCTTTGTGGTGTGAACTGAGCTCTGTTATTCAAGAGTTTAGGATTAGAGCCGGGCTGTGCATGCTGCCTGGGCGCCACTCACCAAGACCCCCCCCAAACATAAACGCATTGCTCCCAGCTGACACGCTCCGAACCCGGAGCCCTGGGGGCGTCCATGAGGCCCATGTCCTGTGTGCCCACCGCGCATGGGGCCCTCGGACGTGGGACCGAGGCCAGGTTCTCCCCTGACATTTGTGATGCAGGTGGATGGCAGCGGAACCCACACCATCTGATCTGTTCCAGAAAGTGGGGAACGCCAGCGCTGGAGCCAGGCTGACAAAGGCTCTATTCTGAAAGCTGAGGCCAGCCCTCGGCGGCTCGCGGGGCCTGAAAGTCTTTTTCAGTTCATTTGCCCTATTACTTGCTGCACCCGCCACTTAGCCGTTCTGGAGAAATTTCCACAGTCGGCTCAGTTTAAAAGCCACAGAAACCGACCAATTCACCGCAGCCCCCCGTGGAGGCTGATAAGAGCCCCCTACAAAGGGGCCCCCTCCGCGCTCCGAGGTCCAGCCTCCCGTGCCAGCAGCCACTTAACTGCTTCATTCCTGGAAGAGCTCACGGAGTTTGGAAATGCATTCTGTTTCTTTTCCTACTTTTTTACATTTTAGTTTATTGTGCTTTAGGGAAAGCTTGCAGCACAAATTCATTTCTCATTCACAAACGCGTACACCAGTTGTTCCACGACGTGGGTTGCGATCCCTGCAATGTGTCAGCATGCCTGCTCGTCCTGGGTCCCCGTGTCCATTTGTCTAGTTTTCCTGTCCCGTCCCCATTTGGTCCCACACACTTGACGGGCCTAAGAAGCATGCTCCCCGTGAGCACTGCTGTTGGTTTTGTAGGCCTGTAGAACCCTCGGCCAAGAGGTGGGCGTCAGGAGCCACTTCGGTTTGGAGTCGGCAGGTATTGGGGGGCCATTGTCTTGGGGGTTCCCACGGTCTGTCACACTAGTACAGCTGGTCTTTTCTCAAGAATTTGAATGCTGTTCTGCGTTTTCCTCCCCCACCCCCCATCGGGGGCCCTCTGTGTAACCTGTGTCCGAGAAGCTGGCGGTGGGCAGCCAGGAACCGACCACCTGGTCCTTCCGGGCTTCGGCCGGTGGAGGCTGAGTTCACGCCATCATTCTCGTTAGGCTCTCGGACTCCAATCTGCCCGTGTCTTTGGTTTTCTCCCTTCTTCTTTGCCCCAAACCTGATGGGACCAAAAGACAGGGTTTGGATGGGAGTGCCGAGCTTTTCAGAGAAAAAGGAAGTTACTAGATAAGGCCCACTGCGTTTGTTTTGTGTAACAAAAAAGTTTTTGCTATGAATAGTGGTGATGGCTGAGCAACTGTGGCAAATGGAATTACTGTCCCTTAACACACTCGTCGCCAGAGAGTCCACTGCAACTCAGAGACCGTGCAGGGCGACCAAAGCTGCCCCGAGGGTTCCCCAGGTACACCTAGTGGGCTCCATCTGCAGATCTCTGGTGGCAGGGGAGCTCTGACTGTGCCTCCTGGGCTCCAGGGTCACTGGGTACCAAATCAAACAAGAAACTACCGCCCCTGTAGGTCTGGGTAGAACCGCCCGTAGAGTTTCCTGGAGCGCTTAGCAGATTCGAGTCGCCGATCTTCGGGGAAGCAGCCGATGTGATTCGCCACCGCGCCCCCAGGGGGCCCCCCCAGCAGGCGCGTAAAATGGGGAAAATGGCAAACATTCCGTTTATGTATTTTACAAGGAGATGAAAGAGAAAGAAAAGCACCCACTAATTCTTATACTGAACCCTTAAACAAAAAAAATCAAGTGAGCAAGTTTGTGCAGAGAAGAGGAGAAAGCCACTTCCGTGAAATCCCTGATTTATGTAACAGTTCCAGCACTCTGTGACCGCGCTAGGGGCTCAGATCACGGCCTCCCCACCGGCCTGGGGTGGCACACCCTCTCCAGCCCTCATTTGCTCCCCAAACACCCATCCTCACGCCTGCTCTTCTTCCTGAACCAGCAGTGACCTGGAGAGAGTCCTTAAAGGCACCGACGACCTCCAAAGAGTCTCTGAATGTGTCTGAGCAGCTCTGAGGTCATCCAGGGATGGAAGAAACCTCATGTACTAGGCTCAGGGGCTCCCTCTTGGTGCCTGGAGTGAGGACAGTCCCAGCTGCACTTTCTGAGTGCGGCGGTGGGTCTGGGTCTCTCTTTGTAACTGCAGTGTCGGGGTGACTTGCTTGCGGGCAGCAATAGTGGCTGCTTCTCCTACTCTGAGGCACACTAACAGGAACACTCCTGGGACCTCCAGGGCCTGTGGGTGCTCAGCCAGTCTCGTGGGTCTCTCACTCGGGGTGTCTGCTCTGAGGCAGAGCCATGGTGCCAGGACATGGGCAGTCTGGACAGTGGAGGTGGGCAGGGGCCACCACACTCCAGCCCGGCCCCAGCCGTCACTGCTGAAACGGCCACCGTGCCCAGGCGTCCCTCCCTGCTCAGCACCGTGAGAGCAACTCCCTGGGGAGATTCGTGCGCATCTTCCAGCCCCTCTGCCAGGGCACCTGTGGAGGGTGGGGGCCATTCTCCCCAGCTGCGGGCAGCCTGGGTCCAGCCCTTGGTCTCAGGCTGACCATGTCGGCTGGCTCTGTCCCATCACAGGCTGGGGGCTTGGCTCCAGCCGTTGCGATCACTGGCACCACCCGTGGCGCCCTGTCTGGCCCTGGGGAGCACTCTCAGTGACACGCCACGGCAGGACAATGCCCCACTTGGGATCAAAGGGACCTGTCCCAGGCACAGGAGCAAGTCAGCCCCCTCATCCTGTGCCCTCCCCTGGACTTTGATTGCTGGCAGCCAAGCAGTGAGAGAACAATGAGGTCACACATCAAAGGCTGTACACTCCACTGTGACCCCACGACAAGGGCTCACCTCAGAGGCTCCGGTGATGGGGGTGAACAAGTGGGCAGCCCTCGCCTGTCCCCTCAGTCTGGGGACGACAGTGGCAGGGCCTGACATTATGCAGGGGACACCTTGTGACTGGCTGTCCCAGGGCAGGTTGTCATGGGGTCATGCCTCCCTTGGGGGTTGCCTTCCTCCCAGGCCTGACTTAATGGGTAACTTCTGTGACATCGCATGTAATGTTTAACCAAGTCCTGCTTCATGGGCGGTTTAACCTGGAGCCTGAGTTTCTGAAGAGCCTGCACCTGACCAGCCCACAGTCAGGCGGCTGGGTGGGTCTCAGTCTGAGGAGGAGGGCCCTCCAGGAGGCCCGCCGTGATAAGCAGGTGTCACCCGGCGGCAGACCAGCTCAGGCACCGCCTGCAGGGCAGGGCAGAAGGTTCACAGTGGGAAGACTCCCACCGCATCCCCTCACTCACACCAGCTGACACCGCAGCTGTGGGGCCGCAGAAGAAGCCAGGCGGCCGCTTCTGTGACACTCTCCGAGGGCTCGAAGGGTGGGCAGGGGTGTTTGCAAGAGACCAAGCTGCAAACTTCACGCTACTGCACTGAGTCAGACTCACAGTGGCCCTGTAAGGTGTATGCAAAACTGGGTGCTGGCTGCTGCTTTCACTAACCAGCCGCCTCTTCTTCTACCCCCTCCCCTCTCCCCCTTCCTCCCTCTCTCCTCCCCTCCTCCCTTTCCCCTCCCTCCCCTCTGCCCCTCCTCCCTCTCCCCTCCCTTCTCCCCTTCTTCCCTTTCCCCTTCCCCTCCTCCCTCTCCCCTTCCCCTCCTCCCTTCCCTTCCCCTCCTCCCTTCCCCTCCCCTCTCTCCTCCTCCCTCTCTCCTCCCTGCTCTCCTCCCCTCCCCTCCTCCCTGTTCTCCGACCCTTCCTTTTTCCCTCTCCCCTCCTCTTCCTCTCTTCATCCCCTCCCCCTCCTTCTGCCCCTCCTCCCCCCTCCTCCCCCTCCTCCTAGTGGCCTAGCAGTGCAGATCCAGTTCTATCCCATCAAAAAGTTATTTTTTAAATAGATCCTGATGACCCTGGAAGACAGCACGCCCACTGAAGTGAGCCGGACGCAGGAAGGCAGACACTGGGTGACCCCACTCAGTGGCAACATCCTCACTAAGCGAAGTCACTGAGCCAGGAAGCAGAGCAGGGTCACAGGCATGGGGTGCAGCGGGGAGGAGACACGCTGTGCGAAGGGGCTCAGTCTCTGACAGGCGGGGGAGAAAGCCATGGGAACGAACTGTGGTGACGGACACAGCCACTGAGAGTGACCGTGATGCTGCTGAACTGACTGCTTAAACTCGGTGGCAAGGGCGGACATTATGTTGTATTTGTCTCACCACAATAAACTACATCACAAGCCAGAACTAAACAGGTTCCTGCAGGTGGGGCCTCCTGGGTCAATTGTCCGCACTTCCTGCTTAGTGCAGTGACCAGGACCAGGCCACAGCAGCGAAGTCAGGTGGAGTGAGGGCCCTGAGTCCTGCGTTCTGGTTTCTGTTGGCGTCTCTGAGAGCAGCCGCGTGCTGGGAGCTGTGCGCCCATGTCCCACTGGTGTCACATGACCCCACCACGGCCTTGTGATGTGGGCCTCACGAGCGACTGCTGTGAAGACGAGAAGGAGGGACAAAGGGCTCCGTCACCCTGCTTCCCCAGCCAGGTCGGCCTCCAGGCCGGGGTCCTCCCCTCCTTCCAGCCTCAGCCTGGCCCTGGCAGCAGCTGCCAGCTTCTAGCTTAGAAATGAAGGAGCTGAGTTGCAGAGCGGAGTGTGGCTTTCTCCAGGCCACCTTGATAGAGTGCACCATCGGTTTCGAGGTTCGGGACAAAGCCTCTGTCCTCGTGTGGTCACCAATGCCATTATTGCCTCTCTCCGCATCTTGAGGCTGTGGGGCACTGCCTCCCTCCGCACTGTCTCCAGGTCCCTGCCGGCACGGACAGTGAAGAGCTCAGCAGAACGTCTGTCAGGTCCGTCTCAGCCAGAGGCCCACCAGGAAAAAGGCTGCCGCCTGATTCCAGAGGGTCACAGTCTTAAAAACCCCATTGAGTTGTTCTGCTCTGCACACAAGCTATCGCCGTCAAAGTTGCCGGCCACATTCCAGAGATGACTCAGTGCAAGCTTGGGGACAGGTACGGAAGGAGCTGACCCATCTTCTAACTCTAATCCAGATTTCTAGACTCACAGCTGGGCTTTATTTGGAAAGTGTGTTTTTTCCTTGGGGGTCTAAATCAGGGTGTGAAACCATGAGCCCCAAGGGGTCTTGAGTAAGAGACCATTTACACCTTTCAAAACACCCATCACTCAGAGGAGACCTGACGTCTGTAGCCAGATCATGAGACCAAGATCTAAGCACCCTGGGAAGCTACATGGAATCCCCAGTTTTGCTGTTGTTGCTGTTACTTAGGGAGGCTCAAGATTGATCCGACTCACAGCCAACCCGTGAACGACAGACAGGAAACATTGCCCTGTCCTGAGCCACACCCAGAATCCTTTTTGTGCCTCAGCCCATTGTTGCAGACACTGTGTCACTCCATTCAGTTCAGAGTCTTCTTTCTCACTGACACTTGAAGCATGATGTCCTTCTGCAGGGACTGATCCCTCCTGGTATCACATCCAAAGTATATGAGACATAGTCTTGCCACCCTTACTTCTAAGGAACATTCTAGGAACAAACAGATCTGTTTGTTCTTCTGGCGGTCCACAGTATAGTCAGTGTTGTTCTCCAACACCACAATTCAAGGCTTCAGTTCTTCTTCTGTCTTCCTTATTTTTTGTCCAGCTTTCACAGGCATGTGATGCAATTGAGAATACCATGGCCTGGGTCAGGCGCACCTTAGTCTTTAAGGTGATATCTTTGCTTTAAAGAGATCTTTTGCAGCAAATTTTTCCCATGCAACGTGTCTTCTGACTTCTTGACTGCTGATTCCATAGGCATTGATTGTGGAACCAAGTAAATGAAGTTCTTGACAACCTCAATCCTTTCTCCATTGCTGTGATGTTGTTTATTAGTCCAGTTGTGAAGACTTGTTTTCTGTATTGAGGCATGGTCCATACCGAAGGCTGTAGCCTTTGATTTTCATCAGTATTTCAAATCCACTTCGCTTCCAGCAAGCAGGGTTGTTCCATCTGCGTAACGTAGGCTGTTAATGAGTCTTACTCCATTCCTGAAGCGCCGTTCTTCTTTGTGTATTCCAGCTTTTAGGATGATTTGTTCTGCATACAGATTGAAAAGGTATGGTGAAAGGATACAGCCCTGACATATACCTTTTCTGTCTTTAAACCGTGCCGTATCTGTGTGTTCTGTTCACACAACAATATACAGATTCCTTAAGGCACAATTAAGTGTTTTGGAATGCCCATTTTATGCAAGGTTAGCCATAACTTCTTATGATCCACACAGTCGGATACTTTTCCATAGTCAATGAAACACAGTAAACATCTTTCTGGCACTCTCTGCTTTCACTCAAAACCCATCTGACATCAGCAGTGATATCCCTGGTTGCATGTCATCTTCTGAATCTGGCCAGACTGTCTGGAAGTTCCTGTCAATATACTGTCGCAGCTGCTTTTGAATAATCTTCAGCAAAATTTAACTTGTGTACAGGGTTAATGATATTGTTTGATAATTTCGGCCTTGAGCTGAATCACCTTTCTTTGGAATGGGCACAAATACAGATCTCTTCCAGTCAGTTTGCTGAGTAGCTAGCTGTCTTCCAAATTTCTTTCCATAGGTGGGTGAGCACTTTCTGCATTGCATCCATTTGTTGAAACAACTCAGTAGATACTCCGTCGGTTCCCGGAGCCTTGTTTTTCCCCAATGCCTTCAGTGCAGCTTTGACTTCTTCCTTCGGGGCCGTCAGTTCCTGATCACATGCTACTTCTTGAAATGACTGAACGTCAAGCAGTTCTTTCTGGTATGATGACTCTGAGTATTCCTTCCATCTTCCTTTGACAGTCCCTGAGTAGTTTTCTATTTTCTGTTTTGCAACTGGAGGCTTGAAATTGTAACTCAGTTCTTTCATCTTGAGAAATGCAGGCCATGTTCTTCCCCTTGGTGTTCTATCTCCAACTCTTGGCACGTGTCACTGTGGTCCTTGACTTTGTCCTCCCAAGTAGCCCTTTGAAATCTTCTGTTTAACTCTTTTACTTCATCATTTCCTCCTTTCACTTTAGCTACTGAGCATCTGAGAGCAAGTTTTAGAGTCTCTTCTGACATCCACTTTTTCACTGATTTTATCTTAAACAGATTTGGTTTTTTAACTCAGCAGGAACAACTAACACGAAAGGACTGTTTGCTACAATCCACCTTCTCCTCTCTCAGGTTTTCCGCTGCTTTCCTCTGAAAACCTCACCATCTCTTGCTCTCCACCCCGCCCCCACTGACCTGCGGGGTCAAGCTCAGACAGGAAGCCAGTGTTGTCCCTACCTGGTGTCTGCCTTGTTCACTCCCCTAAGGCAGGGCAGGTGCTGACTGTGACAGGCTGTCCGTGTGTGAGGCCAGCCCAGGACGGGACGGACACCAGGTCCAAGGACACGGGCCTCACGCCGGACCATCCTGGACTCCCCCTCGTCCGTCCCGTTATCTCAAGTAGAGTGAGGGGCTGAGAGAAGGATGATGCAAGGGATATTTTCCTGTGGCTCAGTGGCTCCGAGTGTCCCAGGGCTGAGGCAAAGGCAGGGTGCTGAGCAGACAACCCCCCCGGGGTCAGCGCTGGCTGTCTGTGAGCTGAGCACCAGGGGGTCCCCACCAGGCGGGGATCTGGTGAGACCCCCTGGTTGGCAGCTCCGCAGTCAGGCCCACCCCAGGTGACTGTTAGCAAATCAGGCCAGTGCACGGCCCAGGCCCGGCTCTCCCGGCGCTCTCTCTAGTTTGCTCTCCTCTGAACTTCTGGGTGATTCTTTCTTATAGATTCTGATTAACTTTTAAAATATTCAACAATGGTCCTTTATTCAATGGTTTACATTGTCTTCCTCCACTGGCAAATAGAACGTGACTCAAAACCAAGGAAGAAACATACTTTCCATCACTGAGTCGCAGATCCGCCGCACAGGCCAGCCCCGCAGTCTCTGTGGCTACCATGAGGAAGTTCTGCCACCGGACCGCAGTGGCCTGGAGCCAGGACCCACGGGTCGGGGACCGGGTGGAAACTGGAGGGACATAATGCCTGGAAATGTGATCTGTGGGGCAGTGACCTCCCGCCAGGCCTCGGGGGCAGATCCCGGAGTGGATGTGGGAACAGCAGCATCAGACACAGGATGAGCTCTCCCTGATGCAGCTGCAGGAATCCAATGGGAGCACGCTTGGGAGAGCCTCTGGCCGGACCCTGGCCAGACGCCTAGGTCCCCACCTGGGCACCAGGCCTCCTGCCGCTAGGCCTCCCTCCCAGGCCATTACGTGGCCAGGACCCACATCGGCAGCCCCAAAGACACCAGGCCTCCTGCCGCTGGGTCTCCCATAGCCAGGCCAGCACATGCTCAGGGCCCCACCTGGGTGCCAGGCCTGCTGTACCCAGGCCAGCACATGGTCCAGAGCCCACACGGAGCAGCCCCAGGACACGAGGCCTCCTGTCCCTAGCCCCACCCACCCTGACTAAACAGGCTGGTGCTGAGACACTAGGCTGCTAAAAGAAGTTTCCCAGACGAATTTCAATTAGAATCTGCTCCCCTAGGCCCAAAGGGCTGCTGAGCCTCAGAGAAGCAGGGTGTTAATTGGGAAAATACCCACTGAGCTCCCCAGGCCCAGGTGGGCTACTGTCTGCCCCTAGTCTCTTTAATCTGCTATGTGGTCCCCTTTCCAACTGCTAGAGAGAAAGAAGTCTGGGAACAGCACTGCTCTTATGAAAGGGGGCAGAGGATGACCAAATCCGGGTGCTCCCAGCGCTCAGCACCCCCACTCCCAGGCTAAGTTCTTAATGTGCCAAGGTGGAACCTGGGGAGAGGAGTCCAGTGTCCCGGCCTGCAGACACACAGCATCAATGCCCAGCCTCAGCTCCCTGCCCTATCCTCTCAGGTCCTGGACACCCCCATGCCTCACTGCCCACTCCCTGGAAAGGACCAGTTTGCAAGGACAACTGGGACTGGGCTAATAGCTGTTTCTCGGCCATGCTGAACAATTTAAGCATGAAGGACACACAGGATGCACTTATAGGTGTTCTAGCTCACACATAAAACAAGCAGCCCAAACACAATCACAGCTTTCAGAAAGCCCTAGAGGCTTCCCTGTGGCATCAAAGGTTTCAGGTGCTAATTGCAGGAGAAACAGGAACAGCTTGTCTGCAGCTGCCCTTGGGGGCCACCCTACAATCCACACACAGCTCAGAATGCAACAAACCAAAGGCACTTTTCATGTCAAAAACAAGCCCTCTATTGTCATTGGACACAGGTGAACAATCTGTTTTTTTTAAACTTTGTCAGCATCTTTGACTCAATACTGGAAAGTGTGTTTCTTCCCCAGTTCTGAATCACATTCTATTTGCCAGTGGAGGAAGACAATGTAAACCATTGGATAAAGGGCTATTTTGTTGAATATTTTAAAAGTTAATCAGAATCTATCAGAAAGACGATCACCCAGCAGAAAAGTTGGCAGAGGACATGATCAGACAACACCCAGATAAACACCAAGCCAAACCCACAGCCATCGAGTCTGTTCTGCATCGTAGCAGCCCTATCGGGCAGAGTAGAACTCCCCTACAGAGTTTCCAAGAAGCACCTGCTAGATTCAAACTGCACACTTTTTGGTTAGCAGCTGCCGGTCTTAAACCTTCTACCACCAGCATTGCCTAGATAAACACAGACGGCCCGAAAACAGAGGGAAAAACACACAACTCCTTCAGAATTAGACAAATAGGAATTAGACAAATAGGCGTGATTTTCCACCTGTGGTGTTAGCAAAGCTCCCGAGAAGCCACCTGTGCTGATGAGAGCTGCTGGGAGACACCTGCTCAGGCCCCGCTGGCGGATGAGAGGGTGGCCCGGGAAATCAACAGCGAGGCAGCTGCTGTCCATCACAGCCCATCAACACACCAGCGCGTGGGGGCCAATGTGTGTGCACACCTGCGTGTGTTCATCAGGTCGTCCTTGGAGAGAAACTCTGGGAGAGGAAGGCAAGCTGCCTCAAGACTTCTGTCCGACCACCTCGCACCGCCTTCTCTGTTTTGTCAGGATCACCCAGGGGACCTTCAGATGCCCAGTGAAGATGATCGGCCCCAAAGTCCACACGGAGCGGCCGCACTCACTCTGCTTTGTCACACTGGGCTTGTTGTTCACTTGTTGCCAGGATGCTGGAAGCTGTGCTAGTGTTTTAATACGAGCAGAGTCCCCTTGGGGGACAGGCTTCAGTGGCACTTCCAGACTAGGGCAGGCTACGAATGATGTGGAGATCTACTTCCAAAATCAGCCACTGAGAACCCCGGGGGTCCCGCCAGGATACAGGCTGCCTGCTCACTGAGAAAGTGTCATCAGGGGGATCAGTCTCTGGAGAAAGGCATCATGTGTCGAGAAGTAGATAGCCAGCAAGGACGAGGAGACCATCAGGGAGACGGGCGAGCACAGTGGCCACGGTCACAGACTCCCCACGTTGGTAACTGTGAGGGTGACTCAGACGGCATTGTGTTCTGTTGTACATAACATTGTCATCCAGAATCACCTGGAGAACAGCTATCTCTGTCTCATCCTATGTCCTCAGGGCTACTCTGCTCCCCTACCACCAGGGAACGGGGCACTGAGCCACTGACCTCACAGCTGTCAGCTGGAGGACTTCCCCAGTGTTCCCTCCCTCACTGCTGGCAATTACATGACCTTCTGAGCTCCAGCTGCCTTTTCAAATCTAGAACCACTTTTCCCTCTTAACAAAGCCTTACTTTCAGTACTGTTTCACTTCAGGTTTGAAAACCTTGCTTTGGTGGGGAGTTACTGATTCCGGGGCACCGAGGTTCTGTTTGGGGTGATGAAAAACTTCTGGCAACTGTAGATGTTGACGCCCCAGCTGAACAGATGAGAAGACGCAGACTTCCTGATGGGGCCAGAGTCTTTCAGTGTCAATGGCGAAGCTGAGTATTCACTCCAAGTGCCTGATTCTAGGACTGACACTGGAAAATGCTATCTTTCATTATTTAAACACATAGTTCAGAGACACAAGCAACATAAAGAAACTGCACAAAACTTTCAGATGTTTCAGCAAACAGATGCAGTGTTGGAAAATGGTCATTCATCTATGTTAGGAAATTTGGAAGACAATTACCCTGCCAATTGACTGGAAAGGATACCTATTCATGTCCATGCATAAGAAAGACAACCCAAGAGAAGGCAGAAATTATCAAGCAATATCATTAATATCACCTGCAAGTAAAATTGTGCTGAAGATCATTCAAGAATGGTTCCAGCAGTGCATCAACCAGCAGTGAACCACCAAATATTCAGCCAGAGTCAGAGGAGAAGAACATGGAACCAGGGATATCGTTGCTGCTGTCAGATGGGTCCTAGCTGAAAGCAGAGAACACCAGAAAGATGTTTACGTGTGTTTATTGGCTATGCAAAGGCATTCGACTATGTAGATCGTAACAAATTATGGCTAACATTGCAAAAAATGGGAATTCCAGAACACTTATTTATCCTCATGAAGAAACTGTATGTAGAGCAAAAGGTAGTCATTTATACAGAACAAGGGGATACTGTGAGGTACAAAGTAAGGAAAGTTGTCCACCAGGGTGGTATCTTTTCATCATACATATTCAATCTGTATTCTGAGCAGATAACCTGAGAAACCAGGTTATACAAAGAAGAATACGGATCAGGACTGAAGGACGCCTCATTAGCTGCCTACAATGTGCAGATGACATGATCTTGCTGAAATCCAAGAGGACTTGAAGCACTTCCTGATGAAGACCAAGGGCCATAGCCTTCGGTGTGAATTACACATCAATATAAAGAAAATAAAAATCTTCCCAACTGGACCATGAGGCAGCATCATGACAAACAGCGACAATACAGACGTTGTCGCAGACTTCATTTCACTTGGATCCACAATCAATACTCATGGACGCTGCAGTAAAAATAAACAGATAAACAGCACATTGCATTGGACAAATCTGTGACAAAAGACCACTTTAAAGTGCTAAACACCAAATATGACACTTTGAAGACTAACACTCCTGACCCAACCATGGTGTTTTTAATGCGCATGTGAAAGCTGAACTATGAATAAGGAAGTGGGAAGAAGAGATGCCTGTGAATGACGAGGATGGTGACGAACACTGAATATCCCGTGGACTGCCTAAAGAGCGAACAAATGTGTCTTGGAAGAAGCAAAGCCAGAATGCCTGTTAGAAGAAAGGGTGACGAGACTCTGTCTCACATACTGCGGATGTGGCGTCAGGAGGGGTGAGCGCCTGGAGGAGGAGGGTGCGCCTGGTAAAACAGAAGGTCAGTGAGAGAGAAGATTCTCCAGGAAGTGAACTGATACAGCGGCTGAAACAACGAGCTCAGACACAGCAGCGGCTGTGAGGACAGTGTGGGATGGGGCAGCGCTTGGTTCTGTTGTGCATAGGGTTGGTATTGGTTGTGTTGGGTGTAGGGTTGGTGTTGGTTCTGTTGGGTGTAGGGTTGGTGTTGGTTCTGTTGGGTGTAGGGTTGGTGTTGGTTCTGTTGTGCACTGGGTTGGTATTTGTTAGAGTCAACTTGATGCTGTCTCACCAAATGACAGAAAATTTGAACCATGCTGATTAGAAATGATGATTACCATTTCTTATCTATGTATATTTTACATAAAGTCTCAGTCCCAAACGCTGACATCACCAAATTCTGAAGAAGATGTGAAGCAATAGGAACTCCCATTTACTGCTGGCAGGAATGTAAATGGTGCAGTCTTCTTGGAAGACAGTCTGACAGTTTCTCAGGAAGCTCAGTATAATCGTGCCATACTGCTTCAGATAGTTACAAAAATGAGATGAAAATTGTGCCCATACAAAATATTGCCTATGAATGTTTATAGCAGCTTTATTCATGACTGACAAAAACTGAATTGACCAAAATGTCTGTATGATGGGATGCTATCCAAAGATTAAAAGAAGTAAGCTACGGAGCCAAGGAAAGCCATGGAGGCCCTTTAAATGCGCACTGCTGTGGGAAAGAGGAAACCCTGGTGGCATAGTAGTGAAGTGCTGTGTCTGCTAACCGAGAGGTCTGCACTTCAGATCCACCGGGTGCTCCTTGGAAACTCTATGGGGCAGTTCTACTCTGACCCCCAGCGTTGCTATGAGTCGGAACTAACTCGACAGCACACGACAACAGCAATGTGACAGAAGGCGTGTGAAAAGACTACACACTATCAGATTCCAACTCAGTAACACTCTAGGAAAGACAAAGTGATAGAGACCATGAAAAGTTTGGGTGTTACCATGGAAGGGTGGTGAACAAATGAAGTCTAGGGCTTGTTTCAGGTAGTGAAATTATCCCGTATGATACTATAGTGTTGGACGTGTGACATCATGCATTTGTCAAAACCCACAGGACTGGGCAGGGTTTCATTCTGTTGAACTGGTGTCACTGTGAGACAGAATGGACTCAGCAGCACCTAACAACAACAACCTCGGACTGCACAACACTAAAAGAAAGCCTGATGTACACTACAGACTTCAGGTAGTAACAATGCATCAGCATGAATTCATCAATTGCAACTATATCTCTGCCGCATGAATGCAAGACATTTTAATAAAAGAAACTGTATGCATGAGTGGGAGAAGTATACAGGAACTCTGTACTTAATATGCAGTTTTTCCATAAGCTTAAAACTTCTGTAAATAATAAAATCTAGTAAAAATCCAATGCGATATTATTTTATGATCTGCTTTTTCACTAGCCGTTTTATGAAAGTTTTACTCGACGGCACTTGGCTTTCCTCATTGATCCCCACAATGATTTTCATAGTGTGGTCTAATACTCTAAGCAGTAGATGAGTCGTAACTCAAATAACTTTTCTCCATCCGTGGGCACGTACATTATTTGGCTTTTCAATACTGTAACTAATGCTGCCGTAGACATCTCTGTACATGCAGTTATGGTCATGGGGGATTTGAACTTAAGTACAGCACACTAACAAACAGTGCCAAAGACAATGCTTGACAATTTAAGCTCTGAAAGACTGGCAGCTTTGAGCTGACTCATTGCTTGGTTGTCTCTGGTCCCTCCTCGCCATTCGGTTCACTCGCGGGTGTGAGGACGAGGCGGGTGTTTCACAGCCTTCCAGTCTGAGGTCTGCGGGAGTCCTGCTGAGGAATGACCTCCCCGCGGCCTCCCTGCCTACTGAGCAAATTCCAAAGCCTTTTGGTCTCTTGTGCACATACATTTTATCGACAAAGAAAATGTCAGAGACAAAAGCAAATTTTAAATTTGCAATGAGTTTATCTGAGGAAGGTGAAACAACTCATGAATCAGGTAGCATCCAAAGTGAAAAAATTCAAGGGTTTATAAAATAATGACACGGAAGTTAAGACTAGCCAAAGCCAAGTACCGTCGAGTTGGATCACGAAGACTTAATTAAGATTTAATATTTGTCAAAATAGGGTAAAAAACCGGTTAAACCTGTTGCCATGGAGTTCACTGAGACTCACGGCAACCCTCTAGGACAGAGTAGAACTACCCATAGGGTTTCTAAGAAGCAGCAGCTGGATTTCAACTTCCAGCCTTTTGAGTAGCAGCCCAGCTCTTCACTGCTGCACCACGGGGCTCTATTACCCGATCTGGGAATCGATGAGCTAGGATTAGTGTAGGGTACGTCTTGAATTACATTCTTTTGAAACATAAGAGATTAAAAACAGGAGCAGAGCAGAGACAGCAGAAGACGCTGAGCCACAGGCAGACTGCCTGGGAGCAGAAGCCCGAGAAAGCAGAGCATCCTCCAGAGTCCCCGGGGAGAGCCTTCCCCTGGAGCCAGTCCCCACGTGCAGCCTCCTAAACTGTGAGAAAATGAATTCATATTTGCTAAAGCCACCTGTTTGCGGTGTCTCTGTTCGAAAAGTCCTAGATAGCCAAGAGAGAATTTGGTACTGGGCAGTCACCTGTGGCGCTAACAGACACCGTAAGGTGTGGAGGTTGTTTTGGAATTGGGTAATGGACAGACGGGAAGAGTTTAAGGTGCCTAATACTAAAAACCCAGATTGCTCTAAAGAGATGAAGTGTGTGGTCGCTGTCACTAACAAACCAGTGCAGCAGAAAACCCATCGGCTGACACTGAAGCGGACAGAGAAAGAACGCAGAGAGAGAAAAAATTACACCTCTTGGAATTTTACAGGCGGAAAACAGGCCCCAAAGAGCCAGGATTTCAAACCAGTGTGTTCCAGTTACAACCCCTACTGAGACTGCATTTCCATCCCAGACATCTTGAACCAGAATCTACATTTTAACAAGATCTCCAGGTGATTTTTATGCAGAACAAACTTGGAAAAACACTGCTGTCCATTGGTTCTCAGAACTGGTCCCTAACCAGCAGCCTTAAGTCACCTGGGAACTTGTCAGAAATGCAGATTCTCAGCACGGGTTTGAGTTGGAATGAACCTGTTTGAATCCCTAGAAGGAGCTACACCTGTTTTCTTCCAGTGACAGATAAGGACCATCCCTGGAGCAGCTCGGATCCCTAGAGTTAAGGCGGGAGCCTGCAAAACAGCCTTCTTGGTTTCAAAAGTTGGGCCACAGCCTCTAAGGTTTCAAAGAATCAGATCTTTGAGAACTGGGTTTCAGAGTGCGGGGCTGCCGCTGGGCAGAAGAAGGCGTCCTGCTGAGGCCAGAGGGAGGGGTCACCACTCAGGTCCAGCAGGAGGATGGAGCTGCCTGCCGTCGCCGTCACTGCGGGCCTTCGGAAGCTGCAGTGCAGGGCAGCAGGTCTTCCACCCAGAATGCAGAGGGCGCTGCTGACACCTGGACCCTGGAGGGTGGGACCCCTGCCAGGTGGTCTCAGAGAGGAAAGGGCTATTTTCAGGCCTTGAGAACTAACGTGGTTGTTCTGCTGGGTTTTGAACTTGCTTGATGCCTTTCATTCCTGCTTTTCCTCCCCCTTCTCCCATCTGTAATGGGAACGTTCACCTCTTGCCTGTGCCACCACTGTGTTGTGGAAACCGTACTTTGTAGTTCTGATTTCACAGCCTCACAGATGAGGGGGGATCCCACTACAGGACCGACTGCGCCTAAGTCTCACTCACACTTGATTTAGATGATTCAGAAAGTGAGGCCTTTTTTCACCTGAAGATGATTTAAGACTTTCCCCCTGATGTGACGGGGTATTTTGCATGCGGCAAGGACAGGGATTTTAGGGCACCAAAGTGGAGAGACGGTCATGGATTGGATTATGTCCCCCTAAGAGAGATTTTGTAAATTCTTACCTCTACACCTGCGGTTACAATCCCATTTGGGGGTAGGTTGTCTTTTTATGTTACTGTGGCTGACACATTCTCATACACTGGAGCTGGTAGCAGTTTCATTTAGCGTCCTGCTGACTCCCTTCCTCTGTGACACGCGATTTCCTTGCGTGCTCTCTGGTTGGCATCTGTGGGTCTCTGTTCTGAACAGCTGTGCCCTGGCTCGGCTGACACCCTAATCATGTCCTCATCTTGCTCACTGGGTAACTCATCCTGTCCCCCCCCCCCCATTTTTACACCTATGACATCTTGGTGATGAGAGTTTCCCAACTCCCTCTAGGGTCGCGGATTCTAAACCGGCAGTAAGGTCCTTGGGCAGAAGGACTGGGAGCCCCACACAGGAGAGGGACCGGCCTGGCTCCAGGCCCAGTGTGTGTAAAGCGATGAGATACACGTCAGGGTCAAGGGTCGCAGGCTGCAGACGCAGAAGCTCCTGCTCCCTTCTGCGAGTCTGCTCACGTGGTGACCGGGCCACCCTCCCTCTTCAGGACAGACAGAGTAGATGGCCACCAGCTGAGAGGCCGGAAGAGCCTGGGCATGCTTTTCTTTTTTAAAAAAAATCCGTGAAGTAAATATATTACATTATTCAAAGTGAAAATCAGTGTGGAAACAACAGGCGTATTTCTTGACTTACTGTGGTCAGTTACACTGAGTCGAAAAATTAAAGATGTTTTATATGCTGTGTTTATTACTGGAGTTGGAGAAGAATCATTTAAAAATATGTATTTTTTAATTCTCATCAGAAAACAGAGCACTGTGCTTTTTACATCAACGAGAGAAACTGCAGCAATGCAGACACAGGATACAGAGCTGGTCTTCGTCCCCATCTGCTGGGGCGATCTGCATGGAATTAAGAGGAGAACAGCAGGGCGCCCTGCCAGTGCAGCTGGTGGCTTTCCCAGTGAGCGCCCTGTCGCACCTGGAGGTGGGGAGGCTGGGCTGGAGCAGGACCGACCGAACGCTCCTTGGGGGGCCTTTGAGCGTCAAGGACCTGGAAGCCCCCTGTGTCCGAGAAGGACCACGGGCAGGAACTCACGGGGGTGCCCCTCACCCAGGTCTCTAGACCTGCTCCACATGGATGCTCGGGAGACTAAGTCCCCTTAACCCTAAGTCCCTCATCTGTAAAGGCAGACCAACAAAAAGGAGGGGTGCATGTGGAGGAGCCCTGGTGGGGTTCAGTGTTCAACTGTTACCAAAAGGTAGAAGGTTCAAACCCGCCAGCTGCCATGCAGTGGAGAAAGGTAGCAGTCTGCTGTCACTGTGAGGTGCCACCATGTCCCTTCTGGCTTGCAGTGGCCCCACGTGTGACAGAACCGGGTGCCACCCATCCTGTGCCATCCTCATGCTGGTCACTGCGTTCCCATCCGCCAGCGGTGGCCACCCTGTCAGTCCATCTCACTGGGGGTCTTCCCTTTCTCGCTGACCCTGCACCAAGCACGATGACCTTCTCCAGGGACTGGTCCCTCCTGGTGACATGTCCAAAGTGAGTCTCACCATCTCTGCCTCTAAGGAGCGTTCTGGCTGGACATCTTCCAAGATCAATTTGTCCATAAACACAGTGTTGGAAAACCCATGGAACAGCTCTCCTCTGTCCTGTAGGGTCACTGTGAGTCCCATAGGGTCACAGGGAGTCAGAGTCGAGGCAGCCCTGCTCTGTCCTGGAGGGTTCCTGGGAGTCAGAGTCGACTCCACAGAAAGGGGTTTGGTTTTTGGTTTATGGGAGGAGGGGTAGTGGTGACAGTTTCTGTCTCTATCCTGTTCAGATGAAATTATGTAAACAGTGTTATATAAACCACGTGATGCTGTATAAAATCGTAGAGTTATTTAGCATAGAACCTACTTCCAAGTTCACCTTGCGATGCCACAGCACTGGAACCTGGGATTTATTTCATATAACTTAATCAGAAAAACAGATTCTTAATGCTTGAAGAAATAAAAACCAAAAGCAGTCACTATGAAAACCAAGTCTTCTGTTCTTTTATCAGCAGTGAATGCTGAGATATTTAAATGAGTTTGAAGTTATTTTTAGCAAGAGTGTCTTCTTTCTAACACTCCACTTATGAATGTAGTAAGCAATGACAAACTCCCTGAAGTCATCTAGCTGAGTCATGCAGTTTGAAAGCATAAATTTCAGCGTCACCGTCGTGCAGAGTTGGATTGTCACCCTAGAGCCTGACAGACGGAAGACAGGAAGCCCTCGGAGCCCCTTGGGATGTCTCTGTGTCCAGCAGTTGGGGTGACCTTTTATCAGAGATGAGTGCTCCGTCCCTGGGAACAAATACTTACTTGTGACAAGAAGAGAAAGAACAATCCACACTCCACGTACGGGGTAGCCAGGCCAGCCTGGTGCCTGGAAATTCCCTGTCCTCTTTAGGATATGGGAAAGAAAACTCCACACTGTTATCCAGAGGTGATAGAGACCAGCTTGTCCCTTGGTGACTATGAGACTTCCTGGGTAAACATCTGTCTTAGTTACCTAGTGTTGCTGTAACAGGAACACTCACCTGGGTGCTTTAACAAAGACCAGTGTATTCTCTCACTGTCCGGAGGTTTGGGAGTTTGAATTCAAAGGCGACAGCTCCAGGGGAAGGCTTTCTCTCTGTGTCAGCTCTAAAGGAAACTCCCTGTCACCAGCCTTCCCCTGATCTTGGACCCTCGGTTCCAAAAGACACACTGTGCTCGTGGTGTTGCCATCTTGGCACTATGAGGCCACCGTGTCTGTCTGCTGCTTCTCTTTTCTACATCTCCAAAGAGACTGAGGCGAAACAACCCCATCTAGTGCACTGAGTCCTGCCTCGCTAGCGGGGTTGCCTCTCTTTCTGCCCTGCTAACATCACATAGGCGGGATTCACACATATAGGAAGACCATGACAGCGGACAAAATGCTGGACAGCCACACAACACTGGCGGTTACAGCCTGACCAAATGGATACACATACTTTGGGGGGACACAGCTCAATCCATGACGATGTCACAGCCCCAAACCCTTTGTTATTAACATTTGCTATGTGAGGAATAACAGTATTATTCATTAGGTGAAGGAGTTTCTCTTTTTAAAGGGGGACTCTTCCTGGCAGGGAGATAAATTGAATCAGTTATAAAATAAATAAATGCCTGGTCGCCATGAGTCGGATCCGACTCGACGGCACTTGGCTTGGCTTGGCCTGAATGAATGGATGAATGAATAATAAATAATAATAGTAATGAATGAATTATTAATAAAATAAGTGTAAATTTTTATTCATGTAAACATGATGAGTCTCAAATGTACAAAGCCCTGGAAAGCTGAGCAGACACAATGGGGAGGAGAGAAAAGGCATAGCCGACTCGGGCAGAGAGGAGTCCTTCACACCTTAGTATGAATTAGTGCTTCATCCATTGCTTATCTTTCACAGCTGGTTGAGTTGTGACTTGAGTGACCACAAACTCCAGTGGCTGGATATCATCCAAAAATGTGAGAGAAATATTTAATCTTAAGGATGGAGAGTGAGGGAGACGTCATCTCACTAGGAGTGGGAAGGAGCCCGTACAACGGAAAGTCTAAGGTGCTGACTCAGAGAAGTTGATAGCACCAGTCTAGAGGAGAGGCCTGGGAAGCTGAGGTCGGCCGGGCTGGGCGGGACTGAAGGGAGGGGCCAAGCTCCTGGCCTGACAGCAGCTCGTGACAGCCTTCCCCTCCACAGAGAGTATCAGGACGGAAGCAGGGCAAGTCAAGAAGGAGAGGAAAACACCTCATGCAGTCATCTCACCTCAACAGTTTCAGTGACTAATGTTTGCAGAAATGTTGGCAAAATGCAGAGCTGGAGAGCAGGGTGACGGCGGAGAAAGAGCTGGGAGCCACTCGCTGCGGGCGCTGTTGGCACTCAGCCAGGCTCTGGGCCGGCCATGGGAAGTGGGGTCACCTTCTGTGACCCTGGGATTTCTCACTGTCCTCCTGACTTCCTGGCTTCACAGGCTGCTTCCAAGCTCATCTCCCGTGTCCCCCGTGCCACCCTCGCACTCAGCCTCACAGAGGCCGGGTTCACAGCCTGCAGGAACATCCACAGCACCAGGACTCATGGCCTCAGCAAACGGCTACACACATCTGAGGGGACACAGTTCAATCCATGACAGATGGCAAACGGGTTCACAGTGAAGCGTTCCGCTCTAATCTGTCTCCACGTGGACTGTCCCAGCTGCTTCTCCGTGCTTGCCCGGGAGATCCTACGTTAGTGAGATTTTCTAAATCCTCTTACCCGAGTACTCATTTCTCCACTCTGAACAGGGAAACCTTCCCAGAATTTCTGCTGTTCACTCAGCTCCTCTTCCTCCTGCCAGTCTGCAGAGGAATGTGAAGAATTTGAAATTCGCCTTTGGTTCAACTGTATCAAGTCCAGCTGGGCCCAGCACAGCCGTGTTCCCGTGAAAGGCCTGCATTAGTGAGTTTATTCTTATTACAGAGACACGTAACAGTGCTTCTAAGTCATTAAAGTCAGAAGCTAATTCACAAGACATAGCCCAGCCAAGTGCTGTTGAGTCGGATTCAACTCATGGCAACCCTAGGGTCCAGGGTAGAACTGATCCCCAAAGCATTCAAGGAGCTCCTGGTGGATTTGAAGTGCTGACCTTGTGGTTCGCAGTGGTAACACATAAGAGGTTCCATATGACAAGTAAGTTACATTCTCCTTAAAGCCATTATGCTGATGACCTCACTCTGATTGCAATAAATAATATAATTCTTCTCCTTTTACTTTTATCAAAAGATTGAAAGATTCACAACTGGTCTTAGTAGTGCTGTTTGATGGCAAGATGTCAAATGTGATCAGTATTCTTTATTATTATTTTTTATTATATCATGAAAGCACAAAGAGGCCCAAGAGAATTAAAATGTCATAAATCGACACTGACTACAGTCTTTGAATTCCTAGGTTTCCACTCGGCAGTGAATTTTTAGCTTTTCTGTGAGATGGAAATACCTCAATTACTCCCCACTTTATAAAATTATGGACTAGGATGCTTTTGTAGCAGCCGTAATCTCTGAAGCTGTTTAGAGTGAGATGAAAATAAAGCAGAGTGAGCGACCAGACCTGAGTCTGCACCACCAGCCCCGCCACCCGCCTGCGCTGCGGCGTCGGTGCCTCACCCCGGCGGCCACGTGCGTGGAGGAGAGCAGCGGGCGAGAAGCAGACCCTCAGACCCGCCTTCCGCCGAGGCACTGCCGGGTGTGTTCAAACCACCAGGCTTGTGGCTGGTAATGGAGCGCTTACCTGCTGGCACCACCCAGCAAGTCCAGTGTTTCCGACCTTGTAAGTGGCAGGAAGTCCAACCACAAGGCTGGGCAGCCCTCTCAGAGGTTTATGCTAATAAAAAAAATTAGAAGAATTGATAAACTTACTAGTAAAGTATGAATTTGCACGGTGATTAGAGAGAAACAGGATGCATGGCAAGACCTAGGAGCACTGAAGGCGTCGAATGCTCAGCCAACCGTAAGAGCCCTCCGCTGGGGCCTAACGGTTGTCCCAGGCGCCCCAGCAACATGGCAACTCAGAGCAGGCTGTCCCTCAGGGCTGCGGGAAGTCTGGCTCTCTTGCACCAGGGCTGACCCGGGATGTACACGTGTGTACTGGGGAACAGCACAGGCACACACAGGGGCACACGCGGACACCACCCCTGAGCACTACGTGCGTGCTGCATCTGCCGCCCATCCCACCCCGGGGCTTATTACCCCGCTCGGGGGGGGGGTGCTGGGAGCAGCGTCCTCATTGCTTCGCGTCTAGCCCCCTTTAGCAGCGGTGTCCACTACAGGAGACCTTTAGAGGCACAGAGAACCCAGGCAAGAGCATGTCCTAGCGTCCTCGCCTGGCTCCGTCACCAGGCCACAGGCACCAGGAAAGGGCCTGATGTGAGGAGGGAGGGGTGGGACTGCCCTGGGGGGTGAGGCCCGAAAATCCCAGACTCAGTGAGCTCAGCTCCCCCAGGGCAACAAGTCAGCAGTGTGCTGGGCTTGGAGCACCTCTGTCACTGGCTGCCCAGCCTGCGGCAGCTCACGGCACTCTCCCAGCTCTCTGCTCCCTTCCCTGCTGTGTTTGCTTTACACAGAGGCCCTCCTGGAAGCCGCGTCAGTGTCATGTCACAGGCCTGATGTTGACATGGGAGCTGAGAGCTTAGGATGAGGTGACCTCTTAGGAAGTATAGAGTTTCTTCCCTTGCTGACCAAAGCGTAAAGATGGAGAGAGAGAGAGACTAAAAACAAACTCATGACCTTTGAGTCAATTCTGACTCATAGCAACCCTGAGTGACAGAGTGGGAATGCACGGTGCTGAAGGAAGACGTCCAAACCACGCCGAAGGCGCTGGTGAGAAACGGGGCTCCCTGACCTGACCCAAAACCAGCTGGGGGTGCTCAGCGACTGCTGCAGCGCCGGAAGCGCTCGCTCCCCTGGGCCAAGACCGCCAGCTGGCCAACCTGCTGGAAGAGTCATTTCAGGTCTATCCCAAGAAATGCAGAAAGTATCAAACACTGTCAGTAATATCACACTCAAGTACAATTTTGCTGAAGGTGACTGAAAAGCTGTTACAAGAGAAAAGCCACAGGGAACGGCCAGATTCTGCCAGATTCAGCAGTGGGCAAGGAAGGAGGGACAAACTCCTCTTTCTCTGACACTGTCCCCCACTTTGTGTCTCTAGAAACCCTTCTTCCTTCTCTGTAGAGAGGACGCCACCAGCTAACACCCCTTTGTCAGCGTTTGGTGGTGCCTGCACACGCGCACTCCGAGGCAGGGGTGGTGTCCGCTTGTCGGCAACCTGGCCCTGGCCCTGGCCCTGGGCCCAGTGTTACGGGCTCAGCCCCTGTCCAGCCGGTGGCTCTAGGCTCACTCTACCGTCTGCCGTAGCCGTCTTGAAATTCTCAACCGCGTTGTCTTTGAACTCTTTTTGGTTAGTGACATCAGCTAGGACAATGAAGCCTGTCAGTATGCCCTTCCTAGCCACCTGACTCCTATGTCATGTCTGGGACACCCAAGAGCACAGAGTTCAGGGGGACTCACATACGGGGGATCTCAGTGAGAGTCAGGTGAGTCCAAGGTCAGCGTGTGACACCGACAGCTGAGCCAAGGCCGTCGGTCCCAGAAACCACGCTTTCCACGGGACCTGGAACTTACGTGGAACCCAGAGAGAAGGCAGTGACATTCCAGGAAATACAAACAACGAAGAGCCCTGTCGTGTCCCTTCTGACTCATCACAATGGTTAATTCACACGTCAGCTTGGCTGGGTTAGGGCCCCGGTTCCACCCTTGTCACTGTGATGATGTCTTGTAGACGTGGTTAAATCTGACATCCAATGACTGTAAGTAAAGGTCACTCTTGACATGCTGGGTGGGCCTCATCCAGTCAGCTGAAGGCCTGACGAGCCGACCCTGAGGTTTCCTAGAGGAGAAGGAATTCTGCCTGAAGAACACCTCGGAAGTCCCTTTGGCCCTGGGGATTTTAGATTTCCCAGCCCCCACGGTCATTTGAGCCAGTTCCTTGAACCTTGTCTCTCTATGTGCAGATACACGGCGTTTCTGTGATTGCTGTTCAGCCAGCCCCAACTCACGACAACCCTCTGTGTATAGGGTAGAATCTCTCCCTGGGGTTTTAGAGGCTGTGACCTTTCAGAAGCAGATCACCAGGCCTGTCTTCCAAGGCACCCCCAAGTGGGTTTAGGCTGCCAACTTTTCAGCCAAGGACTTAACTGCACCACCCGGGGACTCCCATGGGGACACAGAGATACAGAGACACACAGATACAAGGACATCTAGAAACATGGACGCAAGGATACATGGAAACACAGATACACAGATACTTGGATACATGGAAACACAGATACATAGATACACAGATAGGGGACACCGAGACATGTGGATACACAGATACAGAGGCACGTGGATACACGGACACATGGATACACAGGTGTACGTGGATACACAAACACATGGGTACACAGATACATGTAAACATAGGTACACGAACACAGATGCACAGATATGTACATATTTGGATACACAGAGTCATGGATGCAGACATCTGGCACACAGGTACACTGACACACAGTTACACAGATGGGAGGTGTTTGTCTGGCTCTCTTTCACTGGGAAATCGTGACTCACTTTACTCCCCTGCATTCGTCAACCTCTACACAAAAACGATGACACAGAAGGAAACGGGGCGGGGGGGATGACAGCAGGCAGTTTCATTTTGTCTAGTCCTGCCTTACTCCTCAGCCAGCTAAAGGCAGAGGGTGTGCCTGACGGCGAGGGCACCGAGGGGCCGCGCGTCGTGTCCCCCGGCCCCGCAGCTGGTCCCGCCTGCCGTGCGTCATGTCCCCCGCCCCGGTCTGCAGCTGGTCCCGCCTGCAGTACTGCCCTTTGTCCCGCTTTGCCCTTTGGTGCGCAACCTACCCCAAAGAACTGTGCTCTTCGTCTTCCTAAGCCACCCGGTCAGCTGAGTGACAGGGTCCTTGTACCAAGGGGACACTCCAGTGCTCCCGGTTATTTATTTGGTGGTGAATCTACTAATATGGGGTTCAGTGTTACGAAGCCCATGGGTCTGCAGGTAGGAGGCTTTCTCTAATACCAGAAATTTCTTCACCAGAGCTGACACCATGATCTTCAGCTACTTGACTTTTGACTTCTTCAGTTTTGGTTAGTTGCTTCAGAACCTGGACAGGAAAAAGGAGTGCCGTTTCTCGGGTTAAAATGAACACTCCAGCTGCTTTTTTTTCATGCACACTGAAAATTCAAAAAACTTGCACACAAACTACGAAAACTAGTAAGAGAATTAAATAACGTTACTGGATACAAAACTAACAAACATATTCACATACATGCACACACACTCACAAACACATTAGACACATATGCAGGTAGCAAATAGCTCAAAATATAATTTAAAATTCCACTTTTATTTTTAATACAAAAATATAGATGGATTAATTTAATAAGAATTGGATAAGACAAAGATAATTTGTTGGAGAAGAAGGTTGAATGTCCTATGGACTGGCAAAAGAACCAACAGGTCTGTCTAGAAGGACAACCCGAGTGCTCCCGGGAAGCAGAGACGGCGAGACTGCGTCTTATGTACTTTGGACATGTTGTCAGGGGGGATCGGTCCCTGGAGAAGGACATCGTGCTCGGTAGAGCGGAGGGTCGGCGAGAAAGAGGACGACCCTCAACGAGATGAATTGGCACAATGCCACAACAACGGGCTTAAGCATAAAAACGATTGTGGATGTGGGGCAAGACCAGGCAGAGCTTCACTCGGTTGTGCACAGGGCCGCTACGAGTCAGAACCAATCCAACAGCACCTAACAACAAGAAGAACAAGATAAAGTAAACTCTGAGATAAATAAACTAGACCTAAACACGTTAACAGGAATACTTGTTGTTACAGAGGTGGCAATACTGTCCCAAATCACCTGCCAGTTAAAAGCCATTCCACTGAAATCCAGAAATAGAACAACCCTAGGGGCTGACACGCAAGTATCGAGACCCCCGACGACTGAGACGACTTGGAGGAGAACGGCTGCTAAAAGCTGGGAAAAGGTGGGCGTGGCACGGGTGGGAAGGGACAACAAACAAACCAGTGCAACGAGCACTCCAGGAGGCCCCGGGGCCGGGAGTCCATCCTGCCACCCTGGGTGTCTCAGAGTGGGACTGGCCTCCAAGTGTTTCTGACGGCTGAACTTTAGGAAGTGGATCACCAGACCTCTCTGCACAGGTGCTGGGCGGTGGGTTTGAACCTCCAAATTTTAGGTGAGCAGCAACCGCACTAACCTTTTGGGCCATCAGGAGCACCCTCCAGAAACATGTGCTGCACATCTGTACACACACTCAGGGCAGCAGAGGCAGGGGACAGCCCAGAAGGAAGATGGCATGATCCGCTAATGACACAAAGTCACCACGCACATTGGTGCACTCTGTGTAGTGGAGCCCACAGGGCATCTCGGTAGGAAGGTGCAGTGACCTACCAATGACACTAAGTCACAACATGAAGCAGAGGTGGCAGGGCAACTGAGAAGGAACACGGAGAGATCTGTTAACAATACAATGTCAGTCGTTGTGCAAGTGAAGAAGTGGACCACTTCGTACACACTAACATGAAAATCAAAAGTCGAAAGAGCTTTATTTAAAAGGAAAACATTTAAAACTCTAAATAAAAACAAATATTATCTTCATAGAACCAGACTGAAGAGAAGCCTATGAACAAGATTTTTTAAACTCTTGAGAAAGATTCTCAGATTTGACTGCTCTGAGACAGCACCTTGACGTGACAAATGCACAGTGGTGTCGCTAGTTGCTACGGAGTGAATTCTGACACCATGAACAACATCCACTCGGCTTGTCTGTCATTTTGTCGTACTGCGGCGGCTTGTGTGTTGCTGTGATGCCGGAAGCTATGCCACCGGTACTCAGATAGCAGCGGGGTCACCCGTGGTGGACAGGCTGCAGCTGAGCTACCAGACTAAGACAGCCGAGGAAGAAGGACCCAGAGATCTAGGTCTGAAAAGAATTAGTCAGTGAAAACCTTATGAAGAACAGTGGAACACTGTCAGATATAGTGCCAGAAAATGACCCCCCAGCTTGGAAAGCACTCGGAAGACAACCAGCGAAGAGCTTCCAACTGAAAGTAGAGTCGACATTAATGACTTCGATGGAGTAAGCTTTCGGGACCTCTGTTTGCTGATGTGGCATGACTCTAAATGAGGAGAAACAGCTGCAGACATTCATTAATAATCAGAATGTTGAATACATGAAATATGAATCTAGGAAAATCAGAAATCATCAAAAATGAAATGAAACACTTAAACATATATATTCTAGGCGTTACTGAGCTGCAACGGACTGATGTTGCCCGTTTTGAATCAGACAGTCGTATGGTCTACTACACCAGGAGTGACAATTTGAAGAGGAATGGTGTTGCATTCATTATCAAAAAGAGCATTTCAAGATCTGTCCTGAAATACAACACAGTCAGTGATACTATCCATACACCTGTAAGAAAGGCCAGTTAATACAACTATTATTCAAATTTATGCACAAACTACCAAGGCCAAAGATGAAGAGACTAATGATTTTTGCCAGGTTCTGCAATCTGAAATTGAGCACACATGCAACCAGGATGCACTGAGAAGGATGAGTGATTGGGAAACACAGCCTCAGTGACAGAAACGATGCCGGAGATCATGTGATAGAACTTTGTAACACCAATGACTCATTCACTGTAAATACCTTTTTTCACCAACATAAACAGTGACTGTATACACGGAACTTGCTGGATGGATATAGACGAATCAAATCGACAACAACTGTGGAAAGAGAGAATGGAAAAGCTCAATATCAGTAGTCAGGACAAGACCAGGGGCCTCCTATGGAACACACCACCAATTGCTCATTTGCAAGTTTAAACTGAAACTGAATAAAATTAGAACAAGTCCACAAGAGCCACAGTATAACTCCGAGTAGATCCCACCTGAGTTTAGAGACCATCTCAGGGACAGATGTGACACTTGAACGTTAATGAAAAACACCAGGCAGACTGTGGAATGACATCAAAGGTACCATCCACGAAGAAAGATGTCGTTAAAAAGACAAGAAACAAAAAAAAAGATGAAATTGGATGTCAGAGAGACTCTGAAACTTGATCCTGAACATTGAGAAGCTAAAGCAAAAGGAAGGAGTGATGAAGTAAAAGATCTGAACAGATTTCAAAGGACAGCTAGAGAAGACAAAGTCAAGTATTATAATGACATGTGCAAAGAGCTGGAAATAGAAAACCAAAAGGGAGGAACACAGCCTGCCTTTTTCAAGCTGAAAGAACTGAAGAAAAAATTCAAGCCTCAAGTTACAATAGTGAAGGATTCTATAGGAAAACTACTAAGTGAGTCAGAAAGTACCAAAAGCAGATGGAAGAAACACACAGTCATTATACTAAAGGGAACTGGTTGGCGTTCAGTCGTTTCAAGACGCAGCACATGATCAGGAAGCACAGGCAACGAAGGAAGCAGTCAAGGCTGCATTGAAGGCGCTGGGGAAGTCAAGGCTCCCAGAAATGGATGGAAAATCAATTGAGGTGTTTCAACAAATGGATGCAGAGCTGGAAATGCTCACTCACCTATGCCAAGAAATCTGGAGGACAGCTACCTACCCAACCAACTGAAAGAGATTCACATTTATGCCTATTTCCAAGAAAGGTGATCCAACCGAGTGAAGGAATTATCAAAAAATATCATTGCTATCATATGCAAGTTAAATTGTGCTCAAGATTATTCAAGAGTGACTGCAACAGTATATTGACAGGAAATTGCCTGAAATTCAAGCCAGATTCAGAAAAAGGCAAGGAACCGGGGAGTATCAGCATTGCTGATGTCAGATGGATCCTGGCTGAAAGCAGAGATTACCACAAAGATTTTTACCTATGTTTCATTAACTATGCAAAGGTAATAAACTATATGGATCATAGCAAATTACGGATAACACTGAGGAGAATGGGGATTCCAGAACATATAATCATGCTTATGAGGAATTTGTGTAAGGATCAAGAGGTAGTCGTTCAAACAGGGTAAGAACATTCTGCGAGGTCTGAAGTCAGGAAAAGCATGCATCAGGGTTGTATCCTTTTACCATGCCTTTTCAATCTGTACACCAAGCAAATAATCCAAGAAGCTGGCCTATATGAGGGCGAACAAGGCCTCAGGATTGGAACAAGACTCATTAACAATTTGCATTATGCAGATGAAACAGGCTTGCTTGCTGGAAGTGACACACTTTCTGATGAAGATCAAAGACAACAGCCTTCGGTACGATTACTGCTCCAACATCAAGGAAACAAAGACCCTCGTAACTGGACCAGTAAACAACATTGTGATAAACGGAGAAAGGATTGAGGTCGTCAAGGATTTCATTTGACTTGGGTCCACATTCAACAGTCATAGAAGTAGCAGTCAAGAAATCAAAAGATGCATTGCACTGGGAAAATCTGCTGCAAAAGAACTCTCCAAAATGTTGAAAAGAGATCACCTTGAAGTCTAAGGTGCACCCGACCCAAGCCATTGTCTTTTCAATCACATTGTATACATGCAATAGCTGGGCAATGAGTAAGGAAAACAGAAGACCTGAGGCCTTTGAGTTGTGGCGGTGGAGAAGAGCGCTGCAGTCCCACAGACTGTTGAAAGAACCAACAGATCTGCTCTGGAAGAAGTACAACCAGAGTGCTGCTTGGAATCCAAGATGGCAAGACTGCGTCTGGCACGCTTCGGACTTGTCGTCGGGGGGATCAGTCCCTGGAGAAGGACGTCATGCTTGGTCGAGTGGAGGGCCAGCGAGAAAGCGGGAGATCCTCCTGGCGATGGATTGACACAATGGTTGCAACAAAGAGTTTTAGCATAAAAACTATCGTGGGCATGACACAGGCCCGTTCAGTGTTTCGTTCTGTTGTTCACAGGGTCACTGTGAGTCAGAACCGACTTGACGGCACCTGACAACAAGAACACCAACAACAGTGTTAAAAGATAAGCAACAGCCAGGGTCTAAAAGTCACCTTAAGGACTACGAGGTGCCTGGCCCCAGATGTGGTGTTTTCCATCACCTCACGTGACTAGGAAAACAGAACAACATACAAGGAAAACGAGAGAAGACCTGACACCTTCGCATGAAACGTTGGTACAGAATACCGACGAGACCGTGGCCCACCGAGGCCCAACACGTCTGTCTCGGGCGAAATGCAGCTGGTGTGCTCCTCGTAAACGAGAATGGTGAGACTTTGTCTCACATGCTCAGCCACCTTGTCAGGAGGGACGAGTCCCTGGAGGAAGATTTCGTGCTCGTTAAAGGAGGAGATCAATCAAAAAAGTGAAAGACCCTCAACAAAATGGACAGACACACTGGCTGCCGCAGCGGCCTCAAACACAGCGGTCACTGCGAGGCTGGCGCCGGGCCAGGCAGGGTTTCCTTCTACTGTCCACAGGCTGCGTCGTGAGTGCTGACCAACCCGATGGCCCCTCACAGCAGCTGGGGAAGTGATATTTACAACACCTCTAACTGATGACTGACTGGGAATTAGTTTCCAACCTGCAAGGATTTCTCTATATCAATTGGAAACCCTGGTGGTAAAGTAGTTGACTGCTACAGCTACTAGCAAAAGGTTGGCAGTTCAAATCCACCAGGCGCTCCTTGGAAACTCTAAGGGGCAGTTCTACTCAGTCCTATAGGGTCAGAGTTGACTCAGTGGCAATGCGTTTGGTTAGGTTTCAATCTGTATCAATTTAGAAAAATGAAAAAAGTAGTTACGTGGTGGCAATTCACAAAAGAAAACTGAAAACCCAATAAATGCAGGGGATGTCCAACTTCAGTTGTAAGCACAGAAGTATGAATTAAAACCACTGTGCAACAGTGTTTCACACTTATGGGGGTTGGTCCTAGACGCAGCTGAAAAGGCAAGGAAATGGAGTCTCCCTTTGAAGGCTCCAGAAAGGAACTGTCCTGCAGATGTTTTGTCTTTGTGAGGCCCCTGTAAGGCTTCTGCTCCCCAGGACTCCAAGATCACAACACTGGGTTAAGTCCACACACTGTAGGGTCTTCGTTTCAGCAGTTGCAGGGAACTAAGCGGCCGTTTTGCAGAGCTATGAGGCTGTGTAGTGAAGAGGGATTCTGGTGCGTGTGAGCAAGGGGACAAGTCACAGTGTGGTGACAGCAGTGCTCTCAGACCCAAGTGTCCACCACTCCAGGAGTAGACAGGTGCATGTTACCGTCATCAATCGCAGGGGTGACAGGCACACGTGGGGGCAGCCGGGGGGATACTGACCACTTGGCAGTGGGACCAAGTGGCCACCCTGAGGGCCCTGCTCACGGTGGGCAGTGCCGTGGGAGCTACGGGGAGCCACTGTGTTAGCCTCTGTCCCAGCCACTCACACTGGGTGCTGCTGGGTGCTGCTGGGCCAGCTAAGCAGCCTCTCTGTGCTCTCAATTCCTGATGTGTGGTTCTTCCTACTGTTAGGGGGTGACCTGTATTCCCTCCAAATACATGTTGGAATCTTAAGCGGTACATCTGTGGATATAATCTTATTTGGGAAAAAGATTCTCTGTGTTACGTTAATGAAGAAATAAGGTGGGTCTTAAACCATCACTTTTAAGATATAAAAGGAGCTGATCAGGCAAAGAAGGGAGCACAAACAGAGGAAAAGAGATGCCACATGACGAACAACAGGGGACCAAGACACTGAAGTTATGGAGAGACAGAAGCCCCGAGCCACAGAAGAGACAAAAATCTCCCGCAGAGCCAGCACCCAAAATGTGGTCTTCTGGCCTCCTAAACTGTGAGAAAAAAAGCTGTCTGTTAAAGCCACCTTCTCGTAGTATTTCTGTCACAGAGGCACTAAGACATTCGGAGAGCTGGCTCATGAATTTATGTGAGAACTAGAAAGCGAGTAAGTGTGAAACAGCACAGCGTCTAACTCATGTGGATGCTTTGCTGGCTGTCACCACGGCTGCCAGGTGTCCGGGTGTGAGCTCCGACACGTGGTGACCCCGCACAACAGGACAGAACACGGTCCAGCCCCGTGCTGTCTTCCCACACTGTCGTCATCCGGTCCAGTGACGTGTCCCCACACTGTGTCATCTTCGGGTCCCATGCTGTCTTCCCACACTGTCGTCATCCGGTCCAGTGACGTGTCCCCACACTGTGTCAGACAGTGTTCCCGGTGACACACACGGTGCTTGCTGGCCGATGGTCTGGAGTGGTTTGCCAAGCCTTCCTTCCTGTCTGTCTCCGTCTGGAAGCACCACTGAAGCCTGTCCACCCTGGTGACCCTGCCAGGACTTGAATACTGGTGACACAGCTCTCAGCCTCACGAAGATGCACAAGCCTTCACAGTGTGACACACTGACAGATGGTGTTGGTCGCCGTTGTAACGACCACGCACTTCACTAAAATACTGTGGGAATAAACAAAGTGCAGAGAACAGTGCTATCCACATAAAATCTAACAACATAAAACAAGGGAGCCCTGGTGGCGTGCTGGTAAAGAGCTGCGGCTGCTAGCCAAAGGCTCACTGGTTCAAGCCGACCGGACACTCCTGGGAGTCCGCGTGGGGCAGTCCTGCTCCGTCCTGCAGGGCCCCGACTTCCCGCTGCGCAGTACTGTGCTCTGCCCGGCTGTGTCCTGTGGGGTGGGAGCCCACAGCCGTGGGCTGACTACAGCTACCGAGACGCAAATACAAACACAGGGAGGCGGCGCCCTAAAGAGACTTTCCACCTCGCCAAGAGCCGTGGCCCTCAACAGCAGAGTTGTGTCTGAAGTCAGCAGGCCGTCGTCTGACTCTGACACCTCCACACGCTAGCGGGTTAACCTTGGACACCCCGCTTACTCACGGGCTTCTTTAGCTTTTGCCTGCGGTGCAGACCCAGCACACCCGCCATCGGTTCTGGCTCGTGGAGACCCCGCATGGCAGACCAAGCTTCCCCACAGGGCTGTCCAGGCTGTCATCGTTTCAGGAGGGGGTCAGCAGGCCTTTCCACACACAGCTGCTGGGGCGTCCCGACACCCCGGGGCCTGAGCGCACGACCACTGCCGCACCGGGCTCTTCACCACGCACGCCTCTCAGAGTGGCTGCGAGCATCGCAGGAGACTCGTGCCGAGGCGCCCGGCAAAGATGCTCAGTGAACATGAGCTACTCACCATCTGTACTGTTTAAAAAACAAACAGCGGATGATTAATGACCACCCTGTTCATCTCAGAGTTAATTAACACCCGTCTTCACCCAGACTGCTGGGGGCACTGAACCAAGGCTCCCGAGAACCCTTCCATAAACTATGTTTTCCTCCAATTTACTCCTAAATGTGTAATCTTTCCATTAGATGGGATCCCAGTGTCACCACAGATCCCTCAGCTGACAAAGTCACTGAGTGTTGACAAATCGGTTCCGACCCACAGCAGACTGGCGTGTTAGCACACACTGAGCTGAGCGACACATGGCTGTGTGTGCTTTGTGGTTTAGGACGGATAAGAGGCTTCCCCACTGGGCTCTTCTTAGAGGGAAGGAGGGGAGGAGAGCACAGGAGGGGAGAGGGGAAGCGGAGAGGAGAGGGGAAGGGGAGGGGACAGTGTCAGTTGAGTGGATCCTGGAAGTAAAGAGCAGGAAGGAGGAGTGTGTGTCACAGGGTGAGGAGAGCAGAGAGAGGTGCAGAGAGGCAGGTGCTTGAGGTTTCATATGGCAAATTACTTGGATTGTAAACTTTCACTTAATCACAATTAAAAAAAATTAAAAAGAAAGCACTCCCTGCAGCACCACTGTGTCAGTCCACCTTGCTGAGGGTCTTTCCCTTTGTCTCTGACCCTCTACTTTACCCAGTGTGACATCCTTCACCAGGGTCCGGTCCCTCCTGATAACATGTCCAAAGTGTATGAGATGAAGTTTCTCTATCACTGCTACCAAGGAGCATCTGGCTGTAGCGGACACTAACCGTTAGAGCATCAGTGTAAATTGTTCTGAGTACATAGAGGGGAATTTTCGTTTCCTGTAAATATTTTCTGTCGGCTTTCCTCGTCACTGGTGGTCCTTCAGAGATGGCCCTTTGTGGGGGACCTGTAATGGTCCTGACTACACGCCGGCTCTGTAAGCCTGCCGGGTCCAGATTGTAAAGCGTCCTTTGCTTTGAAAACTTTGGCAAAATTAAAAGGTGTTTGATGGCAAATAATTAAGCATAATGAAAATTTAAAGGATACTCTATTGTAGGGACTTATTCTCAATATTTGAATTTTCACTCTGTGGAGTGAGATGGAATGCCTTTGGCAAAGTCCTGAGATTCACCATGGGAAAACAGTGGTTAAGTTTTACATCATCACCGAAATTGTATAGACAGCTAATCTCAAAATGAAATCTGTTTTCAGGACACCCTCCGCCAGCTGAGTTCAAAGCTGTCATCCCATAAGCACGTGGAGGCACCTATCATGAGGCATTAGCCATGTGTTAGGTTTCTGTGCTAAAAATTCTGAAACCCTCTGTATTTAGGCGGTTTTACAGCAGTTTTTGCCCTGGAGGCCTAGTTGTTAACTGCTGTGGCTGCTAACCAGACGGTCAGCAGTTCAAATCTGCCAGGTGCTGCTTGGAAACTCCATGGGGCAGCTCTACTCTGTCCTATAGGGTTGCCATGAGTTGGGATTGAGTCAATGGCAGTGGTTTTGGCTCGGATCCGACTTGATGGCACTTGGTTTTGGCTTGGCTAGCCTGTTGTTGCAGGAGTTCCTATAGTGTCAAATCCACTGCGGATACTGGCCCTTGGGAAGGAGGGAATTAGTCTACAAGAAGGGACACCGCACGGACAGCGATTTCCGCAGTGACTGGGAGTTCCACACAGGCTGATTAAACAATGAGGGACTACTCAATTTCTTTAAAAACGTTTTATTTTGCTTTACGTGAAAGCTTACAGTCTAAGTCAGTCTGGCATGCAAAACCCCCCACACACTTCACCACGGAACCCTAGCTGCTCTACTCACCCCCTCCCCTGTGACAGCACACTCCTCCTTTCTGCCCTGTGCTTGCCCTGTCCTTCAGATGACCCCTGTGCGTCCCCCTCTCGCCTCCCGTCTTGTCGTTCCTCTGAGGCAGGAGCTGCCCTGACAGCCTCGTGCGTGTAGGTAAGCCAAGCAGCACACTCTTCACCCGCATCACTCCCTGTCTTAGAGTCTGCCCAACCTTTGTCCCACGAGTGGCCTTCGGTACTGAGCTCTGGGCTGACAGAGAATCTGGGGCCATGTTCCAATGGCCCTACAGTCTGTCGGACCAGCAAATATGGTCTTCTAGCAGAGAAATGACACCTTTGTCAACCCCAAGGTCCAGCAGCCTGGGAGGCTGTCTTCTAGATACAGGTCAGAGCCCTGCGCCCGCTGGGTCTTCCTGAGGCTGAGGCACTGAAGACCTGTGGGGTCCCAAGAACTGCGGGGCTTCCTTTCCTCTTCCGGAGTCACTGGTTGGTGCAGGAGAGTGGGAGCCAAGGGCGGGAGGCCCCTGCTCGGCTCAGGGCCCCTCTGGTGTCTTGACAAACAGGAAGAGTCGTCAGCGCTGCGTCATTGAAGAGCCAGGCAGCTTTCATCATTGCAGGTCAGCCTGTTGATTTTTCCTGATGGAGCAACCAGATGAGACAGTCTGGCACATGGGACCCCACCACCGCAGGGTGTTCTGACAAACCCCAGGGCACGCTGTCTCTGTCCTGCAGCACAAACTGCTCACCCAAGGGCCGAGGTTCAGTGTCACCTAGAGGTGCCTCAGAAGAGGGACCTGGCAGCCCACTATCCAAGACTCAGTGGCCAAGACCCTCGTCACGGTTCTACCCGACATGTACCAGATTGCCTGGGGTTGTGGTAGACTGGACAGCTGCTGGTTTGGTAACAATTAAAATACTTGCCAGGGCCCTGAGTGGTGTACACACCAAGTGCTCAGCCACTGAGCAGGAGGCTGGTAGTGCGAGCCCCTCCTGAAGTCCCGCAGAGGAAGGCCCGGCCCCCGGCTTCTGAAGGGTGCAGCCTTGACAAGCTTGTGAGCAGTCCTCTGCACGGCGGGCCGGCAGTGGTCGACGGGTGAAACTAACGTCCTCACCGGTAGTATTGCTGTCACTGGGAAGGGGACTGTCAGTGTCCACCAGAGATGACCAGGACCAGCACAGAGCGATCCCAGTTGCTGCTACCTGCAAACTTTCTTAGCTGACGTTTTCTAAGCCCACCTTCCTTTGGGGCTTCATCCTAGTAAAGCCGAGAACCTGCAGCTGTTACACAGGAGATGACACCCAGTCACAAACTCAGCCACTTCTAAAGGAGCCATCTTGGCTGAGATGACACCTCTCCCGAGCCTGACCTTTCCCGACTAACCTCCCTGAGGTGTGAAAAATGAAGGCTGTCTTTCTCCAGCTGAAGGCCTCGGCACCTCCCGGAGCCCCAGGCTTCCTGGCTGCCAGAATCTGGCTTACTCCCAAGTAAAATCTTTGTTAAGGTTTTTATAATCTGACTCCAGAACTTGAACCTGACCTTCAACATCTGAAGGGATTTCACTTTCACTTCATCCTCTGACGAGGCCTGGGAGGGGCCGGGAGCAGGGCCGTGACGCTGGCAGTGATGCGCTGTCTGCGACAGCGGCACTGTGCACCGTCACCTCACCGCAGGATGGAGAGTGTCACGAGAATTTATTGAAGAATCGAAACCTAAAATCAAAGCTGTGACCCCAAATGAGACCAGAGCCTGAAGACAGGACAAAATCCTTCCTAAGGAAAAGGACGGTCCACCAACAAGGAGGGTCTGGCGTCTCACCCTGACGAGCACTTGGTGCCTGGCGGAAGGGAAAATACACCAAAAGAGAAGGAAAAATCAAAACCGATCAGAGTGTTCTTAGTCCTACAAGAACGGTTTTGTTTCTCTAATTCTGCATTCTCACTTTCACAGCTCAAACCAAGCCCACTAGCCAAGCCAAGCCAAGTGCCGTCGAGTCGGACCAAGCCCACTGCTGTCAATTTTTCCTCCTAGTGACCCGCAGGACAGAGCAGAGCGGCTCTTCTCCGCAGAGCTACAGGGAATCGCACGACCAGCCGCTGGTGACCAACGGGACTCCTACCCAGCCCACCTGCAGGGTTTCCTCCTGTACAAGAAAACCCCACTAGCATGTGGCCTCCAGTGGGCTCCCTGAAACGTCAACACTGCTTTCCAAACCCTGAGAGACGGCATTCATTCAGGCAGTAAGCAGACCCCACCAAGGAAGGGTGGCAGTTCTGTCCAGCCTGAAGGAATGTGTCAATCTCAGCCTGGCCCTGGCCCTCGAGGTGTCTGCCTTGGAGCCCTCTGACAGAAAGGAGTCACGGCCTTCTCAGTCCAACCTTCTGAAACTTCAGAGGATGACGGCTTTGTTCTAGAAGGCTCACTGTCTGAAAAAACACCGCTCTCTTTAACTGCATCCTGAACTAGTCAATCATTACTCAAACATTTAATGACTGTAATGCCTACTATAAAATCTACTTGTATTTTTAACAAGGTTTCTAATTAAGCTGCCCTCTACGTGAGCCTGATGGCCATGCATTAGCTCAAAGGTTCCAGGATGTCCCCCAGGCGGCCTCATGTCCCCCAGATGGCCCACAAGGTAAATCCTTGACCTGAAGCGCACCTGCCTCCTCTCAAGCTACAGGGGCCTGCAGGAGCCTGGGAGCAGCACAGGAGGTGGCAACTGCCTCCGACAAGGCAGCGGCACTCTGCAAGCAGCTGAGTGGTAAGTCCCACCGTGCTGATGGTATTTTTCTTTGAAAAACTGAAGACCAAAAAAACTCAAAATAACGTTAAGGTGGACAGTTCTGAAACCAGAGTTGAGGCTCTGGAACATGAAGGGATCCCTCACTTCGGGGTAGAATGCCCTGACACTAGGGAAATAAAAAGCAGCAAAATAAAGGACAAAGAAAACACTTTGCTTTTATTTGGGAAGATGGCAGCTTGATTTGAGTGTTTTATTCACACTGAGAGCTCAGCAAGACTCTTCCAATTCTAACCCAGTTTCCAGCCCAGAGTCTAGTAACTGCATCCTCTGTGCAGGGACTGACCAGGGAGGGTCAGGACTCACTCGTGCCACAGTGGGCAGGGTGCCTGACCAGGGCACCCACAATGGTGGCCACACACAGAATCGAGGTCCTGCAGTGAGAAAGGGCCCATCTGGGAAGAGGACTGGGTCATTTGTACAATCTGAAATGTACAGCTTCCAAATGAAGAGTCCCTGCACACAGCTCCCACTCTGTTGGCGGAGCCCCAGGGCTACCACTCCCCTCAAGAAGGGCCCTTTGCAAGTGTGACTTCAAAAGACAAGGCCAACTGGCAGAGACACAGAAACCCAAATCTGCAGAAACAGCTGAAAAAGCTGGACAGGTAGTTGTTTGCACAGCAGCTGGTGCTGGGAAGCCCCGTGTCCACGGAGGGTCAGGGAGTTTGGGAACATCTCTCTCTCATTTGGAACTCCAGCTGTCCCCATCTCCACCAGGCAGACGGAGGTCCAGGCGGCCCCCACTCACACCATGGTCATGACTCGCAGTGAGGCAGGCTGGAACCTGCGGACTCTCTTCTTTAGGGCCCTGGAGGCCTTCACGCGGCACAGTCTGGGCACTGGGGGTAGCTTCAGCCTGGAGCCGGCTCGTGAGGACTGCAGGGCAGCTGGTGGAGGTCTGGCGAGCTTGTGTGGCCGGACTGCACCCTGGCCCAGCTCCAGGCCGCTCCTGCCCTGGCTGCCTCCCCCCTCAGCCTCACTGTCACTGGACTCCCCATCCCCAAAGCGGTTGGCAGTGTGGTCACTGCTGCCCTCGCCCTCGCTGGTCTCTGCGATGGTGGAATGGACGAGGGAGGTGCACTCGGCTGAGTACTCAGAGGGCTGTGACTCACTGCAGGCCCTGGGGTCTGGCCAAGGCAAGGAGGGCCTGCACTGGGGACCCTCTGCCCTCTTGCCCAGTGGCCGGTGGGGCCCCAGGCTGGGGTGGGCGGAGAGGCCGACTGAGTGGGCCCTGCCTGAGATCTCCAGCGAGGATTTCCACCTGCGTTGCCTCCTCCTGGCCCAGCCGCTGGCCACCATGCTGAGGGGTGCAGCGCCTAGTGGGCACAGAGCCTGGGCTGGCCCACGGTGGCTCTCCTGCCGGGCCACCATCACGGGCACCAGGACGGGCACGGGGTAGAGGCTGGTCTCAGAGCAGGACCGGCCCGGCAGCTCCCCAGCCACAGCTGCCCTTCCCCTGAGACGGCCACCTCTGCAGGGCCCGTGGACAGGGTTCCACTCCGGGGACAGCCAGGGCATGGCATGGGCTCCCCACTGCCTGTCTGGGAACCTCAGCCCCTGCCCGCCAAACCTCAGAGCCCTGTCACTTGTCCTTCGCTTGGCTTTCGCAGCCTGGACCCCAGGACTGCCTGTTCTCAGCGGCGTCGGGTGAGCGTGCACCGGCTGTCCCCATGGCAGAGCGGGGCTCCGGGTGCGCCCTTTCCTACAGGGCACGTCGGCCTTGTCATCCCAGTAACAGGGGGCTGGCTGGGCCGGCTGGGCCTGGGGGCAACGGGGAACGTCCTGCTCCTGTTCTGGCAGACGGGGGCCCCGGGTGGGTTTCCCGAGGACGCAGCTCTCTGAGGGCGTGGACGCCTCTGTAGGGCCAGCAGGCTTCCCACTGTCCAGCCAGGACGCGGCTCCTGGAGGCGCGGGGCTCTCCCCGCATGTTGTGCCGGTCTGAGGCGCATCGTCCGCCTTCTTACTCTCCAGGGAGCAGGCCGGCTTCCTCAGCCCACTCCCCTGGTCCACTCTCTGCACACAGCATGCCTGCTGGGGTACAGACGCCCCATACCCGCGGGGGCCTCGTTCACCCCCACTGCCCCTCAGGGGGCTCCCCTGGGCCCAAGTCCTCTGCAGAAGCTTGTCAATGTAGGCACCTGCAGGGTGGTCCTCAGGGACCGATTTGATCTGGATCAAGTTGGAGCCCGTGGACCCAGGAAGTGGGTTCAAAGGGGGCTCACTGCTTTCAGCCTGCGAGGCCTCCCTGGTCAGAGCAAACAGGGGGCTCTGGAGGGCCACCGCATGCAGGGGGCTTGGGTAGAGGTACACCTCTTTGCCGCTCCGAGACACCAGGTCACTCTGGTACGTGGGGTCCACCACATGCGGTAGGCCGTGGAGCCCATGGGTGGGAGGGGAGCTGGACCAGACATCTGTGCTGGCTCTCTGGGTCCCCAGCTCAGTCGGCGCAACTCTCTCCAGGTCTCCTAAGAAGAGGAAACCGTAAAATGAATTGTGGAAGGGATGCCATGCAGTGTTAGCTGTATGCTTAATTACAAGTTGAATTAATCATAACTAACCCGCTTTATGCAGGCACAATCTCACTCTGTAGTTTACAGCAGCAAATTTCCCCTCATTCAAGGCTGAGGACAGCAAACAACCTGCAACCCACCATCCACACTGGGCTCAGATGTCAGAGGGTTGAGAGGGAGAAAGCTGCACTGGCATGTGAAGTCCACTGTGCTACCGGTACGTCCCTCACGAGTGTTTGTAAAGGTGAACTGTGGGCTCCTGACGCCCCGGCCAACGCCCTCATCCTCCCCAGAGCTACCTGGGCATGCAGAGGACAGTGTGTCTGTGCCCCCCGGAGTTTCCCAGCCTGCTCAGTGCTGACGCAGATGCTGCCAGAGGCTGAGGGGGACTTCCGCCAAGCAAAGGCCAGACTGCCATCACTACACCAGGTCATGAATGACCAAGTAAAACACAGTGAAAAGTGACACTGTTGCCTCTTGGGACAATATAAAGAAAAGTGAGCAATCTCTCCCAACACAGAGAATCCCACTGTTAGTGGGATGACCCCTCCACGTCCACACAGGGACAGCCTCAGTCAAGCTGCAGGAGGGATTTTTCAATTTTCTGACATACATCTTAAATCAGAAAAAAAACCTTCCTTTTTACTAGAGTAGCTCTCATCCAGTGAACAGAAGTGGGTGTTTGATTCTAAACTATGTCTAAAACACACACAAAATCTAAGGTTGTGTCTGTTGGCTAAGTCCCAGGGCCATGAAGGCCACACTGGCAGAATTTTCTCATCTGTGTCTTCATCATCAGTGTCAGGTGGGTTCACACTTGTGTCTTCATCACTAGTGTTAGGTGGGTTCACACCTGCGTCTTTATCATCAGTGTCAGATGGGCTCACACTTGCATCTTTATCAGCAATGTCAGGTGGGTTCACACCTGAACCTTTATCATCAGTGGCAGACAGGTTCACACCTGTATCTTTATCATCAGATTTGTTCACATTTGTGTCTTTCTTGTCAGTGTCAGATGGGTTCACACCTGCATCTTCCTTAATAGTGTCAGATGGGTTCACACCTGTGTCTTGTCAGCATCAGACGGATTCACATCTGTGTCTTTATCATCAGTGTCAGGTGGGTTCACACCTGTGTCTTCATTGTCAGTGTCAGACGGATACACATCTGTGTCTTTATCATCAGTGCCAGATGAGTTCACAACTGCATCTTTATCAGCAATGTCAGATGGGTTCACACCTGCAGTTTTATTGTCAGTGTTAGATGGTTTCACACCTGCGTCTATATCAGCAGTGTCAAGCGGGTTCACACTTGCGCTTTTGCTGTCAGGGTCAGATGGGTTCACACCTGCGCCTTTATAATCACTGTCAGATGGGTTCTATGCAGCAGCTGGAGTCCCTGCTGGTGCAAACAATTCACTCACTTGGCAGCTGAGAGGCCGGTGGTTCAAGCCTGGCCAGAGGTACCTCAGAACAAAGGCCTGGCAATCTAGGGCTGAGAAGTCAGTCACTGGAAACCCTGTGGAGCCCAGTTCTGCTCTGACACTCTTGGGGTCCATGGGCAGTGTATTCCAGGGCACCTGGTGCCTGGTTCCTCCTTGGCCACCTGCTCAGCACGACACGGAGTTCCACCCTTGGCTGTGACCCCTCACCTGTGGACACGGGCCGGGGTCGGAATCTGCTCCAGGCCCCCCTGGAACCCTCTGTGAGGTGGGGTCTCCCAGCAGGGCCAGGAGCCATGTTCACAGTGCTCTCATCAGCTGACCGTGGCCGGTATCCCCCAAGCCTGGCCTTGGGGGGCTGGGCGCTGGGCAGCAGGCTGCTGAGGGAGGAGGAGATGGACTCGCTGCAGACAGAGGCACAGGAGGTGGAGCGTGAGCAGGAGGCAGCATCGCTCAGCTCGTAGAAGCCTGGGAGAGTGGATAGGGTCAGAGCGGTCTGAAGAAGACAGGGTGAGGCCGTGGGGCCACCCGCCCTCAGGACCCCACTCCTCCACAGGCCCCATCCCTCGCCCTCCCAGGGGACCCCACCTCTCCCACAGGAACCCTTCCCTAAGCCTCCCACGGCCACCCCACCCTCTCAGTCCTCCAGGTGGGGGAGAGGAGAAGGAGGGGGCAGTCCCCCCATGAGTCCGTGTGGTGTCCGTGGTAAAAACCCAGCAACGGCCCAGATTCTAGACCTGCTTCCCATTGTTGTCTGTAACCCCGTGGTCTTCTGGGAAACAGCGGACAGACACACCCGCTTGAACCTGGTAACCAGGCTCCATGACGTCTCCCACATCTCTACGTGGTTAACGGTCCATTTAACCCCCGGACCAGACTTCTGTGGCGGTGGGGCATCGGCTGCCCCAGGGCCGAGTCTGTGTTGTGGTCTCAGGGATGCTGGCTCCCATGTCCTGGACAAGTGCCTGCGGCTCACAGGCGCTCTGTCCTCTGGGCACTGGGTCCTCAAGGACTGGGCCCGGGCGGTGGTCTCAGGGATGCCAGGTCCCAGGCCCCAGGTGAAGTCCCTGTGGCTCACGGGTGCTCTGAGCTCTGGGTGCTGGGACCAGTACCTGAGCTGGGCCGACTGTCGCTGTCCGTGGGCCCCCCGGCCCCCTCGCACACACCCAGCTGCAGCTCGCTGATCTGCCGGCCCAGCCGGTCCAGGTGAGTTTTCAGCCCGGTGTCCTGCTGCCGTAAACGGGACTGAAAAACACGAGACAGGAAATCAAACCACGATCAGCACAGACACTGACACTGCAGACTCGCCACGGGGACAGGGCCGACCTTCAGAACGCAGCTGCGCCCTCGGAGTCTGTGACGGGTGCTTCCTGGGCCCTGCGGAACAGCCAGGTTTCTCCCCCAGTACAGACAACCTGTTCTTTGTAACCCAGTTTCCCGGAGATGTGTCTGTTAGAAGGGTCCAGAGTGACACCAGCTGACAGTGGCACCTGTCTGTCTGGCAGACCCACAGCTGGCGGTCCCACCTGACCCATTGGTGGCCCTCAGGAGGAACCTGGTATGCTCTCTCACCCGGCTCAGGGGCTGCCCCAGCAATTCTCTCACGCTCTGGCCGGCGTGGTGCAGGGACACTGGCGAGAGCTACCTCCTGACTTTTCATGGGAAATGAAAGTCCCTCGGTCCCTGAAAAACCCCAAACTGGTTGCCATCAGGTCCAACTCCCAGGGATTGCACAGAACGGAGAACTGCTCTATGGTTTCCACGGGGCAGCTGGTAGACTCGAACTGCCAGCCTTCGGGTCAGCAGCCGAATGCTTCACCGTGGAAAGTTCCGAGGGGGAAACCAAGGCCTCTGTGGATGCTTTCCGGCTCCCACCTTGCCAACCCTGTGGGGTGGGTCCACACTGCCTGACAGGGTCTCCTGGAGGCAGGATCTGTGGGTGGCGGCCACGCGCCTGGTTTGGCTTCAGCAGGTTCTCTGCAATCCTCTCCCGTCACATCACAAGGAACACCCCAAACGTCCCCGTGTTCCAGTGGACTCTCCGGCGGCACAAATGGTCAAGCGCTCAGCTGACAACCAAAAGGTCGCGGGTTCGGGTTCACCCAGTGGTGCTCATGAGAAAGGCCTGGCGACCTCCTCCCAAAGAAACAGGCCCTGTGTGGGGCAGAGGTCTCCTCGGACACTCCTGGGGCACCGAGAGTCAGAGCCAGCTCCAAGGCAACCGGACTTCAGTCCAGGGCCACAGGTCAGGGGAGCCCTGAGCAGGTGAGGTGACCTTAGGGTCTGACAAAGGGCCCAGCTGTGCTTGATGACAGCATCCAGGCCAGCTCACAACCTGTCTCCCAGAACCCAACTCTGGGGGTCCCAAGATCACTACCTCCAGGCATGCAGTTCCAAAGCCTTAAAACAAAGATCACCCTGAGTCAAATCAGCACTTTGTACTATCGGACTCCTCTGCTGGCTTAAACAGTTAGGTGCTCGGCTGCTAACTGGAGGACCAGCAGTGTGAGTCCCCCCAGAGGGGCCGTGGAGGACAGTTCTGTTCAGACACACACATACGGTCACCGTGACTTGGAGGGGGCAGCCTGACCTAATGAGTCTTCTTACTTTGCACATTTTTGGAAGGGTGAAGCGTGAGCTCGGGGGAACAGTGCCACTGAAACCATCTGTCTAGACAGCAGGACACACTTGTTTCAACAGCCATCTCTAAAACAGACGTCCAAGTTCAAACAAAGGGACCGGCGAGGAATTCTGCCACCGAGGACTTATTCTTTCCAGGTCATAAGTAAACTGTGCTACTAGCAAGAAAACCAAGGTCATTGTACTTCAGTGTTTAAGAGCACCAATCTGAGCTTTTCCCTCCCAAGAACGGAAGAGGTCTCCAGACCCCTGACCTGCACACCCCAGAGTCTTGCCTCCTTCCCCAAGCCCTTTTCCAAAAAGCACCCCAGATGCAGTGCTGCGTTAGCGCTGGGCTGACTGCTCCGTGACGAGTGTCGTCAGCCGACGCCGCAGGCCAGCGGCTGAGGGACGTCTCGGCACCCCGGCACGCACAGCAGGTGTTCACAGGTGACTCGCTCAGCGGAGAAGCTCTCCTCCTTAGCCGCTGTGCTGACCTTTTGTTGCTGCGCTTGGGGGCCACCCCGTGGCTTATGACTCAGGGTCCCCGTGGCCGAGCAGAGTGGCCCTCTTCTAGGCTGTAACCTCTGTGGGCACAGATCCCACGGAGCCATAGCGTGGGTGTGAGCCACCCACCTTTCAGGTGGCAGCCAAGTGTGGAGCCGCTGTTCCGCCAGGACCTCTTCCTCCTGCCCCCCAGCTTCGCCCTCTGCTTCTCCCCGACACCTCCTGGGCTCCAAACTCGGGCCAATCATCAGGTGTCACTTTATGCAGCCGCATGCGGTCTCACCTGGTGCAGAGCCAGGCTCAGGGCCACAGGACCCCTGTGTTTCCACAGGGAATGGCCAGCCATCTGGCCCCATGGTGAGGGGCAGGCTGGTGGGGCAAGCTGCCTGGGGCTCCCTCCGCCCACCACTTGGTTCTGCCTGCTCTGCCTTTTCCTCTCCAAGCTCCGTCTTGCCGCCAGCCTTCTCCTGGCCTTTGTGGCACATCCCGGGGGACAATGAATGCCGTGAACATCAGACTCCAAAGATGACGTCAAGGGCGTTGGCGTCCCTGGGTAGTGCTACGGTGAGCACTAGGCTGCCGGGAGGCTTCAGTCCACACGGAGGTCCTCGGCAGAAAGGGATGGCGACCTGCTTCCCAAACACGGGTCCCTAAAAGCCCTCTGAGGGCAGCGCCAGGACACCTGCAGGGCTGTCACGAGGCAGAGCTGACACCGGAGCAAATTAATGCTAATCCTGAGTGAGACACAGCCTTCGGTCCCGAGCAAGGGGAACATTCTGTGTGTGTCAGCAGGGGGCTGTGCCCACTTGGCTTAAGAGGGCCTCCCCGGGAAGGGCCGGCGGTCACGTGCTGACTGCCGGCTGGAAGGCTGAGGACTCGACCCAGCCACTGGTGCCTCAGCGAGAAGGCCTGGGGCGTGCTTGCAGAGCACCTGTCTACCCTGTGCACACATGGTCACCACCAACAGCAGCGACTTTAAGGCAGGCAGCCCTGGCCCTCGGACTGGGCTCTCGGGCCAGCCCAGGAGCTGCAGGCAGCCTAGCCGGGTCCAGAGGGGGCTTTTCCTGCACGGGGACCTCAGCCTTCCTCCCTTCACTGCCCATGTGTTCCAGGCACCGCGGGGGTCCAGGGTATTCCAGGGACCTGGGAGCAGCCATCAGCCCACAGCCTGCTCCTGCTGCCACTCCGGAACAAGTCCCTGCCAGTAGACCGCCACCAGGGTGCTCTCGGGGATCAAGTTTCACTGCGCAGTCTGCAAGGCCCTGCCTTTCTTCCGCCCGAGCCACACCCCTGCTGGCTGCAACAGCAACACCTGCTGGTGGCCGGGCGCTGAGGACTCTGCTCAGGCCTTGGGTAGGGTGCTGCTGGGGACCCTGACCCTCCACGCAACAGGAGTGCTCACTCCGTGGCATAGCCAGTTCTGCTGGGGCCACCCAACACCGAGTCCGCGGTCCTTCTGGTTTTCACTGGCTGAGAAAGGGGATAGCGGGGAGATCACGGAGCCTGCGACCCTTCTCGCTCTGGTCACTGCAGAAGAAGCCAGGGGCGCATTTATTCAGCAAACACCCTTAGCTGTGTGACTGCAGACACCGCACGCCGACAGGTGTCAGCGTGACAAGTGCCTCCGACCTCCAGGCTGCAGGTGAGACCCCCAGGAAGACTCCAGCTTCCCTTGACACGTCCTGGCTGATGAGGCTCAGACAAACTGTCTTCCCATCTGCACACCCGACCAGCTGCCAAGCCTCACCCTGCGTGGAGGGGAAGGGAACCCATGCTAACAGGCGCTCCTGGGGTGCGCAACTGCCGGGGCCACAGACTGAAGCCTTACGGTTCTGTTCATCACATGAGGCGTCCCTCTTACTTTGTTTCTCTGGACAAAGAAAGTAGACGTGTTACATGCTGAATTGATGTCACACGAATTCAGCCCTTCTCTGGATCACATGACCCATTCTCAGAGAACCAAGTTCCCAGACAAAGCCTGCGTGTTGCTTCTGGCCCCACATAAAGAAAAAAATTAAACAAAAAAAGAAACATGTTTGATCTTCTCTTCCAAAAGGCTCCTTGTAATTAGAGGCCGGCGCTCACCCGCAGGCTGTGTGTGCCTTAAACCCAGTTAATCACCAGCTATGTTCTCTCAGCTCCAGGAACAACCCTCCGCACAGCACCTTCCTGCCACTCAGATGTCACACACCTTCCCAGGCCATCGTGTGCCTGGCTGCAGGCAGGAAGACATTCAGATCGCACTGGAACACCCTGTTATGACTTAGGGGAGGCTGACAGAACAGCGGGAAGGTTCCAGACTCGGCCAGTTCCTCCCCACAGGGCACAGCTGCTTACAGACTCCTCAGGAGATGGGAGGACGGAGCCCCCGTTCTTCCCACCTGTCTGTCACCTCTGCCTGTGAAACCGGGAAAGCCAGCAGGACCCCCGAGCAGAGGAGGAGCATTTCCAGGCCCTGACTTCCAGGGGCCAGAGTTCCTTCTCCGGGAAACACTGGACCACTAAGATCCAGACAGAGCTCCACGGGGCCCAGCTGCCGCACCCCCGGCCGCCGCGGCTCTCCCTGCAGCCAGCACAGCCTTCAATTCCCACCTAAAGCATCATTTCGACTGGGAGGAGTTCCGATAACTCGACCCAGCCATAGCCTCTGAGGAGCTCTGCACTACCGTAGGTAACCAGGGAAACGCCTTCAGCTGTACGTAAGGGGCTGGCGTTTGCAGCAACCCAAACACCACTGAGGACAAAGTTAAGAACCCATAAAAGCACCTTTTCTACGTCCTGGGTTACAGAGACACCCGTCTTGTCACCTGTCGGGGTTATCTCTTGAAGCTGAAGAGGCCCGCATCACACGCTCTGACCGCAGCCACCCCTCCCCACCGCGGCACAAGCAGTTAGCGCTGCGCCGCGCAGGGGCCCTGAGGTCCCCTGACCACGGCGGTCACTTCAGAGACTGGCAAGGGGCAGGTATGACACTAGGATTCGAGGTAGACAGACTTCCATGGGGGCAGTAGGCGGAATGCACTTATCTGGAAATCACTGCGAAGAAAACACACCAAGGCACACCCTAAACACGCCGTGGGGCCGCTGTGGGCACAAGGGGGGTGCAGAGCCCTGCCTCGCCAAGTAGCCTTCCCGTCCCACGGCCACTCCGAGGGTTGTGCCCTCCAGCCCCGCGCCCTGTGCCCAGTGCCCTGCACCCCGAAGCCACTGAGTTTTACAGTCAGCTGGATTCCAGTCCAACCCCAAAGCGTGGCTCTGGACAGCGGGCAGCCCATCGGCAGGCAGCCCAGGCTGTCGCGGCTCCCCAAGTGGGAGAGGTCCCGGTTTTGCAAACCCCGCTCCCGAAGGAGCCGGTCGCCGGCCTTACCAGCTGCTCCTTGAGCGCTGCCAGCGCGCCCTCCAGCCGCCGCTCCTGGCCTCGGGAGTCGCAGGCGGCGGCGCCGGGCGCCGGGGGCGGTGCGTCCAGAGCCCCCCGCACGCGCGCCTGCTGCCGCTCGCGCAGCACCTGCAGCTCCTGCAGCCCGGCCAGCGCGGCGCGCAGCCGCGCCCCGACCCGGCGCCGGTCCCAGCCCGCGCCCGGCGCCTGCATCCCCGCGACTGAGCCCCCGGCGCCCCGCGGGCGGGTAGGGCGGCGGGGCGGTGCCGGGTGAGCGCGCGGGGCGGGCCGCGGAGACCCCCGCCCGCCCCTCGCCGCGGCCGTCCCGCCCCCGGCCGGCAGGGCGCCCGGGTTGGCCGGGAGGCGGGGGAGGTGGGGCGCGGGCGGCGCGCTCGGAGGTCGCCCCTCGGCGGGGCTCGGGTCCCCTGCGCGCCCCCGGCCCGGGTGGATACGCGCGCTCTGGGCCGGGCGCTCCGACTCCCCTCCGGGAAAAAAGTGAATTCCGAGCGCCTCAGGTGACAAGGCACCGGGTGGAGGAGAAAAGAGGAGCTGAGACCGAGAGAGAGTGCAGGAAAGGCGGCGCAAGGTCTCCGTGGGCTGTGTGCATCGTTCGAAAGAAACGCCGAGGCAAAGTAGCTGCCGTCCGGACCCTGCAGCCCTCGCATACTCACTGGTGATCCGCTTGAAAACCGTGTTACCACTTCTCCTAATGTGGGAAGCAAAGGATTTTTTTTTTTTTATGACATCTTTATTCAGTTATAATCCACACACCATACAAGTCTCTGTTTAAAGCTAACAATTCCGTGGCTTTTAATATATTCACAGAGTTATGTAATGGTGGCCATCATTAATTTTCAAACAATTTTGTCACCCACCAAAACACACCCATTAGCATCAGTCACCCTCCACTATCCCCCTCCTTCCTCCCGCCTCTCCCAAAACACTGAAAGCCCACACCCATGGTCTGACTCATCCTGACCCTGTGAAGACAGAGGAGAACCGCTCCCTGTGGTTTCCAGGGAGCCGCTGGTGGGTTGGAATCGCACATCGTTGGCTGACAGTCACAGTGCGGCCTAGCTCTTAACCACCGCACCACGGGGACTTCCCGGCCGTGGCAGCCGGAGAGTCTACTTGCTGTGTCTACAGATGTGCCAGTTCTCGAAATTCCATCAAAAAGGAATCAAAACACTCCATCTGTTGTGACTGGCTTCTTTCACTTACCAAGTGTTTTCAAGACTCATTGCTGATGTATCATGACATGGCTGTCTCAGTTTGTCCACCCATTCCCCACTTGGTGGAATTTTATTTCTACTTTCTGGCTAAATATAATCCAGTAGATTAACATATAAATAATACAATAATGCGCTGCTACAAATATCTGTGTCCAAGTTTTTGCATGAAAATATGCTTCGATTTTACTCCTGATGTAGTCTTAAACAGCCGAATTCCTGGCTATTGTCTGTTTTCAGGACCCCTGGTGGGTCAGTAGCTACAGAGCTAACTGACAGGTCGGCAGGTCAAGCCCCTAAGCCACTCTGCCAAAATGTATGTGCAGTCGGCTTTTCTAAAACTTGACGGCCTCGGAAGCCCTGTGAAGCAGTCCTGCTCTGTCCCACAGGGTTGTTAAGAGCTGGAGTCCCTTCAGCTGCCATAGGTTTGGTTTTTTGGTTTTTATTCAATGTTTCAGTTTTGGAGGAACAGTCAAAACTTTTCCAAAGTAGATACTATTTTACACTCCCACCAGCAGTTTGTGGGGGTTCTAGTGTCCCCGCATCTTGCCAACACAACACTAATTTGTGTGTGTGTGTGTGTGTGTGTGTGTGTGATTGAGTGAAAGTGTACAATCTAGTTTAAATTTGCATGCCCGTCTATCTGCAGCTCCTTCTGCTCTCCTTACCCAGTGACAGCACACTCCTCCTTTCTGTTCTATACATGTCATATCCTCTTAAAAATCTCCTGTCCCGTCCTCTCCACCCTCTCCACTCTCCTCTAGAAGAGGCCAGTAAGACGACATCCTATAGATACAAAGAACTATAAAGTGCACACATGATATGGTCACTCTGTGTCCCCAAGTCCAATCCATTCCTGTCTGAGGAGTTGACCTCAGTAACGCTTTATGGTCAGGAGCAGCAGCAGGTCTAGGGGCCATGCTCCCAGGGGAACCCCCAGGCCTTTCGACCTTCACTGGCAGTCTTTTAGTGGAATTCTCAGAGTACACCCCCTTTTTTTCTCATTTTACCACTGGGACTCCACATTGTGAGCCCCATCATGGCTGTCATTGGTGGTGGCCAGGCACCATCTATTTCTTCTGGTCACATGTTGATGTAGTCACACATTCACGTGGGTCTCTCTGTCTTCTGGGTTGTCTACCAACAATGTCGTTGTCCTTGGTGGTCATCTGTTTCAGTGGAGGTGAGTCCATTTAGTATACCTCAGATGGCAGCTTGCTAGCTTTTGAGACCACAGATGCCACTCACCAATCTGGGGTGCAGAAGACTCTCTTAGTAACAGGCTAGTTATGCCAATTGGCCTTGATGTCCCCTGTGAGCATGGTCACCAGCCCCCTGGCCCTGCTACTCTGTCCTTGCAATATTGGTTTAAGATTGAAAGAGTGTTCAGGCTATGTTGAAGTCAAGTTAAATTGATCTTCTTTGTAATGTGCACTGTCACTGATTCATCCAACCAGGTTTCTATCAACTATCTGATCTATAAGCAGCCCTCTCCCTCCCTCCCTCCCTCCCTCCCTTCCCTTGCAGCTGCCAAAGAGTATTTTCCTCTGTACATAGTCTGTTTTTAAGTCCTTATAGCAGGGTCTCATACAATATTTGTCCTTGTGCCACTGACTGAGTTCACTCAATATAAGGCCTTCTAATTGAAACCAGGTTATGAGATGCTTTCTAAAATCATAATTGTTCTTTACCACTGCATAGTGTTCCACTGTGTATAGATACCATAGTTTGTTTATCCGTTCTTCTGTTGCTGGGCCTCTGGGTTGATCCCATCTTTTTGCTGTTGTGGACTGTGCTGCAGTGAACATTTGTGTGTATCTAGCTGTTGGTGTGACTGCCCTTGCTTCTGTAGGATAGATTCCAAGCAGTTGGATCACTGGATCAAATGGTGTATCTATTTCCAGCTTTTTAAGGAAGCCCCAGATTTCTTTCCAAAGAGGTGGTACTATTTTGCATTCTAGCAGTGTAGGAGAGTTCCAGTTTCTCACAGCCTCTCCAGCATTTGTTGTTTTGTGCTTTTTGGATCATGGCCAACCTTGCTGAGGTGAGATGGCTATCTCTTCATTGTTTTGACTTGGATTTCTTTAATAGCTAATGATTGTGAGCATTTCCACATGTGTCTTTTGGCTGCCTGGATATCCTCTTTAGAGAAGTGTCTGTCCATCTCCTTTGCCCAATGCCTAATTGGGTTATTTATCCTTTTGTTGTTCTTGTTGATATTTTGCAGTACCTTATAGATTATGAAGATCAGGCATCGGTCTGACGTATAGCAGCCAAATATTTTTTCCCATTCTGTAGGCGGTCTTTTAGTTCTTTTGATAGAATTTTTGCATGAGCAAAAGTGATTGATTCTTAGTAGTTCCCATTTATCTATTTTCTCTTCTGTTGATCGTGCTTTGTTTGTCAAATTTTAAAGTCTGCCTACATTATATATTAAAACTTCCGTTGTTGATCCTGTTTTTTCTTGGATGAGCTTTATTGTTTTAGGTTTGATATTTAGGTCTTTTATCTAGTTTGAGTTGGTTTTTGTGTAAGGTGTGAGATACAGGTCTTGTTTAAATTTTTTGCAGATGGATATCCAATTTTGCCAGAACCATTTGTTTAAGAGACTGTTTTTGCCCAAGTTTACAATTTTAGGGCCTTTTTGAACATCAGCTGTTCATAAGAGGATGGTGACATCTCTGGAGTCTCCACTCTCTTCCACTGAGTTATATGTCTCTTTTCATACCAGTACCAGGCAGTTCCAACTACTGTGGCAGTGTTGTAGGTTCTAAAGTCAGGTAGTGAGAGGCCTCCTAGTGTGTCCTTCTTCAGTAGTGCTTTGCTTACCCGGGGTTTCTTCCCCTTCCCAACAAAGTTGGTGATTTGTTTCTCCATCTCACTGAAAAATGTCACTGGAATTTGTACCAGAAATGCATTGTATATGTAGATTGCTTTGGTTAAAATACACATTTTCACAAGATTAAATCTTCCTATCCATGAGCAGGGTTAAGTTTCTCCATTTAAGTAAGTCTCTCAGTTTCTTGCAATAGGGTCTTGTAGTTCTCTTTGTATAGATCTCTTATTTCTCTAGTTAGATTAATTCCTAGGTATTTTATATTTTTAACACTAATGTTTTGGCTACAGTCATCCTGGTAGGGGTGATGTGGTGTGTCACTGTGGTTTTCATTTGCATTTCCCTAATGACTAATGATGGTGTGCTGATTGGCTGTTTGCATATCTTCTTTGGGGATATGTCTTTTCAGATCCTTTGCCCATTTTTAAATTAGGTTATTTGTCAATTTGTTATGTAGATGTAAGGCCAACCCTAATTTGAGGAGGCAGCTCTTCCCCAGTCATCTTCTGAGTGCCTTCCAACCTGGGGTTCATCTTCCAGCACTGTATCAGACAGTGTTCTGCTGTGATTCATAACATTTTCACTGGTGAATTCTTTTCAGAAGTACAATGTCAGGTCCTTCTTCCTGGTCCGTCTCAGTCCGAAAGCTCAACTGAAACCTGTCTTCCATGGGTGACCCTGCTGGTATCTGAGTATTGGTGGCACAGCTTCCAACATGAGAGCAACACACAAGCCCCCATAGTACAACAAACTGACAGACATGTGCAGGTGTACAGAAACACAAAACTTTTGCATATTTCTCTTGTACACTGCGTCATTGTTAAACTTGTCTATTCATTGTAATAGTTTTTAGGAGATTACTTAGAATTTTCTATCTACTAGTTAGTTTCATTTGTAAATTGATGTAGTTCTTCCTTTCCAGTCTGTGTGACTTTAATTTTAATCTACTCATCTCACTACCCTCTCTAGAAACTCCAGTGCAACATGACAGAGAAGTGGGGAGTAGGGAGTTCCTTGTCTTGTTCCTGATCTCAGTCCTTCGCTGCAAAGTGCGATGTTACCTTAGGGTTTTTCTTAGATGCCCTTTATCAGGCTGAGGAAGTTCCATTGTATTCCTAGTTTTTTGAGTTGGATTTTCCAGGTGAACTTATAATTCTTTTCTTTTACATCCTGTACTTATCTAATAACCAGCCTAGTACTGGATAAAAGCGTTAGGCTGGAATTTGAGACACCTGGGTTTCAAGCTATTACCGTCTGTTTCCTCATCTTACAATGTGTGTATTGAAGAAGACCCCCACCCTGATGTCACCCTTCTTTGTAAAGAGTTGATTGTCTTTCCTTTACAAGGATGAGAAAGAGAGATGGAGAGAGAAGACATGAGCCCTTTATCGCTTCCGTATCTTCTCCCCATGGGAGACTGTGTTGGTGCTGTCTTTCAGTGAAGTTGTTGTTAGGTGTTGTCAAATTGGTTCTCTTTCCTAGCAATCCTTTGCAGAAAAGAACAACACATTGCCTGGTCCTGCACGATGTCCACAATCATTTTTATGCTTTAAGTCCATCGTTGCAGCCGCTGTGTCAGCCCATCTTGTTAAGGGTCTTCCTCTTTTTGGCTGACCTTCTACTTGGTAAACATAATGTTCTTCTCCAGGAATCAATCCCCCCTGACAACATGTCAAAGAATGTAAGATGCAGTGTCGTCATCTTTGCTTCCAAGGAACGCTCTGGTTGTACTTCTTCCAGAACAGATTTGTTTATTCTTTTGGCAAATCATGGTATATTCAATATTCTTCTTCAACAGATTAGACAGTTGATATAAATTTGGTTGGGTGAAAGCAGTGACAGTGTACATTAGCTAGAAGATCAATTTAACTGGACTTCAGCATAAACTGAAAACTCTTCTAATCTTAACCCAATATTGCAAGGAAATAGTAGCAGGGGCAGGGGTCTGGAAACCATGTTCTCAGGGGACATCAAGGCCATCTGGCATAACTAGCCTATTGCTAAGTGAGTCTTCTGCACTCCGTATTGGTGAGTGGCATCTGTGGTCTTAAAAGCTAGCAAGCTGCCATCTGAGGTACACCAAATGGTCCCAACTCAGCCGGAACAGATGATCACCAGGGACAACAAAGATATCAGGGCAAAAGAGCTCAGAAGACAAGAAGAACCCATGTGAATGAGTGACTGTATCAACATGTGACCAGAAGAACCAGATGGTGGCCAGCCATCACCATAGATAGCCATGATGGGGCACACAATGTCGAGTCCCAGTGGCAACATGAGAAAAAGAGGAGTGCACCTCAAGAACTCCACTAAAAGATGTCAGTTGATGGTCAGAAGGCCTGGGTGTTCCCTTGGGATCATGGCTCCTAGACCTGCTGCTGCTCCTGATCATAAAGCATTACTGAGGTCAACTCTTCGGACAGGAATGGATTGGACTCGGGGACATGATGTGACCATACTGTGTGTGCGTTTTACAGTTCTATGACTCTATAGGATGCTGTCCTACCAGCCTCTTTTTAGACGGGAGAGGAGAGGGTGGAAAGGAGGGGACAGGAGATTGTTTAGAGGATATGGTAAATATAGAATGGAATCAATGCCTTTGAATTCTGGTGTTGAAGACTCATTTATTTATTTTATTGTGATTGAGTGAAACTATACAATCCAAATTAAATTTGCATGCCTGCCTATCTGTAATTCCTTCTGCTCTCCTTGTCTGGAGATGTAAGCCAGAAAAAAACATTCAGAGATGGGCCAATGTGTCTGCAAAGAGAAGCTACCTGGTGGATAGGGCTGTTCTTCACCTATGACTTGTGGCCACCAGTATTTTATAGTCATGTCGTGAGGGCTGCGTTTGTTATAAAGGAGGTTCTTCAGATCAGCGATTTTTCATTTGTTTGTACAAAATTAAGGGATGTTTTATCCCATCTGAAGTCATATTTGAACGAGTTTTCCAGTGTTTCTTACTGTTTATAAGGGTACTATCATGGATTGAATTGTGGCCTCCCCAAAATATGTGTAGCCATGTGACTGGGCCATGATTCCCAATATTTTGTGACTGTCCTGCATTTTGCAATTTTCCTATGCTGTACATTAGGGTGGGGCTGTAAATGCCTTTGTAAGATCACCTTCCTGCTCCACTGTAAAGGGAGTTTCCCTGGAGTATGGCTTGCACCCCCCTTAATCCTTTCATCCTACAAGAGAGAAAAGGAAAGGGAAGCAAGCAGAGAATTGGGAACCTCATACCACCAAGAAAGCAGCACTGGGAGAAGAGCACGTTCTTCAGACCGAGGTTCCTGTGCCCAGATGCTCCCTGGACAAAGACTGATGCAATACCGGACTTTCCTCCAGAGCTGACAAGGGGGAAAGCCTTCCCATGGAGAAGACATCCTGAATTTGGACTTGTAGCCTACCAGACTGTGTAAGAGTAAACTTGCCTTTGGTAAAGCCGTCCACTCTGTGGTATCTCTGTTAGAGCAGCGCTAGCTGACTAAAACAGGTACCTTGTGGGTTTTATATCTTCTGATCTTTTAATGTACACTGAAGGATAGTATTTGCCAGTCTTGTGTCTCTGATGAGCAGCCATATGACAAGACCTCTGCCCCTGAAGCTCTGCTGACCTTCAGAGACACTTTTCTCCAAGACAGGGGTCACCAGGGTGCCGACTGGTGACAGCCCATCCAGGGGGATGGGTGCCTGAGCCTCCAGAGGTGGACGAGGAGGAAACTTTGGCATTTTGCCTAAAGCTGCTGTAACTCTCCCCATAAAATGACGTTGGTCTTTCACACCCAGATGTCTCTGCCAGATGACATGACTTGGCGTGACTTCATTTTCAAAGTCACTTTGAGTGACTGCAGTACTAAGGGTGTGTTTCAGCTTGCCAAAGATGCCACCTCTGTACTGCCAGGAGTCTTGTTACTTTTAGGACAAGAATTGCGTCCCATTGGAATGCCTGTTCTGTCTTCATTTTCCTCTCTGTGTGCTCTGCAATGATGTTGCTGTTTGATTCCCTTGAGTGCGTCTTTGACCCCGAGTTACCTCGTGTGTCGGAGGTTCCCAGGCTGTGATCTTGATGGGGACGAATCGGCAGGTCTTTCTCATGCCTCGTGGGTTAACAACCAAGTACTTAACCATTGTGTAACCAGGGCTCCTTCAGTAAAACATTCTTCTCCTGTACATTTCAGTCATGTTATTTATTTGTTAATCTCATGTTGCTTAACCATCAGTTTCCACCTCCAAATTCTCCCTCCCAGATGCACCGCAGCTGAGTTGCTTCTGCCTCACAGCAGCTCTGCGAGGCGGAGAAGAGCTGCCCCACAGGGCTTTCCCAGCCTGTAAATCTTTGCCCAAGCAGCCGACCACATCTTTCTCTCATGGAGCACCTGGGGGGTTTGAACTGCTGACCTCTCGGGCTACAGCCAAGTGGTTAACCACTGTGTTACCACTTGCCACTTCATCTGTCTTCACATATACAATTCAGTGACATTAATTACGTTGATCATGTTTTTCAACTGTCACTGTTTCCATGTCCAAATTTTTCCATAGTTGAGTAATATTTTTATCTTGATGCCTGATGAGTATGTTTTTGGCCTTGGTTTCTTTCTTTCCCAATACTTTTGAAGAAGGCTCATAATCCCTGCTGAGTGCTTGAAATGCTTGGTTTGTGACACTGTGTTGGAATACGGTAATACAGGAATGAATGGAAAATAATTCAAAATAAATGTGTGTGTGTGTGAACGGGTACTCCCGTTCAGGAGCGCAGACTGCCCTGTGCTCGGATTTGCAGGACAAATTGCAAATGTTGGGGAAGAGGCTTCATGAGAGGGACTGGCACGCGGGCTGCGGTGATGAGCTCGAGAGCGACTACGGCTGTGACCACAGGGCGGGGCCAGCCGGGCACTGCTCCTTCGCATCTAGGGCTGCCAGGAGCCAGAACCAGCTCAACAACACCTGATAAGAACAATGCTTGCTTGGGGGTTACAAAGTGTACTAGAAAAGAGATTCCTGGAGTTTATAGAAATTAACATTTGATATGCAATTATAAAAAAGTCATGGCTTTGTACATTACATGAATTAATGCATGCAGCATCCTTTAGTGATAGGTTTTCCCCTTTTTTTAAAATAAGGAAATCGAAGATTATAGTGTTTGGTTCTCTTGTGTAAGTTCTTACAACTCTAAGACACCCTTGCAAATTTCAGATGAAGGTTTGCTGACAGCAGCAACATGCCCGCTTTAACCCACGTCACTCTGCTGCCCGTAGCACTTGTGTAAGCTACGCTGTTGCTGAAATTCATTAAGAGCCCACATGATTCAAGTCTCTTCTTTAAAAATTAGAGATGTACAGATGTTGATAAGTTCACAGTTGTCTGTATACTGATAAGACCGCAGAAGCGCTGCTGCCAGTTTGCCAACCCCGGGGCCCTCGCCAGCTGTCCTGTTAACAACTAAGGGGCTTGTGGCAAGAGCACTGGAGGCACAGGTCTGGGGAGGATTCTAGCCACAGATGCAAACAAGCCTATGTGGCCGTGGTCTCTGTCCTGGTAGACTTATGAACACACATTCTCACTAAGGGAGATGGGGGAGACGAGCAGACTTAAGTCCTATGAAGGAGATGAGAGGGAAGGCTGACTTGTATAGTTCTTCAAGCAAAAAAGAAATGGTGCTGAGATTTTGAAAGTAATACAGAAAATGAAATACTGCAAATTTGTCTTTTGGCTGCTACCAGACCAGTTTAATGCTACTCCTTAAACAATTCACTGTATAATCCCATTGTTTGTATAACAATTTCACTATTTTTTAGGGAAAAAAACTTGTGACATCTCTATAACTCAGAATTGACTTGATGGCCATGAGTGTATTAAGGACTGTTATGGACTGTGTTGTGTGTCCCCAAAAATGTCTGCACTGATTCGGCTCAACCGTGAGTCTCAGTATGGTGTAATTTCTCCCACTTGTTGTGAATATTGCCTCTGTGGCAGTGTGAGGGAGAATGGGCGGCAGTTGTGTTGGTGAGGCGGACTCAACAGATAAACTTGGATTGTACTGAGGTCCCCTCCTGGGAGATGGAAGGAAGGGGCAGTGAGCAGAACATTGGGAGCCTCGTACCACCCAGGGAGCAGAACCAAGAGCAGTGTGCACACTGTGGGCCTGAGGTTCCTGTGATGAGATGCTCTCACGTTGAATGTGGACTCAGCCTACTAGACTGTGATGATTTCTCGTATCTAGAGGACATGCACCTTATAAATGGGCTTGCAACCTACCACATTGTGACAATAAATCTCTTTCTGAAGCCATCCACTCACGGTGTTTCTGTTAGAGCAGCACCAAGTGACTGAGACAGAGATACTAACCCTTCTACTACCACGAGTCTATCAGTCTGTCCTACTGTGGTGGCTTGTGTGTTGCTGGGCTACTAGAAACTATGTCATAGGAATTTCAGATACCAGCAGGGTCACCCACAGCAGACAGGTTTCAGCAGAGCTTCCAAACTAAGACAGACTAGGAAGACTCACTGGAGGTCTCTTTTCAGAAAAAAACAGCCTGTGCATGCGTGTGTGTGTGTGTGTGTGTGTGTGTGTGTGTGTGTGTGTGTGTGTGTGTGTGTAGCGGGGCACTGGCTAGTGAAAACCTTGTGAGTAGCAGCAGAACAAGGACTGGGCAGGATTCCTTCTGTTGTATACAGATTTGTTATTAGTTGGAATCAGCTTGACAGGACATAAAAATGATAAGCCCTTTTTCGTTCATACAAGGTCTGACAATTACGTTTGCAAACTTACCACCATGTGCTTACATTGGCAGCACTGTACAAACAACTCAGTAAGGTTTCATAACCGTGGTATATGAGAGTCTCACAGCTGTGTTCCAGTTGATGTGTAGAGGTGTCTTGCTGAGCAGCATTCATCATTATTGTTGCAGGTTTTCGTGTGCCATCTTGAGAATGTTGGAGCTTTAATTAGACGAAAGAACAAACATTAAATTTCTTGTTAAACATGGCAAGAGTGGATGTGAAATCAGGGACATGTTAGTCCAAGTTTATGGGAATAACATCATGAAAAGAAAGGCAGTGTGCAAAACCATGTTACTGATGGAGATCAGAGTGGCCAGTAATGAGAACTGACGAAAACATTGCAAAAATTCATCGACTCATGTGTCAGAGTTGTCGGCTGACTTTGAGAAGCACAGCAGAAAGAAATGAAGAAACACTGATAGAGAAATAGCAAACTCTTAACTGAAAATTTTGGCATGAGAAAGTTGTGTGCAAAAATGGTCCCAAAGGAGCTCACTGATAAACAAAAGCAAAGGGGAATTAAAGCCTCCAAGACCTTTTGGAGAAGCAAGATGATGTTTCAGGCAGTGTTATCACTGGTGATGAAACATGGATATGCCAATCCAACGTTGAAACAAAGCCTCAAAGTGCACAATATAAGTCAGTCAATTCTCTACCACCAAGAAATTTCCATCAGCCCAAATCAAGAGTCAAAATGATGTTGCTAACCTTTTTTGATATCAGAGGGACTATTCATTATGAATTTGTACCAACTAGATAAGGTGTTAACCAAGTTGACTATTTGGAAGTGCTGCAAAGGCTTCATGAAAAGTTAGATGAAAACGACCTGAACTTTTGCCAACAACTCAGGGCTCTTGCATCACAACAATGTACCAGCTCACATGGCACTGCCTGTGAGAGAGTTTTTAGCTAGTAAACAAATAACTGTATTGGAACACCCTCCCTACTCACCTGATCTGGCCCCCAGTGACTTTTTTCTTTACCCAGAGATAAAGGAAATATTGAAAGGAAGACACTTTGATGATATTCGGAATATCAAAGTTAATATGATGGCAGGTCTGATGGCCATTCCAGAAAGAGTTCCAGAATCACCCTGAAGGGTAGACTAGGCACCAGCATGGGTGCCTAGCTTCCCAAGGCGGGGTACTCCAAAGGTGACTGTAATGATATTCAGCAATGAGGTATGCAGCACATTTTCTAGGATGAGTTCGCAAACCTAATTGTCAGACCTCATAGTTGTTGAACAATTTTTAAAGTTTGGTATTCGATTTTTAGCTTTGCTTTTTTACTTCTTTTTTTTTTTAATTTTGAAAGCTTTTTTCCTTTAATTTGTTTTTTATTAATTACAGGAAAAAAATAAAATTTCTAACATCAATTATCTCATCTATGATAAACCCTCACCCCCCCTTGCAGCCAACAATTACTTTCTTCTGTAGATAGTTCTATTTTTAAGTCCTTATAACAGGGGTCTCATACAAAATTTGTCCATGTGACACTGACTGATTTCACTCAGCATGATCTCTTCCAAATAAGACCAAGTTATGAGATGTTTTCTAAAATCATCATTGTTTTTTATCATAACATAGTGTTCCAGTGAGTATATCTACCATAGTTTGTTTATCCATTCATCTGTGGATGGGCATCTGGGTTGATTCCATCTTTTAGCTGTTGTGGGCTGTGCTGCAACAAATATTCGTGTACATGTATCTGTTCATGTGACAACCTTTGTTTCTGAAGGATAAATTCCAAGCAGTGGAATTACAGGATCAAATGGCATATCTATTTCCAGCTTTTTAAGGAAGTACCAGATTGCTACACAGACTCAGTGTAGTCAGAGGTGATTTGCCACTTTTACGGTTTCTGGGTTCGTGTCTTCCTAAGGAAAACCCCATCCAAGACTATAAAACTATTCTTCTTCATTTTCTTCTAGTACTTTAATAGTTTAGCATTTTATTTTTAACTTTTAACCCCCTAGAATATATTTAATTACAGGGGGTTGAGTGAGGCAGAGAATGGAGTAGAGATCTCACTTTATTTCTTTCTCTTCTCCCTAAAGTTGGCTAATTATCTCAGTACACCTTGCTCACTCACCTGCCCTGGTTTTGCAGATTTGAAATTCCACCTTTAGGACAGATGAAATTCTTACATAGCAATGGGTTTTTGCCTGGAAATACTTTCCATAAATAAGGTAGAGAATGCTGAGTGATGATGTATGTCACACAGACACAAACTTAACACACGCCTTGTTTCTAAATGGTACAATAATTAGACAACAGTGACACTGTGTGAGGGTGTCATTAAGGAGCTTCCTGCATCATATATGGTACAGTCTCACTGCCCAGGGCCCTCACCTATCTCAGGAGCTAGAAGATCAGGTAAAACCCTCTGGGCAGCTTGTCAGATGCCAGGTCACAGGAACTGTGTCCTCCGGGATCTGTGACCCACCACCCACAGCTGGGAATGAAGACACCTGCCCTCATGTGGTCACAGGTGTGAAGGAGCTGGCAGAGGCAGAGGCAGATGGCTGTCTCCTGCTGGCGGGGTGGTCACTGGAGGCTGGCCTGGGAGGCCGGAGCCCTCGTGGCTGCCTTTGCCTCCTCTGAGGGCATTTCCCTAACTCTGGTCACAATCATATCAAATACAGCAGTCTGGGGGTGTCCCACAGGAGGGGTCACTCTGTGACTGGGGTGGGACTTGGTAATCAACAAAACCACTAGGAGGTGTCTCAAGGGGTCTCTCTGTGACTGTGGGGGGGGGCCTTGGCGATCAACAGAGCCACTAGGAGGTGTCTAACGGGAGGGCGTCACTCTGTGACTGAGTGGGAGCTTGGCAATCCACAGAGCCACGGGAGGTGCTCAGCACGGGGACCTGAGTGATGATGGACAGGAAAGCCAAAGACAGGAGGCATATTTCTTAAAGTGGGAATTTTATATTTTGGAGGACTCCCTGGCTGGTACAAACAAAATATTGGAGGTTCAAACACACTCAGAGGTATCTCAGAAGAAAGACCTGGCAATTTGCTTCTGAAAAATCAGCGAACAGAAACTCAAGTTCTAGTCTGACCCATATGGGGTTGTTGACTTGATGACAACCTACATATTTTGGAAAGAGGCTTTTCAAAGTTAATAGACGTAAAAATGGTTTCCAGTGTCCTTCACTATGCGAACCATTCACCTGTCACGTGTGAGGGCAAAACCTTCTGGTCTGTCCCTACTCGTTCCCAGACACAGCTCTGCTCTGCAAGTCCAGGTAGTAACTCCCAGTGTTTGTGTCATTATTACAGAAGCCACCAAACCACTAACAGATTGTCAATAATGGCAGGAAAGTCAGGAAGCATCTTCATCTTTGAGAAATAGGAGACTGCTAGGCAATAACCAACTGTGTACGTGTTAACTGTCAAACGATTTTGCACATGATTAAATGGAACGCTTGCTGAGTTGTCAGCATACAAACAGTGCGGTATTTTACTGAGTATTCTCAAACACTTTGGATAACATAACTAAAAAGTCAATTAAACACAACTCTTTCCACTCCCAAACTAAGAGACCGAGGGGTACTTATCGCTCACGGCACCGAAAGCCTAACGCCCCCGCAACCTTTAAGACCACCCTGAAGGCCGTCTGGGAAGGGTGCTTATCTGGGGGTGTCTTCGTGGAAAGTTCCTGGGAGGGGCGCGAACTGCCTCACAGCACCGCCTGACTTATGTCTTCAGGCTGCAATAAATAAACCCTGGCTGGTGACAAAGGAGAGAAAACATTGAGAGATGAAGAAAGCTGTCTACACTCCACAGCAAAATTAACGGCTGATGGTGACTGCATAGCCCCTCACAGCTGTGTCTGTCTCCCGGGTGAGGGTGATGAACACATCACCTGACACTTAGAGGTAAAGCCCAGGGCCAGTCCCATCCCTCCATGTGTTGTCCCCTGAACTGAATTTAATTGACAAGCACTTGATACATTAAACAAAAATTGCAAAACTGTTGTATACTGTGTTGTGTGTATATTGACCAAAGCATTAAAAAAAACAAAAAAGCAAGCATCCAACATCTTTGAAACAGTGAGATTACAGTCTGTACTTCACCTGGAAAGAACGTAAGTGGAAGCTGAAAAGGAGACTCTCTGAAGAGGACTCATGTGTCTTTTTATTTTTAACTTCTCCAGTGCAGGTGACTCTTCAAACGAAGGTGGATTACTACACCAGTTCCTGAACGGATTCCCCGTAACTCCGTTCTTCACCAGGTAGCAGAGGTAGCCTTGCCTATGCTGTAACCACTGTACGTCGCTCGCGGTGACCCCCCAGGTGTCGAGAGCACAGCACTTCCTCAGAGCTGACACGCAGGGGGCAGCAGGTTGGCCTCATCAACTGGCCCGATCCAGTGGATGGCTAGCATTCATTAGGGTATTTTCCACAGATGTCAGCAGGAGCCTCTAATTAGAGGGAGGTGGAAGTCTCTCTCCACCTCTGGCAGAAGACCTGGGACAGAGCTGTGAGCACACAGAAGCATCGCTCAGCAAGCAGGCCCAGACCAGGCCATCCGAATCCCTGTGGAGGCCTTCCGTTGGCACCCTGATCAGGTCCTCTGATGGCCAATGCGGTAACATGCCCATGGTGGGTCTCAGGCCCTGGAGCAATGCTGTCAGTAGAAAGATTCAGAGTCCAAGGGCAAGAGCAGCCCTAAAGGTTTTAGAAGGCTGAACTGCGTTCAAAGGAGTAGATGGGCCCATGCGGCACATCTCAGCAATCAACACCACTTCCCTCACATGTCAGCCTCTCCGAGACTGTCACCAAGTGGAGGCTCCTGACAATCAGGAGGACGCTGTCACATGGACAGTTGTTGCTTGTTGCTGTCATGTTAGCTTTAGCTCTAGGCAGTCCTGTGTACAAAGGAACAAGACATTTCCGGGTCTAGTGCTGTCTCAGTGCCCTTGCTGTGCTGGAGTCCATCAGCCCTCGTGTTAACCCATCGCTGAACGGGGTTCCTCAGTGTCCACGGCCTCCTGCTGGTGAGAGGACTAGAGCCAGCCCTGGGGACATAGCACTCTGTCCAGGCTGAGGGATTAAAAGCATCACAGGCAACATATTGTTGATGCTTTTGTCCACAAAATCGGGTTCCTGTAACGATCAGTGTAGGTTGTGCTTAATGTTGTGTTACAATCACATGTTGGTGAAAAACTCGCCCCCCAACATCTGTGATGTGCTTAGATATGAGTCCTTAAAGACGCTCATCATTAGAAAACACTTCTAAGTGAAGAGCTGAGTGAATTTAATTACTCTTGGGAAAAGAGGAAAAAAAGACATGCGTTGTTCAAATCTAGAAGGTAATGGCCAATGAGTAACTGAGCTATTTTTTGGAAAAACAAAATACAAGGATTGTTTTTCTCTGGCTCTGTTTGACCAATAAGGGGTCTGAGGACATCCGTCAAGTCCTGCTGGAGGCTCCTGGGGACTAGAATGTGTCCACCTGCTTCCTGTCTCTGAGATTTTAACTCTCTAGTTACCACTGGGTTAGTAGAGTATCAGCCAATGGTCACGTCTCTAGACCTCAGAGATATGCTGTTATTCTGGATGTAACACACTTAGTGTCTAGGTGAGTCCCATTTGAGACCCCAGAAGCCCAGCCACCCGGAGCTGGAGCCTCACTGTTGTGTAGGCTGAGCATTCTGTTGGGTAAGCTTTCCTGGATGTGTTCGTATGGTCAACTTTGGCCTTTTTTCTTTTATTCCTGTGAGATAAGGCTTGCAAACGTAATTGTGGCTTTCCTGTGTGACCGCTAAGGAGCCCTCCTGGGTTTGTTTTGACTTTTCTGTCATATTCGAAAAACCAGAAGATCCCTGTGTAACCTAGTGGAAAGATGCCCAACAATAAACTCTCTGTTTAGTTCTTATAGGCAGATTGTTGTACCACAGATCAGGAGTTTCCCAGGTAACCTAACAGAAAGATGCCCACAATAAAGTCCCTATTCAGTTCTCCTTCACGTGCTGTTGAACCACGAATCAGAGATTCCCCATGTAAGCTAATGGAAAAATGCCCACAGTGAATTCTCTGTTTACTTCTTGCTGATGGATTGTTGTACCACGGATCAGAGGCTCCCCATGTAACCTAATGGACTTCTCTATTTCTTCTTGGTGTACTGTTGTACCACAGATCATGGCGCTACAGTGCCACCTGCCTTACTGGTGGCTTGTATTACCAAATCGTATCTCGCAAAATCCATTTTATTAACACAAAATTTAAATACACTCCATAACATGCATTCCAACACTGGAAACACATGCTATCAAACAAACAAATAAACAAATTGAAGGCAAAAATTCAGGAAGGAGCGAGCGGCTTGGAGCTGTGCACACAGCCCCGAGAGTTACTTTTGCAGGAAGCCTCTGCTTTCCCACCTGCGGCAGAAGCTCGGCTCTTTTTGCATATGAAGCTCTTACCTCCGGAACTTATTTGAAAGTCTACCCAGAATTTCCATAAACACTATCCCATGGTTGGAACCAGTATTGTGTGTCAGAAGCCACATGTGAAATTGTCTATTAAAAAAATCAATTTGATTATTTTTGACTAGGAATTGCATTGACATGAGTCAGAGAACAAAACAGTGTAAACAGTCCATGATTGTTAGAGTGTTCTACTAACCCCAGCAGGCAATCATGTCTGGGTATTTTTTTATTTATTCTTCAAGCAGTTTTATTTTTTTCCAAATACAAGCAAATCTTTCTATGTATTCTTATTCCTTGTTTTTCTCCTTTCTTACACAAGTATAACATACAATGTATGTTATGAATTTTGCCTTTTTTCATTCAACCATATTACCTGGAGGCTGTTCAGTGCCGTGTACCAAACATCGTTATTCTCAAAGCCTTCAGCAAGTTTGCAGGTGTTGAGATGGGACTCAGAAACAGAGGATAAAGTTGTCAGAATCCAGCTACCAGTTGTTGGTGAAATTGTGGTGACAATGTATCTATACTGTCCGTACAAAGAAGTGCTTGCCTCCCGACAGGCAATGTGCAGACACGAAGCTAAGCTCATGTGAAATCAGTGATGATGTGCAAAATAAAATTTAAATAATAGTAGAAAATATAAGCTGCTAGTGCCGGCCTTCCTACATCTTTTTATTTATTTTTTCTTTTTTTTTATTGTGGTTAAGTGAAAGTATACAACCCAAATCAATTTTGCACGCCTGCCTCTCTGCAGCTCCTTTTGCTCTCCTGGCCCCGTGACAGCGCACTCCTCCTTTTCACTTTATACTTGTCGTATCCTTGTAACAAGCTCCTGTCCTCTCCCTTCTACCCTCTTCTCTCTTGTCTAGAAAGAGAACAGTAGGACAGCATCGTATAAATGCAGGGAGAACCACAAAGTACATACACCATATGGTCACCTTATGTCCTCAAGTCTAGTCCATTTTTGTCTGAAGAGTTGACTTCAGTAGTGTTTTCTAGACAGGGGCAGCAGCAGGTCTGGGGGTCATGCTCCCCATGGATTCCCCTGGCCTGTCAGACCATCAGTTGTGATCTTTTAACAGAGTTCATGAGCTGCACCCCTCTTTTTCTTATGTTGCCACTGGGACTCAACATTGTGTGCCCCATCACGGCTGTCTTTGGTGGTGGCTGGACACCACTGGGTTTTTCTGGTCACAGGTTGATACAGTCTCCCATTCACCTGGGTCCTTCTGTCTCCTGGGCTCTTTGTGCCTTGTGTCTTTGGTGTTCTCAGCGATCATCTGTTCCAGCTGAGTTGGCACCATTTGGTGTACCTCAGACGGCAGCTTTCTAGCTTTTAAGACGCCAGATGCCACTCACCCATATGGGGCACAGAAGACTCTCTTAGCAATACGCTAGTTATGCCAATTAACCTTGATTTCCCCCAAGAGCATGGTTCCCTAGACCCCACCCCTGCTACTCATCTTTGCAATATTGGGTTGAAGTTAGAAGACCTGTCAGTTCATGGTGAAGTCCACCTAAGTTGATTTACTTTCTGCTATGTGGCCGTCCCTGCTTTCACCTAACCAAATCTCTATCAACTATCTAATCTCTGACCAACCCTCTCCCTCCCTTCCCACCCTTGTAGCTGTTAGAGTCCTTTATTCTGTACATAAAGCTATTTTTAAGTCCTTACAGCAGGGGTCTCATACAGTATTTGTCTTTTGCCAGTGACTGATTTCACTCAGCATAATGTCCTTACATCTTCTAATTATAATTGCTGTGACTTTGACACATGTGAAAATTAGTGAAAGGGGAATAATCCAGGGGCAGGGAAAGAAATGTCATTTATGCAAGTGTTTGTGGAGGACGTTGTGCTTGGCAAAGTAGCAGGGCAGTGAAAGAAGAGAAAAACCCTCAACGAGAGGGATCGACACAGTGGCTGCAACGGTGGGCTCTTGCCTAACTACATTGTGGGCATGGTGCAGGACTGGCAGCTTCATGTTCTGTCACACTCAGGGTCGCTATCAGTCAGAACCAATTCGAGAGCATCTAGCAACAACATAGAAATCCCAGGCCTGTAACCTGGTAGGATCTGAGTGCTGTTTTTCTAAGTAAACTTGTTATTTAAGTATAAAGTGCATACAGAAAAGTAGGCAAGTTGCACATGCACAGCTTGAAAAATATTCGCAAATGCGCACACCCACATAACCACACCTCGATGAAGGACACGAACCGCCCCAGCCACCACCTCCGGGAACACGCTAGCATGAATATCACGGCTCGTTTGGAACCGTGTATACATGGGACCCTCTCTCCTTCTCTGCTGTCTGGACTCTTGTCAGAACCACATCGAACTCACAGTCCTGTTGTCCCAGGTAGCCACAATCTGTTTACAACCTGTTCTGTGTGGCAGTCGCTGGCTGAATAAGTCACAGCTTCTCTCTTCCACCACTGATATGCATATTTGTTAGTGGGTATGTCTGCGTGCCAACAACTTTTTAGATTTTAGTGTTTTTTTAAATTATTATGATGACGATGATTGAATGAAAATGTACATTCCCATACAAATTTGCATGCCGACCTACATACAGCTTCCACTGCTCTCCCTGCACTGTGACAGCACACTCTTCCTCTCTGCTCCATACATGTCTTATCTTTCCAACAGTCTCCTAGCTTCTCCTCTCCACCCACTCCCTTTCCTCCAGTATGAGGTCAACTGGACGACCTCCTATAGATTCCTAGAACCATAAAGTGCCCACACAATATGGTACTCTGTATCATCAAGTCCAATCCATTGCTGTCTGAAAAGCTGGTCTTCATTACGATTTATGGACAGGGGCAGCATCAGGGCCAGGCAGGAGAACTTCGAGGCCCCTGGACCATCAGTGTGGTCTTTTAGTGGAGATCTCAGGGTGCACCCCTATTTATACTTGTGTTGCCCGTGAGACTCTACTTTGTGAGCTCCATCTGGCTATCACTGGTAGTAGCCGGGCACCGTCTGGTTCTTCCAGTCATAAGTCGATGTAGACATCCACTCACGTGGGTCTCTCTGTCTTCTGGATTCTCGTTCCCCCATGTCGTTATGGACCTTGGCGATCATCCTTTCCTGCTAAGTTGGGACCATTTTCTGTACCCTCAGGTGGCAACTTGGCAGCTTTTAAGACCCCAGATGCCACTCACTAATGTGGGGTGTGGAGAGGCCTCATTAGCAAAAAGCTAGTTGTGACAATTGGCCTCGATTTCCCCTGAGAGCATGATCTCTGGCCCCCTGCCCCAGCTACTCTGTCCTTGCAATATTGGGTTAAGATGGGAGGAGTACGCAAGTTGTATTGAAGTCCTGTCAATATTCATCTTCGTACTAATGTATGCTGTCACCAATTTCACCCAACCAAATTTCTAACAACTATCTAATCTAAACCCTCCCCCTTCGCTCTCCCGTTTTCCCCACGCTTGCAGCCATCAGAGTCTTTTCTGTCATGCATGAGTCTGTTCTTAAGTTCTTATCATAGGGGTCTCATACAATATTTATCCTTTTGTCACTGACTACTTTCACTCACCATAATGTCCTCCAGTTGAAACCAGATTAAGAGATGTTTCCTGCTATCATGGTTGTTCTTTATCATTGCATAGTGTTCCACTGAGTGTATATACCGTAGCTTACCTATCCATTCTTCTGTTGTTGGGCATCTGGGTTGATTCCATCTTTTTGCTATTGTGGACTGTGCTGCCATGAACATTCGTGTGTATGTATCAGTTGGTGTGAACGGCCTTGGTTCTGTAGGATATATTCCAAGCAGTGGAATTACTGGGTCAAATGGTATATCTATATCCATTATTTTGAGGTAGTACCAGACTGCTTTCCAAAGAAGTTGCACCATTTTGCAATCCCACCAACAGTGTAGGAGAATTCCAATCTCTCCACAGCCTCTCCAGCATTTAATGTTTTGCGTTTTTTGGATCATGGCCAACCTTGCTGGGGTGAGATGGTATCTCATTGTCATTTTGGTTTGAATTTCTTTAATAGCTAATGATTGTGAGCATGTTTGCGTATGTTTTTTGGCTGCCTGGATCTCCTCTGTAGAGAAATGTCTGTCCATCTCCTTTGTCCATTGCTTAATTGGATGATTTATCTTTTTTTATGGACATTTTGTAGTACCTTATAGATTATGGAGATCAGATGTCGGTCTGACATAGAGTTGCCAAATATTTTTTCACATTCTGTAGGTGGCCTTTTAATTCCATTAATAAAATCTTTGGATGAGCAGAAGTGATTGATTCTTAGTAGTTCCGATTTATCTATTTTCTCTTCTGTTGTTTGTGGTTTGTTTGACAGATATTCAAGTCTGTCTATGTTGTGTATTAAACCTTCCATTGCTGTTCCTACTTTTTCTTGGATGAGCTTTATTGTTTTAGATTTGATATTTAGATCTTTCATCCAGTTTGAGTTGGTTTTTGTATCAGGTGTAAGATACAGGTCTTGTTTTAATTTAGTGCAGATGGACATCCAACTTTGCCAGCACCATTTGTTGAAGAGCTTGTTTTTACCCCAGTTTAATGTCTTAGGGCCTTTGTTGAATATCAGCTGTTCATAGGCAGATGATGTCATCTCTGGGGTCTTGATTCTGTTCCACTGATCTATCTGTCTGTTTTTGTACCAGCACCAGGCTGTTTTGACTACTGTAGTAGTGTAATAGGTTCTAAGGTCGGGTAATGAGAGGCCTCCTAGTGTGTCTTCTTTAGTAATGCTTTACTTATCCAAGGCTTCTTCCCTTTGCAGACAAAGTTGGTCATTTGTTTCTCAAGATTTTGATGTTTTAATATACATTGTAATGACTCTGTGTAACTAAAGAGCAAAGATGTGGCATGGACAGATACTGTCCCTATTGTTGAGTGCTGGCAAGTCCACAGACAGACAGACTGACAAGTGTGAAGGGTTCTGAAGGGAAGAGGGTGTGTCAGAATCAGCTGCAGCTTTTGGGGAGAGAAAAACAACACAAATACTTATGAGAAAGATACAGTTTTTACAGACAAGCACAAACTGAAAGGTTTTCATGTAAAACACAAAACCAGTTCTCCACATTGGAATGAACCAGAATCTGTCCTGCATGCAACCAGATTCCACCTGGGAAAAGCCAAATGGGAATAAAATCCAAATAAGTTTCCTCTTTAAGTGTAGAACAAGTCTTTCACATTGGATTTAACTAAATGAAGTCACGGAGTTTTTGATCTTTAAAATGGCTGAACATTAATTTCACAAACTTGAACTCTATGTTAATGCACATACACATCAAGATTAAACCAAAAAACCGAGTTATTGCCACTGAGTCAATCCCTACTTGCAGTGGTCCTCAAGGACAGAGTAGAACTGTCCCACAGTGTTTCCAAGGCTGTCATCCTTATGGAAGCACAGTCCTGCATCTGTCCCCTGCAGGGCAGCTGGCAGGTTCACACTGATGACCTTTCCATTACAAACTGAGTGTTTAACCACGGAGCCATCAAGGTTTCTTATATCCAGATTAAAACCAAAAAACCCCAAACCCACTGCAGTCGAGTCCTACTTCTAGTGACCCCATAGCACAGAGTAGAACTGCCCCATGAAAACTAGTCTCATTAAATTCCTCACAAAACAAAAACTCATTTCTGCTGAGACAGTTCCAACTCACAGCAGCTCCACAGAACAGCGTAGAATTGGCTCCTTGAGTTTCTGAGGAGCGCCTGGTGGATTTGAACTGCAGATTGTTTGGTTAGTAGTTGAATGCATAATCACTGCACCACCAGGGTCCCATTCATAAAGCAAGGTCACTTCTTAAAGAGTTGAATAATCTGTTAACAGTATGTAGTAGAAAAAAAATTACAGAATTTCTTAAAGTAACAAGAGAAAGAGGGAAATTCAAATGGAATTTGCTGAGATTACACGTACTAGTTAAGAGAAAAACAAGCAGAAACAAAAGTTGACAAAAAGATTTTTAAAAATCTCCTAGGAAGAAACTTTTCAATATGTTTTGAGAAATTCACTATCTCTTGCTGGGTTTGTATTTCTAAACCAATGGCCAAGAAAATGTTATCATCACTACACTCTCATGGCATTAAAATGTGGTTATACATAAATAAATGTGGTTCCAGGTTGAAAAGGCATGGGGCAGAGTAGTATTATTTCACTTTATTTATTCAACCTGTGTGCTGAATGAACAGTCGGAGAAGCTGGACCACATGAAGAAGAACATGGCATCAGGATTGGAGGAAGACAGGACAGGCTGCGTCACGCAGATGTCACAGCCTGGCTCGCTGAAAGTGCAGAGGACTTGAAACGCTTACTGACGAAGATCAAAGACCACAGCCTTCGGTAGGGATTGCACCTCAGCATAAAGATGTCGTGTTATCCATAAAGAAAACAAAAATTCTCACAGCTGGACTAATAAGTGATACCATGATAAACAGAGAGAAGAATGAAATTGTCAAGGATTTCATTTGACTTGGAACAACAAGCGGTGCCCAAAGCAGCAGCTAAGAGATCTGAGGATGCATTGCGCTGAGCTGACCTACTTTAAAACACCTCTGGACAATGTTCCAAAGCAAAGATGACCCTGTAAGTACTGAAGTACACCTGATCCAAGCTATGGTGTTCTCAATCACAAAATGTGCACACAAAAGCTGAACAATGAATAAGGAAGACTAAAGAAGAATTGATGCCTTTGAATTATGATGTTGGGGAAGAATATTGAATATAACATGAACTACCAGAAGAACGAGCAAATATTACTTGGAAGAAGCACCCGAATGCTCTTTAGAAGCAAGGATGGTGGAGAGGTGTGCTCACTCACTGTGGACTCATCATTGAGTCAGTGAAGATGAGGACCCTCAGAAGATGGGTTGTTACAGTAGCCACACCGACGGACTCAGACACGCCAGCCACCCTCAAGATTTCACGGGAGTGACAGGGTTCTGATCTGCTGTACATCAGATTAGCGTGAGTCAGGGCAGACCGGGTGGCAGCTGACAACAGAACATAAGGGAAGACGTGGCTGCCATGACGTCCTCACAGAAAGCTGAATGGAAAAGAAAGATTCTGTCTTCGTCATCTAGTGTTGCTATAACAGAAATACGACAAATAGATGGCTTCAGCAGAGAGAAATTTTTTCTCTTACAGTCCAGTAGCTGGCAAAGTCAAATTCAGGGTGGCAGCTTCAGGAGAAGGGGTTCCTGCTCTGGAGGAGGGTCCTTGTGGTGCATCAACCTTCCTTGGTTTCGGGACTGTCCCAGCACAGGAACCTCAGGTCCAGAGGACTTGCTCTGCTCCTGTCACTGTTTCTTTGTGGTATGATGTCCCCAGCTCTCTGTTCACTTTCTTTTCCTTTTTATATCTTGAGAGGCAAAAGGTGGTCCAGGCTATCCCCTGGGGAAACTCCCTTCACATTGGCTTGGGGATATGACTTTAATAAGGGGTGACAGTCGCGTCCTAACCCTCTTTAACATTATCCAGTTTCTCCCCACCAACCACTGGCAGAGATTAGGATTTATAACACATACGAAAGTTACAATCATGAAACAGAGGACAGACATACAATACTGGGAACTGTAATCCAGCCTAATTGCTACACATGATTGTGGGGGTGGGAAGTAATTCAATCCATGGCAGATTCTTAGGTTGTGGTAAGTATTACAGACCCTCATGGTTGACTCCCCATTCTCAGTGGCATCTCTTGTACAAGGTCTCATCACCATAGACAGGAAGCCAGGAGGACTCCGACACCACCTCCCACTGGGGTTTCTTCATGAGAGGAACCTGCCCTCTTTGCCTGTCCAGTAGTCACTGAATAATAGACTAATGTTATTTCATTTGCAAATAATATGGATACTAGATTTTGTCTTCCTTCAGTTTCTTACTAATGTTTTGACTCTAGCAACTTCTTTTTTCCTAATTTGGAAGACTATTTAAGCTGCTGGTGGTAGACGGGGAATCAGGTCCAAGAAAATAGGAATGGATGCAAGTGGTCTGTTGATAGTTATTTTCAAAAAGGCATTTCGTGAGCGTTACCAGTCCATTCCCTTTGGCACTGTGAGGTTGCAGAGTGCCCTGTCCTGCACTTCTCTGCAGAGGAAGACCATGGAGTGCCTGCAAGTGCCGGGTCCTTGGCTGTCGGCTGGTGTCAGCAGGAGTAAGCCGGTGAGCCCCGCACTGCTCAGCTCCACCACCGTCTTCCTTAAGGCAGAGACTGCAGTCCAGTCCTTGCCTCACCTTCCCCCTTGACCAGTGACTGACCTGGACATCTGGCTATATACGGAAAGTCCCTTAGGTGTGTGGGTCTCATGTCTTTACACTTCAGTGATGACTCTCAGTTGTCACTCAGGTTCGGCAAGCTGGCACCTGTAGCCACTCAGGGCACACACCCGCCCCCCGCAGCAGCTGGCCTGGTGCGGCTCCCCCCACGCGCCCCTGGGAAAGACTCTTTGTCGGCAAGTCTGACGTCTCTAAAGACTAACCCTGTGCTGGCTCCCGTCCAGACACGGGGGAATGCTGCTAGGCTGACAGCTTCCTTTGCTTCTTTGTCGGCTGCTCTCAGCCCTTCCGTTTTGTCCTGAGTAGGGCACATTCCCCCTTTTGGGTGGAACAAAGAGCTTGATTCTTTGACTTCATTGGGGAACCTGTCTGCATTGTGTTTTGGTGACTCAAGCACTCTGCTCTCAGTCACCAGAGATCTGCCTTTCAGGCAGAAGTGGCTGAGTCAGAATTGCAGGTGCTAAGCAGGGACATAATTTCTGGGAGAGCTGTGTGTTTCAGCATCCTGCAAGTAACCAGTCAGATGAGGGGACACTCAGCTCAAGAGTCAGATCTGTGCCTGACACATGGCGAGCAAGGGGATGGCCATCGCTCTGCAGCCCAGAGCATGTTTCCAGGGAGACCCGCAGGCCAGCTCTTCATTCTTGGTGCTCCTGAGGGGAGCAACTCAGACAGCTCTGGTGGCCAGTATCTCCTGCCCATGGACAGCTGTCTTCCAGCAAATGGGACCAAGTGATGCTGCCACCACAGACAGAACAATGACAACCAAGTTACACTCCAGTCAAAACCTGGGGGAGGCAACTTTCTACCATTTCCCACCTCTTCCAACATTCTTACATTAGCTGAAAATCACACTCCAGGGCCTGTATTCTGAGGAAGGTACAATGTCTTAGTTATGTGATGCTGCTATAACACAGAGACCCCAGGTGGATGGCTTTAACAAACAGATTTATTCTCTGACAGTTTAGGAGGCTGGAAGTCCACCTTCAGGGTACGGGCTTCAGAGGAAGCCTCTCTCCCTCTGTCGGTTCTGGAAAGGTCCCTGTCATCCACCTTTCCCTGGGAAGGTCCTTGTCATCCATCTTTCTCTGGCCTAGGAGCTTCTCAGACCGGGTCCAAAGGACATGATTGGCTCCTGGCTCTTCTCCCTGGGTGGTGTGAGGCCCTTCTTCTCTTTCTTTCATAAATCAAAAAAGACTGACTCAAGAGACAAGGTAACCCTGTAGATCGAGTCCTGCCTCACTAATGCAACCGCCTCTGATCCTGCATGTTAACACCACAGAGGTAAGGACTTACAACCCAGAGGATGATCACATCAGATCTCAAAGTGGTAGATGATTACGCGGCACCAGGAACCATGGCACAGCTGAGCTGACTCACACTTTAGGAGGCCACAATGCAATCTGTGACATAAGCCCGTGAGCAGCGACCAAGGAAGAGGGAAGGGTGCTGTCTCTTCCTGATGTCGGCTAGGGCTACTGTAACAGAAATACCACAAAGTGGATGGCTTTTAAAAAGGAAGATTTATTCTTACACAGTCTAGTAGGCTACAAGTCCAAATTCAGGATGTGCGCTCCAGGGGAAGCCTGCCCCCTTGTCGGCTCTGGAGGAAAGTCCGGTACTGCATCAGTTTTCGTTCGGGGAGCATCTTGGTGCAGGAACCTCAAGTCTGAAGGACATGCTCTTTTCTTGATGTCACTTTCTCGGTGGTGGGAGGTTCCCAGTTCTCTGCTTCTTTCCATTTCTTGTGAAGAAACTGGAACTCTCCTACACTGTTGGTGGGATTGCAAAATGGTACAACCTCTTTGGAAAACAGTCTGGTTCTTCCTTAAAAAGCTGGAGATAGATATACCATTTGATTCTGTAATTCCACTGCTCAGAATTTATCCTTCAGAAACAAAGGTTGTCACATGAACAGACACACGTACACAAATGTTTGTTGCAGCACAGTCCACAATAGCAAAAAGTTGGAATCAGCCCTGATGCCCATCAACAGATGAATGCATAAGCAAAATATGGTACATCTACTCAGTGGAACACTAAGCTGTGATAAAAAATGACAGTTTTAGAAAACATCTCATAACACAGTCTCTTTTGGAAGAGATCATGCTGAGTGAAATCAATCAGTGTCAAAAGGACAAATTTTGTATGAGGCCCCTGTTATAAGGACTTAACAACAGAATTATCCATAGAAGAAAATGACTGTGTTGGCTAAATGGGTGGGTGGGGGCTGACGGTTTATCAGTGATAAGATAATTGATAGATGTTAGAAATTTTATTCCTTTATTGTAATTAATAAAAAAAAGAAGAAGAAGAAGAACAGAGGGAATCATGGCCCAGCCACATGGCTACACATGTTTTGGGGGAGACACAATTCAATCCACGACAACTTACAACAGAGAATGATTACATCAGATCTCAAAGTGGTACACAGTCACACAGTACTGGGAACCACGGCACAGCCGAGCTGACACCCACTTCAGGAGGCCACAACACAATCCGTGACATAAGTCTGCAAGCAGTGATCAAGGAAGGACAACGGGTGCTGTCCCTGTTACACCAGCTCTGGCTCACAGCTCCTGTGGTGCCCCAGACAGAAGCACTGCCAGACCCCTTGCTGTCTTCTCCAGTGCTGGCGTGCTGGACCGTGCTGCTGCGGCCTTTGTCCTCCGCGTGGCTTCCAAACAGGGGCTTGTGTTCTGGGCAGTAGTCTGCAGTGAGCTGCAGGGTTTTCACGGGCTGACTTGCAGAGTGAAATCTCCAGGCCGTTCTGCGCGGTCTGCCTCAGGCTGGACACTCCCCTGCCACCCACTTGCCACGGCCGACCCTGCTGGGAACACTGACGGCACAGCTGCCGGGAGCTCAGCAACACACGAGTCCCCATAGCAGGTGCACAGGTGGCAGGCAGTAGGGGAGCCCCCCAGCAGGACACAGGTGTGGCTGGTGCGGGGTTCTGCAGGCCCCACCAGCACCCAGCGCAGCCCACACCCCCTTGGTCTCTCCCGCGGCTTCCAGCCTATAATTACCCATTCTGATCACCTGGGAAGCTAAAAAATCTGAGATTCTCGCGTCGTGTAAGTGGTTAAGCCCGTGAGTACTTGGTAGTTGGCTACTAGGTTTGAACCTACTCCGAGGCACCTGGGAAGAACGTCCAGGCTGGCTGCTTCCAAAAGGTCGGAGGCCGGCAGACCCCGTGAAGCATTCCTGCCGTGCATACCTGGGGTCTCCCGCCGTGCACACCTGGGCTCTCCCTCCCTGCACACCTGGGCTCTCCCTCCCTGCACACCTGGGGTCTCCCGACATGCGCACAGGGGAATCTCCCTCCCTGCACACCTGGGGTCTCCTGCTGTGTGCACAAGGGATCTCCCTCTGCACACACCTGGGAACTCTGAGCTAACATCGACCAGAAGGCAGTTAACAGTAGCAGTGTTGGCTAGTTTTCTTCCCCTTTTCCAGAATGATTTCGTCAGACTCTCAGGTAGGAAGAGCCCACAAATCTGCATTTTTTGAAACTCTAGAATTCTACTCTGGCCTCCAAGGTCACCACGAGTCAGATCCAACTTGACAACACCAGGTTTAGGTGACTCTAACCTGCAGCCTGATGGAGTGCACCACCCTCTCAGGCCTGGAGCCCTCAGTGTGTCTGAAGCTCATGCACAGGAACCCCCAGCCACGGCCCTCAGGCCTGGCCTTCGGGTGCTCCTGACTGGGGCCAGTGGGCCTCGGGCACAGAAAGCCTGTGTGCTGGCTTGTCAGCGTCGTTAACTCAGCTTTGTGTGTGTCAACTCTGGAAACCGCCGACGGGTGGCTGAGGAGTTGACTCCGGGAGAGGCAGTTTGACACGCTACCTTAGCTCACCTGGTGAGCAATTAAAACACCAGTGCTGTGCGTTGTTCTTGGTCTTAAAGGCTGTGCGAGCTCCCGGAGGCTTTCTAGCAAAGGGAGGGCTGTTGTGTTAGTCAAATAAAACATGACAATCGGGCAGGCCCTCTTCAGAGGGTGTTTCCTGAAAGAGTGAGTCCACCGGGGCTCAGAGTCGGTGTGAAGCTGTTGACAGGCCCTCGGGTGCCCTGGGGCACAGCAGGGACGTGTGAAAACTCACGGCTGGCAGCTGCCAACTCTGCCTCCTGCCTGGCAGCTGTCAGCAGTGGGAACACTGGGAGCCCGAGAAATGACACAGTGACAGGAGAGACGGCAGAGCAGGGTAGGATGTTTCCTTTGGGTTGTTACAGTGCTCTCTCCATCTCCTCTGACAAGAATATGAAGGAATCATTTCAGGACCAAAAAGGACCAACTCAACACTATCATGCACCAGCCACAGGTATTAAGTGCAGAATTAACCCATGCTTGCTGGGCTGAACCCTAACTCTGAAACCTCCAAGTTGTGGGGTGTTGGGTCTTCCAAGCCTCAGTATTTACAGCTGTTAACTGGGCACGTAACTGTTGTGGTTGAAAGGAATAAATGACTTCACACTTCACAATCCCTAAACAAATACTAGCTATTATTAATAAAAGCAAAAAAGTTGCTGTCGATTCAACTCTGACTCATAGTTGTGGCATTTTCAATCACCTCGTCTGCATGCAAAAGCGGGACAGTGATTAAGGAAGACAGGAGGAGAATTTACCCCTTCGCATTACTGTGTTCAAGAATAGTGAGTCTACCATGAACTGTGAGAAGAAAGGAGCTGTGGTGTCACAGCAGCTAAGCGTCTGGCTGCTAATCAAAGGCGTGCAGATCGACTCCGCCAGTTACTTCTTGGAAACACTATGGGGCAGTTCTACTCCACCCTACGGTCACTATGAGTTGGAATCAACTCAGTGGCAATCGGTTTCTTTGTTGGTGGCCCAAAGAAACAATAAATCTACCTCGGAAGAAACACAGCCAAAGTGCCCCTTAGAAACGAGGATGGCGGGACTTCGTCTCACATACTATGGACACGTTATAAGGAGGACAGTCCCTGAAGAAGGACACCAGACTTGGAAGAGCAGAGGGGTGAAAAAGAGGAAGACCTTCAACGAGATGGACTACTCCAGTGGCTGCAACAATGGGCTCAGGCGTGCCAGCAGCGGTGAGGACGATACGGGACCGGGCAGGGTTTCCTTCTGCGGCACACAGGTCACCAGGAGTTGGAACTGGCTCAGCAGCACCTAATAACAATCGTGGGCAATACTGAGATGCAGTTAAAACTGTTGTTGTTGGGTGCTTTCACGTTGGTTCTGACTCACAGTGGCCCCATGAACAACAGAACTTCACACGGCCCGGTCCTGCGCCACGTCCACAATTGTTTTTATGCTTGAGCCTGTTGTTGCGGCCGCTGTGCCAGTCCACCTGGTCGAGGGGCTTCCTAGCAGAGTCCGACACTTAGAAGAAAGCTTTATTGTCCTTGTGTGGTGAGAAAAATGCTAACAACTGTCATCACTGTTTTCTCTGTGCCGGGCACTCAACCACATGCTTCCACAGAGTGTATCTGTGCTGGTTACTGATGCACACTGCAGGGACAGTGACATCCTGGTCTGAACCTGGCTTGAATTCGTGACAGCTTCCTGCTGGTGTACTGCTGTAACCACTCGTGCAATCCTCAGCAAAATTTTACATGTGTGTGTTATTAATGATGTTCAATAATTTCCACATTCTGTTGGATCAGCTTTCTACGGAATGGGCGTAAATACGGATCTCTTCCAGGCAGTTGGCCAGGTAGGTGTATTCCAAATTTCTCAGCATCGACAAGCAAGAACTTCCAGTACTGCACCTGTTTGGTGAAACATTACAATTGATATTTCATCAATTCCTGGAGCCTTGTTTTTCACCAATGTCTTCGCGGCTTGGACTTCTTCCTTTGGTTCCATCAGTTCTTAATCAGGTGCTATCTCCTGAAATGATTGAACGCTGACCAATTATTTTTGGTGAATGACTCTGCACATTCCCTCCATTAAAAGCATCCCTAGGCCAGCCAGCCACCACTGTTGAGTCTGACTCCTAGCGGCCCTGTAAGTCGTAGGCTTCCTCATGGAGTTCCCAAGGACCTCCCAGTGGATGTGGAACACTGACCTTTTGGCTTACAGACTTATAGAACCCCGACGCCTGCAGGGTTCCCAGAGCATCTCTGTGGCTGTCAGGTGCCATCGAGTCAGTTCCAACTCGTAGAGACCCCGTGCACAACAGAACAAAGCACTGCCCCATCCTGTGCCATGTCCACAACAATTTTTATGTTTAAGCCCATTGTTGCAGCCACTGTGTCAATCCATTTCTGGGGAAGGTCTTCCACTTTTTCACTGGCCCTCTGTTCTACCAAGCACGATGTCCTTCTCCAGGGACTGAGCCCTCCTGACAGCATGTCCAGAGTATGTAGTCTTGCCATCTTTGCTTCCAAGGAGCACTCTGGTTGTACTTCTTCCAGAACAGACCTGTTTGTTCTTTTGGCAGTTCATAGTACACTTAACATTCTCCTCCAACACCACATTTCAAGCTAAAACCAAGTGCCATCGAGTCGGATCTGACTCATGGTGAAACGAATCAATTTTTCTGTTTTCTTCTTTGTTCGTCGTTCAACTTTTGCATGCAACTGACACAACAGAGGTGACCATGGCTTGGGTCAGGTGCACTTTAGTCTTCAAGGTAGCAGCTTCACTTTCAATACTTTAAAGAGATCCTTTGCAGCTGATTTTCCCAGTGCAGTGTGTTTTTGGATTTCTGGACTGCTACTTCCATGGGCATTGATTGTGGACCCAAGTAAAATGAGATCCGTCACAACCTCCATCCTTCCTCCATTTATGACAGTGTGGCTTACTGGTCCATTTGTGAGATCTTTTGTTTTCTTGATATTGAGGTGCAGTCTGCACTGAAAGCTGTAGTCTTTGATCTTCTTCACATCTAGCAAGGCGAGGGCATCTGTGTAGCACAGGTTGTTAATGAGTCCTCCTCCATGCCTCCTTCCTCTTTGTATGATCCAGCTTCTCAGGTTATCTGCTTGGCATACAGATTGAAAAGCTATGGTGAAAGTATCAAACCCTGATGCACACCTGACTTTAAACCATTCAGTGTCCCCTTGTCCTGTTCCCACGACTGCCCCTTGATGCATCCCTAGTAAATACAAACAAGGAACCCTAGTGACATGACCACCCTGAGTCGGTCAGTTTGTCCTGCTGTGGTGGCTTCTATGTTGCTGTGATGCTAGAAGCTATGCCACCAGTGTTTCAGATGCTAGCAGGGTCACTGATGGTGGGCAGGACTCAACTGGGTTTCCAGAGTGGGACAGATGAGGAAGAAGGACCTAATGGTCTACTTTTCAAAAATAACTGTACAGAAAAACTCCTTATCAATAGCACTGACCGAGGGCCAGCAGATGAGCCCCTAGGGTGGAGGACATTCAAAAGACAACCGAGGAAGAGCTACCTCCTCAAAGGACAGTAGATTTTAACAACATGGATGGAGTCAAGCTTTGGGGACCTTCATTTACTGATGTAGCACAACTCAGAAGAGTTAAAAAAAAAAAGCTTCAAACATCCATTGAAAGCTGGAATACAGAGCAGACAAAGTGTGAATCAAAGAAAATTGGAGTGCATCAGAAATTAAATGAAAGGCATAAACATCAATATCCTAGGCATCAGCTAGCCGGAATACTGTGGCCTTGTCACCGTGATTCAGAATAGCATATGGTCCGCTGTGCTAGGAACAACAGCTTGAAGAGGAATAGTGTTGCATTTACCATCAAAAAGAATATTTCAAGATCCACTCAGAAGTACAGTGCTGTGAGTGACAGAATTGTATCTACATGGTTACAGGGAAAACTAGTGGCTAGGACTGTTATTCAAATTCATGCATCAATCACTAACGTCACAGGAGGAAATTGAAGGTTCTCATCAACTGCAAACTGCAATTGATCAAAGATGCAGTTAAGATGTATCGATAATTACCGATGATTAGAAGTGAAGGTTGGAAGTGAAGAAGGATATGTACGTGGAAAGTATGACCATGGAGATATGCCTGCGATCCTGTGATAGAATTTTGCAAGACAAAGACTTCCTCATTGCAACTACTTCTCTTTCAACAGCAAAGACAGTGACTATGCCCGTGGACTTCACAGGATGGAAAACACAGAAATCAGATCAACTGCATCTGTGGAAAGAGATGAGATAAGCTGAATTTCATCAGTGAGAGCAAGGCCAGGGGCTATCTGTGGAACAGACCATTGACTGCTCAGACGTAAGTTCAGGCTGAAAGTGAAGACAATTAAAACAAGTCCACAAGAACCAAGATACAGCCTTTAGTATATCACACCTGAACTTGGAGACTGTCTCAAGAACACGTGTGGTGCATTGCATACTAATGGCTGAAGACCAGGCAAGTTGTGGTATGAGGTCTGGAACGCGATTTGTAAAGAAAGCAAAAGGGCAATAAGGCTGTCTTCCCAGTGGACCTCAGCGCCCACCGGTGGACACACTCCACACAGCCTCGGGGAAACCCCTTCCTGAGACGTCTTCCAGGCCGCCTTCCCTGCAGTGCCCGTGCGGCGTGCGGAGGCTGGCAGACAGGCCACATGACGACTGCCTGGCATTCTCTCTTGTGATGCACAGCTCCAAACAGACGACAACGAGCAGCAGAGTGTTGATGACTAGCCCAGCCTGAGTCTCTGCAGAAAGTACTCACCTACTGTGGGCAAGTCACAGCAGGTCACTGGCTCCCAGAAGACTCCTGGGCTCAGTCAATGCTTGCTGATGTCCTCAGGGAAAGGGGGACCTGAAGCCCCTGAGGACATCCCTCTCCTGTGGCCACTGTTGGTGCCCCTGGAGCCAGTGCCCTGAACCCAGCCTTCTGGCTGCCTCAGCTCTGAGAAATTGATATCTGGTCTTTCAAAACCACCCACAGTGGCATCTCTATTACAGCAACATTCAGAAACAAAGATGCAGACACGATGGGGATTCCTTACAACAGCTGTCCCCAGCGTGCCAAGGTGTGGCGTGCCCAGGGCCAGACATGGCCGAGCGCAGCGTTGCCTGCTGTCACTCTGGCATCCACCACCTGTGATAACTGTCCACCTCGCACACTCGGGTCAAGCAGAGCTTGTCAAGTGTGGCTCCGGGTGGCTTTCGGGAAGAACCCAACACAATGCTCCTTTCCTATCACATCTTTGTGCCTTCGCGTGCCCTAAGTGCCCCAGCAGGGTGACACCTACGCCCCCAGCCAGGAGGTGAGTCTAGAACCAGAGTTTTCCTCACAGCCCAGCAGGCACCCCGAGCAGAGACGCTGGGTTTGCCCTCCACGAAACCGAAGAGCTGGTGGTGTTTCTCCCTCAGAGAAGTCCTGCAGGCCTCGTGTTTACACAGGTGGGACATCGGGAATGCGTGGTCTTCCTGGCAGGACGCCATCAAACACCGATGGCTGGATTTTATCACATACCCTGGAGTACTTGGAGCAGCAGCAGGTGTTGACCCCAGCTGTTTACGCAGGCTTCACCCACGGCCTGCAGCCACGCGGGTGTTGGGTGCACATGTTGGCGCCAACGCAGGTCTGACACAAGAGGTAGACCAGCCACCAAGCAGGGGTGCACGACGGTGTACGTGTTACAGGGCACATCCATCAGGCTCAACTGTGTCAAGGGCCACTGGGAGAAGTTACTGAAGAGAAGCGTCTGATGAGAAAATGCTTTTGTTTCTTTCTTGACTACTAGAAAAAACAAAGCATCCCATTGCAGCTTGATTTCCGCATCAGAACACCGCATTCCGCGGGAGAGAAGGGGCCAGCAGGGTGGCGCATGGTCACTGCCCACCCCATCCAGTGTTCGCAGTGGAAAGAGAAACACCAGCAACACAAGGCAGCCAACAGCTTGGTCTGCACTGCCATCCAAAGCGTCCTGCTGAAGTCTCTCTCCACAGCTGCCACCCCGTCCCCCACCTCTGCCCAGCCTTGTGCTAACTCCTGGAGAAAAACAAACCCTGTGTAAATAAAGAGGTCCCTTACATCAGAGACTGGCCCAGAAAGCCACAACCCCGTTCACAGTGCCACCTGCTGAAAGGCTGGAGCAAACACGGCTAATGCAGCCAGCCACACACTTGTGCGTATAGTACGTGCACATGCACACAGGCCTGTGTGTGGTGTGGGTGAGTGTGCACGGCAGGCGTGTGGACGTGTGTGCATGCACGTGGTGGATTCTGCGCATGTGCACACGTGTGCTGTGTACGTGTGCGTGCATGTGAGATGTGGGGGGATGCGTGTGCATGCATGTGTGTGTGTGTGTGTGTGTGTGTGCGTAGTTTTATCACACACAGCAGGTGGAAAGCAGCAGTCTTGCTGACCAGCAGCAGCATGACCTGGAGCTTGCTGGGCAGAAGGGACAGCGGTGACAGAATTGGGCTCTGTGGGCCCATTTCCCACCGAGGGCCAGAGCGCAGTGTCTTAGTCTCTGAGAACCAGGGAGGTTGGAAGGCTGCGAGGAGGGCGCTCACTCCCAGCCGGAGAGCAAACATGTTTTACTGATGAGATTCAAAGCTTCATCTCTGGACATAGAAATTAACTTGGTACCATTTTCCTGTCTTGCGGTTTTTTTCCCTTTCTTGACTTTTACTATATATCAAACAATTTGCATTACCATTCTCCATGTACAAGTCAGTCAGCTTATGTCTGTTCCTCAGTGTCCAACCACCACACCCGTGTCCACACTGTCACCTTGCTGTTCACGGAAGCTCCTTGTCCACGTGGCTGTGAGTCCCCCTCCTGCCAGAGCCTCTTTTCTTTCACTAGTTTTTTAACCACATGAAAATATAAACTCCACTCTCATCTCCAAGCTGTCCAAACACAGGTGGTAAGTGGGGTCTCTTGCCCAGCAGAGTGGGGCCCTGAGAGGGAAGGGGCTGGGGACCCGAGCCTCGGAGCCCAGAGGACTCACCTGGAAGCCAAGCTTCTCCTCGGGGGTGGTGGACAGCTGGGGGCTCCTTGAAACCCGCCTGCCTGGTAATAACGCTTATGCACGTCTAATCTGGGATAAATCATTCTCAAATGATTACTGCATTTCTCTCAAGTCCTAGCTAAAAGCTACCACAGGGCTAAGTGTAAACACTGAGCTGGGGACCACGACCCCGAATCAGCATACACCTCGTCCACGTGGTGGAGGAATCTGCAAGGCCCATGTCCCTCTGGGGCCCCAGGAGGGCTGTTACCTGCCCCTGCCCCCAGCATATTGGCCTGGGCAGACGTTCGGTCTTATTCTCACCATGGAGCGCTTTAAGGGAGAGAAATGCACACACTGTGCTCAGCTCGTTCGCCTGTAAGTCCTGGTGGCTGACTCCATAAAATTGTCTCTCAGGGCCCAGCTGCTACTGGGCGTCACCCTTTCAGCCTCCGAGGGTCCTCAGTTTACTACTTCCTGGTGGTGGAGGTGAGGGTTGGGCATGAGTGCGTGGCCCCCAGGCCCAGGCGCGCTGCAGTCCCTGAGTTATCAGGCACTCTCGGTCCTTCTTCATCAGCGTCAGAGCAACGCGCCAACTGCCCGTTGACACTGATGCCAGGAGACCACCGATGAGCCAGCATGCTCGTCGCTTGCATTCTTGTGGGTAGCTGTGAGTTTTAAGGAGCGTAAGATGCTGTGAGGTGGAATAGCAAGATGGTGGAAATGGATGGAAAAGCTTTGTTGATAGAATTTCCCACTATTTGGGAAGCTACTGGTACTAGTCCATGTGAAATAAACCTATAAAAACACATTGCTGTTGAGTTGGTTCCCACTCACAGCCACCCTGTAAGACAGAGTAGAACTGCCCCACAGGGTTTCCAGGGGGTGAACAGTGGAGCGGGCCCGCCGACCCCGGTTAGCCGGCCAGGACCCCCCTCTCAGGCTGCCGCGCAGATCAGAGAAGGGACCCACGGCCTCAGGGGACCCTCCCTGAGCAGCACTGTCCTGTCTCCCGGTTTGTGGCAGCCCCCAGGGCTGGACCATCAGCACCCTTGGGCTGAATGTAAGCTCCGCCCCTACTGTGCCAGCTGAACGAGGAGGGGCGAAGAAGGACACCTGGGGAGCCCGCGGGGACCAGGGCGTCTGGGGAACCACGCACAGGAGGTTCAGCAGCCTGGGGAAGTCTGGCCCATGTTTCACCCTGCGCAGGCAGGAAGTCCCCATGTGGCTTGCTGTAGCTGCCTTTGCAACCATAGCGTCCACAGACCCATACTGCAGGACAACAGGTCAGTTTCCACCAGCGCCCTCCCTGCCGTCTGTCCCTGGACGTGGCACTGTGTTGCTGAATGGGTCTCAGTGGAACATCTGGACTCAGAAGGACTGGGGAGACAGGCATGGCGACACACGACCCCAAACAGGCCAGGGAAGACCCTGTGGGTCATAGTCACCCAGTCTGCAAGCAGCAGTGGAGACAGTCTTGTCCCAACCACAGCAGCCGGCCCTGGCCTTAAGAAAACACCTTCTCAGAAGAGGCTCCCCTCTGTCTCAGAGCACATTCGGACAACACCCAAGTTGCCACAGTGATTCTGACTCCCAGCCACCCCGCGGGGTTTCCGTGGGACGGCTGGGGAACTCAGACTGCTGGCTGACCTTTCAGTTAGCAGCTTAACCACTGCGCCACCAGCTCTAAGTGCTCTGACACCATTTAGGGTCCCATTAAAAGTGTGCTGTGAGCCATCTGGCTTCCTGTCTAAGCTGTGCCTTGTTCTCTCTGTCTCTGGCTCTCTGTGTGTCTCTGGCTCACTGTCTCTGCCACTGGCCAGACCCGGAGCGTCCCGTGTTCGTGGGGCACTGGTGCCCCCCTGTGTCCACATTGCAGGTTGCAGGTGCTGAGGCCTCCTGAGCAGCCTCAGTAAGGCAGCTGCTGCTTTGAGATTTCTCTGTAAAAAGGCATCCAAGAGAATCTTTTCTCCAGATGGAAATCAGAGGAAACCCTCATGTGCTTCCAGAAAGTCACGTGCCACAACGTTCACAGCCCCTTGTGTCCCACGGTCCCTGTTCGGAGTCTGTGCTCTGACGTTACCTTCCGCTCCACTGACCTCAGCTGAAAGCACTTCATCCTTGGTCCTTCGGTCCACCCAGCCTTCCTTGTCCCATCCTTTCTTCTCCTCCCACCTCCCACCCAGGACATCTGGACACAGGGAGACCTGGACGCGATGCAGGCTTTCACAGTAAGTGCCTTCTGACTTTCCACAGGTGTGGCCCCCAAGCCCCGCGGCCCTCCGCAGGCCGTGGCCCCCAAGTCCCGTGGCCCTCATTGGCAAAGACAAATGAGCTGACTCCACGACAGGCTTCACACAGCACCAGCCAAAGTCATCCCCGAGGAAATGTCCACAGGAACGTCCCGCCTTGTCCAGTCCTCTCAGACAGTTTAGATGGAGAAAGGGTGGCTAAGTGGGCTCTGAAGAAGGACCATTCACGCAGTGGGACAGATCCAAGAGGCACTGAGCCTGCACGCAGGAACCCTGGTGGCACAGTGGTTAAGAGCTACAGCTGCTAACCAAAAGGTCAGCGGTTCAAATGTGCCAGGCATGCTGTGTCAACTCTATGGGGCAGTTCTACTCTGATCTATAGGGTTGCTGAGTCAGAATCCACTCGATAGCAACGAGTTTGGTGGCTTTTTGGTAAGTCTTCACGTACGCTCTTTGAAGGAGGTTTGGATGATTTGATGTGCACCCCTCCCCTGTGCCTGAGGAGCCCTGGAGGCACAGCAGTTACGCATTCAGCTGCCCACAGACAGCGGTTCAAACCCACCTTGCAGCTCCACGGAAGGAAAAGCCTGGCAGCCTGCTCCCTTAAAGATCACAGCTGAGAAAACCCCAAGGGGTAGCTCTGCTGTGGGCCAGGGGGCCACTAGGCCAGAGTCAACCCCTGCCACCCAGCAGCCACCTACGTATGCTTTGCCAGTCGGTTCTAGAGATTACGCTCTCCAGAAACGTCTCCGGCAGCAAAGCTTCTGAGTCCATGTCTCCTCCTTCTCCGTAAGACGTTTGTTGTTTCTCCATCAGGGAAACTTCTGTGTGCCAGTGGGCCCAGGAGAAGCCAAATAAGAGAGGCTTTTGACGGCGGGGCAAGGTTCTAAGGTGAGGGAGCAAATGAGAATCAAGTACAGGCCTCAGGGGAGAAGGTCCGAGCTTCTCTGCAGAAGGCCAGGCAGTATCTGCGTGTGCACCCTGGGAGCTGAGTGTTGGAAGGAACAGGAGGTGTGCTGTGGGGGCTGAGTGCTGGAGGGAGAGGGTGCCGTGGGGGCTGAGTGCTGGAGGGAGGGGTGCCGTGGGGGCTGAGTGCTGGAGGGAGGGTTGCCGTGGGGGCTGAGTGCTGGAGGGAGGGGTGCCGTGGGGGCTGAGTGCTGGAGGGAGGGGTGCCGTGGGGGCTGAGTGCTGGAGGTGGAGTGGTTAACAGCTTGAACCAGTCAGGGGCTTCAAAGCAGAAACACTAAGTACTCGTATTTTGTTTATGGCCAGCTTTAAGGTAGCTCCTCTTGAAAGCACAGCTTCTCACCATATCTCTAGATTTGCTTGCATTTTATAAAAATGGCATGGCGGAGAGCCTCCTCTGACTTCACAACGGGGAGCAGCCTGAGCCAGATTCCTGTGAGGTGGGGGTCAGACAAGCCTCCTCTCCACCAGCTTTACCGGGCTCTGACACCAGCCTTGCCTCCCCGGGCACTCTCTGACTCTCTGCTGGGTCCCCTAACACATTACAATGGCCTCACAGACCAGCCTCCCAGTCATCAAGTTCGTTAGGGAAATAGCCGGATACAGTGCAGGCTCGGAGTTCTCCCCGTGCAGTTCTTCCATCAGGGGAGCCTCGCCCAGCTGTGCTCACAGGCAGGCCTTGCCCTGCCCCCTTGGCCTCTGCCCTGCTCAGAGAGAGCTCTTTTAACTCTGCAGTAAGTTCCCTAAGGTTCCCTGCTCTGCCAGTAAGCCTCAGCCTGAAGGTGTCTGTCTCCAGCTCCCTGGGTCAGCAAACCACACTCTTCTGGGTGCCGAGAGGCACCCTACTCCACCAGCAAGCCTCCTGCCCTGAGGTACTCAGCTTTCTTGCTCTGTGGGTGGGCCTTGCTGTCTCCTGCCATTTCTCTGTCACTGCTTTTTGCTGTCTTTAGTGTCATAGCTCTCTCTCTCTCTGTTAGTCTCCTCATTCAAGGAGCTTCTCAGCACAGGAATCCTGCCCCAGAGGACACTCTACACCAGGCTCTTTTGTGGTGGGGGTGACATCCTTTCCTCCTGCCTGTGGGATAGCTCATTTTAAGTCTAGTAGAATGGAAAAACTGACCAATCCCTTCTTTAGGGTTCCACAGACCTAATTTACATGGTCTCACCATCTTAGAAGAAGTCAAACCAGAATGCTCCTTAGGAGCAAGGATGGTGAGACTACATCTTACATAGTTTGTACATGTTGTCAGGAGGCTCAGTCCCTGGGGAAGGACATCATGCTTGGTAGCTGTTCATTGGAAAAGAGGAAGACCCTCAACAAGGAGGACTGACGCAGCGGCTGCCACAGTGGGCTTAAGCATAGCAGTGATGTGTGGTGCACAACCCAGGCAGTGTTTCCTTCTGTTGTGTATAGGGTCGCTGTGAGTCAGAACTGATTCACTGGCACCCAACAGCAACAGCAACATCCATGCAGGTGTCATAAACTTTATTTGGGTTATTAGCAAGCTATCCAGTACGTTGGTGGGCCATAATTGCTATTGGGTGGGACTTACAAAACCGTGATGAGAAGGCCATACAAGCATGATCCATGATACCCCAACTTTTCATGTCCATGGCAAAGGCATTTGTGGTGGCTGTAATAGGTGAGCTCCCTGGAATTGCACACTTTTCTCTAGATTATAACAGGGCAATGTATGTGAACACTTTGAACACTGGGAGAACCCTGTGCTCACTAATTACAAATATATATATGTGTATAATAGATACCTGAAGTGGTTGTTTTCAGTACAGATGATCTCAGTCCTCATACAACGATAACACGATCCTCCAGCAAGTCAGTCAATGTGGACAACACAATGTGCATTAATCAAGCCCCAGAATGTCCCTCCAGAGGAGGGGATTTCTGAGCTGGCTGCTCTACCTGGCTGCAGCATTTACAATTCGGTGGCCTCAAGTCAATGTTCCCTTTGTTCACAATCTGGTTACTAGGTTATTGTGGTTGCTATGAAGCTGCTTTTTTATTCTGGTTAACAGATACCACGTGGTTAATGAAAACATAGTTCTTCGTTATGATATTGGCCATCTAGTTTATAAAATAATGTCTCATCCAGGAAAGCTAGTAGAATGAACAAGTTTGAGAGCTGTGTGTTTGGGGAATAAACTCCTCTTCGCTTCAGCACATCTGACATCGGTGGATCTATTTCGCCTGAGCTGGATGGACAGGATCCTTTCTCCTTTGCGTAGGTATGGAAGTGAACAGAGTTCTTAGTGAAGCCACTCACCCTCAGATCCTTAATTCTCATGGATTGACTGACGACAGCTAGCGGTCAGGTGCTTACATTTTGAAAATAATTGTTATTTTATTTTTGACGTGGGGTTTTCAATTGATGGCATACCCTTTTCATGGATGCCCTGTGACTTCGCATGAATGATCACTCTTGTCCAGTTAGCTAGCCCAGAATCCAGCCGGTACTAGAGGGGCTCACTGTATGTGCTCTCACCACCTTGTGAAGCAGGGTCTTTGGAAGGATCCTTCAGTATTTGGAAAGAAAATCAGCGGTGTAATTGGGTAAAAATGCTCCCAAACATCAGCATTTTAGAAAAAGAAGAAGACAAAATGATATCACATTTAAAATCAGGGCACGCACTGCAGTAGGACATGTGGATGCAGCCCCAGAAGCCAAGGACACATGGGGAATGACAAAGAAACAGCTTTTTTTTCCTCCCCCCCCCCCCCATTTCTGGACATGGGAGTTGAAAAGCTATTTTTCCTTAGGGCTGAATTTGGAAATCTCAAACCAGCTTTTAAAGAAATAAAATTAATTTTTTAAAATGACATTTTTCTCCAGTAACCACAAACTTCCAAAAGAGTTGGAAATACAGAACAAAACAGTTTTCTCAAAAGAAAGAGAGCAAGTGGTCAGTCCAGTCCAGATGACCTCTGAGTATTTTAGGATGTGTTTCCTTCAGCCAGGGCACGCCCTATGTAACTTGAATGCCCATAACCATCACACTCAGGAGCCAGCCTGATAACTCCATGGATTCTTAGGCTATCTCAGGACTTTGTATGCTTTTCAAAAGCATATTGCTTAAGATCCATGGTTCCTAAGTGTATTTCCTATTTTGTGTAATTTTAAAAGACATTCTCTGAGGACAATAAAGAACTACTTCCCCACATGGGAAATCTCAAGAAAGGGGGAGTAAAAACACCTTCTTTCATTTCTGGAGTTGATTCCTAGAACATTTAGCAACCACTGGGAATGAGATGCAGCTGCCAGTAACGGCAGGAATGACAATTTTGGAATATGCTTTTCATTTATCTAATAAAAACATACTCTCTTTGTCTAACACATTGTGGTATGTGAAACTGAGCTTCGTTTAACGTACGTGATGGTATTGAAAAGCAGTCTGACTGCTGTGACAACAAAATCAGGTTGTAAAGGGCTGAAGTAGTGCTGGTGTACAGACTGAGGAGAGGAGGAGTTTGTTAATTAGAAACGGCAGCGAGAGAAGGGTGCCTCATAGCAACTCTGGAGTAAGCAGTGCAGAAGCTCAGATCAGAAGTAGGGTTCTGGGAGACAGAGCAGCCAGGAAGCTATCTGAAGGGGGAAGGAAGGGTATCGAAGGGAAGGAGAGATCTCCTGGACCCCTAGCACTTGGCTCTTCCTTAAGACGTGGCAGGTGTCTTAGAGCATCTTGAGAAACACTCTACGGCCTCTACCAGGGGCACTAATCAGCAGAGGAATAAAATATTACTATGAAACAGAATGTGTTATTTACATTACCAGAGTTGCTATTACTATCAGACACCACCAAGTCACTCCTAGTGACCCCTATGCACAACCAAACGCACACTGCGCGGTCCTGTGCCACCCTCATGATCACTGTGGCTGAGCCCACTGTCACAGCCACTACCCCGATCCGTTTTGTTGAGGGTCTTCCCAGCTTTCAATGACCCCGTTTTCTACCAACCATGATGTCCTTTTCCAGGGACTGATCCCTCCTGATAACATGTTCAAGGTATGTAGGGTCTAACTGTGCCATCCTTGCTTCGAAGGAGCATTCTGGTTGCAATTTCTTCTGAGATCACGGACTTGGCCACACATAACCACCAAAGGGAGAAGACTTGAGTATTTCACTGCAACTGATGGCAGAGAAATACACATTTTACCCCATCTGCCCTTGAGTTGCTTGTCATGGCGCCTCCGTCCCTCCAGGCTCACGGTCCACGTTCCAGCTCAGTGTGAGATCTGCTCCTCATCATAGCTTTTCTATTCTCCTTACATATTGTTAGTAGACATACTTGTGTCTGATGCCCAAAGCAGTAGAAAAATGCAGTTTGGAGTGCCTAAGTGATTATGACCGTGTGGCAATGTCCTATAAAGGGAGCTCCAACCGCTGCTGGGAGACTCCACCAGGGGCTCATTTATCCAGCAAGGGCTCTGTGAGTCAGAATTGACTAGATAGCAGCAGGGCTGGGTTTTCTTTGGGTTATGCACTCTCTATTGTCCAGGAGCTTTGATTCTAATTCACGCTGATGACATGTTACAGAGCACAACTGTCCATCAGGTTCTCTAGGCAATAATCTTTATCGGACCAGATGGCTCCTGGGTGAGTGGAAACAGCTGACTTTCAGTTAGCTGGCAAGCACTTAACTGCTGGACCACCAGGGTTGCTTAATGATTTTTGATATAAGGCAAAAATACGGCTCAATGCATTGATTAAATACACATAAAGAGTTTTCCAAGTATAACCTTTGATTTCAGATCCACAAAGCTGAGCTGCTGACCAACTGCTGCTTCTCCTCAGCCCGCCGTTTTCTGGCACGGGAAGTCTTCCTGAACTCTGGCTCCCGGTGACAACTGCTGCCTGTGGTGAGGAGGTTGGAGGCTCGGGGCCACCACTGCTCTGTCATCCACCAGGAGCAACAGCACCTCCACAGTGACATCCCTCGGGGGGGATAGGGTGGCCACTGCACTGGGTGACCTTGTCAGAGGGGGTGGCACCAAAATGACTGTATAATTTCCATGTAGTGTTTCAGCAAAAATGTATTATTGTTTATTAAAATATCCCTGCAATGAGTTATAAAAACAAAAGCGTGTTTGTAAGCCCAATTTACATGCCTATGAACATAGCTGCCATGCTGAAAGTGTGCGCTAATTCTCTTTTTTGACCCTTCTCACGGGCTCCACTCAGACCTCTCAGCCGATTGTAACGATGCTTTGAGTCACGTGGTTCGTCTGCACCCACGCTGCCAGCATGTGTTGTTTTTGCAGCTGCAGGTGTGTTTACGGTCACTGATTTTGTCAGATTTTCTGGTGTTTTACCTACACTACTGCGGTAGGTAGTATCTGTGAACCTATGCGTATACCTCTTTTAGAAAGAGCCAGCCAAGCCAAGTGCCGTCGAGTCAGATCAGAAAGAAATCGTAATTAAATGAAAAGAAGAAAAATTAAAAATGACTTTTGCTCAGCTACTAATAATATATCTAAAATGTAATTCCATTCAGTAGTATTTTACAGAACAGTTTTGTTGTTAGTATTCATATAATCTAAGAAACATTACATGTTAGCAATTTGCATCACATACTGCTTTGATTAAAATTTATAGTAAACTTATGGGTATATCAATTATTGATTATGTAACAGAGAAGCTGAGTTTAAAACATGAAGTGGGGGAAATGTTATGTTTTTGATACGTGTTTAAGATTTAAGTCATGTTTCTAAATATGTATCAGGAAAAATGTCTTGCAAGTATACATCTTAATTTGATTTTTAGTCTTTATAGTTTGAATTACAGCTTTTTTAAGAATGCAACACATGAAAACACGAGCTGGTGAAAAGCCTTGACCTTGACAGAGTCAGGCACAAGTCAGCAGCCCTGCAGGGCAGGAGAGAAGAGTCGTGGTGCAGCGGGGATGCTCATGAGGCGCTGGAGCACCTCTGTGTTGGGCTTGTGCTGTTTTTCTGTGGTAGTTCATTTGTGACTGTATTTCTGTTTGTATTGTCTACGATTTCCAAGTGATTTGTGCTATTACTGATGTTTCTAAGTTGAGTCACTAATGTACCACATGTAATGATAAAGTTTAACTCTGAAATGAATGTAATTTTGATGCAGTACTTAGATGATTTTACTTCAAATTCTGTTACTTCCACACCAAATTTCCCGTTTCACGTGGGCCTGTGTAAACACACTTGAACTGTGCGTATGATATTAGAATTGGAAGGCGTGACTTTAATTGTGCTAGTCATCTATGTCACGAGTGTGGCCGTTACATTTACTGACACGTGGGGGTGTGATCTGTGAGCGGCAGTAGTCGTTCCTGAGGACCCTGCACGGTCCCGCTCGGGGGAGGCCCGCGTGGTTGTGACGCTATGAGTTACTGCACTGAACGACACCAACCCTACGATGCCAGTGTGTTCACGGTTTTTCTGCCTTTTTTCTGGGTCAGACAGCTGTCGTCCTCGTCACCGTTAAAAACCCTGTCCCCGTTTAGTGAAGACATTTACTTGTCACAGATGAACAGAGTCCAAAAGACAGAGTCAGTACCTCAGCAAATGTTCTTGCAGTGACCCTGTCATACTCTCAGGAAAACAGACGACGAGATGTAGTAGAGAGAAGGACTGGGCGGGTGCTGAGGGGTGAGGAGGACAGAGGCCGGGGTGGGTGCTCACTATGCACATCAAGTGTTCCCAGGTGTCTTTGCTGACCACTGTTGAATCCATTTCACCCATCAAGAACTGAGCACCCAAGGGCTGAGAAAGTCCCTACTGGGGCGGTGGATGACTGGCAATCAGTGGCATTTTAGTGTTGCTTCAGTGGCAGAATGGTCACCTGTCAGGTGGGAGAGCTGCGTTTGATTTCCAGCCAGCGCACCTGGTGGGCAGACACTACCCTCTGCTGCAGAGGCTGGTGGGGCGCTGACATGACAGATGGGTTCCCTGGGGCATCCGGACAGGGACGGACTCGGAAGGCAGGCTGGTGATCCACTTTGGAGAGCCAGCCAGTGGAGACCCAGGGATCACAACTGTCTGATTCCCTAGTGGTGATCCTGGGCCTGGGGCAGGGGGTCTGGACGTTGTGTCCTCCCTTTGTGCATGGCACCGGCGAGAGTCGGGGAAGATTCAGTCGCCGTAACAACAGCAACAGGGAGCTGGCCAGGGCAGTTGCCTTTCCCTTTTCTTCTCCCAGTATTCGTTCGGTCACAGAATGTTTACAACAGCACAGAGACCCAATATATAATCTGCTATTATATCTTACCACACGTGACTTGCAGCCATGGAAGAGAACAGTGTATTGGACTCCAGCAGACACTGTTAGGGAATGCAGTCCGCAAAATGAAATGCGTACGCTCTACCACCTTACCTGGCTGGGAAGACACATAATAAAAATTCTAGGCAGATAAAGCAGAGTGCCTACTGTTGACTAGTGGGGTATACATCAAATCAGGTGTCCGTGGGTGGTTGGATTGGGGATTATTTTCACCTTTCACCTTACACTTTGTCTGACAGTAGATATGTATGGCTTGTATATTGAGGGAAAAGCAGTGCAAGCTGTTTCCATATTTAAAATGTGTGCTGACTTCAGTTCTCAGCATTGCTAAGTACCAATCCACTCTGATTCAGTCACCTAGCTCTGCTGTGACAGAAACGCCACAGCTGGATGTCTCAGTCACCCGGTGCTGCTATAACAGAAAGACCACAGGATGATGTGTCAGTCCCCTAGTAGCGCTGTAACAGGAATGCCACAGGTGGGTTTCTCAGTCACCTAGTGCTGCTGTGACAGAAATGTCACAGATGGATAGCTTTAGCAAAGACAAATTGACCCTCTCATACTTTAGGAAGCTAGAAGTCTAGCTTTAGGGTGCCAGCTTTCCTTCTCCATCAGCTCTGGGGGAGGAAAGTCCTTGTCATCAATCGTCTTCAGCTGAGGAGTTTCTGAGTTGAGGGACGCTGTGTCCAAAGGCCACAGTATTTTCCTGGCTCTTGTTTCTTGGTAGTACAAGACCCCTCTGTCTCTCTGCTCATCCCTCTCTGGGAAAAGATTGGGTCAAAAGACAACCCAGTCTTGTAGCTTGAGTCCTAGCATTAATCCCACCTCATTACCTCGTAGAGGTAGAATTTACGACACAGAAGAAAGTCACATCAGAAAACAGCATGATGGAGACTGCCACAGTCCTCGGGACCCCGGGCTAACCCGGGTGGGCCAGCTCAGTTCGTGAGCCCTCCCTGAACCCTTCTACACATGCAACCCAGTCCCTATCAAATTCCCTGCAAGTTTCTTTTTTTAAAAGTTGAAAAACTGATCCTGAAGCCCCTCCATAAAGACTTTTTTTAAATAAAGTATTACTCCCAGGTTAACAGGTGATAGGCACACAGGAGGGAGACCACTGCATGACCTTGCTTTTCAAACTGTCCACACTTACATGCTCTAGGAGCCAGGTTCTCAGAGAAACTATGAATGGAAATACCTCTTGTCTAGTGTTCTTGTATTTTAGAGAACAGGTACTTGGAGAAAAACGGGACTTAGGGAGCATGACACACGGGAACACCTCAGAGGCTGAGCCAGTCCCAGCTGGAGGGCAACACGTGGGAGCCCCGGGTTCCCAGCACTTCTCAGTCTCGGACACATGTTGAAAACACCTGCGGGCACCGGGTCACAGCCAGGTGTTCTGATTCAGTCACTGTGTGAGTGTGACCAGACATCGGGGTTTAAAAACTGCCCAGTTACTCCAAGTGTGCCGCTGAGGCTGAGGGCCTCGGCGCTGTATCACATGAGATCTGACAGTGAAGTTCACAAACTCATCCTAAGGAAAGTGCCATAGACCTCATTGCTGAGTATCACTGTGTCTACCATCAAAGGCCTCCCCTTGGGAAGCTGTGCACTGATGCCAGCACCCAGTCTGCCCTTCAAAGCCATTTGGGAACTCTTTTCCTGGAATGGCCAGCAGAGCTCTTGTCGCATTCCCCTTGATGTCCTGAATGTCATCAAAATGTCTTCTTTTCAACATTTACTTTATCTTTCGGTAGAGAAAAAAGTCGTTGTGGGACAGACCAGGTGAGTAGGAAGGGTGTTCCAATACGGTTATTTGTTTACTGGCTAAAAATTCCCTCACAGACAACTAGACAATTAAGTCTGTGGACTTGCCACTGTGCCACCATGCACAATGGCCTTTCCGAGTTACCAAATTGCTCTGAAGGTGGCCTAGGTGCTAGCATCAGTATGTAGCTTCTCAAGGGGAAGTCCCAAAGGTGACCGTAGTGATACTCAGCAACGAGGTATGTAGCACTTGAAACAACTAAGTTTACGGACTCAACTGTCAGACCTCATACTGTCTCTTGAATCCCTGCTTAACTAGACCAGGGTGACCTCTGCTCAACTACCTTCCCATGTGGAAGGTATTCAGCTCTGGTAGGCAATTGAGGGGTGGAAGACACTGGGACAGAATCCTCGCTGGTCCTGGGCCTGTCCTTTCTTGCCATTTGACTGATGATCACGTTCTTTGAGTCCCACCCCTCCCACAACGGATCCAGACAGCCTCTGACCCTCGTCTCGGGCCCAGGAACACAAGAAGTCCTCCTCAGAGATAACAAAAGCCAACATAAGCTGCCAAACCAAATGTACTGCTCATGGCAGCCACACAGGCAGAGGAGAACCAGCCCACGGGGTTTCCAAGAAGTGGCTTCCCATCAGGAAAGGTGCTGGGAGCAGAGCACATCCTTAGGACCTGGGGTCCCTGTGCCTCAGAAGCTCCTGGTTCAGGGAAAGACAGATGACCAGGTCCTTCCTTCAGAGCCAATGGAGAAAGACTTCCCCTGGGGATTAGGACCTGACTGGGAATTTTAGCCCACTTTTCTTGGAGAAAATGAACTTCTCTTTGTTAAAGCCACCCACTTGTGGTATTTCTGTTATAGCAGCACTAGGTGCCTAAGACAGTGATCCAGCAGAATGTGGAAGCTACTGAACAATACCATTAATATCTCACTCAAGTCAAGTTTTTCTGAAAAGAATTCAGTAGTAGTTGCAGCAGTACATTGACCGGCAGCTGTGCCAGAAACTCAAGCCAAATTCGGAAGAGACCGTGTTGGGGGGCTGTTGCTGCTGTCACGTGGGTCCAGGCTGAGACCAGAGGACACCAGGAAGGTGCTATTTGGGCTTGATGACTATGCGGGGACATCTGACTGAGTGGGCCACAACAAGGAATCAGTAACGTTTCTAAGAATGGAACTCCAGACCATTTAACGGCGCTCATGAGGAAGGTACATGTGGATCAAGAGGCTGTCATGTAAACTGAACAAGGGGACTCTGTGCGCTTTAATGTCAGGAAAAGCGTGCATCAGGGTGGCATCCTTTTACCATACCTTGTCAGGCTGTGTGCCGAGCAGATAACCTGGGGAGTTGGACCACGCTAAGAACTGGGCAGTAGGCTGGCAGGAAGACTCAACAACAACACAGTCTTGCTTGGTGAAATCCAACAAGACTTGAAGCCCAGGGCTGCAGGGTACTGCTAAGAGCCAAACCTGTGCAGGGCAATGGAGGGGCACGTGAGGACTCTCCACACTTCCTGTGCACATTGTTCACAAACCTGGAACTGCTCTAAAAAACAGTGAAAACAAGAAAGACAGCAGCAGCAGCAGCAGTGCAATGCCCAAACAAGCGTTCATCTGGGGCATAGCCACATTGCATGCCCCACAAACCATGCCCAGCCCCTGGGAGCCTCAGACCACACAAGGCCTGTCGTCCTAAGGCCCCCAGCCACGGCTTCCCTGCCTGCTGTCTGACCCAGGGACCCCTCCTTGCTGCTGAGGGGCACCCCCCTAGATTCTAAGGCCCTGTCCCTTTCCCCCTGTCCAGGGGCCCTCTTCCTCTTCCCCTTCTGCTGGCCCCAGTACCAGAGATCAGTCCCTGTGAATACTCCTGCTGCGACACTTGTGGCTGGTGGGCTGTCTTTTCCTTGACTGGCTCTGAACTCCCTGGAACTCCCCACATTGCTCCACTTGAACTTGTAGGTCAGATAGTGGCTGTGGGAGGTCAGTGGAGACCCCGACTGTGTGTTACCCTGCTTTCAGGACCACCTAGTGAATCCCCATGGAGCCAGCAGGAGAGCATGGGCCGGCCCTTCCGATGTGGGGACCCTCGGCGTCCATCTGCCCCTCCGTGCGTGACCCCGCCCCATCCTCTTTCCATCTGCAGTGTGGCTGCTGCACCCACCCTCGCTGCTTAGCTGCCAGTGTTGATCCTAGGATGTGGGAGGGACAGTGGCCTGGAGGGGCCCTTGATAACCACACACGATGCCCTCGAGAGGGAGACACACTGTGGCTTCCTCATCTTCCCATCCCATGGAAAAAAAACCCACGCGGGCAGGGGAGTCCTTCGTGTCAGGCTGTCACGAGGCCCCTCTCTTGCTGCCCTGGGCTTCCGCACACAGCCCTCTGCCCATCGTCCCGATTCTCCAGGGGTGACTGTGCCAGACCTTGCCCCGACACACAGACAGGCCTCCTGCTCACCACGCCCCCTGGTGTGGCCCTCCTGCCTGTCCCAGCCTCCCTGTATAGAAGTCCTCATGGAATCTCCTTATGAGGGTACCCTCATCTTCCTGAGCGTCTGCTGAAACGTCAGCTCCTGGGACAGCCTTCCTCCCCTCATCCCTCCCTTCTGGGAAGCCGCCTGTCCTGACCGGATCTCTTGAGGAGCGCTGAGTGCTCAGATTCCAGCACACTCAGCATGCCTCTCCCAAGGTGCTCTCCGACGCTCAGACGTAGTCAGTGGGCCTTCTTCTTCACAATTCTAAGGGACAGTCTTTATTTTCCCCAAAGTGCAATACTGGCTGTCTCACCCTCCTGAGGGTGTTAGGGTCGAGGGGAGTCCCTGCTGGCTGAAACCATTACACGCTCAGCTGCTAGCGGAGGGGTCAGCAGCTGGCGTTCACGCACAGGCTCTGTGGGAGTCGTAAGGTCACAGCCTCGAGGGCTGGGGGAGCAGCTCTCCTCTGCCCCTGAGTCAGAACGGACTCCACAGACCCTCATGGTAACAGCATCAAGACGGAAGAGTGCTTCACGTCTGAGATGTGTAAACCCGACACCGGGCTGTGTGCCTGTCTCAGGTGACCTCGCGTCCTCATCTGGGGCGGTAGGTGTTAATCCTCTCGCACGCAAAATGAAAGTGCATGTTTTTGTTGGCCTATCAAGTATGTTAGATGTGCACTGTATAAGTATATGAAAATTAATAAATGTTACATTGACATGCAAGTTATGTATTTGTAGGATAAATTTCACTGACATAGAGAAAATTAATATAAGTACAAGCTGTATACTTATAAAAAGCTATAACCTTTGTAAAACTGGTAGCTTAGGGGTTGAGTGCTTTAATTGATAACTAAAAGGTCAGCAGTTCAAATCTGCCAGGTGCTCCTTGGAACGCTATAGGGCGGTGCTACTCCGTCTATAGGGTAGCTATGAGCTGGAATTGACTCAACAGCAAGGAGTTTAGTTTTCGGTATTGCTTTCTCTAAACTATCTGTTTACTTGGAATTATTTTGTTTTACTTTGTTTACTTGGAATTACTTTGTTTTACTGATAATGAGAACTACTGTTTCAATACAGTGGATTCCACAGCTTAGTACTAAAGTGCTTAGAAATGTACGTGCAGCCCAAGAAGAGCTGTCGTCACCGGACTCTCCGAGTTTGTCTGCACTCCCTGGCCGTCAGGGGTTCGGACCCCGTGTGGTCAGCCAGCCTCATTGCTGCAGAGCCCTTGCGTGGCACCAGGGGGCGAACGGAGCTGCTCTGCAGAAGGAGGGCACGACAACCCGGAGGGTGGCCTCTAAATGGTCTGGGAAAGTCGGCCCTGGAGCTGTTTGCACGTGCAGAGCGGTTTCGGAGGCCTCCACTGCAAGCCGGGTTCGATTCCCAGCCAGGTCACCTCACGTAGCCACCATCCATCGGTCTGTGGAGGCTGGAGAGCTGCTGGGATGTCGGCTGGGATGTTGGCTTCAGGCCAACTCCAGGTTAAAACAGTCTGCGACGCAAGGCCTGGAGCCCTCCTGAAGGCAAGAGACTCCCGTGGCACACAGCGGTCCTCCCTGCGGCTGGTCATCGCGCAGGACGGGCAGTGTTGGGCCGTGCTCAGGGTCCCTCTGGGCTGTGGGCTGTCTCAGTGGCTGCTGACAACTGCAGCCACCACCCCTGCCAGCGGTCGCTCAGTCTCCACTGCCGAGCACAGGAAAGCTAGGTGCTGCTTCCTCCAGTGCACGCGTGCTCTTTATGGAGGAATGACGGAGGCGGAGACGCAACACCAGCCTCGCCTCAGGCACAGGTGGACCGGGGCTCCCACCCGAGGGCAGCAAGGTAGGAAGGATTTTCAGAGATGCCCACAACGTGGCTGGACCCTGGGTGCTGGGGGAGTTCCGGAAGCATTTGGCATTCTGGCCATTTGCCTCTGGAGGATGTGTGGGCACCCGGTACACGGAGGACAGGACCTTGTGATTTAGAAAAGCACACACGCCATGGGCTGCTCTTCTGAAAAGCTGGCCGGAGATGACCACCTGGGGTCAGAAAGCACAAAGCTGCTAGGCCCTTTCCTGTCCTCACAGCAGAGGGAGAAGCCGCTCCTGGGGCCAGGCCCAGCCCAGCCTGGGGGTGCAGAGCAATGACACGGAGACAGCGGGAGAAAGTCGTGGTCCAGTGTGGCCAGAACCCAGAGGGCAGTGGGGGGGGGGTGCTTTCCTTTGCCCACACTGCTCCCTGCCACTGCCACATCTCAGCTGTCACTGTCAGGTGCTAGTTCATGGAGACCCCAATACAAGAGGGCAGGACACTGTCTGCTCTGTTCCAGGGGAGGATTTCCTGGTTTTCACCACCTTACCCAACATGCCATCCTTTCCTGGTAAACCGATCTCTCCCGGGGAGGCATCCGGAGTGAGCAAGGGAAGCCTCACCATCCTTGGTTCTACGGATAGACTAAGGATCATAGGGTTAGGGTGCGTTGCAGCGTTCGAACATTAGTTCTACAGCAGTACCAACTTACAGAGAAACAAGTGCTTGCCAGCCGCCCACGTGTGGCGTATGACAAGTGCTGAAGCATCTGCTGGTTGCAGTTCTTGGAGCCACCAGATGAAGACCCCTGAGGAAGACAGGCCTGGTGGTCTCCTGAGCTCTGACCCGTGCTGGAGCTGAGAACCTCATGGCTCCAACAGTGGACGTGGGGGGGCATGGCGAGTGTCCTGAAGGTGGCACAGCACTGGTCATGTTTCCCTCCACTGGGCACAAGTCACCAGGAGCCAGAGCTGGCTCCACGCAGCCGCCCTGTGGGAACCCAGGGGCCTTGATCTCAGTGCCACAGACCAAGGTCCTTTGTTCCGGGCTGTCTAACAGGCTTCCTGGTGGCACCGTGGTTAAAGCCACAGCAGCTAACCTACAGCTTGGCAGTCAGAGTCCGCCAGACGCTCCTTGGGAACTCTGAGACAGTTCTACTTGGCCCTATAGGGTCCCTGTGAGTTGGACTGGACTAGATGGTGACGGGTGTGGTTGTCCCTTCTACCTGAAATGCACCCCCTGCATTACCATGGCTCTCTCCTTCTGTCTTTGCAGGAAAGGCTGTCACTTACTGACCTGATGCTGCTGCCCTGCCTCCACACCCGCCCTGGTGCAGACAGTCAATAGACACAACACCTGAGTTAGGATTCAAGTCCACCTCGAGTGCCTTGGAGTCCTGGTCACCTGCTTCCAAAAAAGTCAGCATCTGAAAGCTGTGGAGAGCGCAGTGCTCCGTCAGCACACCCGGGGTGGCCAGGAGTCGGTGTCCGCGTTACAGCCCCTGAGAGCTAGAATCGTGAGCTCCTCTGTGGGACAGCACCTGGGCTTTACCCCGTGCCAGCGTCCAGCATGGTTTCCATTGACAGGCCGGGCTGAGGGGAGGGGCAGCTGACCGTGTCGGCCCCCTACCTGTGTGACGCGCTGTCCTCCCCAGGCTGACCGGGGGGGGGGGGGAGTCAGGATGGTGTGCGGTGACTGCTGGGTCAAGAAATAGAAGCCCAGAAGCCTCTGCTCGCCTTCGTAGCAGCAAAGGTACCATCAGAAACGGCTGGGACGGGGGCAGCGTGTCAGAGGAAGCCGCCAGATGGCGATGTCGCCCTGAGAACCGGGGCCACATTCCAGAAGCTGTTGTGAGTTTTCCTTCAGGTTTTTCTCCACAGTGCTTTTGTTCTCACCTCAGTTGAGGAAACTGAGGGCTCAGAATGCTAAAACTAGCCGCAGCTGGGCCATGGGAAGCCCTGTGGTTAGGTCACAGGGTCTGGGCTTCTGTTCTATGCATCTGCTTGTCAAGCCAAAGGCTTCAAGTTCCATTACTAGTTCTGAGAAGACAAGTAGTATGGACAGGAGACACTGCTCACCTGTCACTGTGTCACACGTGGTGGCTTGTGTGTGGCTGTGATGCTGGCAGCCACGCCACAGCTACTGTAGACACCAGCAGGGTCCCCATGGTGGACAGATTTCAGTGGGGCTTCCAGGCTGAGACTGGGAAGAAAGATCCGAGATTGACATCCCAAAACCAGCCAGTGAGGACCCCGTATGACAACCAGAATGTTGTCACAGAGACCTGGCAGCTGAGCCCCCTCTGCTGGAAAGCACTTAAAATATACAGTGACGTCAGCAGTGGCTTCAAACCTACCAGCAATCACCAAGCCGGTACAAGACCCGGCATTGATGCTTGTTGTACACAGGGTCCCAGGAGCAGAGCCGGCTCAGTGGCTACAAACAGATGATGGGAAGGCCTGGGGAGGACATGCTGACTCTCATATCTGTCACTCAGTGCTGCTGGAGGCAGGGTCAGGACTGTCGGGTGTAGGGCCAGCAGTGTTATAGGGTCAGGACTGTGGATGTAGGGTCAGGACTGTGGGTGGAGAGTCAGGACTGCTGACTGTTGGAGTTCCAGAAGGATGACGACATTGCAGCTTTGCCACCCAAAGAGGACAGTCTCGATTTCACCAGTGAAGGTGTGTGCTGGGCAGAGTACAGGGACGCTCCTCTGGGTTCATCTGGGAAGGTGTTGCTCACAGAAGGTGACAAGAGCTGGTAAAGACAACAGTGACTGGAATGTCAGCCCATCGGAGAAAAAGACCAGGCAGAGACACTCTGGGGGGCACTTGGGCACGTACAACCCCGCACACCTTGGTGGTCTCCTGCCCACGACAGGCTGTGACAGGGATGGCAGGCAGGTGGACAGTCCTGCGCTGGGCTCAGGGGCATGGCCAGTGGGTGTGCTGCATCCGAATAGATGGACAGGGAGGAAGGTGCTCACCTCCCCCCAGGTCAGTCCTTCAAGCTCTGAGCTGTCCTCAGGAGCTTCGTCTCTGTTTCCGTTTGACCAGTTGCTACTGAGTCTACTCTAGCTCCCACGTGTCCCAGCAGAATTGGGCTCCCTTGACCTGATGGCTGACTCAATGGCACTGGGCTGGGCTGGGGTTTTCAGTGGCTGTTCTTTCAGAAGTACAGCACCAGGCCTTTCTTCCACGGCACCTCTGGGTAGACTCAACCCCCCCGACCCTTCAGTTAACAGCCGAGTGTGCTAACCACTTGAGCCACCCAGGGACTCCCTTTGTCTCCGTAGTGAGGCAATGTCTGGGCTTCCTGTACCCAAATGCTAGATAGGTCCCCTGTCACCTCATCTCTTTTCCAGCTCAGCATTCTGGTGAGAAGGTCTGTAAAGCCACCGGAAGCCAGAGTAGCAAAGCCTATTAACCTGCTGTGTTTGTTCTTAGGACCGATACTGGCTTCCTTAAAGAGCCCAGCTACTTTGATGTGAGTGTTGTGTCCCAACAGTATCACGACGTTGATCGGGAGCAACGGTTCCTCTCCCCGAGTCTGCCTTAGAACTCTATCAGGGGGACACTCGGCACAGCCTTTTATTGCTTTACAGGTGCCTGATGCTGAGATAACGTGTGCATGGCAGGCAGTTATTGATAAGGACGCGCAGTGCCCGGCCAACTCCAGGTGACATTTCCTCAATGGTGGGCTGGGCAGTAGATGGCTTCATGTGAACAGAGGTGAGTAGAAAGAGATGATTGTCAAGGGAAAGAAAACAAACCATCAACCGTTCCACATCAATTGCCGAACACCTGTGTTTACTTATTTCACAGTGAGAGTTCATTTTTTCCCCCAAGGTGATTTATTTACCTAGAAAGACTAGCATCTGCAGTTCCTCCTTTTCATCAGAAAGCTGGCAGCCTCAAAGAAGATAATTCTTTGCTTCTTTTTCTGGTTGTTGTTGTTATTATATTAATGTTGGAAAGTGGATTCAAGTCACTGTCCCCGGGAGACAGACTCGGCGTGCCTCAGGCTCCGAAGCGGGAGCTCAGATGCCGCTGCCCCCGCAGGTCTCATCCAGGCTCGTCTGTACCTCGGGCCCGAGCCAGTTCAGGCTCCCCGTCACCACACAGAGAGCAGGGAGCGGCTGGTTGCGTTTTCCTGTTCTCTTACTTGCTTCTTTGTTTTTGGTGAAAGTGTGCACAATCGAAGATACACTACTGAAACAATTTCTATGCCCGCAATCCAGGGACACACTGTGCAGTCTGAGCTGTGCAAACCTTCCATCCTCTTCCAAGTTCTTCTGTTGCCAGTATCTCAAATGCACTGCCCCTTGAGCTTCCTACCAAACCTTTGGAGTTTTTGTGGTCAGTTTCATCTCACACAGATAATTCTTTAAAAGAGCCCAAAGCCGAAACACAGTTTACTGACTAATGTAAGCTATATTTTGGCTCAATGATGACATCAGGGAATAAGCCGAGTCCCAAGTTTAAAGGTTCATCCAGCCTTACTGGCTCCAGAAAATCTAGATTCTGCTGAGAAGTTGAAATTCTGTTTTGTATTTTCCCCTTTTTGATCAGGACGTAAAATCTTAGGTCAAAATGTTCAGTAATGGTAGCCAGGAGCCGTACAGGTCCCGTCTCCTTTTTAACTGAGCCATCCAAGCTGAAGTGCTCACCTTCCTTAAGGGTGGGGGGTCTGTCAGGGGCCGGGTGGCATCCAGAGGCTGGCGCCCCTCCCACACCCACTCTGTCCTTGACAGGCCACTCCCGCGGGATGCCGCCTCCCCGCTGTTCTACACCGGCCTCAGTGCATCTTCACGGTGCTGGGTGTTGTCTGCCGAGGAGCACGCAAGACTGGTCGGCAAATACAGCCTTCTAATTTGTATCACAGACTCTCCCACGAAATTAAGTCTGTTCCATATAGTTATGCTCAAGTCAATTGGTGTGTTCAAAACTTCCAAGAATGTGGACAACAGAAATCAGGTGCCTCTAAACTGTGCCCCCACCGCCCACCCATCCACCCGCCTGCCCTCTCCTCCACCCTCCCATCCCCCAGTCGGTCCTCTGTGGGCACTTGTGTTGCTCTGATGCCGGGAGCTGCGCCAGTAGCATTTCCGAGACCAGCAGGGGCCCCGGTGCTGGGCGGGGTTCGGCAGAGCGTCCAGACTGTGACAGACTAGAAAGATCAGCCCATGAGAGTCCCGTGAAAAGGGCCCAACTATAGATGGCATGGGACAAGGCAACAAGGCAACACCACATTCTGATGCTTGTGGGGTCCCCATGGGTCAGAGCCCACTGGACATCTAGGAGTTCTGTAACTTTTCTTTTAAAAACACAGTAAACCATGTCTAAGGAAAATAAGTATGACAGGAAATATTACACATTTGTTCTAAAACCCCAGCCCAGAAGAGTCTTCAAGTCTCAGTAGGAAAGTGATCCTCTAGTGAAAAGGAAGACCCTGGGTGAGATGGACTGCCCCATGGGCTACTGTGACAGGCTCAGACCTAGCACGGATGGCAAGGACTGCTGTCGGTCGGAACTGACGCAGTGGCTTCTGACAACAACACAGGAAAAGGCACGGGGAGGAGCCCGAACAGAGCCCAGGTGTGCCAGCCGCAGGGGCCCCTCCAGTGACGCGCTCAGCCTATACACAGAGGGGATGGGAATCGGCTTCTTATTTCAAAATGGCCTGTGGATACTTGGTAATAAGAACTAGTTGCAAGTGGACCTAGGTACCTTAGAAACCTGGATAGATAATTTTAATTTCAAATTACCTTTTAAAATCGTCAAAGAGAGATTGTTCCCAGGTGATATGATACAGATGAGAGCCAGGTGCGGCTGGCTCACCCTCCTGCCCCTGGGCTTGCGCTTCCTGTGATGGGGTGGGGTCCCCCAGTCACTGGGCCTCCTCCTCAAAGTAATCCAGTATGGGAATTCATTCCCTCTGTGGAAAAGCCAGGTAGAATTCAGGGCTCGAGCGCAGACCGAGGCCCTCAGCCCGTCTGCGTCTAGAGCACGTCCGTGGGATTGAACAACAGAAGGGCAAGTTTTCCCTTTTTTGAAAGCCTGCCAGTCCATGTGTCTGTTTGTAAACAGTGCACTTCCACCAGCTTAACAGTGTCCACGCGCCTGGTGTTTTAAAACGCCTGAGCTCACGGACTTGCCTCCCAGGGCCCCGTAAAACCTGACGTTGTCCCTTTTCTGTAGCTGCGGTGTAAAAATGCAAAATGGTGCCACCTGGGGCCCAGAGGTGCACATGGTTAACTGCCTTTAAAAAAATAAAGGTGTCTTTCAGGGGTTTGGTGTTGTTTTCTGTTTTACATCTCATACCACAAGGCGATCTACTGATTTACTAGAGTATGTATTTAATCCTCAAGGAAAACCCTAACGGAGTGGGCATCCGCAAAGCAGCAGAAGTGTGTAACTGAATTATGAATGACAGCGCTGGGCTGGCAGGCCACATGCCGTGACCGTGGAGACCTGTGCCGTTCCCAGAAATGACAAAAATTCGACACGGCATTCTTGCACACAGCCTCACGTGAGCACACCACTTTCAAGTGAGCTGTTGAAAAAGCCACGCACTTCGACCCCTTAGTGCTGACCAACGCCCCCAGTGGCGCAGCCGTTGAAGTGCTCGGCTGCTAACAGAAGGGTCGGCAGTTCAAGCCCACCGGTTGCCCTGAGAGAGAAAGCAGCAGCGTTCTGCTCCTGTAAAGGGAGCCTGGGGCCGGTTCGCCATCGCCAGGTGGGGCCACTGGGAGTCGGGCCACGCCCCGCGGCTGTGAGTTCCGCGGCCGGGGACCTCTGTCCACTCTGGCGGCCTGTGTTCTGCGTGCAGGAAGCGAGAGGGCCTGTTTAATTCCATCACTGGAAAAGAACAAGGGGTTACTGCATGGTTTAAAGTCAGGACAAGCGGGCATCGGGGATGTACCCACTAATTCAATCCGGATGCCGAGTAAATAATCGGAGAGGCTGGACTACGTGAAGAAGAATGCGGCGTCGGGACGGGGAGGACTCGGTCACCCGTGGTAGCAGATGACACAGCTTGCTTGCTGAAAGTGAGGAGGGCCTGCAGCGCTGACGAAGACCAGAGACCACAGCCTTCCGAGTGGATCACACCGCAACACGAAACAACAGGCGTCTCGGCTGGGCCAATAAGGAACACGGTGGCAGCAGGGAGCAGGCGCGGTGTGGGGTAGGTCCTTCTGCTCGGCTCCGGTCGGCACCCGGGGGCGGCAGCCGGGAAGCCAGAAGGTGACCGCGCTGGCACATCTGCGACAGGAGAGCTCTCGACAGTGTTGGAAGGCAAAGGTGTGCCCTGAAGGCTTAGGGTCGCCTGACCCAGCCGGCGGTGTTGTCAATGACCTCAGGTGCAGTGGAAGCTGGAAGATGAGCGAGAAAGACCTGAGAAGAACCGATGCCTCAGACTGTGGCGGTGGAGGAGAGTGCTGAATGCTCCCCGGACTGCCCAAGGAACAAGCAGGTCTGCCGCGGAAGAACTACCAAACAGAAGGTGCCCGAGAAGCGAGGATGGGGAGACGACATCCCACCCACTTCAGACAGCTCTGCAGGCGCCTTCAGTCGCTGGAGAAGAGCACCACAGCCGGGCCGCAGGCCAGTGGCCGGGACCGGGGGCTCGAGGGCGACGCTGGTTGTGACGGTGCTGCAGGACCCGGGAGGGCTTCAGAGGGGTGCTGTGCGTCAGAAGTCACCTGGCAGCACCCAGCCACAACAGTTCTCTCAAAGCTTGTTGTCAGACGACTGAGGCCCCAAAGTTGAGGGACCACGTAATACCCAGTGATTAAACTGGACACAATTCTAGGCTGTTGGGACTGCGATACTTACACAGTAGAAACAGCGGGGCTTTGCAGAGTGGGGGCTGAGCTCACCCATGGGTACCCACTGGGTGGTCCTGCAGAAACCCTGAGAGGCTATAGCGTAGGAAGATTCAGGAGGTGGGGATGGGAGAGATGTGACTTAGGATGTGGTACATGCCTGCCGCACACTGGGGATTTCATGCTTGGGAGCCTGTGAGTTGGGAGAGTGGTCCATATTTTACAAACAAGGACAGAGATGCTTGGAAGAGGCTTCGCCACCTGCTTAACATCATCCGACTGGCAGGTGGGCAGCAGGGTTGACATGGATCAGCCTCAGCCCACTGGGACCTCTCCTGTATGCTGCGAGTGCAGAGGCCTCCGTGTGACATGGACACGGGCAGAGTTCCAGATCCAGCCGCCCTTTGACAGCACTGGGTAAATGCCGACTTAGGTGGCCTGTTTTACAGAGGCCCCTGCTGGCCACCTGCTGTTCGCCCCCTGGGGAAGGTTGACACATCAGAGGTGAGTGACCCACCTGAACTGTTGTGTCCAATGGAAGCATGGTGCTGCTTCCTCAGAAGGTTCCTACGTGCTTCTAAGAACAGGAGGTAGCCTGCTGATGGAGCTTGAGAGGGACATACCGCTATTTGGGGGCATTTAAATGGCTTTTGCATGGGATAACACAACATAAAATTAAAAGTATCAAGCCAGTGCTCAACTTCCACAAAACTTAGGAAAGACAGATTCTGGCAATATGCCTCTAAGTTCAAATCACAGCAGTTGATGATTGTCTCAAGGAATTTGTAGTTGATACTCACTGAATATCTGATCAATGACTCAGTAAAAAGAGATGCTAGCAGTCATGCGCTAGGACCAGGAAGACACAATGTGTCTTCTTGATGAGAGATGGAGAAGACAACTTGCTGGCTACTCAGTTGTCCTCTAAGGAAAACAATCTGGACAGTCGTCCCTTACAGGTGAGTCCTGTCACTCTCTCAAGTCAATGACGGGGTCGTTGCCAAGCGAGTTTCAGGAGGGAAGCCCAGGTGGAGGGCTGAGCAGCTATCCTGCTCCGCAGACTTCTGAGGACTAACCTGCCTTTTGAAGGAGAACCCTGCACAGCCAAGTAGGAGGCAGGCAGGAAGCTACAGGCAGGGTAAAAGGGAGACTGTGGATTGGACTGTGTTCCCCACAGCCTTCAGTAAGGATCACACAGCAACATCAAGATATCAAAACTCCTCAACAGCCAGACCAGTAAGCAACATTATGCTAAATGGAGAAGGGATTGAGGCTGTCAAGGGTTTCATTTTACTTGGTTCCACAATCAATGCCGAAGGAAGCAGCGGCGAAGAAATCCAAAGAGGCACTACACTGGGAAAATCTGCTGCCAGAGACCGCTTTGAAGTGTTGAAAAGATGTCACTTTGAAGATTAAGATGCACCTGACCGAAACCATGGTGTTTCAACCACATCATAAGCATGCAAAAGCTGGACAACGAATAACAAAGGCAGAAGAACTAACGCCTTTGAATTATGATGTTGGAGAAGAACACTGAGTGCACCATAAACTGCCATAAGATCAAACAGATCTGTTCTGAAATACGTACAACCAGAGTGCTCCTTGGAAGCAAGGATAGCAAGACTGTGTCTTACACACTCGGGACTTGTTAGGAGGCATCAATCCCTGGAGAAGGGCATCATCCCTGGTAAAGTAGAGGCTCAGTGGAAAAGAAGACCCTGAAAAAGATGGATTGACTCAATGGCTGCAATAATGAGCTTAAACATAAAAACCGTTGTGGGCGTGGTGCAGGACCGGGCAGGGTCTTCCTCTGCTGTGTACAGGGTCACCGTGAGTCAGACCCAACTCAGCAGCACTAACAGCAACCAAACTTTTGTTCAAAGCACAGCAACCTAACACTGTCTCTGCAGATGCAGTGAAATCTAATGCAATCACCTCCTATCACGCAGTCTGTACGCACACACTAATATGAGGGATTGGTTCTGTTGCATTAGATTGTGTGGTATGTAAATCTAATCTCGTCCAAGTTCACTTGTGTCCTACCTGGAGTTGCATATCACCTGTTCCGATACTAACCAGCTTTGGCGCTTCCGAGGGAGCCATGCTGCACAGAACAGGACGTTGTACTAGCACCAGCCGGTTGGGCCACCACTGAGAGCAGATACAGGGGAACACCAGCTCAACAGTTTCTCTACGTTCAGTTCAGTGATTTGATTGCATTCTTCAAATGGTGTGATGATTCTCACCCTCCTTGTCCAAACTGTCCCTCCCCGTTAGCAGCCACTCGCTGCTCCCTGAGACCCCTACTGACCCTTTCATGTTGCTCTTGTCACTTTGACCCCACGGCGACAGTCCTCTGAACAGCACAAGGTGGGCATTCTCCACTAATGAAGCTAAACTCTTGTTCAAAGAAGAGTTATGGGGATCATTTTGGTTTAAGATTTAAAGATTCTCTCAGGACAATAGTTGCAGGGGTTTGCCAAACCTCAGTGGCTCTGGCAAATCCCGATTTAACAAGAATTTCAAGTTCTTTTCTGCATTTTTATCCTGGTTAGGATTCTTTTATAGGATATTTGATCAAAACATTAATGGCAGGCAGGCACTATCTAGTTCTTCTGGTCTCCTGGTAAAGGAAGAAATTAGCCACATATGACAATGAAAGTATTGTGTTTTCTTCATCCACAGATCTTAGTGGATTAGCTCAGAATGAATGCATAGATGGCATGCTGGTGCCTGGAGACACAGATCCAGTGGTCCTGCCTGGGGGAAGCTGAGGCACATCCCTCCTCGCTGCACCTGTGCAGGTGAGCTTCCCTGTCAGTCAGGGTGGAAAACATCCACCTTCCAAGTTCAAGACCCTTACAAATCACGGGTTACAAATGATATCCACAGCAGACCTTGACTCCTTCTCAGATTTAAAAAGCATACTGATTCCATCCATGTTGCATACTATCTAGATATCATTTAATACCAAACCAAACCCACTGTTGTTGAGTTGATTCTAACTCATAGCAACCCCACAGGACAGAGTAGAACTGTCCCATAAGAGTTTCCAAGGAGGACCTGGCAGATTTGAACTGCTGACCTTTCGACCAGCAGACGTAGCACTTAGCCACCACTATGCCACCAGGGTTTCCATCATTTAATATGGAACTCTGGAAATGACAATTTCCTGAAGACAGCAGACAATAGCTTTGGGAGAGTGTGATGGCACTTATTTTACAAGACTTTGAGAGCCAGTCCATCACATCAGCACAAGTCCACCCAGCCACCTGAGTGAGTGTTTTGATGTAATGGGAGGGAAATCAGAAACACAGAGCTCACGTTTCCACTGAAATAAATACAGACTAGGACGTTAAAGGGGAGTGTGCTTGGACAGACCCATGTGGAGTGCTAATCAAACCAGAGCTACGTGAGTACAGCCTGGAGTACTCAACTCACCATGGCCAAGTGAGTCCCCACGAGTTCCCACTGACGGTCACAGAGGAAAGATGCAAAGTCAGAGGGACAAACTCAGCCCCTGGAGGCTGCCCCCAGCCTGCAGAGCTTCCTTGTGGGTTCGCTTCACTCACTGCAGGGATTAACTGAGACCTGTTAAGTGCTTTGACAAGGCAAAGGTCTATTTGAAGCCAATGAGATAGATTTATATATCTAATTCTGAAATTCACATATCCACAATAAAAGGTTTTCCAATTTTCCCTTTTAAGAAAGGCTAAATTTGTTCTTTTGCTATGTTGTAGAGATTACAAATGTCCCTAGAGGACGTTAAGGAGGAACAGGGGCTAAGCAGTAGACAGACCATTTTTATTTTTAAAAAGTCTGTGACGTAGAATCTGAGCATAATTCCGTCTCTAATAAAATGGGTGGGCTGGCTGTGAGTCATCATGGAAAGGTGGTCCACTGTGACTCAGTACCTTGGAGAACGTTTTAGGACCCCACAGTGAATTTGCCTGTAGGCATGACCACAGACAGATGACCGCCACTGAGCTGTCTCCCGCTCACGGTGGCCCAGTGGATAACAGAGGGAAACATGGCCCGGCCTGCTCCACCTTCAGAGTGGCTGGTGTGCTTGAGTCCATGGCGATGACTCCTGTGTGTTCTGAGTGTCTCGTACCTCGAGACTCACCTCCCACCCCCGTGCTGGATGACAGTTTCCTGTGAACCATAAGGTTTTCATTGGTTGATTTTCAGATCTCCAGACCTTTCTTCCGAGTCGCTCTGGCAGCTCTACTGAGCCCTCTCCACGATGGGTAGCTCTGCTGATGTTTGAAACGCTGGTGGCCCGGCTGCCAGCACTACCCCCCGTGTAAGCCCCTCGGCAGGACAGGCTGACAGGTGTTAGGTGGGACACGACCGCAGAGTTGTCCAAATGTGTTAGTGAGGCCAGAGTTCAACAGCAAAGAGGTTATTCTGCCCTGCGTCACGATGCATCACGTGAAGAGCATCAGAAGGCGTGGCTGTGTGTCTATTTCACTGTCCAAGTCTAGCTTCTCTGAACGTCCACTGGCTTGGCACCTATGACAAACGTGGACCTGCATTTTCACCAGCCAAGGTCAAGGGGGAGGTCAGGGGGTATTTGTGCTGCAGGCCCAACAAGGCAGGCCTTCTGCTCCATGAACAGAGAGAAAATCCTGCCATCCAGCTCTGAGATGGGGACCTTGTAGGGTGGGGAGAGAAGGTGGTACAGTCACGTGCTGCCCCAAGCAGAGGTGCCCCCCCACAAGGATTCTGAAGGCCCTAGGGACCCGGAGGGAGCTGTTGGAGTGGGGTCACTCGGGCACCGTCTGTGTGCCCACTCACCCATGCAGTCTCCTCACTCAGCTGGAGAATAGACAGAACCAACAGCCCCAGGCCCCAGAAACTGAAAACTGAACGGCATTCATCCACAAACAGGCGCTAATCCCTCCTGCAGCCTACGAAAGAACGCAGCGTCTGTCCCCAGGTTCACAGAAACGCTGCCTCCCTTCTCGCCACAGGGGTACGGGGCAGCACCGACCTGCAGAACTAGCACCATGCTCCTGGTCTCAGGGTGCAAGAAGACCCCAGGCCTGGCTGGCGAGTGTGCAGTCCTCTGCCAGCTCTGGCCTCTGGCCCGGGCCCTGGCAGGTTCCCAGCCTTGATACAACCCGCACAGGGCGGCCTCCGGGCACAGACTTCCCGGGAGCTGCTGCCAGGGCTTGGCGGCCTTTCCAGGAGCTGGCTGGGCGCTCAGCACACCTGGGCTGATTTATGGCTCTGATTGGAGTCCTGTTCCGCTCAACAGCTTGCCTTTCTCTGGCAGTGAAGCGGATGGGGGTGGGTGAGGCCAGGAGAAAAGGGAGATTTGATTTGAAACCAGGTGAGTGTTCTGAAGATCTGTGTTTGGACTTGGCCTTGATTCCCAGAATCCAGACACAGCTCCACAGTGCAAGCACCTAACTGAGCCAAGCCAAGAGTAAAGGGGCAGGAGGGATAGGAGTCTCCCCGCCCCCTTCCCCAGCACCCTACAAAGGAACCACCTTGTTCCTCATACCCTGCAGAGAAGCCCAGCTGTACAGTGGCTCCGCTACACCCCACACGGCCTTCAGAGAAGCTGTGTGACACTTTCAGGGTCTTTAGTGGAGGCCCCTGTGCCCAAGGTTCTAGGCCTTGCAGAGTTGTGCAGCCTCCAGCCTGTTTCTGTCAGGTTTTAACTTGTCGCAATCTGTCTTTTTAGAACAGAAACACTGTAGACCTCTTGTGGGCCGCCCTCGGCGTCAGCACGGGAATATATCTAGATTCAGGGCTGGACAGGAGCAGGGCTGGGCTCTGAGCGCTTTCCCTCACGGTCCTGTGTGTCTCCGTCTTCCTAGCCCAGGACGAGCCCTACAGGTGGTCCAGGGCTCCCAGCTCCCCTTTCCTCCGAGGCTGTTCCTGCCCCATCACATGGTGGGGATTTAAATCTGGAGCTGGAAATGTCCCTTTCCAGGCTGGGGCTCAGTGCATTATGGGCCAACCGGGTCACCTGCAGCCTGGCCTGGCTCCTCTCCCAGGCAAGCTTCTGCTGAGTGCCTCCAGGTGTCCCGTCACCCACAGCTGGCGGAGAAATAGGAAAGACACAGGCCTCCCCGACAGACCCCACAGTGGACAGACAGACGTGCTCTTTTCTGTTTGCAGTGATGGGAAGGACTGTCGGCTGTCATGGCAGGGGAGATGCTGACTGCCGTGGTGGCGGGAGGTGTGGGGGAAGGAAGGCCACCAACCAGAGGGCTCACGTGGACCTGGTAAGGTGCTGAGAGGAGCCCAGGCAGACAGAGGGCCCGGGGGTGGATGAGTGCACAACGTTCCGCGCTGCTGTCACAGGTCGCCACCCGTCTGGAGCCCGCAAATGGTAGGGACGTGTTTTCTCACAGCCCCGCAGCACGGCTGCCCCACTCTCTGCAGCTGGTAAGGGACACCGGGGACCCCAAGGTGGGTGTCATCCCCATGGACCGCCTTCGGTACTGGACAGTGCAGTATACTTGGTCAGGTTTTTGTACTAGGACTACTTGTCAGTTATGATTCTCATGTCAGTCTTTCTTTTCCTTTAATTCTACTTCATTCTCCAAAAAGTCATTGCTGTGACCTCACACACACTAATTACCACCACACTGCAGCTAGAACAAGAGAAACTTGGACAAAATTAGCAGCTGCGAGAACAACAGCTAAAGCTCCCAGTGCCTGCAGAGGAGAGCACGGGACTCAAAGCGTCGCTGTAACTGGGTGACAGTGACAGTTCTGACCAGAGGTTCAGACGTAAAGTAGAACACAGTTTTACCCTAGTGGGTTTACAGATTCAGGCTGGGCTTATAAAACCTATTTCTGCTGCTGTAACTAACTACAGGCATATTTTTATAAAAAGTAAGAGTCTCCTAAAACACTGTCCAGGCATTTTACAGACATTTTGGTGTCGTCTCCTGACAGTGTCACCTGCACGGTCTGCACCCCTAGTAATGTCTCTGTGTGAGGTCCCTTCCTTCTCTCGTCAGCTCCTGGTGGCACCAGGCCCTCCTTGGCTCCTGACTTCCCTCTTCACACGGCACCTTCCCTGTGGCTCTGTGTGTCCTCTCCCCTGCTTGTAAGGACCTGCTCAGCTGGAGTGGGGCCCCATCCGGTGCCAGCCCAAGCTCACGTGAACCTCACAGATAACATCTGCAGATACCTACTGACAAACAAGGTCTTGTTCCCTGGTACATACAGGGCCAGGGCTCCGATACATTCTTGGGGGACACAGTTGGAGCCACAGAAGAGGACATCACACTGTGTAAAATGGTCCCAAGCTGGGGATTTCCTGCTTGTGTGGCCAGTTGTTAGTATTAATGCCACTGCCTAGCTGGGTCTCCCGGCCTGTGGTCCCCACACTGCGTCTTTCCTGAAAGCTCAGGCTGTGAAGTGAGCTCGAGACGCCGCATCTGTGCCCTGGAGGCCGGTGGCCCTGGTCTTGCGGGGCTTCCGGTACTTTCCGCCGCTGTTTCTGTTCAGCGTCTGTCGGTGGGCTACTTCCTCCTTATGCAGTGAGGGCTACAGGCCCCAGCCTGAAGGCCAGCAGATGTCGGGGAGCTGGCTCGTGTCACTGCGGGACTGGCAAGTGTGACATCTGTAGGTCAGGAGGCAAGGCCAGAGACTTGGCCGAGTTTGCGTGTCACAGCTCAAGGCAGGGCCCTCTCTGCTTGGGGAGCCCCGAGTTTGCCCTCAAAGTCACGGGTGGGCCAGATGGCGCTGAACCCAGACAGAAGGTGAGCCCCCTTACGTAGGGTGACAGGTCATAGATGCAAACCACATCTGCAAAATACCTTCGCAGCAACCCTGGCCTGGCCACACACTCAGGTGCTGGAGCCTAGCCAAGTTGACATGGGCAATTAACAGTCACACCTCCCAAATAAGCTGCTTTCACCTCAAACTTCTGTTTCTGGGTCTGCCTCTGAGGGAATCAAATTAAGACACAGAGGTATACAAAACCCGTTAATGTTAAGCTGTCAGCTTCAGAAAAAGCTAGTCGCTGGCAAACGACAATGTGTTCCCAAGACGGACTGACACAGCGGCTTCAGCGGGGCCTCAGACGTGCTGCTCTGGGGTGGACTGTGTCCTCTGAACACGTGTGTCCGTTTGGCTAGCCCGTAATTCCCAGTACTGTGTGGTTGTCTTCAATTTCTCTTATTCTGTCATTACGACATCAATGAGGCAGGATTAGGGGCAGTTAATGAGGCGTGACTCAGTCCACCAGATTAGATTGTCTCCTGAGTCAGTCTCTTATGAGATACACAAGAGTGAACGGAGCAGAGATGACAGGAAACTCAGACCGCCTCACACGAGGAGAGAAACACCATAAGCAAAGTGTGTCCTCTGGGCTCCTGCTCAGAGGAGCTCCTAGACCGGGGGAAGACTGGTGACAAGGACCTCCCTCCACAGTGTGGACAGAGAGAGAAAGCCCTCCGCTAGAGCTGGCACCCTGGATTCAGACTTCTAGCCTCCTGGAGGAGACCCTGGTGGCGTAGTGGTTAAATGCTACATCTGGTAGTTAAAAGGCCGGCAGTTCACGTCCACCAGGCGCTCCTTGGGAACTCCAAGGGGTAGTTGTACTCTGTCCTATACAGGGTCACTATGAGTTGTATTCAGCTAGACAGCAGTAGCTTTGGGGGATCCTCCTAGACTGTTAGTCAGTTTCTGTTTGCTGAAGTCATCCACTCGTAATATTCCTTTTATAGCAACACTGTAACTAAGACAATATGCTAGATAAAAGGCAAAATGAGTTAGTCATTCAGACCAAAATCTACTCACTAACTAGTCCCGGCCCCTCCCAAACAAACTAGGATCACTCACCCTAGGCCAAGTGCCGTCGAGTCAGATCCGACTCATGAAATGAATGATTTCATTGTCCATTTATTTCTTTTTTAAAAAATAATTTTTCATTGTGAAAGTAATACATGTTTTCTTAAGGCAAATAAAACAGAAGAGTAGAGAAAGAGTTAAGGAGAGAGAAGAAAGAGAGAGAGAAAGGGAAGAGGGGAGGAGGGGAGAGGAGGCTGACAGGAGGAGGGAAGGAGGGAGAAAAAAGGGAATTCTGTAACTCTGACACCAGGAAATCTTTTAAAAATGGAGTGTATTTTCTAAAATTCCTGTATGTATGCACAGACACACACAAGCTGCATGTACATTAGAGAGGCAGTGAACTCACATGTTTCGTGGTCAAACTGACTGAATTTGTGTCTCCAATAACTTAATCTGCTCATGCTCAGTTCCTCCTTTGTAAGGTAGGCATGATAATAATAGGAATGACCCACAGGGTTACCAATCGGATTCAGAGAGGTCAAACACACCAAATGCCAGCTTTCATATTACATGTTCCCACACACGTGTGCCGGTGAACATACACCTATACTGAACAACAGTGAGACCACACTTGCACATTTCTTCTTGACAATCTCTTGAGAAACTTCTCCCACATGATTGCACTACAATTAATTTAACCAATTTTCATTCATCTGGGCCATTTCCAGATGTCCTATGCAGCTCGAATCCATCACCTACTCTGTGGAAACCCTCTCACCACAGGTTATAAAGCATACTAGTCTCACTCTTGCCCAGCAGCAGTCAAAAGTCAAAAGACACATTGCATTGGGCAAATCTGCCACAAAAGACCTATTTAATCTGTTGAAAAGCAAAGATGTCACCTTGAAGACTAAGGTGCACCTGACCCAAGCCATTGCGTTTTCAGTCACATCTCATGCACGTGAAAGCTAGACAATAAATAAAGAAGACCAAAGCAGGGTTGATGCCCTTCAGCTGTGGTGTTGAAGGAGAACACTGGCCACACTGTGGGTTGCCAAAAGAACCAACAGATCCATTTGGGATAACTGCAGCCAGAGCGCTCATTGGAGCAGCGTGGCAAGACGGCATCTCACATGCTTCAGATGTGTTTTCAGGAGAGACCAATCCCAGGAGAAGGACATCGTACTTGGTAAAGGGTAGCGTCAGTGAAAAAGAGGACGACCTTCAAGTAGGCGGATTGACAGGGTGGCGGCAACAGCGGCCGACGCTTGACAGCGGGTGCGGGCACGCGGCGGGACCGGGCCGGGTTTCGTCTGTTGTGCTCTGGGTCACCATGAGTTGGAACCCACTCAACGACACCCAACAACAGCAGGGATGTTGCACGCCGTGAAGTCAGTCACAACTCCCAGCAGCCACGTGTGACAGGTCTGAGTGCCCCACGGGGTTTCCGAGGCGGTGATCTCTGTGGGAGAAGGCCTCTAAGCCTTTCTCCCCCAGCGACTGGAAGGCTGAAACCACTAACCTTGAAGTCGCTACCTATTTGTAGAAATGTTGTTCAGAAGTCATATTTTTAAAACATTAGCAATAATGAAAAGTTAGGTGAAGGTGGAAAGCACATCTCATAACAAGGGCACCTGGCCTTTCTTCAGATCCCCAGGTCCCCAATCCGGGGCCCTTACAGAGGGCTCCCTGGAAGGGCTGCCTGTCTCAGCCCACTGGGTGACTGTTCCAGCTGTAGGTTCTGGAATCCACCCCCCGCCCCCCGCACTCCAGCCTCAGCCAGGGCGCTGACCGGGAGCTGAGACGGCACCACGCTTCCTCTGGAATCCCTGGCCGTGTGGTGGTTAAGGCACCTGGCCACCAACTAAAATGCTGGTGACTTCGAGTCCCCAGCACTGAGTAGAGAAAGATACGGCACTTCGCTTCCATGAAGATTGCAGCAGGGACAACTCTGCTCCCATCTGAGGTCACTGTGAGTTGAAAATGGACTAGGTGACAGTGGATATTTTTGACTTTCCGGGTGACAGGCCCTGTAAGGCTTCAGAAGTTCAGCTCCACAGGGTTGTTTCTCTAGGGTCAGCTCTGTAACACCCATAAGAATCATCACTCCTTCCTTCATTTGCTCAGAAGGCAGTTGCTTTCAGGTACTAGGGACTATGCTAGGTCCTAGTGTGTGACACAGAGAATTCCAAAGTGTAACCAACAGGATTAAACTGTTGCCCCTCCGGTGAGGAACTGACCGAGTTAAACCATTCCCCCTCCTCCCACTACACCCAGGGCCCGTGAGCTCCTGATAAGGCTCAAGGCTGTTTAACTGTTTCTCACCTCAAGGTCGCTTCATGGCCCACAACCCCATCCCTGCATTCAGACGTGAGCAGTAAGCTACAAGGCTGTCCTTAGATAAACTCCATGCGTCATACCCCCGACACACATGATCCCCCTAGCCACAATACTGTGCTTCCCACTGCATCTCCACACACATTAATTAGTTCTTGGAATTGCCTACCTATTTCAGAAACTTCATGAATTATGCCCGAGTTTCCTACCCTGAACCCTGTAACTGCCCTAGAGCTCCCAGCCTCAAGGCGGTTGATTCGAGACTTAGTCTCCGGAGCTCCTGGCTTGGCCCTGACCAGCCTGCAGTAAGGTCTACTTTCTCTTTTCAAAGGCCTAAGGCCTCTCGACTGACTCAAGGGCATACACTGGGCAGCATCGCCCTCATCAGTGACCACAGTGAGCTTCACCCTTGTATAACCCTCTCTACTGGAGTTGGGAGAGCCTATACGATGATGAAACGCCAATTCTGTGATTAGGTCTCAATCAGTTGAATTAAGTAGGAAGGGAACGCCCTGGTTGGCCTGGCCTAATCCGGTGAGCTCTCCCCGGATGTAGAGGGGTGTGCTCCGCTGGCCTGGGAGGAGTCAAACATCTGCGTAGGGGCTGGGTGATCCGGAGCTACCGGCAGCCTTCAGGAGATGAAAATGCCCTCAGGTGACAGAAAGCAAGAGAAGAGGACCTCAATCCAAGCACATGAGCCCTCAGGTGAGGCTATAGCTCTGCGACACCTCAACAAAATCCTGGGGAGACTAGAGCCCAGCAGACATCCCAGCTTCACCCTGGAAAGATCTGAAATGCCAGGCCCTCCTCGGACTGACCCATGACACCCTGGGAGGGTGACCATGGTTCCGGGCACCTCGTTCGTTAGCACCGAAGACAGTGCCCGGGGCTCTGGAGTGCCGAGAATGGGAGGTCCTTCACATCGTGGGGACGGCAGTCCACTGGGAGCCACAGCAGAGCAGTCCCCAAATGAATGCTAAAAATACTGATTCCATAAAACAAAACCCAAACCAGCTGACAGTGAGTTGCTTCTGAGTCCCGGCGATCCCCTGCGTGTCAGAGTAGAACTCTGCTCCACGGGGTTTTCAGCAGCTGATAGTTTTGTACATAGATGACCAAGCTGTTATTCTGAAGCCACTCTAGGTGGACTCAAACTTCCAGCCTTTTAATTAACAACAGAGCTTGTTAATTGTTTGTGCCTCTCAGAGAGGTGGCCCAAGTGCTACGGAGAATGCGGAATCACTCCAAAGACAGAGAGGCCCCCGAGGTGGACGCCTTGTCAGAGGTGGTCACTGGAAAGGGCTGTGCTGACGTGGTGCCGCTGGATTTGAAAGCCCAAGACTGCTGAGGGGAGCATCTCCAGGACCCAGGGACCTAGAAGGCAATGGGGGGGGGGCGGAGGGGGGGCAGTGCAGGGCTCAAGAGGCACTGTGTCCCTAGGCAGGGGAAGGTCCAGCGTGCGGGCCTCAAGGGGACCCACTAGAAGGCGGCCAACAACTACACGATCATTCACAAACAGCCTGTTGTTGTCAAGTGCCTGTCAGCTGGTCCTGCCACGGAGCAGCCCCTGGGGACAACAGCAGGACCCTGCCTGGCCCTGCCCCAGCCCTGTGGTCTTGGCTGTTCGATCCCATCGCCGCAGCTACTGTGTCACTTTGTCTGTCTCCTTGAGGCTTTCCCTCTTTTAAAAGGGGTCTCCCTACTTTATCACCAAGCATGATGTCCTTCTCCAGGGCCTGGTCCCTCCTGATAGCATGTCCAAGGATGCGGGACACAGCTTTGCCATCCTTCTTTTCCAGGGGCACCTGGCAGTATTTCTTCCAGGACAAATTTGTTCTTTTGGCAGTTTATGACATAGTCAACATTCCTCAGTGTCTTAGTCATCTAGTGCTGCTTTAATAGGAAAAGCACAAGCGGATGGCTTTAAAAAGGGAGATTTTATTCTGTCACTGTTCTCTAGGCTGTAAGTCCAAATTCAGGGCCTCAGCCCCAGGGAAAGGCTTTCTCTGTCAGCCCTGGAGGAAGGTTCCTGTTCTCCATCTTCCTCTGGACTGGGAGCTCCTTGGCACAGGGACCCCAGGTCATTTTCAGAGGACACCCTCCTCTCCTGGCGGGTGGTATGAGGTCCTCTGCTTGCTTCGCTTTCCTTTGTGTCTCAAAATGTTGCCTCAAGGCACAGTTCGATGTAACACTGGGTCCTGAGGCACCAACACGACTCTGCCCACCCTCCCGCATTAACATCACAGAGGCAGAGATTGCAACAGGCAGCAACTTCACACCACACCAGTAATCCTGGAGTAGCCGAATGTTTACACACACAGCTCAATCCGTGGCACTCACCAACACCATAACTCAGAGGCAGAAATCACACCAGTAATCCTGGAGTGGCCGAATGTTTACACACACAGCTCAATCCGTGGCACTCACCAACACCATAACTCAGAGGCAGAAATCACACCAGTAATCCTGGAGTAGCCGAATGTTTACACACACAGCTCAATCCGTGGCACTCACCAACACCATAACTCAGAGGCAGAAATCACACCAGTAATCCTGGAGTAGCCGAATGTTTACACACACAGCTCAATCCGTGGCACTCACCAACACCATAACTCAGAGGCAGAAATTCGTCTGTGTCTTCCTTAGTACTGCCCAGCTTTAATGTGCATTGTGGACCTGAAAACACCACGGCCTGGGGCAAGAGAACCTTAGTCACTGAAGTGACATTTTTGCTTTTTAAGCCTATTTGCCCAATGCAATATATTGTCTGATTTTTTTAAAATAGTGATTGAGTGAAAGCATACAATCCAAGTTAAATATGCATGCTCGGCTACCTGCAGCTCCTTCTGTTCTCCTTGCACCATGAGAGCACACTTCTCCTCTCTGTTCTGTACATGTCAAATCCTCTTAACCATCTCCTGTACCCTCCTCTCCACCCTCTCCTCTCCCTTCTGATAAGAGGTCAGTAGGACAGTTCCAATAGATGCACAGAACCGTAAAGTGCACACACGATACAGACATTTTGTGGCCCTGAGTCCAATCCATTCCTGTCCACAGAGTTAATCTCAGTAATGATCTGGGATCAGGAGTAGCAGCAGGTCTGGGGCCATGCTCCCAGGGGAATTCCCAGGCCTTTGGACCATCAGTTGTGGTTTTTCAGTGAAGGTCTTGAGGCGCACCCCTCTTTTTCTCATGTTGCCACTGGGACTCAACATTGTGAGCCCTGTCATGGCTGTCTTTGGTGGTGGCCAGGCACCATCTCATTCTTCTGGTCACATGTTGATACAGTCACCCATTCATATGGGTCCTTCTGTCCTCTGAGCTCTTTTTCCCTTGTGTCTTTGCTGTCCTTGGTGAATCTCTGTTCCAACTCAGTTGGAACCATTTGGTTCCAACTTCACACGGCAGCTTGCTAGCTTTTAAGACCCCAGACAATCACTCAGCAACAGGGGGTGCAGAAGATTCTCTTAGCAATAGGCTGGTTATGTGAATTGGCCTCAATGCCTCCGAGAACATGTCCTCGGACCCCCACCCCTGCTACTGTATCCTTGAAATATTGGGTTAAGATTGGAGGAATTTTCAGTTTATGCTGAAGTCCAGTTAAACTGATCTTCTTTCTAATGTATGCTGTCACTGATTTCACCCAACCAAATTTCTATTAACTATCTAATCTATAAGCAGCCTTCTCCCTCCCTCCCTTCCCTCCCTTGTAGCCATCAAAGAGTCTTTTCTTTGGTACATGAGCTTGTTTTCAAGTCCTTATAGTAGGGTTCTCATACAGTATTTGTTCTTGTACCACTGACTGATTTGACTCGACATAATATCTTCCAATTGAAACCAGGTTTTGAGATGCTTCCTAAAATCAACATTGTCCTCTATGATTCCATAGTGTTCCATTAAGCATATGTACCATAGTTTGTTTATCCATTCCTCTGTTGCTGGGCCTCTGGTTTCATTCCATCTTCTTGCTATCGTGGACTGTGCTGCAATAAACATTCATGTGCAGCAATCTGTTTGTGTGACTGCCTTTGCTTCTCTCAGGTGTAATGCTGAGCCTTGGGATTACTGGGTCAAATGCTATATCTACTTCCATCTTTTTAAGGAAGCCCCAGATTGCTTTCCAAAGAGGTTGTACCATTTTGCAATACCACCACCAGTGGAGGAGAGTTTCTCCACAGCCTCTCCAGCATTTGTTGTCTTGTGCTTTTGGATCGTGTCCAACCTTGTTGGAATGAGAAGTATTTCACGGTAGTTTTAATTTGGATTTCTTTAATAGCTAATGACTGTGAGCATTTCCTCATGTGTCTTTTGGCTGCCTGGATGTACTCTTTAGTGAAATGTCTGTCTATCTCCTTTGCCCAGTGCTTACTTGGGTTATTTACCTTTTTCTTGCTGATATTTTGCAGAACCTTGTAGATTATGGAGATCAGATGTCAATCTGACATACAGTTGCCAAAGATCTTTTGCCCATTTTGTAGGTGGTCTTTTAATTCCTTTGACCAAGTTGTTGGATGAGCAAGAGTGTTTGATTCTTAGTAGTTTCCATTTATCTATTTTCCCTTCTGTTGATTGTGCTGTGTCAGATTTTGAAGTCTGTCTAAGCTGTGTATTTGAACTTCCATTGTTGACCCTATTTTATCTTGCATGATCTTTTTCATTTTAGGTTTGATATCTAGGTCTTTTATCCAATTTGAGTTGTTTTTAGTGTAAGATGTGAGATATGGTCTTGTTTCAATTTTTTGTGGATAGATATCCAATTTTGCCAGCACCATTTACTAAAGAGACTGTTTTGACCCCCATTTACAATCTTAGGGCCTTTGCCAAATATCAGCTATTCATAAGAGGTTGGTGTCATCTCCAGGGTCTCAACTCTGTTCCGTTGGTCTATCTGTCTCTTTTTGTACCAGTACCAGGCTGTTTTGACTACTGTGGCAGTGTAATAGGTTCTAAAGTCAGGTAGTGGGAGGACTCCTAGTGTATTTTTCTTCTTCGGTAGTGCTTTGTTTATCCAGGGTTTCTTCCCTTTCCAAACAAAGTTGGTGATTTGTTTCTCCATCTCTTTGAAAAATGTCACTGGAATTTGTATATGTATATGTAGATTGCTTTGAGTAAAATAGACATTTTTACAATGCTAAGTTTTCCTGTCCATGAGCAGGGTAGGTTTCTCATTCACCTAAGTCTCTTTGGGTTACACAGTAAGGTTTTGCAGTTCTCTCTGTAATGGTCTCTTATTTCTTTCTTTCTTTTTTTTTATTTAATATGACTGAGTGAAAATGTACATTCCCCTATAAATTTACATGCCCACTATATTCAGCTTCCACTGCTCTCCCTGTCCGGTGACAGCACACTGTTCCTCTCTGCTCCATACATGTCTCATCCTCCCAATAGTCTCCTTTCCCCTCGTTTCCACCCACTCTCCTTCCTCCAGCCAGAGGTCAGTAGGATGATATCCCATAGATGCATAGAATCATAAAGTGATCCAATATATGGTCACTCTGCATCGCCAAGTCCAATCCATTCGTGTCCAAAGAGTGGACTTTCATTATGATTCATGGGCAAGGGCAGCATCAGGGCCAGGGGCCACACTCCCAGGAGAACCCTGAAACTTCTGGACCATCAGTTGAGGTCTTTTAGGGAAGATCTCAGGGTGCACCCCTTTTTATTCTTGCGTTGCCAGTGAGACTCAACTTAGTGAGCTTCAGATCCGACTCGACGGCACTTGGCACTTGGCTATCACAGCTATTACTAGTGGTGGCCAGGCACCATCAGATTCTTCTGGTCCCAAGTCAATGTAGGCATCCACTCACGTGAGTTACTCTATCTTCTGGGTTGTCTTTACCCCGTGTCATTTTGGTCCTCGGTGAGCATCCGTTCCTGCTGAGTTAGGACTGTTTGCTGTGCCTTCGGATGGCAGCTTGGTAGCTTTTAAGACCCAAGATGCTACTCACCAATGCGGGGTGCAGAGAGCCCCTCTTAGCAAAATGCTAGTTGTGCCAATTGGCCTCGATTTTGCCTAAGAGCATAGTCCCCTGCCCCCTACCCCAGCTACTCTATCCTTGCAATATTGGGTTAAAATGGAAGGAGTATTCAGGTTATGCTGAAGTCCACTTAATATTGTTCTTGTTTCTAATGTGTGCTATCACCAATTTCACCCAACCAGATTTCTAACAACTATCTAATCTAAACCCTCCCCGCTTGCCTTCCCTCCCTCCACTCCCTTGCAGCTGTCAAAGAGTCTTTTCTTCTATACACACGTCTATTTTTGAGATCTTATCCTAGAGGTCTCATACAATATTTGTCCTTTTGTCGCCGACTACTTGCACTCAACATAATATCTTCCAGTTGAAACCAGGTTATGCGATGTTTCCTGGAATCATCTTTATTCTTTATCATTGTGTAGTGCTCCATTGAGTATATGTACCATAGTTTACCTATCCATTCTTCTGTTGTTGGTCATCTGGGTTGATTCCATCTTTTTGCTATCGTGGACTGTGCTGCTATAAACATTCTTGTGCATGTGTCCGTTGGTGTGAAAGGCCTTGATTCTGTAGGATATATTCTAAGTAGTGGAATTACTGGGTCAAATGGTGTATCTATATCTGTTTTTTTAAGGAAGTGCCAGATTGCTTTCCAAAGAGGCTGGACCATTTTGCAACCCCACCAACAGTGTAGGAGAGTTCCCTTTCTCCACAGTGTCTCCAGCATTTGTTGTTTTGCACTTTTTGGATCATGGCCAACCTTGTTGGGGTGAGACGGTATCTCCTTGTAGTTTTGATTTGAAGTTCTTTAATAGCTAAAGATCATGAGCATGACTGCGTGTATTTTTTGGCTGCCTGGATGTCATCTTTAGAGAAGTGTCTGTTCATCTCCTTTGCCCATCACTTAATTGGATGATTTGCCGTCTTCTTATTGATATTTTGTAATACCTTATAGATTATGGAGATCAGGCATCAGTCTGATATATACTTGCCAAATATTTTTTCCCATTCTGTAGGTGGCCTTTTAATTCTATGAGTAAAGTCTTTGGATGAGCAAAAGTGTTTGATTCTTAATAGTTCCCATTTATCTTTTTCTCGTCTGTTGATTGTGGTTTGTTTGACACATTTTGAAGTCTGTCCTCATTGTGTATTAAAACTTCCATTGTTGTTCCTACCTTTTCTTGGATGAGCTTTATCGTTTTAGGTTTGATATTTAGGTCTTTTATCCAGTTTGAGTTGGCTTTTGTATAAGGTGTAAGATACGGATCTTGTTTCAGTTTATTGCAAATGGATATCCAATTGTGCCAGCACAATTTGTTGAAGATACTGTTTTTACCCCAGTTTAATGTCTTAGGGCTTTTGTCGAATATCAGATGTTCATAGGCAGATGATGTCATCTCTGGGGTCTCAATTCTGTTCCATTGGTGGATCTGTCTGTTCTTGTACCAGTACCAGGCTGTTTTGACCACTGTGGCAGTGTAGTATGTTCTCAGGTCGGGTAATGAGAGGCCTCCCAGTGTGTTCTTCATCTTTATTAGTACCTTACTTATCCGGGGCTTCTTCCCTTTCCAGACAAAGTTGGTGACTTGTTCCTCCATCTCATTAAAAAATGTCACTGGAACTTGTATTGGGATTGCATTGTATAAGTAGATTGCTTTGGGTAAAACACACATTCTTACAATGTTAAGTCTTCCTATCCATGAGCAGGGTAGGTTTTTCCATTTATCTAAGTCTCTCTTAGTTTCTTGTAGTAAGGGCTTGTAGTTCTCTTTGTAAAGGTCTTTTATTTCTCTGGTTAGATTAATTCTAGATTTATTTCTCTGATTAGATTAGGGGCTATAGTAAATGGTATTGATTTGATGATTTCTTCATTAACATTCTTGTTGTTGGGATAAAGGAATCCTACTGATTTACTTATGTTTATCTTGTATCCTGAGACTTCGCTGAACTCTTCTATCAGTTTGAGTAGTTTACTTATAGATTCTTTGTATATACAATCATATCATCTGCAAACAGGGAGATTTTGACTTCTTCTTTGCCAATGCAGATGCCCTTTATTTCTTGGTCTTGTCTAATTGATCTGGCTAGAACTTCTAGTACGATGTTGAATAGGAGAGGTGAGAATGGGCATCCTTGTCTAGTTCCTGTTCTCAAAGGAAAGTCTTTCAGTCTCTCTCCATTCAGGACGACATAGGCAATTCGCTTTGTATAAATGGCCCTTATTGCATTGAGGAATTTTCCATCTGTGCCTATTTTGCTAAGAGTTTTTTAGCATGAATGGTGTTGGACTTTATCAAATGCCTTTTCTGCATCAATGGACAAAATCAGATGATTCTAGTCTTTTGTGTTATTTATGTGGTTGATGACATTAATTGTTTTTCTGATGTTGAGCCAGCCTTGCATCCCTGGTGTGAATCCAACTTGATCAGGATGGACTATTTTTTTGGTATGCTGTTGTATTCTAGTTGCAAGAATTTTGTTGAAGATTTTTGCATCTAGATTCACGAGTGATATTGGTCTGTAGTTCTCCTTCTTTGTTGGGTCTTTCCCTGGCTTTGGTATCAGGGTTATGCTGGCTTCATAGAATGAGTTTGGGAGTACTACATCCCTTTCTATACTGTGAAATAGTCTCAGTATTATTGGAGATAACTCTTCTCTAAAAGCTTGGTAGAATTCTGTGGTGAAGCCATTTGGGTCCATGCTTTTTTTTTTGGTTGGCAGTGTTCTGGTGACATTTTCAGTCTCTTCCTTTGTGATGGGTTTATTAAGTTGTTCTGCTTGATGTTGTGATAATTTGGGTAGGTGGTATGAGTCAAAGAATTTATCCATTTCCTCTAGGTTTTTAAATTTGTTAGAGTACAGTCTTTCATAGTATTCTGTTATGATATTTTTGATTCCTGTTGCATCTGTTGTGACAACTCCCCTCTCATTTCTAATTTGGGTTATTTGTTTCTTTTCCTGATTTTCTTTAGTAATTTTAGCCAGTGGTTTGTCAATTTGGTTGATCTTTTCAAAAAACCAGCTTTTGGTCTTTTCCATTTTTTCAATTGTTTTTCTATTCTTTAATTCATTTAGCTCTGCTCTAATCTTTATGATCTGTTTTTTTTTTTTTTTTAACAGGTGCCTGAAGCATTCCTCTGTTGCTGTCTTTCTTCTTGTCCAAGTTGTAGGGTTAGTTCCTTGATTTGGTTTCTTTCTTCCTTTCAGATGTGTGCATTTATGGAGATAAACAGAACTCTGAGCACTGCTTTGGCTGTATCCCATAGGTTCTGGTAGGAAGTGTTTTCATTCTCATTGGAATCCATGAATTTCTTTATTTCATCCTTGATTTCTTCTATAACCCATGTTTTTTTGAGCAAGATGTTGTTCAGTTTCCATGAGTTCCACTTTCTATCTATGTTTTTTCTTCTATTGATTTTGACTTCTATGGCTTTATGGCTGAGATACTTTGCAATAATTCAATGGTTTGGATTTTGGTGAGATTTGCTTTATGTCCTAACACATGGTCTGTTCTGCAAAATGTTCCATGTGCATTGGAGAAGGTGTACTTATCTGTTGACGGATACAAGGATCTGTGTATGTCAATGAAGTCTTAGTGGTTACTTTTCACAGTAAGATCTTCTGTGTCTTTACTGAGCTTTTTCTAGATGATCTGTCCATTACTGAAATAGAGTGTTGAAGTCTCCTACTATTTGTGTGGTGTAATCTATCTCATTTTTACATCAAAATCAATTTTATCTATGATCAGTATTGCCACACCTACTCTTCATTTTATATTGTTAGCTTGGTATATGTTATTCCATCCTTTAACTTTCAGTTTGTTCATATCTTTAAATCTAAGATGTGTTTCTTGTAAGCAACATATAGACGGGTCATGTCTTTTGATCCAAGATGTTACTCATTGCCTCTTTACTGGAGTGTTCAGTCCATTTACATTCAGTGTAATTATTGATAGGTATGGGTTTAGTGCTGTCATGTTGATATATTTATTTTTGTGTTGGTGTTTGCTGCTTTTAGTATTCTGTTCTGGGTCATCCTTCTTTATGGATTGATTAATCATCTTTTTCAGTATTGGTTTTGTGTTTGTTGAGACTCCTGTGTTATGTTTCTTATTTTGATATGCTGCATTGTTATTGCACTTGGTGTTTCCTGCGGTGATTCCCCTTAATATTCTAAGTTTAAATTCAATTTTAACTTCTACATATCTTACTAACTTCCTCTCCATCTGAAAGGACTATAACTACTGAAGTATATCCCTCTTTTTAATGTGATGATATCTTAGTTTTCATGATATGATCACTGGTTCCCTTCTTTCAATATTATAGCTTTGAGTTTTGTGTCTTCCCTTACTGAGTAGATTTCTGGATGATCTGTCTGGCATTGCCTCCTTAAATATACACTTAATGGTTTTGCTTATTTAAGCAAAGTACTTCTTTCAGTATTTCCTGTAATTTTGGTTTGGTTTTTACAAAGCCTCTAAGCTTCTGTTTATCTGCAAATGTCTTAATTTCATCGTCATATTTGAAAGACAATTTTTCAGGATATATAATTCTTGGTTGGAGGTTTTTCTCCTTCAAGGCTTTGAATGTGTCATCCCACAGCCTCTGTGCCAACACCATTGCTGAGAATTCACACCAAAGCCTACAGGGTTTCCCTCTTAATGTTAGCTTTGCTTTGAGTCTCACTGCCTTTAAGAGTTTCTGCTTATGTTTCATTTAATTGAGCTTGATTATAATATATCTTGGTGTCTTCCTTTGGGGTCTTCTTTTGTGGCATTCAGTACACATCTTGGATATCTGTGTTCTCTTCTTTCATAATTTCAGGGAAGTTTTCTATCAGCAGCTCAACAATACTCTGTGTTTTCAGCTATCACTCCGTGTTAAGGAACTCCAGTTAATTACGGATTGTTACTCTTGATAGAGTTCCACACATTTCTTAATGCCCTTTCAGTTTTCTTGTTTCTTTTCTCTGATTTCTCCTCATAAATGCTGGTGTCAGTTGCTCTATCTTAAAGGTCCCTGAGTCTGAATTCCAGTTTGTCCATTCTGCTCTTTTGGCTTTGAATTGAGTTGTCTAACTCTGTAATTTTGTTATTGATCACAATATTGATGTTCCATCCGTTTGAATAGCTTGCTTAATTTTTCATTTTGTTCTACTGCATTTTTTTTAATCTCTAGGAGAGCTCTATATGTAATTCTTTTTTCCTTGGCCTCCAATATTTTCAGAACGTCTTATTCATCTAGGAAGTTTTTTTATTCTTTGTGAGTTTTCTGGAGCCATGGTTGGTTGTTTCTTTAAATGTTTGGCAATGGTCTGTTCCTTTGGGGACATCTAGAGGCTGTTTTGTTTCTCTGGTGTTGATCACCAGCCACCTCTGTGTACTCCAATGACTGGCCCCAGTGGATTCTCTGGGATGACAGTCTCTGCCTCCTGGCTTGGAAATACACCTCCCTACTTTGGAGTCACTGGGGGGCCATCAACTGACCCTATGATGTGGATCAGTAAAGGCTGGAAGAGATGCTGTTGGACTTCACAGCAGTTATTTCTCCAGGCAGTCTTACTTTAAAAAGCTAAAAGCTATCTGACAGCTTCCAAAATCAGTCAGGACATCAGGTGTGACAGGCCTCTCCTTCTGGCTAACAACAGAAGCACCTCCTCAGCCATCCCCAGATGCTATGATGTAGTTCAAAGTAGGGAGGGGCTACTGCACTGCTGCCATTGCCTGTTGTGCCCTATCTGTGAGACAACACTTTGCTAAACACAGTCTTTCTGCTTGAAAAGTACTCCCTGGACTGGCACTGCCTCCCAGCCTGGGAATTAGCCCCTACTGAGGCCTCCAGTTGGGGAACTCTACCTCCCAGCTGACCAAGATGGCCTCACTGTCAAGGTGTCTCTCTTGCTGCTAAGCATCTGAGTCTATAGCGGAGATCTGAAAAGAGAGGGTGGATGGGCTGTGGTCCCCTCATTCTGCCTCCAGGATCTCAAAACATGGCAATTCCTCACACTGTCTCTCCGCTGCAGAACATGCTGTTTATTTCAGCACTGTGGCTCAGAGTAGATGCTGGCTCTTGCCCATCCCCCACCTACAGACAACAAAGAAAAAAAATAGGATTGTCAATACCTTTAGTCCACATGAGCCAGGCTCAGCAAGAGAGAGGAAGTTTCCTGTTTAGTGGCTTGTAGTCCAAACTGACAGCCCTATGCCATGTCCTAGGGCTCACTGGATGTCCAGAAAGCGCCGTTCAATTATCAATCCCAGCTTTAGTTTTCAGAGGGAATTAAGGAGACGTGTGTCTAGTGCACCATATTGGCTCCACCTCCTGTTTTGTTATGTCTCAAAAGCCTGGGCATGTGAACTACTTTGATTATTTGTTACTTTGAAGTTCTTCCATCCTGTTACCAAATGGTTAGAGCTATTACTAGGTTTTTGAGCCCAATAGTTTGCTTACTTTTATTATGTGGACTAAGCTCAAGTGTTTAGGTCATTGGTCACTTGACTCTGCTTCATCTGATTTTTTTTAATTGCTACTTCCATGGGTGTTGATTGTGGATCAAAATAAAATGAAATCTTTGGTAAATTCAATCTTTTCTCCATTTATCATGGTGTTACTTACTGGTCCAGTTGTGAGGATTTTTGTTCTTTATGTTGTAACCTGCAATGAAGGATTTAAGGTTCAATCTTAATAAGTGCTTCAAGTCCTCTTCACTTTCAACAAGGTTGTGCCATCTGCATAACACAATTTGTTATTGAGATTTTGCCCAATCATGACATCCTGTTCTTTGTGTAGTCCACCTTCTCAGAGCGTTTGTTCACCATAGACTGAATAAGTATGGTGAAAGGATGTCATCCTGATACACACCTTTTCTGTTTTTAAGCTACTCAATATTATCTTGTTCTGCTCCAATGACTGTATCTTAATCTATGTAAAGATTCCTCACGAACACAATTAAGCAAAAAAAAAAAAAAAAAAAAAACCATTACCTGTGAGTCAATTCCCACTCACAGTGATCCTGTAGGGCAGAGCAGAACTGCCCCATAGGCTTTCCAAGGAGTGTCTGGTGGGTTCAAACTGGCAACCTCTTGGTTAGCAGCTGTAGCACTTAACCACTACACTATCAGGGTTTCCAAGCACAGTTAAGTGTTCTGGAATTCTCATTCTATATAGTGTTACCCTTAACTGTTATGATCTACACAGTCAGGTGCCTTTGCACAGTCAATGAGACACAGGTAAACATCTTTCTGATATTCTCTGTTTTCAGCCCAAATCCATCTGGCATCAGAATGCTGTCCCTGGTTCCATGTCCTCTTCTGACTCCAATTTGAATTGCTGACAGTTTCCTGTCAGTATACTGCTGCAACTGCTTTTGAATGATCTTTAGTGAAATTTTACTGGCATGTGATACTAATGATGTTATTCAATAATTTCTGCATTCTTTTGGAGCACATTTCTTCAGATTGGGTACAAGTATGTATCTCTTTCTCTTGGTTGGCCAAGTAGCTGTCTTCCAAATTTCTTCATGTAGATGAATCAGTACTGTCAACTGTGTATGTTTGCTGAAACATTGCAAATGGTATTCAGTCTGTTCTTGAGCCTTATTTTTCACCAATGCTTTCAGAGCAGCTTGAACTTCTTCCCTCAGTACCATCAGTTCTTGATCATATGCTACCTCATGAAACAGTTGAATGCCAACCAGTTACCAGTTTTTGTTTTGTTTTTGGCACAGTGACTCTGTAGTCTTTCCATCTCTGTGTATGCCTCCTGCATCATCTGATATCTCCCCTGTAGAATCCTTCAGTATTGCACCTGGAAGCTTGAATTGAATGTGTTCTTCCCTCTTCTTCTTCCTACTCCAGGACTTTGTACATATTATTATAATACTTTATCTTTGGGAGCTGTCCTTTGGAGTTATCTGTTCAAGCTCTTTCATCATTTCTTCTGTTTGCTTAGCTACTCTGTGTTCAAGAGCAAGCTTCAGAGTGTCCTCTGATATCCATTGTGGCCTTTTATTTCTTTCCTAACTTTTCAATGTCCCCTTGGATTTTTCATATATGATGTTGTCTTAGTCACCTGGTACTGCTCCAAGAAAAAATACCATGAGTGGAAGGCTTCATAAAGAGAAACTTTTATTGTCACAGTCCAGTATGCCCCAAATCCATTAACAAGTAATAAGTCCACTCAACAAGACAAGCTATCACAGTCCAGTAGGCTAAGTCCAAGTTCAAGGAGAGCATCATGGGACAAGAATCTCAGGTCCAAATGACGTGCTTTGCTTTCAGTGCTGCTTTTTCGGTGGTATGAGATTCCCTCTGCTCACTTCTCTGCCTTATATGCTACAAGCTTGTAGCTTGAATCCTGCCTCACTAACACAACTGTTACCCATTCTCCATCATCAGTTATCACAGAGGCAGGATTCACAACACATGGGAGGAATGGCACCATATTGGGACTCATAGCCAAGACAGATCAACCCACACATTTCTGGGGGGACACAATTCAATCCATGACAGATGTCCTTTCACAACTTACCTGGTTTTTGGTCATTAGTATTCAATACATCACATCTGTTCTTGAGATGGTCTCTGTATTCAGGTGGGATGTACTCAAGGTCCTATTTTGACTCTCATGGATTTTTTTTTTTTTTTTCTCAGCTTCAACTTGAACTTACATTTGAACAATTGTCTTGAACTCCAGTGATCTGCTCCAAAGTTAGCCCCTGCCCTTGGTCCGATTGATGATATGGAGCTTTTCTATTATCCCTTTCCACAGATATGATCAATTTGGTTCCTGTAGATTCCATCTGTCTAGATCCACATGTATAGTTGCTATTTATGTTGTTGAAAGAAAATGTGCAATGAGATGTCATTGGTCTTACAAAAGTATATCACATACTCCTCGTCACCAAGGCTGTTGTCCATCCACTGTTCTCTCTTTTTTTGTTTCCAATTTTTGCATTCTAATCATCAGTAATTATCAATGCTTGTCTTTGTCATGGTAAACCTTGTGGCCTACTGGTTAAGAGCTACATCTCATAACCAAAAGGTCAACAGTTCAAATCTACCAAGTGCTCCTTGGAAATTCTATGGGACACCTCTGCTTTGTCCTATGGGGTCACTATGAGTTGGAACAGACCTAACGGCAAGGAGTTTTTCTGTATCACGTTGCCTGTAAACAGGCCCTTGTACACCTGTAGATGTCAGCATATACTAGCCCTGATATTGACTGTGCAGCTTGTTTTAAGCACCAGTTAACCAGGTGACAACAGTTTGAGGGCTGTGATGGATGATGAGCCTGCGACTGCTGCAGGAGACTTACACAGGGAGGGGGTGGCTCAGCAAGTAGGGAGCCTGCTGGCTCTCTTTCCCGTCCTCGGTGTGTGCTCAGAGCTGAGGTCCTGGACAAGGAAGGAAGTCCAGTGCTCCTTCTCCCCTGTGAGGAGGAGGACTTGCTGCTCTGTGCAGGGCTGGCAAGGGCAGTGCTGGTGAGACAGCAGCCTCGGTCAGGTAACAGAGGGCAGGCAGGCCGGCTGGAGCAGGGTGAGTGTGACCCCTCTGGTTTCCCAGGGGAGCCTCAGCCCCCTACAGAGAGGCCTCTGCCCGTGACTGCCTTGGTCCACCTGGCGGGCCCAGCACCCTTCCTCAACTCCAGTGCAGCTGGTTGATGGCATGGGGTAGCATAAGAAGCTGATCAGAGTAACTATATTTCAACAGTTCTTGAGCTGAAAGTTCCTTTCACAAGGTTATTACTTTGGAAGCACACACACCTTCAGGCAGGTTCAAGGCAGGACCCCAAGACTGAGGGTACAGGCCCATCAATGGGTACACTTTTCTTCCCTCTATCTTCCACCTCCTCCTGCTTCAACCACCTCCTGCCTAAACCCTCCACCAATACTCTTTTCCTGTGCCACTGCCCAGCAGCCTGATTCTCCAGCCTTTTCCCTCCACCAGCTCCCTACTCCACCCCGTCCCTTCACCAGCGTGCTTCTGCAGCCCAATCCCCTACTAGCTCCCTACTATACCCCATCCCTCCACTAGTGCCATGCTCCTGTCCCATCCCCCACCAGGTTCCTACTCTACCCGTGTCCCTTTACCAGCCCCCTCATCCACCCCTGTCCCTCTACCAGACATGTCCTCCTGTCCCAGCACCCCAACATCCCTCCTGCTCTGGAGCCCAGGACCCAGCCTGGCCTCTGTAGTTTTCCAGATCTTTTTTAGCCACTGAGAAAGAATTTTCCTCTTCATCACTGTGCTAACTTCCCACCTTGCCTATTGGGCAGGTTGGGAAGAGATGAATGGAATAAGTGGGGTACTGCCTCTGGAAAATGGACACCTCAGGTCAGTACTGTATGTTTTGGCTATACACGCGGTGCCATGGTTGTTTTTAATAATTTATTAATTTTGTACAATGATTCATGAAACACTGCTGTCTCAGCCAGTCTTGCATGCCCAGCACAGTGACCTTAGTGACATTCCCCGTGCTGTGTGACCATCACCATTGCTGATTTTCTGAGAAAACTGTCCATTACCCAAACAGACATTCATTGCCACTTCAGCAAGAACTCCTCGTGCCCTGACCCAGTCACCTAGTGCTGCTGCCACAGGAATAGCATGACAACACCTTTCAGAAACAGAAATGTGCTTTCTTCCAGGCCAGATGTCCGAGTTCTCAGCTCTGGCTCTAAAAGAAGGTGCCCCCTGGCTCCCAGGGGTCCCCTTGTCTCAGCTTCTCTGATGTTCTCCCTGGTGTTCCCTGGAGATCTCTTGTAGCATCTTTCTCCATTGACACCTGCTCCTGTACCTAATCTGCTGCCTTCATAGCTCAAAACTGATTGGCTTAGGGTACATCGTACCCCAACATGGCCTCCTCTGCCAAATAGGCAATCACACCACTAAGCTCTGATGAGTAAGACCTCGATGGTCTGTGGGAATCACAGACTTTTTTTTCCCCCCCAAAATGAAGGAGACAGGAGGTCCTTGTCCTTTTTCAGTTTCTTCTTGCTTCAAATCTTAGACTTAGATGTGATGGTTGGAGTTCTTGCAGCCCTTTTAGCCTAGGAGGAGCCTCTAGATTGGAAACCAGTTCTGAGGATGGAGACAGCATGAAGCAGCCATACTGATCCTAATGATGGTCTAGTTTAGACTCTGTACACGACAGAAAAATACAGAGCAGAGAGTATTGTTGCCTCCTTTTCTTTGGAGAGTGTTAGTGCTTTCTGTTATATGCAGCCAAACAAAAGTCACAAGTGATCTTGTGATACATTTTTATTTTAACAAAGGCATCACTGAGGTAAAATATTAATCTGAAAATATACATTTATATGTTTCAACTTTTTCTAGCTGGGGAGGGCAGTATTTGGGGACAAGAAGCCACTTATTGCCATCAAGCACCACCTCCATCCATTTTACAGTCTAGGATGGTTAAGATTGTGTGTCAACTTGGCTGGATTATGATTCTCAATGCCTTGTCAGTTGTATAAAGTGGCAGGGGAGGGGCCTGTGGTGAGTCACCACCCCCTCAGCCTTGTCTCTTGGCTCTCTATGGCCTACATCCTGTTTACTCACTTTGCCAGAGTTTTAGCTTGTAGATTCAACAGCTGCTGCTCTGTTGTTTTCTTACCTCCTGTTCTTGGGATTTGCACTAGCAGCTCTTGGGATTCATCAACCCTCGCAGCCTGTGAGTAAGCTTTCTCTTCCCTGACCGCCAACCCTGTGTTGGCCAGCTGCTGCAGCTCCATGTGTCAGCAGAAACCCAGCAGTCTCATCTCACCTGCCAATCTTGGGATTCACAGAACGTCTCAGCCTGTGAGCTGAAACTCTAACTTCTGACCCACCAACCTTGGGTTTGCCAGCTTCCACAGCTGCATGGAGCTTGTATTCTGATCCGGGACTTGGGACATTTCAGCTTTTACAATCGCATGAGCTATTTCCTTTATATAAATATTTTTCTATACAATTTATACACATTACTGGTTTTCTTTCCCTAGAAAATACAGCCTAAGACAGGGTCTTTAAGGGACCAGAATGTTCCAGGAGAGGTGTCATGACACAGGTGGGACCTGGTTGATTCCCTACTTTGCCACGTAACAGCTGCCTGGCTTGGAAGAACCTTAAAACTCTCTGATCTAGTTCCTCATCAGTTGATGAGGGATGCTACTTGCCTGTTCTGGGACCTCTGTTGCTCTTGTGCCTTGTGGTCTGAGTGTCCCTTGCAACCAGGAACTAAGCCACCCAAGAGGAAGACCAGAATCACCTGAATGCACAGCAGGAAGTAGAAGTCTCGTTGTCTCCGGGTGGGCATGAAATTTGAGTCAATCTCTGAGTGGGAGTATTCTTCTGGACAGTGACCAGCCATAGACCCATGGATGAGTGAAGCCAGGGTCAAGAAGGCTAATTCTGGAAGGGGCCTTACAGCTGTCCCTTTCATATCCTGTAAAGGGAGTCATAGACCCAAGAGCTGACCCTGGCCAAGCTCCAAAGGGAGTTCTGAACCTAGCAACTGACCTTGTCCCATCCCCAAGGAGAGCCATGGACCATGGGGATGACCTTGTCTCAATCCCTGGGGAGCTTTGGACCCTGGACCTGAACTGTCTTGTCTCCAAGGGAACCCCATGGGCCCTGTGCTGACCCTCTCCCATCGCCGAGTGTAACAGTGGGCTCTGCACTGACCCTCTTCCATCCCCAAAGGGAACAGTGAACCCTGGGGCTCACCCTTTCCCATCCCCAAGGGGAGCAGTGGAGCAGCCTTAGATCCTGGCTCTGTTCTCAAGAATACATGATCCCAAGAAATCTCTAATCCTCAGCGTCTCCCTGATAAATGTAGGTAATGAAGGGTCTAACTCTTCAGACGAATCTGAGTGTTAACTGTGATGAGAGATGGAAATTACCTGAGTCAATCCCAGAAACAAGGAATACCAGCTCCAGTCAGAGGCTGGCGGAGATGGCAACATGGGTGCTGATTAGCATCCAGCTCCTGAGGTCAGGAGACTGATTGTTCTATTAAGACCAAGTCTCAATGACTAAGTGAAAGAAGCAGCAGCAAACTCATAGAATCTCTTTACTATTGTTGCTTTAATACTTTTAAATGTTTTTCTAAAGGTAAAATACATGTAACAAAACATTTCAACTCTTTTTGAGCCTACAGTTCAGTGACATTAACTACATCCGCTAAGCTGTGAGACTGTCAGCACTGTCTATTTCAAACATCTAAGGCCCAATAACTGGTCAGAGTGTCCCTCAGGGGAGTTTTGCCCCACTAACTCTGACTAACGTGACTATTTCTGTGCAGTATGGCCATGGAGAGGAAAGTTTAATCAAGAGCACAGACTTGTCTATGATTTAATCAAGAGTGCAGAGTCATCTACTCTATGAAGAGTAAAGAGACCACAGGGGACAAAGTGTCACTGCACTGAGAAGACAATGTGGAAGACATACGGGCCTGTGACAAACCCAGAAGGGTAAACACTCATTGTTTTATGAATGGCACATTTAAAGGTCCTTCAAATAAAGCCGTGCAAATCTCTGTGTGGACACATCCAGGTGATTTTCCAATCCCACTGAGACTGAATCATGGGTGTTTCATGTTAAATAAAAACTCAGTGAAATATGCAAACTGTTTAGATGGAGTTAATAAAATAGATTATTAAAGCTGATAGGATGGCTTGCTAAGGGCTGACTCTCTGAGCAGATGGAACCTTGGGTTCAGTGTGACCAGAACAAGCCAGGAAATCCTTGGCTTCACCACTTATTGCCAGAGAGGAGCAGTGATGAAGTCACAGGTGACGTTTTCCTCAGCTCCTAACCAAAAGGTTGGAGGTTTGTGTCTACTGGAAGTGCCTCTAAAGAAAGGCTTGGCTGTCTACTCCCAAATAATGAGCCATTAAAAACCTTATGGAGCAGAATTTTACTCTGACATACACGAGATGGCTGAGTTGGAGTTGACTCCATGGCAAATGATTTTAAGTTGTGCAAAACCCACCCAGTGCCATCGATTCTGACTCACAGTGACCCCATAGGACAGAGTACAACTGCCCCACGGAGTTTCCAAGCAGTGCCTGGTGGATTTGAACCGCCGACCTTTTAGTTAGCAACTGTAACACTTAACCACTGCGCCACCAGGGTTTCCTTAAGATGTGCAGCGAGAACAGGAAGGAGAGAGCAGCACAGCACCCAGCGTGACGGACTCTGTGACAGCACACGGGGAGAGGGAGCCCCGCTGACAGGCACAGCTCACAGAGAAGGCTGAGTCTGGAGAACAAGGGGAGCAGGGCCCAGGCCGGCTGGCGAGAAGCCTTGCCTAGGTGAGGGCCTGCAGGAGCACCAGCTCCAGGGCAGGAGCAGCTGTGAGGACCCGGACGGTTCCTGCGGGAGTCCCTGCCCACCACCACTGCTTCTCGTCGGCTAGCGCCGGCAAGTCCAGCCCAACTCACGGGGACGCCACGTGGCAGAGTAGAACTGCTCCTTGAGGTGCTATAGGCCGTAATCTGTACGGAAGCAGATCGCCAGGTCTTTCTCCCAGAGTGCTGCTGGGTAACGCCGAGTGAAAATGGTTTGTGCCACCCACAGACCTAAGCACTAATGCCTGAGGTAAAAACACCAAAACACCCCCAAGACAGGGCTACCCCGAGCATCTGACAAAAATAGAGAGAGAGAAGGAGGAAGAACAGCTCTTCTCGGGAGAAAAATACCACTCTGGGCTCCGCTGCCAGAAGAAAAGTTCTCTTTTCCATCAGGTGTGAGAGAGAAGAGAGGAGAGGGTGTCTGCTCCTGGGCTGTCAGCGGCTTTGCCCCTTACACAGAGCCACGTCAGCATCCTCTGGAGCAACTCCTACACACATGCGGATTCTCACAGACCCTGCCCCAGCTTTACCTCGTGTCTGTGAGCTAATGAGCAACGAAGGATCCTTGTCACATGGTAAAATCCAACAGCACAGAAAATGAACAACATGACAACATCCAACAATAGATTCTTCACGAAAGATAAAAAAATTTAGGAAACAGAAAATAACTCTGGAAGCATTTGAGCAGGTACCAAATGAATATTCCTTTGATTACTAAGGATATAATTATTCAGCTTCTATAAAAAATAAATAAGAGAATAAGGAAATTTCCTAAAAATTAAGTATGTATTAAGCCAGCCAAGCCAAGTGCCATGGAGTCGGAAGGAAATGTTTTTAAATGCCACAGAAAGGCTAATAAGAGAAATAAAGACCAAGTTAGTAGACTTGATGATGAAAGACAGAGCAAACACTAAAAAGACAGAGAGGGAAAATATGACAGGAAACTGAAGCGATCAGTCAAGCAAGGAAGCCTCATATTTTTCTTACAAGAATGAACAGCAGAGGAGAACAGAGAACAGACTAGAGGAAATAATCCAAGATATAATAAAAGATAACTTATCTGAACTGAAGAAAAGGCCCAAGAACTCACTGGGTAAGAACAGAATAAAGTTCAAATGAGTTACACCTAGATGTGTTCTGGTGAAATTTCAGACTTAGAAGGATAATCAGAAGATACCAAGTATCCAGAAACAACAAAAATGTTGATCTCACACTCACACGCACATAAATGGAATCAGATTTTCTAAACTCTTACATCAAACATACTGTATTCCTAAGGAGGAAAAAGAACTTCAAAATTTTGAGAAAAAAGTGATTTTGAATCTAAAGTAAAGGTACTTTTAGACCAGCAGGACAGATAAGGAATCCAAAAAGAAACACATGAGATCCAAGAAAACATGGAATTAATTCAGGAATGCAATGAAAAAGAGATCAGAAGGACAGCTGCAGACAAGCCTGGAACTCACCCAGTCCAACTGGGAACAGGAAATCCAGGACCTCTAGGGAGAAGGTATTACATTCAACTAGCTCAATGATCAAAAGCCCAGAGGAGATGAACTACGTGAGGAAGGCATGTGTTTGTCTGCAAGAAAAATAAAAGGCAGTTGGAAACGGAGAAAAACAAAAACCCGCGAACTATTCCCACCACTCACCCTTCAGTCTGTCATACGGTGGAGGCCCGTGCCACTGTGATGCCACAAGCTATGCCACCAATAATTCAAATGCCAGCAGGGTCACTGGTAGTGGACAAGTGGCAGTGCAGCTCTCAGGCTACAGCAGACTAGGAAGAAAGGCCTGGGGATCTTAAAAAACAAAACAAAACAAAAAACTCGTCATTAGAGCCAAAGATAAAGGACTTGCAGATTTTTACCAATATCTACAGTCTGAAATTGACCAAACATGCAATCAAAACTCATTGACAATTATCAGTGATTGGAATGTAAAAGTTGAAAACAAAGAAGAGGGACTAGTAGTTGGCAAACACAGCTTTTGTGACAGAAAGGACACTGGAGATCACATGACAGAATTTTACAGGATCAACAACCTGTTTATTGCAAGTATTTTTGCAACAACATGAAAGGTAACTATACATGTGGACCTCATCAGACGGAACACACAGGAATCAAATCAGCCATATCTGTGGGAAAACACAATAGAGAAACTCAATGTCACCAGTGAGAACAAAGCCAGGAGCTGACTGTTGGACAGACCATCGATTGCTCTTCTGCAAATTCAAATTGAAAGAAAAGAAAATTAACAGCAATCGTCAAAAGTCAAAGTACAATCTTGAGTACATCCCAGCTAGATTTAGAGATGACTTTATGAATAGCTTTGATGTATTGAACACTAATTACCAAAAATTAGACAGGCTGTGCAATGACATTAAGGACATCACACATGAAAAAAGACAGGAAAAAAAGAAAAGACCAAATGAATGTCAGAAGAGATTAGGAAACATCTCTTGGACATTAATTACCTAATGTGAACAGAAGAAGCAATAAAGTAAAAGATCCAAATAAAAAACTTCAAAGGCCAACTCCAGGAGACAAAATAGAGTCTTACAATGAAATGTTCAAAGACCTGGAGTTAGAAAGCCAACAGAGTATACTTGGTATTTCTCAAACTGAAATAATTGAGGAAAAAATTCAAGCTATAAGTTATGATGTTGAAGGATTCTGCGATAAAACACTGAGTGACACAAAGAGCATCAAAAAAAGATGAAAGGAATACACACAGTCACAGCACCAAAGAGAGTGGGTTGACACTTAGCCATTTCAGGAGGCAGCATATGACCAAGAACAGACGGTACGGACGAAAACCCTCATGCTGCACTGAAGGCACTTGTTAAAAACCAGACTTTAGGAACTGATGGAACACCCACTGAGATGTTTCAACAAAAGAACTGATGCTGGAATGACTGTTTGATGCCAATGCATTTTGAAGAGAGTTACGGATAACATTGCAAACTATGGATAACATTGCAAAGAATAGGAATTCCAAAATTCACGAGGAACCTGTGCTTATACCAAGAGACAGCTGAATGGAACAAAGGGATACAGAATATTTTAAAGTCAAGGAAGACGTGCATCAGGATTGTATCTTTCCATCACATTTATTCAGTCTTCTGAGCAAAGAATCAAAGAAGCTGGACTAAGGGAAGAAGAATGCAGCATCAAGGCTGGAGGGAGACTCCTTAGCAGCCCACCTTATGCACATGGCACGATCTTGCTTGCTGAAAGTGAAGAGGACTTGAAAACTTACTGATGAAAATCACACTATAGCCGTCAGAGGGATTACACGTCACCATAAAGAAAACAAAAACCCTTACAACTAGACCAATAAGCAACATCATGATAAACAGAGAAAAGCGTGAGATTATCAAGGATTTCCTTTCACTTGGATACATAATCAACGCCCATGGAAGCAGCAGTCAAGACATGAGAGGACCTACTGCACTGGGGAACTTTGCTACAAAAGACTGACCTCATTTAAGCATTGAAAAGCAAGGATATCACTTGCTTTTCAGGACTAAGGTGTTCCTGACCCAAACCATTGTATTTCAATTCCTCATATGCATGGAAAAGCTGACTGATGAGTAAGAAAACTGAGGAAGAACTGATGCCTTTGAATTATGGTGTTGGTGAAGAATACTGAATATTCCATGGAGCAAACCTGTCTTGGAAGAAGTACAGACAGAATGCTCCTTAAAAGTGAGGATGGCGAGACTTCCGCTCACGTGCTCTGGGTGTGTTATCAGAGGGAACTGGTTCCTGGAGAAGAACGCCACACTTGGTACAGGGTCAGTGAAAAAACAGGCAGAGCTTCCAGGAGCTGGACTGACATGGTGGCTGCAAGCACAGGGTGAAACACTGCAAAGACTGCGATGGTGGCACAGGACCGGGCGGTGTGTCATCCGCTGTACACACCTCTGTGAGTCAGAGCAGCTCCTGCCACTGACAACACCAACTACTCACTGCTGCGCTGGTCTTTTCTGCCGAAGACACTGCCCACCCATCCTCCCCTGTCACTCGCCATCAGCTGTTTTCTTCCTTGTCGGAGTATTTCCACTGGCACACACATTTGCTGTTCTTTCTCCCATCGTGGAAAGTACCCTTTCTCCTGACTTCACGTTCCCTTCCACTGAACATCCTATTTCTCCGTTGACGTTCACATCACAACCCCTCAAAAGTGTCACCTATATTTGCTGTTTCCTTCTCCTACTGGTTTGAATCAACTCTACCGGTGCCCCCGTCAGCCCCAACCTGCTGTAGACAACATCATGATGACTCTGCAACGTTCGCTGCGGTGGGGCTTGCTCTGCTCATTCGATCGGCCTGCCGGCAGCCGGCATCATCAATCCCTCCTTCCCAGAAACACCTCCCCGTGTGGGCTCCAAGACAGCACACTCGCCTGTGGACCTCCTCCTTCCCTGGAGTCATTCTGCCTCATTCTCACATTCAGTTCTCTGCTCCTCCTTGACCTGCTCATTTTGGGGACCCCCTCGGCTCAGCTCTTGGCCCTCCTCTCTTCTCCATCTTTACTAACCCCCGTAGTGGCCTCGTCTAGCCTCCTGGTTGCAGGTGACACTAATCCTGAAAGTGAGGCAGGGGTCGGGGTGGTCAGCGGCAGGGCTCTTGCCCTTTATGGAGGAGACCAGGGTTCGAGTCCCTGCCAGTGCACTGCTTGTACAGCCCCGACCTGTCTGTTGGGGAAGCTTGAGTGTTGCTGGGATGCTGAACGGGTTCCAGGAGTGCTTTCCGTGGAAGACAAACTAAGCAGAAAGGCTTGGGGTCTACTGCTGAAAAAGTATACATTGAAAGCCCTGTGGGGAGATCGTGTCAGTTATCCAGACCCCAGCGGGCAGAGAGACCCACGCCTACACTGGAGCAATGTCAGGAGTGGCACGAGCTTTTGGCCTTCCCCTTGGAAGGGGCAGGCAGTCCTCATTTCACTCCTGGTGAGGGCGAGACAAGTTCGGTGAAGAGTGTTTGCTCGTGGGGTGAATCAGACTGGAATCAAATGCTACATTTTTGGTTTTATACAATAGAAAAATTGTTCCTCATTTCCTTCAAAGAAAACACATTTGTGGCTGACTACTTCGCAGAGCTTGTCCCTGTCTCTCCCGAGCAGAGCCGTGTTTATCCTAGCCGAGGAGGGGCTGCCCCTTCTTCCTGTCCCGTAGGCAGCCACAAGGCCAGCTGGTCACCACAGGTTTTCTGAGACCTCAGTTTCAAACCCTCAGGGAGGCATGTTTACGGAGCCGGACGGGCATTTCAGGTCCATGAAAGGGCAGCTGTTCTCCGGACCCACAGCGGACGGCGCGCGGGGTGCCCAGCGGACTGTTGACTTTCGCGGCCAGATCACCCCTCTCTGCTCAACGACTTCCTCTCCACTCGCCCTTCATCATAATTTCTCTGCAGACACTCCGCAACAGCTGGCCTTTCAGTCAGTAAGGGGTGCTTGTTCTAAAGCGGCTTCCCTTGCAGGCGACCCAAGGTCTGGTCTATGGCCCTCATTCTCCTTCACTGAAGCAGATAAAATGATGAACAAGTATTGTGCTGGTGGGAGCCGGGCTGGCAGAGCCCAAAGACTGGTGGTTCTAACCCACCCAGAGGCACCTTGGGAGACAGGCTGGGGGATCTGTTTCTGAAAATTGCCCACAGAGAACCCTGGGGAGTGCACTTTACTCCAACACAAGGAGGTCATCACGAGTTCGGGTTAGCTCAACGGCACCTGCTTGGGCATCTAGTCGGGCTGCAAGGTGGGTAGGTCTGCCTGTAGTACCTGGCTATGGGGTACTGTGAAATGAAAAGACTTCAGTATGTATTTTGTGCCCCCAAATATGGCCTGAAGTCATTGCCCCATACCTGTGAATGTGATCCTGTTTGGAAATAGGGATTTGTTCTGTTAATGAGGCCATGCCCTAGTAGAGTAGGTCCTGAACCTAATCAGGCCATTTCTGAGTTACAAAATAAAAAACAAAAACAAAAACAACCCTGTTGAGGTGTGTCCAACTCATAGCAACCCTATAGGTCAGAGTAGAACTGCCCCGTGGTTTCCAAAGAGCACCTTGTGGCTGTGAACTGCCCACCTTTTGGTTAGCAGACACAGCACTTAACACACTACACCTGCAAGGTTTCCTTTCTGAGTTACAAGAGGAATGAAATAGCCAGGGACACACACGGGGCGGGGATGTCTCCTGAAGACGGGCACACAGCAGGGGTATCTGCAAGTCCAGGAACCCAAGGACCTCAGCAGCCACGAGACGCTGAAAGAAACATAGCACTTCTTTCTACGGCCAAGCCCAGGATTCGGGTTTCTTACCTCTTGAGTGGTGAGAAAATACATTCCTGTTCTTCAAAGGCACCCCTTTATAGTGTATTTTGTTATGGCAGCTGAAGGAAACCAAGACAGGTGGCTTGGAGCACCTAGATTTTTTTTCGTTTTTGAGGGTGAGATGAATTTTGATACAAGTAAAATTCTGAAACAATTGATAGTATGTGGCATGTCATCAATAACAATAATCACAATACATGCCATCAATAACAGTCCTAACAATGCAAACTTACAATAATGGCAGCAGCAACAATAAAACGTATTAAGCACTTGATGCAAGCTCTGGATTATTTTCAGTGATGAGTGAGTGTTTACCCATTTATGCCTCCCTGCGATCCACGCAAAAGTGCCTTGACTGTCCCTGTTACACAGATGTGGAAACTGAGGCTGAGTACGTCCCCTGATACAAAACAGGCAAACAGCAATACCATTTTTAAACCAAGTCTTCTGGCTGTTGTACCTGGGAGAATGTCCCCTTGGACAGGGCCAGAGTTGGCCACGGGGGCAGCAGATGAGCTTAGGGGTGAGGCTGCAGAGACCGCACCCACCATACCAAGCGTCTCCACATCTGCAGACGGGGTGTGTGTGGACGCCCAAGAATGCGGGGAGCTGCAGACTCGCAGCCTGGACCCCAGTCATTTTAATCACAGCTCACTCCGCTGTCAGCATGGTTTCTGAGCTGCGCTAGTGGTGATCTTGCTTTTCCAGAATGGAATTTTTCTGGATCAGACTCGCAAGGTGACACACCACACCTTATTGATGGAGCTTTCCTATTTGGTCATTGTCTTGAAATCCAGTTACTGTGTTTCCAGAAACTGCTTTCATCCTTTCCAGGTTGAAAGACATGCCTTTGAATTGCAGTGTCATCAAAGAACATTGAATACATCCTGGACCAGCAAAGGAATACATGGATCGGTCGTGGAAGAGGTGCCATCAGGATGTCCACCAGAAACAGAGACGGCGACTGCATCTCAGGTATTTTAGCTATGTTGTCAGGAGGGACGAGCCCCTGGAGAAGGCCATCAGGCTTGGTAAAGGTCAGCAAAAATGAGGCAGACTCTCAATGAGACGGATTGACACAGTGGCTGCAACAGAGAGCTCAACCCTAACACCGCGTGTGAGGATGGCCCCAGACAGGGCAGGTGGTGTCTCCTTGTGCAGGGGACTGCTGTGAGTCGGGACTGACTCGAAGGCACCTGACAACAGGAGGTTAAGAGGCTTCGCCCATCCATCTGGGAGCCACAGTCTTTGTGCTGAAAAGCACGAGAGGATGCTGTGGAGGAGGAACACGGGGTGCCTTCGCTGTACCCCAGCAGTGCCGAGAGGGGACCCTGGCACTGACGTCTGGTAGAGAGGAACAGACTCCCCACAGAAGGCAGCACGGCCATATGGCCGGTGAGGCTGAGGGTCTGTCCTTGTGTGGTGAGATGCTCCACCCTACAGGTGAAGTGCGGGCTGATTCGCCGAGGTGCTTCTCCTGTCTGGAAGTGCGCTTTTCAATCCAGAAATTCCCAGGCACTAAACGATCGCTAAAATGCCCCGAGCCATCTCCGCGGGATAGATTGTGTGCAATTTAATAAAGATGACGGTCGAACATTCACAAAGCTGCTGGAAATACCTGGACATAGCTGCAGCGTGGGGCTGACCCTCTGCCAGGGGTGGACAGAGCAAACTGGCTACCTTGAATCTGGCCTGAATCCTCTCTCCTGCTGCCAGGCCAGTGCAGTGTCAGCCAAAATTCGCTTCTGCCTGCATCTCCTGGAGACACAGGAACATGCAGGAGCTTGCTCACCCACTTCCTGCTGCTGACAAACAGTCTGTGCAGAATTCCCGGACTCTCTGCTGCAGCTGTTCAAAGCTCAGATCAAGATGTTCTGGGAGTTGGTGGGTCACAGAATCCCTGGGTGCTGCAGACGCTTACTGTGCTCAGCTGCTGCTGAGGGCCCGAGGCCAGCAGAGGGGCCTGGACAGAACCACCTGTGGAAATTCCCTCCAGGGAAGCACAGATTTGCAGGGACACACTGGGAGATGCCAGTCCAGTGAATGCCATCGTGAGCTACCTTTGGCTGCACTTGTTTCTGTATGCAAAATAGAATGCTTTCTGACAGATCTTCCAAACTCTCTCTTCATGGGAAGGCACAGAGAGGAGGTTTCATGGTGCCCCTGGAGTGCAGCATTTCGCAAGCTAAGGGATAGCTGAAATAGCCTCTATGTTGAATCAATTCTCATGTAGACGTAGAGGACTGTGAAAGGCGATTGTAACAGGAGAGCAGACCCAGCCTGGTGCGGGAAGGAGGCTATTGCCTCTCCCGGGGAAGGAAAGGCTAAACCTAGTGGAGAGTCCTTCTCTGGTCCCCAGGAAGTCAGCAGTCAGGGCAGGAACACACTCGGGACGATGTGGAGGCGTCGGCAGGGCTGGTTCCGAGCCAGGTCCGGGACAGCCGGGCAGAGCTGGTCTGTAGTTTCTGCCTCCGTGTCCAGGGTGGCCAGCCTCCGGGTTAACAGGGCACCCTCTGTTAGCAAAAATGAGGGTTCCAGGCTGAGCCAGAGGGAACACATGGTCCAGTCAAGCTGAGCCCAGATAGGACTGGACCAGGCTCAGTGGACAGGCCAGCTGGAAGACGGTGCAACAGCAGAAGCTGTCTCGGTGATGGTCATCCTCGCCCTCACGTCTGCCTATCTGGGTTTTATGTCTTCTCCACTTGGCATTTGTCTGTTTCTTTGGACTCCCTTCCCGATCACCCTGGAGTTTCCTCTCCTCTTGGTCCTGTGAGATCCCTGATGTCCTCCTCTCCATCCCTGAGGTCCTGGTGTCCTTCTCTTCTACATCCCAGAGTTCTCTGATGTCTCTTTCTTGACCTAGGCCCTATCGTGGTAGAGCCCAAACTTCAGGAGCCTCCTGGGAATCACACATGGAACATAGATGGTTTGCAATCTCAAATGTCCCACGATAGTCCCAGTCTGTCATTGCATTTGAGTGACTACTTCTAACGATCTGGATTTCTAGGCTCCAAGTTATTTTCCATCAGACCCTTGAAGCATGCTTTCAGTGTCTTCTGTGAAAGCCGAGATGTCCGCAGCTGTTCTGAATCCGGACTGATGGCTGCTTTCTTTCCTCTTCCTCTGCATGTGGTAGAACCGCATCTCTAATTGAAATACTTCAACATTACACAAGGATGAGCCCTCAGAGACTCAGGCTGGGTTCTCTGCTTCCTGCTCGGCTTGACCTGTTCCTTTTCTGGGGCGTTTTCCCCCCATAAGTCTGGGGTTTTCTGACAGCGCCCAGACTGACTTGTGTCACTTATCAGGTCCCCCAGCGTCCGTAGCTCCAGATGTTCGCCCTTGGGCTGGTCAGAGTCCTGCGAGAGGGGCGACCTCCTGCTTGGATGGTCAGTGATTGTGCTGCCAGACTCTGGAAGGGAACTGGGATGGGACTGGGTACCTCTCACGGACTGCGCGTAGCCAAACAGGCCAGATACTGCTACGTCAGAACGTCTGTGTGTGCGACGGAACAGAAACACTGCCCCGTCCTGCATCGTCTCCTTGATGGGCAGTGTGTCTGAGTTCAGTGCTGTGGCTGTGGTGTCCGTCCATCTCACTGAAGGGTCCCTTGTTGACACCACCCTCTACGTCACCAGCAACGACAGACCATTTTACGGGCTGGTCTTTCCTGAGGATGTGTCCCAAGTAAGTGACCCCAAGTTTCCTCCTTCTCACCTGTAAGGAGCTTCCTGGCTGTGTTTCTTCTGAGGCTGTCAGTCCATGGTGTATGTAATATCCTTGGCCAATAACTTCAATTCAAATGCATCAAATCTTTTTCTGTTTTCCTTTGTCGTTGTTCAGCCTTCAAACGCTGAATGTGTCCACTGGGAAGACGGCAGCTTGGTCAGTCCCACCATTGTCATCAAAGGTGTACTTTCCATGTCATAATAAATGGAGAAGAAATTGAAGCTGTCAATGATTTCACTCAATGGGAGCAGCGGTAAAGCGCCTGCACCATGTGCGCTTCAGAAAAGTCCACTGCCAAAGACCCTGGGACGGTGACTGCCGATCAGCTTGGGTGCCGGGTCCCACCACAGCCTAACGCTCCCGGGGAAGACTTTTTCTGGTCCCTCCCAGCTTGTGCAGCACTAGGCACTCCTCACCCTGTGGTCACATCTTCGCAGCGCCACCCTTCCTGTCTCCTTGTCTCTTTTATGAGGACATCACTCAAAACTTGTTAAGACCCACCCTACCCAATACGACCTCATGTTCACTAATAATAACTGCAGAGACCTGATTTCCAAACACAGCTACTGGCACAGGCATGGGAGTTGAGACTTGAACAGATCTTTTTGAGGAACACACTTCAGCCCTTGGCAACGCACAGGGGGCACTTGTATGCTTGTAAAATCTAAGAGACTTACCCTTGAGACTCGTCCTAAGTACCATCAGCATTATGGCGAGATGCATGATGAATGTGCAGGCCTGTGGCAGATAGAAAAGACCTTGTTCAGGAATAGTCCAGGCCAGTCTTATAAATAACCCAGATGTTCTGCAGCAACAAATGAAATCTAAATAATTTGGTTCTCCCACTTAAAAACTGCATTGGAGAGACAAAAAGCCAAGTCAAGTGCCGTCGAGTCAGATCTTTAAAAACACTCTCTCCCATGACTCAAAAATGAAACACAATTTTGTTCAGTCTTAAACATTCACACATAACCACCTCTTGGAAGGGGGAGACCAAAAAACTATGTAGCTTCAGCCAAAAAGTTGTCAGAAGTAATGAGTCACCAACTGTAGGCTCCTAACAAGAGTCTGTGAGTCAATTCCACCAAAGTGGAATCCTCTGGTTTGTGTGCGCAGAGCCACCCACTCTCTAGAGGAGGAGAGAGCAGCTACGAGGCCGCGGCGCAGGTCACCTCATGCTGCCACATGGGTGCATCATAGCCCTTCCTTCCCAGCAGCTCTCTATCTGGAAGACCAGCTCGAACTTCGGCCCCTTTAAAGGCATCCCCACCTAGTGAGGCTCTCTTAGTCTGTCCACCACCCTGCTCCCCTGAAGTCAGAAGGTTCATTTGTTTTCTTACTACAGCAGAAACGCTGGTGGTGCCGCAGTTAAGTGCTGTGTCTGATAACCAAAGAGTCTGCAGTTCGAATCCACCAGGGGCTCCTCGCAAACTCTACGGAGCAGTTCTACTCTGTCCTGTAGGGTCACTATGAATTGGAATCGACTCTATGGCAGTGGGTTTGTTTTTTTTTTGGCATATCACGTCCTACTTGCTGGTGTCCTGCCTTGATGATCTGTTCTTGCACATCCACGGCCAGCTAGCCACAAGCAGTTCTAAATTTTAACTAATCTCCGATTCAGCTTTAATGGCACTTGTGTCGCTCCCCCACTGCCAGCCACATTGCTCTGCCTACCGTACGTACTCGGGCACGCTAAACAAACTAAGGGCACAGCAAACGGAGCTTTCAGGTCCCTCTGCAGGGACGGCGGCTATCTTGTTATTAATGCCAAGTCTGCGTCTGTTCCAAGCCGCTCAGCTCACAGGATGCGGAGCTGTGCTCACACGCCAGAAACGCGGAAGGCACCCAAAGGCTCCAGCTACTGAAGAACAAGTCATGGCAGCAACTACTACATCTGCAGCCAGCAAGGGAACAATTCCTTTTCCAGAACATTCCCTGGAACAAGCCAGAAAGATACATGATGAAACCGAGGCTGCTTCTCCCTGGAAGAAGGATGGGGGTGGGGTTGCAGCAAGGCCCCTGAGAAGGGTCTGTGGGTGAAGTATCTAGGAGTGGAGGGTTTCCCCTCATACGCCCAGCTTCTAAAATACCAGCAAAACTGGAGTCTAGTGCCATGAAGTCAATTCCAACTCATCATGACCCTGTAGGACAGAGTAGAACAGCCCCAGAGAAACTCCAAGGAGTACCCGGTGGATTCGAACTGCCCGCCTTTGGATGAGCAGCCACAGCTAGTGACGACTGTGTCACCAGGGTTTCCTAAAAGCCTAATGGTAAACTCACATGGTACTGGAAGGTCAAGCACGTGCTCCCTGCCTTGGTTGACCCCCCCAAAGCTTTTACTGGTTTCTCATGGTCTGGAAGTACATGTGGCCTCAGCTGAAGGTGCTGAGCTCCGAGTGCTGCTTTCAAGCATCTCCTCCAGGAGAGCACTGTGATGGACGCATAGACCACGTGCCTTGGACTTCCGCTGAGGCAGCAGTACCCCACCACACGTGGCAGGCTCCCAAGGGCAGGCTGTAAGTCCAAATCAGAGTATCAGTCATGTTAATTCCTTCTGAGGGTTCTGAGAGGAACCATGCCTGGTCCATGCCTGTCTCTTTGCTTCTGGTGACTCCTGTGACCGTCTTTACAGGACACCACTCTGAAGGCAATAAGATTGTGACTCACCCTACCCCAGCATGACCTCTTTTGACTTAAGCAACAAAACAGAAAAACCCTGTTTCCACATAGTTAGAGGCACAGAGCTTAGGGCCTCAGCCCATCTTCAGGGGACGGGGGTGGAGGGGGGGATCACAATTCCATCCAAGCCAGCCGGCTGAGCCTCAGACCAGCCTCACTCTGTAAACGGAAAGTTTGTGACTTTGTGGAGGGAAAGTGTGTGGTCATCACGGAAGGCAGAAGGGAATACTGACTGAGCAACTGTCGCACAGCTGTCATGTACAAAGATCGCATTTCCTGCCCTCGGTGGGTTGGGCTGACACCATCACCTCCACTTGGTCAGCGGAGGGAACGTCTGGCTCTGCTGGTTCACAACTCGGGGGCCCCCGACCTCTCAGACCAGGATGAGATGTCGCTCAGACTCCCGCGCAGCACCCAGGGGACAAAGGGACACCAGAGGCTGAAGGCTCGCGCTTCACTCCGTGTGGTCTACTCGCCCTGACGGCCCCTTGATCCTCAGCGCTAGTGAGCGGCGCTCTCCCCACCCGGCGTTGGGGGGCGCGGGGCGTCAGATGCGGTTCAGGCGCCCTTACACCGGAGCCCCCTGGGAAGCTTCCCGGAGCTCGTCGTCTGCCGGCCCAACTCTGTGCCGCTGGACCTTCCCCGCACCCTCGCTCCTCCCCGCGGCCCTCGCTCTGCCCCGCACCCCTGACTTCTCCCCGCACCCCTCGCTCATCCCGGCACCCCTCGCCCCTCCCCGCACCCCTCGCCCCTCCCCGCATCCCTGACTCCTCCCCGCACCCCTCGCTCATCCCGGCACCCCTCGCCCCTCCCCGCACCCCTCGCCCCTCCCCGCGCCCCTCGCCCCTCCCCGCACCCCTCGCCCCTCCCCGCACCCCTCGCCCCTCCCCGCGCCCCTTGCCCCTCCCCGCACCCCTCGCCCCTCCCCGCACCCCTCGCCCCTCCCCGCGCCCCTCGCCCCTCCCCGTACCCCTCGCCCCTCCCCGCGCCTCCCCCTGCAGCGATTCTGACTCCGGAGTCCTGCTGCGCTGTTGGACGCGTGCCGGCCCCCTCCGGGTTCCTGGCAGACCCCAGACACCCACCCACGCAGCACACATGGGGATCCGGTTTGGAACTGCTGTGCAGGCTCCCACAGAAGAGGAAACGCATCTTCACTAAAAAAGAAATACAAATGCCTTTGGGCCCTCGCTCTCCTCCTTAGACGCTGATCAAACGTCTGGGATGTGGGCTGGAAACAAGGCGCGCTTTCCCCGCTGCGCTCTTGGGGCGGGCTGGAGGCCGAGCGTTCTCATCGCGGACACGGGCTTGTCTACACGGGCACCCGTGTCCGCGAGCACTCTCAGTCACCGCGCGTTTGGTTGGCATTTACCCCACGGAAGCTGCCGGGCAGGCCCCTGGGCCTTTTTCTCGCGGACCCTGAAGTCAGCCTGGTAGACTTGAGGTGTGGCCGGATTCCCCTCCAGGGCAGGGGCTTCTCGGGGCAGCAACGTGAATCAGGCGCAGATGGCTCCCAGACACTGAAACGAGGAGTGCTGGCCCAAACTGAACCTGTTAGAGCCGGCTCTCCTACCACGGCACAGTTTCCAAGTTTGGGGGCTAACCAAAAGGTCTGTAGTTGGAACCCACAGCCTCACCTTGGAAATCCTCTGGGGAATTCCTACTCTGTCCTGTAGGGTAGTTCCCAGTCGGAATCTACTTGACAGCAGCAGGGACTTTGGAGGAGAGGGGGTCTCTATCCGTCCATCCAGCCGTCTCCTATCTATCCATCCATCCATCCACCCATCCATCTACCTACTTAACTTACTACCAATCATTTATTTATCTATTTTTAAAGAAAGAGTCATGTCCCTTTAATGCTGGGAGTTCATCTAGTCCTTATTTTTGAACGGTTCTGTGAAAATGAAGGGAGACTAAGCGGTGCCCGAGACTCTAGGAAAACCTGCCTTGAAGCAGGAGCTAGAATTTCCGTTTCTTAACTCTCCGCCCTGTGGTCTGTGTTGAGCAGATGACTGTGCTCACTGATGTTCTGGGGAGCTGAGGGGGTGGAGAGAAGGCAGCTGGGTTCCAGTACCCTCTTCAAGTTCCTGGAGAAAATCATTCAGCTTCTCAGTCCCCAGCTGCATCTGAGTGTTGCAGAAGATGCTTGCAGAAACCTCACAGCCTTACGCAGAAACAAGGATAACATCTTATAGCTCTAAAACCCTAATTCTAGTATACAGGGTAGCAACGGTGTATATAGCAGGCCTAGGGCAGGGTCGCCATGAGTCGGGTCTGACTCCACGGCACTTGGCTAGCAGGGCAGCAGCCAGCCAGCACCTGGGGCTTTGATCCCTAGATCTAGCTGTGTGGACATGGGGCTTCCAGCACGGAGCCAAGTCTCATGACTCCTGCCCTTCTCATCCTAAACTCACTTCAATTCTGCAAAACAAACCTTGACATGTCAAAAGCCGCACAAGCCCAGATGGGCTAAGAAAGATGCAAAATTGGTATAAAACGAGCCAAGAATGTTCACTTGTTGATGAAAGGTAGAATTACCCAGTGGTACTCACTAACCCCCCAAGGCTCCATGAAGAGCTTTTTTTTCCTTGGCCTTTTTCTGAATGCATTTGCTATGCTGGGTTTGAACAGAGGTGCTATTCACATCTGGCTGAACAGACCTTATTTCCACTTTCTCTGGATAGGCCCTGAGGTTCGGGCTGAAGTCGATCAGGGCCCCAGAGACGTAGGATCTTGATTCTGAAGAGATTGCTCATACTTTAGGAGCAAGTAAACATCTTCCGAGATCTTTTCTTGTTTAAAGCCAAACAATGCACTTGATTCTCCTAAGAACATGGGAAGAAAGAGGGAAAGGCAGGGAGACAAGGAACAGAAGCAGACTTGAATGTGGCCTTCACAAGGGAACAGGGAAGATGTGAAGGGAGAAAGTGACTACGAAACAGATGGCTCTGCGAAAGCCCACCTCAGAGGACAAGCAACGAGCTTCTTTTCAAAAGATCCTCCCTTCTCTGGATGACTCTCAGCTCTCCTACTGCCCAAGGTAGGTGACAATGATTTGGATGCGGCTCAGAGCCCCAGGTGACAGAGCACACCAAGCTCCAAGTTGACAAGGCCAGTGGACAAGCCTCCTAGGTGATTCCATCCTGCCTTATACAGTGTAACACATTTGGCTGCCAGCAGTTCCTTTTGGCAGTCAGAGTTCTCCCAACCAAGAGAATAACTAGGATCGGTACCCACCGGAGGAAGCCCGGGCAGCATAGCAGGTTAAGTGCTACGTCTGCGAGCCAAGCAGTTGGCAGTCCAAATCCTCCGGGTGCTCCTTGGAAACTATGGGGCAGCTCTACCCTGACTTCTATGGTCGCTATGGGTCAGACCTGACTCAAGGGCAGTGGGTTTGGCGTTACTGGTTTTGTGTCCTTTGGAAACCTTGGTGACGTAGTGGGTAAATGCTGTGTCTGCTAACCGTAAGGCTGGCTGTTCAGATCTGCCAGGCACTCCTTGGAAGCTCTCTGGAACAGTTCTCCTGTGACCTATAGGGTCACTGTGAGTTGGCATCAACTTGACAGCAGTAGGTTTGGTTTTGGGGTGTATATCCACTATCTAATCATTTACTATCTGCCATCTATCTATCTGTCTTTCATCTCTTCTCTCTCCATCCACTCATCCATTATGTATTATTCATTACTGGAAAGTCTGGTGGCATAGTGGGTTAAGTTCCATGTGTCTGCTAACCAAAAGGTAGACAGTTCAGATCTGCCAGGCACTCCTTGGAAACGCTATTGACTTCTAGGGTTGCTATGAATTGGGCCTGACTCGATGGCAGTGGGGCTTGGTTTGGGGGGGTCTATACAGTCATCTATCATCTATCTGTCTCATCATCTATCCATCCATCCCACACCAATCTATTTATGAAATTTTCTGTCATCTGTATTTGTCTGTCTTCTGTCTATTCATCTATTATCTATACATCTACTCACCCATCAGTCTGTCGTCTGTGTGTCCTCTATTACCTATCTGTATAATTACCTGTCATCTCTATCTGTGTAACTGTAGATCATCTGTCTGATTATCTGTCCTCTGTTTCTATGTATATGACTGCCATGTATCTACTATCCATCGTTTTCCTGTTATACCACTGGCATGTCTCTCTTCTACAGTCATCTCTATCTATCCACTGAGAGAAATTTAAGGGTTTGGCTCCCATGCTTGTGGGACCTGGCAAGCCGAATCACCACAGGGCAGGTGGCAAGCCAGTTTCCTTTATCTCCGCTTCTCCTGCCCTAGTTGAAGTAGATGTTATTGATTCCTGCTGGGTCAGCTGAGACTCAGGGCAACCGCATGAGTGCAGAGTAGAACTGCTCCACAAGGTTGTCACGGTTGTGACCTTTCTGAAAAGGATCACCAGACTTCTCTTCCCAGGTTCCTTGGATGAGTTCGAGCCTCAAACCTTTCAGCTAGTGGATAACTGTTTGCACCACCTGTGGGCTGTAAGCATTAATGTCGTTGCCGTGAGTTATGTGCTGTCACGTTCTAACTCACAGAAACCCACATGCAGCAGAACAGAACTCTGCATGGTCCTCTGCCATCGTCACGATCATCGCTAAGCTGGAGCCCGTTGTTCCAGCCACTGAGTCAGGTCATCCCCTTGAGGGTCTTCCTCTTCTTACTGACCCTTTACTCTTCCAAGAGGGTGTCCTTCTCTAGGGACTGGTCACTGCTGATACATGTCCAGAGAATGTGAGATGAAGTCTTGTCATCCTCACTTGTAGTGAGCATTCTGACTACTTCTTCCAAGAGAGGTTTGTTCATTCTCTTGAAAGTCCACAGGACATTCAGTAATCTCTGCCAGCACCACAATTCAAAGACATCCATTCTTCAATCGTCCTTATTCATCAACCAGTTTTCACATGCATATGAGGTGACTGAAAACATCAGGATGGCTCGGATCTGGCAAATCTTTGTACTTAAAGTGACATATTTGCTTTTTAACAATTTAAAGAGATCTTTTGCAGCAAATTTGTCCATTGCAATGTGTCATTTCATTTCTTGACTGTTGCTTGCGTAGGCTGTGATTGTGGATCCAAGTAAGTTAAATCCTTGCCAATTTCATTATTCTCCAACTTATCATGATGTTACTTATTGGTCCAGTTGTAAGAATTTTGATCTCTTGATATTGAGGTGTAACCCATTCTGACGGCTTTGGTCTTTGATCTTCGTCGGTAAGTGTTTCAAGTCATTTTCACTTTTAGCAAGCACGGTGTGTCATCCTCGTAACACAGGTTGTTAATGAGTCTTCCTGCAATCCTGATGTCATTTTCTTTTTCATATAGTCAAGTTTTTCAGGCTATTTGCTCAGCATACACTATGATAAAAAATACAACAGTGGTGCACAACTGTCCTCACTGTAAACCGTGCAGTACGTGCAGCGTGCCCTTGTTCTGTGTGAATGGCTGCCTCTTAGTCTAAGTACAAGTTCCTCATGAGCACAATCAAATGTTCTGCAATTCCCATTCTTCACAGTGGTATCCATAATTTATTATGCCTCAGACAGTCAAATGTCTTGGCACCGTTGTTAAAACAGAGGTAGGCGTCTCCCTAGTATTCTCTGCTTCCATCCGGGTTGTATCTGCCATTAGCCGGGTTATCACTTGTTCTACATTCTGGTCTGAATTCCCCTTGAGTTTCTTACCAACTCAGTGGTGGCATTGTGGGTAGGAGTTACAGCTGCCAACCCGAGGTCAGCGGTTTGAATCCACCAGGCACTCCTTGACAACCCTGTGGGCCAGTTCCACCCTGTCCTGTACAGTCACTGGGAGTCAGAATTGACTTGATGGCAATGAGATTTGTTTGCTTTTTTTCTTGTCAGTGTGTTGCTGGACTGTTTTCGAATGATCTTCAACAAAATTTTACTTACTTGCAGTATCAGTGACATTGTTTGATAATTTCTACTTTCTGGTAGGTCTCCTTTCCCTGGAATAGCTACAGATGTCTTCTGGCCAGCTGGCCAGGCAGCTGTCTTCTGCACCACGGACAAAGGAGTGAGTGCTTCCGGGGCTGCATTCCTTTGTGGAAACACTTCAGCTGATGTTCTGTCATTTCCTGGAACTTTGTTTTTTGCCAATGTGTCCAGTGCAGCTTGGGCTGTTCCTTTAGCACCATTGGTTTTTGACCTAAGGCTACCCACTAAAATGATTAAATGTTGACCAGTTTGTCCCAGTACGGTGACTCTGTGTAGTCCTTTCACCTTCTTTTAGTGCTTCCTGCATAGTGCAGAAGTCACGAGTCTCCAATGAGAGCATCCTCTCTTTGAACTTAAATATAACAAGTTGTGTAAATGATACAGTTTTAATTGTTTTATTATTTTTAGTACATTTGATGGCATTATGAGGAAAAGAACTTCGGGTAAATGGCCTCCACGGCACCTTCCTGGTGGGCCAGACATGATCATTCACCACAGCCCGGTACCTTTGGCTATTGACAGTCACAGCCTTTCCTGGTTCATGTTGGAAAAAAAGGGCCAATGACCCTGCTGGACCCAAACTCACACCAAATAGTCACTTTGGGGGGATGAAGTGGATGTTCTTGAACCTCCGTTGGGTTCTCGTGGCTCCACATGCGACAGTTTTGTTTGTTAACAAAGCCAGTCATTCAAAAATGGGCCTCTTCACTGAAGACGATTTTTCTGCCCAAAGCAGAGTCAACTACCAATTATTCCAGAACCCAGTCAGCAAGTGTACAGTGCGATCTACGGTCATTGGACCTCAGTTCTTGAATTAAAACAATTTTATAAGGGTACAGCCTCAAGTCCAGATGCAAAATCTCCCAAATTGTGGTTGGCAGCCTGGTTTCTGTGCTCAGAGAAAAATTGATTGGGATGGATTCTTACATACACTTTGACAAACGGTGGCGATGTTGTCATTGAAACATGTAGTTCGTTGACACACACAGATGGTGTCTGGTTGGCAACAGACCAGGTTATTTCAAAGTTTTTGACTAAATGTCACATCATTTTATCGGTGGCATGATTGTGTGCATTGTAAATTTCATGTGACACACGGAATGTTTGGTGAACGGAATATCCATTTTGATAATAAACCTTAATAATTTCTCTGTGATGTAGGATCATATAACTTTCCACAGCTATTTGTCAAGACTGTTCAAAAAAGCATGATAAATATGTCTGCTGTAGCTTCACCAATGTCACCGCCGTCAGCTGTGGTAGAGGAAGCCCATTTATTTTTGCCCATAGAATCTGTCACTATTTGTAATGCTGGTGGCCGAGTGGTTAAGAGTTCAGACTGTTACCCTGGGACGCTTGACTTTTTTCTTCGTTTATCTCAGGTTGAGAACTACCAAGGGTGCTGTCCTCTTTGGGGTTTCCTTCTCCAGGTCCTTGCATGTTTCACTGTAATAGTTCACTTCCTCTTCTTGAGCTGCTTTCTGAAATCTTCTCAGCAGCCCTTTGGCTCCATTATTTTGGTTCACCTTGTCTACATTCAATAGCAAGTTTCAGAGTCCCTTCTGACATCCATTCGGTCCTTCCTTTCCTGTCTTTTTTAATGACTTCTTGCTATGTTTGCATTTGATGTTATGCCATAATTCATGTAGTGTTCAGTCACTGGGTTTTAATAAGTTAAATCTGTTCTTGAGATGTTCTCTAAATTCAAGTGGGATATACTCAAAGTTGTGCTTTGGCTTTTGTAGACTTGTACTAGTTTTCTTCAACTTGAACTTGTATATGAGCAATTGATCTGTTTTACAGTCAGCCCCTGGCCTTCTTTTGACTGATAATATTGTATTTTCCCTTGTTTCTTTGCACAGATATAACAGATTTAATTTCTAAATATTCCATCTGGTGATGCCCACATATGCTGGTGAAAATATGGTGTTCGTGTTAAAGAAGCTGTTGTTGTTGTTAGGGACCATCGAGTTGGTTCCGACTCAAAGCAACCCTATGAACAATAGAATGAAACAGTGTCCAGTCTTGCGCCACGTCCACAGTTGTCTTTATGCTGAAGCCCATTGTTGCGGCCACTGTGCTGATCCATTTCGTTGAGGTTCTTCCTCTTTGTTGCTGACCCTCCGCTCTGCCCAGCATGAAGTCCTACTCTGGGGACCGACTGTTCCTGACAACATGTCCAAAGTATGTAAGATGCAGTCTTGCCATCTTTGCTTCCAAGGAGCACTCTGGTTGTACTTCTTCCAGAACAATTTGTTGGTTCTTTTAGCGGTCCATGGTACCTTCAACATTCGTCTGCAACAGCACAATTCAAAGGCATTAATTCTTCTTCTGTCATTTTTGTTTGTAGTGCAGCTTCTACATGCGAATGATGCAATTGAAAGTACCACGGCTTGGGTCAGACACAGCTTAGTCTTCAAGGTAACGGCCTTACTTTTGAATACTTTGGAGAGGTCCTTTGCAGCAGATTTTCTCAGTGCAATGCATCTTGATTTCTTGACTGCTGCTTCCAAGGGCATTGACTGTGGACCCAAGCAAAATGAAATCTTTGACAATCTCATTCCTTTCTCCATCTATGACAACGTTGCTTACTGGTCCAGTTGTGAGGACTTTTGTTTTCCGATGTTGAGGTGCAGTCCATACTGAAGGCTGTGCTCCTTGATCTTCATCAGTAAATGCCTCAAATCTTCTTCATTTCCAGCAAGTAAGATGCTGTCGTCTGTATAATGCAAGTTGTTAATAAGTCGCCCTCCAGTTCTGATGCCTCGTTCTTCTTCGTATAATCCAGCTTCTCGGATTATTTGCTCAGCATACAGATTAAAATGCTATGGTGAAAGGATACAACTCTGACGCATGCCTTTCCTGACTTTAAACCATGCAGTGTCCCCTTGCTCTGTGCACATGACTGCCTCTTGATCCATATACAGTAGACCCCTTAAGAGCACAATTAGATGTTCTGGAATTTCCATTCTCCGCAACATTAGCCATAGTTTAGTATGATCCACACAGTCGAATGCTTTTGCGTAGTCGATGAAACACAAGTAAACATCTTGCTGATATTCTTTGTTTTCCACCAAGATCCATCTGGCATCAGCGATGATATCCCAGGTCCCGCGTCCTCTTCTGAACCCAGCTTGCTTTTCTGGCAATTCCTTGTCAATGTATTGTTGTAGTCACTTTTGAATGATTTGGAGAAGAATTTTACTTGCATGTGATATCAACAATGTTGTTCAGTAACTTCTACATTTGATTGGATCACCTTTCTTTGGAATGGGCATAAATGTGGATCTCTTCCAGTCAGTTGGCCAGGTAGCTGTCCTCCAAATTTCTCGGCATAGATGAGTATTTCCGGCACTGCATCTGTTTGTTGAAATATCTCACTTGATATTCCATCAGTTCCAGGAGCCTTGTTTTTTGTTAATGCCTTCAATGCAGCTTTGACTTCATCCTTCAGTACCGTTGCAACTTGCTGTCGGTTTTGCAAAGTTCTATCATGAGATCTCCAGTATCATTTCTGTCGCCACATATGTTCTAACTACTGATCCTTCTTTGTTTCCAACTTTTACATTCCCATCACCAGCAATTATCAATGTATCTTGATTTGTTTGATCAATTTCAGACTGTAGCAGCTGATCAAAACCTTCAAAGTCTTCATGTTTGCCATCAGTGGTTGCTGCGTACACATGAATAGTAGTCATATTAATTGGTCTTCTTTCCAGGCATACGGATATAATCCTCTCACTTTCAGAGTTGTACTTCAGGAAAGATCTTAAAATTCTCTTTTTGATGATGAATATAATGTCATCCCTCTTTGATTTGTCATTCCCAGCATAGCACGTCATGTGATTGTCTAATTCAAAATGGCCTGTAGCAATCCATTTCAGTTAATTAATGCCCAGCATATCAGTGTTCCATTTCATTTTGGATAACTTCCAGTTTTCCTAGCTTCATACTTTGTACATTCCATGTTCTGATTATTATTGGGTGTTTACAGCTGTTTCTTCTCATTGTCAGCCATGCTGTGTCAGCGTGACTCCATCTACATCCTTAAGTTGACTCTCCATGCAGGAGGCAGCTCTTCCCCAATCATCCTTTCAGTGCTTCTGACCTGAAGGGCTCATCTTCTGGAGCGGTGTTCCATTGCTGTTTATAAGGTTCTCCTTACCCAATTTACTTTCAGAAATGAAATGTCAGGTCTTTCTTCCTGGTCTGTTTTAGTTAGGAAACTCCTCTGAAACCTGTCTACCATCGGTGACCTTTCTGGTGCTTGAATGTGAGTGCCATAGCTTTCAGGATCATGGCAACATTCAAGCCCCTGGATGAAGAAGAACTGAGGGACGCATGGAGGAAACATGAATAGGCACTGGTAATTGTCTTACCTTGATAAAATTCCCTGGCTCTATTTCCTCCCTTTCTTGAAGTACTAGGAATCAAGGAATACCAGACAGAGGCAGAAACACAGGATGTAGATGACTCATCTGCTGAACTCTTGACAGCGGGCTCTATTTTCTTGTTGGCTTTATTTTTTCTCCTAAGCAACATCTCTCATAGGAAGTACACAGAGACATGCCAAAGCACAGTGGTAGTTTAATAAGAATTTATTTTTATGCTGCTGATAAAACTTTGTATACTACAGGACAATGCTTCCTAAAGAACCTCTTTTCTTATGCTCTGGTTCTCAACTTTTGTAGTTTGTTGCCACTTACTGGCTCGAGGACATACAGTGATTCTCTTGTCAAAGCTTCTCATCAGAAACTGATTTTTTTTTTCTCTTCTGCCAAGGCATCAGGCTCACATGAATGGGTCTGGCTCCTCATGTCTGGCTCTAGTCGTCATTAACCTTGGATACGGCCTTTTTGTTTAGATTGCCTATGTCTTCTCATGGACTCATGTTTGAGTCAAACCTCTGTGAGCTTTATGCCCATCAAACGACTTCTCCAAAAGAGTAAAAAGAGAAGCTACAGGCTGGGAAGAAAAGTCCCTGTGATACATATGAAAAGAATCTCATCTCTAAAATCTATAGAAAACCTCAATACATCAACCATGAAAAGACAAACAGTAAAATTAAAAAAAAACAGAATGGCCAAAGTGTATAAATTGACACTTCACCAAAGAAGATTTCCAGATATCTAAAAAATACTTGAAGAAATGCTTAAAACTGTTAGCCATTAGAAAGAAGCAAGTCAAAACAATGAGATACTGTCTCACACCTCTATTACTGGCACTAACTAATTAAAATAAAAAAATGTTGAAGAGGTTGGGGAGAGATTAGTACTCTTACTCACTACTGGTGGGGATGCAAAATGGTGCAACCACTTTGGAAAATGGAATGGCACTTTCTGAAAAAAACAGAAACAGAAACACTGCATAACTCAATAATCCTACTCCAAGGCATATGCCACAGATAAATAAGAGCCATGACACAAATAAACACATGTGTACCCATGTTTACTGCAGAATTATTCACAATATCAAAAAAATAGAGGCTACTGAAGTGCCCATCCACAGATGAATGGATAAAGAAATCATGGAAACAGAGAGAAAGAACTGGTAGTTGGAAAATGTGGTTTTGGTGGTAGAGAAGATGCTGGAGGTCACAGGACAGAATTTTGCAACACCAACAACTCCTTCATTGCTAGTACCTTTTTTCACAAGCACGAATAGTGACTGTACACATCGATCTCACCAGATGGAATACACAGCAGTTAAATCAACTACATCTGTAGAAAGAGGTGGTGGAACACACAATGTCATCAGTTACAAGGCCAGGGGCCAGCCAACGAATAGACTTAACTACTCATATGCCAGTTCAAGTTGAAACTGCAGACAATCAGAGCAAGTCCTCAAGAGCCAAAGTACAACCTTAAGTATATCCCACCTGAATTTAGAGACCATTTCAAAAATAGATTCAATGCACTGAAAAATAATGACCCAAAAGAGGGTAAGTTGTGGAATGACATCAAGGACGTCATACATGGAGAAAGAGAAGGATCATTAAAGAGACAAGAGAAAAAGAAAAGACCACATCGGGTGCCAGAAGAGACTTTGAAACTTGCTCTTGTGTTTTAAATAGCTAAAGGAATGGAAGAAATGAGGAGGTAAAAGAGCTGCACAGATGATTTCAAAGGGCACCTGGAGAAGACAAAGTCAAGTGTTGTGACGGTATGTGCAAAGAGCCGGAGACAGAAAACCAAAAGAGAAGAACACACTGAGTAGCTCTCAAACTGAAAGAACTAGAGAAAAATTTGCAGTACTGAAGGATTCTATAGGGAAAATATTAAATGCTGCAGAAAGAATCAAAGAAGATGGAAAGAATATACAGAGTTGCTTTAGCCAAAAGAATTGGTCCATGTTCAACCACTTCGGGAGGTAGCATATGATACTGAAAGAAGAAGTCCAAGCTTTACTGAAAGCATTGACAAAATGAAGCCTTTAGGAATGGACAGAATACTAATAGCAATTTTCAACAAACAGATATGGCACTGAAAGTGTTCACTCATCTATGCCAAGAAATTCAAAGAACAGCTAATGGTCCAAAAGAGACCTGTATTTATCCCTATTCACAAGAAAGATGATCCAACCAAAGGTGGAAATGTTGAACAATTTCTTTAATACCACACATAAGGAAAATTTTAAAGACCGTGTGGTAGAGCATCGTCAGGGAACTGCTAGAAGTTCAAGCCAGATTCAGAAGAAGACGTGGAACCGGGATAATCAGTGCTGATGTCAGGTGGATCCTGGCTGAAAGCAGAGAATGCCAGAAAGATGGTTACCTGTGTTTCATTGACTATGCAAAGGAATTTCACTGGGTGCATCAGCAAAGTATGGGGAACATTTTATAAGAATGAGAATGCAGCACACCTAACTGTGCTCTGAAGGACCTGTAGAAGGATCAGGAGGTAGCTGTGCAAACAGGAGAAGGGGCACTGCGTGGTTTAAAGTCAGGAAAGGTGCGCATCAGAGTTGTATCCTTTCACCATGTCTGTTCAATCATTTTGCTAAACAAATAATCCCAGAAGGTGGGCTATCTGAAGAAGAGGGCGTTGACTACAGGGTCCCATGAACCAGAACTGACTGGACAGCAGTGAGTGGGTTTCTTTGTCAGATCTTCGTAGAGTGATTTGTAAGAGCCCTCAGCCACCAACTGAAGGGTCAGCAGTTGGAACCCAGCAGCTGCTCCTGGGAGAAAAGACCCGGAACTCTGCTTCCATAAAGATTCAGCCTAGGAAACTCGATGGGATGGTTCTACTCTGTCCTGTAAGGTCACTATGAATCAGAATCGACTCCATGGCAACGCAACAGACTCACGCAAACTATAACTTTTCTTTCTTAAATTCGAGAAGTCATTAAAATTGCAAAGATGTTACACTATCAATTATTATGTTCTAGATTTCTACGTATATTTTTCCCATGAACATTACAAGAAAAAAAGAGAGAGAGGGCATTGAGATTTTAGAAAGACTCCTTAACCACCTGCATTATGCAGATGACGCAGCCTGCTTGCTGAAAGTAAAGACGACTTGATGTTGAAAGTGAAGAGGACTTGATGTACTTACTGACGAAGATCAAGGACTACAATCTTCAACATAGATTACACTTCAACATAAAGAAAACAAAAGTTCTAACAACAGAACCAACCAGCAACATCACAATAAACATGGAAAAAGTTGAAGTTATCAAGGATTTCATTTTATGTGGATCCACAATCAAAACTTATGGAAGCAGCAGTCAAGAAATCAAATTATGAACTGAATTGTGCAAATCTGCTGCACAAGTTCTCCTTAAAGTGCTGAAAACCAAATATGCCACTTTAAGGACTAAAGTGTGTGTGGTGGAAATGATGGTCCTTTCAACTGATATCCACGTGAAAGTTGGACAATGGATAAGGAAGACTGAAAAAGAATGAACCTCTTTGAAATGTGGTATTGGAGAAGAATATGGAATATACCATGAACTTCCAGAACAATAAACAAATTTGTCTCAAAAGCCGTGCCACAAGACTGCTCCTTAGAAGCATAACCAACCTTTGTCTCACTTAGGATACGTTGTCAGGAGGGATGTCCCTGGAGAAAGACATAATGCTTGGCGAAGTACACTGAGGGTTAGTGAAAAAGAAGAAGATGCTAGATGAAATGGAGTGGCAGAATGGTTGTGACAGTGGGGTCAGGCCAGACAGTGTGGTGAGGATGGCCCAGAACGGGCTGACCTGGTGTGCACAAGGTCACCAGAACCTGGACCTTCCTGGAAGGCATCTAACAATGACACCAAGATGCTTATAATACCGTAAACGATGACCTGTCAAGTCTTCGTAGACCTGAGCCAGCACTTTACGGTACGAAGTTTCACGGCTCAAAGGCGGAGAACCAGAGACTCAGAGAAATCTAGGTGAGCCGGTGCAACGTAGCACCTGAAGACAAAGACCTGCATCCTACCCTGGTGGGCAGCTGGTGAGCAGCCATCTAACTATTGGTCTCTTACTGCTGGAGAAAAAAAAATTAGGAAAACTGAAGACCCAAGGGAACAATTATTCTAAAGGACTAATGGAGCACACGAACCAGTCTGCATGATCTTGAGACAAGAAGAATTAGATGGTGCCCAGCTACCACTACTGGGTGCGTCTTGGACAGAGCAGGAGAAAAATTACAGAACCAGAAACCAAACCCACAAAGACCAAAGCTCCCTGGTCTGACAGAGCCTTGAGGAACCCTGAGATACGGCCTTAAGCCAATGTTCTGAGCTGGAACCAAAGCCGTTACTGGACACTACCTTTGAGCCACACCATAGAAAGCAGGTTGTTAATGAGTCTTCTTCCAATCCTGACGCCACACTCTTGTATACACAGTCCAACTTGTGAGATTACTTGATCATCCACTTATGAGTCAATAAACCCAGAGAAGCCGAGTAAACGCCAGCAAACGTAGCTGCTGGGGGACACCAAGAGTAGATGTTACGAGAAGCAGGAGGCCGAGGAGGTGAAATGGGCTCACGACCAGTGACGGAGCCTCCTGGGTGACTACAGGTAAGACGTCAGGAGGGAGGTGTGCGGATCTGCGGAGCTGGCTTTCAGTCTGTGCCAAGAGAAGAGGACAAACAATTCACAGAAATAAAATAGCAGAAATGTTAGTCAGAGATTTCCTGAGAGCCAAATCCAGGGAAAATCCAGCCAGGTTTCTCATCTGACGACTGCCCAGACAACGTGAAAACAAACAGAAATAGGAGGGCCCAGCGGTCAGGGGACCCCTGCTTGGGATGTGGAGCCCCGGCAGAGCCGAGCCGAGGCCTACCCGCGATGGTGGCGGAGACCCACAGGGTGTAGTGTCCTTTAGAACTGCGATGCAGACGACGTGAGGGCCACCACCTGAAACCTAGAGGGAAATTTAAATGATGAATGTGTGCCAAACTGTCTAAATCAGATTTTATTTGCAATTTTCCTCAGGTATACATCATTGCACTGTCTATTGTCTTATACTAGGGAAATATTTGTTCCCCACTAAAATATCTGTGTGCCAAACTAAAGACAGTGGGGCACAGAGTGGGTACTTTGCGTTAAGAAGAGGCAGAGAAAAACCAAGGCACCACTGAGGTCCCTAAGGCCAATGCCCACCAGTTTAGTAATTACTTTGCACCCAAGACTGTCAGCCTCTTGGGGTGCAGACAATGTCTTCACACACTGTCCTTACCCTTGAGGAGATTACATTTGAGGACAGGAGTCAATATACCCACAAAGAGCACAAGGTGTTTAGTATGTGATGAGCGTTGGTCCTGGCTTACAGTAACGGAGAGCACAGCTCTGAGAAGGAGGGCCGGGCCACCGCCCAAGAGGACGTGGCTTCCAGCTGAGCCTGCAAGGAACAGAGTGATGGCTGGAGGGGGACATTTCAGGGGGAGCGAACATGGAAGAGACGGGAGCAGGGCAAAGCGCTTGATTTTATGAAACACACCAGCTCATCGGACTCCAGTGAAGCCAAGTCTGGTTACTTATATGCCACCATCTGTCTCTAAGACTGTCTGACGGTGGTGGCTTTCATGTTGCTGTGATGCTGCTGGCTACGTCACTGGCATTTCTCATGCCAGCAAGGCCACTTCTGGGCTCAGTGGAACTTCTATCTAAGACACACTAGGGAAAAATGTCTGGAATTCTTCTGAAAATATAAGCCAATGAAAATTCTGGAGCAGAGCAGAACACTGTCAGATATATGCTGAAAGATGTAGCCCTGAGGTTGAAGGCCCTTGAAACCCACGGTAGCCAGAATGAGGGGCTGGAACGCAGCACTGATTGTTAAGGCGGGGGAGGACCAGGAAGGGTGACTGCTGTGTGCACAGGTGGCCATGGATCAGGGAGGGCTAGACAGTGATGAGCAACAGCTGCCTGGCATGAAAGATGGGATGAAACAGAACGCTCTGGTTGGTATTCGGTAGACTATTCACCATTTCATTTAGCCCAGTACTGGTGACGCCATCCATACTTGCTGGATAATCAAGAATTTGGGGATTCCAGTTTTCCTTTCCCTTCTGGTCCCCTGACTGAGTATTAACTAAGCAGTATTTTCTACTCGCTCAAACTTCCTCAGTCACTCTCCAGTTTGACCTAGGTCCTTTGTTGTGCTCCCCATTCTGTGGAAAGTCATTTAGAATGATTTTTCTGAAACTTGGAACTAGCAGCTATTGACCCTTCGATGAATCCTGTTGTCCCTCCTGTGAAGTAGGCACTTTCAGAGGGCAGCCGTGAGGTGTGAAGGTGGCCTCTGGTCAGGTGACAGAGAAGCAGTGGCACTAGGCCTCCAGTCAGGGGACAGAGAAGTGACGACACTAGGTAGGAGCTCATCCAGACTGTGACCACACTACTTTCCTTAGATGGCTTGCTGATAGCAATTTGGTGAAGGTGTGTGTGTATGTGTGTGTGTGTGCATGTGTGTGTATGTGTGTATGCATTTATACTAGCCATATGTATGTGTATGCATTTGTTTTTCGGTTCTAGGCATGGTGTACCACTTTACAATTAAAAGGTGTGACTTTCTCTGACTGCCATAGAAATACCTACGCATAGCACAGACATTCACACACCACTCACATCCCCTATTCTTTTGATGTAGTTACTTCAAAATGTTCACCATTATAATCATGTAAACACTGCCAATATTGATCAAAAAGGCATACTATGATTACTTTTTCCTTTTCATTTATTTTCTTCTCTGGAATTAGTTAGCGTTTTGTATTTTGTTGTCTGTCTAAGTTTTTATAACTAATTCAGCTTCATACTCTTCCCAGTTGCATAAATCCTCTCTCCACTTTACGTTTCTTCTTCTCGAAGAAATCTGTCCCAGGGGTCTCTGGCAGTTATTGTAATTATTAGGGTGTCAGAGTTTTCCCTCTATGCATTTTACTAATAACTCTCTAACGCTAATTTTAAGTTGAGTATTTCCACTATCTACTGTTTAAAATTCCACCACACCCCTGTCAGTTTGTGTTACTATGGTGGCTTGCTTGTTGATGGGATGCCATGAGCTATGCCACCAGCATTTCACAGGCCAGCAGAACCATCTGTGATGAATAGGCATCAGCCGTGCTTCTAGACCAAGACACACCAGGAAGAAAGGCCTGGTGATCTACTTCTGAAAAACACAGCCAGTAAACACATTATGAGTAGTGTAACACATTTTCTGATAACGTACTGGAAGGTCAACAACTCCAACTGGAAGGTGTCAAAACATGACGGGAAGAGCTGCCTCCTCAAGGTAAAGTCAACCTTAGTGACACAGATGAAATCAAGCTTTCAGGATCTTCGTTTGTTGATAAGGCATGACTCAAAGTAAGAAGAAAGAGCTGTAAACATCCATTCATCACTGGAATGTGGAATGTACCAAGTACAAAACAGGGAAAATTGGAAGCTATAAAAAATGAAATGGAATGCGTAAACAGTGCTATCGTCGGCGTGACTGAGCTCAGACAGGCTGGTACGACCCGCTTGGAATCAGACATTCATTTGGTCTGCTGTGCCAGGAGATGCAGATTGAGTAAGAATGACACTCTATTCACTGTCAAATTGGAACATATTAAGATATTTCTTCCAGGACCATGTGGCCAGTGGTGGTATCATTTCGTAAGCCTTCGAGAAAGACCTGTTAATGTGATAATTATTCACGTTTATGAACCAACACCTAAGGCTAAATGAAGAAATTGAAGATTTTTACCAACTTCTACAGTTTGAAACTGATCAAACATGCATTCAGAATATACTGGCAATTACTAGAGATTGGCATGCAAAACTCGGAAGCAAAGAAGAAGGATCAGTAGTTAGAAAATAAGTCCTTGGTGACAGAATTGACACAAGAGACTACACTATACAATTTTACAATGATTTCTTCACTGCCAATACTTTTTTTTCCAACAATATAAACAGTGACTATGCATGTGGATCTCGCTAATGGAATATCCAGGAATCAAATAGACTACATCTTGGAAAGACTGTCTTGAAAAGCTCAGCATCAGTCAGAAAAGGGCCAGGAGCTGACTGCAGAACAGACCATCAAAAGCTCGTGTACAAGTTCAAGTTGAAGCCGAAGAAAGTCAAAACAAGCCCATGAGGTTCAAAATATGACCTTGAGTACATCCCACCTGAGTTTAGTTGGAGCCTATCTTAAGAACGGATTTGATGTGTTCAGTGCTAACGGCCGAAGACCAGACAAGTTGTGAAATGACATGAAAGACACGTAACAAAAAAGCAAGCCAAGCCAAGCCAAGTGCGAGGTCATTAAAAAGACAGGAGGGAAGAAAAAGGCCAAAATGGATGTCAGAAGAGACTCTGAAACTTGCTATTGAACTTAGCGTAGCTAAAGTGAATGGAAGAAATGCTGGAAGTAAAAAAGTTGAATAGATAATTTCCAAGGGCAGCTCAAGTATACAGGGTGCTGTGAGGGAATGTGCAAAGACCTGGAAACAGAAAGCCAAAGGGCAAAAACGAGCTCAGCATTTCTCAAGCTGAATACATTAAAGAATCATCCCTTAAGTTGCAATTTTGAAAGATCCTGTGAGCAAAATATTGAAAGACACAGGAGGTATCCAAAGAAGAAGAAAAGAACACACAGTCACTACACCAAAAAGAACTGGTCACTTTTTAACCGTCATGGAAGGTTGCACATGATCATGAGCCAGTGCTGCGGAAGGCAGACATCCGAGCCACACTGAAGGCACTGGTGAGAAACAGGGTCCAGGAATTACTGAAGAGCTCTGTGAGATATTTCAACAAACAGATGGAGTGCTGGAGGTGCTCATTTCCTATGCCAAGAAATTTGGAAAGGAGCTACCTGGCCGCCTGGCAGGAAGAGATCCATATTTCTGCCAACTCCAAAGAGAGGTAATCCAACAGAATGTGGAACTATTCAACAATATCATTATTATCACGTGCTAACAATTTTCTAAAGATATTTCAAAATACATTGACAGCATTGACAGTACATAGACAATAAACTGTCAGAAATTCAAGATGGATTCAGAAGCGGACATGAGATGAAAGACGTCACTGCTGACGTCAAAGGATCTTGGCTGAAAGCAGAGAATTCCAGAAAGATGTTCACCTGTGTTTACTGTCTATGCAAAGACAGTCAACTGTGTGGATCATAACAAACTACTGATGACATTGGGGATAACGGGCGTTCCAGAAAACTTAATTCTGTTTATACAGGACACTGACTGAAAGTAAATGTTTGACCAGAACAAGGGGACACAGAACAGTTTAAAGTCCAGAAAGCAAGCATCAGAGTTTTAGCCTTTCACCACACAGGTGTGCTGTGCAAATAATCCAAAAACGTGGACTGTACAAAAGAACGTGACATCGAGATTGGAGAAAGGCTCATCAACAGCTTCTGATGTGCAAGTGACACAGCCTTGCTTGCTGAAAGTCAAAAGGCCTTGAAGCCTCACTGATGAAGATCACAGAGCACGGCCTTCAGTGTGGACGGCACCTCCGTATAGAGCGAATGAAAATCTGCACAACTGGATAAATGAACAACATCGTCATAGACAGAGAAAAGACTGACGTTGTCAAGGCTTTCGTTTCCCTTGGATCCCCAGGTGGTGCTCATGGAAGCTGCAGTCAAGAAATAAGTGACCTACAGCACGGGGTAAAAGCTGCTGGAGCAGAATTCCTGAAAGTGTTAAAGAACAAAAACAAAACAGAGATGTCACTTTGAGAACTAAGGGGCACCTGACCCAAGCCATGGTGTTTTCAATTACCTCATACCCATGGGAAAGCTGAACAACAAAGGACGACTGGAGAATTGGTGTATTTGAATACTGAATATAACACTGTCATGAATTCAGTTAAAAAACGTGTGTAGCCATTTGGCTAGGAGGTGACTCCCGGTGTGGTGTGACGTTCCTGTGTGCTGTAAATCCTGCCTCTGTCATGTCAACGAGCGGGAGGCAGCCGCTGTGTCTGTGGGGCAGGACTCAGTGGGCGGGACTGTGTTATGTCTTGGGGAACCCTCTGGAGATGTCAAGGAAAGGGAGGCGAGGGGGGATTTGGGGACCTCAGAACACCGAGAAAGCAGTGCTGGGAGCAAAGCATGTCCTTTGGAAAGGACCAGGATCCCCGCGCCTCAGAAGCTCCCAGACCAGGGCAAGACTGACTACGAGGGCCTTCTCCTGCACCAGCATAGAAAGCCTTTCCCTGGAGCTGGTGACCTCAATTTGGATTTATAACCTACCGGACTGTGACAAAACAGATTTTCCTTTTTAAAGCCATCCACTTTGTGGTATTTCTGTTACAGCAGCACTGGACGACTAAGACAACCATAGGCTGCCAGAAGAAGGAACAAGTATGTGACAAAGGACAGACACGGTGCTCCTTAGAAGCAAGACTTGAGCCAAGGCTCTGTCTCACGTACTTTGGTCATGTTTTCAGAAAGGACCCTGGGGTATTTCTGTTGTGGCGCATTGGATAACTAAGAGAGAATTTGGTGCCAGGACTGGTGTGCTACAAATACCTGAAGTGTGGCAGTGGTTTTAGAATTGGCCAACGGGTGGAGGCTGGAAGAGTTCTAAGGTGCCTGATAGTAACAGCTTCGACTGCCTGGAAGAGACTGTCGTCAGAATTACAGATGGCAAAGGCCGTTGGTAAGAACTCAGGAATCACAGAGAGCTAGCTACAGAGAAAGTGTCACTTTAGAGAATGTCTGTGGGGCCAGCAACGGAACATTGCTGTATATGTGGACATTAAGTGCCCTTCTGGTGAGGATTTAGAAGAAAAGGATGAAAAACTGATTGGACAGTGGAGGAATGGGGACACTTTTTAGGCAAAGGCAAAGAACTTGTCTGAATTATGTTCAAATGTTTGGTAGAAGACAGGATTTACAAGAGATAAACCCAGATATCTGGATGATGAGATTTATAAGCAAGATCTTGAAGGGGCTTTGTGGTTCTTCCTTGCTGCTGGTAGTAAAATGCGAGAGGAAATAAATGGGCTAAAAAATGAATTATGCAAAATGGACACAAATCTTAATGATTTGGAAAATTATGTTGTATAAACTAAGGACACTCATCCTAGAATTTTCACCAAGAATGTGGCCATACACGCTTTTATTAAAGAGAGGAAGTCTGGGCCTGACGGACCCAACTCACCAGCATGGAAAAAAAGCTGTAGCTAGACTGAACCCAACAGAGAGAGAGCAAAAGAAAGGACCAGCACCTCTCAGAAGTCCACAGGCAGGAAACAATTCAAAGGAGCCACCACTGCTGTCCTCCAAGGAAAGAAAAAGACTGTCTCTGGAGAATCCTGGAGATCAGAGAACTCCTGGGAGTCACACAGGAAGCAGGGCCTTTTCAGTTTCGCAGGGTGGGGTCACCGTCTCCTGGATCTCAAAAGATGGGGCCACAATCTCCTAGGCTTCAGAAAGTTGGATCTTTACCAGCTTGGTTTCAGAATGTGACAGGAGTGTGGGGCAGCCCTGAGTCTGAGCAGGTGGAGCTGGTATGACCAAGCGGCAGAAGTACAGAGCCTGCTAGGGCCAAACTGGCGAGTTCATCACTCAGGTGGACTGGAGAATCAGGCTGCCCACAGCCGTGGGAACCGAGTTGCCTTCCTAAGGGCCTGGAAGGCAGAGCTGAGGCTCAGATCTGAGGGTACTCCATCTAGAATACAGGTGACAAGGACAACATCTACAGTCTGGGGGGTAGGCCCACTGTCTAGACTGCCCCAGAGAATGCAGGATTATTTTCAGAACTTGAGAGCTAGTGTAAGTTGTTTTGCTGGGTTTTGAACTTGCTTAGCATCCATGGTCCTCCAGCATCCCTCGTTGGTCAGGAAGATACCCACTTTGTGCTTGTTCCACTTCTGTACTCCAGACACAGGCGACTTGTAGTGCAGAGCTCACCAGTTTGCAGATGAAGAGCTATTCTGACCCAGGACGAAGCATGTCTAAAATCCTGTCCCTATTTGATTTAAGTAATTCAGAACACAAGACTTTGTCCTCAGGATTGATTTAACACTTTTAAGATGGTATGATGGGGCGAATGTGGTTTACGTGTGGGAAAAACGTGAATTTTGAAGCACTAAGGATGGAATGTTGTAGCTTGAATAGTGTCTGTCCCAAAATGTTCCTTATAAATCCCTAACCTCTATGCCTGTGATTATCATTCCGTTCAGGAACAGATTGTCTTTGTAATGTGAATGAGCGGGACTAGTATAGAGTGTACCTTGAATCAATCTCTTTTGATATATAAAAGATCAAACAAGTAAACAGAGACAGGTAAAGATTGAAACGAGGCCACCTGGGATATCCAAGGAACCAGGAAATGAGTTGAGGAGTCCAGGATCGTCCCCCAGAGTCAACTAGATGGAGAAAATCTTTCCCTAGAGCTTGTGTCCTGAATTTGGACTTCTAGCCCTCTTCATTGCAAGAGAACTCCATAAATTAAAACCATCCACTGATGGTATTGCTGTTATAGCAGCACTAGGTAGCTGATGCACGGGACAAGGCTTTGACATAAGGACCAGTGCGGGTGGTGGGGTTTGGGCATCTCAGTCTTACTGATGACTAAACTGATGAATTGATGAACTGAAACTCCGAATCGAATTCTTGTCCTTAAATGTGTTTGCTGCTGTTTCTTTGCTCCCACCCTCCACAAGATGCTGCCATGAATCCCCTACCCTGGGATGGTCAGATTCTCCCAGACCAGGACAGCAAGGAGGGGAGAGGACGAGAGGTGGACATGGCGGGGACTTCCCAGAGCCTCCATAAAAAAAGGGGGGCCTCAGTCCGGATGCCCTAAAACAATAGAAATATATTGTCCTGCAGTTCTGGAGGTGAGAAGTCTCAATTGGAGTGTCAGCCTTGTTGGTCCCTTCTGGGGGCTCTGAGGGAGAATCTGTCCCATACTCTCTGCCAGCTTCTGGTGACAGCTGGCATTTCTTGGTGTTACCAAACTTGTGGCTGCACCACTTGCATCTGTCTTTTCTATGGCCACTTGCTCTATTTGTCTCTCAACTAGTGTCAGGCGCGTGTCTGTGTCTTCTCATGCGGACATCAGTCAGGTTAGATTAGGGCCAGCTGACTCCAGTAGGGCTTTATGGTAACAAATCCTGCCCACAAAGTCTTCCCAGATTCCACCTCTAAGCGGAGTCGTGTTCACAGGTCCTGGAGTTTAATACTCAGATTTATCATTTTGGAGACACAGGTAGACCTATAATACGTCGTAGACACTCTTCCAGCCACCTTGCTCAGCTCTTCTGAGGCGTGTAGGGGTGGGCCTGAAAGCCAAGGGTTCTAAAACAGGTCCTAGTTTCTTCAAGTAAGGACTTTTTTTTTTTTTGCTAAAAACTCAGTAGAATGCACATATAATGAATAGGCTTACTCAGATTGCGGTGTTGGCAATGAATATTGACTGTACCAAGAAATTCCAGAAGAAAGAGCAAATCCATCCTGGAAGTTAATGCCCCTTAGAAATGAGGATGGAGAGCTCCCTACCTGCTTAGTTTGGACGTGTCATCCGGAGGGACTAAATCGTGGAGGAGCACAACGTGCTTCGTAAAACAGGCGGGCAGTAGAAGGGGGTGAACCAAGCCCTCAAGGGGACAGACCAACACAGCGGCTTCCACAGTATGCCCAAACGTACCGACCAATGCCAGGGTGCTGCGGGACCAGGTGACAGTCCGTGGCAACCCAGGTCACCGTGAGTCGGTGCTGACTAGAGCAAGAAACAGCGGCCAGCTCTTTGGGCTTTTGCTTTATTTTCAAGGAGTCTTCTTCACATGTGTATTACCACCTTCCTATTGCACTTTCCATCCCTGCTATGCTGAAAGCCTCTTCATTTTCCTCTGAATGCTGCTGTTAAAAAACAGAGTGCCTGGCCCTTGTTCCTTCGACGCACGTGTTTTCTGAAGACTACAGGGTGTCCTACCAGTACACCTGGAGGCCCCGTTACCTCTCCCCGCTCAGTCTCTGTCTCCTCCGACTTGCCTGTTCTCTTTCTGGCTTCAGTCTCTGCTTCTCCCGCGGATCATTCATACTTTAGAGGGGACCTTACCAGCTGATGGTCTTCACTGTAGAGCAGTCCGGTGGCGCCCAGCTCAGGGACAATTCACCCAGTGGGTATCTTCACGTCTCTCTTTCTGAGCTGCCTGGCTTTCCTACAAAAGACACTCAGGATCTTCTGTGAGACTGAACCTGGCCACGCTTGTTTGTGGAGCCAGGTGGGAGGCAGGCAGAGGGTCTCTGGTATTCCCCATGTCTGTGTGCATTCCACCTGAGGCATCACCCACAGTCCCTGGCACCTTGCAATGCAGAGAACTCTGTGTTAGCCTCTTGGGAGACTGAAACCATTTCTCTGCCAGAGTGTCCAGGGGACGAGATTTGCTTCTGGGCGTCATGTTCCAGCCCAGTCCCGAGACTTCTATCACCAGTTCCTCAGTCTTTGAAAGCGCAGTGTTGTGCACCAGATGGCTTCTCAGATTTTGCTACTCCTGACTTAAGATTTCACTTCAGGCCAGTGATGGTGAGACGTCGATTCACTTTGGTCATGTCATCAGTAAAAACCGATCACTAGGAAAGGGCATCCTGTTTGGTAAAGCAGAGGGTCAGTGAGAGCGTAGGAGACCCTCAATAGATGGGCTGGCACAAGAGCTGCAGTAATGGTCTGGAACATACTGACACCCACCAAGATGACGCAGGACTGGGCACGGTTTCCTGTTGTTACACGTGGGGTGCTACCATGAGTAACTCCATGTGCTTTCTAGCTTCCAAGATCTTCTGGTTTGTTGTATCCTCTTCCAGTCTGTCTTGTAGGTTGACATCTCCTAGAAACTGCCGGTCCTCTTCTTTGGAAGACATGTTTGCAGAGCTTAGACAAGCAGACATGCCCCTCTCTTTGTCCTTAACTGGATGCCCAGGGCTGGCACTTGCATTATTCCTTTGTCTCTCTTTGCATTTTGATTTTTGCTTTAATGGAAAGCATTGCTTTTATTTTCAACAGAAATAACAAATAGAAGTATAAAGTAAAACTTTCATTAGATACTTCCATGGTTCCACCAGCAGAGAGCAGGAATAACATACTTTACAAAGAAAAGCAGATCATTTTCACAACACTGTGACATACGTGAAATGAGGATCTGCTTTACAGTCCCTTGCAAGAAGGCATTCTATCATAGTTTAAGCAGAAGTACCAGATTTCACACAAGTAACATTCACCTTCTGCGTTTGTTTGCCAGCTGTGCCCTCCCCTGCAAGGTCGTGTCATGAGCGCATGATGCTTTTTTTTTTTTTAACAGCCACAGGTGGAAGAGGACTGTCGTGGCAGCTTGGGAGGGTGCCTCACAGCTAAAGGATGCAGCCCGCAAACAACTGCAGATGCGGAGAGTCATCGGTGTAAAATCATGGTGTCTTTTTTGACTTCTGCTGGTACATAAAATTATGATCTGCCCCCAATTTGATGGTATTTTATATATTCTAATATTCTGCAGGTTGAAATAAAATAGAAATGTAACAATAAAATAAAAGGCTGAAGACTCCTAAAATAACACGAAAAATTCTTAAAACGACTTTTTTAAAAACCTAAAAATAACATTTGAAAACTGCCTCTGATGATTCTAATGACTTATTTATTTACGTATTTATTGCTCAGATAAGTGGGCCAAACTTCTGAGATAGTGAGGATCATTTTGGACATCACGACCACAAGCACTGACAATAGCACTGCTACCGGTGCTACTCCTGTCAATGCTCCTCCACCGCGACCACCGCGACCATCACCCACCGTCACCCATGGTACCACTGCCACCAGCACTGCTCCTGTCAATACTCGGCCGTCACCAAGCCTGTCACCACCAGCACCAATACTGCCCCGATCACCGCCCCTGCTGGCACTGTCCGCACGACTACCACACTGTCAGTACCCTAGAAGCCACGACCACCACCACCAGCAGCCGCAGCAACCGCAGCAGCCGTGTGACCACCAGCACCCCGATGCTGCTAACCACCCCAGCACCGTACAGTCGCCACAGCCACAGGCCCTACCAACACCACACCACACTCACCGTGCTGCTGTCGTCACCGCAGAGACCACCTCTGCTGACGCCACCCGTGCTCCGGTCACCACACCACCACAGCCAGCACCAGCACAGTCAGCACAACCACGGCGCGGCCAACGCTGCTGCTGTCACCCTGACGGCCAAGACCGCCACTGGTGCCAAGCTCACCACCATCCCCACCGCGGTGCCTGTCCCACGATGAGGATGGCGACCACGCCTGCTACCAACCCCGCCGCCACTGCTGCCATCAGTGCCACCAGTGGGCATACTGTCACTGCCACGGGTGCCGCTGCCGCACCGTGACGGCATCCGGTGTCACAGCAACACCACTGTCCCTGCTAAACAAAGAAAACCTGACAGGACTCGTTGGAGACCTGGTAGTGCCTGACGCACTGTCACCTGGCCTGGCCTTGCCCTCTGCCCTGCCTTCAGACACTTGCAGCCCTCACACCCCCCAGGCCCTGGCGCGAACACTGCGCCGCTGTGAACGGGTACTCTGCCAGGTTCCTGGGCAGCGCTCACTGGTGACCCCTGAACGAGGCTGGCTCCTTCTGTGTGACCCAAACAGTTGTGATCTTGTTTTCCCATAATATCAAGATACATTCTCGTGGAACTCCTTTCTGCTTTTTTTTTTTTTTTTTTAATGTTTCTCTTTTTTCGCACATGGATTTAAATGACAACTATCTTGCTGGTTTGCATAGTACAGTGATTGATCTATTAATGGTTAAACCAGCTCTCTTGGTAACTACGGGAACAAAGATGTGTAGATATCCAGCATGATGAATGCCTGTTTGGGACAGAGGAGCAAGGGAGTCTAAATACTTGACACGGCAGGGGATTTGCCCAGGAGCCTGAAGCCATGGGCCACAGACAGGTGCATGGCAAGTTTCCACCTCTGTGTGCCAAGGTGAGACGCTGGACAGTGCCTGACATGCCCGCGAGTTTCAACGTTGCGCTCTTGATAGGAGGCTGCCAGCCGCGCTCCGGTGAACCTTTCCTGACGTGCACCCGCCAGTGCCTGTGCTCGGCAGAGACCCCGGACCACTCTGCTAGGGTTAAGATGCTTTTTCTGGATTGTTCTCCAGAGCCGGGCATCCTGTGGGTATTTGCTCTTAAAAACAAACCCCAAACCTGGAATATTATTTACGCAGTTTTGTGCCGTATATTTTCCCATGATGCCATGTACGATGATAGTTTCGAACTGAGTTTCAAGGAGGTATGTTCAAAGATTTATTGGAATCGGCAAAAGAAGACACATTGGTAGACGCTGCTTGAATGCCAGCTGCCTCAGTCACCTAGTGCTGCTGTAACCGGCATAAATGCAAGTGGACAGCTTTGACAAGGAGAAATTCATCCTTTGACAGTCAGGGAGGCTACAAGTCCAAATTCCGGGCAGCAGCTCCAGGGCAAGGCTTTCTCTCTGTGTCGGCTCTGGAGGAAGCTGTTGAGCGTCCACCGGCCAAGGGGCTTCTCAGCACCGGGACCCTTAGGTCCAAAGGGCACATCACTCTCCTGGCTCTTGTTTCTTGGAGACGGGAGGTCCCGTGTCTCTCTGCCTGCATCTTTCTTTTATATCTCAAAAAATATTGGCTTAAGAGGCAATCTAATCTTGCAGATTTCATCAGTATGACTGCACTGACCTACCTCATTAACATGACAGTAAGAGGAGATACAACACAGAGGAAAATCACACCAGGTGACACAACGGTGAACAGTCACACAGCACTAGGAACAGTGGCCTGGCCACAATGATGTGCACATTCAGGGGGGACGTAACACAATCCATCACAGCAGCGATGATGGCAGTTAGCAAGGAGGCTTGGAAGACAAACCCGAATGCACTTCCCGCAAGGGCCTGACACTTGCGGAAACTCCGTCACCAACAGCTCTTGTTCAGCGGTCCTCAGGGCAATAAAAAATGAAGCGGTTTTGTTTTGTTTTTTGCCAGGATAGGCATCTAGACACAGAAATCTGTGAGGCAAATGGACCGAGGCAGTGAAATCAAAGCCTCACTTCGTGTTCCTCTGTTTTCTGGGGACAAAGAGAGACAGGGAACTCTCCTGGGGTTAGGACAGCCCTGGAGCTGAGTCTCGGCAGCTGGGGCCCAGCACTGAGCCTTGCGGAGAGGACATGGAGCCAGTTGTAGGATGCGGCCAACTCTCACCGCACAGCAGTGTCCTGCTCGCTGGAAGACTTAAAATCCCCTTTGGTCTTGTAAGGTCAAAGGGCAGCTAATTTTTAACACGACTTTTCCACCGTCTGGTACCCCAAGCCCTGTGCTGGCTGCTCAGCCACCTCCCTAGGAGTCTGCCTCCTCCTGGGGTCGGTCTTCACACTCAGCCGAGAGCTGGAGAGAAGACGAGGGGAGAGAAGGGCCCCCCGAATGCCGCCCTGTGTGTGTGCTGGGTGGGGGAGGATAAACTGCTGAAGGTGATTGAAAGGTTTCTTTATTCAAGTATCTGCTTACAGGATTTTCTGTCTATAAATTGTATCTGTGTGGTCCAGGCTGCCAAGGATTTCTGGCAAGTTGTATCTCTGTTGCCTTTCTCAATCATTTTCCCCCTAAGAGCCAGCTTCTGATGAAGAAAGGAGGAACCCAAGGTTGTGGCTTTAATAAGGAGAGAAAATGCAAGCACAGCCGAGGTCATCCAGGGTTAGACGGCTCTGGTGGCTGTAAAGTGAATTAACCCCTTTTGTCCTTTCCATGTGTATACCTCTGCCTCGATTCGCTGTGGTGATTGCTTGTGTTTGCCCTGTAGCTGCTGTCTGCTGTAAATTTCTGATACTAATAAATGTTCCATGAAAAGCAAGGCAAGACTGAATTCTGCTTTTAGGATAACCTGGCTGACTACAGAGAGGCGGCGCTCTGCACAGCTGCTGCGGCGCGCTGTGACCCGGTGGGAGTGGGGGGTCCGGACCGAGGACAGATCTGGCTCTGAACTCGGCTACCTTTCCAAAAAGGGGTGCAGTTCTGCGTCAGCTTTAGGGGGGCTCTCTCACTGCAAGAGTGGCTGCGTTGTACTGTGCTTTGTGAAGCAGAACTTTCTTTGGAAATACTAAACCTTGATTCTGAAAACACTCGAGCAGTATTGTGGCATTACTTCAAAGTCAACGACAACTGCACAGCGTGTTCCTGTTTGACAGGTAGATCTTAGACAGTATGCAAAATAGTGAGAGTGGCCGGATGAGTGTGTGCATGTGTGGGGGCGTGAGCGTGCATGTGTGCACGTGTGCGTGTATGTGAGCGTGTGCATGTGCACACACCTGTGTGTGTGTGTGTGTGTATGTGTGTGTGTGTGTGTCCACAGCCGCTTACTCGGGCAGAAATGGTCAACAGCTTTTGGCACATACTCAGATAAGTCCACAATTTAGAACAGTTTAACAGCTGAATATCCCAGGACCCGGGGTCAGATGCTGGCCCTAAGCCTTCCCTTTCTGTTGTTCATCAGTTGTCAACAGCGTGAAGGATGGAACTCTTACAAAGGACCAATCCCGGGCCCTGGACTGGCACTGAAGTAGAATTGGGCTCCTGGCACCCAGTGGCTGCAGAAACACGGGCAAGCCCTGGGACTGCGTGGAATCTTATTATCACTGTCTGTAAAATAATCACTTGGCAGAGTCTCCATGACGGCTAATCAGAGAATGTGTATAACCCACCCAGCACATACCATTTTCATATTAAAATTTTCCAGAAAGTGCCTGAAAAGCGTTGTCATCACACAGGCCATAAATAACCTGGAGAAGGAGAAAGAGGTCTGCTGAGGAGATTTTCCTGAGAACAGAGATAGGCGGCAATTCTCTGCTCCTTACAGAGGCTGGACTAAGCAACATAGCCTCTGAGCTGGGCTTAAAGACACGCTGGCATTCTGCTTTGTCTGCAGCACGATGCGTTAATGTCTGCGTGCGCTTGTGAGCCCCGGTCCAGGCTGCCCCAGCCAGGGTGTGCTTTCCCACCTTGGCAGACCACCACCACCCCTGTCCGGGCCCGCATTCCTCCTTTGGTTCATGGCACTGCCTCTCTCAGGCTGGAAGCATGTCAGTGGGTAGGGGCAGGGGTGGGAGGTCGTGTGTCATTTTATTTGTGGCCCAAACAGGAACAAATCAAAACCAGAATGCTGGATAAACATTTAGCAGATCACCCAGGTGAACAAGTAACCCCCAAATAGTGAGATGGAAACCCTAGAACAGTGGGGAGCTGGGCCTCCCCCTTGCCCAGCAGTACCAATGTGTTTGGCCCCAAACCAAACAGTAGCTGCTGGACTCCATCCAGAGGGCCACAGAAGAAAGGCCTGGCTGTCTCCTGCAGAAAAACTGGCCACTGAAGACCCTAAAGAGCAGAGTTCTCTTTTGTCACGGGCAGGGACGTTGTGAGTCAGGGTGGGAAGCAGACGTGAGAAGGAGACAGTCAAGCAGAGGAGAACATATAAGTGGATTTACCTGGGGGACACCTCCGAGGATCAAGTAGAAATGAAGACAAGAAATCGATACCCTAAGTGATGAAAGGTGAGCAGTGCGGAGAGCCTCCACACTGGTCGGGGTGCGCTGACAGATGTGACGGTCCCTCAGGATGGAGACTCGGGTCCAGCGTTGGGAAGATAATGAATCAAGCAAGAGATCCGATTAAACCTGGTAGGCTTTGCTCGCTGAGGTGGGGACGTAAGCTGACAGAAGCTTTTCTGGATCGATTTTCTGAAGCGGTGGAGGATGGATGAACCCTGAAATTACTGTCCAGAGATAACCTTTAAACTTTAAACCAAAAGTATCCCCTGAAGGCTTCTGAAAACCAAACAATAGTTTAGCTTAAGGAGTAATAGGTGTCTCCTTTGAGCCTCGGGCTCTTCCCAGAGTCGTCAATAAGGGGTCAGACTGTCAACAGCAGCTCCAAAGATCAGAAAGAACAATAGGGGAAATGAGTTTAAGTTCCTGGAGGAGGGGCAACTCAGGGAAGGAGGATGAGGATGGCTCAACAGCTCGAAAATATCACGAATGTCACAGATCACACATTAGGGAGCAGATGAATCGGTGGATGAGTATGGCGCATGGTCTGCTGTGTATGCTCTTAACAACAAAAATAAAATCCTTTAAAAAAAAACTTCTTCGGATAAGTGGATAAGTGGAACGTGCCAAAAATAATAATGAAATTATATCATGTCTATAATGAGAATAGATTCCTGTTTCAGTTTTAGCGTAGAAAAATAAATACAGAGTGCACTCATACGCACCATCAGCCTTTTCCGAACGGTCTCACTGGGAAAGTTAGCTCAGAAATGTGAGAACCGTGGCAACACGTGGTCATCAGCTGCTTTCTTCTGCTCATCTCGACTGTAACGTCCATCAGCGACACGAACCTAAATTCTAGTTGCACAGGCCAAGTTTCAGAATAGCTCCTCTAATCATTTATTAAATAAAGAAGGCCACTTCTCCTGGGGCTTGCCTGTCCTGCAGGAGCTGTTTGGAACATATTGAGCAGACTCTTCCCTGCTTTCACGTGAACTAAGTGGCTTTACAGACCTATCCTTTCTAGCACAGCTCTGGGGAGCATTCAGGCCAGTAATAGCTTCTTTGGAGACAGGGACGACAAACATGACTGTGTCCCAGCCCTTTTAATAAATGGATTTTTTTTTTCATAAAAATAGAAACTCTCCTTTGAGCATCTCTCCAGACGCCACTTTTGAATCTTCAGTAAGCTACTATTCTGTCCTTCAGGACACCTGGGTCCCTGCTGCTGGCTGTGGTTGGTGGCTGCCAGTCTGGTCTGCCTGTTTTTGTCTCGGACACATCCCATTCATCCAGCCTCGTCTTGAGCAGAGCTGGGTTTCCCCGAGGATCCCGGAGTCGACATGTGGCAGATATTTCAAGATTCTTGACCAAAAGACATCACTGAAGTCCCCAGGATTTTTCTCCTGTCCTGTTGCTTCTCCACGTCTTCAAATCCAGGCGACTGGAACCCCTGCACTGGCAGCCTTGGGCCTCCGGGTTCATCTCCTGGTCTGTTGCTCTGGATTGCTGCCTGAGACGGCTGGCCTCCTGCTTCACTGTGTACCAAATGGATCATGGCGCCTGCACATCCTCCAGATTGTTGAAGCTGATGATGACAGAGCTTTCCAGATCTGCAGAAAATCACATGGCATCTCAACCAGGCAGGAAGCAAGGGATTTGTGTTTCATAGGAGATGCAGTTTAAAAGACCTACTTCAGCTGGCTTTAGGTGTAAACGTTCTTCTTTGCATGTCTTAGAACTAAAACAGCATGCAGGGTTTACTATGTACTCGAAGCCTTAATTTCGACGAAGTTTTTCAGTACTACCCCTAAACATGTCCTGGGTGGCACACACAGCTAAGCGACCCTCTAAGAATGAAAGGTGGGAGTTCAAACCCAATCAGGGGTGCCCTGGAAGAAAGGCCTGGCGACCTGCCTGTGACCAAAACGTGGCAGTTCAGAAGCCCTGTGGGGCAGTCGCACGCTGCACAGGTGGGTGGCCACGAGCCGGAGGCACTCTGCAGCACTAGTAACCCAGCTCTTTAGGTGCCTGATTCACCTGTTCTCAGGACTCAAGAGCTGGCACTAGAGAACGTTCATGACGTTTCTTCCTGAGTCCTCAGACAGGCGAGCGTGTTTACAGGACGTGGGAGGACTTCTCAGCTTTGGAATTCTTAGGCACCTTCGTTCAGGAAAACACATGGCCTGCCTACCTCTCTGTGGCCCTTAGGCTATCTCTTCACCTTCTGGTCCAAAAGGGGCCCTTTGTCCCCACACCACATCAGGCAAGAGGTTGGATCAGTCAAGTCTATCTCAGCAAAGTCCCCTCCTGTTCTCCAAACGTATTACAAAAGCAGCATGTGGACCACTGGAGACAGGACTTAGATTTTCTGTGCACTGTTCTTTCCGTGGGACCCACGTTCCCCTCCCCCTCCACAGGTGAATGGATTCTTCTCTGAAGACTTCCCTCTCTTGGTCGCCCTGCCCGGCGCTCCAGCGCCGGAAGATCCAGTACGAGGGTTCTCTCCCATCTTGCTGGAAGCCAGGTGCCACCATCTCTGCAGCGCTATCTGCGTTGGGTCTGGGTCTTGTCCCAACACTGGGTGTGCAGAGCTGTCCGGTTAGCGACACAACTGATCTCCATGGACAGGTCTCCACCTCCGTTCTCCTAGCATAGACACCTGACCGCCTCCCTCTAGGGAGGCTGTTCCACTGCCTGCCTTCCTGCCTCTCAGGCCCTTGGGCCGAGTTCTTGCCGGACCTCAGCGCTCAGAGTCCCCACGTCGCTCCTGGGGGTCCCACCTGCCCTTCTGTCAGCGAGTCCTGAAAGCCATACTGGGCCAGGGAGGTGGCCCCAAGGTCCCCTGTGGCCGCGGCAGCGCGGGGTGGGGCGGGCGTGGGTGCCGGGTCGCGGCCGGGCGGGCGCTCGGGCGGGGCGCGGGTCCGCGCGGGCGGGGTGACCTGTCCCCGCCCGAGGGGCGCGCGGCGGGGGTGGGGCTGTGGCGGGGCGGGGCTGGGCGCGCAGGGCGCTGGGCTGCAAGGAGGTCGCCGTGGCCGCGCGCGCGGCGCTGGGGACACTGCGGGCGGCGCCTCCGCTCCGGTCGCCGACCCTGCGCTCTGTCCCCGCGGTCACGATGCAGGCGCCCCGGCTCTGGTGGCTGCTGCTCTTGGCCGCGTTGCTCCCTCCGGCGGCGGCGCAGAAGTTCTCGGCGCTGACGGTAAGCGGGCCGCGGGAATGGGGTCGCAAGGACCGGCACCGCAGCGCCCGGGTTTCGGCGTCGCTGGGGCCAGACCCGGCGCGTCTCGGGCGGGAAGCTGGAGGCTTGGAGGGTGGCGGCCTCTACTGCCACTGGGGGGCCGGGGGGGGGGCGCAGGTGGGTCAGTGTCCCGCGCGCTGGACGACGCGCCGGTGGACGCCCCCGCCGTGAGCCTGGGGACCCCGGCCCGGCCCCTGGTGTGAGTGCGCAGTTCCCCGCGCAGGGCCTCCGCGTCCTGGGCGTGGGTGCGCGCGGGCCCCCCGGCCAGACTCTGGGAGCGCAGGGCGCCGTGCGGAGACCTGTTCCCTGAGGGCTGGAGCCGCGGTGCCAATCGCCCAGGGCAGCGGGACGGGACCCAAACCCCAGCCAGGAGCGCTGGAGCTAGGTGGCCCCGCTTGTTGGCCCCCGAGTTTTCCGGGACCCTCTCGGTGACCCCTGAAGTAGAACTCAGGCAGAGGCAGACGATACTAAATATGAAAAGATTCTTTTTCACTCTTCTAAGTTGTGCTAGGGGAAGATGGAGGGCCCTGCTCTCCCTCCTCGGGGAGGGGCAAGGAGAGGGCCGTTCACCGTCGTGGTCCCCTCGCCCCTCGCCTTCCTGGCCCGGGTCTGACAGGGATGTGTTGTGAGCAGGGAGGCCCTCCCCAAGTATTGTGCTGGGTGGGTGACCGCTGCACGTTTGTCCTCCGCTTCAAGCTGGAGAGCCCAGTGGCCAGCACAGAGCTGGTCAGCAGGCTACAGACATCGGCGCGGCCGCTTGCTCGGCTGACTCCTGGGCCCGGCTCCACCGCCGACCCTCGTGAGGCCGCAGGCGTCTGCACAGGCACCGTTGTCAGTGCGATCTGCAGAAGTGACAGGTCTCCTTCCCCGTGTTTTTAAGCGAGTGCTCAGATGAACAGGCAGGTGGGGAGCGCAGCTGGGGCCCAGGGAGCCCTGAGTGGGGGAGGGGTCGGAAGATGGTCCCTGGATGGAAACAGGGCAGCAGCAGGGTGCGGGTGTCTAGCCTGCCTGTCAGCAAGGCTGGAAGGGTCCTGAGACATTTTTTTTCCCCCTCTTTTTAAAAAACAGTGTTGGGTGGGTTGGGAAGGGTGATGGGGGGCTGGTGAGGTTTTGTTCATGCCTCACATTCTTCTCCAGCTGCCCTGCCTTCTCTCACCGCTGACTTGTAGATTAGCCCTGCAGACAAAGGGGAGAGGGAGCTGGCACAGGCTGCCCGTGCCCCCCGCCGGCTTCACCTCCTGGAGGGGCTGCGGGCTCGCGCGTGCGCTGCGTTAGCGTGGGCAGCTGCGTTAGCGCGTGCACACACCTGCAGAAACACCCGCACCTGACTGGAGGTGTGTAGGCAGATGATGCCTTGTGGCCGGGAGGCCAGAGGGGCTTTTTTACATACGGACTCACCTTCTCTCTGGTAGTGGGGCTAGTCGCTGGGACCCACCTGTGGCTCTGGAGAGAAGCAGGCTGGGAGGTCCCCTGTGGACAAGCTGGTCACTTAAGGGAAGACTTCAAAGCTCAGAACATCTTCGTCTCTATCTCCCTCCCCCGCCTGATTTCAGCTTACTGTACACCATTCACGTTTTCGTTTTTAAGAGACGGTCTGAGGGTTTCCTGGGCTGCAGCTGTGCCAAGGACACAGGCCACTTGGGGGCTGAGAGTGCACATGTCCAAGTGGCTTGCCTTGTACTGAACTTGCCAGAAAACTGTGCCCCAAAACCACATTTGCAAATAAAACGCTGGGTTGTTTTTGCATCCAGGGGAACAGTGAAGCCATGAAATATTTTGGCACACCCTTCCACCGGCCTCTGTCCCAGCCAGGAAATCCGGGAGTAGCTGGGTTACAGAGCACTGGATGCTGGGCTGAAATTCTGCTGATGGGATGTTAGGGACAGTCAGAAGGGCAGGACTTTTGCGGTGATCCTCTGACTTCACATTGCTTTCTGGGATTTGGGCCTCTCTTTCCCTCTCTCTGTCTCCCAGAGACCTCAGCTCAAAGGACCGGCTTTCTTGCTGTGAGATGACAAAACACCTCTAATAAATCAGAGCAGTGTCAGTCCCCTGGTGGGTGAAAGTGACGGCTCTCTGGATGTGTCACTCCGAAACCAGAACAAGTCCTCCCAGTTCGGAGTGACCCCGTGAGGCCCAGGAGAACTGCCCCATGGGGTCTGCAAGCTGCTGTCCTCACAGGAGCCTGCCACGTCTTCGTCCTGCAGAGCCACCTGGGGTACAGTCCTGGGGTGCAGTCCGCAGCTGAGCGCTTTCACCGCTGGGTGCCAGAGCTCCGCTGGGTATGTAGCTGTGAGCATGGACTGCAGTTCCCTAATCGTCAGTGTCCCTGCCTGTCAGGTGGGATGAGGGAATGGTGCCCGGTCAGCCGGTCGTGAGGATTGAAAACGCCTCGAACGCTCCTGGAAACCCCAGTGGCGTAGAGGTCAAGTGCTGTGTTTGCTAGCCAGAAAGGCCAGCAGTTCCAGTCTGCCAGGCGCTCCTTGGAAAGTCTATGGGGCAGTACTGTCTGACCTCTAGGCTTGCTACGAGTTGGAATTGACTCAGCAGCACTGGGTTTTAATGTTTGTTGGCACACTAGGTCTTCAGTTGACGTTGTTTCAGATGGCACCTGTGCAATGGGTCCACACGTGATCCTTTTCAGTGTCATGGTGGGTGTCTGAGGGCTGATGCTTTGGTGTCTGCAACAGCTTAGTGAGATCAGGTGGCACAGACAGAGGCTGGGGAGTGCGTGGGTGCCCGCCCTCCTCTCCCGGAGCCCCTTCTGTCCAGGGACAGAACAGCTCACGCCCTGGGGTCTCAAGTTTGTCACGCCTGGATTCTCAGGACCGTACACTTCTCTGCACGTCCCCTCCCCCAGTGTGCTTTGTCTGCTGGCAGAGTGTCGTCAGCGTGTGTGGACCTTGTCACTTTCCGCTGCAGACCAAGAGTCCCTGCTTTGTGGGTCTGTCATTTCTGTCCACCCAGGTCACCTAGGGATGACGCCACCAGGCCCTGTGCATCTTCTCTTCTGACTTCCCGGCCTCGGTAGTGTCCTCTCGGCCTCGGGCCTTCAGTGTCATTCCCAAGCAGTAGAGGGTGCTCTTAGGTGAGTCCGATATACCCTAGCTGGGGTCCCTGTCTGGTTCTCCCTTGAAGGGGGTACATTTCAAGGCCACACGACCTTCATTTTTCCATTTGTAGACTTTATTATTTTGATTGCATTTGTGTGAGGGACTGAGACTAGCGGGTCACGTCTGGTCTCCCTTGTTTGGGATTCACATAATGATACTTCAAAGAGTAAACAGACGTGGCCACAGCCTACAACTTTGTCGTTAGTGTGGTTACATAGATCTTGGCAGACTAACCAGTGAAACTCTACTGCTGCGTTCCTCAGGAGTCGTAGGGACCCCGTGGCCTGCTTCCTCTTTCTCTGAAACGTCAGAGCTGGAGCCAGCTAACTCACCTTAGAGCTGACGGAATGCTGTCCTGGCCTCCCCTGGAGCACAGAAACGAAGTCACAGCCGGTACGCAGCAGCTTCTAGGCTGGCACCCAGGAGTCCCTGAGAGGCAGGAACGGTCACCACACTGGGCTGCCTACCCAAAGGCTGGCAGTTCAAGTCTGCCCAGAGGAGCCTCGGAAAGGGTCCTGGCGACCTCCTTCTGGGAAGCGAGTCGCTGAAAGCCCTGCAGAGCACAGCTCTCGGGCACACAGGGTGTCTGGGAGCTGGCGTCCACCGAGACGCGGTGAGGGCCTATGTTCGTCTCCACGGTGTCGCTGGGAACCTGGAGTACGTTTATGTTCCCGGCATTCTTACGGGTATGTTGACGGCATTTTCTCCTTGAATCCTCAAACCTGATGGGAAAGAAGACAGGAGAGGTTTTGGTGGTTCCGGAAGAGGAGCTCGTCTGGGCTCTGCTGAGTTCGGTCTGCAGGGAGCTTCCTTTCTTCAAGGGGCGCTTTGTACACCCCTTCCTGTCTCACCCTTAGGGACATCACGGAGGAACCCCCCTCCTCTGGAAGGTTCAGGTGGCTTCCCCAAGGAGCCAGCAGCTTCTCCCACGGAGCCAGGCACACAGGAAGTGAGCCGTGTGTTGTCTGGGGATGTGTAAGAGCAGCAGTGGAATGGTCCCTTTCCAGAAGGTTGGTGGTTCAGAGCCACCCAAACCAGCCCAGAAGACAGGCCTGGTGATTCGTTACTGGAGAATCCTAGCCTCGGAAAGCCACACTCTGTGCCCGGGAGGCTGTCGTGAGTGTGGGCCAATTCACCTGCCGCGAACAGCAAAATGGGTATTTGGGGCTTTGAAAGAGACCAAAGGAAGTGGAAGAACATTTGCCCGTAGCTCAATTTAAGAAAGTGTTTCTTTTGTAACTATCACGCCTCCGTGGGGCGCTAAGGAGCTGCGGCCACACAGTGATTAGCAGTGATTAGGTGCCCGCCTACTAACTGAGAGCCGCACGGTCCGGACCCCTGGCGGTTTCGCGGTAGAGAGGTGGGGCAGCCTGGCAGTTCTCTGTCTGGTGGGGTTGCTGGGAGCTGGAATTGACTCAGTGGCAGTAGCGTGGTTTTGGTGGGGATTTAATATTGATCCTGTCGAAACATCAGAAACGAAAGTGCCTTCCAGCCCCAGGCCATCGGTGCTGGGAAGTGTTGGCGTCGCCCAGTGGTGATGTTTTTTCTCATAACGCCTCACGCGCTTTAGGGGCTGGTTGTGATTTTTCTTCTTCTCATCGGGCAAATGCTTCCAGAGTGCTGGCTCCCCTGGAGTAGCTGCACTTCTTCCATCAGAACACCGGGCATGAAGGTGGTTACGGGGAAGGGAAAAAACCAAACACAATCAAAATTTTCCAGCTTAGGGACCCATTCACATGGCGTCTGAAAACCCAAACATTGGGAAGAGGCACTTTAATTTTGATTTGAAATCAAGACCATAAATAATGCCATAAGCAACTTTAGACCCTAGCAAGATTGCGCGGTAATTGGTCTTTGAAGCTACAAAAGCTGTCGTGGCTCAGAAGATAAAAGATTTCTAAAGAATCCAAATAACGCTGAAGACAATCCTGGGTGGTAGAGTGGGGGCTGCTGGTAAGTTTGGTCGTGGGATATTGGGTTGAAGGTCAAAGTTAAATTTAGGCATTTTTGAATTAAAAGGTACAGTATTCAACATGTACAAGTCAAAAACTTAGAAGAATGACTTCCTAGTGCTTCTTGAAGTTGGGAAGAATTGTCTGATTTCAGTATCCTACTAGGAACTTGGATATAGACATGGATCTCTCTCTGTGTCTAGCTCCATCTCTCTCTCTCTCTAGATAGCTGAGTTCACTGACAGAAGACTCGAAGCTTCCTTTGTTCCCAGCAGAGCTAGATTTCACCTTCATCATCGCATGTGTTTAGAGTTTGAATAACTCTTCATGTATTGAAGAACTGTAACCCACTAGAAGAAAGATTTCAGAAGAATAAAGGAGTATTTTGATAACTCCTAATTTCTTATGGGTTAAAAAGATATTATTCTAAAAGTGACAATAACAGAGAGACATTCTCATGTGGTTTAAGAGTGCCCAGCTGAAAATTAAAGAGCAAAGTGTGTGATAAAACACAGGAAAATAGGCCCATGTGCAAGGTTAACTGATGTTTATGTTTGGGGGATGAAAAAGAAGAAGTTAAATGTGGAAACTTGTATACCACAGTTAGGTTTTTCAATATGGATGGAGTCTCACAATGACTTCGCTTTGAGACATCATAATTATATTCAGATTTTTATTACGCATGTATGACAGAGTGAGGCATATTAATCCGGCATCTGAGAAAAAGAAAACATGGATATTATAAGCACGCGTTTCTGTCTTCCTTCAATGTTTATCTTCAGTTGTGTTCCTTTCTTCCTTTCCTGGTCCTTTTTTGTCTCTCTTTTAGGCTTCTGCCCAAATTACCGTTAGTTCATGTGCATGTCTTCTCACTGATAGGCTCAATATTAAATTCGCCATAGGTTTCTGGGCTTTATTCTGCGCATTATTCCTGGGGACCCCAGCTTGCTGGTGGAAGCCGCAAGGCGGTGAGGCTGCTTCCAGCGTTGTGTGAACAGCCCCACGAGCGGTGGCGCGATCCCCCCAAGCCGAGGGCAGGGTTATTTTGTTTTTTTCACTTTTGAACTCTTAACATTTGAGGTTGCTGCAAAGAGACTTGCAGTCCTGATGACGTTTCGGGCAAACACGGGGAGCTGTAGCAGACTCAAGCCAACTGCGGCGCCTTTGATCAGGGCTTCTAGACACTGCACTGGGGCAAACCGTTAGGTCCGTTTCTTTGGGGATTTCTGAAATGTGTTGGCATTTTGTCATTTCTTAAAGAATACGTTCATCCATTTGCCGGGAGAAAAAGCTGTACTTGTGAGAGTGACCTTGCTGAAGTTGGGGACTTCTGCTTCCGTTTACTTTGTGCAGTAAAACAAAGGAAGCTGTCCTGTCTCTTCGTTGGGAGCAGTTTAGACATTTGGCTTCCTTCTTGAGATTAGAAAAGTATGTCTGCCTTCCCATTGCCCTAGCCGTCCTGGTCAGGCGCGTCCCTCACATCAGGTCAGAGGGGCTGGGAGGCATTGCCTGCTGTTGCTAGGCACCGCTCAGTTGGCTCTGTCTCCTGGCACCCGTGGGTGGAACAGGATGAAGTGGCACCCAAGCCCGGGCCACCCTCACAGGCTCTGGGCTGTGTGAGCTCTTGCTGCAGCCTCTGTGGCGGCCCACCTCATTGAGGGTCTTCCTCTTTGTCGCTGACCCTGTCCCAAGAGTGATGTCCTTCTCCAGGGACTGGTCCCTCCCTCATGTCCAAAGTGTATGTATCAGTATCTCACCATCCTTGCTTCTAAGGAGCGTTCTGGCTGTATCCTCTTCTGGAAGATGGATGTGTTCATTCTTCTGGCACTTCTGGTATGCTCAACATTATCTGCCAATATCATAATTCAAAGGTACTGACTCCTCTTTAGTCTCCTTTATTCAGTGTTCAACTTTTGCGTATATTCTGGAGGTGAATGAACCATCATGGCCTAGGTCAGGTGCACCTTAGTCCTCAAAGTGACGTCTTTGCTTTTTAACATTTTAAAGAGATCTTTTGCAGCAGATTTGCCCAATGCAATGCTCTTTTTGATTTCTTGATATTTCCCCAGACAGGGCAAGATTTCCAGGATTCTTGAGTAAGGGCTAGTGGTGAGTAGATGATGCAGGGAGCTGAGTTATGAAGACCCGTGGAAGAACGGGTCAGCCTCTCACCCCAGGAGGTCCATGGCGACCCAGTCTTGTCCCTCACCTGGCCTCCAGGAGCCAAGAGAAGCCCCACGCTCTCCTGCAGAGCCTCAGATGCAGAAGCGGGCTGGCTGGCCTCGGCTGATGGAAAGCAGATGTGCCATGCCGCGCCACTTCTGTGATAGGCAGCAGGTCTTGTTCTTCTGAAGAGTGAGTCCCACACAGCACTTTCATATTTTGGTGATAGTTGGAAGCACTGGAGTATGTTTTAATAGTCCTTAGAGGAATGATGGAAAAAGACATTACTGGAGGGTGTAGACTGATGGCTTTAACGTCTGAGGGTACTGTTCAAGTTTCAGGGTGATAAAATCGTGATGACCCTCATGGAGTCGGTGTGCTTGTTAGAGAAATGTCACCGAATCTTCCACAGTGTCAGTGTTTTCTTAGACTCTGATTGTGCCAGGTGCCTGTCTGATGCAGAATCTGACCCCAGTGCTCATGTTTTACATTTAAATTCCTTCTTTTCTTACTGTCGCCAGCTCTGGCCACCTTCAGAGGGGTCTGCTCCTCGTTGTATCTTAGGGCTGTTTTGGGGTCCGTCCTATACACTGACAGGGTGGAGTCCCTGGGTGACATGAGTGACGGTCATGCGGTCACACAGAGGTCCAGCCCCACCTGGAGGCCTCCTGGGAGCAAAGACCCCGGCCGCGGGAAGCCCCGGGAGGACAGCCCTGCTGTACCACACGGGGTCGCCATCAGTCGGAGCAGCTCAGTGACAACTGGGTGGTTTTGTTTTGCGTTGAAGAATCTAAAAGTTCTGCTTTCCTGAGCATGCGATGAATCAAAATCTATTGTTAAACTGATAAGAATGAATGTCACCTGTTTTCCATGACCTACTTTTCTAGCTCCTGGGACATGATGACCCTAGAGCCTCTGAAGACGGAACTGCTCCCCAGTATGTCCCGTCTTCCCTGTACTCCCAGCTTCCCTGTCTTCCCAGCTGAGTGTGCTCTCTTTCTTGTTTGGAGGAAAGCCTGGTGGCATAGTGGTCCAACGCCAGGGCTGCTAACTGAGAGGCCGGCAGTTTGAATCTCCCAGGCACTCCATGGGAACTCTGTGGGGCAGCTGTCCTCTGCCCTGTGTGGTTGCTCTGCATTGGAACTGACTTGACGGCGGGGCTTTGGTCTGGGTATTGTAAAGATTAAATGAGACGTTGCACACCAGTGAATCTGATGCATTCGTGAGACACCTCTCAGTTTCTTTCATTATTTTATCTAAAATCGCAATCTCCAGGCCCTAAAGTTTCGAGTTCCTCTTCTGAACCCGTCCGTCTTGAGTTCTGGAGCACTGCTCTCCTAAAAATCGACCCTTAAAAAACCAAACATGATAATTCAGAAGTCATCAGTCACCAAGACGCTGAGTGGAACAGACAAGATGGGCAAACCTCCCCGAGTAGCGCTCTTTGTTTGAAGTTCAGCTGAGCTAATCTCTCTGGGTGGCTGTTTAGTTGAGCGTTTGAACCCATAGAGTGCTTTGTGCCATCGCTGCTGATAATCTCCCAGGTTGAAACCGTCCTCTCCTGGCTTGTGGCTTATGTAAACACATTAGGTACTCTTCTCTCTTCCCCTAACACCTTGGCCTGGTGCACCTGGATTCACCTGAGGGAGAGGCGGGGCTGCGCCTCACCTGGAGAGAGGCTGACACACAGGATGGGTGCCCCTTGCCACACCAAGTCAGGCACCCAGGGAAAGGCCTCGGGTGATTTGGGCACAACCACCTTTCTCTGTCAGCACCCGGATCAGTGGTTTAAAAAACCATCTGTAAAGGGTTAAATCCTGGAAACTTCACTCTTGACAGCTAATGCTAATCCAGCCATTGACACCTTGTAAATAAAGTTGTTCCGCCAGGCAGGAAGACACAGAACTGTGCCAGTTACGCTGACTTCACCCAAAGGCCGCTTCCGGAAACCGGCCGAGTCTTGTAGGTGACAAGACCTGACCTGGTGTCTTCTTGATCAAGCGCCTTCACATGCTGCACCTCTCTGGCAGAGCGGGCTCTCTGCTGCTTAGATGTTATCACATCTGTCCTCCGGACACCCGCCAGGTGGCTGCTCCCAGGATGTGTGCGCTTTGGAGTTTTGCAGAGCCCTGAGGTGGAGGAAAGGCTCTGGCCTGAACGTACTTGTCTGTGAAGTCCTGGCTCTGCCGGAGACACAGATGGGCGCTTCGGCTGATGGCCCTTCCTTCTTAAAAGATTCCTCGCTGGGAACACGCTGCCAAAGACAGATCTTTCTTTTCATTCAGAGATATAATCCAGGTGGAGCCGCACAGGCGCTTTCTGTCGTCCTGGCCTGAATCCCACCCGTTACACCTCTGCTGGAGCCTGGCATCTGCCCGCTGGCTCCCTTGGCAGAAGCGCGCCCCTCTCCTCCCCGAAGGGGTGACTCCGAACACTGCGCGGATCGGCCGCCAGAGGGCGCCCGAGAACAAGCTCGCGCCGGCTTGGGCTGGGTCCCCAAGGCGGGGTGTGGGGTCCCGCCACCAGCAAAGTTTGGGCCGCTTGGACCACAAAAACAGCCCCACAGCTGGTCGTTAGAATGAGTCCGGTCCCCACAGCCAGCGTTCCAGTTTCCTAAGTTGCTAAATCAGGGAGTTACAAGATGGGCATTTGATGTCTCTGGCACCGTGCTGAGGAGTCTGGGATCAGGTGTTCAACTCAGCTTCTTGCCCGCGTATCAGAGCACAGTCTTGTTGCAGGGAAGTAGCATTTTGGTCGTAGATAACCCAGGCGAGGCTCTGGTCTGCGCTGGCTGACTGGGCGCAGCCCGGTTTCTTCCTGCTGCGGGACGTGGCGGCGGGTCCCAGTTGATGGTCATCAGTCACCCCCTTTATTTCAGCGTCCTCCAGGGAGAGCCTTTGTACGACAGGTCCGTTTCAGGGCCACGTGAACCTGTCCCAAGTGTGAATGCTGCCGGGCCTCAGGGGACGGCTGTCCCGTGGAGCCTCCCCGTGAGGTCCCGCTCTGCCCGACGGGGTGGAAGCTCCTTTGAGAAGCCCCGCTGCCGGCTGCCAGCGTCCTTGGGCTGCTGCCTTACCGGTCCCACAGGGCTGCTAAAGAGGTCCTGGTCAGCTCCACTGCTGGAACTCCCGTCACCGCCCCCTGTGTCTCGCTGCTACTGCCTTTTATCCTGCTTTCTTCTTGACAGAGAAAGGTGAACGAGCAGGTTTCCTGGCCCTCTAAGGTGCTGGGCTCTCTGGGAGAACAGGGCGAGCTGAGCTTGTCCGTCAGTCCTGCCGAGTGGCCCTCTGGTGGCGAGGCGTGTGTCCAGGGCGCAGCTCACAGACCAGCATCTTCTGGTCAGGGCGAAGGACCCTGTCAGCTGTGCAGGGTCACAGGAAGGGCTTCTTGAGGTTCGGCGGCCGGGGAGCCTGCTGCTTCCACGTAACAGCACACCCTTCTGCTGCCGGCAGGTGTCCTGGGCAGAGGCAGCCCAAGGTGTCCACACGTGCCCTTAGTAGCAGACAGCTCTGTCACCTCTGTCCTGTCAGAGACCCCTCAGTGGTAGGTGCACCTGGGGTGCCCACTGTGTGTGCTGAGGGGTGAGTCAGGGGGCTCTTGAGGACACGGGGACTGGCAGGGCAGGGCCGAGAGGGTGGGGTCCCGAGGTTGCTGAGACGGCTGGGTGCCCGAGGTTCTCTTTTCTCCCGTCCGTCCCTCCCTTCGGGACCGGTGGGTGCTTCTCACCTGGGCTCCCCCTGTCTGCGTCTCTTGCTCTTCTTAGTCTGGGCCCAGATTGTAAACAAGGAGCCCAGAGAACTTCACGGGCAGACCGGAAGTCCAGGCGGGCAGTCTCTCTGCCGCTCCCTCTGCCTCTCCCTGCCTGTCCCCGTCCCCCTTCTCCCTGGGTCCCCCACGACACCCCGTGTCTCAGTCTCTCTGCCTTTCTCTCTCCGCCTCTCTCTGTCTTCCCCCTCGCTCTGTGTCTCATTCTCTCACTCCCCATCCCCCCCGTCACCCCCTCTCTGTGTCTCACTCTCGCCTTCTCTCCTCAGGCTCCTCCTGCTGTGTGTCTGTGTGTGTGTGTGTGTGTGTGTTTTCAGAATGCACGTGGTCACTTCGAGTCTTCTGGCCTCCCCCCCTTGCTAGGATGCTGCCAATCCGGGGGCACCTGTGGGCTCAGATGCCCACCCCCACCTGGGGTACCTCCTGCAGATTTGGAGCACGGCAGCCACTGGAGCCCTGGGAACAGCAACACAGACCACAGGACGCTGTCAGCTAACAAGGCATGTTTTCAGCACAAACTTAGTTTCCCCCCGTTTCTCTTTCCAACGCATCTGTGTTTTTCAGCCTCATTAGGCAGTTGGCGACTTTGCAGCAGGTCCAGGCCTGAGCCCAACGCCACCCACACCCCACCCCGCAGGCGGCAGGGCTGGTTGGTTTGCGTGGGAGTGGGCAGGTGGGCTTTGTGGAGAAGTAAGGAACTTAGAGACGACCCAGGTGTGCCTCCAGTCCAGCGCTCGATCGGTTTGTCTGGAATTTTCTTAATGCACACCCTCCCCTGAGCAAGGGAGCACAGCAGGATTTAATGATGAAAAGGTGAAAAACACTCAAGTGTTCTGGCAGGGTGACTGCTGCCCATCCAGGAAAGGCTGGATGTGCTGGCTGGGCTAGGGCATGGCCCACTTGACCACATGGAGCTCCATGGGCAGTGAGGGGGGCAGGAGAGACACATAGCTAGGGTTGTCCCAGAGAGGGCTTTGTCCCCAGGCTGGGACCACCTGGGACTGCTCAGCAATGCCAAGAGCTCAAGGTGAGGCTCTGCTCTGACCCTTCTGTTGCCCCATCTGAAGGGCAGACAGGTCTTGTACAAGGTATGTTCTGGTTCAAATCCCCGCTGACAATTGGTGTCTCCAGCCCAGGTGTCCTGAATCGGAACCCGCATCTTAACAAGATCCCCAGGTGATTCTTAGGCATCATAAATTTTGGAAACCACTGGTCTCCTCATGGTTCTCCCAGCTGGTCCCTAACCAGCTGTGTTAGTACAACCTGGGAACTCGTGAGACATGCAGACTTTCAGCAGGGGTCATAACCCCAAGGTTGGGCGCCTTGAGTAAAACCTGTCCGTCCCTGCAGCACCCAGACCTGGGTGCTGCCCTGCCGTCTGTGAGGGCGGTGGGTCTTAGAGTCAGACGGCCATGCTCAGGACCGACAGCTTCAGCTGGCACCTTTGACCTCGTGGTCGCCGTCCCCCTCACAGCACAGTGGGCAATGAACTCATCACAAGGATGGCCGACAGGACTCCTCAACCCCACCACACCTGCACGCAGAGTGCACGCGCCCTCCATGTAAGTGTGCACACAGGCCTGTGCGTGCACACATTCGTGTGGGCACACATGCACACATGTTCATGAGCACTGTGCTCATGCACGCGTGCACACGTGTACACAAAGGTACGCATGCCTGTGCACACACATGCTCATGTGTACATGAGCCCACAGAAATGTGTGCATATGTACACACATAAATGGACACGTGTGTGTGTACAGGCACATGTGTACACACAAACACTCATGCGTGTACACATCACACACACACACACACACGCACATGCAGAGAGGCTCCAGCAGGCTTCCCGTCTGTTTTCTGTAGCACCCCTCCTAAGAGACAGCTCCGTTCTCTCTCTGAAAGGCACTTTCTGCAGCGTGCCAGGCATCATTCACCTACTGCCAGAACCAGATGGAGATGCACAGACACGCGCGTCTGTCCTGGGGTGTGACTTGGAACTGCTGCCAGTTGCCACGAGCCGGGCCAGGGGTGTGTGGCTCTGCCGTGGACATCACACGCGTTAGAATCTAAACAAAGTAAAACTGCGATGGCTGGCGATAGTGTCAGTGTCACCTCAGAGGGCTCTATGGCAAAATCTTAGAGGAAATTGAAGACCGTGTCCTGCACAGCCCATGCCAACAACGTCTCTAAAATGTAGCTGTGCCGTTCGAAACATGAGTGTGCAGTGTGACAGAGAGCGCGACAGCTAGGTCAGACGTGGTGTGCCCAGCCGGGACCCCACTGGGGAGCGCCCTGTGGGATGCACGGTTAGTATGGGCCCGGGCTGGGCGGATAAGGGGGACACAGCCTAAAGTTGGGACACTGGCGTCCAGTGGGGTCTGTCCAGTCGTGATGCACCTGACCCTGACTTGCTTGTCCCCACCCATCACTGCCCCTTCCCTGCCCCAGCCTGCTAACTGTGCAGCTGCCCCCAGACAGCTCCCACGTGGTTTGGCTTTCACGGGGCCTGTGTGTGGTTGGAGGCCGTGGTGTGCGGTGGAAGACTGTGGCTCAGGACTCAGCAAGGTGTTCACAAGCCGAGGACGGATGGGTGGGCCAACACAGAGACAGGCGGACCAGGGGTGGCCCCCTCGTCATCACCTCCAGGGGGCCTTTGGCTGGGGCCATCCCTGGGCGGTGGGGCTCTCCTGGTGTGAACCCAGCCATGCTTGTCTGCTGTGAAGAAGGATCGTGGGGCCTGTTCTGGGCACCAGAGCCCTGTGAGCCCTGGGAGGGCTTCCAGATGAGGAGTTCCTGCTCCTGGAGCCTGCGCTCCGTGGTGCCCAGCACGACCTGTGTGTGCAGAGCTCTGCGCAGCGCCGATCCCGGCCGCCGAAGCCTCAGCGTGGAGCTGGCCTCTCCATGGCCACGCTCTGGTTTGTGTGGGTTTCAGGACGCTCTCCATGTCAGGGGGCCTGTGGGGATGAAGACGAAGTGAAGTCTCATGAAGGTGCCTGCGCTGTTTGGACAACAGATGCTGTCGGTAGGAAGGACGGGCAAGGCTTGCTGGGAACAGAATCCACCGCACTCTTCTAGAGCCAAGGACAGGAAAAGGGAGCGGACGGAGCTGTCTGGAAGAGCGGGTGAGTTGGGGAGCAGAGAGAGAGGTAGGAGACAGGCGGAACAGACAGGCACCCAGGGCTGAGGGAAGAACTGGAGGCCAGCAGCCCTTTCCTTCCAAGGCCTCTGAGAGGTGAACTCTGGAAAACAGGATGAAGGAAGGTGTCAGGGTTCCCGGGGCGGCCCGGAGCAGGTGGACCCCTGTCAGTATGCCGCGGCGCTCGCCTGAGTCCTGGCAGACAGTCCCCCCTTGGCAGGGCGCGGGTTCGAGTGTCCCAGGACCGCGGGGCTCTGGGTGTTTCCCTCACTCTTCGCTCAGCCCCCAGCTGCTGTTTCTGGCCACCTGCAACCTGGGGCGACGTCTGACCTTCTCGGCTCCCGTCAGGGGCCACTGAGCGGACTCTGCTTTGTCACTGTGAACAAATGCGCTGTGCTATTTCAAGTCCCTGCTCCTCCAGCCTGATGATACAGGAATCCAAACAGAGTGGCCAGGCGACCGCAGCAGCCCTGGGCCCGCCCCTCCACCGGGCCAAACGCCAACAAAAGTAAACACAGTTTGTTGAAGGATTTTGGTTTACCGTGACTGATTCAGTTACAAATGACCCTTGTGTTAGACTTTCTGCAGCTACGGTGACTTAATCCCTTTGTTTTGCCTCTGGAGTGCCTGGTGATTACCAAGCGACCTAGAAGTATCATTTGTAGAGACTCAGACTGCCAGCTTCTAATCCTGTGGGGTCGTTAGAACACTTCCCTGGGGCAATGAGCGGGCACAGCCTGATGGCGACTTTTCCAGCCTCCTTTGCGATCACCGCCTGGGGATGGGATGAGGCAGAGGCCCCGGGTTCACGGTGGGCCCCCTGCTGCACCCTCCCGGCCTCAAGACCGTAGTCACCAAGCAGCCTGGCCCATCTCCCCTCCAGCTGGTGCAGTGAGGCCAACTCCCAAGTTTTCAAATCCTTCTGTCCTTCTCCTTCCCAGTAGCCTAATAGAAACACTTCTGTCTGTTTGTTTGTTTGTTTTTAATTGGTGGTTAAGTGGAGTGCAGTTAAGGGCTCTGTTGCTGACCAAATGTTTGAACAGCTGAGCCCACCTGGAAGTGCCTCAGAAGAAAGTCCTGGCTGTCCACTTCTGAAGGGCAGCTGCTGGAACCTTGTGGAGCACAGCACCAGCCTGACACGTGGGGGTTGCTGACGGCTTTGGAATCTGACTGAAGATGAAGACCTGTGACAATGTTTGCTGTCCTTCCTGGTGGCACTCGTCACCCAGCTGCACACTCCACATCTTCACTTCCAGTGGCCGTGAACTGCAGACCCTACCACGTCCTGTCGGAGTTCAGTGCAGCCCAGGCCCCTGAGGCTTCTCCCAAGTGACTGAGTCACTGGGGACACTGGAGGGACCTCTCGCACCATGGTCCTGCAGGTATGTTCCAAGGAACACAGTGGTAGGCACTGTTCCCCTTTAGGTCTGTTGGTTTGCAGGGCTTTGGAGTGACCGGTGTTCAGTGGGGTGGGGTGGACTGCACAGAGGAGGTCTCCCTGCTGGAGGGGCCGTGTCCTGCACAACCAGGGGGTCTCACCGCCTGGAGCATCCGTTGGGCTGGGAACCCTGACACTGGTGCTCCCTCTAGGTTGTACCAGCTCCTGAACCTCAGGCTTCTGCTCTGTGAGATGGGGAGAAGGTCTTCTTTCCTCATCACAGTGTGGTCTCGGTGTGCTCCTCTCAATGCCCTTCCCCCACAGCCTGGGGAGTCCAGAGCCTCAGGGAGAGAGGGGGGACCCAGGGAAGCTGCCTCAGTCTTCCCATGCCATGCGCCCCCCCAGTCCAGCGACACTAGACCCAGCTGTGCCTTGCGTTTTGGGTTCTAGCACCGTTGCCCACTTTCACCCGTCTTGTTACGTCACCAACCTTTTCTTAAACTCCTTTGAGAAGCAAGTCTCATAAAATACACTTCTCCAGTTTTATAGTGAACACTGTGATGTTTTTCTTGTTCCTGCTCACCCCCCTTCTGAACGGGGCTCTCTGCAGGGTTACCTGTTGCCGGTAGTTCTCACAGGTGGGGCCGTGCAGCGTCTCCTTTTCTTGTAGGCTTCTTTCACTTAGCGTAAGGTTAAGGTCTAATGTGGGGGCGTGTATGAGAAGGCCATTTCTCTTTATGCCTGAATGAGACCCTCCTGGGTGGACGGACACACCGCCTTTTGTGTGCCCATTCCTGGTGGGTTCCCACCTCTTGGTTGTTGTAAATAACGCAGCAGTGAACGTGGGTGTATGTGGACTTTTTTGTGTCCATTTTCTCAGATCTGCTGGGCCTCTGCCTGGGAGGAGAGTCCTGGATCCTGTGGCCGTTCTGTGTTTCACATATTTTGTTTTATTTTATTGTGATTAAATGAAAGTATACAATCCAGATCGATTCCACATGCCCACTTATCTGCAGCTCCTTCTGCTCTCCTTTCCTAGTGACAACACACTACTCCTTTTCATTCTGCACCTCTAGGATCCACTTGAACAAGTTCCTATCCTTACCGCGCTACCTTCTCTCCCATCTAGAAAGGGACCAGTAGGACAACCTCCTATAAATGCAGAAAGCCATAAAGTACACACACCATGTAGTCATACTGTGCCCCCAGGTTGGCCTCAGTAGTGTTTTCTGGACAGGGATAGCAGCAGGTCTAGGGCCATACTCCCGGGGGATCCCTCTAGACCATCAAACTATTAACTGTGGCCTTTTAGCAGAGTTCTTGAGCTGCACCTCTCTTTTTGTTATGTTGCCACAGGGACTCAACATTGTGAGCCCCATCATGGCTGTCTTTGGTGGTGGCCGGGCATCATCTGGTTCTTCTGGTCTCATGCGGATACAGTCTCCCATTCACATGGGTCCTTCTGTCTCTTGGGCTCTTTCTTCCTGTGTCTCAGTGGTCATCTGTTCCAGATGAGTTGGGACTGTGTACTTCAGATGGCAGCTTGCTGGCTTTTAAGACCCCAGATGCTACTCACCAATATAGGGTGCAGAAGACTCTCTTGGCAATAGGCTAGTTATGCCAGCTGGCCTCAATGTCCCCCGAGAGCATGGTCTCCAGACCCCAACCCCTGCTAGTCTATCCTTGCAACATTGGGTTAAGATTAGAAGAGCATCTGGTTTATGGTGAAGTCCGGTTAAGTTGATCTACTGTTCACTATGTGCTGTCACTGGTTTCACCCAAGCAAATTTCTATCAACTATCTGTTCTATGACTCTCTCCCTCCCTCTCCACCCTTGGAGCTGGCACAGAGTCTTTTCTTCTATACATAAGTCTATTTTTAAGTCCTTATAGCAGGGATCTCGTACAATAGTTGTCCTTTTGCCACTGGCTGGTTTGAATCAGCATAGTGTCTTCCAGGTTATCAGATGCTTCCTAAAATCATCACTGTACTTTATCATTGCATAGCGTTCCGTTGAGTATACATATCATTGTTTATCCATTCTTCTGTTGCTAAGCATCTGGGTTGATTCCATCTTTTTGCTATCATGGACTGTGCTGCAATAAACATTTGTATGCATGTATCTACTCGTGTGCCTGCCCTTGCTTCTGTAGGATAGATCCCGAGCAGTGCAATTACTGCGTCAAATGGTATATCTATATCCATTTTTTTAAGGGAGCACCAGATTGCATTCCAAAGAGTTTGCACCATTTTGCAATCCTACCAACAGTGTAGGAGAGTTCCAACCTCTCCACAGCCTCTCCAGCATTTTTTGTTTTGCATTTTTGGGTTCATGGCCAACCTTGTTGGGGTGAGACGGTATCTTGTTGTAGTTTTGATTTGGATTTCTCAGACAGCTAATGATTGGGAGCATTTCCTGATGAGTCTTTCAGCCGCCTGGATCTGTGTGTAACCTGGAAGAACTGCCGGCCCGCTTTCCACAGTGTTGGCACTACTGTACGTTCTACTAGCAGTGGATCAAGGTTTCAGTTTCTCCACATCCCACCACCACCTGCTGTGTTGGGTTTGCTTTTTTGACAGTAGTAATGCTGATGGCCGTGACATAGTGGCACGTTGTGGTTTGGTTGCCATCTCCCTGGTAACTAATGAAGGAGCGCCTTGCATGACTTCCTGTAGGAGGCCTCCCTGAGCCCCTAGGTGTCTGGAGGCCAAGTCGTCGGTGCAGAGAGAGCAGAGAGCCGGGGCAGTCCACTGTGTTAAAGTCGTTGTCATCTCACTGACATGAGTAATTAAAAGTTAACTTTATTACATTTATCTCAGAGAGTAATATCCTGTAGCAGTTTAATCTCACGGAAGCTGGAACGTCTTCCCTCTGCTATAATGACAGGTGTGGAAATTGGGGTGATAATGACTAACAGTTGAGCTGCTCTGATTATTGAGTCGGGATCCTGTTCCGAGTGACTGACACGTGCGGGTGTTCTGCATCGCATGCCTGTTGGGTGGGTGCACTTCTCACTGTATGGGTGAGGACTTGAGGTGTGCCTGGATTAGATAGTATGTCCAGGGTCACAATGCTAGTGAGAGAAGAACCAGGAAGCACCTCCCCTTTACCTGAGCCCAGGGGGATAATCTTCACCCTAGATGTAATTATTAACTTACTGTCCGGCCAGCTGCAGCTTGTGGGGACCATCTGCGTGACAGGATTAATTGCTGCCTTGTCCGGTGCCACCTTTGTGATCCTTGGCATGTCTGAGTTAACCAGTGAGGCTACTGTGCCAGTTCCTCTCATTGAGGGTCTTCTGGTTGTTGCTGGCCGTCTGCTTACCAACCATGATGTCCTCTTCAAGGGATGGGTCTTTCCCGATGAGCCATCCAAAGCCAGCAAGCCACAGTGCTCCATTCTCACTTCTAGGTGACATTCTTGGGTATTTCTTCTAAGACAGACGTGTTTATTCTCCTGGCAGTCTATGTTTTATTCAGTATTCTTCACCAGCATGACAATTCAAATGCATCAATTCTTCCTTGGTAACCCACGTTCCTTGTCCAGGTCTAGGATGCATAGGAGGCAACTGAAAATGTCATGGCATGGGCCAGGCATCCCTTAGTCTTCAAAGTGACATCTTGGCTTTTCAGCACCTGGAAGAGTTTTTTGCACCAGATTAGCCCAAAGCAAACGTTGTTTGGTTTCTTGACTGATTCTTTCATGGATGTTGATTGGGTATCCAAGTGAAATGAAACCCTTGACAACTTCAATATTTTCTCCCTTTACCATGATGTCGCTTATTGGTCCAGTTGTGAGGATTTTTGTTTTCTTGATGTTGAAGACTGAAGTCTGTGGTCTTTGATCTTCATCAGTAAGTGCTTCAAGTCCTCTTCACTTTCAGCAAGAAAAGTGGTGTCACGTGCCTAAGGCAGATGGTTAACGAGTCTCCCTCCAGTCCTCATGCCAGTTCCTCTTCTCCGAGTCCAGCTTCTGGGCATGTTTTCTCTTCACACAGACTGAATAAGAAAGGCAGCATTATACAGGGAGCCACTGTTAGGGAGGTCGTCTGACCGGGACCCAGGAAGCAGGAGCTGGAGCCTCACTTTCCAGAGACCGTGTATTTTTCCAGACATTTTTCTGTTGCATCATCACAGACTGGGAACTCTGGTCACCTGGGAGGGTGCCATCAGAGGGCAGGCTGGGGAAGAAGTTCACTGTCACTAGGAAGCGTGCTATCAGAAGGCAGGCTGGAGAGGAAGTTCACTGTCACCAAGGAGAGTGCCATCAGAGGGCAGGTTGGGGAAGAAGTTCACTGTCACCAGGAAGCATGCTATCAGAAGGCCAGCTGGGGAGAAAGTTCACCGTCACCAGGAAGTATGCCACCAGGGGCCAGCTGGAGAGTAAGTTCACTGCAGCTTCTGCAGGAATGGAGCCGCAGTGACGCTTAGATGACCTCTCAGTACAGTGATGCTGAGAATGACCCAGTGAGCTAACAACAGAGCTGGATGCTGGCATGGGAACCATGCCCGCACTCAGAGGAGACACCCTTTTGTCCACAGCCAGAACCTTGGAAGGGGTGAGGCATTGGGGACTGCCCACATGTTGCTGCTGCTGCCACTGGCCTGGTTTCTGGATTCTTCCTCACTAAAGTGGCACTGACTTTCCGACTCACAGATCTCTCTCGGGCGCCAGGGCTCTGCTTTCAGTGATCAGCATTTGTCAGTCAGAAATGTGGAATTCTTTGGAGACCCATTTGAGGGTATTTTCTCTCATTGTCAATGAGATAAAATTCATTTGCGCTGTGTGAAGCCTCAGAAGATTTTCAGGTACGTTTCATTTTTCCACAGCAGACTCCAGGAGGACTCTCACAAGGAGTAGGCCTACGTAAGACCTGTACTTTGAAATGACCACAGAGCCCTCCGATGAAATAAATCACCTAAGCTGGAATCCCCCAAGCTGTTTTTTAGAAAGAAATCATAAAATATTTGTCTTGGAAGATTAACACAAGTCCTGCAGGCAGTATGATAGCAGGTGTTTAAAAAAAATGGCACCACTCCAACACAACTACTTTATTTGGGGGGGCATCCTCATCAGCAAACTTCTGTTTGTTTGTTCATGAGATTAAACAAAATTCTATGGTAAGAACATACACCAAGTTTTATGTCATTTTAACTTAATAATACTTACAGGTAAACACGAACAAGGAGAGAATGAGTTCGTTTTCCCTGAGCCTCGCACGCTTAGAAGGGGCCCGGGCGTAGGGTGCCGTTAGTCCCTCTCCTCCGTTCATGGAGAAGGCCTGCAGCCCTCGGTGGCCAGGGTGCAGCCAGCTGTGCGCCCAGCTGTTGGTTGCAGAATCAGCAGCCATGCCCCTCCCTCCTCTGTGAGCTCCATGTGTGACGTGAAGTGTAACTCTCCCTCTGAGCATGGAAGCTGACCTTAATTTTGGACCCTGAGCCCTGTGGCATCTTGGATCCGTTCATGAGAGGGGCGTGATTTGGTGGGAACATGTGAAAAGACAGAAGCATCAAGTTCTTAAACTAAGGATGGAAAACTGTATGAACATCACTGTGGGTTTTAAGGTTTAAAAATGCACTCTGCTTTGTGGGTGACGTGGGACCTCCAGGTCTGTGAGTTGAGGCTGAGCGAGGCATGGCATCCTTGGGAGCTGTCACCCTGCGGAGAGCTGAGAGGAAGCTGTCATCGAGTCCCTATTAGGACAGCCGGTGTCTGCAGCCTGCACGATCCCCAGCTCCTGACTGGGGTGCTACTTTCTCCCTAGATGCTCAGAGCTGGTGTGACCACAAGGCCTGACTGCTCTCAGCCCTCCTCTCAGCCAGTCCCAAACAACAGAGACCTTGTGTCCTCGTGGAAGTGCTGGGCCACTCCTGGAGCACAGCACGGCTTGCTGGGCCCCTGACTTGTTAGGCACTTCCTAACCATGGCTCCCAGCAAGGTCAATGATGGGAGTACTGGAGAGAAATCCCAAACTAGCTTTGCAGAGAACTGGAGACGTACACAGATGCCACAGCGCGGACTCCAATTCCCAGCATTCCCCCGTGTCTCAGAGCAGAGCTGTGCCCCATGGCTGGATCTTCAGAAGTAGGTCACCAGGCCCTTCTTCCGAGGCCCCTCTGGGAGGACATGATCCTCTGGCCGCTGGGCAGCTGAGCACGTTCTCTGTGCCTTGCCCAGGGACAGCATGTATGTGTGGGTCATGGATTTGCCTGTCCAGAGGTGGCCAGACTAGAGCTAGGCTTGGGCTGTGACTCTTCTCACACTTGTCCTTTTGAGTTCACTTCTCTTCTGCACAGAAAAGGGGGACCTGCTTGCAATGTTCCCGTGTGGGTGACTGACAGAGCTGTCCTGCACCCCGGTCTGCTGGCACTGTGCCTGCTACCACTTCTCTCTCTCTCTCTTTCTTTTTTACTATGATTGAATGAAAACGTACATTCACATATAAATTTGCATACCCATCTCTATGCAGTTTTCACTCTCTCCCTGCCTGGTGGCAGCACCCTCTTCCTCTTCATACGTGTCCCATCCTCCCAACAGTCTCCTTTCCCCTCCTCTCCACCCACTGCCCTTCCTCCAATAAGAGGTCAGCAGAATGACATCCTATAGATGCATAGAACCATAAAGTGCACCCAAGATATGGTCACTCTGCATCACCAAGTCCAATCTATGCCTGTTCTGAGAGTGGAACTACATTATGATTTATAGGCAGGGGCAGCATCAAGGCCGGGGCCATGTTCCCAAGGGATCCCCGAAGCCCCTGGACCATCAATTGCAGTCTTTTAGTGTAGATCTCAGGGTGTACGCCTTTTTATTCTTGTGTTGCCAGTAAGACTCAACTTTGTGAGTTCCCATCACAGCTGGTACTGGTGGTGGTCGGACACCATCCGGTTTGACTGGTCACAAGTCGATGTAGACACCCACTCATCTGGGTCTCTCTGTTCTCTGGTTTCTGTTTCCATCATGTTGTTTTGGTCCTTGTTGACCATCTGTTCCTGCTGAGGGGACCATTTGCTGTACCCTCTGATGGCAGCTTGGCAGCTTTTAAGACCCCAGACACCACTTGCCAATGTGGGGAGCAGAGAGCCCTCTTAGCAAAATGACAGTTGTGCCAACTGGCCTCAATTTCACCTGAGAGCATGATCCACAGCCCCGTGCCCCGGGTACTCTGTCCTTGCAATATTGGGTTAAGATGGAACAAGTACTCAAGTTATGTTGAAGTCCACTTAATATTGTTCTTTCTAATGTATGCTGTCACAGATTTCTCCCAACCAAATTTCTGTCAATTATCTAATCTAAACCCTCCCCCCCTTACCCTCCCTCCCTCACCTCCCTTGCAGCCGTCAAAGAGTCCTTTCTTGCATGCCTAAGTCTGTTTTTGAGTTCTTCTTGTAGGGGTCTCATACAATACTTGTCCTTTTGTCATGGACTACTTTCACTCAACATAATGCCCTCCAATTGAAACCAGGTTATGAGATGTTTCCTGAAATCATCATTCTTCGTTATCATTGCATAGTGTTCCACTGAGTGTATATACCATAGTTTACCTATCCATTCCTCTGTTGTTGGGCATCTGGGTTGATCCCATCTTTTTGCTATTGTGGTCTGTGCTGCGATAAACACTCATATGCAGGTATCACTTGGTGTGAATGGCCTTGATTCTATAGGATATATTCCAAGCAGTAGAATTACCACGTCAAATGGTGTATCTATATCCATCTTTATAGGGAGTGCCAGATTGCTTTCCACAGAAGTTGCACCATTTTGCAATCCCACCAACAGTGTAGGAGAGTTCCACTTTCTCCACAGTGTCTCCAGCATTTGTTGTTTTGCACTTTTTGGACCATGGCCAACCTTGTTGGGGTGAGATGGTATCTCCTTGTAGTTTTGATTTGAATTTCTTTAATAGCTAAAGATCGTGAGCATGTCTGCATGTATTTTTTGGCTGCCTAGATGTCCTCTTTAGAGAAGTGTCTGTCCATATACTTTGCCTGTCACTTAATTGGATGATTTATCTTCTTCTTATTGATATTTTGTAATACCTTATAGCTTATGGAGATCAGGCATCGGTCTGACATATACTTGCCAAAAATTTTTTCCCATTCTGTAGGTGGCCTTTTAATTCTATGAATAAAGTCTTTGGATGAACAAAAGTGTTTGATTCTTAATAGTTCCCATTTATCTTTTTCTCTTCTGTTGATTGTGGTTTGTTTGACACATTTTGAAGTCTGTCTACATTGTGTATTAAGACTTCCATTGTTGTCCCTACTTTATCTTGGATGAGTTTTATCGTTTTAGATTTGATACTTAGGTCTTGTATCCAGTTTGAGTTGCTTTTTGTATAAGGTGTAAGATATGGGTCTTGTTTCAATTTATTGCAGATGGGTATCTGATTTTGCCAGCACCGTTTGTTGAAGAGATTGTTTTTACCCCAGTTTCATGTCTTATGGCCTTTGTCAAATATCAGCTGTTCATAGGCAAATGGTGTCATCTCTGTGGTCTCGATTCTATTCCGTTGATCTATCTGTCTATTTTTGTACCTCTACCAGGCTGTTTTGACCACTGTGGCAGTGTAATAGGTTCTAAAGTTGGGTAATGAGAGGCCTCCCAGTGTGCTCTTCTTCTTTAGTAGTGCTTTACTTGTTTGGCTTACTTATCCAGGGCTTCTTCCCTTTCCAAACAAAATTGGTGATTTGTTTCTCCATCTCATTAAAAGATGACACTGGAACTTGTATTGGGATTGCATTATAGAAGTAGATTGCTTTGGGTAAGATAGACATTTTCACAATGTTAAGTCTTCCTATCCATGAGTGGGTAGGTTTCTCCATTTATGTAAGTCTCTCTTAGTTTCTCTGTAGTAAGGGCTTGTAGTTTTCTTTGTAAAGGTCTGTTACTCTCTGGTTAGAGTAATTCCTAGGTACTTTATAGTCTTAGGGGCTTTAATAAATGGTACTGATTTGATGATTTCTTCTTGAACAGTCTTGTTGTTGGTATAAAGGAATCCTACTGATTTACTTATGTTTGTCTTGTATCCTGAGACTTTGCTGAACTCTTCTGTCAGTTTGAGTAGTTTCTTCATGAATTCTTTGCAATTCTCTGCATATACAACCATCATCTGCAAATAGGGAGATTTTTAGTTCTTCTTTGCCAATGCAGATGCCTTTTATTTCTTGTTCTTGTCTAATTGCTCTGGCTAGAACTTCTCATACAATGTTGCATAGGAGAGGTGAGAGTGGGCATCCTTGTCTAGTTCGTGTTCTCAAGGGAAACTGTTTCAGTCTCACTCCATTCAGGATGATGTAGGCAGTTGCTTTTATGTAAATGGCTCTTATTGTGTTGAGGAATTTTCCATCTATGCTTATTTTGCTGAGCATTTTTAGCATGAATGGGTGTTGGACTTTATCAAATGCCTTTTCTGCATCAGTGGACAAAATCAGGTGATTCTTGTCTTTTGTGTTATTTATGTGTTGATCACATCAATTGTTTTTCTGATGTTGAACCAGCCTTGTATCCCTGGTATGAATCCAACTTGGTCAGGATGGATTATTTTTTTGATATGTTGTTGTATTCTATTGGCAAGAATTTTGTTGAAGATTTTTGCATCAGGTTTGTGAGTGATATTTTTCTGTACTTCTCCTTTTTGGTTGAGTATTTCCCTGGCTTTGGTATCAGAGTTATGCTGGCTTCCTAGAATGAATTTGGGAGTATTCCATCCCTTTCTATACTGTGAAATAGTCTCAGTATTATTGAAGATAACTCTTCTCTACAAGCTTGGTAGAATTCTGTGGTGAAGCCATCTGGTCCCAGACTTTTTTGGTTGACAGTTTTTGGATGACTTTTTCAATCTCTTCCTTTGTGGTAGGTGTATTAAGTTGTTCTGCTTCGCCTTGTGATAATTTTGATAGGTGATATGAATCAAGGAATTTGTCCATTCCTGTAGGTTTTCAAATGTGCTAGAGTACAGTCTTTCATAGTATTCTGTTATGATATTTTTGATTTCTGTTGGATCTGTTGTGACAACTCCCTTCTCATTTCTAATTTGGGTTATTTATTTCCTTTCCTGTATTTCTTTAGTAAGTTTAGGCAGTGGTTTGTCAATTTTGTTGATCTTTTCAAAAAACCAGCTTTTGGTCTTTTCAACTTTTTCAATTATTCTTCTACTCTCTAATTAGTTTAATTCTGCTGTAATCTTTCTGATCTGTTTTCTTCTGGCATCTGATGGGTTCCTCTCTACTTGTTCACATTGTAGAGTTAGTTCTTTGATTTGGGTTCCTCCTTCCTTGCAAATACGTGCATTTATGGAGATAAACTGACCTCTGAGGACTGCTTTGGCTGTGTCCCACAGGTTCTGGTAAGAAGTGTTTTCGTTTTCATTGGAATCCATTAATTTCTTTATTTCATCCTTAATTTCTTCTATAACCCATGGTTTTTTGAGCAAGATGTTGTTCAGTTTCCAAGTGTTCCACTTTCTATCTATGTTTTTTCTACTATTGATTTTGACTTTTATGGCTTTATGAACTGAGAAGATGCTTTACATTAATTCAGTGATATGGATTTTTTTGAGAATTGCTTTATGTCCTAACACGGTCTGTTTTAGAGAATGTTCCATGTGCATTGGAGAAGAAGGTATAGTTGTCTTCTTATGAGTAGGAGGTTCTGTGTATGTTGATGAGGTTTAGTTGGTTAATTGTGGCAATAAGGTCTTCTTTATCTTTATTGGGCTTTTTTCTTTATGATCTTCTCAATATTGAGAGTGGAATGTTGAAGTCTCCCACTATTGTTCTGGAGTGATCTATCTGCTTTTTGAGTGTAGTCAGTGTTTCTTCAACATATTTAGGTGCTCTAATATTAGGTGCATAAATATTTAATATACTTAAGTCTTGCTTGTGTACTGAACCTTTCCGCAATAAATAGTGTCCATCCTTGTCCATGGTGGTGGATTTTACATTAAAACCTATTTTATCTGAGATTAGAATTGCCACTCCTGCTTTTCTTAGTTCATTTTTAGCTTGATATATATTGTTCCATCCTTTAATTTTCAGTTTGTTTGTATCCTTAAGTCTAAGGTGAGTTTCTTGTAGGCAACATATAATAGGTCATGTCTTTTGATCCAAGATGTCACTTTACGTCCCTTTACTGGAGCATTCAGTCCATTCATATTCAATATAATTATTGAAAAGTATGTGTTCGCTGCTGCCATTGTGATATGTTTATTTTGGTGTTGATGTTTGCTATGTTTTTGTTAATCAGTTCTGGGACATTCTTTTTTGTGAGTTGATTTTTCACCTTTTCAGGGTTGGTTTTGTGGTTGTTGAGACTCCTGTGTTACATTTCTTGACACAGTATGTTACATCTTTGTTGTGCTTTATGACTGTCCCTATGATCCCCCTTTATAAACTATGTGTAAACCCAGTTTTAATTACTACAGTCTTGTCAACTTCCTCTCCATCTGGAAGGACTATGACGATTGCAATACATCTCTCTTTTTAATTTGATGGCACCGTAGTTTTCATGATAATCACTGAATCATTTCTTTCACTATTATAGCTGTGATTGAGTTTGGAGCCTTCCCTGAGTGGGATACTGGATGATGTGTCCTAAAATATAAAGTTAGTGGATTTTTGCTTCTAAGCCAAAGCCAAGAGATTCTTTCAGTATTTCTTGTAGTTTTGGTTTGGTTTTTATGAAGTCTCTGAGTTTCTGTTGATCTGCGAATGTCTTAATTTCATTTTCATATTTGAAAGATAGTGTTGCAGGATATATAATTCTTGGTTGGAAGGTCTTCTCCTTAAAGGCTTTGAATCTGTCATGCCACTGTCTCCATGCCAGCATGGTTTCTGCTGAGAAATCTGACAAAAGCCTACAGGGTTTACCTCTGAATGTTAGATTTGCTTTGAGTCTTGCTGCCTTTAAGAGTTTCTGCTTAGGTTTCATTTTGTTAAGCTTGATTATAATATGCCTTGGAGTCTTTACAGATCTATATTGATTGGCGTTCAGTATATATCTTGGATATCTATATTCTCTTCCTTCATGATTTCTGGGAAGTTTTCTGTCAGTAGCTCAGCAACAATATTCTCTGTGTTCTCAGGTGTCTTGCCCTGTTCAGGGACTCCAGTTCATTCCAGGTTGTTCCTCTTGCTAGAGTCCCACATGCTTCTTAATGATTCTTTGTTTTTCTTGTTTCTTTTTTCTGATTTCTCCTCATAGATGCTGGAGTCAGTAGGTCTGTCTTCCAAGTCAGAAAGTCTCTTTTCCATTTGTTCCATTCTCTTTTCTTGGCTTCAAATTGAAATTTCTATGTCTTTGATTTTGTTCTTGATCTGTTAGATTTCAGATTACTGGTGTTACATCCAACAACCTGCTTAATTTTTCATTTTGTCCTGCTACATTTTGTATAAGGTCTAGAAGGGCTTTGTTTATAATCCTTCTGTATTCACCTTCTGATAATTTCAGAAAAGTTTCTTCATCCAGAAAGCTCCTTGGTTGTTTAATTTGGGGGCCTTCTGAAGCCATGGGAGATTTCTTGTTTATCATTTTCTCAAGGGTCTGTTACTTTTTGGGCTTCATGTGAGTCGATAAAGGCTGGGAGAGATGCTATGAGGATGGCCCACGGATATTTCTCCAGGCTGTCTTAAAATGAAAAATAAAAGGTATCTGACCACTCCCTAGTCAGTCAGGTTTTCAGGTGTAGAGGTCCCTGTTCCCAACTGCAAAGTAAACACCTCTATATCCAACCCCAGATGATACACACTAGTTCAAAATATAGCAACACCACTGCCCTGTTAGCCTCTGCTGAGAGGTCATAGCAACACTGTGTAAACTACTGCTTCTGGCAGAACAGTGCTTTCCTGTGGGCAGGTGCTGGCTCCCAGGCTAAGAATTAGGTCCATTTGTGGCTACCATATCTAAGATGGTGCCCTGTGCAAGGTCACTGCCACTTCTGTACGTACTATCCTGTGGTAGAGGTGGAAAGAGGGACCAAAGGTGCCAAGATGCTGTGAGTCCTCAGCCTCTGTTGCTGGGCCCCAGCAGTAGACAGCACTGCATAAACTACTGGTTTTATGTCGGAAAAGTACTCTCCTGTTTGCAGGCTCTGGCTCCCAGGCTAAGAATTAGGTCCAACTAAAATCTCTATATCCAAGATGGCGTCCTGTACGAGGATATCACCAGTGTACACAGTGACAGATGCAGAAAAACAGACAAAGGTGGTGAGATGCAGAGTCCTAAGCCTGACTCTCAAAATATGACAGTTTTGCCTGCCTATCCTGCCAGCAGTGTGTCTGAAACTAGCTTCCAGGCAAGATCCAGCTCTGCCTGCTGGCCAAGACAGAGAAAAAAAAGTCAAAATGGTGAGTTACCTTCAGTCCCTGAGAGCCAGGACTAGCCAGGAGCAGGAGTTTGCAAAAGGGGGAAGATTTTTTGTTCAGTGGTATGAAGTACAAATTAACAGCCCTGTGCTGTGTCCTGGGGCTCACTAGGTGACCAGAAGGCTCTGTCTGATTATCAGTTCAGGTCTTGGTTTCCAAAGGGATTTAGGGAGACATGTGCTTAGTCCTCCATCTTGACTCTGCCTCCCCACCCCTTCTTGTATATTTGCTTCATAGTGAGGGGATGGGTGAGCTCTCCAAGAGGAAAACCAAAGAGACCCTTCAGTGCATGGTGGCGTGTCACAGTCGGATGTGATGAGTTTTGTGAAGGTTCAGTTAGTGTATCCCCAGCACAGTGTTCGTGTGTCAGTTCTAAGACCATGGTGCCAGGTGGAACAACTGTAATGTTGCCACCCAGCCTCAAGTGGACCAACCTGACAACACCTTGTATTGCAGTGATAATTTTTTACTACTGTTATTCAACTTGCAGACAGTGATAATTTGAAGGTTTCTAGATTTCTCTCAGGATTGTACCAATAAACTCTATGCTGCCATCAGAGACACTGACAGTCCTGGAAAACACTTGCTAAAGGAACTTTTGGAGAAAGGGGTGACGTGTGGAAAGTGCCCGAGGAGGTGACTTCTGGATCTGATGGTGCGTGACCTGAAGGTGCTGTACGAGTGACAACCTGAAACACCAAAACCATTGGCGCCTAGCCAGTTCTGACTCACAGTGACCCTATAGGACACAGCAGAGCCACCTCCCAGGCTTCCAGGGAGCAGCTGGTGCCTGCACACTGGCCTCTTCCAGGCAGCGGCCGAGCTCTTCACCCCTGCTCACCAGGCTGTACACAGGCACCAGATGGAGACAGCTTGTCACCTGCCTCTAGAGTGCCTGCCCAGCCTGTGGGTCCTCCCACCAGGGTTCTTAGGAGGACTGGGCTCCATCTGTGGGTCCCAAGGAGAGACCCGCAAGCAGTGGTCCATGCTGTCAAGAGATCATTCCACTCCCCAACCCTGTTGCTCAGAGCTAGCCCTGATTCACAAAAATTGGGGGGGGGTTCACCAGCTTTCACTTTTCGATGCTGGGTGGATTCATTCAGTTTGGCTTTTTGCCAAAGCTTCAACATACTTATTATTTTTGCTTTTTGAATAAAAAGTGAATTTCTGCATTTGCTGATAAATTCTCCACTCAGTAAACACCACTTGTTGATCTTGGGGATTCTGGTTTTCTGTAGTTACTGTTTTTTCCCCTCTAACTTTTTGGGTCATAGATGGAAGCCTAACTGAGCCTCCAAGTTAATGGTACTGAGCTCAACACAGAGAGGTTCTCCTGGACTGTACAGAGCTAGCTGTAACCTGGGAATTAAGAACAACAGGAAGGCTCTATATATGAGTTATGAGCTAAAATACAATGCAGAAAACAAAGATTTGTACTCATTTTTTTCCCCTCCTCCCCACGTTGCCAGCAGTGAGCTGCTGTGCTGGCTCTAAAGCGCTGTCTTCTTTGTCAGCGGGAAGTTCTCTGTTCAGGGATGTAACCCTCAGATGCTGATGGAGGCTAGAGGCAGTTGAGGCCAGCTTGTTACCGGGGCTTCTGGGAGGTGCCAGTGGTTAAGGCTTAGCTGCTAAGCGAAAACAGCAGAGCTGCCTTGGGAGCAGGGCCTGGAGATGTACTTACAAGAATTCAGCTGTGGGCATTCTTTGAACACACATGGGTCCCGTGAGCAGAGTCAGCACCCTGCAGCTGGTAAAGAAGTTAGAGAGGGGGCCTTTCCAAGCCCCAGGCCCAGGTTCAGGCCTCCACCCCTTTCTCAGGGACATGGTGGCCTGGAGCTGGAGACTCCTGCTTAGGTAACAGCCAGGAAGGGTTGAAAAGACAGCATCTCAGCTTCGAGTCGGGTGTGTGCTCTGAGCCGAGCGGGGCCTTGTCGGCTGGAGACCAGGGAAGGAGCAGCACCCTACCTTCTCCTTTTGCCCAACTGGAGTTGGGTGCTGAGTTTTAAGAGGGATGTGTCTGTTTCCTCGTCTGTGCACATGTGACACTGGCTCTTAGCCTCTTGTCCCAGGAGACAGACTCTTCCCAGCCAGAGTATATTAAGGGCACACCTGCAAAGTGTTCATTTCCAGTGTGTGGGAAGGCCTCAGCGGGGAGCACAGGCCAAGACCAGTCATCCTACAAGCTCGTCTCCCCAAGGACGCCCAGCCAGGCCAAGGAATGGGAACGGCCAGTGCCGGACATAAATCCTACACTCTTCCTGGACCTGCCTGCCAGCAAGGGTGGGTTGGGCCTTGGCCTGCGTCGACCGGCCAGAGGCTTCCTGACATGAGAGGGGACATGAGTGCTCGGAACACATCCAGTGTCCGTGTACCTCCTGTCCTGATGCCGTTGGTTCTGTCTTCAGTCAGATCCGGCCCGTGAGAGCCTTTTACCACTGTGCCTGACTTTGGGTGAACCATGACCCAGCAACGTCCCTGTGGCCTGCTGACACTGGGACGGAGCTTCTGATGCAGGCAGTGCCTCTCTGTGGAGCTGTAGGACCCCTGCCATCAGGCTTCTGCTGACTCAGGATGGTTCCGCTGGGGTTTCTGGGGTGCTGGCCCCGACTCAGGCAACTACACGCATGCTGACATCAGGCCGTGGTGATTCACAGGGTTCCTGTGGCTGATTGCCATGCCTTTCTCAGTGTAGAAGCCCCCCTGAAATCCGTTCAGCCTCGCAGCAGCCCTTGAGCCTCCACGGACAGCTGGGTGGTGGCCGTGCCTGAGGGGTGCTGGCCGGGAAGCAAACCCGGGTCTCCCGTGGGAACGGTGAACATTCTGCCTGGAACAACCTCTGAACACCTTGCATGCACTGATTCTTACTTCACTTTTTCTTTAATTCAATGTCATGTTTACTGTGCGAAAAGCAAAACTGCCACCCTACATGTCGTAAAACCATGGCCAAAACATGGTGAGCTTGTTGGCGTTTCTGAGGCGGCACCATTCCACTGCTTCTGATCATGGTCGGTAGCGATGGCGGTCGGTCACCAGTGGCTCCTTCGTTACGTGGCTCCGAAAACCGTGGTGAGTCAGTGTCAGCAACAGACAGCAAGCCGAGAGCCTGGGGACCACCTCTCCTCTTCGTGTATCCAGTGCTGTCCCTGGATGGGCCATGGAAACCCCCTGTTTTCCCTTTCCCGAAGTGGTGGGAGCAGGTTGGGACGTGGGGACCAGGACCGTTGCCAATAGTGCTGCTGTTCTGCAGACACACAACCTAAAATGCTGGAGTAGTTTCCAGGCTAGTCATTTAGAGACCTCGTTTAGAGACTTTGAGGCCACAGACCCTTCTGTTGAGGACGTGTAGACTCGCGGTGCCAAGCAGCCTGTAGCCACCGCCAGCTCTGACCTCAGAGTCAGAGGCCGGGTCTCAGGCCTCGAGGAAACTAGGACCTCCCTGCTCACTGATGAGGTTTTATTGGCTGGCTGGTAAACAGGGTCTTTCTCCACAGATGATGCCCCTCAGTGGTCCAAAGGGTCATTGCTCATCTGGAGGTTAGAGTGTCAGGTGTACCCGAGGTGCCTTGGAAGGAAGGCCTGGTAGTCTACTTCTGAAAGACCAAGCGCTGAAGACATGATGGGGCGCAGCTGTCCTCTGACGACCCGGGGTGGGGGTGCAGTCTGGGACAGCTGACAGCTGAGAACCTGATGGGTGTGGCTATCCCCTGATCGCAAGGGGTTGGGGTGCAGTCAGGGGCCGCCAGTTGGGTTTGGTTTTATCCAAAGAGAGGAGCTGTCTCTTTTAGAATTTTGTCCCTTTTCCCTGCATGAAGACATCCGGGAAAGAAGTAGCCCTGTCACAGCAGTGTCTCCTGGAATTTCTCATTCCCGTGGATACACCCTGGCTGGGCAGCTCACCCTCGGGGGGTGACGCTGGCCAGGCTGAAGTGAGGGGCGGGCTAGTTCAGTGAGTGGCTGCCCGCAGGTATGGGTTCATGCGTTCCCACAAATGTGAAGGTTTGGTTGGTTGCACTTTGGGGATCAACAGAACTCAAGGGCTAGAGTTTGAACACAGAAGCTATCTTGTAGGCCTTTCTGTTTGTAATTACTGTCCCGCCATCAATGAACTCTAGATAGGGAAATCGTCACGAGGATCCTGGTCCATACAAAGGGAATTGTGCCCCTTGGTGGTATGAATAAGCACAGCCATGGGTACCCCACCACTCCGGGTTGGAGGGGCCCAGGCAATCAGCTCCTGCAGGGACAGTGCTGCTGCGCAAACCCCACAGGGCAGGTCTGCTCTGTCTCTGGCCCCACACACCGACCTTGACAGTAAGTCCTCCCAGAAATAGGCACCACTGTCTCCTTTGTAAGGCATCTCATAATCTTCTTGTGCAAAAGACCAAGTAAGCCGTTTTGCCACATCACGTGATGTACCATATTAAAAAATCCAGTTTCTACACTTGATTGTCTATGACATTTCCATGTTCTATGTTTGAACAAGGCTAACTCAATTTTTCTTTTTAACATCCTTAAAACTGACCTTTAAGTGATGAATATGAAAGTGAAATTTCCATAAACACACAGGCTGGCCCATTGTTTCTCAATATTCCTTGTCTAGAATGTCATAATTTTTTTCCTGGCATTCTATTTCCTAGCAAAGTTATATCAGTTGCATGCCATGTACAGTGGAAGACCCTGACCGTAAAGTTAGACAGAAACCGCAGCAAAGCCTATGCCAGCGTGGACGCCAACTCTTGGTGACATCGTGCATGCCGGCAGCTGCGCCATGGCTTCCAAGGCTGTGACCTCTCAGCAGCAGAGTGGACCGCCAGGCCTTTCTTGAGCAGTGCCCTTATGTGGGTTGGAGAGGCCAGTGATTCATTAGCAGGAAGCCCATTACTGCCTGCACCACTCTGAATTCCTGAAAATGAGGTAGAAGTCTGGACTCTCTCCCAGTCCTGGTGGCCAGCAGTCAGGATTCAGCCTGTGTGCAGGGCCCTGCCCCTCCAGTCTCTGGGGGGGTCCGTCCGGTTGCTCCTGGCTGCTGGCAGCCTCAGACGGTGCCTCAGCCCCAGGATGCTTCTCCACAGGGCGCAGCTTCTCTTTTATGATGCTGCTGTTCAGATGCAAGGAGAAGCCGCCCTGCTCCCGTCCTGCACTCGTGGGGCTCTGACTGACAGCACCCTCCAGGGATCACACCCCCGGCTCTCAGAGGACAGGACCACAGTGTGTCTTCTTTTGGACACAGTTCCGTCCCACCAGCAAATGAGAAAGGGCAAGTGTGAGATTCTGAGAGTTTACCCAACGTGCACTCATTGTGTCTATTTAATTTTCTAATAATGCCATGGTTGCTAGCAACGCTCATCATTTCTGCGAGGCTTTTTGAAATGAAACAGCTTTAAAAGCTGAGTGGAGGGGCAGTAGACCCCCCCAGTTTGGGTTCCAGATGGGGGCTACTGGAGGTCAGTGGGCCTTGTGTTTCTTTAGAGATGAAACTCCTTGTGTGGCTGCGGTGTGGGACTGCTGCCCCCTTTGGGTGGCTTGGCTTTTCAGTAGAAGTAAGGTAAAACTTTTGCCAACCAGATCTGAAGTATCACCCTCCATGTAAGTAGAACTATAGCTTTCTTTTTTTTTTTAATCCTTTTTTCCACTCCAAGGCATAAGTTAGATCACACTGCAGAAAGAAGTCAGCTTCTTAGCAGCAAACCTTTTTATTTTATTTTTTACATTTCATATTTTAGTCCTTCAGTGCTTTTGTAACAGAAATGCCGCAAGTGAGCGGCTTCAGCAAATAGACTTTATTCTTGCACCATCTAGGAGGCTAGAAGTCCGACCTCAGGGCACCGGCCACCGCGCAGCCTTTGTCCCTGTCAACCTCAGGTAGGCCTGTCAGTCTCCCCCTGGGCTGAGGGGTGCCTCTGGTGCAGGGACGCTGGCACCGAGGACACAGTCAGCTCCTGGTGCTGCTTGTCGGTCGTGAGAGCCCGTGTCTCTCTACTTGCTTCTCTATTTCGTATCTCAAAAGAAATTGGCTTGAGACATTAATCTAGTCGACCCCTTAACATCAGCAACAATCAGTCTCATTAACATCGTAGGAGTAGGATTTACAACTGAGAAACGTCTCATCAGGCAGAATGCCAGCCCCTCATGCAGCTCTGGGGGTGGTGGCCCAGCCAGACCGACAGGCCTGCGTTTAGGGAGCGCCGTCCAGTCCTTGGCCGTCAGGCAAGAGGAGAGCACCTGGGTCTTGTTGCAGAGCAGCAGGCGGGCTCTCGGTGAGGTCTGAGGAAGCTCTCTCTGCACGTGAGCCTCTGTCACGCCCCAGGCCGGACTCTTCTCGTGGTGGCCGCCGTCAATGCTGCATGTCCTTTTCCTGCCTATTCACACATGGAGGGATCAGTTGTCTCCTTCGTTGCACGTGCACCGAGCATTCAGCTTGTGTGAGCACTGTGGGACGCTGCTGTGTGCGAGCTTGGCTGATGGCCCAAGGTCAGAGGTGCCAGCCCACCCAGTGGCACCCCAAAGAAGGGCCGGGAGCTGGCCCCTGAAGGGCCACAGCTTGGAAAGCCTCTGAGCGGTTCTGCTCAGCAGACACGGGGTCCCAGCAGGTCCATGGCGACAACAGGTGTTTACTAAGGGGGGAGTGTAGGGCCCTTTCAAGGTTTTGTGTCCCTAAACCACTCAACAGTGCCACCGAGCAGATTGTTAGCCATTTCACAAATGAGTGACTGGGCCACACAGGTGCCAAGGACACACAGATGTAAAGGGATAGAGATACGGGATTTTCATTTAGCTATTTCTGGAACCCCGTTTCTGATGTGTCTAGAAGCCATTCTGGGACTGCATAGCCAGCCAAAAGCCAAGCCAAGTGCTGTCGTAGCAGGCAAGTAGAAAAGACTCTCGGTTCAAGAGTGCGGTTCTGGGCGTCAGCGCCGGTGGGGGTCACCACGGGGGGCAGGGTGGAGTTTGGGCCTGCAATTTTCATGGCATGTGACTGCTCTTCAGTTGGGATGGGGCACTGAGCTTGTCTACGGGGAGGGGTTAGAACACCTGCTTTCTCTTCTTTCTGGGAGGTTTGCTGCATGTTTTTTTTAGTGTGTTTCTTGATAAATAATAGTTTTTTCTCCCCTTTACTGTGGATCCATGTTAATTTGGGTGAAGGACATATTGTTTGATACTTGCAACTTATTTCGTAAGTTAAATGTAAAGTATATAAAAAAGTGATTTTTTAAAAATAAAATTCTTTCCTGTCCACTGTAGAAATTTGGAAATTAGAAAGGCACAAAGAAGAAAGCATGAATCGACTGCAGTTTTGTTCACAAAATCTTGAGAACTGTGAAGGCTTCACAGGAGTGAACATTTTGCATTCTTCCTCTAGGGGTGGGGGGGGGGTTCGAACCCTATTCTACAAATATCTAACAGATATTTTGTGCGCCTCTTATAACATGATTTCTAACAGGTCGGTGCACGTCTCACGCAGAGGCTCCCGTGAGCTTATCCCCTGTGCTGTTTGACCGGGTGTTTGATTTCCTTCTCCTGTGCATAATCACCCCGTGCATTTCTGATTTCTCTTCACGTCTCTTTTGGAAGCTCAGTCCCAGGGTTGGGGACACTTCTGACATGAATCATAGACTGGCTCAGGATTGCTGTCTGTCTGTCTGGAAGCCTCAGAGCTGCTTGGCTGAGGCTGCTCTGAAAAGTTCTGAATCAGCGTATTTGTGATCCTTGGGTTTTGATCTAAGACTTTATGCTCATTATAGGCTTTTGTGTGCAATAATACCAAGGACTCCAAACCTTTAACCAAAGTTGAACTAAATTAGAATATTTCTGAGTCCCGTTTAAGGTCGGTTAGCTTTCAAAGCTGCAGGATATGTGTTTTCGTTTTCATGTGGTTTTGCACTTTCCAAGTGTTGGTGACAACTGGGAACAGATGGACCCACACCCCAGAAGCGCAGTCCACCCTGTGGACACCCGGCCCATATTTGAAGACAGAACTGAGAATAGCTCAGATAGCTGTCCAAACCTCAGGCTGGTATGTGGACGGGGCCTGGGGATCGCTCTTGCCACACCAGCTGGCCTCGCCCACCCCTCCAGGTTCCCGAGCCCAGGCGTCACCTCATCCGCCGCAGGCCAGGAAGCACAGATTTGGGGCTTGTGAGGTGGCACTGGGCCTCTGAGGGTGTGTGCGGGGGGCTCCCAGGCAGTTCACGATTCCCCTGGAATCTTTAACCATTCTTGGTTTTCATAACCCTTGTGTTCTACTCGGGTGGTTGGAAGGTTTGGGCGTCTGCCTGGGCCCTTTTTCTTTGTGGGTGTCTCAGATGTGGAAAGGAGAAAGCAGGATGGAGCTAGGGCCGTGTGAGCAGGAGCAGCCCCTGGGCCATTATTGCGCGCTGCTGTGTGATACCAGCTCGGGGGAGGTCTGTGTGTGTGCACACGTGTGTGTGTGCCTGTGGGAAAGGGGGAGATGGGCTTCACAGGTGACCTCCCAAATAGCAGACCCAGAGCATGCTTAGCTTTGGGAGGCCCACGGAGACAAAAGCTGCTGTAATGGGGACCCCTGTGTATTTCTCTGGTGCTGCAGGGTCCGCACGATGCTGCTTCTCCCGTGGCCCAGGGAGGAGGGCAGTGTGGCCCGGCTTCTGTCAGAAGGCCAGTTCCTGTCCTGCTTCTCCGGGTCCTTGCCCGGAGAGAAAGCGGTGGGCGAGCTGTTTCTTGGCCTTTATCGTGAGGTCCTAGTGTGTGCTGTTCTGATGGTGACGGCAGACAGGTCCCTGCCACCTATGCGCTAGACACCCCTGTGTGCTCACGACACCCCTGGAGGGCAGGTGGTGATTGTTGTCAGCTGCCCTGGGGTGGGCCTGACCCATGGTGACCCCATGAAATGGAACAAGCGTGTCCCAGTGCTGCGCCATCTCTTGGCAGCTGTGGGTAGGGCTGGGGGACCCTCAGGGCTCTCCTTGGCTGGTTTCAGAACTCAGGCACCAGGCCTTTCTTCATGGTCCTTCTTGGTCTGGGAACCCTCCGGAAGCCTGGGCAGCATGGGAGCAGCACGCACACCTCCGCTGAGAGACGGCTCGTGGTGGCACAGAGGGGCCCCTGGTGGGGAATTCTACCCAGGTCACCCAAACAGAGGGTGAGAAGCCCACCACTGAACAATCATGCCCCCCTCCAGATATTTGGCACGACAGCTCTTAAGCGATGGTCCCTGCCCTGGAGGGCTCCCGTCTGCTGGGGAGCTGAAGAGCAGTCCAAAGGAGCCTCTTCTCCTCTGGTCCTGCCCGGCTGGACAGGAGGAGCAGAGCCGTGGGAATTCCGACAGAGAACGGGGAACTGTGGTCTGCGGGGTGGACGGGGAACCAGCGGAAGTTCGGGAGAGTCGTAAGGGGGTCTAGGCCTTACACCCGAGTAAGGAGGTCAGCGCGGGCAAGAACAGCGCTAGCACGAAAGGGAGAAGAACAGTGTCAGAGGACTGGACAGTGACCTGTCCGCAGCCCACACCTCCAAACGCCCGGTGTGGTTGTCGGCGAAGATGACAGGCTGGAGCTTCACTCCAGGGAGAGATGGCTTCCCGGTGGCTTACACAGATGACATCCCCTGAGGTGCCCAGGACCGCTGCTGGGAGAGCGGCTAACCAGACGCAGTGTCCTCCACACACGCCTTGTCTCAGAGGCGGCGTCAGGAGCTGAAGCCACACCGCAGCACTGTGTCAGCCCGCCGCTTCTGTTCCCGATGAGTCACGTCAGGTGCAGTATTTGGTGTTTGTGAGTTGGATCCGACTCAATGGCACTTGGCTTGGCTAAGTATTAGTGAGACAACACGTAAGTGGCCTTTCCCACAGCATAATTCAAGAAATGACGACGCTAACTTACAATTAGCAAAGAATTAAACACGCTCATAGTTGCGTGCATCAGGAATAAAAGTTGAAGTCTGTCTCGTAGGTGTGATCACGTGTTTGGATGGACTTCCAGTCGTTTTGTTCTTTGTGCTGGTGGGCGGAAGACTTTTTCTATCCTAAACTGCCGTGACAAAGTACCACAAAGCGGGTGGCTTAAAATGACAGATGTTTATGCCCTCAAACTTCTGGGGCCCAAGGTCCAATTCAGGGAGCTGGCAGGTGTTAGGGGCCCTTTGGAGGCTCTAGGGGAAGATCCATTCCTGTCTCTGCTGGCTTCTGGTGACCCCAGACATTCCTGGGCTTGCAGCGTCACCTGGTGTCCTTCCTCTGCATCCCACTGTCAGTCCTGCTGCCTCGTGAGAACTCTGCTCAGGTTGCATCGGGACCCCTCCTCTGTACGGCCTCGTGCTAGCGGATGGCCTCTACACAGACCTTGTTTCCAGCTGATGTCGTACTCACAGGTACCTGGAGCTAGGCCTGCAACATATGAGGGCTGACGGTTAAGTTGGCAAATGTCATTGTTCTCAATGCGCATATCTCATTGCTGCAAATCACTGTGGTCACCTTCAAAGCATGCCCCTTGGGAAGCTATGCACCGAAGCCAGCGCCCAGTCCAACCTTCAGAGCAGTCTTGGAACTCTTTCTGGAACAGCTGTTGTACACAGTGGCATGGTGGCAAGTTCGCGAACTTAACTGTGTAGTTGTCTGTAAGGGAGTTTTTAGCCAGCAAAGAAATAACTATTGGAACACCCTCCCTACTCACCTGATCTGGCCCCCAGTAACTTTTTTCTTTACTTGGAGATAAAGAAAATGTTGAAACAAAGACAATTTGATGACATTCGGGACATGAAGGTATTAAGATGATGGCTCTGATGGCTACTCCAGAAAGAGTTCGAAAATTGCTCGGAAGGGTGGACGAGGCACTGGCATCAGTGCATAGCTTCCAAAGGGATTCCTTCAACAGTGACTGTAGTGATACTCAGTAATGAGGTGCATAACCCTTCTTCTGGGATGAGTTCATGAGCTTAATTGTCAGTCCTCTTGTCTCTTTGGGAGACACAGTTCAACCCACCACAGTCCCTGTGACTCTTCATTAAATCAGAAGTGTGTGGTGGCGCAGTGGTCAAGAGCTTGGCTGCTTACCTAATGGTTGGCAGTTCGAATCCACCAGGAGCTCCTGGGAAACCCTGTGGAGCAGCTGCACCCTGTCCTGCGGGGTCGCCGTGGGTTGGAACTGTCTCAGCGGTGCCTAACAGGGAGCATGATGGATGTGTTCTGTGATACTGTGAGTAATTCAAAGAACTTGGCAGTTGAGTCCCGAAGTGTAGAGAGACTGCGACAAGATTTAGGTTAGCCCTTTGTTCTCCTTGATCCTTCTGCAGAGTCCTTTCTTACAGCTCATGTCGTCTGGTGTCGTAATACTGTATGTTCTCCTCTTCCGAATGTGGGGAGTATTTATCTTAGTAGCCTCAGCCCAACACCATTTCCAGCAGGTAGAGGAGCTCACTTAACACAAACTGAGTGAGCTACACAGACGTACTCCCTTTCAAAGTCATGACCTACCTAGTGGTCCGACCAGGAGATGATGCGGTAGCTGTCTCAGCTCCCAAAGCATCACTTGATCCATCCCAGCAGTGTTTCAGATTTAATATTCATGTTCTCGTCCTTCTGGTTGGGTTCAAAATTGCTTAATTGAAGTATGGGAGTCCAACATTGACAAGGGATCCACATATTTCTTTGTACAACTGAGTAAAAGAGAGAAACCAAAGGACAAATCAGGAAAAAGTGTACTATGTCCCATGTCTGCACTGTTTCATAAAGATCGGCAGTAAACAGCATAGCACAGATTAGAAGTTTGATCTAGTGTATTTTTCAGTCTGACAGAACTGTTCTTTGTCCCGTTAATTTCTGAGTCGGCGACTGTGGCCTCCTATCCCCAAGCCAGCATCGGGTGCCAGCCCATCCGAGCTGATCGTGATTCCCAGGTGACTTAGTGGCCCACTGTTCCGGGGGCTGATTCGAGAAAGCACGTCTGACTTCAAGCTCCGTTTGCTCACATTCGATTGTGGTTCTGCAGCATCGTACAAGAAAAATACGCCCTGTTCCAGCTCTTGGCTGCCCAAATCCGTGTCCTAGAATTGTTTGTTTCAGAATGGAAGTCCAGGGCAAGACCTCAGCCTTCTAGAGTCAAGTTTCCCTGGGAGAGAACCATGAAAGAAACATCCCTTGCGCTTGTCTCACCCAAACCAAACTCATTGTCACTGAGTCAGTTCTGACTCCTCACAGTGACAGCACAGGACCGAGGAGGGGGCCTGTTGGGTTTCCAGTGAGCAGCAGATAATCCAAACTGCCGACCTCTGGGTTAGCAGCCCAGCTCTTAGGCACTGTCCCATGAAAGAATACACCACTGTTCGTTCAAACCATTAGAAAGTTGTTGCAAAGTTTTGATAGAAATATATCTACCTACACCAGCCACCAGGGAACTACAGATAAGCAATAGTGGTTTATTATTTTTGTTAATTTTTGGTGAGTCTCTCATGTACTTTGTAGGAATGGGCTGAGAGGGGGCGGCCGGGCGATGGAGGCTGAGGGCGTCAGTCCGGCTGGGGGGATGCGGCTGGACCGTCGTTGGCATGGGCATCTACTCACTCACTGTTGTTACTTATTGTGACACGCTGATCGTCAGCCAGAGGGGACCTCTGCAAGCTGGTTGCTGTGATTTATGTTTTAGAGCACATCTTCCTCTAGGGCACTGGCATTGTTCTAGGCACATCATGTATGTCGGCAGCTCAGGCCTGCCGTTTCTCTGAGGACCCCTGATTTCTGTGAACAGAGAGGGCTGTTTTCGGACGAAGACTGGACGGTAGATATGCTCGTTGCTTCTGGGGTGTTCTTGCTGCTGGGTGCTCCCCACAGCGCTGGGAGTTATGTGGGGTGCACACATGTGAGTGTGTGTCTGCCGGTTTATTCATCATCTCTTTTCCCTCATGATCTGTCCAGCTACGGATTCATCTGTCACCTGTCCTTTTACCTCTGTGTCTCTCTCTGTCATCTGTCCTTCTGTGCAAGTACCTGTCTCCCTGTCCGACTGTCCCTGTGGCTGTCTCTCTCCCTCCTGTCCGCCCTCCCTGCCTAGCCACATGTCAGTGTATCTGTCCTACTTACCAGGAGCTCAGAAACCCTGGTGGTTAAATCGTGGTTAAATGCTGTCTCCTCAACAAAAGGCTGACAGTTTGAGTCCACCAGCCACTCCTTAGAAACAGCATGAGGCAGTTCTACTGTGTCCTGTAGGGCTGCTGTGAGTTGTAACTGACTCGTCACCAAAATGTTGGTCTGGTTTACAGGTTTGTTTCAGTGATCTGAAAGATTGACTTTATGAGCATTGACCCCTCATTTGAGCTTTATACTTAAGAGCTTAGGTACGCCATGTGATTAGGAAAAGATGGGTTGAGTCCAGGTTTCCAGCCTTAGAGGATGCTAGGAGGTGTGATGTGTCTGTGAGATGTACTCCCTGGATTTGGGGGCCCGGGAGCTCAATGCAGTTTAAGGCTGGGGTGCTGTGGGGTCAGGGGAAGGAGAAGGGCACACTTGGGTTTCTGATGGTGGTTGTAGGAGGCACAGACCCTGACCCAGACTTTCAGGCAAATCAGTCCCTGCCAACAGAAGTGCTGTGGAGGAGAACATGCCAGGAGAGAAAACAACACGCAGGTGTTCCTGCCTGGGGGTCATCAAAGCATGTGTGGTGTTTACCAGTGCCATGAGACAGAAGCCTAAAGGTGCCTCTGGAGCAGACCGATCTGCGCTCTATCACACGGCCCAGGCTGCACCCAGAAAGCTGTCTTCTTTGCACATGTGTGTGCCCCTCTGCTGCGAACGTCCGCTGGGGAGTCAGCGGGTAGTCTGAAGCCTGGCGGGAACTTAGAAACCAGTGGATGCAATTCTCAGGTTCCTAAAGAGGAGGCTGTCCTTGGAGTGAGGGGGACCTGCTGTGTGGACAGCAGGGGAGGGCCTGGGGAGGCCACGGAAATGGTTTCTTGTCGTCAGCTGCTGTGGAGCTGACCTGATTCATGGAGGGTGTGTGGTCGCAGTAGAGCTGTGCTCCACAGAGCTCTCACTGACGGTTTTTTCAAAGGCAGGTGGCCAGACCCGTCTTCCAAGGGACCTCTGCCTGGATCTGAATAACACCTTTCACTTCGTAGCTGTCTCAGTCAGCTAGCACCTCTTTAATAGAAATGCCGTGAGTGGGCGGCTTTGAAAAGAGAAACTTTACTTCTCACAGTCCGGTAGGCTAGAAGTCCAAATTCACGGTCTCAGCTCCTGGGCAAGGCTTTCTCTGCTGGCTCTGGAGGAAGCTCCTTGTTGTCAGCCTTCCCCTGGACTGGAAGCTCTGAGGTTCAGGGACCCTGGTCCTTCCCATAGGGTGTGCTCAGCCCCCAACACTGCTTATTGATGGTAAGCAGTCTCCAGACCTCTCTGCCAGCTTTCTCCCTTTGTACCTCGAGAGTCTGCCTCAAGCCACAGTACAGTCTTACACTGAGTCCTGCCCTACCAACCCAGCCGCCACCCGTCCACCATCACTAACATCACAGAAGCAGGACTTAGAGCAGACAGGGAGTTTCCCACGATACCAGGAGTCAAGGTCCAGCCAAAGCACCACACACATTCTGGGGGAACACAGTTCGATCCGTGATGGTAGCTGAGTGCGTGAACCTTTTGGGCCATCCTGGAACTCCACATACCACCCAGACCCTTGGAAGTCATGTGGCCTCCTCTTCAGAGTGAACTCAGGCTTCTTGGCATGAGAACTGTCACTCGCTTGATGTAGGTTGGATCATGGATGCAGCGCCCCCATAGTACGACTACATTCACAACTATCAGGTCAGTTCTGACTCCAGGCAGCCCTCCGTGGTGCTTTCTGGTGGATTCTTTTTGGAGGAAGGTCTCCAGGCCTTACTTGTGAGGCACCTCTGGGTGAGCTCCAGCCCCTGCAGCCGAGGGTGGTGACTGTTCACATCACCAGCGGCTCCCTTAGAAACCACAGTCTCAGTAAACACAGCAGCACAGCCATAGGGTTTTGGCAGCTTGGCCACAGAAGGCCCAGCTCCCCACTCCAAGCACACCCTGTTTGCCAAGTTTGTGGGCTGCAGCTGCATTTGGGGTTTGGACATCCTGCTGGCTATAGGTGGGGGCACTCCCTTCAGGAGGACTTGCACTCTCTCTGTTTGAAACCCAACAGGCGCTGGGCAGGAACCTATTTCCCCTATAAAGGATGACCTCCTGTGACTCTTGACGGGTCATCCCTAACGACAGGAAATACTTCTGGAGGACCTTGCTGTGAGCCAGCCCAGTTAATTGTGCATACTTTCCCTCACAGGGCCTCCCTGTCATGTGTCTGAGCAGAGCAGTAACTTTGGTCCAGGTCCAGCTGAAGCTGGATGGGTATGAAGTATGAAGAAGCAAGGCAGACAGTTCTGGACAGAAAAATGACTCCATTGAAATCACAAGTCCGTCTGTGCCCACAAGGCTGTGGATTCTGGGAGGTTGTGGGGAAGTCAGCCTCAGGCACATCTGGATGGTGATGTGGGCAGGGGTGCAAGGACGTAGACTGCGCTTTTCAAGCCTGCGGACAGGCAGGATGTGGGGATGGTCCCAGCCAGCTGGGCTCTGGAGGCTCTGCCGGCTTCCGAGTCTGGCTGAGAGGCCGTGGCTCAAGGTCCCGCTCTTTCATAAGGAGCGCGTGGGGTCATCCTCAGTCCTAGTCCTCCCAGATGATGCCCCCCCCAGACCAATCAAGGTTTCCCATGGGTCTCGAAAGAGTCAAACCACAGCAACGGTAAAACAAGAGTGTTTAATGAAGACGTGAGCCAAAGAATCTTTGCTACCCTGGTTAGGACACCTGCACACGGAACCAGTGGGTGAGGTTTTCACCTGATGGGTGCTTTCCTTCCCTGTGATTTCTGTTGTTATTTTCAAAGAGATATGCCCTGTTTCCATGCTGTGAACACCAGCATGAAACGGGAACCTGCTGTAGAAATTATAGATTCAGCACTGAGTAGGATGTCGTGTTTGATGTCCTTTCTGGACTAAATGCAGAGATTGCTGAACACAGTAATACAGCTTTCCCAGCCACTGCAGGGCCACTCCTACCCTGGCTTGATTCTTTCTTTGATGAGTCCGACTTTCTCACTGCAGAAACATTTTTTAATGTGGTGAAAATATACATAACAAACATTTGCCAGTTTAATAGTGAGCACTACGGAAACCCTGGTGGCTCAGTGGTTAATTGCTGCATCTGCTCACCGGAATGTCAGCAGTTCAGATCCCCCAGGCACTCCTTGGAAGCTCTGTGGGGCAGTTCTACTGCCACCTGTAGGGTTGCTATGAGTCAGGATCGTCTCGATGACAATGGGTTTGGTGGTTCTTATTGAGTACCATGGAAACCCTGGTGGTGCAGTGGTTAAGGGCTGCAGCTACTAACCAAATCCAGGAGTTCAAATCCAGCAGTTCAAATCCAGGAGCTCCTTTGAAATTCCATGGGCAGTTCTACTCTGTTGATAGGGTCGTTATGAGCCAGAAGTAACTGAATGGCAACGGGCTTTTCCTGAGTACCACTGCTTGCTCCCTCCATGTGTGTGACTGTGACCACAAGCCTTCTCTGACTTGCCCGTCAGCATCAACATGAGCTCTGTGGCCCCTAAGTACCCCCTCCCTGTGTCTCCACCTCCCGCTGCGGCTAACCAATGATCGTCTTTGGTTTCTACCTAGTTCCTATTTCATGTAAGTGAGATAATAATGATGTTTGCCCTTTGGAAGCAAATTTTAAATATTGAATTCCTTTTGAAGTGACTCTGTCTTACTGGGCTTCTTTTGGAATCTCTAATGATTTCTTTAAAGGAAATGATTTCTCCCTCATTTTTTACTTGTGCATGAAAAATTACAGGTTGTATCTGAGGGAAGTGGAAAACACAATTGTGTTTAAAATGAAAGCTTCAATTTGCTGTTCACATGAGAAGACCCTTGGCCTCAAATCTCGCTTGTTAGAGGTGAAAAGATACACATGCCTGCAGATACATCCCCACAGCTGATTTCTAGTCCACAAGTGACCCTCTTCCTCCATTCACATGGCTCTGGGTTCACCTCATTTATTAGGGACAAGAGACATCATGTGACAATGAGGAAGACCTGCCTGCTGAGATGGGTGGTTGGCCCTGAAATCATGGTGGCCCCGTGCACCATGGGACAAAATGCCCCCGTGTGTCCCAGCCCGCGATCAGGTGGGGCTGGGCTGCTCAGATCCACAGGGTTTCGGCGACAGGTTCTCGGGAAGGCCCTCTCCAGGCCCGCCTTCCCGGCCTGTCTCAGGCTCGCTGCTCCACTGAACCCGTGCCCATCGCGGCCGCGTGCGGCCTCCCTTGCAGATAGCGCTGGCTCTGCATGGAGCACACTGGCCAGGATCTGCACCTGGGTCTCCTGCGTGGAAGGTGAGGCTTCTACCCTGAGCTGCTCCCGCCCCTCCACCCACAGGAGCCCAGCACTAATGCCCAGTTCTCACACTTACTGGTTTTTTGAATGTGATTAATGCCCAGTTCTCACACTTACTGGTTTTTTGAATCTGATTAATCTGAGCCTGAAAAACTCACCTGTATGTTTGTCAAAGTCAGTGACACAGTTGAGTCCTCGAGGTGAAACAGCACTGCTGAAAACAGCAGGTGAACATCAGTTACAGAGTTCATGGTCACAGCTGGAAAGTCTCACCCAGCCAAGAAGTTTCATCTGAGCAGACCGCTGTCTCAGTGACGAGGTAATGGCAATGACGGCACGCTGTGTTCCCAGAGGACACACTGTCTTGTGGGGAGAAACGACTTTCCCTGTGGCCCCTCTCCCACCACTGCTACAGAGTATTGTCCAGGTTCCACAAGACCTTGTGTTGCGATGAACTTCGGTACTGCCACCTGTGAGGAGAAAGAGTTGCTTCGTTTTCCTGCTCTGAGGTTCAAGCAGAACATCATGCTTGGTAAAGCAGAAGGCCGGTGAAAAAGAGGAAGACCCCGCAAGATGGACTGACACAGTGGGCTCAAGCATAGCAATGTTTGTGGGCATGGCACGGGACCGGGCAGGGTTTCCTTCTGCTGTGACTGAGAACCAATTCAACGCCACCTAATGACAAAAACGGTTTGGTTAGGATTACATGTGACCATGTAGATGAATGGAGACCCTGGCGGCACTGGTTAGGGACTGTGATTGCTGACTAGAAGTCCTGCCGTTCAAATCTACTCGCTTCTCCTTGGAAACTCTATGGGGCAATTCGACTCTGTCCTGGAGAGTTGCTGTGAGTCGGAACTGACTTGATGGCACCTAGCAACCACAACAGATTCGTTGGGTGTCACTGTGACCCCACAGCTGAATGGAGCCCTGGTGGGGTCGGGGCGACACACCGGGTGGCTCCGTGGGAGTGAAGACCTGGCGCTCTGCTCCCATAGAGACTGAAGCGTAGAGAACCCAGTGGGGCAGCGCTTCTGTCTCACTTGGGGCTATTCTCAGGTAACACCTGAGAAAATCAACTTTCTCTGGGTCTTTCTTTCACAGATTTACCTTCTAGTTTTAAAGTACATCTTCCTTGTTGCTGTTTGAATTTATTCTTGTTACTCAGTGTTTTTCTGACAAGAACTCCAAAGGGAGTCTACCTTTCAAAAACATAATTTGATTCTACTTGGTTGCCACTTTCATCAACTGTCTTGTCAACGACTATGGATTTAGTAACTCTCCAAGATGATGAATGAGGAATCGTTCTGACGCCATCGGAGTAGACCTAAATTATCATCTCTGTTTTCATTATAAACCTCATTGTTTTTGTGGTTTGACAACCTTCCAAGCCCATTTTGGTCTAAATCTGAGCAAGTTTGTTGAACGGTTATACCAGATGTTATTAACAGTAGTTTTGTCTCTATCATTCTTAGGAAATTTATTCTTTATCAAAGCAGATCTGGAGCTGGTGGCAGGCCACATGGGAGCCAGAGTTGTGATCACTGTAACTTGGAGGGTGTCTTAGGAATACAATTTCAAGTTATGCTTGACACACACCTATATAAAATGCCTAATCTAATCATAAATCAGTAAAAACCATGGATGCTGTTGTCAGGTGACTTCGAGTTCTGACCCCACGTGACCATCTGCACAACAAAATGAAGCACTGCCTGCTCCCACTCCTGGCCCACAACCGTCATGCCTGAGCCCTTCGTTGCAGCCACTATGTCGCTGCTTCTCCTTGAGAGCCTTCCTCTCTTCTCTAGTCTTCCTCTCCCCATATTGCTGACCTGAACACTTTCCTGCTCCTTAATTTGAGTCCTTGCTGGAGTTGGCCTCCACCCATCTGCCGCTTGCTGTGCAGTGGTGGCCTGCATGTTGTCGCTAGCTGTGATACTGGAAGCTAGGCCACTGGTTTTTCAAATACCAGGCAGGGTCAGTCGTCGTGGACAGATTTTGGGAGCTTCCTGACTAAGATGGGCCTGGAAGAAAGGCCTAGTGACTGGCCTCTGAAAATGCAACCCTGAGAACCCAGTGCATCACAGATTCCTGTCTGAGCCTGTGACTCCTGCACATCACATGTGCCAGCAGGAGGGCCCATACCCTGGCGAAGGGTGTCCTGCCCAGTGAAGTAGAGGCCCACAAAGCATAGGAGACCCTTGGTGAGATGGATTGGCCCAGTGACTGTAGCAATGAACCATGAGGATTGTACAGGACAGGGCAACACTTCTTCTGGTGTTCAGAGTCATCGGCATTCTGTGCCAGCCAGAACTCTAACTACAATAGTGACTTAGGGTCAAAGAAATACACTCTGCACGTCATTTATCCTGGGTCAGAGAGGGCCATAGCTGCTAATTAAAGGGCAGATCCCTCAGATGCTCCACAGAGATGACGGGGAGCACTCTTTGTCCCACAGGCCTGCTGTGACTCAAAATCAACTCAATGGCATTGGGTTGTCAAGAGGACAGAGCCCTGGTGGTGCAGTGATTAACAGTTTGTCTGGTAACGAAAAGGTTGGTAGTTCAAATCCTTGGAAGTCCTATGGGGAAGTTCTGCTCTGTCCAATAGGGTTGCTATGACCTGGAATTGACTCAAAGAGAACAACTATCAAGAGGACCGGAGGCAGAGTCAAGGTGGCGGACTAGACACACGTCTCTGTAATTCCGTCTGGAAACTAAAGCCTGAAGTGATAATTAAACGGAGCCTTCTGGACACCTAATGAGCCCTAGGACACAGCACAGGGCTGTCAATTAGGACTACACACTGCTGAATGGGAAACCTCTTCTCTTTCACCACCCCATGCCCTTGTTGAATGCTGGCTCTCATGGACTGAAGGTAACTCACCATTTTGACTTTTTTTTCTCTGTCTCAGCTGGCAGGCGGGGCTGGGGCTTAACTGGCAGCAAAGCTCAGACATACTGCTGACAGGATCAGCGGATGGTATGGCCACATTTTGAGAGCCTGGCTCTGGATTCTGCTCATAGGCTACTCCATTCTCTCTTTCCGAGCCTCTGCCATTGATTCACCTATTCCACAGTGGATGGGAGGACTTGTGCGGGATGCTATCTTGTTCAACTGGCAGGTGGACTTACCCAAACAGAGGCCTCAGCAGGGCCTAATTCCTAGGCTGGGACGCAGTCCCTGCCTAGGGAGCACTTTTCCAGCAGAAAAGCAGTGTCTTGCACAGTGTAGCCTTATGGGTAGGGCCCAGCAGCAGATGACAGCAGTGCAACCAATTCCTATTTTGAAGTAGTTTACGGTACCTGGGGTTGGACATAGAGGTGCTTACTTTGCCAGCTGGAAAGAGAGACTTGCACACCTGAAAGCCTGAGTGATTTTGGAAGCTGTCAGATATGTGTTACCTTTTAATATAAGACTGCCTAGAGAAATAACTGTAGTGTCCTGATGGCATGCATCTCTTCCAGCCTTTACTAACTCACATCATAGGGTCAGCTGATGGCCCCCTAGTAACTCTGTAAGTAGGGCCATGTCTTTGCCAATCAGTAGGTGGAGCCTGCTAGCCCAGAGACTCTACTGGGCCCAGTCGTTGGAGTACAGGGAGGTGACTGGTGATCACCTTCCTTTTCAGACTGAGCTTTAGATCCCGTTAAGGTAACACCAGAGAAATAAAACAACCTCCAGATGCCCAAAAAGCAACAAACTTTGGTCAGAAATGTAAAGAAAAATTCACCTGTGGCTCCAGAAGTCCCCCAAAACAAAGAACCAAAGAAATTCCCAGATGAAGAAGCCTTTCTGAAACTATCAGAGGGCAAATACAAAAGGATTACACATAGAGCCTTCCTAGACATTATACAAAATGCAGCAGAGCAAAATGAAAAATTAAGCAAGCTGTTCAATCTGATGGAACACCAGTACTCTGAAATCCAACAGATCAGGAACAAAATCAAAGAAATTGAAAATTCAATTCAAAGCCAAGAAAACAGAATGGAACAAATGGAAAATAGAATTTCTGACTTGGAAGACAGAGCTACTGACTCCAGCAACAATGAGGAGAAATCAGAAAAAAGAAACAAGAAAAATTAAGAAGCATGTGTGACTCTATCAAGAGGAACAATCTATCTATGATTAATTGGAATTCCGGAACGTGGAGGGACACTTGAAAACACAGAGACTATTGTTGGTGAGCTGCTGACAGAAAACTTCCCTGAAATTATGAAAGAAGAGAATATAGATATCTAGGATGCATATCAAATGCCACTCAATGTAGATCCCAAAAGAGAGACTCCAAGACATATTACAAATCAAGCTTAACAAAATGAAACATAAGCGGAAACACTTAAAGGCAGCAAGACTCAAAGCAAAGCTAACATTCAGAGGGGAACCCTGTAGTCTTTCATCTGACTTCTCAGCAGAAACGATGCTGGCACGGAGGCAATGGGATGACACATTCAAAGTCTTGAAGGAGAAAAACTTCCAACCAAGTATTATATATCCTGCAACACTGCCTTTCAAATATGAAAATGAAATTACCACCTTCACAGATAAACAGAAACTCAGAGACTTTCGTAAAAACCAAATCAAAACTACAAGAAATACTGAAAGAAGCTCTTGGCTTAAAAGAACAAAACCAATAACTCTATATTTTAGGAGGATATACAGGACACATCATCCAGAAACCTACTCAGTTAGGGAAGGCCTCAAACTCAATCAAAGTTATATTATTAAAAGAAGTGATTCAGTAACCATATCATGAAAACTATGACATCATCATATTAAAAGGGGATGTACTATAGTCGTTGTCATCCTTCTAGATGGAGAGGAAGTTGATAAGACTTGCAGTAGTTAAAATTGGGATTAAACATAGATTATTACAGGGGAACACTGGGGTAGCTGCAAAGCACAATAAAGATGCAACATATCAAATCAAGAAACATAATACAGGAGTCTCAACAACCACAAAATCAACACTGAAAAAGGTGAAAAATCAACTCATAAAGAAGAACGTCCCAGAACAGAATAGTAAGAACAGAGACAACAGCAGCACAAAAATAACACGTCACAATGATAACACTAAACACATACCTATCAATAATTATGTTGAATGTAAATGCACTGAATGCTTCAGTGAAGAGATGAGCAACATCTTGAATCAAAAGACATGACCTGTCCATGTGCTGCTTACAAGAAACTCACGTTAGACTAAAAGATATAAACAAACTGAAAATTAAAGGATGGAAGAATATATACCAAGCTAACAACACACAAAAAAGAGCAGAAGTAGCAATACTAATTTCAGATAAAATAGATTTTAATGAAAAATCCACCATCATGGACAAGGATGGACATTACTTTATTGCCAAAAGGTTCAGTACAGGACTTAACAATATTAGATATTTATGCACCAAATACTAGAGCATCTAAATACATCAAAGAAACACTGACTACACTCAAAAATGAGATAGATCACTCCACAATAATAGTGGGAGACTTTAACACTCCACTCTCAATATTGGACAGATCTTCTAGAAAAAAGCTCAATAAAGACACTGAAGATCTTGTTGCCACAATTAACCAAATAGAACTCATTGATGTATGCAGAACTTTGTATCCATCATCACACAACTACACCTTCTTCTCCAGTGAACATGGAACATTTTCCAGAGCAGACCATATGTTAGGGCATAAAGCAAATCTCAGCAAAACCCATACCATTGAATTACTGCAAAGCATTTTCTCAGACCATAAAGCCATAAAATTCCAAGTCAATAGCAGAAAAAACATAGATAGAAATTGGAATTCATGGAAACTGAACAACATCTTACTCGAAAAACCATGAGTTGTAGAAGAAATCAAGGATGAAATAAAGAAATTTACAGATTCCAATAAGAATGGAAACACTTCCTACCAGAAACTATTGGATACAGCCAAAGCAGTGCCCAAGGGTAGTGCTCCTATACTGTTGGTGGGATTGTAAAATGGTACAACCTCTCTGGAAGGCAATCTCGAGCTTCCTTAAAAAGCTGAAAATAGATGTACCGTGTGACCCAATAATTCCTCTGCTTGGAATATATCGTACGGAATCAAGGCCATTCACACCAACAAATACATGCACACAAATATTTATTGAAGGACAGTCCACAACAGCAAAAAGATGGAATCAACCCAGATGCCCAACAACAGAAGAATGGATAGGTAAACTATGTATACTCAATGGAACACTATGCAATGATAAAGAACAATGATGATTTCAGGAAGCATCTCATACCTTGGTTTCAATTGGAAGACATTATGTTGAGTGAAGGTAGTCAGTGGCAAAAGGACAAATATTATATGAGACCCCCACAATAAGAACTTAGAAACAGACTCATGCATAGAAGAAAAGACTCTGATGGCTACAGGGGTGGGAAGGAGGGAGGGAAAGGGCAGGCTATAGCTTTGATAGTTGATAATGGTTTGGTTGGGTGAAATCAGTGACAGCACATGTTAGAAAGAAGGTCAGTTTTAATTGGACTTCAACATAACATGATTACTCCTCCCATCTCAACCCAATATTGCAAGGACAGAGTAGCAGGGGCTGTGCTCTGGGGACCGTGCTCTCTGGGGACAATGAGACCAATTGGCATAACTAGTGTTTTGCTAAGAGACTGTTCTCACCCCACGTTGGTGAGTGGCATCTAGGGTCTTAAAAGCTGACAAGCTGTCACCTGAGATACACCAAATTGTCCTGGCTCAGCAGGAACGGATAATCACCAAGGAGCAAAGTGACATGGGGGAAAGAGAACCCAGAAGACAGAGAGACCCATGTGAGTGGGTGACCACATCGACACGTGACCAGAGGAACCGGATGGTGCCAGGCCACCACCAGCGATAGCCGCAAAGTTGAGTCTCACTGGCAACACAAGAGTAAAAAGAGGTGCATCCTGGGATCTCTGCAAAAAGACCACAGTTGATGGTCCAGGGGCCTCGGGGTTCCCCTGGGAGCATAGCCCCTGGCCCTGATGCTGCCCCTGTCCATAAATCATCATGGAGGTCAACTCTTCAGACAGGAATGGATTAGACTTGGTGACACAGAGTGGCTTTGTCATGTGAGCACTTTATGGTTCTATGCATCTATAGGATGTTGTCCCACTGACCTCTTGCTGAAGGCAGGGGAGAGGGTGAGAAGGAGGGTATAGGAGATTGTTAGGAGGATATGACATATATAGAATGGAGAGGAGGAGTGTGCTGTCACCGGGCAGGGAGAGCAGTGGGAACTGCACATAAGTGGGCATACAAATTTGTACGGGATTGTACATTTTCACTCTAACATAATAAAAAAGGAAAAAGACTGGGAAAAGCTTTTGAGTATGTTGGAAATGAGCTCTCTGTCAAATAAAGGGAAATCTTGCTGGGGTGGTGGGTGGGAACTATGGCTGCTCACCAAGAATCAGCTGTTGGAATCCACCAGGCATTCCTTCGAAACGCGATGGGGCGGTTCTTTGCTGCCCTATGGGGTCATTGTGGGTCCACACCCAACAGCAATCGGTACAATTTCATTTTCATGGGGCAGGGAACTCTGTTTGGCCTTTTCTTCCTGGTCTGAAATTGTGAGTGCTCCTGGCGTGTCTGTCTTTCTGAAACAGCCAGGGAGCACTGACATGTGCCAACGCATCGGGTGTCCCCAGCTCACCGCGTAGCTACGGGCCTCAAGGAGGGAGAGGGTTGTGAGGAGGGACAGGAACAATCCTCCTCCTTCAGTCCTGATAAAGGGACACCTTTCTGGGTTGGTCCCCAGCCCCTCCTCAGGTGATCAGAAAGGAAAAGTCCACATGGCACTTCCCATAGCATGCCACCCAGGCTTTGTCAAATACAGTGGCTGCGGACAGAATTCTTGGGGTCCGTGGGCTAAGCTGCTGTGGGGAAGCATTCACAGCAGCTGTTTTTAGCCTGTGTGACTAAGCCTGCCTGGCCAGGGGGGTCATCGGAAAGTAGACCCCTCTTAAGTCCTTCACTTATATTGCAGAGGGGGGTACACACAGAAGACCAGACAGCCTTCTTGAGTTGGAGGGGGCTCCAGAATAATCTGCCCCTCACTGTGCTCGAGAGAAGGGGAGCTCCAGAATGGCCTGCCCCTCCCTGGGTTGTTGAGGGGGTGGGGTGGCTCCAGAATGATTGGCCGCTCCCTGGGCTGTCAGGGGGGCTCCGAAATGATCTGCCTCTCGCTGGACTGTGCTGGTCGCTGCCCGTGATCAGTGAAGGCGCTTTTCCACACATTCGTGCTCTCCAGGGTCTCTTACCTCCTGGCTCAGCTCTGGTTGGAAGGTTGTGAGGTTCATGGAGGAACTGCAGTTAGGGTCTGGTCCTTTATCTCTAACGGTTTCCTAACTATCTGGAAATGAAGACCACCCTGTGAGTACAGCTCATGCCCTCTGTTTCTGAAGGCAGGGTTTATTGGACCTATGCCACTTAAAGTTGAACTCTTTTCTGAACAGGGAATCCTGGCGCTTGGAGCTGACATGGGCTGAGAAATGTATTTTTACTGATACTGTTGTTCTGAAAGCCTTTGCAAGAACAGATGGGAAGGCCATCACCCGGTGCAGCCTAACTTCAAGAACTAGCTCCCTAAAAGATGATGGGGGGCTGCTCTGAGCAAGGAGCAGGTTGTCCCCATTTCTCTGTGTCTGCATGTTCCCCGAGAATATGAAAGAGTAGGTGTTTGTGCAGCCCGAGAGGACGCATTGTTCCCTGCCACCCCAAGTCCCCAGTGCTCATTGGCCAGAGCCTTCTCTATCTGCCTTTGCCCCCCACAGACACCAGGGCACCGACCTGCCCCGCAGAGCGCCTGCTCCTGCCCAGAGCCCCCTCCGCGTCTAAGTGGGAAATCCAGCCTGCAGGGTGCAGCCCGCGGCCAGGAGCCCCTGTGGGTGTTACCAGGCGCCGTAGGGCAGGAAAACAATACCTGCTGGAAGAGTGTGGGTTTGCCTGGGGGTGGAGGTCTCTGCTGTCCCCAGGAGCCCCAGGAGGAGGGCTTTGCTCCCTGGGACACAGGAGAGTGGCCCTGTTTCTGAGGCCTCCTTTCTGCAGGGGTGCTCTTCCCTCTAATCTGAGGATTGCAGCAATGAGGACCTGAGTCTCAGGTTGCGGGCTCCTCCTGAGGAATTAGTGGCTGGGAACATCTGCTTCCTGAAGCCTCTAGGAAACCTTGATCTTTGTTGCACCCCTGCCCTCCTCCACACTGACCAGCCAGTGCGTCCCCCGCCTGGTTCTAGTCAGCACCTTTGGGGCCTGTCTCAATCACCTACTGCTGCTGTAACAGCAACACCACAGGTGGGTGTCTCAGCCACCCAGGGCAGCTCTAACAGAAACACCACAGCTGGATGTCTCGGTCACCCAGTGCTGCTCTAACAGAAACACCACAGCTGGATGTCTCGGCCACCCAGTGCTGCTGTAACAGAAACACCACAGCTGGATGTCTCGGTCACCCAGGGCAGCTCTAACAGAAACACCACAGCTGGATGTCTCGATCACCCAGTGCTGCTGTAACAGAAACACCACAGCTGGATGTCTCGGTCACCCAGTGCTGCTCTAACAGAAACACCACACATGGAAGGCTTTAGTAAACAAATACATTCTCTCACAGTTTATTTAGAAGGCTGGAAGTCCAAATTTTGACTTGGGCTTTCTCTCTCTGTCGGCTCTAGGGAATGTCCTTGATCTGGGATCTTCTCAGTGTAGGACCTGCAGGTCCAAAGGACATGCTCCAGTCCTGGCTCTTCTGGCTTTGTGGTACGAGGCCACTCCACTCTTTCATATCTCAGAAGAGACTGGCTCAAGACACAACCTAATGCAGTAACGTAACTGCCTCTGGTCACTGCTCACTAGCTTCATAAGCGGTAGGATTTATGATGCAGGATGATCACATCGTATCATAAAATGGGAGACAACCACACTACTGAGAATCATGGCCTAGTCAAGCAGACACACATTGTGGGGGTACCCAATTCTTTCTATTATGGTGCCCCCACCCCCTTGTTCAACACCTCCTCCCTGACAACCTGACCTCCTGTGGTGTCCTTTAGTGACCTCCAGTCCCTGGGGAACGCGCTGCACAGCGGTCCTCTGAGCTCTGCGTGGCAGCGGAGGTGTGACTTTAGGATGCCGTGTGGTGTCTGAGCTTCTTGCTGGCCTGTCAAGGGTTTTGAGAGACCCCTCGTCATTCACACCTGGGACAAGCACGCGCCTGTTATCTCCGCGCTCGCTCCTGTTAGTTAAAGCTAGAGCCCTCCTGATGCAGTGTAATTGCTAACTGAAAGCTTGCTGGCCTGAGCTCACCAGGCACCCCCAGAGGGAGGTCCTGCTCTCGGCTCCCCTGAAGCCGGGAAACCCTGAGGGCAGCTCTGTTCTGGCTGGGGGGTTGCTGTGACTGGCAGTGGGCTTTTCGCTTTCAGTGCTTAAGACAGGGGGCTGTGGTGTCTCCGTGGTAGACCTCTCGCCTTCTGTGCAGGGTGGCACTCCCGGCCAGTGCACCCACCGGAGCGCGGCCCGCACCCGTCTCCCCTGGAGGCTGGTGTGTTCCTGTGATGCCGAGGGGTTTTAGTGAAGCTTCCAGACTAAGACAGAGGAGAAAGGCCTGGCAGTCTGCTTCCCAAACTCAGCAGGAACACCCCCTGGACCTCAACAGTCAGTCCACAGCCATGTGTGGGAGGGATGGAGCGGGAGAGGAAGCATTCCATTGCCTTGTGTCTGGGTCCCCGTGAATCAGGGGCTGACTGGAGGGCACCCAACAGCGAGAAATGGGCGTTTCCTGAATTCCAGAGAGTTCCCTTGCGAAGGGTTCCGGTCAATTCCTGAAAGTTCTGGTCCACGCTTCCTCCCAGTCCTGTCTTGAGGGTCTGCCCCCGGGGTATCAAGCTGCCCCGGCCTGTGTGAGCTCAGGGCCTGCAAGAGAGAGCCATCCACAGTGCTGTCCCCACCCCACCCAGCCCTCCCCCAATCCCTCCCTTCCCCACCCGCTCACTACCGATGCCTAGAACACCCAAGCCCCTCAGAATCCCCTGACATCCCCCACAGAAGCCTCCTCCTGCATGCATTTCCTCCTATAATTAAAAGATTTCTCGTTCTCTCTAATTAGAAGTAAGCATGCCAAGATTATTCATAAAAAAGACTTTTTCCTCAGTCTTTGAGGGATTTTTAATTAGAAATACATCCAAGGGACTGATTTCTGTCTGTCCTTCTGTCATGGTGCATTCCTTCTGCACGTGACGGAGAGTTCCTTCCCTTCTAACCTGCCTCTGAGATGCCTCACAGGGACCAGACTCTCACCTGCTGGGAGCCCTTTAGCTGCAGCACTTTAGCAAGGCTACCCCTCCTGACCCTGGATTCTCGGGGGTGCTGCCAGGCAGGTCCCTGTGGCCATGGGACACTCTGTGTTCGGCTCTGTCCAGGCAGCTTCTCAGGGGACTGAGTTACATTTAGTCTGACTGAGCAGGGGCACTATTGATTTGATTTGAGTTTCAATAACCACACGCCCATACATGGAGCCTCTGTGTACCTCAGAGACTCCACCATAGCTCGGGCACGGCGCCCTGGGAGAGAGGGTCCCCAAAGCAGCATCCCCCACCGGGGTCACTTAATCTCCTTGGGAAAACCTTTGCAGAGCACAGGCCAGCCTGGCCCGGGGGACATCCCAAGCCCACCCTCTCGCCAGCAGCTAGCCTGTCGGCTTTCCCACGGTACTGGGCACCGTGCTGCCCGGGAGAAAGACGGTGAGCAGACACAGCACTGCGAGGCTGGGGCCTGCTCAGGGCATGTGTGTGGGGCTCGGAAAGGTCTGAGAGTTCCCGGGGTTCAGGGGCTGGTCTCAGCAGGGGTACACTGGACTAGAAGAGCGTAAGCCGCCTTCGCCAGGGGTTCTGGCCGAATCACAGGGGTCCAGTCCGGCACTGTGCAGCACCAGCCTTGGAGTTCGCCCAAGTGAGATGCTTTCTTTTTATACGGGGGTCTGACAATCAAGTCAGCAAACTTAATTGTTCTACGTGCCGCACACCTCATTGCTGAACATCACTACAGTCATCTTCCAAGGACTCCCCTTAGGAAGCTGTGCGCCGACGCCAGAGCCTAGCCCACCCTTCAAAGCAGATTTGGAACTCTCTCTGGAATGGCTATGGCACGTGGTAGCATGGTGATAAGTCCACAAACTTCATTGCATAGTTGCCTGTGAGAGAGTTTTTAGCCAGTAACCAAATAACTGTGTTGAAACACCCTCCCTACTCACCTGATCTGGCCCCCAGGGACTTTTTTCTTGACCTGAAGGCAAAGGAAATATTGAAAGGAAGACATTTTGATGATTTTCGGGACACCAAGAGTAAGATGATGACTGCTCTGATGTCCTTTCCAGAAAAAGCGTTCCCAAATTGCTTTGAAGGGTGGACTAGGTGCTGGCGTGGGTGCACAGCTTCCCGAGGGGGTACTTCAAAGGTGACCATAGTGATATTCGGAAATGAGAGATGTAGCACTTTTTCTAGGATGAATTTGTGAACTTAGTTGCCAGTTCTCACATGAAGCGTGAAAGTTAGCGCCAAGAGCTGGCTGTCCCTGAACTCCCACCTGGGAGAAGAGGAGGTAGGAGGCGGCTGCCTTTCAGCAGCCACGTGAGGCCCCCTGAGAGCTTGGTGTTCGTTCCCAGACCCGGGAGGAGAACGCTCTGCAGAGGCCGCGGGATTCTCAGACCCCTCGGAATGTAAACGCAGACTGTAGGAACGTGTGGAATCCACCCTTTCACACATAAAGCAGGGTGGTGAGGGTTGGGCTGCCCCCGACCTGTGACACGGGCTGGACGTGGGCTGGTGCCGCATCTGGCTGCTCTGAGGGTGCCAGGAGTCTGAGCAGGCTAGGCCTCAGAGGAAGGGTCATGAGAACTGCAGCACCTCCAGGCCCTGGTCAGTGATCCCGCCAGTCCTGTTTGCCCACGCGTGCCAGGGTGCATGTGTGAGTGCGAGTGCCTTCAGAGGGAGGGGTATACACGCACGTGTGTGTGTCTGCGTGTGTGTGGGTTGTGTTAGGCGTGAGTGGGTTATGTGCATGTATATGGTGTGTGCATGCTTGTGTGCACACATGTGGTTCATGTACATGTGTGTGGTTTGTGTGCGTGTATGTGGTGTGTGTGCATATGTGTGAGGTTTGTGCCCGCATGTGCATGTGGGGTGTATTTGGATGCTTGTGTGTGGTGCGTGTGCATGTTTTTGTGCATGAGCATGAGGTGTGTGTGTGCACGCGCATGTGTGTGTGTGTCCAGTACACGTGTGTTTGTGTAGGTGGGTGACAGCAAAGCCCTTGGGTTTGGATCTTAGAGAAAGAAGACTTCCCAGTCCCCCTGGGTGAGGGAGAGCAGAAAGCCAGGGTGGGTGGAGGTCTCAGTGTGACGGGTGGAGGTCTCAGGAGGGTGGGAGTCTTAGGAGCTAGTAAAGATTTGGGGGTTAGGTGGAGGTCTTGGGGGTGAGTGGAGGACTTGGGGTGAGTAGAGGTCTTAGGGGGCAAGTGGGGCTCTCGGAGCTGTGGGACCTCCTGTCTTAGGCCTCAGTTTTCTCATCGGGCACGAAGTCAGACTGATGCAGGCTGAGCACAGCCCTCCCTCACCTGGTGTGTGAGCAAAAGGCACTTGGCTTTTATCATTGCAGGGAGAGGAATCAAGCTGTGCTCAGAGAGGCTTCCTTTCCCGTCTGTGGTACCTGTGGTTTGTGGCGTGAGTAGGGTATGCAAGCAGGCAGGGTCAGGGGCTTCTTCAGCTTTGCCATCCCTGTCCTTGTACCCCCTGTGCCATCCATCCATGGAATGTCTGTGCCTTGACCCAGCCGCAGTGCTGTCATTGTGCTGTGGAACAGAGGGTCCCAGCGGCCCCGTCTTCCGTCTGGTTCATCCAGCCTCACTGGGAAATCTTTGCAGAGCTCGGGCCAGCCTGGTCTGGGTTTGCACAGCCTTCTGGTCCCACCCTCCTGTCAGCAGCCAGCCTATCAGCCTCCACATGGTTACCGGGTGCAGCGTTGCCCACAGTAGAAAAGGTGACAAACAGAGGCAGCGATGTGAGGGTAGGATGTGCTCAGGGAACCAGTGTCAGGTTTGGGATGAGCTGAGAGTTCCCAGACTTTAGATGCTGGTCGTGACTCAGATAAGAGACCCAAGTTTATAATGTGCTTGTTCTGCAAAGCTTTTCAAAAATGGCAGTCAGCATGAACACAGGCAGGCGGGGTGGCCCCTGGACGGCGCTGCACTGCCACTGGGGAGCCGGGGGTCTTCCTTGTCCTCCTAGACGTGACTGCAGCAGAGATGTCTCTTTCAGCTTCCTACTTCTAATTCTCAGTCACCCCTCAGGGAGCCCTGGTGGCACCGTGGCTAAGTGCTTCGCGTTGTCTGGAAGGCCGCTCGTCAAGCCCGCCTGCAGCCGTGCAGGGCAGGATGTGGCCACCCGCCTCCGCAAAGAGGACAGCCTTGGGAACCCGTCAGGCAGTTCTCCCCTGTCCCACGGGCTCTTACTCAACAGCAGTGGGTCTGTTGTTTTGGTTTTGGTGATGCCCCCTGTGGAGTGACATCACCGAGCTGTGGCTGCCCCACGCATCATCTGGTTTCCAACCAGTGGACACAGCTCCTTGCCTTCCAGGGAGCTCTCACAGTCTCTAGCCTATGTTTTAGTGTAATTTGCTCTAAATCCTTTAAAATGAGCAGGAGTCTGAAGAAGAAACACTGCTAAAGTGTCTGTGAAATGTCGTTTCATCAACGAATGCATTTGTTATTCCCAGGAGAGTGAAGACGAGAAGGAAAAGGGGCCGCGCATCCTTTAACGAGCTGCGTCCCAGGAGGCACTGAGGTGTCAGGGACTGTGAGTCACGTACACAGAAGGCAGAAGGGAGCCTCCTGCTCCCTGAACCCCTCAGTCCCCATGCCCTCCGCGCAGCAGACGAGGGCTCCGTTCCTGGCCAGAGCACCCACGGACAGCCTCCGCCCGTGTGACAGAGGCCGCGTGTGGCTGTGACGCTGAGCAGGGTTCACTGGGCCTTCCAGACTGGGGTGGACTGGGCAGAAAGGCCTGGTGAGCTACTTCTACACTCAGCCAGCAGAAACCCTGCAGATCACAGCGGTTCCACCGTGAGTCAGGGTCCGGCTCAGTGACAGCTCACAACAGCCCGATTTGTACGGAATCCTGAAAATAGAGCTGCTTTTCAAATAGAAGACAAAGGATTAAGACTTTGGGAGTTTACAGTGTCCCCATGGACACACACACAGCAGGCACCTTCTTCTACCTTCCTCCCTGTTACCTGGCCATTGGGGTGCACAGTGTCCCTGGGGACACACATCAGACACCTTCTCCCACCTTCCTCCCTGTTACCTGGTCATTGGGGTGCACAGTGTCCCTGGGGACACACCCCAGGTGCCTTCTCCCACCTTCCTCCCTGTCACCTGGTCACTCCATAAGGAGTACTGTTTCCAGCCCTCATGGAGTATGGCTTCAGAAGGGTAACTCAAGCTCTAACACGCTCATAGCGACCCCTCGCTGTCTACCTGCAGCCCTGGTGGCACAGCGGTTCAGAGCTTGCTGCTCACCAGAGGTCAGCAGTTCAAATCCACCCACTCGCTGGGGACCCAGTGGGGCCGTTCTGCTCTGTCCAGCAGGGTCACTAGGAGTCAGAAGCAACTGAAATGCAGAAAGTTGGTTTACAGTTATACTTGCTGGTGCAGGTTGACCTTGACCTGCCAACTTAAAGGTCAGCAGTTGGGGCCCTCTGGCAGATCCCCAGCAGAGGGAGGTGGCAGTCTGCATCCCTGACAATTTCAGCCCGGGAAGCCCTGGGGGGCAGTTCTGCTCTGGCCTACGAGGTCACTGTGACTCAGAATCAACATGATGGCAGGAGGTTTTCGTTTTTATTCTAGCTGTGTATTTATTTTGGTCCGCCAGCAGTCCTGGGTCAGCCCTGTGTCTGCTAAGGCAGAATCTTGGGTTTGGGGACCCAGAGTCCGCACACTGAGGAAGCACCCAGGTGGTCGTGACAGAGCTATAGTGACAAGCTGGGTGACGTGCAGGGCTGTGGGTTCAAAAGGGGGTCCAACGCCCACTCAGCCCGTTTTCTCAGCCGACTGGCATTTCTGTGGCTGAACACTCTCTGTCCACCTGTTCGTTCTTGTCACTAGGGAGCCACTCTCTGGGAGAACTGTTTGTCACTGATCTCACTCCACCCTTCTGTGTGACGTGCCAGGTGAGACTAGAGGTTCCCGGAATGCACCTGAAGTGAGAAATGTGCCTGAAGGACAAGGAGAGCAAAGCTGAGCTCTCTGACAACAGGGCGGCTGTCTGCGGTGCGAGTCCCCTGGAGTGCATCCAGGCGTTGCCCCCTCAGGATTCGTGGCCTCCTGTGTGTGACTGGGACACACTGATGCACCTCCGTTGTCCGTCTGGCTCAGAACAGCCTGTGAGCCCTCCTGTCTGCTCCCCGGCCCTGCCCGAGGGACGTGCTGCACACCGCGTGGGTCATACGTGCAGAAAGTGGTCCTCCATCGGTTCAGAGCTGGGAGCCCAGGCCCAGGGTCGTGGTGGTGTGGCTGGTCTCCGCGGGTTTGGGGAGCGTCTGTCGGGGATTCCCTCCCACCCGGGGCGGCTTCCTGGAGTTCCCGGGCTCACAGCTGCTTCCCTGCTGTCTCCTTCTCCTTCATGAGTACCCACCCGACACCAGTCTGACCCTATTTCCCAACAAGGGCACACTGACAGGCACCTGGGATTGGGGCTTCCCTCTGCATATCTTTCTGGGTGACACCATTCAATCCACTATACACTGTATCAGGTCACAGTGTCATTTCCGTTTGAAGAGCCTGAGGTGCCACATGTGCCATTCTTACATAAGAACTTTCTAGGTTGTCGTCTGACAGATGGGGCCCTGGGGTCAGGCTGTGTTCACAGGGAGTATGAGGATGGAGGATGCAAGACCCAATCTGTCTCTGTCTTCTCATCTGTAAGATGGGATTGATGGACTGTTGAGTCAGATGGTTGGAGGAGATCACACGTGTCTAGAACAGTGACTGGCCCACGTCATCTGTCACTAATGTGTCTACATTGGGAGCAGTGGAACATGCTAGAGATGAAATCCAAGATACCTGAATAAGAGGAGAAACCAGCAGTGGGCAAAGAGGAGGCAGGAGGCAGAGGAGGGTCCCCACCACTCCCATGCAGCTGTCACCGGCACTGGGCACGTGTACCGCTGGCTTGCTCGGCCTGGACCGGGACAGCCTCGTATCACAGAAAGCGGGATTTTGCATGGAGGTTTCCCTGAGGCCGGCCTGCCGACCACCTCCTCCAGCCGCTGTACCCCGCAGGAAGGCATCAGCTTTCTCTCCTCTTGCCCTGCCCTGCCCCATGCCCCTGCAGTGGCCCGTGAGGTTACATTAACAAAAGCTTGCCACGCTGTAAGTGTTTACTGAGTACAGATCACAGGCCAGAAATGTTCCAGGACACCAAGGCCATGCGGCTAAGAGCGTCTGTGCTTGTGAAGAGTTACAGACAGCGGGCGCCTCGGCAACGGGCTGGCGTCCGCTCCGACGTCCTTCACGTGCACACCAGCTGTTGTAGAGCCTTGCGACCCTGTCTGAGTGGGAGCGCACCTGCTCCCCAGGGTACCGGGGGCTGGTGCTCAGGAGAGGCTGCCTGGCCTTTCTGCTGAGGTGCCTCAGGGATGTGAAACACCACCTCCCGATTAGCAGTTGAGCACTTATCTGTTTATCTGCACCTCAGGGACTTCTGGTGAGAAATGTAGAAATGGTTAAATATTCATTTGGCTTTTTCCTTGACTCACAGTGGGACTGTGGGCACAAAACGAGTGCTTTGTTTCCCCTAAACAGTGCCAGCAGCCCAGTCCCTGCTCTGCAAATACTGCCTGTAAAAACTCACACCAAACACATACGTAGGAGAACAACTGTACACAGGCAACTCTGGCGGGGAAGGCAGTTCATCACATGTGGCCTTAAGGCCTGTTGTGTCCTGGATGTTTGCGTTGCCCACAACAGAAGCTCATTGCCCCCTGGGCAACAGGTACCCTTTCCACTCCCTCCCAGTCACCTCCAGTAGCCACTGGCAGCCTCAGGTCTGGGACGCTTGCCTGTTCTCGGGTTTTCAGGAGAGTGAAATCACGCAGCATCCGTCCTTCCGTGGCTGACTCATTGTATCTGACGTGGTATTGCCGTGTCTCGTTCACATTGTGGCCTGACGCACAGTGTGGGTAAACGATTTACAGTGTGATGAAGCCCTCAAATAAAGTGCACATTACTAGTGAGCAGAATTCTAGGGTCATTTCAGTATTTTATAGGGTATTTTTTAATCTTCCTTCTGCAAACAGATCCCCTGATCTCTAACTATTCTGCTGGTGTTATGTGAATTGTTTGAATGTTAAGTATGGTAATGTTTTTGTTATTTTGGTGAAGATACACCCCACCAAAGCTACACCCCTTCAACAACTTCTGCACGTGCAGCCCAGCAACCCTGGTCACAACTTCATGCTGTGTCACCATTCTCGTCGTCTCTGCCTATACAATTTCACCACCCTTGACTTAGATGCGGTGCCTTCTAAGAGGTTCACCCGTGCTGGGGAGTCATGGTCCTCACTCTGACCTCATGTGGATAATCCCTTAAGGCTCTCGATGTTCACAGCAGATGCTCTACACTGATTAGGCTCACTGGTTGGCACTTTACAGGGAACTTAGAGGATAGCTTAGGTTCGAGGTTCAGTTATCTCGGGGTAATTTTTCCGAGGTTTCCCAGTCTTGTGGGTCTAATTAGTCTGGTGTTCATAAGAATTGGAAACTTTGTTCAATATTTTCCCTCCTTTTGATCAGTACACATGTACCACATTTTTGATCAAAACCTTGGGTTCCTGTAGTTCTTCTGGTCTCATGACGAAGGAGGTGGTAGATCACGAACCAGTCCATTTCTGATTCTTGGATTTTCTTCTCCCCCCTCTGTTGCAGTGACTAGAGAACAACAGCAGGCTGGATGGCGCCTCACAAGCTTCTAAGACCCTAGATACTAGTCCCCCTACTAGGGAGTGCAACAGAGGCCAGTCAACTGCACAGACACAAAAATCTGATCCAGGCCTTTGAATCAAGAACAACAATCCCAAGAAGTGTTTAGTTTGGCCTGAGCGACAGCAGCAGTGCAGCCTCTTTTGTTTGTTTGTTTCTCTCTCTCCCTGCACTCCCTGCTCCTCCCTCGCTCTCCCTGCACTCCCTGCTCCTCCCTCGCTCCCTCCCTCGCTCCCTCCCTCGCTCCCTCCCTCCCTTCCTTCCTCTCCAGTTGATGCCATCACAAGACAATACACAGCAACACCTCTGCTTTGTCCCTTTTCCCTGGTGTACAGCTCAGTAACACCAGCTACAAGTGCCAAGTCGTGTAACCGTGACCCTTGTCGCTGTGGGTGTCAGGTGTTGTCCGGGGGATTTCACTCACAGCTCTAGTCGATGCCAGTGTTTCCATCACCCTAAACAAAACTGGACTCTTTCCCAGAGATTGAGTCCTTCCTCCACCCTCAAAAATGGCTATATTTTTGTTACCAGAGATAATTTTGGCGTTAAGATGACACTACTCATATGACATTTCATTAAGGAGAATTTTAGAACAACAAAGTTCACTCTGAGTCTCAAATAAATGCACATCTGGAAAAGTTAATGCCCTGAGAGGGGCATTGAATTCCCTCCAAAAAGTCACTAACGAGAAGCAAAAATACCAATTTTCATCACAGAAACTGATACAGATACAGAGTCAGGGAAGGGAAATAAACAACAGAAACACTTTGGGGAAGGAGAGGTGAGCTGGTGGAACAAAGTGACTGCCTGCCCTCGGCTGCGTTTGCTGCGGGGTTCGGATGTGCAGCTCCAGCACCGGGTACGGGGTGAGAGTAGGGAGGAGAAGAGATGGGAAATCCAGGGTTGGCGACCAAAAGTCAGGAAAGGGCCCGTAAAAGCACTTATCAGAAGTTTTATGTTCACTGAAACAAAACAATAAAGATAGCACAGAGTCAGGAATTAAGTAGTGGTGGCTGTTCTGTCTCCTGCTCTAGTCACAGGTCTCCAGAGGGCAAAGACAGACAAACAGAAACCCGGGAGCTGTGGGACCATCATGTGTGCAGTTTTCTGGGAGGTTTTAGGGACATTGGTTGCTTCCAAGTCCTGGGTGGCCTGTCTTGCTTGGCTTTCTGCTCCAGGTCGGTGTTGTCCTGGTGTTTGGTGCTCAGGGGGCTGCCCATCAGCCTCCCTGTGCCTGCCCCACGGCCCCCATCTCCGGCTGACCCTGCTGCCCATCAGCCTCCCTGTGCCTGCCCTACGGCCCCCCTCTCTGGCTGACCCTCCTGCCTATCAGCCCCTCTGTGCCTGCCCCGCGGCCACGCTCACCCGGCTGACCCTGCTGCCCATCAGCCCCTCTGTGCCTGCCCCACAGTCCCCCTCCCTGGCTGACCCTCCTGCTCATCAGCCCCAACCTCTGTGTCTGATGAAGATACATCTCTGTCTAGCATCTTCCCAAGGCTTCTGGACAAACCTGCTGTGTCCTCCTGACCTGCTAGCTCAACACTGTTTAATTTCATATTCCCAATTTTGTTTTTAAATGATCGCCAGTTGGAGGGTTGCGATGATCTCATGGTAGAACTGAAAGTCTCCCACACACTGCGCAGTGTTCCGGCATAAACGGGCGTCTGTTTGACTATGGGGTGAGGGGAGTGTCAGCTCGGAAGGGCACACGACAGGTGACGTCTGCACACTTCTTCAGCATTTGCTCACGTGCCATCTCCTCTTATCCTCATGATAATCCTGGGAAAAGGCCATGGTGGTTGTCACTCCATTTTACAGGGGAGGGGATGGAGGCTCTCTTGGCCAAAGGCGTGTCCCCTCACAGCTGATTTCTAGTCCCCAGTGTCAGTGGTCTTGTCCTTGGCCAAGGAGCCCAAGGGGAGGAGGGTCTGCACAGTGGCCTCCCTACAGAGGGACCAGGCCCATTGCTCACACCTGGGGTCACGGCTTTGGTTTAGTCACATGGACACTCTTCTTTCCCCCCATGCATCTCTTCCAATAGTTTACCAGAGATTTTTAGAGCCCTGCAGCTGTTCAATAGAGAGAAGAGACACAGAGAGGACTGTGACAACGGTGAGAGCTGTTGTGACTAGTTTCTCATCTCAGTGACTTCAGTCAGGGTCACAGGCACGATGAGACCAGCTGCCCTTTGAAAAGCTATGGTCACGTGTCTTTCTTCGTTTCATGTGCCCACTATCCTCTAAGGGACAGTAGGGGAGTGTCTAAGCCAGAGATGTCTCACTCTCTTTGCCTCCCTTGATTGCTCTGGGTGTGATGGGGGCTACAGAGCGCTGATGGAGTGTACCCACTCACGCAGACTGCGGCCATCAGTGCCCAGAGGACTCCGATGACACTGACCCAGCCCCAGAGGACATTGTGCTTGGTAAAGGGGAGGGGCAGCAAAGAAGAGTCGGACCCTCAGCGAGACGGACTGATGCCGACCACAGTGGTGGGCTCCCAAGACAGCAACCTGTGTGTTTCTTTCTGTTTTACTCTCTTGTGCTTTAGGTGAAAGTTGTTAGCATATAAAAGTTTCTCTTTCAAAACACTTGTGCACGAAGAGTTTTATGACTTTGGTTGCAACCTGCACGATGTGTCGGCCCTCATCCCCCTGCCACCCTGGGTTCTGCGTGTCCTTTGTCCAATGTTCCTGTTCCTTCCTGCTTTCCCGTCGTTGCTTTTGGGCAAGTGTTTCCCACCTGGTCTCAGGTCTGTTTGAATGAGGAGGCGTGTGCCGCACATGTGTTACTGTTTGTTTTGTAGTGCTGTCTCACTTGGGCTGTAAAGCAGACTTTGGGAGTGGCTTCATTTCTGAGTAAGCAGGGTTTCCGGGTGTCATGGTCTCTGGGGTGCCTCTAGTTTCTGTCAAGCCAAGTAAGCATGGTTTCTTTCTATGAATATGATTTTTGTTCCACATTTTTCTCCCACTATGTCCAGAGCCCTCTATTGTGACCGTGTCAGAAGTCGGTGATGGTGGCTGGGCACCACCTAGTTCTTCTGGCCTCAGGCTGGTGAAGGCCAGTTTCATGTGGTCTGTTAGCATTTTGGACTGGTATTTTCCTCCTTTCTTTGGTTTTATTCATTCTCCTTTGATCCAGATAGGACGGGACCAATAGATGTATCTTCGATGGCCACTTGCAAGCTTCTAAGACCTTAGATGCTACCCACCAAAGTGGGATATAGAACATTTCCTTTACGAGCTATGTTTTACCAGTTGACCAAGGTGTCTCCCAAGACCAGTGTCCCCAGCCCTCAGCCCCTGTAACTCAGTCCCTGGAGTATTTGGATGTGTCTAGGAATCTTCTAGGACTTTGCCTTGGTCAGCACGTATTGACTTTGTCTGTCCCTTCACAAAAGATGATGCTTGTCTGCTCTCTCGTGAGTTCCGCCTCCCATCCCACCCTTCTCATAACCATCAGAAATTTTTTGTGTGTGAGTTTTAGTATCAGTGGTCTCATACAGTATCTGTCCTTCTGTAACTGACTGGCTCAACTTGGCATGATGCCCTCCAGGTATATCCATGTTGTAAGATGTTTTGTGGATTTATCAATGTTCTTTATTGTTGCATAGGATTCTATGGCCAACCTTTTTCTGCACAGTAAACATTCACATCTGTGGAAACTCACTGTTGCTTTTTATTCTCACAGTTACCTCAAAGGCAATCAGAGGAAGTAGGATAAATCCCATTTTACAGATAAAAAATGGAGCGTGACTGCAGAAATAGACAAACACAGAACCAACGTGACCTCCCAATCTATCACTTTACAGTAGACAGATATGCATTCTTGTACTAGTGACTGTGACCGCTTGCTAAACATCCTCAGGAAAATTAGACAGTCACCAGAATTTCATTTTAATGGACAACAGCTCTTGTTGTGTGCCACTGAATCTGTTCCAGCATGTGGGGACCCTGCAGAGCGGAGTTGAGCTGCCCCCTAGGGTTTCCTAGGTGTACTATTCACAAGGTCGCTGGGGCTTTGGCCTGTGGAGCTGCTGGTGGGTTTGAGCTCTGAGCTCATGGTCAGTAACTGAGCGCTTAGTGGCCGGCCCAACAGGGCTCCGGCTTTCAGTGAGCAGCTGTCAGTGTTGTCCGTTAGTTAAGTTCATTAAAAAAGACCTAAAACTGTACTAAAAAAACTGGTTTGAGTCTAAAAGGAGTTTTTCATTGGCTTGATATCCACGGTCTGACAATTAAGTCCGTGAACTTAATTGTTCTAAGTGCTACATACCTTACTGCTGCATGTCACTATGGTCACCTTCAATGTACTTTCTTTGGGAAGCTATACACCGATGCCAGCACCTAGTCCACTCTGCAAAGCAATTTTGGAACTCTTTCTGGAATGGCCATTGTGCACGATGGCAAGGTAGCAAGTTCACGAACTTAATTGTGTAACTGTCTGTGAGGGAGTTTTTAAACAAATAAACTGTGTTGGAACACCCCCCTGCTCACCTGCTCTGGCCCCCAATGACTTTTTTTTTTTTACCAAAGAGAAGAGAAGTATTGAAAGGAAGACATTTTGATGCCATTCAGGGCATCAATGCTAATACGATGACAGCTCTGATGGCCGTTCCAGAAAACATTCCAAAATTGCTTTGAAGGGCACACTAGGCACTGGCGTCGTTGCATAACTTCCCAAGGGGAGGACTTCGAAGGTGACTGTAGCGATGTTCAACAGTGAGCTCTGTAGCACTTTTTCGAGGGTGGGCTAGCGAACTTAACTGGCAGTCCTCATGTGTGTTGTAACAGTTAACTATCCAGAACTTTCTGATGGATGGAACGTGACTAGAACGTCACACCTCTTTCCTTTCTCCTGCTGTATTTTCCCAGCCAATGAGTGATGGTTCTACCTCTGGAGCCTCCCAATCTCTCAAGTGATTCCCATGGGTAAGCTGCCTGTCAGCATGATCCCATACTGCCCTCCTCAGAATTACACTCCCTTTTCTCTCTCTCTTTTGTATTAATGCTCAATTTTTCATATAAAAAATTTTCATATAAAAATTAAGGCTCATATTGTTATGTGCGTAATCAGTTACAGTCCCCATGAGGTGACAGCACACTCCCTCCCACCCAGGTTTCTTGCATCCGTCCAACAGGCTTCTGTCCCCTTCTGCCTTCTCATCCCCCCTAGACACAAGTCGCCCATTTGGTCTTGTGCCTCTGCCTGAACTAAGAAGCGTACTCTCCAGGAGTGTTGTTTTATGGTTTATCGTCCCATCTAGTCTTGGTCTGAAGAGTAGGCTTTGTGAGAGGTTTTAGTTCTGGGTTAACAGAGCAGTGTCCAGTGACCATGGCTTCGGGGATAACTCTGGTTTTAGTCTCTGTATTACTGACTTTTACATGTTGGCTTACGTTGGTTTGCCTCTTGGATTCCATCTCTTATCTTTACCTGTACAAGTTTTCCCTAGTCTTCTTAGATGATCTCTTTTATGAAACTTTCCAAAGCCCACATCAGAGGCAACTGGTGTCTCAGCCTCTCAGACATGGATGTTTGCCCTTACACAGTAACCACCTGGAGAGTTACAACTCCTGCTGCGTCGATTTTAAGCCAAGTCCTTGGGTACCACAAATGGGTAAGTGCTCAAATACTAGCTGAAAGGTTGGTCGTTCAGGCCCCCTGCCCCGCTGCTGGGGCACCTCAGAAGACAAGTCTGTGACAGGCACCCCAGAGGTCACAGCCCTGAAGAACTTGTGGAGCAGATCTACTTGGTCAGGCTGGGGTCGTCGTGAGTCAGGATCAAATCCACAGCAGCTGATGGCATCAGGAAGTTAAACTCTACTTCTATAGGGTCACTGTGAGTCAGAACTGACTCCATGGCAGTTATTATTATTATTTTTCAGTGGAAGCATCCACTTATCTTTAATTTCCCCCTTCCTGGAGTCTGGCAAAACACCTCTCAGGGAGGCAATCACTCAACAGTTCTTCAAACGGTTCTGTTCAAGCTGGATCTGACTTCTGAGCAAACTTACAAAGATGAGACTTCATCCTCAAAGAATGTGCGAAAAGAGGCGAAGGCAGCAGCAGGCCTGGTGTGCCTGGCCCCTGGTGGAGGAAGGTGTCTTAAGAACATACCCGCGGGCTGGCTTCAGGGCTCCCATCAGATAAACAAATGCGTGAATGAGCAAACCCATGAACACACGGACGCCACGGCAGCCCTCGGAGAAGACAGCGTTGTGTCCAACAGGGCTTCATTGTCACAGGAAGCCGCCGATGTGCAGGTGCTGCCAACGGTTTTCCATCTGCAGTGTGCACTCAGTTCTCTGTGACTCAGTTGGGAGAGTGTGGCTGTGATCGGAGCCCCTCCGGCTGTGTGACAGAGGGTCACTGACGACAGCAACCTTGCATTTGTCACACTTTTGCACCTACCCCAGTTCCTCCAGAATCACTTGCTGCCTGCAGCTCCCATCAGGCCTCACCTGGGGCTGCTTTCGACTTCTCCCCCAGGAAGGAACCTCATCTGCAGACCCTGCAAGCAGCCTTGGAAGCTGTCCTCACTGTTCACAGTGTGCTGTCTCACAGCCAAGGACACGTCTGTCTCAAAGGTGGCTTCTTAATGTCATCCTGCTCCACAAAGTAGGCTTCCCTCATCTGTTGTGGTGGGAAAACTCATCCATGCTAAGCTGAAAGAATGTTTCAGCTCGTTTCTGGAATATCTGATCGTGCTGCAGCTTTCCCTTTGGGGACAAGCCTGTGTGCGCATCAAGGAAAGCTCTGAGCTTGTGCTTAGGCACTGTCTCGGCTGCCACAGCATCCGTCCTGATGCACATCACAGTGATGCCGTGCTCAAGTCCTGTGCTGTACCCATGTGATCCAGAGGGCTTTCGTGGGCAAAGTTTTGGAGGCAGATTGCCAGGCCTTTCTTCCTCATCCTAGCCTGGACACTCCACCGAGACCTGTGCAACATGGTGGCAACGTGTTGACCGACCAGGGGTGGCTGTCACATGCACGTTTCTGCTGACTGACTGGTGGGGGCTGTCACAAGAGCATTTCTGCTGACCGACCGGTGGGGGCTGTCACAAGAGCATTTCTGCTGACCGACCGGCGGTGGCCATCCATGAGGTGTGCTGGCCTGGAGGCCAACCTAGATCATCGGCATACAAGGGAAGAGCTCTGTACCGAGCTACCACTGTCCTGCACATTAGGGCAAAAAAAAGAAAACCAACTCTGTCACCAAGTGGATTCCGATCCACAGAGACCCTCTTGGACAGAGTAGAACTGCCCCCCAGGGTTTCAGAAAAGTGGCTGGTGGAGCTGAACGTGTGAGCACTGTAATTTCTAATGTGTGACCATGTTGCTGTCCCCAAACCGAGCCTTGCCATGCTTCCTGTGGCTTCCTCATACAGTGTCCACTCGAACCCATGCAGACAGAACTCGGAGAAAATCAAAGACATGTGAAAGCTTGTGAGTGTCAGGTGGGTTTTAACCAAACCCCTCACAGGCTCACTGATTTCTTCTGAAATTTGGCGAAATGCCTTTCCTCGGGAAGCAGATACAGATCCGCAGCCCCGTGCACGGAGGAACGATGAGCACTTTGGAGTGGGCAGGCTGGCGGTAACGGGCTCTGCTGAGAGAAAGAACTTTGCTAAAGCCTTGTTTTCCCTCGTGAGCTGACACTCTCGCTCCGGGTTTGAATTGCTGTTGGGCACGCGGGGCAGGGCAGGCCCTGGAGCAGGAAGCGGGGCTTCTCTCGTTCCCAAGGGAGAATGCGTCCAGCGTTCAGCCAGGCCACCAAATCATCACGAGTTATGGCCATGTGCCCAATACCTGAACACGACTTGTCTCCCTTTCTTTTTAAAGGAAAGATGTAGACCCTGTCTCTTTGCATGTAGAGAAAAGGATAATTACAGTGTCACCCAAGGGGTTATCTCACCGAGGGTTTCAGGAAATTCAGATAGACCCCTGACTGAAAACCTAGAAATGAACAGATGTAGGCTTTCCCAGCTTTTTGTTTAAAATGGGAGAGAACTCTGTTCTCGGGTGGCGTCCCTGGGTAGTTCAAAAGGTGCACAGCAGCCAATCAAAGGTGGCTGTCCAGAGGAACCTCGGAAGACAGGCCTGGCACTCTCCTCATGAAAGTAGCCTGCTGAAAATGCTGTGAGCGCCGTTCTCCTCTGAAACACATGCAGGCGCCCTGAGTTGGAGTCCGCCAGACGGTAACTGCTCTGTGACAGGGTGGGCCCCTGCTGGTCTCCTGAACATCCTGTGTCCAGGCTGCAGTCCTGATGAGGTTCCTGCCTTCCACTTGCACCTTGCTCAGCTATTCTGATGCAGTCGCGTGTCCCAGACAAGTCTCTCCCCCTCCTCAGGGTCCTCAGTGGGTGGGTGACGTTAGAGATACGTGATGGCCTAGAGGGTCCTCGGCAGGTGGGTGACATTAGGGGCCCGTGATGGCCCAGAGTGTCCTCAGGGGGTGGGTGGCCTCAGGAACCTGTAATGGCCCAGACAGTCCTCAGCGGGTGGTGGCCTTACAGATGCAATGGCCCACAGGGTCCTTGTGACTGACACTGAGAATATTCCTAGAGGACGCAGTCCGGGGCCTTCTCTGCCAGGAGAACATGAAATGCTCGTCAAGCAAAGTGAAATGGGGAAACTGAAACCCTCGTGACAGAAGTGACAAGGAGTGTTCTTCTGCAGTTGCTGTGCCCCTTCTTAAGCAAAAGCACACATTTTCGCCAGAGCCTGGAAATGTAATCATTTAATTTTTGTCCGCACCGTAGCTAGGATCTGTCAGTGCCATCACGGCAGGGCAGTGACTTGGGAGCATGTGCCTGAAACTGGGAAAAGGAGAAGAGTGTCTCCTCTGTCCGGGAGTTGACCTTCTGGGTGTGGGCCAGAGGTCCTGGCCTTCGTCCCAAGACCTGGCCGGCCGCTTCCCGGCCGCTGCCCACCCTGGCGGACCGCAGCCTCCCCGCCGCTCCCTCCCAGGACTGCAGGATCTGGGGCGCCCCGAGGTGGGGCTCTGTCGGTGGTGGCGCTCCTCTGGGGGGTGCTCCCTCTTCGACGTCTGCCTGGGCTTTTATTCCAGCTTCCGCTTCTAGCTTCTCTGTAAAAAGAGCCAGCCAAGGACACTCAGAGCTTCGGCGCTGAGTTAGGGTGTCTTCTCCAAAAATGGAGGCTCCCGAGCCCTAGGACATCTTGGTGTTCTGACACCAGAACAGTGGGTGCCCTCTGGAGTCAAGTTATCCACTGCTGATCACAGATTTGGGGGTTCAAGTCTACGCAAAACCATCTGGGAAAAAAGGCCCGCTGACCTACCTCAGGAGCATCAGCCGCTGAAAACTCAGGAAGCACAGTCTGCGCACGCGTGGGGCGGGAGGGCGGGGGGCGCCGTGAGTCAGTCACTGTCTGCGCACGCGTGGGGGCCGAGCGCCGTGAGCCAGTCAGTGTCTGCGCACGCGTGGAGGCCAGGCGCCGTGGGGGTCCCTCAGTGTCTGCGCACGCGTGGGGCCGGGCGCCGTGAGCCAGTCAGTGTCTGTGCACACTGTGGGGGCGGGGCACCGTGAGTCCGTCAGTGTCTGTGCACGCGTCAGGGCGGGCGCCGTGAGTCCATCAGTGTCTGTGCACACTGTGGGGGCCGGGCGCCGTGAGCCAGTCAGTGTCTGTGCACGCGTCGGTGCGGGCCGCCGTGAGTCCGTCAGTGTCTGCGCACGCGTGGGGGCGGGACACCGTGGGCCCATCAGTGTCTGTGCACGCGTCGGGGCGGGACACCGTGGGCCCGTCAGTGTCTGCGCACGCGTGGGGGCGGGGCGCCGTGAGTCCGTCAGTGTCTGTGCACACTGTGGGGGCCGGGCGCGGTTAGTCCCTCTGTCTGTGCACGCTGTGGGGGCGGGGCACCGTGGGCCCGTCAGTGTCTGCGCACGCGTGGGGGCGGGGCACCGAGAGTCCGTCAGTGTCTGTGCACACTGTGGGGGCGGGGCGCCGTGAGTCCGTCAGAGTCTGTGCACGCTGTGGGGGCGGGGCGCCGTGAGTCCGTCAGTGTCTGCGCACGCGTGGGGGCCGGGCGCCGTGAGTCCATCAGTGTCTGTGCACACTGTGGGGGCGGGGCACCGAGAGTCCGTCAGTGTCTGCGCTCGCGTGGGGGCGGGGCGCCGTGGGTCCGTCAGTGTCTGCGCACGCATGGGGGCGGGGCGCCGTGAGTCCGTCAGTGTCTGCGCACGCGTGGGGGCGGGGCGCCGTGAGTCCGTCAGTGTCTGTGCACACTGTGGGGCGGGGCGCCGAGAGTCAGTCAGTGTCTGTGCACACTGTGGGGGCGGGGCGCCGAGAGTCAGTCAGTGTCTGTGCACACTGTGGGGGCGGGGCGCCGAGAGTCAGTCAGTGTCTGTGCACACTGTGGGGGCAGGGCGCCGTGAGTCCGTCAGTGTCTGCGCACGCGTGGGGGCGGGGCGCCGAGAGTCTGTCTGTGCACACTGTGGGGGCGGGGCGCCGAGAGTCGGTCAGTGTCTGTGCACACTGTGGGGGCAGGGCGCCGTGAGTCCATCAGTGTCTGCGCACGCGTGGGGGCGGGTGCCGTGAGTCGTCAGTTGTTGTTGGGTGCCCTGAAGTCGATTCTGACGCCTGGTGACGCCACCTGTGCAGACTGGGATGACTCCCTGGGTGCCATGTGTGCTGACTGGGATGGCTCCATTGAGTCCTCAAGACTGCAACCTCCCAGAAGTGATTGCCAGACCTTTCTTCCATGATGTCTCTGAGGTGTTTGAAGAACCAACCTTCTGAACGGTAGTTGAGCAGTTACCTGTCTGCACCACCCAGGGACTCCAGCGAACTATTAAATGTCCCCCAAAACGAGAAAACACGTTTGTGGGGCAGGTAACATTCAAGTAGCCAAAGGTTTACCCCCGTTCTCTCTGTCCTCATCCTAATTTTATAGCGCAAGCCCTTTGTAAGTGTCACGCTGAGGTTCATTTTCCTGTTGTTTTGTCCATCATGACATGGGGCTAGACAGGTCACATTGGGATTGGAAGGTCAGTGTGTAGGCGGGAAATGATCAGTAATCCAGGTTGTGGGCACAGGCAGTCAGCACCTGGTCTCCAGGTGGGGCACTGAAGCCCTTGTGTTAGGCACATAAAGTAGTGAAGGTAAGAACTGGAAACCCAAGAGAGTCACTGTAACTGGGAATCTCCACGTGCAAAAGGGCCTCGAGGGTGGCAACCACGATGAATTCTTTCAGAGAGTGGCCTTCTTGCTTGCAGCCCTGTCTGAGACTCCCAGTTGCTCAGTGTGGCCAACGTGCAACCTCTTTTATGCTGTAGTGTGCTGGATGTGCTGCATCTTAAGCCATTTTCATAGTAGTCAGCAAGCCACTGCTTGAACACAAGCCCATTCATTCACTCAACCAACACACATTCAAAACACAACGATTGAGTTCAAACAAGTGTGCACAGATTGATTCTCAGAACACAGATGATATTGTGGAGCCTTGAGGGTACAGTGGTTAACAGTTTGGCTGCCGATGTGGTTGAAAGCCACCAACTGCCCCCGGAGACTGCAGGTGGCAGCTCTAACCTGTTCTATAGGCTCACTATGGATTGGAATCAGCTCAACAGTAATGGGTCAGATGACATTGTAGGAGCATTTAAATTAGGAAAGATCTAATTCCCGCAGACAGTGGGCGTTCCTAACCCTTATCTCCTCCCAAATGGTTGAACCATGTTAAATGTTAAACTATGTTAGCAGATGTATAACATGAAAAGAAAAACACTGCTCTTGAGCCCATGGAATGCCAAATAGAAAATGTGTGTGTTCCACGGGACAGGGACCTGTTGCACATGCCATGTTGTCTATTATACTGAGATTCCACCATCAAACATTGGCAAGGGGTCAGCAAGGATTTTGAAACAAATGGGGAGCTGACGACTTAGGATTTCCTAAGAGAGTCCTGTGTTTCTGGCAGTGATAAAGTTGAACAGTGTCCTCCTTGACTTTTGTTCCCTGCCCACTTACTAGCCTTCCAACAGTCTCCCATCTTGGGTTGTGTAAAAAATATTTCTTTAAATTTGTCTGTTTTTCTTTTTTCTGCCTTTCCTCAAGTTTTTGAGAGTCGACCAAGATAAAGACAAGGATTGTAGCTTGGACTGCTCAGGCTCTCCTCAAAAAGCTCTCTGTGCTTCTGATGGAAGGACCTTCTTGTCCCGCTGTGAGTTCCAGCGTGCCAAGTGCAAAGACCCTCAGTTAGAGATCGCTTATCGGGGAAACTGCAAAGGTATGTTGCTCTCTGGTTGTTCATTCAGAGATGAGTCCATCCATTGCTAAGGTGAAAGTCCATGCATTTTATTTTTAACTTTGCTAGCTTGTTTTGTAAATAAAAGCCAGGAGGTGTGTATTTGTTCATCCTGTGAAAGCACATAGGAAGTGATTTCTGTGAATTCCAGCAGCAGAATCCTTTTTGCTTGTTCAGTATTTTCTTAGAAGTTGTGATGCCGTCATGAAGTAAATGTGTCCACGTCCCATAGATGATTTTCTCAAAAACCTTCTGTAAATGTTCTCACCGATAGTAAACTCTTGACTCTTTCAACTCTTTCCCACTTTTGTCTGCAGCAGATGGCATGCGTACAGCACAGCCTGCCTGGTTCAGTGACTTCATTGGTATTGATTTGACACTTGTAATTTTTCTGTTTCCTGACTTAAGAATCAGATTTAGAGGTAACTAGTAGGCTTAAAACAAAATGTTGAAATGCTGCCTACATTAATGAAGGGTTTGGTGCTCACCAAAATGTGCTGATGTTTCAGACACAGATAGAGTGCTTTTCAGAAAGAGATTTGCTTTCTTTTTATGATTATCTAGGAAGAAAGACCACACAGGCTAACAGTTCCTTTGAGATGATTCTCTGCACTGCCTACCTGTTAGCTCTAAGAATCAGTTTAAACAGAACAAAGTCACAACCACCATGTGAAAACCCAGGAGGGATACAGTGTCCCAGCCCTGTACTCAGCCAGGCTTTGGGTCAATTTGCTTTGCCTTTGGGGGTGCAAGATGCACCTGGATGACTGATCTGGGCCCCTTTCCAGGTAGAGGTAATGCAGGCTGAATGGGTGTGAGTCACTTCTGAAGATGAGAAGTCGGAATGCTGCCGCGTTCTTTAGACCTGTGGGTTCCTCCTGTCTCCATCATTTAGAGTGTTCTCTCTGCTTAGACATAGTCTTCTGGGTCTGAGGAGCAGCGCAGCACTCTCCGTGGAGTGCCAGGCTTTGCTCACTGAAGGACCATTCCTTGTCCTTATTCATGCATCAGCGTCTGTGGGCAGAGAGGCTCAGAGCACCGTCTTCCTAGAGTGGTCCTGTTGCTTTGCCTATAACTCACGTGATACATCATCAAGGTTTTTCTACCCTAGTGGTTTGCTCCAGTTAAAATACCTTGAGGACACTTTTTGGTATTGTTAGTAGGTTGTGAGCTCAGTGGTGTCTCACAGTGTCCTCTGTCCCTCAGAGTGAACACCGCCAGGTCCTGCGCTGCATCCCCATTCCTGGTGTGCTTGAGCCTGTTGTGTGCACCCACACCTCCTCCGGCATTTATAGGGTCATGCTCTGTTGTGGTCTGTAGGGTTTTCACTGGCTGGTTTTTGGAAGCAGATCTTCAGTTCCTTCTAGTCTGTCTTGGTCTGGAAGTTCCACTGAAACCTGCCCACTACGGTAAGATGCTGGTGGCACGGCTTCCAGCATCACAGCAGCAGACAGAGGAGATAGACTGACAGATGGGTGGGGGCTGGGTCTCTTAGCCTTTCCAAGAAGAGAACCTACAAGTGTTACTGCATGTGCTAGGGGACGGGGGCATTATGCTACAGGATTTCAAGAGTTCCAGTCTTACTTTGTGGTCACAGTGCCATCTGTTTCCCAAACTGGTGGAATTGCCTCTTGTCCTATATGGAGGGGGCATAAAGAGATGTACAGAAGCCCAGCAGGGAGCCCAGGGTGGATTCTGGGAGGGCCGAGAGAAACTGGTGGGGCAGAGGGGGAGCTGGACCCTCAGATGTTGGCCTTTGTACGTGCCACATGGGACGTGGAAAGCCAGAGAGTGTTACAGGCGGAAGGGAAGGTGTGAATTGCTACTTTGCTCTGAGATCTCCTGACCCAAGTCTTACCAGGCTGCCTGTGTATTACTGAGCACAGCGTGCCCATGCTACATGTCAGCTGGTGCAGTTGTTAGCGGTTGTGGAATTAATTCTGACTTGTGTGTCTCAGAGGACAGCTGCTCTGTGCAGTTTTCAAGGCTGTGGTCTTCAGGTAGCTGACACCAGAGCTATCATCTGTGGCACCTTTGGGTGGGCTCAAAATAGTGAGCTTTCTGCTGAGAGGAAAGTATCAGATGTCAGTACTACCCAGGGATGCCAGGGACACAACTAGGCACCAGCATAGTGGGCTTGGACCCTGGCGTGTCCAGAAAGCACACGCAGTGAAGGCGCCACCTACACTCAGATGCACGTGTGTTTTGAGTTCATCCAAGGACCCTCAGCGGGCTACTGAACAAAAGAAGTGTAGGAGAAAGTGATTTACTCTTGCTGTAAATAACTGACGGCCAGCTCACGTCTGGATCCAGAAACATGAAGGTGAAGTTGGTGAAATGACTTCACCAGGTTTGGTGTGACAGAGCTACTCAGATGGGGCCTGTTGACCAGCAGTATGAGGGTTACTGGAGCTGCTGAGATGGCCATCCTTAGAATCAGTCCAAGGCCTGCTGGGCCTGCAGGTCAGAGCCCCAGGCCTCAGGCCACATCCAAGATCCCTAGACAGTATCTCAGTCCTAAGGACCCACCTTAGGCCACCGGTAAGAACCCCAGTCCTCTGGACATGCCCCAGACCACTAGTTAGCATCTCAGTCCTCAGAACACACCCCAGACCACCATCAGTGCCCCAGAATGCAGAGCTGAGGAATCCATGCTTTCCCACACTGCTCTGCCAGTGTCTGCTGAGAGATGCTCCCAAATGTGAGGGGTCACAGCCCTATTAGAAATGGCTGGTCAGTGATGATCGTGCTGTGGACTGACTCTGGGTTCTTCAGTGAATACCAGGAAGATCGTTCTGTTGAAAGGAGTCTCTCCTGACTCTGGCTCAAAGGAAATCATGCAGCTTAGGAGATGGATTACTAGGAAAGAATTATTATTTATTGATGTACAATGCCAATATAATTCACAAGTTAAATTTTACTTCAGTAGGGAAAAATAGTTAAACACATTTAAAGCATAGATGTGAAATATCTTTCCCTAGAAAATTTGCACAAATTAAAGAGGGGCATGATTCAAATCAGTTGCATTTAAAGTTGTTTCATTGAATCATATGCTTGTGTATACTGTCTTAATGGACTGTTTGAATCCACCAGCTGCTCCTTGGAAGTCCTGTGGGGCAGTTCCATTCTGTCCTCCAGCGTTGTGGTGAGTCAGAATTGACTGGAGAGCAGTGAGCTTAGTGTTAAGTTTTGGTGTACACTTGTCTAAGGAGCCCTGGTGGCCTAGTGGTTAAAGTGGCTGACTGCTAACCAAAGGTTAATGGTTCAAATCCACCAGCCACTTCTGGGAGAAAGATGTGGCAGTCAGCTTCTGTAAAGATTACAGCTGTGGAACCCCTATGGGGTCACTGGGTGAGAATCCACCAGACAGCAGTGAGTTTGGTAGTTTGGTACATAGTATCTAGGAGTCCTGGGTTAAGTACCTGACCACTGGCTTGAAGGCTGCAGGTTCAAATCCATGTCAAGTCCCTCAGGAGACACACCTGGTATTCTTCTATCAAAAGTCACAAGCCTTGAAAACCCTGTGGGGTATAGTTCTACTCTGCATACTTGGGATCACCAAGTGTCAAAATAGCTTCAACAGCCGCTGACAGTAGTGACACACTGTCTACAATACATAACCTACAACACACTGCAGTACAGTGTCTACAGTACATGACCTACAGTACACTGTTTACAGTACACGACTTACAATACACTGTCTACAGTACATTGTCTGCAGTACACAACCTGCAATACACTGTCTACAGTGTCTACAACATGCTGTCTACAAGACAGTCTACGATATACAACCTACAGTATACTATAGTACGTGATCTACAACACACTGTCTGTGACACAAGACCTACAGTACACTGTCTACAGTACACAACCTACAGCACACTGTTTACAGTACATGACCTACAATACACTGTTTGTAGTACACAACCTACAATATGGTGTTTACAATACGCTGTCTGCAGTATATAACCAACAAATACACTACACTGTCTATGATATGCTGTCTACAGTTCACAACCTACAATACACCGTCTACAATACACAACCTACAGTACACTGTAGTACAGTGTCTACAATATATTGTCTACAGTACACTGTCTACAGTACACTACAGTAAAGTGTTTAACAGCACACTGTCTATAGTACACTGACTACAGTACACTGTCTACAATGTACTGTTCGTAGTACACTAAAGTACACTGTCTACAGTACATTAAAATACACTGTCTACGATACACTACAGCACACTGTAGTACACTGTCTAAAATACACCATCTTCCATGTAATACAGTAGAGTGTCTATAATACATTGTCTGCAGTGCTCTGTCTACAATACCCTGTATTCAGTGCACTAAGTACACTGTCTACAATACACTACAGCACACTGTCTATAGTACACTGTCTGCAGTACACTGTAGACAGTATGCTGTCTACAGTACACTGAAGCACACTGTTTACAGTACATGGCCTACAGTACACTATAGCATATTGTCCACAGTACACTGTCTATAATATGCTGTCTACAGTATGGTGTATACAATACACTGTATTCAGTGCACTATGGTGCACTGTCTATGATACAGTCTACAATATGCTGTCTACAATATACCATCTTCAGTGCACTACAGTACACTGTCTACAACATACCATCTGCAGTACGCTGTTTTCAGTTTACTGTCTACAATATGCTATCTACAATATATTGTCTTCAGTGCATTACAGTAGACTGTCTACAATATGCTGTCTACAGTACATTGTCTACAGTATACTGTTTACAGTATGCTATCTACAACACACTGCCTATAGTCCACTGAAGTATACTCTTCCTAGTACACTGTCTACAATATACTGTCTTCAGTGCACTACAGTACAGTCTACAATACACTGTCTGTGGTACGTTGTCTACAGTACACTGTTTATGGTGTGCTGTCTACAATACCCTGTCTACAGTACACTCTACAAGACACTGTCTAGAATACACTGGAGTACACTGTCTGCAGTACACTGTCTAGAGTGCACTCTCTACAATACATTGTCTACAGTACACCTCAGTACAGTGGCCACAAAACACTGTCTACAATACATTGTCTGCAGTGCACTGTCTACAATATACTACGGTACACTGTCTTCAGTACACTATCTACAGTACACCACAGTACACTCTCTACAATACATTGTCTGTGATACACTGCCTGCAGTACACTCTCTACAATACACTGTTACAACACAATAACTGTGATACACCATCTACAATCACTATCTAGAATACACTGTATAATATACTGTACTCAATGTACTATCTACAATACACTAACTTTTAACACACTGTCTACAATGGCCTGTCAACAACACCGTGTCTATAATAAGCTGTCAACAACATGCTGTTTACAATATGTTATCTACAATTAAATGTATGTTAGAACTTTGCATGGAGAAGTAGCAAGCTAGAGTCTTTGTCCGGTCAAAGAAGAAGTGGTCAAGGTCTCTGTAATGATGAGGGAAAGAGACACGTACCTCTTAGAACGACTTTTTGTAAATGAGAAGTGAATTTTTTTTCTCCCTGAATACCCATTCCCATCTATAGAAAACAGCATAAAATGGTGTACTGAGGTCTCGTGGTTCCCCACCGTTATTTTGTCCTTTTAAGATTTATCGGTGGCTATTTAGGTTTTAATAAGTGTATCTATTCTTTTTAATTTCCTTGGTGGGAACTTGCATGAATGCAAACTCTCTAATGGGGAGTGCTTACACATACATTCTCTCTCTCTCTCTCTCTCTCTCACACACACACACTCACACCAGTGTTCACACACACAGCCCTCATGCTTATGCATCTGTTCACACTCACATTCACATACATACACACACCCATTCCTAATCACACTCACACACATGGAAGCTCACATACACACCCACACTCTCACACATTTATACATTCACGCACTCACATACATGCACACAGTCACACATCAGTGTTCTGACACTCACATCTTCATACACATGCTTACACTCATGCTGTCACACATACACCCTTGCCCCCTCACACACCCATGCTCACTCACACACACTCCCACTTGTGCTCACTCACAATTCACACACATTCAGATTCACATATACTCATAGTTCACATACACTGACACACATACACACCTGTACTTCCAAAGTTTCATGCCTGTCTTGTACATGAACTCTCAAACACCCCCACACAATCACACATTCACACACTCCCACATACACTCACCATCTCACACACTCACATATCCACACCTGCAGTCATGCACACAAACACACATTTTGGTCTACTCAAGTGGACAGCCGATGTTCCTTGAGACAGGTTATTCTGTGTGAATCTCAAATTATAGGATGATTGAATTTTAACTTCATCTTTTAAATAGGTTCCAAGATTGCTTAGTGCTAGTAACTCATGTTTCTTCTTAAGATTGAAGGAGTCCTTGAAGAGCCATCTCAACAAGAGAGAGCTGTTCTCACTCTTTATCAGAACACGCACGGCAGTGTTGGGGTCCTCACTTAATTCAGTTCTGGAATTCCCAGGCTCTGTGGGTGTGTGGGGATCCAGGGACTGCAGGACCATTCTGATGACACTGCACATCTTGTAGACTTACCACTGGCCTCCTTATGGTGTCCTGACATTGGCCAGTGGAGATTTGTGATGGAATCCTGGACCTTCTGCCGTCATACTCTCCCCTAGCCCTCCTTTGGTGTGGCCTACTGAGGGCCTCTCAGAGACCTTTGATTCACAGTCCCCAAAGACACAGGTTCTGGGCCCCACGGGGCAGCCCGAGCTGACTGATGAGGGCTTGTCTCAGCTCCGGGGTACAGCGGCATTGTGGGGCAGTGGAAGCGGGTCCCACCTACCACACTCTCACTCAACCTTGGACACCCAAGCCTACCTTTGACACTGGAGATGTGTTTGTTTCACTTTTGACCAAGAATGAGTAAGCCCATTTATTTGAAAATTGAATATGTATTTAAAGAAGTGTTTTTCAGACTGAAGGACACACCCAGAGGAATGGCTTGGTTTGTTCACCCTGCCTTTGTTCAACAACAGACGGCTGTGCTCTTAGGGTTTGCTCACCTTCTGGGAGAACAAATAACATCCCCTGGGTGATTTACAGAGCACTAAAATGATTTAAAGTGGGGTTCACCACGGGGAGCACCATGGACAGGAGTTATGGGGAGTCTGTGTAAAAGAAGGCTCATTAGTCCAAGAAACTCATTCCATAGATATTACTGTCTCACAAACACATGAGACAAATTTAGATGTAATAGAATGCCTCAATTATTGCTACACACTTCAGTTATCTTTGTTGACAATTTAAAGATAAGCTTAGATATCCAGTGATCAACTCTTCAGAGGAGATTCTAGAAGCTGTTGTGGGAAATCTTGGCTTTTGACAGTAAGTGCTGTGAAAGGGGTCGGGGAGGTCATATAGTTCCCTTAAAGCTTGAGTTGAATGCTCCTGTTTCCTGCCTTGTTTCTTTAGATACGCCAGTGAGATGTTCTGTTGGAAGGCCATGAGGATGTCACTGGATTAAACCTTCCCTTGAGACACCATCCTTGAGGCTTGACATCTATGATAGATTCATTAGACAAAGGCCAGAGGTCTTCAGTTTGCTTTTCTGGGTGGAAACCAGATGTCTGTGGCCTTCAGTGTCCCTCGGTCCATTGTGGTCATCTCCCCTCCAGCGTCTGACCCTCAGTCTTCACCCCACCATCTGTGGGGTCAATGCTGCATTCCTTCGTGGCAGAGAAGAACCTGAATCACACACAGATGTCTTTCTTGGTAGCGTTATTGTCAAGTTGTTTATATTTGGCTATAGCAGGATTTTTGTGGATGGTTTGCTTAGCTGGGATTCTTTCTCGTTTCACCCAACACGTTTTGCCCCACAGGTTGGTGATGCAGAAAAAGTGAAGGAGACGTGGAGGCAAAAGCAAAGCTCACCTCCTGAGAGTGAGTTTCACTTAAATCGAAAGGAGGAGAAGGAGGTACGGCCTTGTGGGCTTCGGAATCATGTTAATTTTTTGCTCTGCAGCCACCAAAGACAGCAGACGTTAAAGAGAACTTGTTAATAATGTGTTATATTTTAAAATAACTGTACATTATGCATTGTCTCAATTTCCTATGGCTTCTGCAGCAAAAATGCCAAAAGTGAGTGACTTGAAATAACAGGAATGAAGGTCTCACAGTTTTGGAGGTAGTTTTGGTGGGGGAGACCCTTGTCTGATTCAGCTTCTGTCACCCAGGTATTTCTAGACATTCCTTGGCTTCTGGAACATTCCTTGCATAGCTTCTCCCATGTGCCTCTTCCTGTCACTTTCTGCTTTTTATATTACACCATTCAGAAATTATCAGGGGTGGGACCAGATTATGTCATTAGACAACTGCCAAACCACTGAGAATCATGGCCCAGCTGGGTTGACACATAGCCTCAACCATCACAGCCAGCATGGCTCTCGTCTTGTGCCGTGGTGTTCCTTCCTGTCAGATGTACGTCGTTCGTGTGCAATTGATTGAGATGTTTGAGCAAACGGATGTGCTGCCATCAGTGGTTCACTCATCTCTGCCGGGAAATTGGGAAGACTGCTACCTGGCCGGCCAGCTGGAAGAGCTCTATATTTATGCATATTGTCGAGGAAGGTGATCCAACCCAATGTAGAAATTATCAGACAGTATCATTGATATCACATGCAAGTAAAACTTTGTTCCAGATTGTTCAAAAGTGACGGCAACAGTCTGTTGACAGGGAAGTACCTCAGAAGAGGATGTGGAACCAGGGACATCATTGCTGTCCAGCTTGGCAGATGAATCTTGGCTGGAAGTGGGAAGATTTTTACCTGTGTGTTTCATTGACTATGTAAAGGCATTAAAATGTGGATTGTAACAAATTGTGGATAACATTGTGGAGAATGAGAATTCCAGAAACTTAATTGTGCTCATGAGGAATCTGTACATGGATTGGGTCGAGAGGCAGTTGTACAAACAGACCAAGGGGACACGGTGTGGTTTAAAGTCAGGAAAGGTGTGCATCAGGATTGTATCTTTTCACCATATGTTTTCAAACTGTATTCTGAGTAAATAACCCAAGAAGCTGGACTCTATGAAGAAGAACAATGCATTGTGATTGGAGGATGACTCACTAACAACCTGCATTGTGCAGATGACACAACCTTGCTTGCTGGAAGTGAAGAGGATTTGAAACACTTACTGATGAAGATTAGGATCACAGCCTTCAGTATGGATTTTACCTCAGTGTCAAGAAAACAGAAGTCTTCACAACTGGACCAGTGTGCAATGTCATGATAAATGGAGAAAGGACTGAGGTTGTCAAGGATTTCATTTTACTTCTTTCCACAGTCAACGCCCATGGAAGCAGCAGTCAAAAATCAGAAGACACATTGCACTGGGAAAATTTGCTGCAAAGGACTCTTTCAAGTGTTGAAAAGCCGTCATCTTGAAGACTAAGGTGCACCTGACCCAAGCCCCAGCGTTTTCAAGCACATTGTGTGCATGCAGAAGCTGGACAGTGAGCAAGGAAGACAGGAAAAGAGTGGGTGTCTCTGCTTTGTGACGCTGGAGAAGCACGCAGAACGTCCCATGTACCGCCAGAAGAACCAACAGGTCTGTTGCAGAAGAAGGACCACCAGAGTGCTCCTTGAAAGCACAGATGGCAAGACTGCATCTTACATACTTTGGACATGTTGTCTGGAGTGATGCGTTCCTGGAGAAGGGCATCATGCTTGGTAGAGTGGAGGGTCGTGAAAAAGAGGAAGCCTCAACAAAATGGACTGACACAGTGGCTGCAGCTATGGACTTAAAACCAGCTGTAGGCATGGTGTGGGACTGGACAGTGTTTTGTTCTGTTGTTTGTAGGGTTTCTGTGAGTGAGAACCAACTAGATGGCACCTAACAACAACAACACACAAAACCGTAGATACCAGATTTCTCACCATTGCTGTACATGTGAGACACCAGATAAAGAGGGTGTCGGGAAGTGAGGGGAAGGTGTACAGAGTCTGCTGTCGAACACCCACCAGCCTGCTTTAGGGGCTCCTGGGTGGCACCGTGGTGAGCACTCGCCTACTACCCAGATGCTCCTCAGAAGAAAGGTCTGGTCGCCTAAAGCTGTCAAATGAGTCACTGAAGACAGAAGAGAGCCCAGCTCCTCTCTGACCTGCACGAGATCACCCTGAGCTGGAAGCCACTCGATGGCAGCTAGTTAGTTTTTTTTTAAACCTGCTTTCTGGGCAAATGTGACAGAACTGGGTTCTGGGAAGGGTGGGGAGCTGCGCTTCCGCTGCGCAGATGCCGCTGCTGTCTCTCTCTGCATCCGAGAACAAATTCTACAGCCAAGTCCAAGTCACAGGCCTTCATCTCTGAAGTGGGGAGAGGGAGTAGATTAGACTGTCCCCTTCATCCCTTCCAGGAATACAGACCAACCTCCTGATTTCCTCTAAATTCTTCCTGGTGTGGAAAGTGGCTGTGTGTCAGGGCAGCGTCCAGGCCAAGGCCAAGCTGGCTCTGTCTCTGCAGTTTGGTGGTAGTACTGTGCGTTCGGCGGGGGGCGGTCTCTATGCCTATCCTGTTTGGGTGAAATACTGCAGTCCATGTCTAATGAAGTTGGATTCCAATGTTCTGCCTATTTCCTGTTACAAGCCAGCAATTGACCTTGGGAAGAATCACAGTGGTTTATGCTGTTTTTTTTCCTTAGATTTCCTTAGACATTTGTGGAGTTTGTAGTCTCAGAACTCAGTGAATACATTAATATTTTTCTTTTGATCTGAGATCATTTGGGCCTTCAACAAACTCGCTGGCATTGAATAAAAAGCAGGGGGGGAAAAAGAGTTAAATGCCAGGAGACTTTGAGGTATTTTGAGATTTCTGAAAACCAGAGTACGATGATCGTCTGACAAAAGCAACTCCTTGGAGAGTTCCAGCACCAGGGTCTTCACAGTGGACGGATTGCTGTGACAGGAAGGCGCTGCCTCGTGTCATTGATCCCGCTGTTCTGGTGGCCGCCTGCCCGTGGGCACTATCGTTATAATTATTGCAGAAAGAACCTCTTGAGCAGCACTCGGGCTGCCTCTGTCAGTGGGGGAGACAACACCACATGCGTAGGAAGTGAACCCGAGGAAGCCAACAGTTAGTACAATGTCACATCCGTGTCATAATGCTGTAATGTGAATAAATGAATTATCAATACTACTGCTGTATTGTGGCTTCTTAGAGTTTTTGTGACTCCCCTGGGGAGCTCCCAGGGTGACGGCTAGGATTCTGCACTGGCCAAACAGTAACTATGGCTATGTGAAGCTCAATGCTTATTTGTGGTATATAGGACGGTGTTTCATCTCTTGTTCCCTTGGCAAAGCCTGGTTCTTCCCTGAGTGTACTCGGCATAGCCTGATAATCCCCTAGTTCTTAGGGGTGCCAGGGGGCTTCATGAGGGCTGGGGGGCTGTACTGTGGAGGGACTGTTCTCTGGTGGTCATCCATCAGGCATGTCACCTTCAAACAAGCTGGATCCTGCCAAGGTGTCTCTTCGCAAAGAGACAAGATCCTGGGCAGAAGTGCCCATGGAAGGGAAGCAGAGCATTCCCCCCTGAGTGCAGAGCAGCAGCACTGTGCCGGCAGCTCCTTCCTCTCCCGGGGTGGGATGCACGCTAGGGGGCTGTGTTGGAGTGCGCACTGTGACGTCCAGCAAAGATGTAGGTTTGAATATTCACTGTTCCCAAACAAGGACATAGGCACAGGTCCCAGGGTCAGGACTTGTATGTGTCTTTTCTGGAAGACCCAGTTCAGTCCACTGTAGGCTTTATAAGCACATGCTGGGTTTCTTCAACAAGTCGACTAGGGAACTAGCTACCTTTCAGCCAGTTTTCTCATTTCTAAAATCGGCAGTGGGACCAAATGAAGCCCCAGTTTTTTTTTCTTCTTAAGATGTTTATGGTCATAAAAACATGTTCCAACACAGTATATGGTATATACATACAATGGAGTATTGTTGTTATTGTTGCTGGGTACTGTAGATTCAGTCCTGACTCACAGTGGCCCTGTGTACAAAATAAACACTGCCTGGTCCTGCGCCTCTCCATCATCAGTGTTGCCTGTGAGCCCTTTGTCGTGGCGTTGGTGTCAGGCCTTCTCAGTGAGGGTCTTCCTCTCCTTTGCTGACCTTCTGCTTCACAAAGCATGGCGTCCTTCTCTGGTGATGTGTTTCTGCTGATAACGTGTCCAGATTATGTGAGACAGAGTCTCACCATCCTGACTTCTAAGGAGCGTTCTGGCTGTGCTTCTTCCAGCCAGATTTGTTCACTGCTGACAGCGCGTGATACATTCAGTATTTTTCACCAGCTCTGCAGTTTGAAGGCATCGCTGTTCTCTGGCCTTCCTCACTCATTGTCCAGCTTTGGCATGCGTATGAGGTGACTGAAGACACCGTGGTTTGGGCCAGGCACCCCTTAGTCCCTTAATGGAAGACGTGGTCTCTCGCCAGCCTTGCTTCTAAGCAGTATTCTGGTTGTGCTGCTTCCAGAACCACTTTGTTCGTTCTTTTGGCAGTCCACAGTGTTTTCAGTAGCAGTCATCAACACCACAGTTCAGAGGCCTCTGTTCTTCTGTCTTCCTTATTCATTATCCAACTTTCATATGCGTATAATCAAATTGAAAACACCAAAGCACATACACAGAAGCTAAGCATTTTTACTGACCACCAGGAGTGAGAGGATGAGGCGGGGATGCTTCTGCTTTGGGGCCACAGAGCTCTGGTAGCTGCTTTGCCAAACCCAGTGATGATGGTTGATCAGCACGGTGAATGTAGCTGGTGGCACTGAATTGTACGGGCAGACGTTGTCAGAAGACAAAACCAGATGTGTCCCTAGCAGGCACTCGCCAGGAAGCTCTGTCACCTGCCCCTTTTCTTTCTTCCAGTGATGCTGCCAGTGCAGCAGGCGGAATAGCTTATCCGGCTGCCTCATGGCTTCCTCTGGAAGCTCCTTCTCCCACAGAAAGCACCTGGTGCTAGAGGGTGGCATTTGGCTGCTTCAAATAAGCTGACAACCTGCTGTTAGTCTCCTCAGCGGAACAAATGCATGGGACAGAGGGTGACGTGCCCTTCCCCTACGGGCTCACACCCTGTCCCCACCACACCACATCAGCCCCCAGCTCTGTCAGCGTGTCCGACAGACCCACTTCACGTGTTGTCATTCATCCTGGTCTGCGCTTGTATTTCAGAGAAACTTTGTCTAGATGATGTTTACGTTACCTCTTTTATTGCACTCTAAGTAGGTGTGCTGTTTGGAAATGCGTTCTTTATGGACTCAAGTAGACATAACAAGAGGCAGTGCTTGGTCGCATGTTCCAGCCGTGATCAGAAACACACCAGCATGTTTCTGAAATGTTACATGGAAAATAAATCACTCTGTTAGCACTACCTGTAGTCTTGCAGCAGCAGTTCATTAGAAGAGCAGGGGCAATGTCACACAGCTTTCAGGGGTAATTCTGCCCCAGGAAGGTCGGAACCAAGCTTTCCAGGAAGGGGCCTGATGAGTGTTCACGTGATAGATCTGTTCTGATGAATTTGCGAACATGATTATTAATTTTCATGGAGATGGTTATGATCAGTTGTTTCCTATGTAAATGTGATAAAAATTGCCTGAATACTTTAGCTATGCCTGCAATAGCTTGCATTTTTTTCTTCATTTTTTAAAACAATTTATTTTAAGATTTGATAATACAATTCTGAAGGCAGCATTTTCTATGGTGATTTTTTTCTCTTCTGTGGTTATGAATTTAAAATCATAGTATTTATTTAAAATAAGACTTAGTTCCTTTTCTTCTCTCATTACCTCACCTGGATCCTATTCATCTCTTCAGAAAAGGAGAGAATATTTTATTGATTCCAAAGAGGATTGCAGTGTACCGTCTTATGTTTTCTCATTCTGGCCATCAAAATTATGGGAGATTAAAATATTGTTGATTCAAAGTGATAAATGTTGGAGAGGCTGTAGAGAGACTGAAACACTTATACACTGCTGGTGGGAATATAAAATGGTACAACCACTCTGGAAATTAGTGCTTCCTTAAAAAGCTAGACATAGAAGCATCATGTGATCCAGCAATCCCACTCCTTGGAATACATTCCAGAGAGATAAGAGCTGTCACAGGAGTAGACAGGTACACACCAATGTGTATTGCAGCACTGTCCACAGCAGCAAAAAGATAGAATCAACCCAGGTGCCCATCAGCAGGTGAATTGATAAACTATGGTATATTTACACAATGGAGTACTATGTGGTTACAAAGAGTGGCAATGAATTCAGGAAATGTCTCATAACATGGAGGGATCTGGAAGGCATTATGCTGGGTGAAGTTAGTCACCATAGGACAAATGTTGTATGAGACCACTATTATAAAGACTCGAGAAAAGGTTTAAACACAGAAGAAAACATTCTTTCATATTTACAAGGGTGGGAAAGGTGGGAGAGGGATATTCATTAACTAGGTAATAGATAAAAATTATTTTAGGTGAAGGGAAGTACAACTCACAATACAGGAGAAGTCTGTGTAACTGGACTAAACAGAAAGCTGAGAAGTTTCCTGGGTATAATCACATGATTTGGTGGACAGTGTAGCAGGGACAAGGGTCTTGGGACCATGGTTTCAGGGGCCATCTAGGTCAGTTAGCATAGCAAATTGTCCTTCCTCCCAATTTGGTGAGTAGCATCTAGGATCTTCAACACAGCCAGCAGCCACCAAAGTAGCATCCACTGTTCCCAACTCACCTGGAGCAAAGGGCAATGGAGGGCATCAGAGACATGAAGGAACAGAGCCCAAGGGACAGGGAGGTCCACAAGATCCAGAGACGACGGCAGCATGAGACCAGACAACTAGATGGTGCCCAGCCACCACCACTGACTACCTTGAAAGGACACAACAAAGAGTCTGTGGTGTAATGGGAGAAAAAATGGGGTGCAGAACGTGAATTCTAGTAACAAGACCAAACTTAATGATCCGACAGACAAGAGGGTTCCCAGACGACATGGCCCCTGGACTCTCTGTGAGCCCAGAACTGGAACCATTCTCAAAGTCAACTCTTCAAACAAAGGTTGGACTGGACTCTAAGACCTGAAATGGCGCTGGTGACAAGTGTGCTTCTTGGCCTAAGTGGACCCATGGGACTTACTGGGCAGCTCCTGTCCAGAGGGAGATGCGAGGTCAGTGGGGGACAGAAAATACAGGGTGGAAAGGAAAAGTGTGCTGTCACTATGTGGGGAGAGCAGATAGGTTCACATAACAAATGTGTATATAAGTTTTGGTATGGCAAACTGACTTGAACTAAAGCACAAGGATAGATAAACGTTGTTGTTGTTAGCTGCTGTCACACTGACTCTGACTCACAGCAACCCATGGACAGCCACGCAGAGAGACGTGGCCTGGTCCTGTGCTGTAGTCACCAACACTGGTCTGCTCCGGGCCATAGCTGTGGCCACCGTGTATCTTGAGTGTCTTCCAACTGTGGGGGCTCAGCTGTCACATGCTATGGGACAGTATTTTGCTGTCACCCTGGAGGTTTTCATCGACTAATTTTCAGATGTATGTCACCAGGTTTTTCTTCCTAGTCTTCATAGATATTCCTCTCATCAGTCTGTCCTGTTGCGGTGACCTGTGTGTTGCTGTGATATCGGAATCGATGCCACTGGCATTTCAGACACTGGAAGGGTCACCCCTAGAGGAGAGGTGTCAGTGAGCTTGCCGACTCAGATGGACTAGGAAGAAAAGCCTGGTTAAAATATTGTGCGATTTAGAGCAATGTCTGTCTTCGTTTGATGTCAGTGGGACACCCGTGGCTGTCAGTCTTCGGGTTTCATTTCAACGACCGTAGAAGGGTTTGTGTTTTCGTGTCTGCCCACGCACTCATCTAGTAGTCTTCTTATGCCGGCCCTAAGCACCGGGGCTCCACCCAGCATGGGGACGCTGCAATGCGAACCTCGGGTTGGCATCGCCACATTCCGGGCGATGCCTACTCCGCACCCCTTCCTGATCCAGAGTCAGCGGGGAGTCTGTTGACAGAAACATCCACTTTTGGATTTCACTCTGTATTGTACAAATTTGGTGGAGCTGCTGGTGGCTGCTATCGAGTCGATTCTGACTCGTGACGTCCCCATGTGTGCAGCCGAGAACCGCTCTTCGAGTTTCCAAGGCTCGGGCCTCGGGAGCAGATCACCTGGCTCCTGAGGGGCCTCTGAGTGAGACTGAGCCACCAGCGTTTCGGGTCATTGTCCCACCTTTCACAATTTGCCACCCAGGACTCCCAGGGCACACGTGAGCTGCTAAGGTAATCACACCTTTTCCTGCGGTGTCTGCCTCCACAAAAGCTTGTTGACTAGATAGAACTCTACACACCAGCCCTGGGCTATACTGAGCACACTGGGCTATACGGCTTAACCCGGGCTGTGCCGTGCGCCCTGGGCTGTGCCGTGCGCCCTGGGCTGTGCCGTGCACTGTGGCAGAGTCAGAAGCAGTACATGATACACAGTTGTCTAGCTGAGGCTTCTCTGCCGTCTGGTTCTCTGACACGACCTACAGCCCTGCAGATGGCTAGCAGGGCTTGGGAATGAAAGGTGGGAACCGCCGCGGGCGTCGCCTGTGAGTCTGTCTGCGGAAGCCTTTCGCTCATGTTGTCGCTGGGCAGCCCCAGAATTCCTGTGTGGAACACTGACCAGCGCCGCCCGGCCCGGTGACCACTTCCTCCTGCTCTGACTGATTTTAGCAAAGTAGAAAGTACTGGCTTGCCATGTAAAAGGAAACCGTCATTAGAAAGAAGCAACAGCTAGCATAGCTGTTTATTTTCACTTTATAGTGCTGTGTCTTCGTAGTGTTTGCGACTGAACTATCCTGATATATAAACAAGGGCTGTGAACCCGCTGAAAGAAGAATCTGTTTTACTCTGTGACTGGGGGCATAAAAAAGGAAAAGACAACCAGATTGAAATAAATTGCTTGCAATACTTATTTAACCTTTAAATCAGGCAAGAATCTATTTTCAAAGTCAGTTGTCGTCAGCACCTCATGAAACACACTAATAAATTCTTGTTTTATTTTTAAGTCTCTGCTGTCTCAGGTGAGAGCAAAAGAATTTCAAAACAGATGATCAAATGTGCAGCAAGGAGTTTTCCTTGGTCTGGTGAAAAGGGGGTTAAAGTCTTTGATCAGAATGAGAGCAATTATCAGTTTGATGTATTTAAACTATTTAATACGCTAGTTCTGAGGTGTGAGAGGTTTTCTGAGGTAGAAATTGAGCGTAGTCTAAACAACACGAGGAAGTGAAGATGAGGAGATCTCACTTCACATTGACCAGGATGGCTGTGATAATAATTAAAAAAAAAAAAAAAAGGCTGTGATTGTGGTGGTAGCAGGACACGGAGACCCTGGGCACAGTCCTGCTGGTGTGAGTGCGAGATGGTGCAGCCCATCTGGAAAACAGTTTGGTAGCTGCTCCGTGAGTTAAGTGTAGAATTACCACATGACCCAGCAATTTCACTTGGAGGTCTGTACGTCTGGCAGGCTTGACAGCAGGGACTCTGACAGACACCTGTGTGCCGCTGCCCACAGCAGCAATGTTCCCACAAGCTGACAGGTGAAATAACCTACGTATCTGTCAACTGACAAAGAAGCAAAATGTGGTACACACAATGGAATCTCATTTGGCTATAATGTTCTGATGCATGCTGGGACAAGGACGAACCTTGACGGCATTATGTGGAGTGAGAGACAGACATGGAAGGCCACACACTGTGATTCTATTGTGCAGTCCACCCAGAATGTACAAACCCACAGGAACAGAAAGGAGCTTAGTCCATGGGGAAGGAGGAAGTGTGCTTCCGTGTCGGGTAACGACAGCATTCTGAAGCTACATAGCATTGACAACCATGCATTGAGTGCACTTAATGGCCCCTGAACTGTCACTTTAAAACAGTTACAGTGATGACTTGTAAGTTATGTGTCTGCACTGCTGTGAAGTTAATTCCAACTCATAGTCATCCTTGGAGCTTCCAAGGCTATAAATCTTTCAGAAAAATGTTTTAATTATGATTAAGTGAAAACATACAATCCAAGTCAGTTTTGCAGGCCCACCTCTCTACAACTCTATCTGCTCTCCTCAACCTGTGACAGCACACTCCTCCTTTTCACTTTTCTAGTATCCTCCTAATGGACACCTGTCCCCTCCTCTCCACCATCTCCTCTCCACTCTAGAGAGAAACCTGTAAATGTATAAAACCATAAAGTATACGTACCACCTGCTCACTCTGTGTCCCCAAGTCTAGTCCATTCTTTGTCTGCAGTGTTGACCTCGGTACTGGTTTCAGGGCTGGGACATACAAGTCTTTGTGGAAGTGGACTGCCACGTCATTCTTTGACAGAGCTACTGGTGGTTTGGAACCCCTGGCCTAAGGGCTAGTGGTCAATTGCTGTAACCACTGCACTGCCAGGGGCCCTTAAGTTATGTGTAATATACCATGATGAAAGAAAGAAGATGGTGTTTATGTTACAAGGGTTCAGAAATAGACATAAACTGTCTGGAGTAAAATATTTATAAGGCCACAGACCTGATTAGATTAGTGTTTGTCTTTTTTAAAAAATATTTTGTTGTGCTTTAAGTAAACACAGTCCAACTCAATTTGACATATAAAAACTTACATACACATTGCTATGTAATTCTTTTTTTTTTTATGATTCAATGAAAATGTACATTCCCATATAAATTGCATGCCCACCTGTATGCAGCTCCCACTGCTCTCCCTGCACGGTGACAGCACACTTTTCTTCTCTGCTCCGTATATGTCTTATCCTCCCAACAATCTCCTATCACCTCCTCTCCACCCACTCCCCTTCCTCCAGTAAGAGGTCAGCAGGACGATATCCTATAGACGCACAGAACCATAAAGTGCACACATGGTATGGTCACTCTGTATCACCAAGTTCAATCCATTCCTGTCCAAGAGTTGACCTCCATTACGATTTATGGACAGGGGCAACATCAGGGCCAGGGGTCATGCTCTCAGGGGAACCCCAAGGCCTGTGGACCATCAGTTGTGGTCTTATAATGGAGCTCTCAAAGTGCACTCCTTTTCATTCTTGTGTTGCCAGTGAGACTCAACTTTGTGAGCTCCATCATGGCTATCACTGGTGGTGGCCAGGCACCATCCAGTTCTTCCAGTCACAAATCAATATAGTTACCCACTCACGTGGGTCTCTCTGTATTCTGCGTTCTTTCTCTCATGTCGTTTTGGTCCTTGGTGATCATCCATTCGTGCTAAGTTGGGACCATTTGTTGTACCCTCAGATGGCAGCTTGGCAGCTTTTAAGACCCCAGACACCACTCAACAATATGGGGTTCAGAGGGCTCTCAGCAAAATGCTAGTGTGCCACTTGGCCTCGATGTCCCCTGAGAGCATAGTCCCTTGCCCTCCTGCCCCAGCTACTCTGTCCTTGTAGTACTGGATTAAGATGGGAGGAGTAATCATGTTACGTTGAAGTCCAGTTAATATTGATTTTCTTTATAATGTGTGCTGTCCCATATTTCACCAAACCAAGTTTATCTTAACTATCTAATCTAAATGTTCTCCCTATTGCGTTCCCTTCCTCCCCATCCTTACAGCCGTCAAAGAGTCTTTGCTGCTATGCATGTGTCTGTTTTTAAGTTCTTATCATAGGGGTCTCATACAATATTTGTCCTTCTGTCGCTGACTACTTTCACTCAACATAATGTCCTCCAATTGAAACCAGGTTATAGGATGTTTCCTAAAAATCATCATTGTTCTTTATCATTGAACAGTGTTCCATTAAATATATATACCATAGTTTATCTATCCATTCCTCTGTTGTTGGGCATTTGGGTTGATTCTATCTTTTTGCTATTGTGAACTGTGCTGCAATAAACATTCATGTGCATGTATCAGTTGATATGAATGGCCTTGCTTCTGTAGGATATGTTCCAAGCCAGGAGTATTACTGGGTCAAATGATATATCCATATCGAGCTTTTTAAGGAAGCTCCAGATTGCTTTCCAAAGAGGTTGCACCATTTTGCAATCTCACCAACAGTGTAGAAGAGTTCCAGTTTCTCTACAGCCTCTCCAACATTAGTTGCTTTGCATATTTTGGATCATGGCCAACGTTGTTGGGGTGAATTGGTATCTCGTTGTTGTTTTCATTTGAATTTCTTTAATAGCTAATGATCATGAACATGTCTGCATATATTATTTCACTGCCCAGATCTCCTCTTTACTGAAGTGTCTGTCCATCACCTTTGCCTATCACTTAATTGGATTATTTATCTTTTTCTTATTGATATTTTGTAGTACCTTATGGATTATGAATATCAGGTGTTGGTCTGACATACAGTTGCCAAATATTTTTTCCTGTTCTGTAGGTGGCCTTTTAATTCTATGAATAAAGTCTTTGGATGAACAGAAGTGTTTGATTTTTAATAGTTCCCATTTATCTATTTTCTCTTCTGTTCATTTGAGTTGGTTTTTCTATAAGGTTTAAGACATGGATCTTAAATTTCAGTTTTTTGCAGATGGATATCCAGTTTTGCCAACACCATTTGTTGAAGAGATTGTTTTTTCCCCAGTTTGATGTCTTAAAGCCTTTGTCGAGTATCAGCTGTTCATTGGAAGATGGTGTCATCTCTGGGGTCTCAGTTCTGTTCCATTGATCTATCTGTCCCTTTTTGTACCAGTACCAGGCTGTTTTGACTACTGTAATAGGTTTTGACTAATAGGTTCTAAAGTTGGGTAGTGAGAGACCTTCCAGTGTGTTCTTCTTCTTCAGTAGTGCTTTACTTATCTGGGGTTTCTTCCCTTTCCAAACAAAGTTGATGATTTGTTTCTTCATCTCATTAAAAAATGTCACAGGAATTTGTATTGGGATTGCATTATATAAGTAGATTGCTTTAGGGAAAATAGACATTTTCACTATGTTAAGTATTCCTGTCCATGAGCAGGGTAGGTTTCTTGTAGTAAGGGCTTGTAGTTCTCTTTGTAAAGATCTGTTATTTCTCTGGTTAGACTTATTTCTAGGTACTTTTTCTTCTTGGGGGCTATAGTAAATGGTATTGATTTGGTGATTTTTTCTTTAATAATGTTGTTATTGGTATAAAGGAATCCTATTGATTTACTTATGTTTATCTTGCATCCTGAGATTTTGCTGAACTCTTCTATCAGTTTGAGTAGTTTACTTTTGAATTCTTTAGGATTCTGTGTGTATACAATCATGTCATCTGCAAATAGGGAGACTGTTAGTTCTTTGTCAGTGCCAGCCAGCCAGCCAAGTGCCATCGAGTCAGATCCAACTCATGAGTCCAACAGACTGAAGATTAGATGTTTGGTCCTGTGTCCTGTTTTTTAACTTGTTCATTCCCACAGCATCACCAGAGTCTTTCTGTATTGTGACCATCTGTCCCAGTACCAGGTTGGAAACTCCTTTGCTGTCAGCACAGTCCCAGACACCTAAAAGGCTGTCAAGTATTAGCAAAATTAATGAATTCAACAAAACTTTTTTTTTTTAATGAATATGTGACTAGGAGAGCTTTTAGTTACTGTTCATTAACTTTTTTGTTTGTTTAACTTGTGCACTTGTATCATATAGTAACCTTTACTCCAGATTTCACTTGGGACACCCTTGTATATTTCTTTCCTTTTGCATACCTTAGTATCAGTTTTCCCTTCCTTGACTTTTTAAACTGTGCTTGTGTCCCAGTGTGTTTATTATCAAGTGAAGGCATAAAGGGATGAAGCTTGTATATATTTCAAAGCATCAGCTCTTATCAAGTGCCCTTAATTTCTTGGTCTTGTCTAATTGCTCTGGCAGGAACTTCTAGCACAATGTTGAATAGGAGAGGTGACAGTGGACATCCTTGTCTAGTTCCTCTTCTCAGTGGAAATTGTTTCAGTCTCTGCCCATTCAGGGTGACGTAGGCAGTTGGCTTTGTATAAACAGCCCTTATTGTGTTGAGGAATTTGCCGTCTATTCCTATTTTGTTGAGAGTTTTTAGCATGAATGGGTGTTGGACTTTATCAAATGCCTTTTCTGCATCAGTACACAATATCAGATGATTCTTGTCTTTTGTGTTATTTATGTGGTTGATGACATTAATTGTTTTTCTGATGTTGAACCAGCCTTGCATCCCTGCTATGAATCCAACTTGGTCATGATGGATGATTTTTTGGATATGCTGTTGTATTCCATTGGCAAGAATTTTGTTGAAGATTTTTGCATCTAGATTCATGAGTGATGTCAATCTGTAGTTATCCTTTTTGATTGGGCCTTTCCCTGGCTTTGGTACCAGGGTTATGCTGGCTTCATAGAGTGAATCTGGGAGTATTCCATCCCTTTCTATACTGTGAAATAGTCTCAGTAGTATTGGAGATAACTCGTCTCTAAAAGCTTGGTAGAATTCTACAGTGAGGCCACCTGGGCCTGGGCTTTTTTTTGGTTGGTAGTTTTGGGATGACTTTTTCAGTCTCTTCCTTTGTGATGGGTTTATTAAGTTGTTCTGCTTCACCTTGTGATAATTTTGGTAGGTGATATGAATCAAGGAATTTGTCCATTTCCTCTAGGTTTTCAAATTTGTTAGAATATAGCCTTTCGTAGTATTCTGTTATGATATTTTTAATTTCTGTTTCATCTGTTATGATAACTCCCCTCTCATTTCTTATTTGGGTTATTTTTTCCTTTCCTGTTTTTCTTTAGTGAGTTTAATCAATGGCTTGTCACTTTTGTTGATCTTTTCAAGAAACCAGCATTTGGTCTTTTCAATTTTTTCAATTGTTCTTCTATTCTCTAATTCATTTAGTTCTGCTCTAAACTTTATGCTCTGTTTTCTTCTGGTGACTGAGGGGTTCCTCTGTTGTTCTCTCTCTACTGATTCAAGCTGTAGGGTTAGTTCTTTGGTTTGGTTTCTATCTTCCTTCCAAATGTGTACATTTATGGAGTTAAAGTGACCTTAGAGCACTGCTTTGGCTGTATCCCATAGGTTCTGGTAGGAAGTGTTTTCTTCACATTAGAATTCATAAATTTCTTTATTCCTCCTTGATTTCTTCTATAACCTGTGGCTTTTTGAGCAAGATGTTGTTCAGTTTCCGTGAGTTCCACTTTCTGTGTTTTTTCTGCTGTTGAGTTTGACTTTCATGGCTTTGTGGTCTGAGAACATGCTTTTCATTAATTCAGCGATATGGATTTTGTTGAGAATTGCTTTATGTCCTAACGCATGGTCTATTCTGGAGAATGTTCCATGTGCACTGGAAAAGAAGGTGTAGTTGTCTGCTGATGGATAGAAAGATCTGTATATGTTGATGAGATCTAGTTGGTTAACTGTGGCAATAAGGGCTTCAGTGTCTTTACCGAGCTTTTTCTAGACCATCTGTCCAGTATTGGGAGTGGAGTGTTGAAGTCTCCCACTATTATTGTGGAGTGATCTATCTCTGTTTTGAGGGTAGTCAGTGTTTCTTCGATGTATTTCATTGCTCTAATATTAAATGAATAAATATTTGATATTGTTAAGTCCTGTTTGTGAATTGAACCTTTCCATAAATAGTGTCTGTCCATGTCCATGATGGTGGATTTTACATTAAAATCGATTTTATCTGAGATTAGAATTGCTACCTCTGCTCTTCTTTGTTCATTTTTAGCTTGATATATATTCTTCCATCCTTTAATTTTTCGTTTGTTTGTATCTTTAAGTCTTCGGTGAGTTTCTTGTAGGCAACATATGGACGGGTCGTGTCTTTCGATCCAAGAAGTCACTCGATGTCTCTTTACTGGAGCATTCAGTCCACTCACATTCAATGTAATTATTGATAGGTATGTGTTCAGTGCTGTCATTGTGATACGTTTATTTTTGTGTTGATGTTTTCTCTGTTGTTCTTATTAGTCTGTTCTGGGACATTCTTCTTTGCGAGTTGGTTTTGTGGTTCTTGAGACTCCTGTGTTACATTTCTAGATGTAGTATATTGCATCTTTATTGTACTTACAGCTGTCCTTATGATCCCCCTTAATAAACTATGTATAAACCCAATTTTAATTACTACCAGTCTTATCACCTTCCTCTCCATCTGGAAGGACTATAAAGACTGTAGTACATCCATTTTTTTATGATAACATCGTAGTTGTCATGATATGATCACTGAATCATTTCTTTCACTATTATAGCTTCGATTGAGTTTGGAGCCTTCCCTAACTGAATAGCATTCTGTATGATGTGTCCTTCTAAAATATAAAGTTAGTGGTTTTGTTCTTCTAAGCCAAGAGGTTCTTTCAGTATTTCTTGTAGTTTTGATTTAGTTTTTACAAAGTCTCTGAGTTTGTGTTGATCTGCGAATGTCTTAATTTTATTTTCATATTTCAAAGATAGTTTTGCAGCATGTATAATTCTTGGTTGGAAGTTTCTTCTCCTTCAATGCTTTGAATGTGTCAAGCCACTGTCTCCATGCCAGCATTCTTTCTCCTGAGAAGTCCAACAAGAGTCTACAGTGTTTCCCTCTGAATGTTAGCTTTGCTTTGAGTGTTGCTGCTTTTAAGAGTTTCTGCTTATGTTTCATTTTGTTAAGCTTGATAATAATATGTCTTGAGATCTTTCTTTTGAGATCTATATTGATTGGCATTTGATATGTACCTTGGATATCTATCTTCTATTTTTTCATAATTTCTGGGAAGCTTTCTGTCAGCAGCTCAGCAACAATACTCTCTGTGTTCTCAGGTGTCTCGCCCTATTCAGGAACTCCAGTTAGTCATAGATTGTTCCTCTTAACAGAGTTCCACATGCTTCTTAATGCTTCTTCATTTTTCTTGTTTCTTTTTACTAATTTCTCCGTATAGATTCTGGAGTCAGTAGCTTTGTCTTCCAAATCACAAAGTCTATTTTCCGTGTGTTCCATTCTGTTTTCTTGGCTTTGAATTCAAATTTCTATGTCTTTGATTTTGTTCTTGATCTGCTAGATTTCAGAGCACTAGTGTTCCATTAGGTCGAGCAGCTTGCTTAGTTTTTCATTTTGCTCTGCTGCATTTTGAATAAGGTGTAGGAGGACTCTATATATAATCCTTTTGTATTCACCTTCCTATAGTTTCAGAAAAGCTTCTTTGTCTGAGAAGTTCTGATGTGGTTTCTTTTGGGGGCCTTCTGATGCCATGTGTGATCTCTTCGTTATGGTTTTTGTGGTTTTCTTCAGAGTTTGTTTCTTTGGGGGCTTCTTGTGGATCAGTAGAAGCTTGGAGAGGTGCTGTGAGGATGGATGGTGATTGTTTCTCTAGTCCGTCTTAAAATGAGAAGTAAAAAGTATCTGACAATTTCCAGAGTCAGTCAGGTTTTCTGGGGTATAGGTCTCTCTTCCCAGCTGGCAAAGTAAGCACCTGTATATTGATCCCCAGATGTTATAAACTAGCTCAAAATACAGAAAGCTTACTGGCCTGATATCCTCTGCTGTCAGGCCCCAGCTGTAGGCGATACTGTGTAGAATTCTTCTTTTCTGCCAGAAAAGCACTCTTTTCTTGACAGGCACTGCCTCCCAGCCCAGGAATCAGGTCCAGCAGAGGCTTCCTTATGTGTATACCTGCCTCCCAGTGGAAGAAGAGGGCATCCCACACAAGCTTACCACCTGGCTGGGACCAGGCTACTGGTGGAAAGTGCCAAGATGCCCAGAGTCTACAGCCTCCGTTGCTAGGCCCCAACCCCAGGTGACACTGTGCAAAACACTGCCTCTCTGCCAGAAAAGCACTCTCCCCTCGGCAGGTGCTGCCTCCCCATGTAGGAACCAAGTCCAGATGGGGCCTCTCCCTGGGAGTCTCTGTCTCCCGATGGATCAAGATGGCATCCTGCATAAGCTCATTACTGCATCCATATGGCTACCACATGATGGAGGCAGAAAGATAGTCCAAAGGAGCTGAGATACACTGAATCCAAAGCTGGGCTCTCAGAACACGGCAATTGCACTTGCCAAACCCACCTGCAGTGAGTCTGAGATCAGGGGCCAGTCAAGTCCCAGCTCCCTCTGCCAGCGAATACAGAAGAAAAAAAAAAAAAATCAAAGTGGTGAGTTACTTTCGGCCCATACTTGCTGAGAGTGGGATCAGCAAAAAAGAGGAGGTTTTGCATTCAGTGGTATGAAGTACAAATTAACAGCCCTGTGCTGTTTCCTAGGGCTCACTGGATGTCCAGAAGTCTCCGTGTAAGTATCAGTTCAGGTCTTGGTTTCCAGAGTGATTTAGGGAGACGTATGTAGTTTGCTGTCTTGACTCCATCCCCCACTGCTGTGTAATTCTAGCTGTCCTCCCCAGCCTGTGACAGCACGTTTCTCCTTTACACCCTGTATTTCTCATGTCCATTCTGTCAGTTCTTTTACCCCGCTGTTCTCTCATCTCACCACCGGACAGGAGCTGCCTAGCCAGCTTCATGCATTATTTAAGCCAAGGAGCACACACCTGCAGTATCACTTTATGTCTTGTAGTCCAGTCCACTCAGCGATACTTGGCTTGGCTAGTCCAGGCCAACTATGCAAAGGCATTTGACTGTGGATGATAATAAATTGTGGCTAACATTGTGGAGAATGTGAATCCTAGAATACGTCGTTGTTCTCTTGAGGAACCTGTAGGTGGGTCAAGAGGCAGGTGTGTGAACAGAACAAGGGGGCACTGCATAGCTTAAAGTCAAGAATGGTGTGTGTCAGGGTTGTATCCATCAGCATACCTTTTCAGTCTGTATACCAAGCAAATAATCGTAGAAGCAGGACTGTACGAAGAAGAACAAGGCATCTGGATTGGAGGACAATTCATTAACAGCCTGCTTTATGCAGAATGACATAAGCTTGCTTGCTGAAAATGAAGAAGATTTGAAACACTGATGAAGATCAAAGACCACAGCTTTCAGTATGGATTGCACCTCAACATCAAGAAAACAAAAATCCTCTCAACTGGACCAGTAAGCAACCTTGTGATGAATGGAGAAAGGATTGAGGTTATCAAGGATTTCAGTTTACTTGGGTCCACAATCAATACCCATGGAAGTAGGAGTAAAGAAATCAAAAGATGCATTGCATTGGGAAAATCTGTGGCAAAGGACCTCTTTAATGTTTTGAAAAGGAAAGATCACCTTGAAGACTAATGTGTGCCTGACCCAAGCCATGGTATTTTCAAAAGCATCATGTACATGCAAAAGCTGGACAATGAATAAGGAAGACAGAAGGAAAATTGGTGCCTTGAATTGTGGTGTTGGAGAAGAATACTGAATGTCCTATGGGCTGTCAAAAGAACAAACAGATTTGTTCTGGAAGAAGCACAACCAGAGTTCTCCTTGGAAGTAAGGATGTTGAGACTGCATCTCACAGACTTTGGGCATGTTGTGAGGAAGGATCAGTCCCTAGAGAAGGACATCATGCTAGGTCAAGTAGAGGGCAAACAAAAAGAAGATGACGCTCAAGGAGATGGATTGACACAGTGACTGCAACGATGGGCTTAAGCATAAAAAGGATTGTGGACCTGGTGCAGGATTGTGCAGTATTTCCTTCTGTTGTGCACAGACTCAGTGTGTGTCAGAACTGACTTGACAGCATCTAACAGCAGCAACAACAGTTAATTTTAATCTTTATCTGAAGAATTGGCTTCAGGAATGGTTTTAGTTCTAGGCTACCAGAATGTCCAGAGGCCATGTGTTCCAGGGACCCTCTGGTCTGTTACACCATCACTTCTGGCCTTTTTAATAGAATTCAGGTTCTGCATACCGTTTTTTCTCCTGCTTTGTCAGGGACTCTTTTTTGTGTTGCCTCTCAGGGCAGTCATTAGTGGTGGGTGGGCACCATGTAGTTCTTCTGGAAGGACCTGATTCATTTTTAATTTAAATTCTAGAAGCAGAAAGAGTAAAAATCAAAGAGGGTAAAAATTAGTAACTTGCAAATAAATCTTCCAGGGTAGAATGTCTTTTCCTTCTATTGAATTATTTCAAAGATGATTGAAAAGTTGGGAGTGTCTTTACTATTCTGAGTTCTGCGAAGAGGAACATTTAGTTTAAGATGTATGTGTCCATGAAGCATGTAATGGTTTAAAGCAGTATGCAGAAAACAAGATTACTGTTTTGAGCATTATCTAGTGGTTTTTCCCATTTCAATATAAATGATTGTTCAGCTACCACTATTCAGACTTCTCAGCAGTGGAGACCTCCCACCAGATTTCACACCAAGGATCATAAGGAACAGCATGCAGTGGCTATGAGAGGTGTTGGGACAGACAGCTGTTTAGCACTTTGGTTTAACAAGGTGCCAGAGCTGGCTTTGAAGGTATGACTTACACAGATGCTGTCTCTTCATGCTGCTAATCCTTAATTGCTTCCTGTGACTGAGTAATCTGTGACATGCTAGACATAAGCTTGGCAGTGAGCATTCCATTAAGCTCAGGAGCTACAGGTTGGAGGACTATTTGATCGGCTGCAAATGTGCACTCTTTATAAGAGGAATCCAGAGCTGAGAACACAGCCAGCAAGTTGCTTCGAAAATTTATGTGCTTCGGGGGGCATGTTCTGTGATAATTCAGATGTTAGAAATAATTTATAACTCCATCTGTAGCTGAGGAGGGACAGTGCAAGCTGGAACGCATATCACTTTACGTTTTAGGCCGTCAGACCGCAGGTTATGCTAAAAAAAGGATGACCGAAATCCCCCAAGCTGTGATTTATCCTCCGCTAAAGCACAGACTACATCAAAACCACATGTTGCTAAGTGCTGGCTGGCAGGGCCAGTGTTTACAATAAGACTTAAGGCCTCAAAGCCTGGATGGAAGTGTTTTCTTCCCAAACACAGAGGCCCATAAGCGGAAGGCTGTGTGTAACCCTCGCAGTCTAGAGAGGCACACGTCGTACAAAGGTCTCCAAGGACTTTTGTGGCAGAACAGATACCGAGCCTCCTGCTACTGCCAGAGGGATTGCAAAAAGGACCCGAGTCCTTGAATCAGTGCCCAGAACGGCGGTATGCCTGAGCCAGCAGTTTTGAACTACCAGGCAATCAAACAATCACCATGGAAGGAGCTTGGAGGGTGGACAGCATCTGAAGTATCTCTTGCAGCCCAGAGAGACTTGGAGTGCTCCTCAAGACACAGACTCTTGTTATTTGAGTCTGGAAACACTTAAGAAAGATGGGGAAACCCGCTCTTTTCAAGCTTTCAGATTCAAAAGGGCTCCATCTTAGGATCGTCCAGAGACGCCGGCCATGTCCTTGCGGTGTGTCCCTCGGGCCTGGAGCCCGCAGTAGCAAACGTCATCACGTTCTCCTGAAATGAGGGGGTCTTTAATTCCCCAGGACAGGTCTGTTTGGCCCTGGCTCACCTGGAGCTCAGCCCTGTTAATGTGAAGCTCCCACCCCTGACCTGTTGTGTGGGAAGCACCGGTGAGCCCCACGCCTTCCAGCCTCTGACAGCTCAGTGGTTCTGTTTGGAAGGGTGAGAGGAGCAGTGGACTAGAGATATGTGTGCCGCCTCGCTCCCAGCTGTGCAGCCTGGCAGTATCGATTGTATTGTTTCTATTTCCTGGTTTCACTTATCTATCAGCTTGTCTTGCTCTGGTGCCTTGTGTGTTGCTGTGATGCTGGAAGTTGTGCCATTGGTGTTTAAGATACAAGCAGCAGGTTATGAACTTTGAAACTTATATAGACCCCATGGTTATAAACCAACTCTTGAAAACCTGTCATAGTAAAAATTTAAGGTGTGTATCATGGTTCCTGCTAACAAACCAGGTGCTGCTTTGAGAAGTATTTATCACTGTGTTGTTGTTGTTAGGTGCCATGAAGTTGGCTCCAACTCATAGCAACCGAATACGCAGTGGAATGAAACACTGCCCAGTCTTGCATCATACTCACAATCATTTTTATGCTTAAGCCCATTGTTGCAGCCACTGTGTCAATCCATCTCACCAAGGATGGTCTTCCTGTTTTTTGCAGACCCTCCATTCTGCCAAGCATGGTGTCCTTCTCCAGGGACTCATCCTTCCTGACCACATGTCCAAAGTATGTAAGATACAGTCTCGCCATCTTTGCTTCCTGGTGGTTCTTCTTCTGGGACAAATCTGTTGGTTCTTTTGGCAGTCTATGGAACATTCAGTATTCTTCTCCAGCACCACGATTCAAAGGCATCAATTCTGTCTTCCTTGTTCACTGTCCAGCTTTCACATGCGTATGATGTGATTGAAAATACCATGACTTGGGTCAGGCACACCTTAGTCTTAAAGGTGGCATCTATTTTTCAACACTTTAAAGGGGTCCTGTGCAGCAGATTTTCCCAGTGAAATGTGTCTTTTGATTTCTTGACTGCTGCTTCCATGGGCATTGATTGTAGAATGGAGTAAAATGAAATCTTTAACAAACTCAGCCCTTTCTCCACCTATCATGATGTTCCTTACTGGTCCAGTTCTGAGTATTTTTGTTTTCTTGATGTTGAGGTGCAATCTGTACTGAAAGCTGTGGTCTTTCGTCTTCATCAGTAACTGTTTCAAATCCTCCTCACTTCCAGCAAGCAGGGCCTCATTCTTCTTCATATAGTCCAGCTTTGGCTTGGCTCTCAGATTACTTACTCAGCGTACAGACTGAAAAGATATGGTAGAGGATACAACTCTCATACCGCCTTTCATGACTTTAAATCGTGAAATGTCTCCTTGTTCTGTCCACACAACTACTTTTTGATCCGTGTACAGATTCCTTAAGGGCACAATGAATTGTTCTGGAATTTCCATTCTCCACAATGTTAGCCAAAATTTGTTATGATCCACACAGACAAATGCCTTTACATAGTCAATGAAACATAGGTGAGCATCTTTCTGATATTCTCTGCTTGCAGCCAAGATCCGTCTGACATCAGCAATGATATCCCTGGTTCCATATCCTCTTCTGAATCTTCCTCGAATTTCTGGAAGTTCCCTGTCGATATATGGTTGGAGTCACTTTTGAATGATCTTTAGTAAAGTTTTACTTAAGCCAAGTTTTATTTGCATGTGATATATTGATAGTTTTGGTAATTTCTGCATTCCATTGGATCCCCTTTCATGGGAATGGGCATAAATACGGACCTCTTCCAGTTAGTTGGTGAGGTCCATGTGTATAGATAATCACCATTTGTGTTGGTGAAATAAGGTATTTGCAATGAAGAAGTCATTGGTTTTGCAAATTCTGTCACGCATTCTCCAGTATCATTTCTGTCACCAAGGCCATATTTTCCAACTGCTGAGCCTTCTTCTTTGCTTCCAACTTTTGTGTTGCAACCGCCAGTAATTATTAATGCATCCTGATTACATGTTTGATCAATTTTAGACTGCAGAAGCTGGTAAAAATCTTAAATTTCTCTATCTTTGGCCTTAGTGGTTAGTGCATAAATTTGAATAATTGTCATATTAACTTGACTTTCTTGTAGGCAGTGTTGGTATTTTCCAGTCACTGACAGCATTGTACTTCAGGACAGATGTTGAAATGTTCTTTCTGATGATGGATGCAGCACCATTCTTCTTCAAATTTTCATTCCCAGCATAGCAGACCATATGATTACCTGATTCAGAATGACCAATGCCCGTTTACTAATGCTTAGGATATCGATGGTTCTGTTTTACATTTCATTTTTGACAATTATTACTGTATTACTATGTTTAAGATGTTTTAATGTATCTGAAAATATTTCTTTAATTTTTTATGCATAGAAAGGCACATTACATATCATGACAAACATTTGACCAACTGATGTTAAATACGATCAGTACCTAACTGTTCCAAGTTGGATTTCCTCTAAGCCTGGTTTGCTTTTCAGTGTGATCTTGATTGGGGTGTCTAGACCCGTCTCCCCATCATGTGGCTAGATGTGGTCCTGGTATATTTGGCTGGGTGTCCTTGGCCCCAGAGAGATTGTAGATGACAGCTGGGTTCCTCATTTCTCACGGGGAAAGCCCCACCTTCCTCCACGGAGAGGCTAAGCTGCAATCCGAGCTGCAGTCCTGCCCCTGCTGAGATGCTGAGCGTGAGGCTCACCCTCTTCTCTCACGGCACTTACTCAGAACACAGATACAAGCACAGACTGTGAACACACCCGCTCCTCTGCGCAGAGGGTCGTTTCCTGCAGCTGGAGAGAAGTCGAGTCGCCTGGGACAGCGTTGCCATCTTGGCATCCCAACACACACCTGTGCCTCACGTGTTGGTGCCCTGAAGACATCATGTCTGTTGTTGTCACAGTGAATGACTCTCGTTCCTCCCTGTTCTCTCCCTTAGATGTGTCCAGGTGTGTGGCCGAGAGGAAGTACACCCAGGAGCAGGCTCGGAAGGAGCTCCAGCAGGTGTTCATCCCTGAGTGTGATGACGACGGCACCTACAGCCAGGTGCGTGTCCGGGCTCGGAGCGGGCCGACCCGGGAAGTGAGGGAGGGCGACACTGAGCAGACAGGGCCGAGGAAGGGGGAGACGTGGGTTGTCCTGGCGAGTTCCTTGGTAACAGGGCCCATCGTCGTAGAGGAGAGTGTCAGAGAATTCGTTTGTTCTTTACCTGGGGCAGGTGCTTATGTCATTGACAGTGAAATTCACCTCCCTTACTTAACTAACTTGGCATGGGCCAGCTTTCCAGCGAGGCGACCTGGGTGACTGCAGGGGATGTGTTTCTAGTTTCCCTGTATTTCTAAGGGACCACACACCAGAAGTTGGGTTGCTCGAGTGATGAGAGTGAGCTGAGAGCCTCAGGTCTGACCTGATCTGGTTACAGGCAAGGGGGCTAAGGCCAAGCCAGGTTCAACAATTGGCCAAGGTGGTGTCCAGAAGATAACCCACCTTTCCATCTCAAGTGAAATAGTTGAAGCTCCTCAATACTATTATCCTTTATTAAGAAAAAAAAAGTTCTTTTATGTGCAGTGCTAATTAACATAGTTCTGAGCAGAGAAATAAAGTCTAGTCTGCTCTCTCAGATGCTTCAGGTTCATCAGATCATAATGAGATTCTGTGTATCTGGGTGACATTCATCTGACCTTTGAGAGTCCAGAGAGACAAAGCCAGAGTGAGGGGTGGCAGGAGCTGATAGAAGGACAGTACCTGGGAGGGAAGGCGGCCAGTGGGTGTCAGTGGCTGTTCCCCACTCTGACATTGATTGCTGGCAGGAGCAAGCCATTCTCCTGACCTCATTGGTTGATGAACTTTAGGCAACATCTCCCAGGCAGTGAGCCCTCAGCCCCCTTTACCTGAAGTGCCTTTGGTGGGCTTTGTCTCTAAAATCTTGGGCTGAGAATGGAGAACTCAAATGCAACACCTGCAAACACTGCTGTGCAGAGACCTTCACCTCAGAGCTGTCAAGTTCAGTCTGTCTTGGAGCAGTGCTCCCAGGAGACTGTGCCCCACGATGTTGTTTCTCACAGGTCCAATGCCACAGCTACACGGGATACTGCTGGTGCGTCACACCCAACGGGAGGCCCATCAGTGGCACAGCCGTGGCTCACAAGACGCCCCGGTGCCCCGGTAGGTTCTGCGTCACATGTGTCAGGAGATGCTGCTGCTGACCCGAGTGCACTGCTTTTCTGGTCATCGTCTTGGCTTCTGTCTGTCTGCTTGTGACTCCAGAGGAACATCAGTTTAGGTGGCACTGTGGGGGGAGTAGGCCTGGAGTTTGCTCACAGGACAGAGTATGAAGTGGCATGAAACCTTTTCTTTTATTATTTTTGCAAAAAGGAGAGAAAAGCAAAGCTATATGTGTATGTGTAGGAATATTTAAGTGGGGATGTACATATGTGTGTTTATGTGCACAAATATGTACATGCATGTGCATATATGTACATAGATGTATGTTTATATACTTGTATGTGTATTTTTAGAGATTCAAGTATAGCTACAGACACAGATACAGGTATGTCGATGCCGCTACAGGTATGTTGATACCGCTACAGGTATGTACATGCAAAATAGATACCGCTACAGATAGATGGACGCAGCACAGCTACAGATACAGGTGTGGATTTATAGAGACAGATATGTAGACACAGAATAGACACAGGTACTGAGATGGAAACCCTGGTGGCCTAGTGGGCTGAGTGCTACTTCCACTAAGCCAAAAGTTAGCAATTTAAGTCTGCCAGGCACTCATTGGAAACTCTGTCGGGCAGTTCTACTCTGACCTTTAGGGTCATGAGTCAGGCATGACTCGACAGCAGTGGCTTGGGTTTAATGGAGACAGAGGTGCAGAAACGTAGACACAGGTATAGACAGGGACAGCCAGTGAAGACCTCCTTGGATTGAAGCAGTGATACATTATGAATCAGGACTCCTTTTTTATTTTTTTAATAACCACCAAGATTGTAGTCACCAGGGGAAATGACCAAATGTTTTCTTTGGCAAGAAAAAGTAAACGTTTCTGGTTTTGTATGTATATATTTGCAAAGAAGTGGATAATTCTTCATAGCTCAATTTTCAGATGGTTTATTTGTGGTTTTGTATTACTCATAAGACAGTTTGACGTACTAAAGGTAATGACATTGGCAGGAGAATAATCTACAACATGGCCTTTTTCCATGAATATTTTACCAGATTATAATACAGCATTCAGATCATTTTTATTTAAAAATAGTCTGCTGCCCTATTTTGATTAGATTTTGGGGAGGCTTATCTGGTCACCTATGAAGAATGTCTGTTTTCTACTCATCCAAATCCCTAGGCCAGACATACTAAGACGGGAGAAACACCTCAAAATACAATTCAAGTACAGTTTTGCGTACATTTCATGTCTAATACTGGAAGTTTGCCTTTTGAATTTACACTTTTTATTTAAAGGCAGATATTAGGAATTGCTGCTCGTGATTCAGGCACATATTGAACACCCCTGTGTTGTTGTTGTTAGGTGCCACTGGGTTGTTCTGACCTCAAGTGGCCCTGTGTGCATCCTGTGTCATGCTCATGATCGTCAGATTTGAGCCCATCACTGCAGCCACTGTGTCAGTCACCGCCCCCGTAACCAATGTGACAGCTGACAACTGTTGGTGGCTTCTGTAAGGACAAGGAAATGTGCACTTACCCATGACATCAAGCCTGGACCACAAGTGACTGGGCAGTGCTTAAAAATGATGGGTGTGTCTGATTTGCAATTCAGCTATATTTAGTTTTTAAAACTGTGCATCCTTCAAGGCCTAAAAATTTGAGGAGATGTATTTTTGGTAAATTAACCATTACCCTTAATTATTATCTTAGAAACTGTTGGAAGGACTGAGAAAAAGACCCAACCCATCGCTGTCGAGTTGATTTGGACTCGCGGGCACACCATGGCATTACTGAATTGGCCTCTGATTGTAACCTCTCAAGACACGTTCACGTCTTTATTTCTGGTTAGCATTCCTCTCAACCAAGCTTCACTGAACAAAGGAGGAAACGGAGGAGCTTCTGTGTTTGTCTCTGATCTTAGTGACACTGTTGGTGAAATTAAGCCACGTCCAAAAGTGTGTTTTCAGAAAAGTTATGCAAAATGGTTGAATTTCTTCCAGTCCCCAGTTAGCACTCCATTTCTGGAATCAAGTCACTGTACTATCTGCTTGCTATATTTTTTCCAACCAGGTATCAGAAACATTTTCTGGGATAAAAATGACCCTTCTTTTTCCATTGCCCATGTTGCTGGTTTTGGTCCAAGGAATGGGTAACAGAAGAACTTTTCTATCCATTACTGCAAAGCCTAGGATTTATTATGTAGGAAATGCAAGTGAATAAGAAACGAAGTGTTTTAGATTAAGATTTGGACCGTCTTGTCTGAGCTGTTGTGTGTGAAGGTGGCATCAGCAGCGGGTCCACAGTGTGTCTGTGGCTGTCCCCTCAGAGGTGGCTTAGCAGCTGCTACCTCACACCTCCCTGGTGCTGTGGTGTATTCTGTAGCCCCACAGGTTATGATAAGTGAGGTGCAGTACCCAGACGGAGTCCATACTGTCATTCTGAGGGGAAAAATAACAAAACAAGGGCAAGCCAGTGTCGAGTGGGGGAGCAGGTGCTTGCACTAAAGGACTGCTGGAGGGTTGTGGTTGCGGGAAGCAACCCAGAATCTGGAAATTTAAGGGGGAGCAACCGAACGGCCGGCTTGCTGGTTGGTGCAAATGATGGACGTGCTGGCAGCTGCGCTGAAGCCTCCGCTGCACGGGGTGGGGAGGGTGACTCGGGAGAAAAGCCTGGTGGCCTGCTGCCCCGAAGTCTGTATTTGAAAAGCCTGTGAAGCACACTTCTTCTCTGGGAAACATGGGGGCCCACGAGGCAGAGCTGGCTAGGAGCACTGCGTATGTGCACACGTACAAGCACACACACATGAGTTTATGGTAAACTTGTGGATAATGTAAAGTCATTTCTCATTGGGTGTTGACTAATGTGTGCAGGACACACTCCTTTGTGTGAGATTGTGATGGGTAGCGATGGTCAGGCTGGCCAAGATGCCATCCGTACGGCTCTGCTCTTGGCGGTGCCTTGACCAACACGCATGATGGCAGGCCTGCAGTGTCCGCTGTCCATGAGTGATGCCAGTGGCTTCTGTTGTGCTTATAAAACTGGGAGAGACTCTTCCATTCGGTAGGTGAACTTTAGGCATCAACAATTGTATTTTGACCCACAATTCACAACAAGCTTATATACAAGCACACCATAAACATTTGAAAATCAGGCAAAGGGAAGACTAAAAATTAGCTACCATTAGTCACCCACATAGAATGTTTGTGTATGTGTGACTGTTATAAATACATGCAAATTCACTATGAGGTGGGAGGGTATCCAGTATCCACTTCTTGGTATGACTTCCCTGCCCCAGAAAGACTTCCAAAGGGATGAATTCTCATAGTTGACGAGTACATCTTTGTCGGCCACTAATGAGATTAGGTTTGGAGATCCATGCAGGGCTTGCCTACTGTGCCGGTGGTTCGAACCCACCTGGCTCCTTGGAAGGGAGACCTGGAAATCTGTTTCCAAAAGGTCACAGTGGTAAAAACCCTGTGAGCACAGTCCTCTGCGCATACAGCGTCTCTGTGACTTGGGATCAGCCTGACAGAAGCTCTCAACCACAGCTAACCCGCACAGCAGGTTCCTTAGACAGCAGTTGCCTGGGAGCGATGTATGTTTAGGGCACAGTTTCCTGACGGGTGAGCGAGCTGCTTTGTCGTGGTGTCCTTCAGCCTCTGCAGCTGTGTCTGCCTCACGGTGAGCTCAGCCTGTGAAAGGCACACGGGGGCGGGGGGCGGGGGGCTTTGCCTCCTGCTTGCTCCTTAGTCAGGTGCAGAGAAAGTGAGCTGGGAAAGGACAGGAGCCTTAGGGGTGTCTCCTGCGGCTAAGACCATGTGTGAGTGTCTGTGTGCGGGAGCCGATGCCCTCCTTTAAGGTCTGAAACCTGACATGGCTGATCCGCGAGGAGCTTCAAAACCAAGACCTTCCTGCAAAGGAGGATTCCTGCCGTGGGCGTCTTTTCTGGTCTTTGGAAATGGCTGCAGGCTTTTCATCTCATTTCCCTTCTGTAACTGCACCCAGCCAGGAGCTTACCCTGCCATGAGTACAAAGTCAACTCAGATGTTGTAAAGGGGACCTGTGAGTGTGACTTTCTGATGCCACAATAGCCTAGGACTGGCAACAAGTAGCTCAGACCTGGTCAGGTTTCTAAGCTCCAGTCTGCCAAGTTCAGGAGAAGGGACAGAAGTGCCCCAGAACCGCAGCAAGGGATGTTTATCTTCAGACTCCGCCACCTTCTCCCGTCTCCCCAGAACCGGGGTCCCACTGAGGGCTGAGTCTTTCTGGTGTAGGAGTGGAACTGCCTTGGTGAAGCTGACATGGCCAAGGCTCGCTTTGAAGCAGCTCTTTCTTGCCATGGAGAAAAAAGCAGGTCCCTTCCTGTGTTTTATCTTCTCAAGCATCTGAAGTGTTACTTTACTTGCAGAGGACTTTGCATTCTGGGTGAGGCATGAGTGTGTGAGTGGTCTTCTGGAGGAATGTTCTAGGGTCTTCTGCTCTTGTCCATTCCGGTTGTGTATTCCAGAGATCTCCAAAATAGAACTCTTCGTGCAAAGGCTTATGTTTGAATGATGGAATTACCTTAAATTGGGTTGAGCAACATGTCAGTGTGTGACTTACCTTACCTTAACCGATGCCTGTGTTTTCCTGCCGTGCTGAAGTCTGGGCCTCCACTCGACATAGAGGAACCCACTTTGTTTATGAGCTGTAGGGGCACAGTGGTTACATGCTGTGGCTGCTATGCCATCAGCAGTTCAAATCCAGCAGGCACTCCTTGGAAACTCTCTAGGGCAGTTCTGCTCTGTCCTGTGGGTTGATGTGAGTCAAAATCTAATTTATTTGTTTGTTGGCAATAGTTGCTTGAGCACCATAGAAGATCTCTGAGACATTTCATTTATAGAGGGAAAACCATATGCCATTGAGTTGATGGCACTGTATGGCAACCTCTTGGATTGGGTTGGGTTTTCAGGAGCCGATTTTTCAGAACTCTAGGGTTGCTGTGAGTCACTCCACAGCAGTGGGTTGGGTTGGTTCTTTTGGTTTAGGTCACCAGCCCTTTCTTCCCTGATGCCCCTGGGTAACTTCGTAAACTTGAACCTGTAGCATTTTGATGAACAGCTGAGTGCTTAACCCTTTCATCACCCAGTGCTCCTTATAAGGAGAAGCTAACTTTTGTTTAAAAAATCTGTTCTGGAAGAAGTACGACCAAGTGCCCCCTGGAAGCAAAGCTGGCGAGACTGCATCTCACATACTTGGACCTGTCTTCCAAAGGGGCCGACCCTGGAGAAGGACATCACCGTGGTAGAACGGAGGGTCAACAGAAAAGAGGAAGACCGTTGATGAGATGGACGGACACACTGGCCACAACAATGGGCTTAAGCATAAAAACAGTTGTGGACATGGTACAGGATCAGGCAGTGTTTTGTTCTGTTGTACACAGGGTCACTATGAGTCGGAAAGGACGCGATGGCACCTTAAAACAACAACTTTCGTTTTGGTATTTTTTTTTCCTTGAATTAATTTCCATGGCTATAAGTGAAGCCTGTGTTTAAACAAAGAGCTTGAAAGAAACCTTCAGAACAACTGGATTCCCAAATACTGAAATCAACAAGACAGCTGTCATGGATTTCCAATGTAACTGAAATATTTTTTATAAAAATTACTGAAGCACAAATTTGGAGTTGCTTTGTTTGAATTGGAATTGATCAAAGAGAATGTGGTTTTTCCTCAGAATACTTTTATTTATTTATTTTTTTATGTAGGCTTAACAGTTCTCTTCCTGAAAAATGATAATTATTAAAATAAAGAATTTCAGTTCATGTTGGCAAGGAAATATGCAAACCAATAACTCTGACAGTTAGTAGCAAGCACACTGAAAATTTAGAGGCTAGCAACAGATGGTGACTTTGCCCCTCAAGCTTCAATAAAAACATAAATCTGAATTCTATCTGTATTTAAAAACCCTTACAAGACGATTTTTAGTAAACATATAAAGTATACTTGTCCAGAAACACTTGTTGGATGACAGCTTTTTGCACTATTGAGAACATTTATTGCACAGTCACATGAGGCAAATAAGGGAGGATTTGATCCAGCTGACACCAGACATCCCACTTTCCAGTCAGTGGCCAGCCCATGGGAATCTCTGATGGAGTTCCATGGGTAATAAGAATTTTGAAAACAGATAAGGTCCCGGGAGGCCCTCAGGGACGGCTGTCCCGTTCAGCAGGAAACTTCAGGCCACCCTGAGGGTCAGCCCGAGGACCTGAGGTCAGCCAGGGGCCCGGTTTCTCTTTTTTTTAATTTCAACTTAGTGCTTTGGCAATTTGTAGGTGTGTTTAAATCTGATGGGCAGTATCTTTGTTTTGTGACCTCCCCTTGCTTCAGTGGAAGGCCTAGGAGGCATCCAGCACATGCGTTTTCATTGCGGTGTGGCTTCCTCCTGTTGGCTGGCTTGTGGTGGAAACTTCTGTGGAGCTTAGGACGGTGTTTGTATAGTGTCACCACCAGCCACCTGTGACACCTAAGCCACGCATGGCTTTCCTCTAACATTATCTGATACTTAGTAAAACCTCCTGAGAGAAAAATCATTAGAAATAAATGATCCCCATTTAAACAGCGTCACTCACGTAAGGATGGATTCTTGGTGCCCTTCCAGAACATTCTGTGTGTGTGAAATGAGGAAGCCCTGGTGGGACGCCAGTTGGGCACTCAGCTGCTGACCCTGAGGTCACCACCAGAGCCTTCTTGGAGGAAAGAAGTGACCATCGACCCTGCAAGGGTTTCAGTCTTGCATACTTTGCACATGTTGGCAGGAGGGAGCGGTCCCTGCAGAAGGACACCGTGCTCAATAGAGAGTAGGTGACGAAGGGGAAGGCCTTCAGGAAGCGGAGGGACAGAGTGGCGCCAACAGTGGGCTCCAGCATGACAGTGATTGTGGGTGTGGCATGGGACTGGGCGGAGTTTCGTTGGGTTTTATGCGGGGTCACTGTGAGCTGGAACCCACTTGACAGCACCTAACAAGTTCTGAAGGCGACCACTAATGGATCTCAGTGGCAGTGTGGGTTATGGCATCTGAATTCAACTGAGAAAGCCTCTCACAGGGGTGCCCTCAGGATCCCCCGAGAGTTTTGCATGGAGCCCACACCACAAAGTTGTTAGTTTGGGCCCAAAGTTGGGAACATGGTTTCTTGGAGTCATTGCAGAGACATGTCTAAAAATGAACTGAGGACTGAGCAGTGTCAGCTCTGGGAAATCTGGGTTTGTAAATAGAGGTCACAGAGCGTGTGACAAGGACAGTAGAAGTAGGAAGCTTGTGTGGGGGCCGCAGCATGAGCGGGGCAGCTTTATGTCATGGGGTCGAAACACAAAGCAGACAGCACAGCTGCTGTCCCTGACTCCAACTCTTGGTGACCCTGCATGCTCCAGAGTCGAGCTGTGACCCATACAATTTTCAGTGACTGATGTTTCAGAAGGGAGGCATCAGACCTTTTTGCCACAGTGCCTCTGGGTGGACTTGAACCCCAACGTTTGGGTTAGCAGCCAAGCCTGTTAACTGTACAGGTTAATTAACTGTGAAGGTACCAGGAAGTCCTCACACTGAGGGGCCAGTGACGGCAGAGAAAGAACCAACTTGTGGGCATCACTCATCAACTGGGGGTGTCAGCCAGCACCCTGGGACTCCCTCCAGGGTTAAGTCCTGAGTCTTTGATGCCTGGAAGCCGTGTAACATTTCTCCAAGTGGTGACAGTGACAGCTGGGAATGGTTTTCATTACTGTCCCAGTGCAGATCCTCTGCAGTCTAGTCAGTTCCAGCTCACAGAGGACAGGACAGAGCTGCCCCCTAGGGTTCCCAAGGAACAGCTGGTGGGTTCCAACTGCCAGCTTTTTGGTGGTTACACCTGTGCTGCTAACCACTGTACCACCACGGCTGTGGTGTAAGCTCATAAAAATGGTCTAAAAGTGGAGAGATGAGGAAAATCGTGCTCCTTTTTATCCAACAGCAAGGTTAACTCTCCAGATGTGTCATTCAGTCATTTCACCCATATATGTGGCCCAAGAGAGCACTAATGTGTATCAGGACAGCTATGCTTAGGCCAGGGACGCTGGCCGTGGACAGTTGAGAGTGTCCACACATCGGCCACCACTTCTGGGGCCACATCTGCAGCATGGCAGACACTGGCCTGTAGAAATTAAGGTTCTGAAACAGTTACATTTTGTTGCTTTAAGCATGTGAGAGCCCCCAACCTTGGTGTGGCTGTGGTTGACACCCCAGTTGGTAAGTGATGCTCACAAGTTTGTTCTTCCCCTGCCATCACTGGTCCCTCAGTGTGAGGACTTTCTTGTACCCTCCCCTAAGACCTTACTGTGCTGTCTCCAAGGGACCAAGCAGATACTCTCCCAAAACGTCGGAGTGTGTGTGACTAGCGTGGGTGTGGCCTGCATCTCAGTGTCATGTTCCTAAGTGGAAATAAATGTCAGAGTCGGTTCCATGAGGGTTCTTTGCTAGGGAGTGTCACCTAGCACGCATCCAACTCCACACAAATTCTAACAGGATACTCGGACCTGACTTGGTAGCTAAACCCCCAATGAATTCTGGACAGATTTTTATTCTCTCTTCCTTTAAGGAGGTGTAATATTGATAAGGAAAATAGTTGTCCCTGTTGCAGTTTAAATCCACTGGAAAAAGAACAATGCTTCATATAAGTGATATAAAGGTTTTGGTATAACATAAATATGAAAAAAAAAATGTGACCACTTACTTTGTCCCCCTTGTGTTTCCTGGAGGCTTCTACAAAGACACAGTTCTTCAGTTTTATTTCTGTAAATTGGGATCACTCTGAATCCAGGGCTTTTAATTAGTTGCATAAGTTCTTCATTAAAAAGCATTTTAGTCTAATTATCCACATGGGCTCAGCATAGTGACACATGTTTAGAAGGTGTTTTGACACTTCCCAGATGAATAAACTGTCATCTGGCTGAAAGATCTCGTGTACTTGTTCAGCTAGTTGACCACTGATTAGGAGCTAATCCTCTGCTGCCTAGTCTAGACAGTGTTACAGCAGATGGCACTGTCCCCTGAGGCCACTGGGTCTCATGTAATAATTTAACTGGAACATACGAGGCACCGTGAGTTATTTAAGGCAGAGGGTGTGGCTATTGTAACACGGTCACTGAGGACGTGTGATAATGGAACATAATTTCTCTTCTTGTTTATTTAGGTTCTGTGAATGAGAAGTTGCCACAACGCGAAGGCACGGGAAAAACGGGTAACTATCTTAAATGAATTTCCACATGGTACAGCATGTCCCATCCAGTTGGTGTCTTAGTCTGATTTATCTCTCAGGTTCAAAGTGAAACATAGGGCAGTAGCAGGGGACGGAGCTGTGGCCAGGGGGTAGGGTGCTGACCTGAAGCCTGGGGTTGGGACCAGCAGAGCTCCATGGGAGGAGGCCCTGGAGACGGCTGCCAAAAAGACTGCAGCCTGCGGGCACGTCTCCTCTGTCCCATGGATTGCTATGAGCTGAAATCAACTGGACGGCAGTCGGCAACTGTAAGTGTAGTGACAGCCAGGTGACCGTTACTGGTTTCCACTCAGCAAATGGTTCTTCAGGCTTTCCCCTTGTCAGCTACTCGGCTGGGTGCTGGTCAGAGGACTTGCTGGCGAGCCCACCTGGGCCGTCTGGATCAGGGGCCTGGACCGGGGTGCTCTGTGGCATGACCACCTGCTAACAGTGTGAGAGCACAAGCCTCGGGCTCCAGAGTGAGAACGTGGGCAGTGGCCGTGGACAGGGGACAGGGACGCAGTGTTGGGGCTCCACAGGTGATCCTGCACCATGACATCTGGTGGCACCTCTGAGGAGGATGTCCCAGCCAATCCCCAGGATAGAGGGAATCTTTCCCTTCCAAGCAGTCCCTGCTCCTGGTACGGACAGAATCAAGGACAGCTGGCCGTTCTCAGCCTCCTTGTAGCTTGTCGAGGCGTCAGAGCCAGAAAGTACCTCTGTGGCCTGTCCTGTTTTCTTTGTCGCCTACCCTTTAGGACCAGTGGCAGTTCTGTGCTTGTTAAGCCTTATGTCAACCTGTGAATTCAGAAGATATTTTTATAAAACTTTGTAAATACATAATTAACTATTAACTCTTAACTCTCTGCCATCACTAGCAACAAGATGAAATTATGTCATAGAGCCAAAGTCTTAGGCCCTCTCTTGGTTGTGTTTTTTCTGCTGTGGGTGATAGCACACTGAACCAGTTGTTGCTAGGGTCTGTTGAGTCAGTTCTGACTCACGGAGACCCAGGAGCCGAGATGAACGTGCTGTAAAGCCTGATGTTCTCTAATCATACACAGTCCATCTCCTGGGCATCTACTAGCCGGTGGAAAGGACTGTCCCTACTCTAGGAGCTTCACCCTTTGTCCTCGGGTCCCTGTAACACGAGTAGGTAGCTTTAACAAAGAGTCGTCTGTTTTCTCTTAGCTGAGGGGCTGGAAGTGGATTCAGAGCATCGGCCGTCTGTTCACCCCGGGAAATCCCTGTCTCGGCCTCTGTAACTTGCTTCTCAGAATTCCTTGGAGGGCTTCACGTAGCATCTGTCTTTCTCCCCTTTATGCTTGTCTCTTTCTGTATTGAATCTGCTCTTTTATACCCCAGTAGTGATTGTCATAAGACGTAGGGCACCCTGACATAGCCTCAGTAGTGTGACAAGGAAAACCTTGCTCCCAAATGGGGTTTCAGTCACAAATGTGGGGTTAGCATTTACAGCACATAACAGTCACCTCGAGCTACAAATGTGTGGATCGTAACTCCGTGTATTAACATGTGGGTCGCTGTGGCACGTGTCAGCACAGGAGTCACTGCTAGCCTGCTGGAAGGACGCTTGTTGGGAGCTTAGAGAAGGGGCAGGTTGGTGGGGTGGGTTCGGGAAGAGGAGGTGCCTGTCGTGGACCTGCTGGGTGAGAAGGCCTGGAGCAGGCGAACAGGGAGCAGAGAAAAGCTCATTGTCTAGCTGGCAAACGGTGACAGGCAGGGCGTCCTTGGTTGCTGGCATGGCAGAGGGTGTGTGTTCGGAAGGAAGGCACTGAGCTGCCAGAAAGCGTTTGCCTTTTGTGTGGCTTTACACACTAGCTTAAGCCAATGGTTTGAGCTGTAAGCCAGCCAGTGGGGACCTGGTGAGGTCTCACAGAGAAGGGCTGTCACAGTGCTCATGATTTAGAAAAAGTGAATCAGATGAAGGGAGGGGGAGGCCGAGGGGTCAGACTCTCGGCGGCGTGGCCGCCGTAGTCCTGTTCTGACGGTATGTGCTATACCTCAGTACCCTTGGGAGCTGCCTCATGGACACAGAGGATATTTTAGGCAAGGTATCTTCCCTCTGCTGATGCCTGCTTGCTCTGCAGACATCATTTCCTGAAAGTTAGTGGCAAAACCGGTGGTGCTAAACGGAGACACCCAGCCAGCTCCCACAGGCAGAGGCGGGAGGCACACCGTGCTCGCCGTAGGGTGGGTTTAGTAGGTGCCAAGGGTTTGTATACTGGCATAGAATAACTCCACTGACTGTGGAAGGGAGCCTGGTATGAGGAGGAGGAGGCTGATGGTGGAGGAAGGCCTAGCAGAAAACAGATCTGCTTGGAGCTCTAGGCAGAGGGAGAGGAAAGGAAGGCAGATCCGGTGGTTTCAGGAGCTGGATGGTCGCCCTCAGTGGAAATACACAAACTAATCGTGTGTTTAAGTGCTGTCATTCCAAATTACGTGTTCAGTTGTTGTCGTTCAAAAACAAAACAAAACAAAACTTTTAAATACATTCCCCTTTCATTTTAGTACCATGGACTTGTAGTCTTGGAAGAGAATTAAAAACATTCAATAGCAAAACACTCTGCACTTATTGTCACTGTCAAATATGGACTTGGAGACTTCAAATACATGGTGCTGTATTTTGACAGCGAACAAACTGTTTTTCCAAGGAATTGTGCAATGCTAAACACTTTTTAAAATTCATTTTTTGGTTTTCTCTGAAAGGAGCTTGACAGAAACTTAGGTTTTTATTCTTTGGCTGCTAGAAAGCCACGGAGCGTAGCTCCGTGATAGTCCAAGTAGCCTGGCCTTCATCTCCACTGCAGTTTCTTGTGTTTGATCCTGAAGTTTCTATATAATAAAGTTACCTGAGGAAGCTTGAACAAAAGAAACATTAACACGGCTCTTGGGAGACCTTACAAAGGAGCTGTCTGGCTGGAGCCCCCTGGCTTGCATTACAACTTCTAGAAGATTATTCAGGATCTTTGTGTCAACTTCTTGAAGATTTTTTCACATGATACAAGACAGTCAGTACATCTTGACCAGGTCAAAGTCACAGAAGCTTCCAAGATAGCACATCGAAACACCTTGAGGGACCGAGTTACTGGGGCTGAGGGTTGGGGACCATGGTCTTGGGGGACATCTAGGTCAATCCAGTATCAAGAAAATAATCGACCTCCTACTTTGGTGATTGGCTTTTGGGGTCATAAAAGCTTCCTAGTGGACACCCTAAGTATGTCTACCGGTCCCATCCTGCTTGGAGCAAAGGAGAATGAAGGCAACCCGAGTCACAAGGAAAAGGCCAGTCCAGAGTGCTGACAGGCCACGTGAGCCACAGCCTCAACCAGACTGAGACCAGGAGTGCTAGATGGTACCCAGCCACCACCACTGACCACTCTGACCTGGATCACAAGAGCAGGTCAGGACAGGAGAAGGAAGAGAACAAAATTCAAATTCGTAAGAAAAAGACCAGGCTTACTAGTTTGACAGAGATGGGGGACCCCTGAAACTATGGGCCACAGACAACCTGCTAACTCAGGCCTGAAGCTACTCCCTAAGTCACTTTCCAGCAAAGGATGAGACAGGCCTGTGAAACAAACAGTGACACCATGAATACCATGCTGCTTAGTTCAGTCACATACAGGGGACCAAGTGCATAACACGTGCCCAAAAGTGAAGATGAGAAGGCTAGGAAGGACGGGATGCTGGACAAACGGACAAAGGGAACCCAGGGCTCAAAGGGAGAGAGTGCTGACACGTTGAAGCAGTTGCAGCCAATGTCACAAAACAATTTGTGTATATGATTTTGAAGAAGAAACTAATTTGAAACTTTCTTCTGAAGCCAAAAGCCAAGTGCCATCGAGTTGGATCTGACTCATGGCGACCCTAGGGGCCAGGGTAGAATTGACCAGGTGCTCCTTGAAAATCTTCTGAAACACAGTTGAAATAAATAATAAAAAATAAAAAGGCTCATGCTTTATCGGGAAACCTCACATGTGTTTTTTCAATGAGCTCTGAGAAGATGACTGAGTTGACAATTTCAGTGAGCTCAGGGCGGTGTAACCTCACCGCAGCGCTCCATCCTCTGACAGTTTCTTCTTGCATGCCCACCCCACCCCACGAGCTCGTGGCGTCCCTTTCCCCACAGAGGTGGGCAGAGGGAGGGTACAGGCACAGGTGGGTAGCAGGCCGCCGGTCTCTCTGCTGTTTAATACTTAGGACGAGAGTGGGCAGACTCAGTTCACACAGTGCGGACCCTGCTAGCCGCTCTCAGCACCTGCAGGCTGGGTTCGGCAGCTTTTCACACTCTTGTGTTACCAGCCAGTCTTCGTGTGCTGACATGTTTTCTATCTTTTCCTCATTCTTCCTGAAAAATGCGATTGGTTCTGACAGTCTCTATCGGCCCCCTGCATTTCTCTTTGGTGTCTGCCTTTAGCCATGAGCGTGTGTTGAAGAACCAGCTCGGGACGGTGCCGGTCCTGGTCCCGCCAGCCGGGGTCTCCAGGTTGGTGGTCCAGCCTGCGGGTGTGTCTGTTGCAGCGAGACTGGGGGGCTGTGCGCAGATGCCAGCGCCGGCGGTGGGTGCGGACTGATGTAACTTCCTCTCATAATTGTAGTCTCCTTGCAAATCTTTTCCATTCTGAATTCAGATGACGTGGTGGCCCCTGTGCTGGAGACCCAGCCCCAAGGAGATGAAGAAGGTGAGTCCGGCTGCGGGGGTGCCCTGTCACGGTCAGGGAGTGAGGAGTGGTGGCTGTGGAGCTGGGCTGGAGCTCCCCTTCACCTGGGTTAGCTGTGGGCCTCTCCCACCTTTGCGACAGCGTGTCCGCTGTTTCTCCTTAATGACTGGAGGAAGAGAGCTGTAAGCATTGGTCATGGACTACAAATGGCACATTGCTTCCTGTAGAAGAAAACTGAAGCCATTGCATGGTTTTCTTGTTGTTTTTTTAATCACAATTAAAAAAGGCACAGTATAAACAGCCCTTAACATCTGGTTATGTATTGAAATACTACAGCTTGGAGAATATGAGGTATGTATTTCACAAGGGTGCGATGGCACACATCGCTTCCGGTTCATATTTCATGTCTCTGTAAGCAGTCAGACACAGAAGGATTTCTCACGTCCCTGTAAGCAGTCAGACAAGGATGGGTTTCCATCCTTACCTGCTGTAAATTGCCTCAGGTGCTTGTGAAAAGTTCAGCCCTCAGGAACCCGGGGGAGAGCAGTTGCCCTGGGTAGGGCGCATTTCCAGGACAGCTGCTTTTTGTCTCCAGTGTCCGTGTTCTCAGGTACAAAGCCTACTGTAAGCATTAAATTTATTTGTCCAACAACATTACTAAAACTGATGTGTTTCCAGAAAGATCTGGGCGAAGCTGTACTTTACATAATGGTGTTTGCATTGAGATATTCAACCGACGAAGCCCTGTGGGGACTATGTATAATTGGCCTTACCATCTAGGAATACTTGGCTGGCATCTAGGAATACATTTTTTTGGAACATTGGGGCTTTTTCCCTCTTTACAACCAAAGTAATAATAACAATAATAGTTTTTTTTTAAGTGAGATCTGTGCAAATTCAAATACCTTTTGATTATAGTTCTGGATTACAGACAAACAAAAACGTGTTAAAAATAATACTGTAAAATGTATATTATTGTTTCTTTTATCTTACTAATTTAATAACTGTTTCTTTAAAATATGACATTTATTCTCTTACCGATTTTGTTTGGACTTTTAGGCTACCTGCTAAAAAATCTTCGAGAGGCTGTACGTTTTCATGATAACTTAAAAACCATTATTTTATATTTCTTTATCAGATATTGCATCACGTTACCCCACACTCTGGACCGAGCAAGTGAAAAGTCGACAGAACAAGACCAACAAGAACTCAGGTAACCAGTGTGAAGTGACTTTGTATGAAGTGATTCGATGGTTCTAGATGGTCAGCTGGGAGCCTGTGTTCCCCTCGCTGCAGAGAGCCAGCCGAGAGCGTCTGCAGGCTTGACTGCAGAGAGTTCTTTCTCATTTTGGCATTCTTGGTCTGAGTGTCTAAATTCTTCCAAAATTATTCTGAGTGGTCCAAGAAAATGACAGCTCTGGGGTATAAAAATGAAGTGTTCAGTAATAAATACTTGAGTTTTGCTTCATTTCAGCAAAGCCAACACGTGTGGCTGATTTCATTTAAAATCCACCTAACTGTGGGTGTTGCCTTTGCTACAAAACAGTGTGTGACAGGACTCACACCATCTCGAGCTGACGGGTTCGACTTCTGTAGACAGCATAGCTGCTGGTTCTGTCTCCCAGGGTGATTCTGATGGGCTTCCTGACAGCTGCCCCTCTCCGAAATTGTTTTCCTGGCTCTCAGTTGATGTTCCCAGCTGTATATGTTTCCTGTTGGTTTTCAAGTGAAGTTTTTGTTTCTTAAATAAATTCTTATTAGAAGAAACAGTTCTGGGCTCAGAGCAGCCCAGCTGCAGAGAGGCAGGGACCAGCAGCGATGTCCATTTTCTGGGCTTGACCGTGGGGTTAAAACTTGGTGGGCAAAGACTTCCTAGCACCAGAGCTTTGTTTCACCTGCAGTTATCTGTTTTCTTCAAAGTACATTTTAAGTATCCAATTATGACAAAAATTCAAAAGCTTTACTAAAATTCAGCATAGTGAGGTAGTGTCTTAGCGATCTGGTGCTGCTATGACAGAAATATCATAAGTGGGTGCCTTTCACAAACTGATATTTATTCTTACACAGTTGAGTAGGCCAGAAATCCAAATTTAGGGTGTCAGCTCCTGGGGAAGGCTTTCTCTGTCAGCTCTGGAGACAGCCCTTGTCTCTTCAGTTTCTGCGTCTGGATGATCTTCAGGTAGCTTGGCCTTTCTCTTCCCTGTCTCTGCTTCCTAGCTTACTTGTTTAATCTTGTTTCCATCTCAAAAGAGATCGATTTAATGGGCACCCTGCACTTATCCTGCCTCATTAATATAACAAAGACAGGCAGTTCCCAGTGAGATTGTAACAGTGAAGGCAGGATTTGCGGCATGTGTTTGGGGGGACCCCATTCAATCCCCAGCAGACGGTGATGTCCTGTCCAGCCTGCACACCTCTTACCTACACAGACTACTGAGTTGACTTTTTTTGATATTTCACAAGCTGGCTCTGAGCCCCAGAGTAGACTCTGCCATGACAGAACCATGTACTGATGTAGAGCTGCAAAACCAAGATGACAGAATGCTTACATGAGAACCAGTGTAATTTTTTTTGTTACGTCTGAAGCATTCTCGAGTCACTGTGTTTCCACGGAACCTCAGGAGAGCACCTGGAATGCATGTTGGAAACCTCAGATCATCCTGTTGGGCATGACATGGACTCCCCTGTTAGTTCTGGTGTGTGAACATAGCCAGGCTGGTAATACTGCATCTGTTGTAACACCAACTGGAGTGTTCAGGAGACCGGGCCATGGTGGAGGCATCGTGGTGCACTTGAGGAGATGCAGGGTGGAGGCCAACACATGGACTGTTGGTGGGGTGGTTCCTGCCCGTAACCTGCTGTTATTTAATCCATCATTGTAACACATGCTGCCGTGTGCCTCCCACACGCCAAGGACCTTGGTGAGCCTGGGGACAGGAATACAGAGATGTGTATTAGAAGACTTGTCCTCAAGGGGCGTGGGCCAGCAACCAGGCATGTAAGCAGATAGGTGACCTTACACCGTGGTAGGCACCTTAAGGACCTTATTGAGTAGGGCTGAGAAGACCGGGCCTCACTCACCTGTCCAGGCTCTTCATGCAGTGAGAGGCTGGGCTCCCCTCGCTGCATCTCAGTCTTCCCTCTTTACAGGGTGGGATGATGGCTGCTGACCCATTTGCCGAAGTTGACGAGAATATTAGATGAGGGGTGGTGCGTACTGTTATAGACGATGACGGGCAGGCTCTGCTGCTGAGTGCGGTGGTGCTGACAAGAAGAGGTCAAGCCAGTTTTGCCCAGTGAATGGGCGTGAATGTTGGTATCAACAAAGCAAGACTGTGTGTGTTTTCATGAGACTCTTTACAGCCCTCAAAACAGTGCCTAGAATGCAGCAGACACTCGGTAAATGTTGACTTAATGTGGGAATGAGCCGTCAAGACACACAAACATGCATGAGAGAAAGAGTTTATTGAGGTTTGAAAGAAGCTGGAGTAGTTACTTTTCAGGAGCCTAAGAAAGAAAAGAAAGGAAAAGAGAAACCTATTGGAGTCATTTGTGACTCGTAGGGACACTGCAGGACACAGCGCTGCCCCATAGGGTTTTCAAGGAGTCACTGGTGGATTTGAACTGCTGACCTTGTGATTTCCAGCCTAGCTCTTAACCAGTACACCACCAGGATCCTTTAGGGACCCCAGAACCCACCAGTATCCCCATCATTTATATTTTTTCCTTTCATACCAGATTTTGTTCATCAACTCTATACAGGGTGTTTCTGTGTAGAGGGATACAGAGAAAGGTGAGACTCACTGTCTTCTTTGTGAATGTCTCTCTACATCCTGGTACCCAGTGGGAAAAGCAGAACAGCAGACAGACTGGTCAGTGCTGGTGAAGCAGTGGGTGACCTGATGCTCTTCTCTGTTGTGAAGACTGACCATCAGTGTCTGCACTGACCAGAGAGCCTGAGGATAAGCGCAGCTCCGGGATGAGCAGTAGCTGTAGGATCTCCTAGCGCTGTGCTCTCTGGGTAAAGACTTAGGGACATTTTCCTGATTTCTATAACTGTTAGGTGTCTGCATCAGTGAAATGGCTTACGGCAAGGGTTCTTGTGTTTCTGTATAAGTCCCACTATTGGGCAGATGAACAGTGAGGTGTTGGCTTAATTCTGCTCCCCGTATTGATGACGCCTTAATGAATACCCGGGAAGTGCAGTGGACAGGTCAGATGGAGTGAGGCCCCCAAAGGCTTCTGGTCTGATTTCTGCGCCCCGATGGGGCTCCGTGGCTCTGTCCATCCCTGAGTCTGACGGCTCGTCAGCAGCCCGCCACTGCTGAGAGCTGTCCCTTGGTCCTTCTCAGCGACTATCTGCCCAAGATGAAAATGGGCAGATCCAACCGTTTGGCCACTAGATGCACAGGTAGGAATGCTGCAGAAATTCAAAAGTAATTTATACAGATGAAAACAACTTTTCTTTCTAAATGATTGTTATAGGCAAGAGTTCCTTATTGTATGAAGATACTAACCTGTACTTTTCTCTCAAGAACTGTAGACACAGAGCTTTGCTTATTCTGTGTTGTCTCCACGTTTGAACTGTTGTCTGCTGTTTGATTTCTTTCTGCATCGTATGGCTCAGTGCATGGGAAATTAGTTGAAACATACATTTCAGACTTGTAGTGGACCTTAAAAAGTCTTCATAAGGGAAGCAAGATGGCATACCTAACTTGATATGAGCAGTAGCTGTACAAATTATTGAAAACAGTGTCTCTAGAAATATACATTTTTTGTAGCAAACTTTTGGGTGAAGACTGTCAGCTTTGACAGATTATGGTCTCCACGGCCTCCTGGGACGAGGCCTTGTTTCTATTTCACCCCTGACTTGTGTTAACATATCTGCAGGACTTTAAAGTGACCTGCCAGTTATAATTAACCAATTACACAGTGCAGACATTCAGTACTTACTGAGGCTGAAAGTTATGTTTCAGGAAATTCCAGTTTACACAAGTTACCCTACACTGTAATTGGACTGAAATCCGCCTGAGCAGAATACAAAGATATGACATTGAGCTAATAGACACCCGCAGAGCAGGGCATTACGGGACGTACTCACAGCACGTGTCTCTTCGGAGGAGCTGGAGAAAATCAGCCCTGCTTGGTGTTTTAAGACATTAAGAAGTAGTATGCAACCAATTACATTTTAACAAGGAGATGGCAGACAGTCTTAGAATTTCCAAAATGATCACTATTGTCATTGACATTTCAAATGTCATCAGCATCTCCTCTGCACGATGAGATACTTACAACCATCTCTGGTAGCTGGAGACATGTAATCTGACAACATAAAAATAATTCGTGACCTACTTATTATTCTGCATTTGAAAAGATTCCACCTTGTTACTTCTCTTCGTGCTCTTCTATAGATAATGCCGAACTTGGAATGGATTGCTTTTTTCTCATTTTATTTTTGTTTTTTTATCAGATAAGAGCAGCGTATTTTTCCCAGACATTTGTACTAAAATCGTAGAGTACTCTTTCCAGTACTGAAGACCCAGTGCACAACATTGCATGTGCTGGGTGCACGTGGCATACGTGTGCTCTAGTAACCGTACTCTGGGGCATAAAGCATCAGTAGTTGCTTTGTTTTTGCCTTAAATTTTTTCCAAAGGAAAATACAGTACTCCTAACCAAAACCAAACCAGATTCCGACTCATAGTGACCTCACAGGACAGAGTAGCATGGCCTGGCAGGGTTTGCAAGGAGTGGCCAATGACTCTGAACTGCCGACCTTTCAGTTAGCAGCCGAGCATTTTAATCTGGTCTCACCGGGGCTCCACAGCGCTCCTGGCCTGTGAAAAGTTGCATATAGTAGGTACTCAACAAATGTTTATTTTTTAAAGTAATTGTTTTGTCATCATACATTCCATAGACACTCTGAGAATGTCGTTTCTTTCACTTAAAATGAGTGAAATGCAGCAAATAAATAGCTGAGTAGATAAAAACTGAAAAAGAGATTTAATCTGAGTACTGCTACAGTTGGACCCTGGACTTACACTAATTGAAACTGGACATATAAATAAAATGAAATAATATGCTTTTAGCTCATAAAGCAAAACAAAAAGCATCACTTTCCTAGTGTAAATCCATATATAAAGGGTCTGACAATTAAGTCCGTGAACTTGGTTGTTCTAAGTGCTAAATACTTCATTTCTGAATATCACTATGGTCACCTTTGAAGTACTCCCCTTGGGAAGCTATGCACTGATGCCAGTGCCTAGTCCACCCTTCAGAGCAATTTTAGAGCTCATTTTGGATTGGCCACTGTACACGGTGGCAAGCTGGCCGGTTTGGGAACTTAATTGTCTAGTTGTCTGTGATGGAGTTTTTAGCCAGTAAACGAATAACTATGTTGAAACATTCTCCATGCTCACCTGATCTGGCCCCCAGTGACCTTTTTCTTTACCTGAAGAGATAGGAAATATTGAAAGGAAGATATTTTGAAGGATAATGCAATGACAGTTCTGGTGGCCTTTCCAGAGAAAGAGCTCCAAAATTGCTTTGGAGGGTGTACTAGGCACTGGCACTGGTGCATAGTTTCCCAAGGGGAGGACTACAAAGGTGACCACAGTGATACTCAGCAGGGAGCATGTGGCCGTTTTTCTAGGATGAGTTTGCAAACATAGTTGTCAGTCCTCACATATATAAAATAAGCAGTAAAATACGTAATTGTGTTTTAGTTAAGAATACGTTACTCCATTCTTCCTATCAATATAAATTCAAATGTTGGCTTATTTCTGTACTGTTTTGAATCATTTTGTTATATTTAGCAGTATTGGTGTGTTCATAAAACATACATAAATTACCAAATCTTACCAGATTAAAATTTTATATTATTCCTTAATTGTTTCAAATTTATATATGTATTTCTTAAACAAATACAACTACAATAAGCACTCTTCCCCATTGATGCTCTAATACTTTCTAGATTTCTGCCTAATTTTCTGTAAAACTAGTGTAGAATATCAAAGAGGAGAGAATCTGGGGCTTTTCTGAAGTTGAACAGTTATCTATGCCCGTGTACTTAGGGTCCTACAGTCCATCAAGAATCAGATGTGATGTACATGGTTAAAGCATACAGTGGCAACACTGAAACCAACTGAAGAGTCAGGTGGGTCCTGAATTCTGTCTTTCTCGCTGTCCGTCGGTGACCTCTGGTAATAGCCCTGGCCAGCTGACAGGTCCCAGTTGTGTCAGGCACTGGTCAGAAGCAGTGTGTGACCTACACCTGCCAGTGCCCAGTTCTGCGTGGCACCAGAGGAGGTCACAGCCTGGGTCCCAGCTCAGACTTCCAGTGGCTCAGCCTCCTCATCCACACGTGGCTGATGAGTGGGCCCCAACTTGCAGCGCCCTCTTATGTCCAAGCAGAGCTGTGCTGCACACGGCTTTCAGTGGCGGTGTTTTTGGGAGGTGGGACCTTCTTGGGACCTTCTTCTGAGGCACCGGTCAGTGTACTCGAGCCACTAACCTTCTGGTTAGTAGTCCACCTTCTAGTTAATAGTTCGCCTTCTGGTTAGTAGTTCACCCTTTGATTAATAGTTAACCTTTGGTTAGTAGTTCACCTTCTGGTTAGTAGCTCACCTTATCAGCAGTCTACCTTCTGGTTAGCAGTCCACCTTCTGGTTAGCAGTCCACCTTTTGGTTAGCAGGTCAACTTCTGGTTAGCAGTCAGTGTGTTAATTGTTTGTACCACCAAGTGCTCCTCCTCATTGAGAGGCCTCAGAAGAGGTCCAGCTCTGTGTTCTGTGAGGCTTGGGGCATCTGGACCTCATTCCATTCTTACTTCACATTCCAGGGTGGCCACAGAGCATCCGTTCTCTCCCTTTGCCCCACGGCTCTTCCACAAGCGGTGTACTCGGGGCCCAGCAGATGACCTCCTGGCTGGGCACTCGTGGGTACCATGCAGTCCTAGGCTGCCAACACCAGGACACACCAGTCCCCGCTTTGACATCCCTCTGGTTCCTCAGGCACGTCCACTTCTCATCCTTATAAATGGTGCACATGAGCTGAGGGGAACACAGGGGCCCCCACTTTTGTCATCCTTGAAATCTTCCTCCCACTTGGGAGAACGGTGTATCCTCCTCCCTAAGCCATTAAAAGCGGCTGTTTTCTGTCTGGGAAAGGCATCCTGTGTTCAGGATGTTCCTGAGTTTTATGGGACCCCCTCTGTGGAGACGTTCTTCTACTGAAGCCAGACTTGATAAGTTTTGTTTTATGACTCATATTGAGGCTAGTGCCAGAGATAGCTATCTTTTGATCCTGCTTTAAATCACGGTGTATTGCTTTCCCTTGGGAAAATAATGTGACATATTTTCTTTGCTGTTTTTAAGTTTCAAACCATTATTTCCCCATCTTATTTTTTATTCCATTTTTCAAGCATAAGACATAAAAAGAAAAAGAGGAAGAAGGAAGATATGGACTAGTTGTTAAATGAAAAATGTATAAGCATTTGAGAGAATAAGTAAAATAAATAGCTTTTTATAAATGTAAATTGCAAAAGTACATTATTTGAACACATTATCTAAAACTGTATGTATCTGAATTCACCGAATTCACCCAAATTTCCTAATTACACAGTGGGGTTTCAATTTGAAACATGTTATTGTCAGACAGCAATATTCCATCAGACTTGTGGGTGAGTAATCAGGGCGCTGTATTTCAGTGTAAGAACAGAGAACAGGAACGGAAGCCGACAGGTTACATCCGTGCTGTTTGAGAACACCCCAAATTGCAGGTGTGCACGCGAGGCCTTGGTGCTGGCGGGGGTAAAGAGAGATAGTTGGCTTCTTTCTTTTCTCTGTATTACGTCACTGTTGGAATCATGAAGTCAGATGTCAGTTTCATTTGTAGAACATAGCTACAGTATAAACCTGACTTGACTGTCTCGGTGTTACCTGTCACTCAGCTCCTGAGGTCTGATGCCGCTTTCTCTTGTAGAACATAGCTGCACTAGGACAACTGACTTTGTTCTGTCACTATTACTCATCACCGAACTCCCAGGTATGCTGTTAATTTATTCTGTAGAATGTAGCCAAGTATGTGACTGTCAGTTGCTTCCAGCTCACAGCCACCTTCTGTATCACAGAATAAAGTGTCACCAGGTTGTGCTGTGTTTGTGTACACTGTTGAGACTGTGGTCTGATCCATCTCAGTGAAGGGTTTCTGGGTTTTGTTCCACTTTACCGAGCATGATGTCCTTTTCTAGTGACCGGTCTGTCCTGAAGATGTGGCCGGTTGTGAGTGACGTGAAGTCTCACCATTGTTGCCTTTCAGGAGCATCCAGGCCCTATCTCTCCCAAAACCACTTCACCAACACCACAGCTAAGATACATTAAGTCCATTTTCCTTTTTCGTTGTCCAGCTGTCAAGTGCAGATGAAGTGATTCACATGGCCATGGCTTGGGTCAGGAGCATTGTAGTAATCATGGTGAAATATTTTTTTCTTAATACTTTAAAGAGATCTTTTGCAGCAGCTTTGCCCAATACAACACCGTATTTGATTCTTGCTTGCTGCTTCTATGGGTGTTGATTGGGGATCCAAGCAGAATGAAGTCCTTGACGAGTTAAGTCCATTTACCACGATGTTGTGTAGAGATCCTGCTGTGACGATTTTTGTTTTCTTCACATTCAAGCATAATCCATGCAATACCCGCAGATCAGCCAAGGACTATCTTATGAATTAGCTACAGTATACAGAATACTTAGTATGTACCAAGCAAAGTATGAAGTGTTTGAAATTCATGTATAACTTAATTTTCAAAACTGCTCTATGAAATTGCTTCTACTCCTCTCATAATTTTCAAATGAGCATATTTTCATAATCCTGAAGTGGAATAGCTGGGGACCAAACCCAGGCCAGGGATTCCAAATCCCCTGTCACCACATGGCAGGTAAGATGGAGCCATTCGGTTCCAAAGTCAATGGTCTCTCCACGGAATGGTTGTGGTTTGATTCTCCTGAAGCTGTCCCGGCTGTTGACAGTATTCATGAGAGTCAGACTGCATACACAGCTGCGGAAGGCGTGCATTGTAAGCTCTCATAGACCTTATAGGACCAGTTCTTGTCTAGCCAGCCTGCCACTGCTGGGGCAGGAGGCTGAATTCTGAAAGCAGCCGTAGGTGTAAAACACAGAGCAGATGATTTCTTGGGCATCCAGACGAGACTGTGACTGTAGAACCAGGAAGGCAGCAGTGTGGCCACTCTCGCCAACAACTTCTTGGTTTCTTTTAACTTAGAAGAGAGCACACTGGGCCAAGGAGAGGACACAGAAGAGAGTGATTGGAGAGATAATTGAGCAGTGTGTGGAGTGAAGGCATTTTAGGACAGCAGGCACACAGGAAGACGTTTCTTCTGTGTATGGGAGCGCGGTGCCCTGAATGGATCTGTAGGTATGCACATCTCACTTCTGTGTGGCTGAGGCTTTATATAAGAGGTTTGCTTCTAGGGTTGCTATGAGGCAGATCCCACTCGACGGCGCTGGGTTTGGTTTGGGTTTGGTTTCTAGCGGGAATTTTGCTTGTTGTTGCCTGAGCCTGGCCTTGGCCTCTGAGAAGTCCAGAGGGGAGGGGAATGGGGTTGACTCTTGACCCCACTGTGCAGTCTTGACAGTCAGGAACGCGGAATTGTGTGACAGCATCAAAGACCCTGTAATAATTTACGGAGAACAGGTATGCATGGTGTAGAGAGACAGCTGAGATGGGTGAATCACCTGAGCCTGCTTCTCACACTCCACAGTGGAGAGTTAATGGAATAGTCCTCTGCAGAGGCTCAGTTTCCTTGTTCTCTCCATCAGCTAGAGTAACACCTCAATCAGAACCCATCCATAAGCCATAATGGACCTTTTCAGAATGATCCACAAAACTAGACTCAAGATTCCTGCCTTACCTGTGTGACGGACGTAGGAACATTCTGCTGAAGAGCCTTTCTCTGACTGCCTCATGGCCTATGAAGAGCCCATCTCTCACTGCTGCCGTTGTCGTTAGATGCCATCTCCCTGGGTCTGACTCACAGCAACCCTGTGCACAACAGAACAAGACAATGTCTGGTCCTGTGCCATCGTCACAGTCATACCTGTGTGCGAGCCCATTGTTGTGGCCACTGTGTCAGTCCGTCTGATTGAAGGTCTTCCTGTTTTTCACTCACCTCTGCTTTACCAGGCAGGATATCCTTCTCTGGTGACTGTCTTGCTTGCAGTGGGTGATTCTCAATTTATTGGGTTGGGGGATGGGTAGTAAGGAATTGTACCAGCCCATAAATAATTTCTGCCATCCTATTCTCCTTCTAAATGCAACTAAGTGTGTAAAATTAGTGAAGTTGGGGCCAGAGTCAAGATGGCAGACTAAACACATGTCTCCCTAAGTCCCTCTGGAAACCAAGACCTGAAATGATAATTAAATGGAGCCTTCTGGATACCTAGTGAGCCCTAGGACACAGCATAGGGCTATTAATTTGGACTTCATACCATTGAATGGAAAACCTCCTCTCTTTCGCTGACCCCACTGTCAGTGAACATGTGCTTGCATGGACCGAATGTAACTCACCATTTAATTTTTTTTTTCTCTGTCTTAGCCAGTGGGCAGAGCTAGGAGTTGACTAGCTGCTAATCTCAAATGCAGTGCTGACAGAAAACTTCCCAGAAATTATGAAAGAAGAGAAGATAGATACCGAAGATACGTATCAAATGCCATTCAATATAGATCTCAAAAGAAAGATCCTAAGACAATCAAGCTTAACAAAATGAAACATAAGCAGAAACTTTTAAAGGCAGCAAGGCTCAAAGCAAAGCTAGCATTCAGAGGGAAACCTTGTAGGCTTTCGTTGGACTTCTGAGAAGAAAGAATGCTGGCACGGAAATAGTGCCATGACACATTCAGAGCCTTCAGGGTGAAGAACTTACTAACCAAGAATTATGTATCCTAAAAAACTCTTTGAAATATGAAAATGAAATTAAGACATTTGTAGATCAACAGAAACTCAGAGACTTTGTAACTACAAGAACTACAAGAAAGAAACCGAAACTACAAGAAATAGTGAAAGAATCTCTTGGCTTAGAAGAACAAAACCACAAACTGTATTTTAGAATGACATATCGTCCAGAATCCTACTCAGTTAGGAAAGGCTCCAAACTGAATCAAAGCTGTAATAGTGAAAGAAATGATCCAGTGGTCATATCATGAAAACTATGATGTCATCATAGTAAAAAGAGGGATGTACTACAGTTGTTATAGTCCTTCCAGATGGAGATGAAGTTGATAAGAATGGTAGTAATTGAAATTGGGTTTATACATAGATTATTAAGGGAGACTATGGGGCAGCTGTAAAGCACAATAAAGATGTAATGTATCAAATGAAGAAATATAGGAATCTTAACCACAAAACCAACCCTAAAAAGGTGAAAAATCAACTCACAAAGAAGAATGTTCCAGAACAGATTAATAAGAACAGAGAAAACATCAACACAAAAATGAACATTTCAGAATGGCAACACTGAACACATACCTATCAATAATCACATTGAATGTGAATACACTGAATACTCCAGTAGAGACATTGAGTGACATCTTGGATCGAAAGACACAACCCATCCATATGGTGCCTACAAGAAACTCACTGTAGACTTAAAGATATGAATGAACTGAAAATTAAAGGATAGAAGAATATATATCAAGCTAACAATGAACAAAGAAGAGCAGGGGTGGCAATTCTAATCTCAGATAAAACCAATTTTAATGTAAAATCCATCATCGTGGACAAGGAAGGACCCTGTTGCTGAAAGGTTCAATACACAAACAGGACTTAACAATATTAAATATTTTTGCACCTAATATTAGAGCACCTAAATACATCGAGGAAACACTGACTACACTAAAAAATGAGATGGATCACTCTACAATAGTAGTGGGAGATTTCAACACTCTACTCTCAGTATTGAACAGATCATTTAGAAAAAGCTCAGTAAAGACACAGAAGACCTTGCTGCCACAATTAACCAACTAGAATTCGACATGTACAGAACTTTCTGTCTGCCAAAGGACAACTACACTTTCTTCTCTAGTGCACATGGAACATTCTCCACAATAGACTGTGTTAGGACATAAAGCAGTTTTCCACAAAATCCATACCACTGAATTAACACAAAGCATCTTCTCAGATCATAAAGCCGTAAAAGCCAAAATCAATAGCAGAAAAAACATAGACACAAAGTGGAATTCATGGATACTGAACAACATCTTGCTTAAAAAGACATAGGTTATAGAAGAAGTCAAGGATGAAATAAAGACATTTATGGATGCGAATGAGAATGAAAACACTTCCTACCAGAACCTATGGGTATACAGCCAAAGCAGTGCTCAGAGGTCAGTTTATCTCCATAGATGCACACATTTGGAAGGAAGAAAAAAACCAAACCAAAGAACTAACCCTACCACTTGAACAGGTAGAGAACAACAGAGGAACCCCTCAGGCACCAGAAGAAAACAGATCATAAAGATTAGAGCAGAACTAAATGATTTAGAGAATAGAAGAACAATTGAAAAAAACCAAAAGCTGTTTTTTTTTTTGAAAGATCAACAAAATTGACAAACCACTGGCTGAACTTACAGAAGAAAAACAGGAAAGGAAACAACCCAAATAAGAAATGAAAGGGGAATTGTTATAACAGATCCAGCAGAACTCAAAAATATCCTAACAGAATACTATGAAAGACTGTACTCTAAGAAATTTCAAAACCTAGAGGAAGTTGACAAATTCCTTAATTCATGTCACCTACCCAAATTATCACAAGGTGAAGCAGAACAACTTAATAAATCCATCACAAAGGAAGACATTGGAAAAGGCATCCAAAAACTACCAATGAAAAAAAGCCCTGGCCAAGATGATTTCACCACAGAATTCTACCAAGCTTTTAGAGAAGGGTTATCTCCAATACTACTGAGACTATTTCACAGTATAGAAAGGGATGGAATATTCCCAAATTCGTCCCATGAAGCCAGCGTAACCCTGATACCCAAGCCAGGGAAAGACCCAACCAAAAAGAAGAACTACAGACCGATATCACTCATGAATCTAAATGCAAAAATCTTCAACCAAATTCTTGGCAATATAATACAACAACATATCCAAAAAATAATCCATCCTGACCAACTTGGATTCATACCAGGGATGCAAGGTTGGTTCAACATCAGAAAAGCAATTAATGTGATCAACCACATAAATACCACAAAAGACAAGAATCACCTGATTTTCTCTACTGATGCAGAAAAGGCATTTGATAAAGTCCAGCACCCATTCATGATCAAAACTCTCAACAAAATAGGAACAGAAGGCAAACTCCTCAATGCCTTAAGGGCCATTTGTACAAAGCCAACTGCCTGTATCATCCTAAATGGAAGTAGACTGAAATAGTTTCCCTGGAGAACAGGAACCAGACAAGGATACCCACTGTCACCTCTCCTATTCAACATTGTACTAGAAGTTCTAGCTAGAGCAATTAGACAAGACCAAGAAATAAAGGGCACCTGCATTGACAAAGAGGAAGTACAAATGTCATTAATTGTTAGATGATTGCATACGCAGAGAATCCTAAGGAATCCGTAAGTAAACTACTCAAACTGATAGAACACCAAGCCAAGTGCCGTTGAGTCGGAAGAGTTCAGCAAAGTCTCAGGATACAAGATAAACATAAGCAAATCAGTAGGAATTCTTTATACCAACGAGATTATTAATGAAGAAATCACTAAATCAATACCATTTACTATAGCTCGTAAGAAGATAAAGTACCTAGGAATAAATCTAACCAGAGAAATAACAGATATTTACAAAGAGAACTACAAGTCCTTACTACAAGAAACTAAGAGAGACTTGTATAAATGGAGAAACCTACTCTGTGCATGGATAGGAAGACTTAACATTGTGAAAATGTGTATTTTACCCAAAGCAATCTACTAATGTAATGCAATCCCAATACAAATTCCAGTGAAATTTTTTAATGAGATGGAGAAACAAATTACCAACTTTGTTTGGAAAAGGAAGAAGCCTCGGATAAGTAAAACACTACTGAAGAAGAACACACTGGGAGGCCTCTCACTACGTGACTCTAGAACCTATTACACTGCCACAGTAGTGAAAACAGCCTAGTACTGGTACAAAAAGACACAGATAGATTACTGGAACCGAATTGAGACCTCAGAGATGACACCATCTTCCAGTGAACAGCTGATATTCTACAAAGGTCTTAAGACATCAAACTGGGAAAAAAACAGTCTCTTTAACAAGTGGTGCTGGCAAAATTGGATATCCGTCTGCACTAAATTAATACAAGACCTGTATCTTACACCTTATACAAAAACCAACTCAAGCTGGAGAAAAGACCTAAATATCAAATCTTAAATGATAAAGTTCATCCAAGAAAAAGTAGGAATAACAATGGAAGTTTTAATACACAGCATAGACAGACTTCAAAATCTATCAAACAAACCACAAACAACAGAAGAGAAGATAAATGGGAACTGATTTTGCAGGATATGTAATTCTTGGTTGGAAGTTCTTCTTCAAGGCTTTGAATGTGTCATGCCACTGTCTCTATGCCAACATTCTTTCTCCTGAGAAATCTGATGAAAGCCTACAGGGTTTCCCTCTGAATGTTAGCTTTGCTTTGAGTCTTGCTGCCTTTAAGAGTTTCTGCTTATGTTTCATTTTGTTAAGCTTGATTATAATATGTCTTGGAGTATTTCTATTGAGATCTATGTTGAGTGGTGTTTGATATGTATCTTGAATATCTATCTTCTCTTCTTTCATAATTTCTGGGAAGGTTTCTGTCAGCAGCTCAGCAACAATATTCTCTATGTTCTCAGGTGTCTTGCCATCTTCAGGAACTCCAATTAATCATGGATTGTTCCTCTTAATAGAGTCCAACATGCTTCTTAATGCTTCTTCATTTTTCTTGTTTCTTTTCTCTGGTTTCTCCTCATAGATGCTGGAGTCAGTAGCTCTGTCTTCCAAATCAAAAAGTCTCTTTTCCATGTGTTCCATTCTGTTTTGTTGCCTTTGAATTGAAGGTTCTATGTCTTTGATTTTGTTCTTGATCAGCTAGATTTCAGAGTACTAGTGTTCCTTCAGATCAAGGAGCTTGCTTAATTGTTCATTTTGCTATGCTGCATTTTGTATAAGGTCTAGGAGGGCTCTCTATATAATCCTTTTGTATTCACCTTCTGATAGTTTCAGAAAAACTTCTTCATCTGGGAAGTTCTGAGGTGGTTTCTTTTGGGGACCTTCTGATGCCATGGGTGATTTACGGGTTACAATCTTCTCCAGAGTTTGTTGCTTTTGGGTCTTCATGTGGGTCAGCAGAGGCTGAGAGAGATGCTGTGAAGATGGACCACAGTCATTTCTCTAGGCCATCTTAAAATGAGTAGTAACAAATATTTGACAACTTCCAAAATCAGTCAGGTTTTCAGTTGTATACATCTCTCTTCCCAGCTGGCAAGATAAGCACCTCTATATTGACCCCCAGATATTATAAACTAGCTCAAAATACAGAAAGGCTACTGGCCTGCTGGCCTCTGCTGTTGGGCCCCAGCTGTAGGCACTACTGTGTAGAATTCTGCTTTACTGCTGGTAAAGAGGTCTCTTCTGAGTGGGCACTGCCTCCTAGCCCAGGAATTAGGTCCAGCTGAGGCTTCATGTGGATGACTTCACCTCCCAGTGATACGGGATGGTGTCCCACACAAGCTCACCAGCTGGCCAGGACGAGGCTTAAATGGGAACTATTAAGAATCAAACACTTTTGTTCATCCAAAGACATTACTCATGGAATTACAAGATGACCTACAGAACAGAAATCAGTATTTGGCAACTGTATGTCAGACCGACATCTAATCTCCATAATCTATGAGATACTACAAAATATGAATAAGAAATAGACAATCAAATTAAGCCATGGGCAAAGGAGATTAACAGACACTTCTCTAAAGAGGAGATCCACGCAGCCAAAAAACACATGCAGACATGCTCACGATCATTAGCTATTAAAGAAATTCAAATCAAAACGACAATGAGGTACCATCTCATCCCAACAAGGTTGGCCATGATCCAAAAAATGCAAAACAACAAATACTGGAGAGGCTGTGGAGAAATTGGAACTCTCTTACACTGTTGGTAGGATTGCAAAATGGTGCAACCTCTCTGGAAAATAATCTAGCGCTTCCTTAAAAAACTGGATATAGATATACCATTTGACCCAGTAATTCCACTGCTTGGAATATATCCTACAGAATCAAGGCCAGTCATGCCAACTGATACATGCACATGAATGTTTATCGCAGCACAGTTCACAATAGCAGAAAGATGGAGTCAACCCAGATGCCCAACAACAGAGGAATGGATAGGTAAACTATGCTATATATACTTAATGGAATACTGTGCAGTGATAAAGAACAATGGTGATTTTAGGAAACATCTCATAACCTGCTTTTAATTGGAGGACATTATTTTGAGTGAAAGTAGTTAGTAACAAAAAGACAAATATTGTATGAGACCCCTATGATAAGAACTGAAAAACAGACTCATGCATAGAAGAAAAGATTCTTTGATGGCTGCAAGGGTGGGAAAGGAGGGAGGGGGAGGGAAGAGGGTTTAGATTAGATAGTTGATAGAAATTTGGTTGGGTGAAATCAGTGACAGCACACATTGGACTTCAACATAACATGATTACTCCTCCCAATATTGCAAGGACAGAGTAGCAGGGGAGGGGGGTCAGGGACCATGCTTTTGGGGGAAATTGAGGCCAATTGGCACAGCTAGCGTTTTGCTAGCTCTGTACCCCACATTGTTCAGTGGTGTCTTGGGTCTTTAAAGCTGCCAAGCTGCCATCTGAGGGCACAGCAAATGTTCGCAACTCGGCAGGAATGCATGATCACCAAGGACCAAAACGACATGGGGGAAAGAGAACCCAGAAGGCAGAGAGACCCACCTGAGTGGATCTCTACGTCAGCTCATGACCAGAAGAACTGGAGGGTGCCCAGCCACCACCAGTGATAGCCATGATGAAGCTTACAAAATTGAGTCTCACTGGCAACACAAGAATAAATAGGGGTGCACCCTGAGATCTCCATTAAAAGACTGCAGTTGATGGTCCAGGGGCTTCGAGGTTCCCCTGGGAGCATGGCCTCTGGCCCTGATGCTGCCCCTATGCATAAATCACAATTAAGAGTCAACTCTTTGGACAGCAATGGATTGGACTTGGTGACACAGAGTGACTGTATCTTGTGGGAACTTTATGGTTCTGTGCATCTATAGGATGTCTTCCTGCTGACCTCTTACTGGAGGCAGGGGAGTGGGTGGAGAGGAGGGGATAATAGACCTTTGGGAGGATAGGGCGTGTATGGAGCAGAGAGGAAGGGTGTACTGTCACTGGGCATGGAGAGCAGTGAGAGCTGCATGTAGATGTGCATGTGAATTTATACGGGAATGTACATTTTCATTCAATCGTTAAAAAAAAAATAACTCTTCCATTATCTTAGTTTTTCTTTGTATTCATCTCTGCTCCTGTTTATACCTGCATCTTACACCTGGGTCTGGTATCCAGGCTTGTATGGAAGCCGTTCTGACAATCACATTAGGGACTGAGGCCAGAGTGCATTAGGCTGGTGTTTAAGGTAAAAATGAAAATGAGGAAAAAGTCATCAGGTTAAAATGGTCTCGTTCAGACCACTCCTGAAACCAGCTCTTTCGACAAAGATTGGACTAGACTATAAGACATAAAATGATACTGGTGAAGAGTGTGCTTCTTAAGTGGATAGGTGAGGCTAACTGTCCGGCAGTGAGATGAGAGGGCAGAGGGGGACAGGAGCTGGTTGAATGGACATGGGAAATACAGGGTAGAAAGCAGGGGAGTGCTGTCATAGTGTGGGGAGAGCAGCTAGACTTGCACAGCAGTTTATGTGTGCAAATTTTTGTGTGACAAATTGACTTGGATTGTAAACTTGAAAGCAAAATAAAATATTTTTAAAATAAAATAAAAGGATCTCATCCAGCTGTATGTTTAATACAGTATCTGCATCATAGCACCTAATACTTGTTTAAGTAATGTGAAGGCTGCGTGTCCTTTTAAAACCAACTTGAAGGTAAAATCCATACTCTCTGGGACTCTTGAGACAAAGGAGGAAATAAAGAAAGCATCCCTTTGTACCCTCCTGCTCTAGACAATACCACTGTACACGGGATATTGTTTTCTCTTTTTACTTATGAAATAAATGCAGATCAATCTAAACTGGAGGTGGAGTCTGGGCTGTTTGCTTGATGCTGTGGGGTCGCTGGAGTCACAGCAGTGCAGTACTTCAGTGTCTCTACTGCAGGCCAAAAGGCCGGTGGTTCCGTAGACCCCCTGCTCTTTGCAATTCCATTCTGTCTTGAAAGTTTGTTATGAAATGGAATCACGTCGACAATATTTTTTTTTGTATATTTCTGATTCAAACTTAAGTTTCTGAGTTACAGATCAATGGTTATCGACTTGCTGTTGCTGACCTGTTGTTGCAGGTTACCGTTGAGTTGATTTTGACTCGTGGTGATCCCATATGATGGGGTTGAAATGCCTCATAGGGTTTCCAAGGAGGAAGCTTGGTAGTATAGTGGCTAGGAGCTTGGCTGCTGCCCAAAATGTTGGCAGTTCGGTTCTACCAGCCACTCCTTGGAAACTCTATGGGGTAATTGTCCTCTGTCCTACAAGGTCACTAGGAGACACACCACTCAGATAGCAGCAGGTCTGACCTAATCTCTGCATGGAAGCTGACTTTCCCATCTTTCTCCTTTGGAGCTGCTGATGGGTTCGAACAACTGACCTTTTGATTAGTGGCTGAGTGTTAAACATTGTGCCACTTTTCTGTTGGATAAAGAAGTTAAGATGTTGAAAGAAACACACCCGTAATTTAATGTCTCGGCAGATTAGTAGTGGGTTAATTTGCTCATGTGACCATCCTGGATACAGAGGAGATCTCAGTGGGCAGATTCTCCTCTACGGGGTCACTCAGCAGTCCAGGGCTCCCCTCCGTGACTCTGCCATCTGCCTGGCCATGTCTTTATGGATCGTTTCTGCAAATTAAGGCGACATCAGTAGGCTACAGACTGATGGGGGACTCCTCAGGCAGTGTTCCAGGATGAGCGCACAGGGCCATGAGACACAAGAACTGAACGTTCACTTGTGTGGGTCCCTGTAATGGGTGGGGGTCAAATCCTAGTGACATCCAGAGCTGAGGAGGAAAGGGGAGCATTGGCTAAGGGGTCCAGACAAGCCAGCTGTCTTTCAGGAACCTGATGGCAGAGCATGTACTTGATGTGGGTGGAGTGTGCGTTAGCTGCAGGAGGGGCTGGGTCTACCCAGCAGATGTGGGGGAGAAACAAGGAATAGGGTGTTCGTACCATTGTGGCCTGAGATGACCAGGAGGTGTCAGTGGGCAGCTCCAGAAGACAAACCAGGTACTCTAATGGCAGGCGTGAAGAGCTGCCGACAGAAAACCAAAAGGGGAGGAACTCACTCCATATTTCTAAAACTGAAGGAGAATTCAAACCTTGAATTACAATAGTGAAGGATTCTACAGGGAAAATATTAAATGGCACAGGAAGAATCAAAGCAAGATGAAAGGAATAGAATACATAGAATCATGATACCAGAAAGAATTGAGCGACATTCAACCATTTCAAGAGGTAGCATATGATTAAGAACCAATGATACTGAAGGAAGGAATTGAAGCTACACTGAAAGCATTCACAAAAAAACAAAGCTGCAGGAATTGATGGACTATCAACTGAGGTGTTTCAAGAAATGGATGCCATGCTGGAATTGCTTATTTACCTATGTCAAGAACTTTGGAAGACAACTACCTGGCCAAAAGGACTGGAAGAGATCCGTATTTTATGCCTAGTTCCAAAAAAGGTACTCCAACTGAATATGGAAACTATCAGACAATATCATTAATATCACATGCAAGTGAAATTTTGCTAAAGATCGTTCAAAAGTAGCTGTAACAGTACATCACCAGGGAACTTCCAGAAATTCAGTCTGGATTCAGAAAAGCACATGGAACCAGGGATGTCACTGCTGATGGCTGAAAGCAGAGAATACCAGAAAGATGTTTACTTAAATTTAATTGTACAAAGGAATTTCACTGTGTGGATAGTAACAGACTATGGATAACATTGTGGAGAATGGAAATTCTGGAACATTGTACTTGTGAGAAATGTGTCCATGGATCAAGAAGCAGTTGTGTGAACAGAACAAGGGAACACTGCATGGTTTAAACCAGGAAAGGTGCACATCAGGGTTGTATCCTTTTATAATACCTATTCAGTCTGTATGCCAAGCAAATAATCCATGAAACTGGATTATATGAAGAAGAACAGGGCTTTAGAATTGGAGGAAGACTCATTAACATTTTGTGTCATGCAGATGACATACCTTGCTTGCCGAAAATGAAGAGGCTTGAAACACTTATGGATGAAGATCAAAGACCAGAGCCTTCAGTATAGCTTGCACCTCAACACCAAGAAAACAAAAATCCTCACAACTGGACCAGTAGACATCATGATAAAAAGAGAAAAGATGGATGTAAGTATTCCCTTTTACTTAGATTCACAATGAACACCCATGACATCAATAGTCAAGAAATGGGAAAATCTGCAGCAAAAGACCTCTTTAAAGTGTTGAGAAGCAAAACTGTTATCTTGAAGACTGAAGTATGCCTGAGCTAAGATGGAGTATTTTCAATAGCACATTATACATGCAAACACTTGATTATGAATAAGGAATACAAAAGAAGAACTAATGCCTTTGCATTGTGGTGTTGGAGAAGAATATTGAATGTACTGTTGACTGCCAAAAGAACCAACAGATCCATTCTGGAAGAAGTACAACCAGAGTGCTCCGTAGAAGCAAGGATGTCAAGACTACATCTTACATATTGTGGACGTGTTGTCAGGAGGGATCAGTCCCTGGAGAAGGACATCATGCTTAGTAAAGTAGAGGGTCAGTGAAAAAGAGGAAGACCGTCAGTGAGGTGGATGACACAGTGGCTGCCACAATGGGCGCAAGCATACTGATTGTGTGCGTGGTGCAGGACCAGTCAGTGTTTTGTTCTGTTGTGTGGAGGGTTGCCGTGAGTCAGCACCGACTCAACAACGCCTGATACCAACGGCAACAACACATCCTAAATATTGGAAAAGGAGTCCTGGGGGCACCAGTGATTCAGTAGTCTCTTCAAGATTTGAACCCACCCAGCTGTTGTGTGGGAGAAAGACCTGGCCGTCTGCCTTCTATAGAGCCAAATTGACATTGACTGGATGGTACTCAACAGCAACAAGAGATATTCTAGGGGATCACTTACACCAAAAATTATCCCTTGCTACCTGAAATTAAAATTTAACTGGACATCTTGTTATTTGTATGGTGGCCTGTCCTATGCATAAATGTACTGCCCTGTTCGCAGTGCTTTTTAGCTTATCTTCAGTAAGGGGAAGGTGTCTGGACTCTCTTTGAAAGTCCCATTTCAATGAATTATTTAGTGTGACTTGAATCTGAGTATGTCTTGAGCTTCCCATCTTTGTCCCTCTTCCTGAGTCATTCTAGATTCCAGGTATCTTTCTATTGAAGGGGACTTTTTTACAAGAGTAATTTTGTAGACTCATAAGAGAAACAATGCTAGTGAAAGCAATGTGAATAGTTCCCCATCAGTGTTTGAGACTAGTTTGTGTTTTGAAATGCAATTAAATGTTTTTCAATGTATAAGGTGTTGACTAAAGGCAAGATAGAAAATGTCCCGCAAATTGACAGATATTTCACATAAATCAGTTATTTTTAATCAGTGGTGATCCTTTCTTTGCTTCCTGTCTCCCTCCACCCTTCCTTTCCTTCCTTCCTTCTTTCTTTCTGTTTTTATAAAAACCAGTCAAATTCAGTTCCAGTTAACCGTGACAAATGCATGCATTTTATGAACCCACAGCAATGTGTCTGTTATTTCTGCCAGCGAGGATTTTTCTTTCCAGTGTTTTTTTTGCCACATAAGCACGTCCCTGGAGCTAATGCACAGCTGTACAATTTTTATAAAGTACGTGAATCTAGTGTAATTTTTTAGTAATACATGCTGTGAATAATAAAATGCAGCATTTAAAATTGCATAACAAATCCTTGCTGTAGTAGTTTGCCTTTGCTCTGTGCCTTTGTGGGTTTAATATGCTTTTAGAACTGTAATGTCTAGCATTTTCAGCTTTTAGTGTGGACATCCTGATAGGTTTGCACAGGGTTAGACGTCACAATGTGCACAGCCTGTGACATATTCGATCTCCTCAAGACTCATGCTGCAATTGGATGGTTTGGTTTGGAGGGACGTTGAAAGGCGAGGGTGGACAATCTACCAACACGGAGGGAGGGAGTCCGTGTCTTCGTTTACAGTGAAATCCTCAGGCAAGAATGCGTCAAGGCTGTGTCTCACCCTGTGTTTTCACTGCTCGTAACTTCCCAAACTCAGCTCAAAAGACAAATTTTCCAACATTGGTTTCAACAAAGAGGCGTTTTTCTCTTTTGTTTGGAAACTTGGAAATAAGTTTGTTTTTCTGTTTTGATGTGACTTTGCATCGTGAAGAAGAAGAAAAAAAGATATTTTGTTCATTTTAGAAGTCCACTATTAAACCTGAAACTATTAGAGAGTTTTTTAAAAAATGTTTCCTTGGTTGGGAAGCAAGATTTCATTAACTCAAGCATTTTTTTTTGTTTTAAGTGTTAAGCGTTTTTCAAACCTGACACTTCTTGTGTGTGTGAACAGAATTTGTCTCAGGATGTCGCTCCACTGTCTGAACAAGGAGTTAGAGGCAGCTCTGCCCATCAGGTGAAGTCACGGCTGCGAGTGTGAGCTGCCAGGAGGGGTGGTTAGCAGGAACATGCTGGGAGCCTTCTTTGTTTCATGGCTGGCCTCTGTAATTAAAGAAGTATAGTCTTGTGTTTTATTACTGAGGAACCCTGGTGGCACAGTGTTGTAAGCACCCAGTTGCTAACTGAAAGATTCATGGTTTGAGCCCCTCAGCTGCTCTGGGGGAGAAAGCTGTGGCCGTCTGCTCCCATAGACAGTGGCCCCAGCAGTCACGTGGGCTGTTCTTCTCCAGGCCACAGGCCGCTGGGAGCTGAAATGGACTCCCACTGGGTGTTTGCGTTTATTATTATTCCATTGCTGTGATTGCCTTCTGTCTTTACTCGCCTTTTATAATTTGCAAAGTGATGTGGGACATCTTGTTGGTGCTTCCTAGAGTACTAAATGCCTGTGCATTGCCAAGGGTGTCTTCTAAAATTTCAGTCACTTTTATATGCGACTCAGAAATTTAGCTTTGTGACCAAATGATGGGACAAAGCAGAATGCTCTGAGGTACCAGGGTCCTGAGTGGCTCAAAGAACAATCATGTGGATGTAACTGAGTTGTGAACTAGACAGAGGGGGAACAGCTGATGTCAGCTGCCAAAATGTAACATTTGGTGTCTTTTCTCAGGCGTGGTACAGTTTTATTTCATTTTCTGTTGAATACAGTTTTGTAGAAAAGCTTTAGGTTTACAGAAAAATTGTGCAGAATGTGGAATTACCATTCACTTTCTCCTGGTAATGCTTTGCATTCCTGTAGAAGTTCTGTTACAATCAACGAGCTGATACTGACACATTATTAATAGTAGCCCATAGTTTGTATGTGACTCACTCTTAGTATTCTAAGTCCTGTGAATTTTGATAAATGCATAATATCATGTGTTCACCACCCATCACAATGGCATATAGGAGAGTTCAGTGCCCTAAAAATGCCCTGTGTTTACTCCCTTCTGCCCTGGAATCTCTGAAAACTCACGGTGCTTTGGTAGTTAGTGACATACCAGACCAAGCATCTTTTCACACACTGTGTTTCCAGTCCATGTATCTGTTCTGATGAAGTGACTCTTCAGGTCTGTTGCCCATTTTTTATTGGGCTATTTGTTTTCTTGTCTTTGAGTTTTAAGGCTTTGTATGTTTTGGCAATAAGTCCTTTATCAGATATGTGTTCTGTAAAGATTTGACCCCAATCTGTGGCTTTTCTTCTCATTTTCTAAATATTATCCTTTGCAGAGCAGAAGGTTTTCATTATAATGGAGTCCAACTTAAGAGTTATTCTTTCATAGATTGCGCTTTCACTGTTGTTTCTAAAAAGTTACCACCCAGCCCAGGGCCAGCTGGATTTCCCCTGCACTGGCTTCTGGAAGCTGGAGAGTTTTGCATTTTCCATTTAGGTCTGTGATCCATTCTGAGCTAATTTTTGGGTAAAGGTCTAAGTGGCAGTCTACATTCATATTTTGCAAGGTCATGTTGATGTATTGCAATGTCATTTCAAGAAAAGACTATCCACTCTCCTCTGAATTACTGTGCTCATCAGAGAGCAGGTGACTGTGTAGGTCTATTTGTAAGCTGTGGAACAATTTTAAGATTTAAAAATGCTCAGAAATATTTGAGCACTGCATGAATGACTGAGAACAGATGGGTGGTGGCTAGAAATAAGGAACTCTCAGAAGGAAAGTTGACGTTAATGTTGTATGGGAAGATGCTGAAACAAAGACAACTTGGCCAAATTATCTTCAGGGAAAACCCTGAAATCTTGAGGATACTTGTTCCTGTGGGCACTGGGATCTTTCCTGTCTTTAAGGAATCAGTTCTCCACAAATCAGATCATTTCTGCAGAAATTAAATTTACAACTTGTAGCTCTAAGGATGTGAAATGGCCATGTTGTACATGGGTTATATTCTTGCTGTTTGCGAAGTGGAGTCAAGATGACAGACTGAACACATGTCTCCCTAAATCCCTCTGGAAATCAAGACCTGAATTGATAATTAAATGGAGCTTTTTTGGACACATAGTAAGCCCAAGGACATGGCATAGGGCTGTCAATCTAGACTTCCTACCACTAAATGGAAGGCATCTTTTCTTTTGCCAACTCCCACTGTGGTTGAATGCTGGCTTTCACAGACCGAAGGTAACTCACCATTTTGACTTCTTTTTCTCTGTCTTAGCTGGCAGGCAGAGCTGGGACTTGACTAGCAGCTGATCTCAGATGCACTGCTGGTGGGATCAGCAGACAAAATTACCACATGTGGAGAGCCCAACTTTGGACTCTGTGCATCTTGGCACTTTTGGCCTCTCTTTCCACCTCTACCGATTGAGTAGCTCGTATGGAGGCAGATGGGCAGCTTGTGCAGGACGCCATCTTGTTCCATTGGGAGATGGATACACCCATACAGAGGCCCCAGCTGGACCTAGTTTCTAGGCTGGAAGGCAGCATCTTCCCAGGGGAGAGTGTCTTTCTGGCAGAAAAGCAGTATTTTCCACAATGTTGCCTACGGCTGGGGCCTGGCAACAGAGGCCAACAAGGCAGGAGCCTTTCTGTATTTTGAGCTAGTTTATAATATCTGGGGTTCGATATAGAGGTGCTTACTTTTCCAGATTGGAAGAGGGACCTGTACACCTGAAAACCTGACTGACTGTGGAAGCGGTCAGGTAGCTTTTACCTTTCATTTTAAGATGGCCTAGGGAAACAATTGAGGTCCATCCTGACAGGATCTCTCCAAGCCTCTGTTGACTCACATGATGCCCTCAAAGCAACAAACTCTGGAGAAAACCATAATGAAGAAATCACCTGTGGTATCAGAAGGCCCCCAAAATAAACAACCAAAGAACTTCCTAGATGAAGAAACCTTTCTGAAATTATCAGAAGATGAATACAAAAGGATTATATAGAGAGCCCTCCTAAACGTTATACGAAATGCAGCATAGCAAAATGAAAAATTAAGCTGTTCAATCTGATGAAATACCAGTACTCTGAAATCCAACAGATCAAGAACAAAGTCAAAGAGATAGAAACTCCAAAGCCAAGAAAATGAAATAGAACAAATGGAAAAGAGACTTTCTGACTTGGAAGACAGAGCTACTGACTCCAGCATCTATGGGGAGAAATCAGAAAAAAACAAACAAGAAAAATGAAGAATTATTAAGAAGCATGTGGGACTCTATTAAGAGGAACAGTCTATGATTAATTGGAGTTTCTGAACAGAGCGAAACACCTGAGAACACAGAGTATTGTTGCTGAGCTGCTGACAGAAAACTTCCCAGAAATTATGAAAGAAGAGAATATAAATATCCAAAATACATATCAAATGTCACTCAATATAGATATCAAAAGAAAGACCCCAAGGTGTATTATACTCAAGCTTAACAAAATGAAACATAAGCAGAAACTCTTAAAGGCAGCAAGACTCGAAGCAAAGCTAACGTTCAGAGGGAAACCCTGTAGGCTTTCACAGGATTTCTCAGCAGAAAGAATGCTGGTATGGGGACAGTGACATGACACATTCAGAGCTTTGAAGGAGAAGAACTTACAACCAAGAATTATACATCCTGCAGAACTCTCCTTCAAATATGAGAATGAAATGAAGACATTCACGGATAAACAGAAACTCAGAGACTTTGTAAAAACCAAACCAAAACTACAAGAAGTTATGAAAGAATCTCTTGGTTTATAAGAACAAAACCGCTAACTTTATACTTTAGAAGCAAATACAGGACACATCACCCAGAATCCTATTCAGTTAGGGAAGTCTCCAAATTCAATCGAAGCTACAATAGTGACAGAAATGATCCAGTGATTATATCATGAAAGCTATGATGTCATCATATTAAAAAGTGGATGTGCTACAGTCATTATAGTCCTTCCAGATGGAGAGAAAGTTAATAAGACTGGCAGTAATTAAAACTGGGTTTATACATAGTTTATTAAGGGGGATCATAGGGACAGCCATAAAGTGCAATAAAGATGCAACATATCAAATCAAGAAACATAATACAGGAGTCTCAACAAACACAAAACCAACTCTGAAAAAGGTAAAAAATCAACTCACAAAGAAGAATGTCCCAGAACAGATTAATAAGAACAGCAGAGAAAACATAAAAACAAAAATAAATGTATTACAATGACAGCACTTAAACACATACCAATCAGTAATTACACTGAATGTGAATGGACTAAACATTCCAGTAAAGACACATTGAGTGACATCTTAGATCAAAAAACACAACCCATCCATGTGTTGCCTACAAGAAACTCACCTTAGAATGGATTGAACTTGGTGACGCGGAGTGACCATATATTGGGTGTACTTCATGATCCTGTGCTTCTATAGGATGTCATCCTGCTGACCTCTGGCTGGAGGAAGGGGAGTGAGTGGAGAGGAGGGGAAAGGAGACTGTTGAGAGGATGAGACAAGTATGGAGCAGAGAGGAGTAGTGTGCTGTAATCAGGCAGGGAGAGCAGTGGAAGCTGCATATAGGTGAGCAAGCAAATTTATATGGGAATGTACATTTTCACTCAATCATAATGAATAAAAAAAGAAACTCACCTTAGACTTAAAGATATGAACAAACAGAAAATTAAAGGATAGAAGAATATATATCAAGCTAACAATGAACAAAGAGCAGGGGTGGCAATTCGAATCCCAGATAAAATAGATTTTAATGTAAAATCCACCATTGTGGATAAGGAGGGCCACTACTGCTGGAAGGTTCAATATGCAAGCAGGACTTAACAATATTGAATATTTATGCACCTACCGACTCGATGGCACTTGGCTGGCAATATTAGAGCACCTAAATACATCAAAGAAACACTGACTACACTCAAAAAGGAGATAGATCACTCCACACTAATAGTGGGGGACTTCAACACTCCACTCTCAGTATTGGACAGATCATCTAGAAAACAGCTCAGTAAAGACACAGGAGACCTTATTGCCACAAACCAACTAGACTGCATCGACATGTACAGAACTTTCTATCCATCAGTGGACAACTACACCTTCTTCTCAAGAACACATGGAACATTCTCCAGAATAGATCATATGTTAGTACATAAAGCAATTCTCAGCAAAATCCATACCATTGAATTAACACAAAGCATTTTCTCAGATCATAAAGCCATAAAAGCCAAAATCAATAGCAGAAAAAACAGAAAGTGAAACTCATGGAAACTCGACAGTATCTTGCTCAAAAAGCCGTGGGTTATAGAAGAAATCAAGGAGGAAATAAAGACATTTATGGATGCGAATGAGAATGAAAACACTGCTTACCAGAACCTATGGGTATACAGCCAAAGCAGTGCTCAGAGATCAGTTTATCTCTATAAATGCACACATCTGGAAGGAAGAAAGAAACCAAACCAAGAAACTAACCCTACTGCTTGAACAAGTAGAGAACAACAGAGGAACCCCTCAGGCACCAGAAGAAAACAGATCATAAAGATTAGAGCAGAATTAAATGATTTAGAGAATAGAAGAACAATTGAAAAAATTGAAAAAACCAAAAGCTGTTTTTTTGAAAGATCAACAAAATTGACAAACCACTTGCTAAACTTATGAAAGAAAAACAGGAAAGGAAACAAATAACCCAAATAAGAAATGAGAGGGGAGTTGTCATAACAAATCCAACAGAACTCAAAAATATCCTAACAGACTACTATGAAAGACTGTACTCTTCAGAAATTTGAAAACCTAGAGGAAATGGACAAATTCCTAGATTCATGTCACCTACCCAAATTATCACAAGGTGAAGCAGAACAACTTAATAAGCCCATCACAAAGGAAGAGATTGAAAAAGTCATCCAAAACCTACCAAGAACAAAAAGCCCAGGCCCAGATGTCTTCACTGCAGAATTGTACCAAGTTTTTAGAGAAGAGTTATCTCCAATACTGCTGAGACTATTTCACAGTATAGAAAGGAATGGAATACTCCCAAATTCATTTTATGGAGCCAGCATTAACCTGGTACCAAAGCCAGGGAAAGACCCAACCAGAAAGGAGAACTACAGACTGATGTGACTCATGAAACTAGATGCAAAAATCTTCAACAAAATTCTTGCTAGTAGAGTACAACAGCATATCCAAAAAATAATCGATCATGAGCAAGTTGGATTTATACCAGGGATGCAAGGCTGGTTCAACATCAGAAAAGCAATTAATGTGATCAACAACATAAATACACACAGTCACACACACACACAATCACCTGATTTTGTCTATTGATGCAGAAAAGGCATTTGATGAAGTCTAACACACATTCATGCTAAAAACACTCAGCGAAATAGAGATAGACGGCCAAGTCCTCAGTGCCATGAGGGCCAGTTGTACAGAGACAACTGCCTAAACAGTTTCCCTTGAGAAGAGGCACTAGACAAGGATGCCCACTCTCATCTCTCCTGTTCAAAATTGTACTAGAAGTTCTAGCTAGAACAATTAGCCAAGACCAAGAAATAAAGGGCATTTGCATCAGCAAAGAAGAAGTAAAAATCTCTGGGAAGTGGCCCACTGTGGAAGGCATGTGGAAGCACTTCTGTGGTACTGCGAGAATCCCACCTGGGGCTGGAATCATTTCCCACAGTGCAGTAGTGAGATTTCCAGAACCTTGGAGAAAGCTACAAATGATTTGAAAAAAAAAAAAATGAAAATAAAATTTGAGAATAGGTGAGACTTGAAAATAATATAATTCTAATTACTGAGAGTGTATTTAAGCTCTCTGTCTTGGATGGAAAATGTATCACTGTTGATATTTGTATGAATGTCTTTAATTCTTTCATACATGTGTGATTTTTCAGGGACTGTGTTTTTCTTTTTGAATTTTTTCTTCATTGTTGTATAAATCTCTGCATCTCTTTGTCTTTTCCATGAGTGTGTGTCACTGTTAGGACGTTTGTGACTAGAGAGGTTTGTAAGCTTTTTCTCCAGAAGGCAAGGGGAAGTTCAGCTGTCTCATGAGCCTTGTTTGCAACAGCTGCGTCATGAGAGAAAACTTGTAACAACTCATCCTTGTTGTTAATGGCCACCCACATAGGCTGTTCCCCCCCCTCTGTTTCAAGACCATCCGTCTGTCTGATATTTTTTTCTTTTTTATTATGACTTAAGAGAAAGTACACAATCCAAATCAATTTTGCATGTCTGGCTATCTACGCTCTTTCTGCTCTCCCTACCCCATGACAGCACACTCCTACTTTTCATTTTATTCTTGTTGTATCCTCTCAGCAAGCTCCTGCCCACTCCTCTCCACCCGCTTCTCTTCCATCCAGAAAGAGACGAGTAGGACAGCCTCCCATAAATGCATAGAGCCATAAAGTACACACACCATATGGTCCCACTGTGTCCCTGAGTCTAGTCCATTTTTGTCCGAACAGTGGACCTCAGTAGTGTTTTCTAGACAGGGCAGCAGCAGGTCTCGGGACCATGCTCCCAGGGGATCCCCTGGGCTGTCAGACCATCGGCTGTAGTCTTTCAGTGGACTTTTGAGCTGCGCCCCTCTTGTTCTCATGTTGCCACAGTTACTCAACATGGTGTGCCTCATCACGGCTGTCTTTGGTTGTGACGGGACACCATCTGGTTCTTGTGGTCACATGTTATTACAGATTCCCATTCACATGTGTCCTTCTGTTTCCTGGGCTCTTTTTTTCCTCGTGTCTTTCTTGTTCTCAGTGATCATCTGTTCTAGATGAGTTGGGGCCATTTGGTATACCTCAGATGGCAGCTTGCTAGCTTTTAAGACCCCAGATGCCACTCACCAAAATGATAGAAAAGACTCTCTTAGCAAGAGGCTAATGATGCCAGTTGACCTCAGTGTCCCCCGAGAGCATGGTCCCCAGACGCTGCCTCTACTACTGTGTCATTGCAGTATTGAGTTGAGATTAGAAGAACTTTCAGTTTATGGCGAAGTCCAATTAAATTGATCTGCTTTCTACCTAGGTTCGCCATGAGTCAGATCTGACTCAACGGCACTTGGCTGGCTTGGCTTCTGCTGTGTGCTGTCACTGCTTTCACCTAACCAAATTTCTATCAACTATCTAATCTATGACCAACCCTCTCCCTCCCTCCCCATCCTTGTAGCCATCAAAGAGTCTTTTCTTCCGTACATAACTGTATGTTTAAGTCCTTATAGCAACAGTCTCATATAATATTTGTCCTTTTGCCACTGACAATTTCAGTCAGCATAATGTCTCCCAATTGAAACTGGGTTACAAGGTGTTTCCTAAAATCATCATTGTTCTTTGTCATTGACAGTGTTCCACTGAGTGTAGATATCATGGTTTGTTTATCCATTCAACTGTTGTGGACTGTGTTGCAATAAACATTCATGTGCATGTGTCTGTTCACGTGACAATCTTTGTTTCTCTAGGATAAATTCCAAGCAGTGAGATTACTGAATCAAATGCTATATCTATTTTCAATTTTTTAAGGAAGCACCAAATTGTGTTCCAAAGAAGTTGTACCATTTTGCAGTCTTACCAGCAGTGTAGGAGAGTTCCAATCTCTCCACAGCCTCTCCAGCATTTGTTATTTTTGGATTATGGCCTACCTTGTTGGGGTGAGATGGTATCTCATTGTAGTTTTGATTTGGATTTCTCTGATAGCTAATGATTGTGAGCATTTCCTCATGTGTGTTTTGGCTGCTTGGATGTCCTGTTTGCTGAAGTATCTATCCGTCTTCTTTGCCCATCACTTAAGTGGGTTATTTACCTTTTTCTTGTTGCTACTTTGTGGTACCTTGTAGATTATGGAGATTAGATGTCAGTTTGACATGTAGTTGCCAAATACTTTTTTCCCACTCTGTAAATGGTCTTTTAACTCTTGATAAAGTTTTTAGATGAACAGAAGTGTTTGATTCTTAGTAGTACCCATTGGTTTATTTTTACTTCTGTTGTTTATGCTTTGTCAGATTTTGAAGTCTGTCTAAGCTTTCTATTAGAATGTCCATTGTCGATCCTGTTTTTTCTTGCATGATCGTTATTGGTTTAGGTTTGATATTTAGGTGTTTGATCAAAATTTTTTGATTAGTTTTTATGAAGGTGTGACATATGGGTCTTGTTTCAGTTTTTGTAGTTGAATATCCAAATTTACCAACACCATTTGTTAAAGAGGCTGTTTTTAACCTAGTTTACAATCTTAGAGCCTTTGTCAAATATCAGCTGTTCATAAGAGGAGAATGCCATCTCTGGGGTCTTAACTCTGCCCTATTGGCTTTTGTGTCTCTTTGTGTTCCAGTAGCAGGCTGTGGCACTGTAATAAGTTCTAACATTAGGTAGTGTGAGGCCTCCCACTGTGTTCCTCTTCTTCAGTAGTGTTTTACTTAGCGGGAGTTTCTTCCTTTTCCAAAGTTGGTGATTTGTTTCTCCATCTCATTAAAAAATGATGTTGAGATTTGTATTGAGATTGCATTTTATGTTTAGATTGCTTTGGGTAAAATAGACATTTTCAGAATGTCAAGTCTTCCTATTCATAAGCAGGGTAGATTTCTCATCCGACTCGACGGCACTTGGCTGGCTTTCAGTTTCTTGCGATAAGGTCTTTTAGTTCTCTCTGTCTAGGTCTCTTATTTCTCTAATTAGATTTATTCCAAGGTATTTTACTTTCTCGGGGCTATAGTAAATGATACTGATTTGGAGTGTTCACTGCATTTACATTCAGTGTAATTATTGATAGGTATGTGTTTAGTGCTATCATATTGATGCATTTATTTTTGTGTTGTTGTTTTCTATGTTGCTGTTAATATTCTGTTCTGGGTCATTCTTTGGGGGCTTACTTTCCATTTTTTCAGTTTGTTGGTTTTGTGTTTGCTGTGACTCCTGTATTATGCTTCTTATTTTGATATATCAGATTGTTATTTTGCTTTGTGGCTACAGTTTATGATCCCTCTTACTATTCTAAGTTTAAACCAGACTTTAACTTCTGCATAGCTTTTGAATTTGGTCTCCATCTGAAAGAGTTATAACTACTATAACAACTTGTTAGTGTGATGATGTCATAGTTTTTGTGTTATGATTGTTGGTTTCCTACTTTTAATAATGTAGTTTGGGTTGAGCTCATTGACTTCCCTAACTGAATAGGATTCTGGGTGCTGTGTTCTGCATTGTGTCCCTAAATATATACTTAGTTTTTTCCTTTTTCTAACAAAGAGCTTCTTTCAGTATTTCTGTAGTTTGGTTTTGGTTTCTACAAAATTTCTAAGCTTCTGTTTATCAGCAGATGTCTTAATTTAATTTCACTGTTATAGTTGATATTCTACAGAATATGTAATTTTGGATTGGAAGTTTTTATTCTTCTGGGCTTTGAATGTGTTATCCCACTGATTTTTTGCCAACATTGATTCTATGGAGAAGTCAAATAAAAGCCTACAGGATTTCCCTCTGAATGTTAGCTTTGCTTTGAGCCTCCTTGCCCTTAAGAGCATGTGTCTATGTTTCATTTTATTAAGCTTGATTATAGTATGTCTTTGTGTCTTTTGAGGGGGTCTAGTTTTTGTGGTATTGGATAAGCATCTCACCTATCTGTGTTCTCTTCTTTCATAATTTCAGGGAAGTTTTCTGAGAGCAATTCTGCAACAATACTCTGTATTTTCAGCTATCCCTCCCTGTTCAGGAACTCCAATTATACATAGATTATTCTTCTTAATAGAGTCTCACATGTTCCTTAATGCTTCTTCATTTTTCTTATTTCTTTTCTCTGATTTTTCCTCATAAGTGCTGGTGTCAGTTACTCTGTCTTCAAGGCCCCTAAGTCTGACTTCCAGCTCCTTGATTCTACTCTTTTGTGTTTAGATTGAATTGTCTAATTCTGTAATTTTATTATTGATCTGCTGGATTTCGGATCACTGATGTTCTGTCAGTTCAAATAGCTTACTTAATTTTTCATTTTGTTCCACCGCATTTTGTTTAATCTCTAGGAGGGCTATATGTATCATTATTTTGTACTCGACCTCTGGTAGTTTTAGAAAGGCTTCATCTGGGAAGTTTTTTGGTTCTTTATTATGGGAATTTTCTGGAGTCATGATGGAATGCTTCTTTAAATGGTTAGCAATTGGCTGTTGTCTATGTGATATCTAGAAGCTGTTTGATTTATGCTGTGTTACCTCAACAGGAGCTGGGGCATAGTTCTAAGAGGGGACTTGGTCACAAGCCATCTCTGTGTACACTAGTGCTGGCCCCAGGTAGAGTCTCAGGGATGGCAGTTTCTGCCTCCTGGATGACAAAGATGGCGCCCTACTCATGGAGTCACTTGGGGGCCATGAGCTCACCGTATAATGTGAATCCGTGAAGGATGGAGAAGATGCTGCTGGGCTCTATCAGCAGTCAGTCCTCCAGGTGGTCTTAAAAAGTACTTTACTGCTTAACAAGGAGCCGTCTAAGAGCTACTGAAAACAGGCCACCAAATGTGGCATGTCCCCACCTTCTAGCTGACAGTGAAAGCACCTCACAGGCCGTCTTCAGATGCTATGATGCGGTTCAAAGCGTGGATGGGTTACAGACTTCCTGCCACACTCTTCCAGGCTTTTCCCATAAATCTAGACACAAGTCGGCGCAAGCACCACTTTTCTCCTGGAGAAGCACTTGCCAGACAGGCTGCTACTCTGCTTGAGAATCAGCTACAGCTAAATCCCCTGGCTGGGTGACTCCACCTCCCAGCTGACCAAGATGGTGTTGCAGCTGAGCAGCCCTTCCCACTGCACAACAGCAGAGTCTGTGGCACAGCTCAGAAAAGAGAGGGTGGAGGGGCAGTAGTGCCCTTAGTCAGCAGCAAGGCTCTCACTGCATGGCTATCCCATGCACCGTCTCTCTTGTTGCAGCTGTTGAGTCAGGCCATCTCCCTGGGGCTACCCTCATTTCCCCTGACCCTTCACTTGTCCAAACATGATGACAATGTCCTTTTCTGGGAATTAATCCACCTAAAAATGTACCCAAAGTGAGCTGAAGTCTCTTCTCACTTCTAAAGAACATCTGGTTGTGTTTCTTCTAAGACTGGTTTGTTCATCCTTCTGATGATCTATGGTATAGCTGGTATTCTCTGGCAGCACCACTGTTGAAATGCATTAATTCAGCTAGGTTTAGAGTATATTTATTTAAAGTTGCTAGACTAGCAGCTGAAAAACATCTTTGACAACCAGGACGAAAGTTATAAATGTTCATTATTGAAAATATTAGCAAACAAGAAAAAGAAAATGCAACTTCCTAATCCAGAGATAAGTTACAGTACTTATGATGGTGCATATACTGTATCATATTATGCAAGTATGGAGTCCCTGCATGATGCATACAGTTAAGCACTCGAATACTAAACAAAAGGTTGGAAGTTTACCCTCCCTCCCTCTGACCAAGGCTTCTCAGAAGATAAGCCTGGTGAAAGGTCATAGCCTTGAAAACCCTATGAAGCATTTCTACTATGCACACATGAGGTTGCTGAGAATTGGACTGACTTGACAGCAACCAAGTATATGCATGATAATAATCTCTTTTTTGCATGTTACAGTATAATGCAGGCATTTCCCCAGGCCACCAAGTGTTAGCCTACAGCAGTATTTGTTGAGGCATTACTTGTAAAACATCTCAGGTATGAGAGGCACGCAAGCTCCTGGTCCATGTGCCATATCAGTGCTGCAAAAATGCGCCAAGAGTCTGAATGTCTATTAAGGTCCCCAGATGACATCAATACATATTTGCAAGATGTTTCTCAATGTTTTTTCCCCCTTTGTGTCATTCCTTAAGGGGTTTTTATTAAAGCAAGATTTTATAATTCAAATTGGTCAGTTATTGTCGTGGATTGAATTTTGTCCCCCCAAAAGGTGTAGCCATGTGGCTGGGCCATGATTCCCAATATTTTATGATTATCCTCCATTTTGTGATTTTCCTATGCTGTATGTTAAATTTATTAGGGTGGGACTGTAAATCCCTTTATAAGATCACCTCCCTGCTCCACTGTAAAGGGAGTTTCCCTGGAGTGTGGTTTGCCCCACCCCTAATCCTTTCATCCTACAAGAGAAAAAAGGAAAGAGAAGCAAACAGAAAATTGGGTACCTCACATCACCAAGAAGACACCGCCAGGAGAAGAGCGCGTCCTTTAAACCTCAGATTTCTGGGCCAAGATGCTCCCTGGACAAACTCATAAAATACCAGACTTTCCTCCAGAGCCAACAAGGGGGAAAACCTTCCCGTGGAGCAGACATCCTGAATTTGGACTTGTAACCTACCGGACTGTGTAAGAATAAACCTTCCGTTGTTAAAACCATCCACTCTGTGATATTTCTTTTACAGCAGCACTAACTGACTAAAATAGTTATCAATTCATCCTATGTAGAAGAGATTTTTCTGAGCCATTCTACAATAAGAAATTATAAAATTAAAGAAAAAATGCTTTAAATTTTGTGCTTTGGTGAAAATTCTTTTTCCCTGGGTCTATAGAACCTTATGGAACTCTGGTGGCATAGTAGTTAAAAGCTTGGCTGATAACCAAAAGGTCAGCCGTTTGAATCCACCAGATGCTCCTTGGAAATACTGTGAGACAGTTCAGCTGTCCCCTGTAGGGTCACTGTGAATCAGAATCAACTCGACAGCAGTGGGTTTTTATACAACCTTAGTGCTGTTTTTATCTTTTATCTGTTTTTTCCTGAACCGTGTTGGTGTCACGTGCTTTATCCTCAGTCACACTATTTGGCCTCCCATGAATTCAGTTCTGCTCCTTTGACTTTGTATTGAGTTGTCTAATTCTATAATTTTATTATTCAGTTTCTGAATTTCAGCTTCCTGTATCTGTATGCTTTCTTGCAGCTTGGTCAATTTGTCATTATGCCCTGCTGCATCTTGCCTCGTCTCTTTCCTGATCCCGTGCAGGGTTCTCAATGTTAATCTTGGGTGTTCTACCTCTGATAATTCCAGGAAGTTTTCTTCACATGGAAAATTTCTGGATTCTTTGTTTTGGGAGCTTTCTGAAACCATCATGGTCTGCCTCTTTAAGTGACTTAACATTGACTGTTGTCTCCAAACCATTGTAAGTAGTTGAATTCATTTGTATTTGCTTACTGTGTTCTCGCTTCTTGATGCGTTTTGTTTTGAAATGTCCAGATAGGTCTGGCTGTGTGTGCTGTGTGTGCTGATTTGGCTGTTGATGACTTGAAGCTCTGACATCCTATCCCTCCTACCCCCAGGTGGTTAGAACTGTTAACAGACACGGGAGCCCAGAAGTCCACTTAGGCCTCTTGTACAGATTCAGCTGAGGTTGAATTAAGTCTAGGTAGTCAGTCACCCAGTGTGTGGTGCAGGCTGTCCTCAACTGTCCTAGGTGGGCAGGCGTGACTGGTGTAAGCACAGGTATCTGGCTGCAGCTGCTGAGAAAGGCAGGGGGCCATCAGCCATTTCTGAGAGTGTGTGACAACGGCATGTGCCCTTGTGTCTGACTGTAGGTGAAGAAACTTTCTGCCATGCATCAGAGGAGTTCATGGGTTTTCTCCCTTCCCCCAGTGTGTTGCCGGGTTCCCTCTTGGAGTCTAGGAGAATGGCTCAGGGCCGACTAAGGAGGCTACCTCCAGCTCAGTGAATGGCGTCAGCCTCCAGAGGCAGATGCAGTGCCGAGAAGTGAGGGGGGATGCTGGGAGAAGGGAGAGAGGTTTATCTCAAGTGAAATACTTAGATCCAAATGCAGTGGGTGGACCCAAGCCACTTAGCTTTTGATGGTCTGGTTCTGTTTTCCACTGTCTGGGGGTACGAGTGGATTCTCCAGGCTGTTTCTCCTTCTGGGGAGGACAGCCACCCACCGCCACCACTCTGCCCACCATACAGGCTGCAGCTGCTTCCCAGAGGTCAGGCCTGGCCACTGCTAGGTACTCACAGACCTACTCTCCCTTCCCCATTGCTCAGTGCAATTTCTTGGCTTCAGCTTTGATGTTTAGGGTTCCTAGCATGCCAAGTGTAATCAACTCATCTGTTCTTTGGGGTCTTTGTTGTTAGAAGAATCAGAGAAAGCATCCGACCACACCACCATCTTGGCCCTGCCTACTTTTTTAATATATTTTAACATTTTTGGTAACTTTTAATCAATAAATACTTTGGACCACCATTGATTGCTAGGCCTGGCACTAGTTTGGTATGTAAGGTTCCATGTAACCTTTCCTTTTGTATTTATTTTGTTTTACAGTGTTTTTTCCACAATATTTACATTTTCTGAGGTTTAACTCCTTTGCTTTGATGAGGCATGAGTTTTTTCCTTGGAACACTAGGGATGCTGGTGCCTGCACTCTGGGCCACCTCCTCAGCTCAGGAGGTCCCTAGTCAGCTGCAGCTTCCTCCGCTGGAGCACAGAGGCTGTGGGACAGGAGCGCACACAGACGTGCTGAACGGCCAGCCTCCGACACCACACTGATTTTCAACAGCAAGAGCAGACACGTGACTGCACTGAGGGGTCGTGGGCGGCCACACAGCCTCTGCCCCAGCTCTTGAGGCAGGCTACTGCCAGCAGGCAGCAGTCACCACCCCTGGCATTGCACATAAATGACAGGCTATTGTGTGGTAGCTTGAGTCTCTCTGTAAGGTGTGGAGGATTGGAGTCCTGCAGTGTGTTCTCTTTGTGGTAGCTGCTGGTGCAAGACACCGGGGTGGCTGGAGCAGCAGCACCTGCAGGACTTGGCCCACTGTCCTGGTTCGTGTGTTGGCTACACACTGTGGTGGTGACCCTGCAGCACATCACACTGTACCATGGTGCAGGCTGCAGAGGTGGCAGCAGCAGCAGCACCTGTAGGACTTGGCTCACTGTCCTGGTTCATATGTCGGCTGTGCACTATGGCAGTGACCCTGCCAAGCACGTCACACTGTACCATGGTGCAGGCTGCAGAGGTGCCAGCGGCAGCAGCACCTGCAGGACTTGGCCCACTGTCCTGGTTTGTGTGTCGGCTGTGCACTGTGGCGGTGACCCTGCCAAGCACGTCACACTGTACTGTGGTGCAGGCTGCAGAGGTGGCAGCAGCAGCAGCTACAGGACTTGGCCCACTGTCTGGCTCCAGTGTCAGCTCCTTGCTGTGTGGATGCCTCATGAGCCTGTGACGAAGCTGGTCTCCTAATAGTGTTGGTCACAGGACACTGGGCACGTAGCTCTGACATATTTTGAAGTGGGGATACCTGGCACCTTGAGCAGTCCAGCAGGGACTTAGTGGAGTGATTTGGCTGGAGGCTGGAGTGTGGCACTCTGAGTCTGCCACAGAGCTGCCAGGAAGCGCCCTGAGGAGGCACCGGCTGGGGCGGCAGAACGTGGCTACACAAGGCTCAGCACTCGCTTTCTCCGTGCGCTAGGCCAGCTGTGTGCCTGGTGCCCCAGCTGAGCTGCAGCTGCGTCCAGCGGCTCGGGGCTGCCATTCTCCCGCTCATTCTGTGACTGCTCCGTGACTTCTTGGGACGAGAACCACATGAAGCCCGTCCCTCTGCGGTGCTGACTCTGCACCACAGCCTCTGAGTTCCTGAGCACACCAGCCCAGAAAACCCCCTTCGTGTTTCCAGCATCTATACTTTTCACATTTGGCTAAGACTCTCGTGTCCAGTACTCGAGTCACAGTGACCAAAGGGATGGGATGTACTCATTGACCAACCCGGGGTCACATGCCCAGCCCTGAACCCACCACTGTGTTTGGGGTGACCCACTGCTGTCGAGTTGGTTCCAACTCCGAGCGACCTGACAGGAGGGTAGGACTGCCCCATAGTGTTTCCAAGGAGTTCCTGGCAGGTAGGTAGGGCCATGTGTCCATTTCTTAACCAATCGCTGTGACCACAAGGATAGGACGTACCCATTGACCAATCCTGGGTCACATGCCCATCCCTAAGCCAACCACTGTGATCATGGCCTAGGGCGTGCTCATCAGCCAAGCCTGGGTCATGTGTCCATTGTAAAGAAATCCCTACGACCAGAGGGATGGTACATAAACTTTAGCTGTTTCTGGGATTGGCTTGGCTGGGTTTCATGTCCATCCCTACAGTAGCAGGCAGGGACAGTCAGATTCTCTTAACAACCACAAGGGCTGAATGTGGAGGGGGACTTCCCTATCCTCATCAGACTATAGGGACAGAAATACGACCAATGCCACTACATCCCCCTCCATGAACTGTGACTCCGTTGGCTTGAAGCTGTAGCTGAGGAGATAGCTAGAGCTCCCAGCACCTGGGGGCAAGTAAAGGAGGGGAGGACTGGTCAGGCTGATGCTGGGCAGATGGACCCAGGTGAGGAGACTGGGTGTCGGTGGCCCAGGGCACACAGTAGACAGCTTGTGGCCACTGTAGATAGTCTGTGCTCACAGGCAATAGGCATGACCAGAACAAGATGAGGACACAGATGGGGAGAAGGGACCAGTGCCAGGTGTAGGACAGGGTAACCATGGGCCTGACTTAGCCCAAGTAGTCCAGACAATGAGCTGCAGGTGGGAAGATCACTTGAGAGCCCAGGACCCACTGCTCAGCAGCGCTCCTCTCAGGCCCGGAGCACTGGAGGACAGACAAGTGAGCATGGAGTCACAGACGAGGAGACTGCAGGCAGCTGTCAGGAAGGCATTGCCTGGAATGTTCCACTGGAGAGAGTTCGGAGCTCGGGTTTGTTCCTGAAGTGCCTGAGCTCGTCCCTCTGGACAACTTGGAGAAGTTTCTGGTGTTGTGGAGGGCCCTGGCAAGAGCAGATGACAACAGACTGGCAGAATCTCCCTCAGGCACGCTGGGTGCTGCCCTCCTCTCTGGTCTGCACGTCTCACCGCGGCCTCTCTCCAGACAGTTGGGGAGCTCCACTCTTGCAAACCTAAACACACCCGGAGTGTGTGGACATGTAGACGGCGGCACCAGGGCCAGCAGATGGCCCTGTGCATAAACTGCAGCAGAAATGTTGCCTTATTTGGGGACAGAGTGCCCAAGCTGTTGTGCCCCGTGGGGCCAGCTACGTGGAAAAGTTAAATATTTACACTCTGTTCTGTTTGAACACTTTGGCCATGGGTGTGTTTCCTGAGGTTCCCCCACTGTCAGGAAGGGCTTCACACTCATCCTGGGGCCCGGGGTCTGCCCAGCAGAGGGCCGAAGAGGGCGGGTGGGGCATGCTGAGCAGAACTGGGGGTGCGCCAGGGGGCGGAGCCCTGAACGGGGTTCCACAGTCACGTCCTTGGTTTTCATTAGGCAGGATTCTCCAGCTGACGCTCATTTCTGTGGTGAGTTAAACACTTCAGAGACAGCTGCTGGCTCAGTGATCACAGCAGATACAGGTTACCCTCTGAGGACACGCTGCAAGTACTGGACGCCTCTTTAACAGTTGTTAATCCCTCCCGGGAGTTGTCCTCCTTATACAAGTCAGTGGAGTCACAGTTCCTGGATGGGATACAGTGGACACGGACTGGACTGCCCAGTACTCTGATGGGGGAAGGGATGTCCCCTTCCCACTACTAGGAGTCAACGATGTGTCCAATTAGGAAAGCAGGAATGCGTAGCAAGGTTTCTAACTAACTCGTTTAGGGGCGGCACTGGCTCAGTAGTTCCGGAACTTTTTGGTGTCAGAACTGCTTCATCCCCTCCAAATGTGGCAACGAATCCAGAGGTCTTCTGTGAATGCTGGCTCTTTCTGTTGACACTTAGGATCAGTAGTGACAGACGTCCTCAATACAAGAGAACGTGTTCCAGTCACCACCAGGTGGCTGGCACCGTCACGCGTCAGCAGGCTGGGAGAACTCCACCGGAACTGTGTGAGAGGGAAAAACAAACAGCATCGTACTATTTTGTGACAATAGTCCACACTACCTGGGTCCCCAAACCAGGCCTCAGGCGCCCGGGGAACTCCCAGTCCCTGAGAACAAGAGGCTGTGACGGCCGAGGGGCTGAACGCTTGGCTCCAGACCAGGGGGTCCACGGGGCTCTGTGGGAGCCAAGGCCGGGCCATCTGCTCCGGTGAAGATCGTTGTTACTGCCATCGAGTCAGTTCCAGCTCAGAGCCACCGCATGGAAAACAGACGCCAGCACTGCCCGACCCCGAGGCACGCCCACCATCACTGTTACACGTGCGTCCACTGTTGCGGCCACTGTGTCAGTCCATCTGGAGGGTCTTCCTCCTTTTCACTGCCCCTCCACTCTACCAAGCAGGATGTCCTTCTCCAGGTACTGATCACTCCTGACGACATGTCCAAGGTACGTAAGACTAGTCTCACCATCCTTGTTTCCAAGGAGGACTCTGGTTGGACTTTTTCCAAGACAGACCTGTTTGTTCTTTTGGCGGTCCATGGTACGTTCAATATTCTTCAGCATCACGTTTCAAAGGCATCAGTTCTTCTGCTGTCTTTCTTATTCGTGGTCCAGCTGTCACGTGCATGTATAATGTGACTGAAAGTGCCACGGCTTGGGTCAGGCGCACCTAGTCTTCAAGGTGATATCTTTACTTTTCAATACTTAGAAGAGGTTTTTTTGCAGCAGATTTTGCCAGTGCAATGTGTTTTGATTTCTTGATTGCTGCCTCTGTGGGTGTTGATCATGGAACCAAGTAAAATAACGTTAAACAAAGATTGCAGCCTAGGAAACCCTCTCTGCAGTTCTTTCTTGCAGGATGCCTGTGAGTCAGAACTGACTTGGCATATAACAACATAGAACAACAAAAGTTTTGAGAATTACTGGTCCAATTGTAGGGACATAGACCTGCTACAAGCAAACAATCGCTGACTCTATAAAATCACCTGTGAACTGCACCTGGGAAATCAATGGATGTGAAGCAGAAATTCAAAACAAGTATAAATTGCTTGCATGTGGAGACAATTAGGAAAAGCTGTACTGAGTGTGTGGAAGGGAGTGAACGGTTTGTGACCACTCGACTGCGGTGGTCAGGCCGGAAGAGCCTGACACCCGTCTGGACCAGCACAGCTGACGGCTGACATCACTCATGCCACGTCCGTTTGCTCCTCAGTCCTGGGCACATGCGTTCAGGCCGTTTACATGGTTCTCCAGTGGTGTCCACAGATGTCTGTGTCTGGGGACACGGGCTTGTTCAGGGGCTGTCCTAGAACAGGGGGACTGAATGGAGCGCTTGCATCTTCACGTCTTGGGAGACACTGGTGGAGCTGGAATGACGTCATTGAGACCCGTCCATGTCAGGGGGGAGGGGACATGCCTTAAAGCCAGAGTTCAGTGAGATACCTTGAACATGTCCTTACTGCGTCTTGGCAGCCATTCTCACTAAGGGTTTGCTACGCCTCGAACTTCAGGACTTTTGGTTCATTCCCTCTTGTGTTCATTACAGGTGGTACTCCTGATTTTAATTGCCAGGGCTATTTGGGGTCCAGTCACCAGGCAGAAAGTTACTAGAAAATAGAGGAGCTCTAGCAGAGCAGTGGTGAAAGCACTGGCTGCTAACGGAGAGGTCACCAGTTCAAGCCTGCTCGCCGCTCCCCTGAAAGAAGGCATGGCAGTCTGCTTCCCTCAGATTTAGAGCCTTGGAAACCTTCTGGCCAGTTTTCCGCTCTGTCCTGTAGGGTCTTCACAGGCAGAATCAACTCCACAGCACTTGCTATAGTTATAAAGTAACAGAATTCTACAGTGTAGTCAGTGTAAACACAAAACACTGTGAAAACGTGCCCCGGTCTTGCTGTGATTGCCGCCGGTGCCCAGAGGTGAGATTTCTGCCTTCTGTGACTGAGCCCGTTTGCGCTCAGTCTTTGTGGGTGTAATTCATCTAGTTTTGTTCTCACACACCGTGTTGGTCAGACCCACTCACTCTCCGCAGTTGCTTGGGGACAGTGCACATTGTGGCATTTAGGATGGCCAGTCCGTGGGCCACTGATGAGAGCATGGTCCTGACGATCGAGGAATGCAGAAGACAAGGAATCAGCCACTCACAGGTCCTACAGCAGGAATTGCGATGGGGACGTTGGCTTCAGGAAGCTCTGCCCTGGTCACCACTGACCCCACTGAATCCATGTCTGCATTTGAGCTCCTAGATGAAGGGGGTCAGCAGACACAGCCCTTATCCCCCAACCGGAGCATCTAGGGCCCTTTACCTGCCCCCCACAGAGTACGCTGTACACAGGTGGTCCCTGGTCGCAGTGTGAGGCATGCACGGAGACTTCCCTGTTTCTGCTGTTTGCTGCAGTCAGGTCAGCCCCGATTCACAGTGATCCCGTGTGCAAGGAGACAAAGCAGTGCCCAGTACAGCACCAGCCCAAAGAAGTTGCCCCTTGGGGGTTTCACCGACTGATTGTCAGAAGCCTGTCCTGCTTTGGACACCCCTCTGGAACTGTTCAGCCTCACAGCAACCCAGGAGCCCCCACTGGCAGACAGGAGGTGCATGGCCCAGGAACTGGCCCTACATCTCCCGCATGGAAGGCAAGAATTCTACCAGTGAGTTTCTCCTGCCCAGAAAACTCAGATGACCCAAAACACCCATTGCTGTCAAGACAATTCCAGCTCACGAAGACCGTAGAGGATGGAGTAGAACCGCCTCACGGGTTTCCGGGGAGCAGCGGGCAGACTCAAGACGGCCAGCATTTGGGTGAGTAGCCACACGCGTGACCGCTGTGCCTGGAGGTCTGCCCACCCAGAGAGGTCTCGCTGTCACTCTCCTCTTCCGAAATCTAAGAGGCAGGCTGAGGGTAAGGAGCCGGTGAGGATTCTGGCTCAGGTTGGTGACATTCCCAGCTAACGGGTGTCTCCTACCCTACACTGGGTGGCATGGTGCAGGGAAAAGCTTCCCAAACATCTGACACTTCCACCAAAAGGATATTTTCGTTTTCCCTTTTCTCATTTCTCTCTCTCTCTTTAAAGCAACTCTTCCTTGCCTGTGGAGGCATGCTGGTGCAGTGTTTGAGAGCTTGTCTGCTAACTTAAAAGCAAGCAGTTCTAATCCACCGGCCACTCTCTGGAAGCCCTAGGGACAGTTCTGTACTGTCCTGTAGGTTTCCTGTGGATCAGAATCCACTCAGACACAATGGGTTTTCTCTTCGTTTCTTTATCCACGTGCAGAACACACTGGTTTGGGTTAATTCAGCCTCCACTGGCTGTTGGCCTGTGTTTGCACATAGGATGCCAGTGAGTTTTATTTAGTTAGCATCTGTATTAGATCAAACAGCTGGTCTTAATGCTAGTTTTTTCTAGAAATGAAAAATGTTCTAAATCTTTTCTGCAAGATATCCAAACATAAAATTAGACTTTTCTTAGCCGCCTTTTTAAAAATCATTCTGCGTAATTAGAAGCCATAAAACTCCCATTTCTATAGCACAGTTGAACACAATCGCATGTTTGTGCCTCACTGTACACTGATGTCCTTGCACAAAGAGGGAAGGTGCCCCAGCCATGGTCCTCAGAAGCATAGATGTGGCTGCATCATAACGCCACACTGGCAAAGGACCCGGAACCTGACTAAGTTATGACAAGAAGAACCTCGTGCGGTGGAGGGCCTCGTGGGGGCGGTGATTTGCTGAAGAGCTGGAAGCAGCGGGCAGGAGGAGGCCAGGGTGGACCTGTGGATGTCACACAGTGCCGGGGGCCTTGTAGTTGGGGCCGGTGACTAAGGAACTGTCGTGAGGGAGGGAGAGCAGTCCCAAGTCAGATAAGAACTTAGGCTGTATGCACACGAGCTGCAAGGCTTGTGTGTGCCTTCATAGACACACAGCGGGCCTGCAGGCCTGGTCAGCAGCCCCTTGGGGCTGTGCACTGTGTGATGAGTTTAATCTACTTGAGAGCTAACCATTAGCCTTTACCTTAAACTACACAAGAGTCCCTGAAACATCAGTGAGACTCAGCCAAAGGGGATTTTAGGGTTAACTTATTTAAGTGAGGGTAGCTGTAAGGCAAGTCACTGTCACCTGAGTCCTTATTTAAGGCGATGTGGGAAACCCAGTCCATCACTCTAGGGAACAGTGGCGGGGTTGTGGAGAGCCGTGTTCTGCAGTGGGATCCTGAGTGCCAGTGTGAGGTCCAGTGGGCTGGGGAGCGGGATCTGTGATGTCCTCAGGCCACAGGGTGAATCCTGGAGGGAGCAGTGTTGGAGGGAACTGGAAACGTGGGCCAGGCACCACATTCCGGTGGAACGTCCTAGCATGGGTCCACCACAGGGCTGAGGGACAGCAGCAAGCAAGTGACTATCCTCGTCAGACACGAGGTGACCTGCTAAATGCAGAGGGCCTGTTAGGTGGCCCAGCTGACACACAGAGCGCTAGCTCAGTCCCAGAACGCAGGGCATCTCAGGCTGGGCTTGGTGGCTGTTGACATGCTGACGTGAACCATCTGTCTTTCTCCTTGCCTGTCCTCATCAGCCCAGATAGCGCGCATCTGTCCTGACCCGCCCTGGGTAGGCAGGCGCTCGCTGTGCCTCAGTTGCTTTTTCTTTCCTTCACTCCACTTTCACTAGCTGCTGCTCTTCTGATGTGACCGAAGCCATTTTCTGTGTCCTCATTGCAGGGGCGGGCAAGGAGACGCCCCAGGGGCTGTGGGGGGTTAGGTATGGAGGTGGTTACAGGTGGGCCACAGGAGAGCCTGGAAGAGAGGGTGACACGAAGTCAGAGTTTTCAAGAGTGATGCTGCTGCACTGCCACTCTCAGACACCTTTAGAAAGGTTGGCAGTCACCATGTCTAAGGCTGCGGTGACGCCAGGAACACAGGAAGACACAGAGTGGTTGGTGGAGTGAGGCATGAGTCGTTTGGGGCCTTTAAGAGCCAGATCTCTGTAAAGGAAGGCCTGGGCCTGTCCCTGTGTCCTGGCTGTTCCCCGCCGAATTGGGGCCTGGGGTACGGATGTCTGGTCAGAAGCCCAAAGTCTGCAGTTCTTTTGCAGCTGTGTCTATGACTCAGAAAAAAAAAGATCCCATTTAAAAAGATAAATCAGAATGGACACTTTTGGTCATAACTTCCTTTCCAAAGAAACTGAATCTGTAAATTCTTTCTAAGAGTTTCTTTCATGGATCTATAATTCTCCCACAAGCTTCCTGTGTTATCCCCATCACCATTTCATGAGTGTCTCAAGAGAGGACGGGAGAGAGACATCCCAAGAGAGACAGGGGTGTGGGGGTTAAGAACACGGGTTTATTGGCCACCAGTGTGAGCTTGGGTCCACCCAGCCTTGTCTTAGCTCAGTGACCTTGAGTACAATACAGAACATCTCTGCTTCCTTTCTCCTAAAACATACCAGGGTAGCCAGGGCCTCACTCTGCTGCTCAGAGCAGGCTTAGGAGAGTATGGGACACTGGGTCCCTGGCACACACCGCCTGTAGGTATCACTGTAATAATCCTGGATTAATTGTTTACCTCAGCGGTCTCCTTTGGGAAGTGGAGTGTGTGGTTGGCCCTAAACACGTGGCCTTTCTAGGCAAAGGAGTCCCGATTCGGTCTCTCAGTGTACGTAGACCTGTGGACAATTATATTCCATTAAAACTATAATTTTCCAGATCTCCCTTGCCCTCATCTGCCATTTCCTGAAAATCAAATTCTAAAAAGGGCACTTCATTTTATTTATTTTTTGCCTTCTTTGATCATCCCATTTAAATGTTTTATAATTAAAAAGGAAACCACAGAATATTCCATGACTGATGAAGACAACATGTCTAAAAGTTAAGTAATCAATTCTAGGAGAAAATGAAAACCCACTTGCAGAAATCTGTGACAGATGAGAACGTATGCTTGGCTTCAGTGTCCCCCAGGAGATGGCTGGGAGCACAGCTGATGCGCCCCCCCACGAGGGGCTCTGTTCCCCTTGTGTTACACAGTGTTTGCTGAGAAGATACCCGCTCAGTGAACGCCTGAGTTACTTGTCACACACAAAGGACATGGCCTGTGTATCAGGTTGAGGGTATGACAGAATGCCCGGAGAATCAGCCCGCACAGTGGCTTGGTGAAGAGCATTTTCAAAGTAGGTTCTGGAAGACTGCAAGGTAGGACACAGAGAGGGGAGGGCGCTGCCCTTGTGCCCTGCTCCTGGGGCACGACTGCTTCCTCAGTCAGCTGTCGCTGATGAGCAAGGAAGCACAGGCTGCAAGAGGCCACCAGCCACGCGTGTTGCCTTGTCAGTGGCCCCAGCAGGGCTCCGCTGGGGGCCAGGGCCTGCACCACATGGTGCTCTTCCGCCTTGGGTGAGAGAGAAAGCTTGGGAATATGTTCTTCCCTGCAGGAGCAGAGGCACAAGAAAACCAGGCCAGTGTGACACACACGTATCCCAGGTACCTGCTGCCGTGACAGGTCACCTAGTCTGATGTCCTGGTGGGAAGAACACCTGGCCCCGTGGGGACTATGGGGCCAGTCATGCCCTCTGTGTAGCCCTGGAGGTAAATTTGAAGTTATCCTGAGTGGGCACAGTCTGAAGGACAGGAGGAGAGTCCAGGTGTATGGTTAGGTGTGAGGACGTGAGCAGAGACCGGGGAGATACCGCATCTCAGAGTCGTTCAGTTGTGGCTGAAATGGTCGTGGAACATGGCAAAGCCCCGGCAGTCTAGTTCTGAAAATCATCCAGTGGAAACTGTCTGGACCAGAACATAACACTGGCCAGCTCACCTCTGTACGACACGTCATCAGGAGGATCAGTCGCTGGAACAGGACAAGAAGGCCGCTGGGAGTGAGAGAGACGCTGGGTCAGGAGAGTCGACTCAGTGGCCACTAAGATGGGCGTGCCAGGGATGACGAGGCTGGGGTGAGGCCAGGCGACACTCCTGTCTGGAGTGAGTGGCTCACTGTGAGTGGAAGCTGGTGAATGTTGCATGTTGGTCTAGTTTTGCGTTGCTTTGCATGACGCTGTCACCTACATTGTGTACCAGTCCTGGGTTCCATTTCTGACTGGCTGGTTGTTGGTGGTGGTTCATTACAACCCAGTCTCTTTGACGCATGGAGACCGCAGGTGGCTTCCTGGGTGGCACAGACAGTTAACCGCTCAACTACTGGCCAAAAGGTTCACAATTTTCACCCTCCCAGAGGTGCCTGGGAAGATAGGTCCCAGCCTTGAAAGTCCAATGGGGCACTTCTACTTGTCACACTGGGGCCACCATGAGTTTGTTGTCAGTTCTGAGTAAATAGTGGAGTTTGGTGACACAGTGGGCCTGCCATTTCACACTCCCGAGAGGACTGCATGAGATGTCCAGTTGTTCTACAATGTTGTCAACGAGGGTGTTCTTCTGGCCATTTGGGGCCATTCTAGTGAGTGTGACATGTTCAGTACTGTGGTTTTATGCTGCCTTTTCTTGATGACTGATGATGCCGAGAAGCCCTGGAGGTGGAGCACTGATGTGCTGTGGCCGCTAACCAGAAGCTGGCTGTTAGCATCTTCTAGCCACTCCTTAGAAAGCCAATGGGCCAGGTCTGCCCTGTCCTACACGGTCTCTGTGAGTCATTCGATCACGTACTTTTCATTTTGAAGTGACCTCATGTCTTTGCCAAATTTAAATTTGGTTACTTGTCTTTTCTTTCTTTTTAATTGATTTATAGGAGTTTTTTCTTTCTTTCTTTTCAAATGTATATAAACTGGGCTTTTCATAAGATAGGTGAATTAGCAACATTTTCTCCTGGTCTGTGTCTTGCATCTTTGCTTTCTTAATGTTGTCTTTAGTGAGTGTTTGTTTTTAATTTTCAGAAAGTATCGTCTATCAAATTCTTTTTTCGTGCTTTCTGTGTCTGCCTTAACTTTGTCTAACACAGTGTCACAAAGGCATTTTCTCAGAGTTTCTTTAGCAGCTTTCTACTTTTGGCTTTTATGTTTATAAATGGAGAAAGGATTGAGGTTGTGAAGGATTTCTTTTTACTTGGTTCCACAATCAGCGGCCATGGCAGTAGCAGTCTGGAAATCAAAACATGTATTACATTGGGAAAATCTGCTCAAAAGACCTCTTTAGAGACTAATTGATGTCACCTTGAAGACTGAGGTGCGCCTGATGCAAGCCATGATATTTTCAATCCCATCACATGCGTGTGAAAGCCAGACAGTGAATAAGGACGACAGAAGAATTGATGCCTTTGGATTGTGGCGTTGGGGAAGAACACTGAATGGCCCACAGACCACCGAAAGAACCAACAGATCTGTTCTGGAAGAGGTACAACCAGAGTGCCCCTTGGCAGTAACGATGGCAAGGTGACATCTTAAGTGGGTTGGCACGGTGGCTGCAGCTATAGGCTTAAGCATAAAAAACAGCTGCAGGCATGGTGCCGTGTGGGACCCGGCGGTGTTTTTTACTCTTGTGCGTAGAGTCGTTATGAGTAGGAACCAACTCCACGGCACCTAACAACAACAACTTTTGTATATTAACCTTGCCCTTTGGACCCTTGCTGCTTTCACTTACTTATTTGAGGCGGTTTTGTTTTTTCTTTGTAGATACATAGGATTTTTTTTTTAATATACATAATCCTGTGATGTGTGACTAAAGTCAGATTTTCATCTTTTTAATTTTTATGCCTTTATTACTTTTATTGCATTACCTGGAACCTCCAGTGTAATGATAAATAAAACTGTGGAAATCATGTCCATGATTAGAGTGAAATCATGCGGTTTTTCATCATTAGGTGTGGTATTATCTGTAGGGAATGTTGTGTGCTCTTTATCAAATAGAAAAGATATTCTGCTATTCCTAATTTGTCAAGTGTTTTCCATGAATGGGGGTTGAATTTTCTCAAATGTTTTCTCTGCGTCTGTTAAAATGTTCATATGGCTTTTAATCTTTATTCTATTGATGTGTTGAATTGCAATGATTGCTTTTCAAATGTTAACCCAAACTTGCAATCCTCGTATAAATTCCACTTGGTCACAGTATATCATTGCTTTTATTTGCTGCTGGATTCAGTTTGTGATTTTCTTGCTGTTACTGTTAAAGATTGTTGCAGTTACGTGAAGGATATTGGTCTATAAACTTATTTTCTGGTGATGATCTTGTATGGTGCTCATGTTGGCTCCATGCTGACATTCTAAAGGAGATGACTGACTTTCCTTCCTCCTCACATTTTTAGAAGCCTTGGTGGTACAGTGGTTAAAAGCTTGGCTGTGAACCAAAAGTTTGGCAGTTCAAATCCACCAGCCATTCCTTGCAAACCCTACAGGACAGTTCTACTCTGTCCTGTAAATTGGCTCTAAGTGAGAATCAGGTACTTTTCTTTTTTCTATCTTTTGAATGCTTTTGTTTAAGATTGGTATCATTTCTTAAACATTTCATATAACTCCTCATTGAAGCCATCTGAGTGTGAAGTTTTCTTGATGAACAAGTTTTTCATTATGAATCAAATTTCTTTAAGTAATATAAGGCTTCTCGGATTTTCTATTTCATCTTAGGTTGATTTTTAATGTTTGTGTTTCTCAAGAATTTTTTTCCCATTTCATATGAATTCTTCAATTTGCTGTAACACAGCTGTTCATGGCACATAATACCTGTTTGTTTCCCACTGTCTTTATCTTAGATAATATCTGTCTGTCCGATCAGTTTAGCGTGGCCTTCACGTTAGCTGTTCGATGGAGCATATATTTGCTTCATTGGTTTTCTTTCTGTTTGTCTGTTTTCTGTTTCAGTGATTTTGGCTCCTATGTTCATTATGTTCTTCCTTTTACTTGTTTTGGATATACTTTAATATTCTTTTTTTAGTTTGCTTGGGTAGAAGCTTAGAACATTGATTTCAAAGTTTTATCTTTTCTGATAAAAATAATGCATAATTCTGTTCAACCCTTCCTTTAGCTGCACCCGTAAATATTGTTCTGGAATGTAGATGGGGATAAATAGAAAATAGAAGCTATCAGTAAATGTAAAATTAACTACAAAGCACTATAAATACAATTGAGTAAATAGTATTAGGGCCACATATGGACACACTGTCATTCTCTGTGGCTATTTCTGGGAAGCTCAAAAGATTTTCTTTCATGAATAGCACTTTTTCACTTTTTTTTTCTTTCAAAGCAAGCTTGAGTGAGAAAATCAGTTGTTGTTGTTTTTATTGTGATTAAGTGAAAGTATACAACCCAAATTAGCTTTCTTTGCCTGCCTGTCTGCAGCCCTTCTGCTCTCCTTGCCTGGTGACAGCACACTCCTACTTTTCATTCTATACTTGTATCTTTTGAACAATCTCCTGTCTCCTCCTCTCCACCCTCTTCTCTTCCATCTAGAAAGAGACCAGTAGGACAGCATCCTATAAATGCAGAGAACCATAAACTACACACACCATATGGTCACACTGTGTCACCAAGTCAAGTCCATTTTTGCCCAAAGAGTTCACCACAGTACTATTCTCTGGACATCAGCAGCAGCAGGTCTAGGGGCCCTGCTCCTAGGGGACACCTCAGGCTGTCAAATCATCAATTTTGGTCTTCTAGTAGAGTTCTTGAGCTGCACCCCTCTTTTTCTTGTGTTGCCTCAGGGACTCAACATTGTTTGCCTCATCGCAGTTTTCTTTCACAGTGGATGGGCACCATCTGGTTCTTCTGGTCACCTGTTTATACAGTCTCACATTCACATGGGTCCTTCTGTCTCCTGGGCTCTTTTTCCCTTGTCTTTGTTGCTTTTGGTGATCATCTGTTCCCACTGAGTTGGGACTATTTGGTGTATCTCAGATGGCAGCTTGCTAGCTTTGAAGACCCGAGATGCCACTCGCCAATATGGGGTGCAGAAGACTCTCTTAGCAAGAGGCTAATTATGCCAGTTGACCTTGATGTCCCCCGAGAGCCTGGTCTTCAGACCCTGCCCCTGCTACTCTGTCCTTGCAATATTGGGTTAAGATTAGTCAAGAAGATGCTTTGCAAAAATTCAGTGGTTTGGATTTTGTTGAGATTTGCTTTATATCCTAACACATGGTCTGTTCTCAACAATGTTCCTTGTGCGTTGAAGAAGAAGGTGTACTTATCTGTTGACAGGTAAGAAGTTCTGTCTATGTCGATGAGGTCTAGTTGGTTAATTGTCACAATAAGATCTTCTGTATCTTTACTGAGCTTTTTTCCTGTATGATCTGTCCATCACTGAAAGTGGAGTGTCGAAGTCTCCAACTATTATTGTGGAGTGATCTACCTCATTTTTCAATTTAGTCAGTGTTTGTTCAGTGTATTTAGATGTTCTGGTATTGGGTGTATAAATGTTTAATATTGTTATGTCTGTCTTATGTATTGAAGCTTTCAGCAACAGTATAGTGACCATCCTTTTCTGTGATGTTGGATTTTACATTAAAGTCTACTTTTTTGAGATTAGTACTGCCACTCCTACTATTCTTTGTATGCTGTTGGCTTGATACATATTTTTCCATCCTTTAATTTTCAGTTTCTTCATATCTCTGAGTCAAAAGTATATTTCTTGTCAGCAGCATATAGAGGAATCATGTCCTTTCATCCAGTATGTCACTTGCTGTCTCTTTATTAGAGCGTTCAGTCTGTTTCCATTCAGTGTAATTATTGATAGGTATGTTTTTAGTGCTGTCATTTTGATGCATTGATTTTTGTGTTGCTGACATTTTCTGTGTTGCTCTTAATAGTCTGTTCTGGGTCATCTCTCTTTGTAGATTTACTTTTCACCTTTTTCACTGTTGGCTTTGTGTTTGTTGAGACTCCTGTGTTATGTTTCTTGTTTTCATATGCCACTTTGTTGTTTTGTGCTGTGGCTACCCCTGTGATCCCCCTTACTATTCTAAGTTTAAACCAGACTTTAGCTTCTACATACCTTTTGAATTTCCTCTCCATCTGAAAGGGTTATGACTACTGTAATGTATCCCACTTTTTAGTGTAATCTCATAGTTTTCGTGTTATGATCATTGGTTCCCTTCTTTTAGTAATACAGTTTTGATTGAGCTCATTGGCTTCCCTAACTGAGTAGGATGCTGGCAGCTGTATCTTTCACTGACTCCTTAAGTATACACTTAATGTTTTTGTTTTTCTAAGCAAAGAGGTTCTTTCAGTATTTATTGTAGTTTTGGTTTGGTTTTTACAGAGTTTCTAAGCTTCTGTTTATCTGCAGATGTCTTAATTTCACTATCATATTTGAGAGACAGTTTTGTAGAGTATATAATTCTTGGTTGGAAGTTTTTCTCCTTTAGGTCTTTGAATGTGTTATCCCACTGCCAACATCCCTTTCTTGCCAACATCATTTCTGTGGAGAAGTCAGATGAAAGCCTACAGGATTTCCCTGTGAATGTTAGCTTTGTTTAGAGCCTCACTGTCTCTGAGAGTATCTGTTTGTTTCGTTTTATTAGCCAGCTTGATTAATATATGGTTTTGTGTCTTTCTTTTGGGGTCTGGTTTTTGTTGTGTTTGATAAGCATCTTGGATATCTATGTTCTGTTTCATAATTTCAGGGAAGTTTTCTGTCAACAACTCTACAACAATGCTCAGTATTGTCAGCTATCCCTCCCTTTTTAAGAACTCCAATTATTCATAGATTGTTCCTCTTAATAGAGTCTCACGTGTTCCTTAATGCTTCTTCATTTTTCTTATTTCTTTTCTCTGGTATCTCCTCATAAATGTTGGTGTCAGTTGCTCTGTCCTCTGCCCTTTTGGTTTTGGATTGAGTTGTCTAGTTCTGTAATTTTATTATTGATATGCTGGATTTCAGATCTTTGATGTTCCATCAGTTTAAATAGCTTACTTAATTTTTCACTTTGTTCTGCTGCATTTTGTCTAATCTGTCAGAGGACTCTCTGTGTCATTCTTTTGTACTTGTCCTCCAATAATTTCATTAAGGCTTCTTCATCTGGGAAGTTGTTTTGATTCTTTATTTTGGGAGTTTTCTGGAGCCATGGTGGACTGTTTCTTTGAATGGTTAGCTATTGATTGTTGCCTTCACACCATCTAGAGGCTGTTCAATTTCTCCAGTGTTACCTCAACAGGAGCCGAGATATAGCTCTAAGAGGGGAGTTGGTCACCAGCTATCTCTGTGTACTCTAGTGACTTGTCCCAGGTGGACTCTCTGAAGTGGCAAGCTCTGCCTCTTGACTGGTAAAGACAGCACCCTACTTATGGGGTCACTGGGGTGCTGTCAGCTAGTGTTACAATGTGGATCATGTGTGTGATGCCAAAATCAGTCAGGCCCTCAGGTGAGCCTCTCACATTAGTCTTCAGGGCCTAAATGGCTGCTTTCTGTCTCAAAAGTTATTAGCTTGAAACACACCCCACACTGATATGGCCTGATTGACATAGCAAAGGAACCACAATTGCTAAATGCAATTATGTTTACAAATATAGAGATTAGGATTCCAACACATATCTTGTGGGAGAGGCATTCAATCTATGGCAGGTAACATTAAGGTCCTTATAGAGCCAAGACTGGTCTTGAGCCAGCGGGAGCCGTAGGTGAGTAATCTCTTCCCTCTCCTTATCTCCATGGGACATGACTGCAGCCTCACGCAGAAGTAAGGACTCATCTCTCTGCTGGTCCCACGCAAGAGAACTTGGGAGTGTCTTTATGGGCTTGGAGCCACTTCCAAATATATAGATTGTACCTCTTCATAGCCTTTATTCCCAAGGGTTGTTGTTAGTCTGTTGACAGAGGTCCTCTGAATTCTCTGCAGCCCTTACTAAAAGAAAATGTCACTGCACTTCCTCAGTAAGTTTGAGTTCCCTGTAGGAAGCCAGATTCACCAAATAAACTGTGTGTTAATAGTCTTCAGTGAGCTGGATTGTTTATGTAAACAAACACTGACTTTCTTTAGGCTGTGCTGTAATGTCCTCACTGTTTTACAATGTTCTGGGCAATTTTTAAGAGGCTATTGATTCAATCAGCAATATTTGGCTTATTATGTGCCATAAGCATGGTAATATGATGTCAAACCACCAAAGGTTCATCTCAAGCATCTTCCAGAATGATTTCTATAGATGCAGTGTGACCTTGGATGGAGCAAGACAAGCATTTTGTGGTCAGACAATCACACCATAAATCCTGCTCAAACCTTTGGTTTCTGGAAAAGGACCAAGAATACATTAACATAAGCAGTGCGTGTCCCAGGCGGCCTGTTCTTGAAAAGCAATCAGCATCGTCATCAGGAGGCTGATTAGAACTGGCCTGGTCAGGTCCCCCCAGGTTGTTTATTTCCAGTTGGTAATACAATGACCACTTTGAGGGCCTCTCAAAAGCAAACACCAGTTGCCTCTGAAAATGTTTAGGTCAACCTCCATCTTCTTTAGTGTATCTATGTATTGGACAATTCTGTAAAAGAAGGATCAATGCCAAATTGATTTTATTCTGGTTTCCAAATGATACGTGGTGTGAAAATCTCCAGAAAATACTGTGAAATCTGAAAACTGGAGTTTATCTATTACCTGTCAGCATTAGGCAGATGGTGGGAAGTTTCCACCCAACCACAACCTGTGGGTGCGGACACATGTCAGGTCTCATCTCTGAGATCTGAGTTCTCAGCTTGCCATACACTGACCATGTCTCTTAGATGGTGTACCTAACTCATCTCTGCCTCAGTTTTTTCATTTATCCAGTCAGGAGAAGAGTTGGGTTTATTGTGAAGAATAAATGAGAAAATCCATGACAAGATACAGTTGAGGGCAGGCATGTAAGAAACTGTAAACAAGTAGCAGCTGTTTGGAAAAGTTAGCAGTTCGAACACACCAGGGTGTCCATGGGAGAAAAATGTGACAGTCAGCCGCCTCAAAGATCACAGCCTTGGGGACCTGAGATAGTAGTCCAGCTCTGTCCTGTGGTCTCACTATGAATTAGAATTGATTCCAGGGCAGTGGGTTAGTGGGTTATTGTTAAAGTCATTTACACTGTCATTTCTAGAGTTTATTGAGCATTCTACCCAGTGGATGCTTAATTCTCCAGACTCTGTCGTGTTACCCTTGCCATCTGTCTCAACTGACCTGATGACCCAGCAACAGGTCACAGGGTTTTCATGCCCCCTAGTTTAGTGTCACCTCCCTGGACTCTCACCTTGGGTCCCTTGGGTGCCTCTTGAGGTTCACTAACAGGTGGGACCAAGGCCTGGAGGGAGGTTCTCTCTCTTTCTGGTTTGCTCTGACTGGTGGTGTTAGGGCATCCAGCAGGTGTGAGATCCACGTAAGGGTCTTGTGTCCGAAGCTGGCCTCCAAGATCTAACTCTGGGCCTGCACCATGTGGTAACATGAGTATGCACCAGTCTCCTTCACCCCACTCATGTGGATAGTGAAGACTGAGCATTTGGAAACAGAGTACTGCCAGAGCTTCTGAACCCCAAGCCTGGGCTCCGTGTCGCTGTGCCAGCCTTTCTGCCCCTAGAAGTGACCATGGCTGTGACCTTGTGTCCTCTGATGTGCTCCGTGTCTAACCCATTACCTCACTGAGTGCTAACTAGCCAGCCTTGTGCCCTTTGCTGTGTTCCCCGTATCTGACCCCCTGTCTGGTCGTGTGCTGACCCACCCGCCTGTGCCCCTCGATGTGCTCCATGCCTGCCCCTTGCCGATGTGCCGCACCCCCACTCTCTTGTCCCTCCTTTCCTAGCATCATCGTGTGATCAGGAGCACCAGTCAGCCCTGGAAGAGGCCAAGCAGCCGAAGAATGACAACGTGGTGATCCCAGAGTGTGCACATGGGGGTCTGTACAAGCCCGTGCAGTGCCACCCCTCCACGGGGTACTGCTGGTGTGTGCTGGTGGACACTGGCCGCCCGATTCCTGGCACATCTACAAGGTAAGGCCCTCCCTGTGGGCGCTGGTGGGAGGATGGTGAGTATGAAAATCAGGAGATGAAGACCCCTCTTCTTTACAACTGGCACAAGCTATAGATACCGGTGCTTCCTAGACCACAGGGGCTGTGGTCTAGTGACAGTGTACTTCCTGCAGCAGAGACGGCCATGTGGCCAGTCCTCCGTGTGGATGGGCTGGTAAGGTGAGTGACTGGGCATTTGGACACTGGAGGAGATGATTTCCATGACAGCCACCAACAGTGCACAGCATGAACAGGAGGGCAGGAAAGGGTGGCAGGGTTGTCCTTGCATTTCTCACGGGTGGCTGGGTTTCAGGGAAGCACACAGTGCCGGATGCGGTGGCGAGCAGTTGGGCCACATCCAGTATCAAGTGCAGCGAATGTTTCCCCAGCCATCGGCAAAGGGAGCCACGGCTTTTGAGAGTGGGAAGCTATTTGTATCATAATGGTGACATTCTGGTACATGAGGAGGCACAAAGTGTGCCGATAATGGCAGTTATCCTGGGATCTGGAGCTCAGAGACACGGAGTCACTCGTGTCTGAGTGTGAGCAGAGCAGAGGCTTCACCCTAGTGCCTGAAGAACAGGAGTCGTGTGTGTGGAAACAGTGTAAACACGGGGAGAAGTGCTTTCCAAGCTCTTTGTTATGTGGATTCATCTTTGGTTTTATAGATTTAGGTAAAACAGTTTACAAATACATGAAAGTACCATCAAATCTAACCGCAGGTTTCACCCCTCGTGTCCAGGCATGGACATGGCAACCTTCCTGTTCATGCTCCTGAATCTTTCAAGGCTGATTAGTAGGCATTTAGACTCGGAAGCCTGTAAACCCAGATGCCAGGAGCTAGGAGTACAGGGGACCTACCAGTATCAAGATGAGGTCCGTGCAGACCCGTCTCAGCCGTTTCTGTGAACCAAGATGCGTCAGGAGCCTCACAATGGAAATTGCAGCATTACAGCCCATCCTTACCCCGCGGTCCTGGGGACAGGCGCAGTGCTTCTTCCAGCCACGCTGATAGCTCTGGGCGTCTGTACCGCATTTCACAGGTGAAGCGGGTGTGCCTCACATTCCAGGCGGGGTGACTCTGGCCAGTGGCTGAGGTTTGGCGTGTGCAGTGGCATTACAGAAGACCAGCTCAAACCAGTCTGTTCTGCACAGTGTGCAGCGAACATAATTCTTTTTGAGGTTTGGGTATGAGAATGTAGTGGGGGGGATTCTTATGCAACAGTGTGTGCACAGGGAAGACTTTTTCTAAGGGACCTTTCTTGGATACACTGTTTCTATGTGTTTTAAAACTCTAACTGGCTCACTGTGTATTCAAGTAGGGGCATTTGTCCCCAAGGTTAAGCTTGGAGCAGCTTCAGGGTGAGACCCTGTGCTCTCCTCTGCAGTGAGCGGGGCACTGGAGAGTGTCTCAGCACCAGCCAGCTAAAACCCTGGGGCTGCCAAACCCAACTCCTGAAGCTCTGAAAGCCTGAGCTCAGCACGTGCGTGTTACCCCTGAAGAACCCAAAACGTTCTCAGTGCTGGGCTGACCTGACAGTCATGGGCTGTCCCCTGCCCTGGCTCAGGACTGCGCTCTGCCCTCCTTGCTTCAGCAGGACTTAGTTGTGAAGAATTCCATCTGTCCCAGCTTGGAGTGTACGCACTCTGCTCCTCAAGGACTCTAATGCCAAATCCCTCGTCTGCTCAGACAGACAAGCAAGAAGCAGGTGTGTATGTGGAGGATCCCCTGGTGGTGCCTTGTTTAAGCACTCAGCTGCTGAGTGAAAGGCCAGCTGTTCAGTCCCCAGGCTGTCCCACCGGAAAGATGGAGCAGGCTGCTTCCCTGAAGGCAGGGGGCTGTGGGAGTGCTTCCGTTTCTGAGCGCTGTACGCCCTAGCCCTGGGATTGTCCGACGTGGGGATGTATTCAGTGTGAACAAGGGCCTGTGAACAAGCCTGAAAAAATCTGCTCCATTCACTATTTCTGTTTTTCATTCAATACATGTTCCAACAGCCTGATGCTGTTAAAAGCTGCCAAAAGGTCGGCAGTTCAGATCCACCAGTTGCTCCATGAAAATCCCATGGGGCAGTTCTACTCTGTGCTGTTGGGTCTCTAGGAGCCAAAGTTGACTCATGGGCAGCTAAGAACAGTGTGCTTAGAAACTCAGATGTCCCAGGTGCCATCCCAGGTGCCATCCCAGGTGCTATCCCAGGTGCTGTCCCAGGTTCTGTCCCAGGTGCCGTCCCAGGTGTGGTGCTAGGTGCTGCCCCAGGTGCTGTTTCAGGCACTGGGGACAAAGCAGTGTCTCAGTTTCTTGGTGATGATGTAACACAAATTCTATATGTGGTGGCTTAGAAGAACTTCATTTTCTCACAGATCTGGAGGCTCCAAGTCCAGATCAAGGTCTCGTCTGTATCAGCCTTAGCCAGGCATCCCCGCATCCCTCGGTTTGCAGATGATCCTCGCACAGCACCTCCTGCATCCCCTTACCCTCATACACACACACGCACGCACACGTACACACACACACACGCTGTGTGTCTCTGTATGTCATCTTCTTTTTCTAGCTATGGAGTAGTTGGATATAGAACCCATCCTACTCAGATGTGATCTAGTTAACATAACAAAAACATAACAAAGATGCATCTGTTTCTAAGCAGGGTCACCCATGCAGGTACAGGGCCAGGATTCCAGTGCTTCTTTGGGCGACACAGTTTAAAGCACAGAGAAGAAAACAATGCCTGCCTGCAGCCTCCTTTGCCCCAGAACAAAATGGGCAGTAAACCCTGGAGTCTGTAGAGAGGAGACATGTAAGGCTGTCAGTAGTGCTCAGTTCTGGGGAGGAAAGAGAGGACGAGGGGTGGCGTATTTGCTAGGCTTTGATGGGGGCAGGGGCAACAGCAGTGGGATGCATTGCCTTCTGTCTTATAGTGACCAGCATTGATCGCAGGCCTCTCTGGTGAGCAATGCAGCTCCCAACACCTTCTGAGGAACTGCAGTGTCTGGCACCTGGTGGCCTTGTGGCATGCGTGTACTCAACCGTGTTCGCTCCTTGGTTGGGAGTGGCAGTCCGAGAGAAACGCGCAGCCCAGGCAGGAGTGTGTGTGCTCTTAAAAAGCCTGTTGCCATCGCGGTGAGTCTGAGTAGAACTGCCCCATGGGGTTTCCAAGAAGTGGCTGGTCGATTTGAACTGCTGACCTTTCAGTTAGTGACTGAACTCTTAAACACGACACCTTAAGTCAGTCAGTCAGTCACTGCCATCAAGTCAATTCTGACTCACAGAGACCCTGTAGGTCAGAGTAGGACTGTCGTATAGTTTCCAAGGAGAACCTGGTGGATATAAACTGCCAGTGTTTTGCTCAGCAGCTGTAGTACTTAACCACTGTGCCACCAGGGTTTCCCATCAACTTCTTAAGAGTCTAATATTCCTTACCTGGAAGCCCCTAGCTTATTTTACTACTTGTATCATTGACCAGAATTTGATGTCCCTTGCTAGGCCCACCAGTGGCATGGAATTTGTTTAAACTGGGTTTTACAGTAGCCATCTAGTGATGTGTGGGTCCTGGAAAATCCATCAGAATCATCTTTGGGAAGGCAGGACATCTGATTGTCTCCAGGAAGCTCAGCCAGTCATGGTCCCATCTGTTCTACTGAGACCCAGTAGAGTCCAGTGAGTCCTCAGCATGACTGCTCAACAGCACTGTTAGTCTCATAAATGATATTCTCTTACTGATTTCTGCAAGATGCAGATCCAAGGAGAGATGGAGTAGGTTTATAAACTGGTGGGCGGACAGTCCAAATGTTGGCTTCCTTCGTACATCCACTCTGTTTTCTGTTGGGGAAGAAAAATAAACCACCCAACAGCAGAGAAAATGGTGAGTGTGCAGCCAGGTCTCTTTCCCTCATATTGTCCAGCAGGGAACAAGAAACAACAACAAACCATTGCCAGTGAGTTGGCTAGGGTGGGCCCACTCCATGGGGCCCCTGAGACTGTGACTGTCACGGAGGCAGACAGCTGCAGATAGAAGAAAAACACACTGGAAGACCTCTCACTACCTGACTTTAGAACCTATTGCGCTACCATAGTAGTCAAAACAGCCTGTTACTGGTACAGAAAGAGACAGATGGATCAATGGAGCAGAATTGAGACCCCAGAGATGACACCATCTTCCTTTGAACAGTTGATATTTGACAAAGGCCCTAAGACATTAAACTGGGGAAAAAAACAATTTCTTCAACAAATAGTGCTGGCAAAATTGGATATCAATCTGCAATAAATTGAAATAAGACCCATATTTTGCACCTTATACAAAAACCGACTCAAACTGGATAAAAGACCTAAATATCAAATCTAAAATGATAAAGCTCATCCAAGAAAAAGTAGGAACAACACTGGAAGTTTTAATACACAACAGAGACAGACTTCAAAATCTGTTAAACAAACCATAAACAACAAAAGAGAAAATAGATAAATGGGAACTGTTAAGAATCAAACACTTTTGCTCATCCAGAGACTTTATTCATATAATTAAAAGGCCACCTACAGAATGGGAAAAAATATTTGTCAACTATATGTCAGACCAATGCCTGATCTCCATAATCTATGAGATACTACAAAATATCAATAAGAAGAAGATAAATCATCCAGTTAAGCGATGGGCAAAGTAGATGGACAGACACCTCTAAAGAGGAGATCCAGGCAGCCAAAAAACACGTGCAGACATGCTCACATGTGTTTAGCTATTAAAGAAAGTCAAATCAAAACCACAATGAGATAACATCTCACCCCAACAAAGTTAGCCATGATCCCAGAAAATACACAACAACAAATGCTGGAGAGGCTATGGAGAAATTGGAATTCTCCTACACTGTTGGTGGGATTGCAAAATTGTGCAACCTCTTTGGAAAGCACTCTGGTGCTTCCTTAAAAAGCTGAATACCATGTGACCCAGTAATTCCACTGCTTGGAATATATCCTACAGAATCAAGGCCATTCACACCAACTGATACAGGCACACGAATGTTTATCACAGCACAGTCCACAATAGCAAAAAGGTAGAATCTACCCAGATGCCCAACAACAGAGGAATGGATAGGTAAACTGTGGTATATACACTCAATGGAACACTGTGCAATGATAAAGAACAACGATGATTTTAGGAAAACATCACATAACCTGATTTCATTTGGACATTATGTTGAGTGAAACTAGTCAGTGGCAAAAGCACAAATATTATATGAGACCCCTACAATAAGAACTTAAAAACAGACTCATGCACAGAAGAAAAGACTCTGAAGGCTACAAGGGTAGGAAGGAAGGGAGGGTGAAGAGGGGAGGGTTTAGATTAGATAGTTGGTAGAAATTTGGGTGAAATCTGTGACAGCACATTAGAAAGAAAATATTAGCTGGACTTCAACGTAACTTTATTACTCCTCCCATCTTAACCCAATATTACAAGGACAGAGTAGCTGGGGCAGGGGCTGGAGACCATGCTTTCAGGGGAAACTGAGGCCAATTGGCACAACTAGCATTTTGCTAAAAGAGCCTTCTGCACCCAATATTGGTGAGTGGCATCTGGGGTCTCAAAAGCTGCCAAGCTGCCATCTGAGGGTACAGCAGATGGTCCCAACTTAGCAGGAACAGATGATCACCAAGGACCAAAATGACATGGAGGAAAGAGAACCCAGAAGACAGAGAGACCCATGCGAGTGGGTGACCACACAACTTGCGACCAGAAGAACTAGATGGTGCCCAGCCACTACCAGTCATAGTCATGATGGAGCTCATAGAGTTGACTCTTACTGGCAACACAAGAATAAAAAGGGGTGCACCCTGAGATTTCCATTAAAAGACCCCCACTGATGGTCCATGGGCCTCGGAGTTTCCCTGAGACCATGGCCTCTGGCCCTGATGCTGCCCCTGTCCATAAATCATAATGGCAATCAACTCTCAACTCTTAGACAGGAATAGATTGGACTTGGTGACACAGAGTGACCATATCATGTGTGCACTTTATGGTTCTGTGCATCTATAGGATGTCATCCTGCTGACCTCTTACTGGAGGCAGGAGAGTGGGTGAAGGGCAGGGGATAGAACTGTGTTGGGAGGATAAGACGTGTGGAACAGAGAGGAAGAGTGTGCTGTCACCGGGCAGGGAGAGCAGTGGGAGCTGCATATAGGTGGACATGCAAATTCATATGGGAATGTACATTTTCATTCAATCATAATTCAAAAAAAAACAATGGTCCTGAAGGAGCTCAGCGATGAACAGAAGCAGAGGAGAGTCAGTTTGCCAAGACGTTTGGAGAGGCAAGACAGTGTTTGAGGCCATGTTGTCACTGGTAATGAAATGTGGGCGTACCAGTACAACCCCGAAACAAAGTGTCAAAGTGCATAGTGGAAGTCAATCAATTCTCCACGACAGAAACATTCCATCAGTCCCAAATCAAGAGTCAAAATATTGTTACCAACACTTTTTTCTATCAGAGGCATTGTTCATTTTGAGTTTGTATCACTGGACCAACAGTTAACCGGGTTTGCTATTCAGAAGTGCTGAGAAGGCTGCATGACGAAGTCAGATGAAGATGACCTGCACTTTTCGCCCACAGCTCACAGCTCTTGCACTGTGACAATGCACCAGGCACTGTCCATGAGGGAGTTTTTAGCTAGTGAACAAATAACTGTATTGGACCACCCTCTCTGCTCACCTGATCTGGCCCCTAGTGACTTTTTATTTACCTGAAGATAAAAGAAATATTGAAAGGAAGACATTTTGATGACGTTCAGGACATCAAAGGTACTATAACAACAACTCTGGTGGCCATTCCATGAAAAGAGTCCCAAAATTGCTTTGAAGGGTGGGCTAGGCACTGGCTTTGGTGTGTGGCTTCCCAGCGGGAGGACTTCGCAGGTGATCGTAGTGATGCTCAGTGACGAGACATGCAGCACTCTCCCCAGGGTGAGCTCGCCAACTTGTCGGACCTCGTATTTCTTGAGATGACTGTCCTTTAAAAGCAGCAGCAGAATGCTGTGGTTTGAACACTCTACCTGCTTCTGCATCCCTGCCAGGGTTCTGTGAGTGGCCTGGGCCCCCAGGTTGCTGCCAAACCAGAAGTGTGCAGCAGGACGGCTTCCCGGGTGCTTCCAAGTTAGAGGTTCCTCTTGGGGAGCAAGACTGTAGGAGCTTCTGTCACGGGCAGGCGTGGCTCAGCGTTGGTCCTGAAGCCTGTGGTAGCCCCACACCTGGCCCACGTGCATGGAGTGACTTCCTGTCACCGCTCGGTGCCATGGCACTAATGGGGTAAGGAAATGCTTGCCAGCCCCGGTGCTCTGTGGGGTGGACTGACATCTAGCCTCCACTGAGATCCTGTCGTTAGGTCTGCCAAACCAGAGGAGCAGCTGGCTGTCTGTCTGCCGTGTGACAGCCAGGAAGGTGTCAGTGCTAACACAGGTGTCGCAGGTGCCAGCCCTGTGGACCCAGGTCGAACCTGCAGACTATAAATGGGAGTCCCCAGCCCTGAGAGCATCCGCCTTCCACAGCTTCAGTAGACATATGCGTAGTGACAGTGAGAGCTTTGCAGGCTCTTTCATTGGTGGACTGGCCTCTTTGAGCTGCCTTCTCTTGGTGAATGTGTCAGCTCCTCGTCTACCTGCCATCATCCCTCACCGCTAGACGGGGAGACACCAGAGTCCAGAAATGGGCCCCCCTGCCAGGGTCTACGTTCCCAGTGGACCAGGTCTCCATCATCTGGTCCAGACACCATTGCCTTCTGAGAAATATGAGCTAATGGCTTCTGGTCAGCGCTCAGTAGTTAGCTGCTTGCCTCGGTTTGTCAGGGACTCAAAAACAAACAACCCAAAGCCCCATTAAGTTTGTATGAATGAGGTGTTAAGGTTTTTGGTATCACAGGGGCTGTTCAGCTACTGCCTCCTTAGCCTCAAGACCATAAAAACTAGATGGTGCCCAGCTACCATCACTGAGTGGTTTCGTCGACGAATCAACAAGTGAGTCCTGATGAAATGAAAAGAAAAATATGTGCAACAGAATTGTGAATTCTTACAGGGCCCAGACTTAGTGAATCTATTGAGACTGGAAGTGCCGCTGAATCTAATGCTCTGAGAAAAATCTTCAAATCATAAACGGAAGTTATTGCCTGAAGTCATCTTTGAACTATAAACACCACTCAGCTAAATTAGTGAAGAATGGTAGCCGTGAGCATTGTGGTTTTCTGAAGAGTCATCTGTAAGTGACCAAACTGTCACAGTAACGCTCCAGGGTAAATGAGATGCTGAGGGACAGTGACTCTAAGTCAGTGGTGGTGAGACCTCCTACGCGGAGAGTAAGAGTGGTGACAAAGCATGAAGAATGTCCCCACAGTCACTGAACTGCACATGCAGAAACAGACATATAGGTGTATGTTCTGCTGCATGTGTTTTCATCAAAATTAATGACGTATGAAGAAGCTGTACAGGGGGAGAGGAGGAGGAGAAGACACCACAGCCACCTTTTGTTTCTAGAGCTGCACAGTTGGTGCACGCCCCTCTCCACCACACCCCAGGGGTGGCCCAAGCTCCATGGGAACACTGGTAGAACATTCTAGAAAGTATCCTTTAAGTGAGTTTTGTTGTCGTTTATTTTCCGTGGTTGGAAACAAATAATGAACAAGGTGAATGTGAAAGAAGTTCTGCAGAGTAAATACAACCTGCCCTTTCCTGGGGAGGAAGGGAGGGAAACAGGGCAGCAAGCGGCCTCTGGGGTTAATGCGCTCAGCAGGCACCCCTCTGCGGGAGTTAAGGGGAGACGGAGGGTGTCAGACCCGGAGAACCTGTGCTCACTTGCTCACGATCAGGAGACCCCGGGCTGGAGCCTCTCACCCCCAGCTGCCCTCCTCACTCGCCCCCACTCGTCATCACACTTTCCAGACCCCTCAACACAACACCAGGAGCTTGGGGCACAGAGCTTCCCTTGGAATACTGTCTCCCACGGAGTACTATTCCAGGGCCCTTGAGGAGCAGGCACGATCACAGAGCTCAGTGTGTGAGAAATGTGTCAGAGGAAAGGACTTGAAAAGGGAACCCAGGGTGGGGGGGATCTCAGACCTAAGTGGAGTCGGACTCAGAGGGAAGGGAGGAGGGAATACGGAAGGCAGTGTGAAGTGTCGTGTGGTCACTCGTTGCGTGGCCCTGCTGACCCCGTGCATGACAGGACCAGACATTGCCAGTCCTGCACCAGCGTCATGGTTGCTGGCGTGCTAGAGTCTGTTGTCACAGCCACTGTGTGCTTGAGTGTCATGCAGTGTAGGACTCATCTTCCTACACTGCATCAGGTCATTGTCAGCCGTGACGCATAGGTTTATTAGAATTTGATAGCGAGAGCTTTCTCCCTAGTCTGTCTCAGTCTGGAGGCTCTGTCCATTATGGGTGACCCTGCTAGGGTTTGACATAAGGCGATACAGCTTCCAGCATCACAGCAACACGCTGGCCACTCTGGGATGACAGACTGACAGACAGGAGACGGAGACATGCCTCATTCAGGAAGCTTGGCAAAGCCACTGCAGGTGGGAGTCAGAGTTGTTGTTGGGGACTCCACAGCTCCCGGGGACCATGTGTCTTTCATAGCAGGGATGTACCTGAGAAGGGAACAGGGGCCACTGGTGAGTCGGCTCTCCAGATCCAAGGTCAAGGAGGCCGATGCCCCACATGGCACATCTGTGTCCACAGTCCCCCACTGGCTGGGCTGCTCCCCCTGAGGACCTGGGCAGTCTCCACTGCAGTAACAAGCTCTAGAGTCGAGACCCCACACCAAGGCAGGAGCATCAGAAGGGATGCTGAGCGACCACAGAGACACGTGGAGTCTCTGTCACTGGTGGGATCTGAGCCTTCAGTGACAGGCACATGGCTACCACCACCGACACAGCAGAGTCACCCAGCTCTGCCTCATGCCACATGGCCACTGCGTCAGAGGGCCCCCAGGGACCACTGGACCTGTGGGCACAAAGGTTAGTCTCCCCATACTCAGGGTTTTCCAAGTTTTCTGTCAACTCCACATGGGGCCAAAAATTAGCTTTTTTTCCCTTAAACAGTCGGACAAAATTGTGTAACTTCATGAGCGGGATAGCAAACTCGACAGGGTGGCCCTTGGGTGGCATGCAACTCCAGAGCACTGATGTTCTTGTGAGACTGGCACCCTCCTCAAGAGGAGCAGCTGCATGTCCTCACCTACCACCGAGGAGCATCCCAGGTCACTGCCACCTGTGCCCCTCAGGATTGTCCCCATCCCACGAGGGCAGTGGTCACTGTTCCCAGCACCCTGCCCCAGCTGGAATGGAGACGTGCAGAAGGTTGGTTTGACCAACAGGGTTGGGAGTTCCGGTCCTGCAGTCCCAGTAGCCTTATTGCTGTTGGCATGTCCCATCCACGAGCTCTCGGAGGTGCCGTCAGCAGTGGCGGAGGCCGTACACCGCAGGTGCTGTACACTGATGCTGCGGAGTCTCAGACCAGGTATTCTCCCTTCTCTCTCTCCCTCCGCCTCACCACATCCCTCCTTGCAGGTACGAACAGCCAAAATGTGACAACGCAGCCAGGGCCCACCCGACCAAAGCGAGGGACCTGTTCAAGGGCCGCCAGCTCCAGGGTGAGTACCTGGGTGGCTTGGGGGAGAGCAGGTCGAGCTCCACTTTCGGATTTCTTGTAGAGGTGGACAGGAAGTTATTTATCTAACGCTGTTTCCCAAAGGCTTGGACGGTGGCCCTCTGTCCCTTCTCCCAGGCACACCTGAAATACAGGTAAAACAGATACTGGGGCCTTGGCAGGTGGACCAGCCGAATGGGAAGAGTGTGAAGTCCAGGTTCCAGCATGCAATCTGGTGCATTCCTGTGTAGAAAACTTCCCTGGGTCTTGTGTTGTGGCTGATACCTCTGGCAAAAGGTGGTTTCCCATTTTAAAATGTAAAGATGTTTCTCTGCTTTAGAAATACAGAAGAAACAACATATAAGATAGAGAAATTATGAAGTCAGACATTTCTGTGAGCGTTTACAAGATCATGAGTGAATGTACGTAACCCTGAGGAAGCAGAGATGACAGCGGAGGGCTCTAGGGAAGTCAGATGCAGCCCTGGCCCCTGGGGGCCCCTCATCTAGTCAGGGGACGCCAGTGTCGGGGAGCATAGGAAAGGCAGTAGACACTCAGAGCAAGGTGACCAGGACCCGGTCCCCAGACGAAGAGGACTGGGTGTTGGTCCTCCACCTGCTGCAGTGATCCATGCCCTGCACAGCACGGGAAGCCCCAGCTCCCTCTTCCTTTTGGGTAACAGCAGCATCCAGAACATTCCGCTAAGCAGGATGTCTCCAGTCGTTGGTGGTCCACACAGCACTCCAGCTGTTCAGGGGTTAACAAGACAGGCAGCTTTCTGATTTTAGAGCACCTTGGTTGCTCCACAGGTCAGGTAATTCAAGAATGTCCTTCGGTTTCTCTCCGGGTGTCATGAGCACACAGACAAAGGCATGTCACTGATGGAGCCGGTCCTTGTCTGAGGCTAATTCATAACTTCTGCATAATCACTCAGCAGCTTGAAGGGTTCCCCTGGGCTCCTCTGAGGCTCTGAAGCCCTAAAAAGTGAAGCAACGCAGGTCAATCGTAATCATCACTGTGATGCTGTGTTCTGTTATTTGAAAAACTAAGACTCTGACACCAGCTGACCACCTGATGATGAAACTCACTCTTCAGATTTCGTGGTGTACTTCTGGGTTAAACGGTAAGAGTGTGGGCACGACCCTCGCCGGTGAGAAGTGAGCACCAGAGCCTGGCCTGTGGCTGGGTCCGGGAGGTGCGAGGCAAGCAGAGCTGCGTGTCTGGAGATGCAGCTCTGTCTGCTGTGTTGGTTCTTTCAGGTGTATTTTGTAAGCTACAAAAGGGGCATAAACACATTTTCTGTGTCTTGGTTTATTTTTTTAGCTGAGTTCACCTATTATTTTAAGTGTTTTAAAATGTAAATAAGATAAAAAAAAAAGTAGTTTTGCGTTTTTGAGAACTGAATTCTCAGGTACAGACTCTTCGGAGGCCTGCACATGGGAGAGAATTATGTATAACAGGTGCCTCTGCAAAAACATGCTACCCAGTAAACAGGAACAATTCACAGCCCCGGCACATACCAGGAGGCCTTTCCCTAGTGCGAACTATGTCGCTCCTGAGGTTGCACCTTCGGCCCAAGGTCTATAAGACGAGTCAATGAGCACACCAGCCCAGAGCAGAGACGAGAACGCAGAAGGGGACAGGGAAGCCGCAAATAGGGGTCTCAGGGGTGAGAAGGGGTGAGTGTTGATGTGTCAACCCATGTCGCAAAACAACACGTCTTAATTGTTTAATGAAGAACTAATGTGCTCTGTAAATCTTCATCTGAAACATAGTAAAAAGAAAAAAGAAATTTAAGTCTTTCCCTAAACGTATATAATGAAATCAGACATAAGAAAAGTTTCAAACCAGTCGTTCATGTGTGTCTACATGCCGTATAAAAACCTCTATACAATCAGCAAAGCCTAATGATGTCTAATCCCCATTTAAACCATGAAAGAACAGATCCCGTGGACTGTGTCGCATGCAGACATTCCTTGGCGTCGTTAGCTGTGCTTTCCCATAAACTTGGTTTTATCAACCGGTCTTTCCGTCTTCCATAAACACTAGTTCACAAGCTTTGCTCAGGATCTCCTCTCCTGTCCTATTGCAAATGTCATTGTCCTAGAGCTTCCACTGCTTCCCAGCTGTGTTCTGTGGGTGCCAGTTTAGGAAATCCCTGGAGGGCACCGTTTTGATCCCCTTTTTTTCTCTACATCAGTGACCAGCCACTTTCTGCTTCAAGAAGTCAGTTTGTTTCTGCATCTTGGGGGCAGGGGCAGGAAAAGGGGAGGAGAGGAAGAGAATTCATAAGGGTGCAGGTCCAGCACCCCTGTGGACAGAGCCCTGGTCTGGGTCCTCTCACCGGCACCCTGCCTTGTCCCTAGCAGGTACAGAATAACAGTTGTTGGCATTCCTTCTGGTGACTGTCCCTCAGCAGAGCATTCCCTTCCTCCACTATCTGGTGGAATCTCTTACTTTGAAGTCAGGTTGTTCCACTGATGGATGGTTTTCTCCCTGAGAGATGGTGCGTTTCACATGTACCTGGCATGCAGAAAGCCCTCGCTGAGTGTGTGCTGTTTCCTCTGGTCCCCCAAATCGTCTCATGTCACTTCAAACGATCCGTCCTTTGTCCTTTAGACACACTCTGTAAAGGGTCCACGACTCTTTCTTTTTGATCCTACAGGACTTCATTACCCTTAAATGGAGCTTTGCTGGGCTTTCACGGTGTACTAGAAACGTGACGTATTAACATTATGAAAGCCAGGTTTTCTTCGTCACTAGTAAAATGCACTGTGACTAAAAGCACATTCTCCTCTTTCTTCTTTGTGAGTGTAATTTTTAGAGGCAATTTTCATGGCAGAGTGTAATGTGTTAGATACTAGACCGAAATTATTGGTTTAAAAACAGAAATGGTCATTTATCAATATGTAGAAGCATGAACTGAAGTCACTGCTGGCATGTTAGATGTGCCATTCAGAGAGAGAAAGAATCCCACATCCCAAGTCGAAGAGCAATTCGGGGGGGGGGGGAGCACTGTAAAAAGCCAGCTACGTCTGCTCCAAAGACAGAGGACTGTGTTTGTCACAGCAGGGATGTGGTGTCCTCATCCATATCTTAAATGAAAACCAGACTCCTGGTGCCTTCTGTACAAACTCTGCAGAGGTCAGCTTCCTCTGCAGTTGTGGGTGTGTGTGCGTGTCCTGCTCATAACCACTTCATCATTGTGGTTATTTGGAGATTATTATCCTTATTAGGGAAAAACAAGAAGGTCTTAAAATAACTCCAGGAGAGGGGCTGTTCTCTGTAGGGAAGACAAACAGATTTCCAGAAGAATTCAGTTCCCCATTGGGCGAGTGGATGCTTGAAGCGGCTCATAGGCTGGCAATGTTTTTTTCCTAAAAGGTACAGTTTTCCTTTTTAAGTTGTATGCCCAAGATTTCATTAATAAGGTCCTTGAAGCTGACAGTATTGTCATGCCACCCCACTTTTTCCAGGACGATGTTGGCTGCCTAGTGTTTTTTCTGTCCTAGGCATACAGGCCCTGACAGACAGTGACAGCTTAGTGTTTGGAGGCTAGCACCCCACTGTGCAGAGCAGTGGGTCCTTGGGTTGACTCTAGGGGGACCTCCTTTTTTGTCTTGCCCCCAGGGCCCACCATGTGACGAGGTGGGCAGTCAGAAACCAGGGTGGTGGAACTGCTGCCCCAAGGTGCTCTGCACACCCTGCTCCGCACAGCTCTCCCCTCCCCGCGTTCCTCTCACCCTCCTGAGTGCTGACACCTCTCAGCCGTCCTGTCACTAATGTTGGAGAATCGTCTCCCTGGGGCTCCACCACCCCCTTCTGTCGTTCCCTCTGTGCTGTCCTTCTGTTCACGTCCTGTCTACTGGGCCTGCCCTCCTAGGAAGTGGCCCTTCAGGACCTGCTTCCCGGGGACCTTCTCCCTGGGCCTTGCCTGTGGGGAAGCTGCCACTCAGCGTGCTCCCACCACCTCCAGGACACAGACATTGTTGGACAAAGGCCGAGGATGAGTCTGCTGTGCTCCGCATGGTGTTCCTCTGGAGAGATGGGGATTGGCCTTTGGGTGTCCCCAGCATCCTACACCATGAAAAGCATGTGTAAACCCAAAACCAGTTGCTGCAGAGTCAACCTGGGCTCATGGTGACCCTGTATGTGTCACGGGAGCGCTGTGCTCTGCAGGGATCTCAGTGATGGTGACCTCATGGAAGTTGACCTGCGGGTCAACCAGTGGTGGTGACCTTGCAGAAGCAGACCTACAGGCCTGTCTTCCGGGCACCTATGGGTGGGTTAGAGCCACCAACCTTGCAGCGAGCGGTGGAGCTTGTGGCTGTGCATCACCCAGGGAGGAAGTCCTTACAGAGCGCATAGGAGGCACCTGATATGCTGGAAACATTTGTAATTAAGGACACTCGGTGTCTACCTTTTCCTATGAGGATGCCTTCGTGGCACTCCTGTGTGGGTGACGTTGGAAACCCAGACTCACCGGCCGTGTGTCAGACTCAGTGTGAGGCCGAGCTGTCCGTGCCAACTGAGGAGCTCACTAACGCGGCCGAGGGCGTCTGGGTTATCGCTGGCTGAGGTCGAGTGGGTTCTGACCCACCCATGCCACGTGACAGAGTACAGACACCCTGTGGGCTCTCCAGGCTATAGTCTCTATGGAAGGACATGTCTGGGTGTCTCTCCCTCAGAGCCTCTGGGTGGGTTTGGACTGCCACTTCTTGGCTGTCAGCCAGCCACTGAACCACCGGGCCAGCAGGGCTTCTTTGGGGTTGTGGAGACCCTGCCCCTTTTCCAGGAAGAGCAGACCCAGGGTTCCATGGGACTCACTAAAGAGGAAGGCACAGCAACGTCTTTGCTGGGTTGGGAGGTGCTACGGGTTTGCATGAGACTTGGAGGCAGCACAGGATGTAGTGCACGGGAGGCCAGCACCCAGCCGTCAGCAGAACGTCTTCTGGGAGGGACACCGGCAGGAGCCTTAGACCCTCGAGCTGTGCTTTCCTTGGGGACTTCTGTGAAGCTACAAGCCAGCTGACCTTGCTCCCCAGTGACAGCCAGCTCCACTCCCCGGAGATGGCTTATCACCAGGACTTCCGTTTAAGGTGGAATCAGTGCTATCTTTCTGGCTCATGTTTTATGACTTGTAACCTGCCGTGAGCGGGGGCTTGTGTCCCGCACACCTGTGCTCTGTAGTGAGTCGTTCTCGTGCTGGAGTGGGGCTGTAACCGGAGACACCTGCTCTGTTCTCTCATCCCTCACAGGCTCTCACTTCCTTTCCATCTGAATTAATGTATGGCTACTTGATTCAGTGATGCGTTTTTGACCATGGTGCAGCCATAATCCAGTAATAGCCTCCTGCGACATAACCCTGAGATGGGAGGACCAAAGCAAGGTGCCTGCAAGGGGAGGTTGGGTTCCTCATGCTAGTCCACTGCTTCCTCTGTCGGTTCCATCGCCGTCTGTGGGGACGTCATAGAGACGTGCTGTAGCTGGGTTGCCGGCCCTGCAGTGGTGGGGTAGCTGGTGAAGCAGCCCCCGGGTGTTCTCAGGGCGGAGTCCGTCCTCCGCCAACTGCTGTCGGCGGGACAGCCCTCTCTCTTCCTGATTTTGGACTCTGAATGTGTGGAGTGGCTTTTATTTTGGTCACACGGTCTCTCTCCAGAGTGCCCCAGTAGCTCTTAGGAGTGGGAGTCGTCACTGACCATCAAGGCTCCTTCTCGTCTAGAAGCTCTCCTAAGAGGGACTAACCCACAGTTTTCCAGCTGTCACTGAGTCAGTCCCGTCTCGTGGGGCCCCACGTGTGTCAGAGTAGAAGTGTATTCCATCAGGCTTCCGGAGGCTGGTTTGGTAGGCGCTGGGCTGCACTTCCTGAGCACCTCTGGGTGGCCTTGAACTCTAGCCATTAGGTCAGCAGCCAGCCACGCCCCTTAACCATTGTCAACACTGCCATCGACTCAAGGCCAACTCAGAGGGAGCCCAGTGAGTTTACAGCAATGCTGTCTCCTGCCCATCAGATTCCCAACCACTCCCCACAGCATCTGGGGCTCCCCTTGGCTCATGACACATTTCCAACATAGGAGGCCTTTAGGATGGAAGGCTGTGAATCTGTATGGAAGCGAACTGCCGCATCTCTCCCATGGAGCTGCTGGTGATTTCCAGCCACTGACCTTTCCAGGTAGCAGCTGAGCACCTCCAGCGCTGTGCCAGCAGGGACTCTTAGCAACAACCCGGAGCCCTCCAGTGTCTACAGCGATGAACAGTTCTTTCTTTAGGGCCCCAAGTGACTGCAGGTGCAGTGTCACCTTTGACTCAGAAACCTGAAAACATCCCTTGATTTTTTCAAGTAATATTGTGGCATGATTCTCATTTGTTTAGTTATGATTTTCTGAGGCAGCATGAAATGATACAGACTTTGCCTTAAGCTGAATTTAAGGTATTTTCCAAAGGCAATTCGATCCTGAGTTATGTGTTTATGCGAAAGATTACACGATGCTTTAAAACTTCAGCATTTACGAGGGGTTTATTCCATAGCCTCTGAGGCCCTCAGGGAGACCACGTGGGGTGTCAGCACTTCGCCATTTAAAAGCATCAGCATTTGTGACTGCTGCTGTGGGGTCCAGCCTGTGCCACCGACGGGAGCTCTGTCGAGTGGAGCAGGAGAACTGAGCTCTCCTGAGGGGCACTGCTGATCGGACAGCTCAGCGGCTGTCAAACGCCACACACAATCCCATGCCTCCTCCCGGGCTACCCTTCTGGTGCTGGTTACCCTTTACCTGCGACCTGGAGAAGCTTCCCAACCTCTTCCCCCACCAAGTCCGGGTGACGATGAGGCCATCAGGAGGTCAGCACAGATGTGCTGTGTGAGAAAAGCTGGCCAGCCCACAGTGAGGCCCCTTTAGGGCTGTCTGATGAGATCATTAGACCTGTGAGCCAGCTTGGTGACCGTGTCAGAGGTTGTGTTTTGACTCCTTGAAATGGAAGGGACTTTTCTGAATGGCAGCCCTTGAGGGACCTGGGCTAAACTTCATTTATTTATTTATTTATTTTGAGCAAGGAGCTCCATGATTAAATATGGAATTAAATTTGTAGATGAATCAAGTTAGTAACCTTTCAGAAGAAAACTGTGTATTTTAGAAAGCATGACTAAGAAATAGACCATTAAGCCAGTTTTATCGAACAAAGTGTGCTGTGACTAAAAGCTCAATTGCAAGGATGACAGAGGGACTTGCCACCCTGAAGGCTTCCTATGTTGGGGGTGAGTCGGGAGCCCAGGGGAGCCCAGGGGCTGAGGAGAGTGGTTGGGAACCTGACGGGCAGGAGACAGCACCTGCCAGGATTTCCCGAAATGCTGGGTCTGTCACCCAGATATGATGGAGGGAATGACTCTCACGGACCTGGGAATACCTTAGGAGACACAGGGGACTTGTGTAAACTGAGTGTTGTGTTTGTACCGCCTGGTTCTGGAGCCCTGGTGGCGCCGTGGTTAAGAGCTCAGCTGCCTACCAAAAGGTCAGCCGTGGAATCCGTCGTTCTCCTCAGAAGCGCTGCGGGCCGTCCTGCTGGGTCCTGCGGGTGGGCTGTGCGTCAGGATCAGCTGGGCAGCAAGGGGTCCCAGCTTTCCTGGGAGAAAATGGGGGAGGAGAGGGCGCGGAATGACAGGCTGGTGGGATATTGCGGAAGGGGCAGAAAGGGAAGAACCACAGAGTGACCACCTGCCTGGACCTTTCTTGTCTCCAAGTTGGGCATTTCAATCACCAGTAATTATCAATGCATCCCGGTAGTATGTTCGATCAATTTCAGACTTCAGAAGTTGGCAAAAATCTTCCGTTTCTTTCCCTTTGGCCTTAGTAGTTTTTGTGTAAATTTGAATAACAGTCCTATTAACGGGTCTTCCTTGGAGGCATATGGATATTGTCCTACGCTGACGGCATTGTGCTGAAGGACAGATCTTGACGTGTTCTTTTGAAGATGGACGCAGTGCTGTTCCTCTTGAGGCTCTCATCCCTGGCACGGTGGACCGTGTGACTGTCCGATCCAACAAGGCCGACAGCCGTCCGTCTCAGCTCGTTAGCACCTAGGCTGTCGCTGTTCACGTGTTCCATCTCATGTTTCACCATTTCTGGTTTTCTTAGCTTCCTGCCTAGACAGTCCATGTTTGGACTTCAAACGTATGTTGACAGCGGTGTCTTCTCATTTTGTCTCACGCCGCGTCAGCAGACGAGGGCCCGCCGGCCTGACTCCCTGGGTCGTCAGGGTCAGCTCTCCTGGGTGGAGACAGCTCCTTCCCGGCCTCCTGAGTGCCTTCCATCCCTGCAGCAGGCAGTCTTCCGTGGCTTTTCCTGCGGTTTTCACTGGCTGATTCTTTGTGGAAGTAGACTGCCAGGTCCTTCTTCCTAGTCTGGAAGCCCAGCGGAAGCCTGCCCACAACGGTGACAGTGCTGCCGTCTGCTTGCTGGCGGGGTGGCCTCCCCATCACAGCCACGGGCGAGCCCCTGTGGTAGGACGAGCTGGCAGGCAGGTGGGGAAGCAGTGGCAGGGAGGTGAGATTATTGGAGAGTTAGGGACAGTAGGTTCAGCCGCTTGTTTCCCACTCCAGAACATTTGTAGGTTTCCAGGTACCCGCTGCTTGGTTCTCAGATAGATGTTTATACAGGTAATTTGTTAGCAGCAGGGCCGACTTCCTCGGTAAGTGGCCTGGGCCCCTGCCCAGGACGCCCTGCACAGAAGGGTTCTGCCCTTGGTTTAACGCTCCACTGTTGGCATCACGAAATCTTTAATAACATTGAAGTAGTCCTGTGTTTTCAGTTTGTCATGAAGTCCTATAAATTGGCTGGCCCCATAAAGGAGCCCTGGTGCACAAGTTAAGTATACAGCTGCTAACCCCAAGGTTGGTGTTCTGAACCCGCCAGCCACGCCATGGGGGTAAGTGTGGCTGTCTCCCTCCATAAAGCTTTCCGGCCTTAGGGTCTCTGTGGGGCCATCACACTCTGTCATGTAGGGTGGCTGTGAGTCAGAACCGACTTGACAGCAGTGGCCTCAGTGGAGAAATTGCTTCAGACCTCTCAAACCTCGTCTCACAGCTGGTGGCACAGAACAGTGTGTGCCACTTAGGATGAGAAGAGGCGGTGGGTGACGCTGTCACCAGGGGCTGTCATATGTACAACAAAAGAAACCCTGCCGGGTCCTGGGCCATCCTGACTATCACGATGCGTGGTCCCACTGTTGGAGCCACTGTGACAATCCACTGTGTGGAGGGTCTTCTCTTTTTCACTGACCTATCTAGGCACAACAGGAGGTAAAAACTGGTGTAGATTAAGGAGCAGTAAGAAGCCTGGAGAGGTCTTACCAAAAGGATGACTAGACTACAACCAGATTGACTGTTTTTTCTATGATATGAAACTCATTTCATGTCATAGACGGTGCAGTCACAATGCCTGCACTTATTCACCTACGAGGGTCCATAAGATGGCATTGTTTTGTCTCGGGCGAGAGCATAGTTCACCCAGTCCAGACAGATAGGCAAGTCCCCGGCCAGGGCCTTTAGGGCTCTTCCACAGCAACTTGTCTGTTTTATGACTGGGCGTCTGTCATAGTTGGGGAGTTCCTTTTATCAAAGCTACAGTTTTAGTTTTACATTCTCTGCCTCTTAATCCTTCTGTCATAAAGAGCAGCCACACCATTGTTCTCCTGTAACTCATTGTTTTCCACACACGCGTGCTTGTCTTCTGTCTCATTTGGAGGGCTCACTGAGCTCAGGGGTCCAGCTGTGGAATCAAGCTGTCCCCGGTCTGGTGTGAGCACACAAGCATGTGTACCATGCCTCCGGTCTCTCCTCTTCCCTAAATGGAGTAGCTGGGAGACCTTCAGCTTTTGGTTGTTGGTGCCAGCGAGTTCATTCCAGCTCGTAGCGACCCCATGTGACAGAGTGTCCCCATGTGACGGAGTAGCACAGCCTCCTTGGGTTCTCTAGGCTGTCACCTCACTGGAACAGTTCACCAGGTCTCTCTCCTCTAGAGCTGCTGGGTGGGTTTGAACCGTCAGCCGCTGGGCTAGCTGCTGAGTGCTTAACCACCAAGCTCGCCTTAGCTTTTATCTGCTGCTTATCTCCAGCCTTGGGTGACGTTGTTGAGGTCTCGCTTGGTGCTTCTCATCCCATGCCTCTAGCCTGGATCTAGTCAGCATGCTGTCTTAGGGGCTGACTGCTTCTGTCACCCAAGTGCCACCATTAGGTGACTGTAAAGAGCAGAAATTTATTTTCTCACGATTTTGGAGGCTGAAGGTCTGACTGAGGGTCTGGGCTGCATTGGTAGCTCTGTTGGCCGTTAACCTAGTTTGCAGTGTCAGCCAGCTCTCCCGGGAGTTCCCCAGGGTCTGTGTCCCCCTCCCTCACCCTGTGCCTGTCTCTCTCTGTTCTGCCCTTCTGATGGCTCAGAAGTGCTGGATGTGGGACCTGTTCTACTTAACAAATAAAGCTCTTATTTCCACGTGAGTTGTCTCTTCCGGTGCCAGTCCAAAGCGAATCAGTTCTGACTCCTGGTGGCCCTGGGCATCACAGACTAGGACACTCCGCAGGGTTGTCCTGGCTGTGACCTCAGCAGCAGACTACCAGGCATTCCTTCCTGGGTGCCCCTGCGCAGCTTCAAACCACCCATCTTCAGGAGCGTGATGGAACAGAGTCATTTGGCCACCCAGGGACCTAACATCTGTAGTTACAGGATTTAGGATTTCGACACTTTGGGGGGACGCACACTTCAGTCCCTAGCATGGCAGATGCGCTGCTTTATCTTCTCTTTATCACGATGAATGCTTTTCCCATTTAAATTTCGCAAGCAGACCTCAGTCCCATGCCTGCTTGTCTCCAAGGCTCTATGCCAGGGGCTTTAGGGGTGCAGAGTGACGTCAGCCCCAGCTTCCCACTCGACCAGCCTGAGTGAAGTGGGACTGCGGCGACAGATGATGTGAGGAGGGACTGTGCCATTCTTGTGGCAGACAGATGCGCCATCGAGAAAGGCGCTGTGTAAGGAAAGTGGAACCTGGCGTGCAATGAAAATCCCCCTCGTATCGGAAAATGCTGTGGTGTAGTTCTTGAGAGTGGTTTTCCAGATTGAATGCCAACATCAGGAAGACTTCACATGTACCCAGTAGTGCCACTGGAGCTGGGGTTTGCCGGGCAGCTGCCAGCAGCCCAGCACCAAGCAGTTCCGGGGATGAAAGTGAGAAATCACTACTCGAGGTGAAATTCCGAGGGGACTGAGACAGGTGCCACCCAATTGTCCCAGCTGGGTACTGGCCAGAGGGCTGGCGTTACTTCTTTAGGATGCAGCCGGGCAGATGGCGAATGACAACGGGCCAGCTGAGAGTGGAATCTGAGGTGTGTTCTCCCTGATAGCTCAGTTCTCTGCCAGTGTAACTGGAGAAACTGAGGCCACAGTGTTCGGAAACACAGGCTGTGTGTCAGGCCACTTGGGCCTGCCCAGCCAGCCCATGACAGCAGGAAACTTCAAAACCTCACTGACAATGAGGGACAGCAGCCCACGGAAACTTCTAGAATATTTTCCCTGAGGAGCTAGGACAGCATGATTTCATTTTTTATTTTGTTCTGGTTCTCTTCTGGCTTTGAAATTCAGAATGGTTTCTCAGAAAGTGAGAGGGTTTTGCTTGTGACAGAGAAGGATAAGCGAGCTGCCTTTCTACTAATTCACTTTCAGATATTCCTGAAGTAAGTCATCCTGAAGGGAGTCCAGCAGGCTAGCTCTCGAGTTTTGTGTGCTTGTCCCATTCATCCATCTTTTCTCTTGGAATTTTGCCTGTTAATTAATTAACTCTTAAATTGATAATCCCCTTATTTTCAGGAGAGAGTCAGAGGACTTGTTTCGAGTCAGGCTGTCAGAATCTGGTTGGTGGCTGAGATGGCACGATTGAGATTATTTAAATTCAACAAGTATCAGATTTCTGATTTTTTGTTTTAAAATCTTGTGAGAACTAGGCCTTGTCTGCTGGGAAGTGGGGCCTCAGGGTACCCGTCAGAGCTACAGAAAGTGCAGATGAAGTTAGTGCTGCGCTTCGCGCTTTACAGGGAGACAGTCGGCACTGCCAGCGCTCACCAGCCCGTTCATCAGCGCCCAGGCACACCTTGCGCCGTCCAGTCTGGTCACACGCGTGCGACAGCTGGGCGGTGAAGACGGGAGAAGAGTTGACGCCTTCGAGTTGTGGTGTTGGAGAAGAGCGTTGAATGTCCCATGGGCCACCGAAAGAACCAACGGATCTGTTGTGGGAGAAGTCCAACCAGAGCGCTCCCTGGAAGCAAAGACGGCAAGGCTGCATCTGACATACTTTGGGCATGTCGTCAGGAAGGATCATTCCCTAGAGAAGGACATTGTGCTTGGTAGAGTGGAGGGTCAGCGAAAAAGAGGAAGACCCTCCATGAGATGGACTGACCCAGAGGCCACAATGATGGGCTTAAGCATGCAAACGGTTGTGGACACGCCGCAAGAGCAGGCGGTGTTGTTCCGTTGTGCAGGGCGTCATTGTGAGTCGGAACTGACTCAGCGGTACCTAACAACGACAACCCACATGCAGTAAAATTGTTTATTCAGGTGCAAAGGAATACAGACTTTGTCTTTGTGAATTTTCTAACAAGAAATCTTTTAGAAATCTCAGTGGAAAGTCAGAGAGGTGCCTGTGCACAGCAGGGCATCCTGCAGCCCCCTAGCTCCCCGGGGTGCACTGCTCCCTTCTCACCCCTGACCCCAGTTGCACCAGTGGGGCGCCTGCTCCTCGGTCAGAATGCACCTGCCCCACAGCTGCCCTCTGCCTCGTTTCTCACTCTGCACCTGTCTCAGCCGTCCAGTGCTGCCCTAACAGAAGCACCAGCAGGACAGAGGGCCTTACTTCCTCGCAGTTAGGAGGCTAGACGTCTGAGCTCAGGGCCCTGAGGGAAGGCCCTTATCCCCTGAGCCCCTTTCAGCTCCTGGCCTCCCTGTGGTGTGTAACGTGCCCCCACCCCCAGCTGTGCTTCCTGGTTTCTGCTCTTTGCATCATTGGTTTAAGACCAGCCCTGTACTGACATGACCTTATTAACCCATTTCCAAATGGGATCATGTGCTCAGCACCTATGGGGATTAGGATACACAATGCATACTCTGGGGAAAGAGACAAGCTCAATCCATAGTGCCACATAATAGAGTCGGATCCGACTTGACGGCACTTGGCTGGCTATACAAAACAAAACAAAACAACCACAACAACAAAAACGTGCCTTCAAGTCAGTTCTGACACCCTGTAGGACAGAGCAGAAACCCAGGGGGTTTCAGAGGATTACCTGGGGAATTTGAACTGCTGACCTTTGGCCAATAATTTGAATAGATATTTTCTCATCCAGTCATTTCCTTTGCCCCTCAGTACACATGGACAGGGAGCATCAGCTGTCCACGTACCAGGGAGAGAGGACCCTTCTGATCCACCGTAAAAATGAGGTTTGGCATCTGAGACGGTGCGTGGTGTGGAGAGAGCCGGGAAAGAAGGGCCCGGGCCACAGCCTTTGTCCAGATGCCCTCGGCCCGCCTGGCCTTGGTCTCAGGCTGGCAGGAGGCAAAGTGGTGAAACAGACACTTTATAGACACCTGGGTGGGGGTGTCCCCAGAGCAGGCACCTGGGAGGATGGAGGGGTCCCTCATGCGGAGGGCCGTGACAGTGCAGCCTTCAGCTCTGAGGGTAGGGGCAGAGGGCAGCGGTGGGATGTGCAGGGACTGAGCTGTCTCCAGCTGCAGCCCCCTGGAGCGGTGAGCGAGCAGGGTGGGCCGTGCTGTCTCAGGGCCCCCGTGTCCGCACAGCCGCTCACTGTGCCATTACATCAGTGAGTGATGCGAGTGGAGAGCTCTCTGCACCTGCCCCCGGGTGTCCTAGAAGGAGCTGAAACGGGATGGAGAAGAAGAGAGCAGAGACTCAAGAGGCGTCTGAGGTCACCACGCAGTATCCGAAAGGGGCAACGCAGGAAGCGATGGGCTGTGATGACTTTTTTCTCTGTTTTGATCATTTTTTAGCTAAATTTTCTGGTAGTTGATGAAGGATGAGCAGGTGGTGCGGACCGCTAAGCACTCGGCTCCTAAAGAGGAGGTTGGTGGCTGCACCCATCCCAAGGTGCCCAGCAAGAAAGGCTGGGCAGTCTGAGTCTGAGAGAGCACAGCCTGGAGAGCACCGTGGGGTCGGGGTGCCTTGGGCACGTGGGGCCGCCGTGAGTCAGGAGGCCGACAGCAGCGGAGAGTCCCGGTGACCCGAAGCCCTCTCTGGGTCCCTTCGCGGGAGGCGTCACCGTTGGTGACCGTTTTTGTCCTTTTAATCACTATCTCCACTTTAAGACCTTTGGAAGCAGCGCCTTGTCTCCCTCACATCTGTCCCTGGCTGTGGTGACTGGCTCAGAGCAGGCACCCAGGGGATATTGGTTGACTGAGCTCACAGCTTCTCTGGATGCCAGCTAACTGCTCATAAAATGTACGGGCCGTAGTGACTAATACAGCCCAGTATTGTGTAATCTGTGTACGTGCACATGATGACCCTGATTTTGCCAAAATTCACAGACAACTTGACAACATTCAGCTGAGTCTACACAACCCCCTGGTGTTTAGACACAGTGTCACCATCATGCAAGATCAGCCCTATCCAGGATTTCCAACCCAAATTTAGTCCCGCACCCAGGGACCCACACAGGGGGACTGCATGCAGACTGTGGTGCCGCGTCTTCCGACTCTGCTGTGCATCGCACGGTGTGGCCCTGTTGTGGATGTAAGGACCTGGCCAGGGTTTCACATAAGGGTTTGTGTCCTCTGGCTTGCGGTGACCTGAGTCTGTCCTCTGGAGGAAACGTGTCCCTGGTGCAAGAGTCCCTGGGTGGTACAAATGGTGCTCACGATCAGCTGAAAGACTGGAGGTTCAACCCACCCAAAGGTGCCTCAGGACCCAGGCCTGGCCACCTGCTTCCAGAAGGTCACAGCCCTGAATACCCTGTGGAGCAGTGCTGCTCTGCACACGTGGGGTTGTCGTGAGTGCGAGGGGCCTTGGCAACAACTAGCACGGCCACCAGCATCCCTGGCGCCTCCTGCTGAGCTTGGAGCAGAAACCATGCCCAGTGGCGGGGTCCCAGGCCACGGGGGTCAGCGCCGTGCGCTCCGCTTCCTGCGGCTTCTTGTGCAGGTGTGTGCTCGTTGAACACCTGACTGGTGTTTAATTACATTTCCTTTTGAGGTAATCAGCTAGTTTGCTGTTTTGTTTTGTTTGCTCTGTTTTTAAATTTAATAAGCATCCAGCCATGTCACAAGTAACCTAATATTCAGAGGGAGAAAAAAAAAAACCACCGCAAGTAGGCTCGACGTGCACGGCCTGTGGCTCCGCGTGTTTGTGAAGTGCATGTGTTACGGGACACCAGACCGTACAGCGTCATCAGAGACCACTGGTGATCCACTGACGAGTGCGTGCCTCTGGGAGGACACCTCGGAGGACAGTGGGCACCGGAAAATCACTGAACTGAAAGGTCCACAGACGACAGGTGGATAAAGGTTCTGTGGAGAAAAAGGGTGTGTTCTGAACCTGCTGCTGTCTCATCAAGTCACGTCAGACTCATAGTGACCCTCTGGGTCAGAGCAGAGCTGCCCTGCAGGGCTTCCCAGGGGCAGCTGGTCAAATCAAACTGCAGCTTTGGGGTGCACAGCCAAACTCTTAGCAGTACGCCCCCAGCGCCCTGTCGGGGTCTTCCAGACGTGCTTACAGTTTGAGACCTCCTAGAGCTTGGCCCTAACTAGGTCAGGGGGTGGTTGGGACGGGCTAGGTCTTTGCCCTAAGCTGTTCTTCTGAGGGGAGGGGTACAGGTGGAGGAGGCTCAGCTGCAGGAACTGTTGGGACAGCTGGTGACCTGAGCCAGGTACCATGGCTCCCTTTGTGGAGAAGTCCAACTAATGATCGAAAAATTGTTACTCTTGTATCGGGTCCCTGTCTGTGCAGAAATGGCTGGTTCCTGCCCCGTCTCCCCGACCCTTCTGGCTGGATGGCTCGTCACCCAGTGCTGCACTGGACAGTGTCCCGCTGTGACCCACGGGGCTCCCACTAGCTGATCTTCAGAAGTGGTCACCAAGCCTTTCACTCTTGTGTCCCTGCTGTCTGGTTTTGGTTGTTTCCTGGTTTCTGCTTCTGGAAGTTCACAAGCTTGCCACCACACTGTGCCGTGTTCCCTGGGAAGTCTGATGTTCGTGTTGACCCCGTGAGGGCTCAGGCGAGTAAAGCGAGGAAGGGTTGGGGTGTGTGTGCGCGCGTGTGTGGGTGCGCGTGTGTGGGTTTGCGTGTCGGCCCATGGCCCCTCCCAATGCAGAGTGCTTTCCCACATTCCTGTCTCTGTCAGGGACACCTGTCCTGGGCCTGGGAAGAGGCACAGATGGGCTCTGGGCTTTCTCAGCAGAAGCCCTTCGGGGGAGGAGGTGGTTTCTGTGTTTGTGCTCCTGGTAGTCTGCCGCACACCTCCATGCTGCGGGGATGACCTCGTCTGGTTTTAGTATTCTGCAGAAAGTCAGGCGGTTGTTCAAATCAGAAGCTGAAAGGCAACAGCCCCCTCCAGCACCTGCAGACACCGCCCGGGTAGCCAGGACCACATCTGAGTGCCCAGGTGGAGTCCTGTGTGTTCCCGGGGGGGCTTGCTGAGGAGTCCTCTGTCAGCTCAGCTCACATGTGGCTGGCTGTTCCACGACACAACAGTGCTTCACCTCTGGAAGTCTTCATCTGAGCTGCCTGGCTATTGCAGGCTCACGTTCCTGCTCTGTGCTGGAGGCACCAAGCCCCAGACTGCCAGCTTCATGGGGGAGGCACCGAACCCCAGACTCCTTGCTTTATGATGAAGATACTGAGCCCCAGAATCCCTGCTTCATGCTGGAGGCACCGAGCCACAGACTCCCTGCTTTATGATGAAGGCACTGAGCCCCAGACTCCTTGCTTCATGGTGGAGGCACCGAACCCCAGACTCCCTACTTTATTATGAAGGCACCGAGCCGCAGACTCCCTGCCTTATGATGAAGGCACCGAACCGCAGACTCCCTGCTTCATGACGGAGGTGCTGAGCCCCAGACTCCGTGCTTTATGGCAGAGGTGCTAAACCCTCTGACTCCCGACTTTGTGGTGGAGGTACTGAACTCTAGACTCCCCACTTTACAATATAGCTGAATTGTAGACTCCCTGCTCTATAGTGGAGGTACTCAGCCCCAGACTCCTCATTTTAGGGGAAAGGAAAGGCTCTGGCTGCACCCTCAGCTTGCGTGGTAAGCAGAGAAGCCGGAGGGTCTGTGCTCCCTGCCAGCCTCCGCTGTCTTTCCTCTGCAGACAGTCAGAACCTGCAGGAGAAGCTGAGCTACCTGAGGCTGTGCCAGGAGGTCTGATCAGCGGCTGCACCTCAGTTACCCTTCAGGGAGTGGGAGGATCTGAACAGACACAGTGGGCAGGGCCTGTGGCCACAGTGCCTGCAGGGACCCTGCTGGGCCGTGTGGCCTTGTCCGTGTTGGCTGCGCCCGTCGCCTGCAGTCTCCTTTCCCTCACATTGTTCTGGGCGATGGCTTAGCAAAGGCAGTCGCTTCTTCTCTGTCATCATCACCCAGAAAGAAGGGCTATGGATCAGTTATCCCAAAACAAAGCACTGCCATTTACTGGCATGTAGTCAGCTGACTTACGTAGCAGCTCAGCTCATTCTGCTCCTGACGCCTGCCCTCTGGGGTCTGTTCTTGGCCTGTTCTCTGGGAAGAACCCTGAGCCCAGGAGTCCTGGACCAGGACCTGCTGGCAGCGGCTGGGGACGTGCTCGTGTATACCAGCTTTTAAAAGGCATTTAGGCTGACTAAATGGTTACAGGGAGATCCCACGGAGTGCCTCCAGCTGACACACTCAGTTGGAAGGTGGAGTGCCCCCTGAAGGGCCTCAGAGGAAAGATCTACTTCCAGAAAACTCAACCACTACAGTCCCCACAGAGCCCGGTTCCACTCTGACACACACGAGGTCACTAGGAGTCAGCTTCAGCTGGAGACTATAATCCCCAAACCGTTGCCACTGAGTCATTGCAATTCACAGTGACTCTATGGCAACCCTACAAGGCAGCACAGACCTGCCCCGTAGAGTTTCCAAGGAGCACCTGATAGATTTCAACTGCTGGCCTCTTGGTGAGCAGACCCAGCACTTAACCGCTGCGCCACCAGCGTTCTCATTGCTCTCTGAGCCACCGTGAAGGATTCGAACCCTCAGTCTACTGATCCAAAGCCAGACAGCTTACCCGTTAGGCAGTGTGATCCTCTTGTTGCTGCTGCTGTTGTTGCTGTTAGGTGCCGTCGAGTCCGTCCAACTCACAGCAACCCTGTGCACAGCAGAATGAAACCCTGCCCGGTCTTGAGCCATGCCCATGGTCATTTTTATGCTTAAGCCCATTGTTGCGGCTGCTGTATCAGTCCATCTCCTCGAGGGTCTTCCTCTTTTTCTCTGACCCGCCACTCCACCACGCACGGTGTCCTCCAGGGAGTGATCCTTCATGGCAACATGTAAGATGCAGTCTTGCCATCTTCGCTTCCTGGGAGCACTCTGGTTGTGCCTCTTCCAGAACAGATGTGTTTGTTCTTTGGGTGGTCCATAGCACATTCAGCGTTCTCCAGCACCGCAATTCAAAGCCATCAATTCTTCTTCTGTCTTCTTTATTCATCGTCCAGCTTTCACATGCCCATGATGTGACTGGAAATACTATGGCTCAGGTCGGGCACACTTCAGTCTTCAAAGTGACTTCTTACTATTCACTACTGTAAAGAGATCCTCTGCAGCAGATTTTCCCAATGCAATGCTGCTTTTGATTTCTTGACTGCTGCTTCCACAGGTGTTGACTGTCGACCCAGTGAAATGAAATCCCTGACCACCTCCATCCTTTCTCCATTTATGACAGTGTCGCTCACTGGTCCAGGTGTGAGGATGTCTGTTTTCTTGATGTTGGATTGCAATCCATACTGAAGGCTGTGGTCCTTGATCTTCATCCGTAAGTGTTTCAAAGCTTCTTGCTTCCAGTAAGTAAGTAAGTAAGGTGGTGTCGTCTCTGTAACGCAGGTTGTTAACGAGTCACCCTCCGATCCTGATGCCTTGTCTTATTCATATAATTCAGCTTCTCAGATTATGTGCTTGGCATACAAATTGAAAAGGTATGGTGAAAGGATACTACCCTGACGTCCTCCTTTCCTGACTTCCAACTGTGCAGTGTCCACTTCTGTTCGCATGACCTGCCTATTGATCCATGTACAGATAGATTCCTCATGAGCACAGCTGAGGGTTCTGGAATTCGCATCTTCTGCAGCATTACCCACACCAGCTGGGGGTGACTGAACAGTGATGAAGAGCAATGACAACATGACAAAAACAGCTGTTGGCAATTCACAAGATTCAGGGAAGTGTGGGCACTGGCACGTGATGTTAACTTGGGAGCGCCAGGCTGTGGGCTGGCCAGCCAGCCCTGTGGGTCTTGAGGTTGCACTCCAGTCTCAGAGCTCACGGGTAGGACCCGGAGCTGCAACTGGAAACTTCCTGCAGTGGGAAACGTGGCTCCCGGGTGGCACAGCTCAGGTACAGAGAGCAAGCCGTTTCCTTTCTTGGGCCCAACTTGGCCTCCCCAAAACTTCTACAGTGTTTCCTTGATTGCTACAGTATTTCCCTATATGCTACAGTATTTGTCTGTTTGATACAGTGTTTCCCTGCCTGGTACCACTGAACACATTGGACAATGTTATTCTACTGCTTCTCTGTCAGTTTGTCGTACTTTGGTGGCTCAGACGCTGCTAGGAACTATGCCACTAGTGTTTCCAGTACTCATAGGGTCACCCATCGTGGACAGGTGTCAGTGGAGCTTCCAGACTAAGACAGACTACGAAGAAAGGCCTGGCAGTCCGCTTCAAAAAAATCAAGCAACCCAAACCCTATAGGCCACCTGGAAGGTACTGCACAGCAGCCACCACAGTGGACACAGCGCACCAAGCTTCGTGAGGACGCTGCAGGACCAGACAGTGATTCCTTCTGTCATACATGGGTCACCATGGCTGGACTCTGACTTGATGGCATCCAGCAGTGAGAAGAGTATTGTAACCTCTCCTTCGTGGGATAGCTTTAAAGGCTTGGAAGAAGTCGCTGAGAAGAGCGGGAACACCCCCTCCTCTGCCCATAGCATCTCTGGTTCCCACCATTCTCCACTGGTGGTCCCGTCAGTCTCCAGGCCCCTGGCTGCCCTCCACTATGGGGTCAGTCCATCCTCAGAACAAAACAGAGCAGCAGGACTGTTGTTCTTGCCCAGTACAGGTCATGGGGGGACATGACTGCCCCGCTCAAGAGTACTTGTTTTGAAAGAGTTATATCACACTTCTGGCTTAAATTAACTTTACAGTCAACTAAAATCCTCGCATATCTCTGACATGAATGGCTGTCAAAATATATCGGCCCCAACTCGGACTTGCCCGGTTTAAATGCAACTTTAGCTTTCTGTGGTATATTCATGTTGGTGTTGGCTGGATGCCCCAGCCATCGAGATAATTTTCAGTCGTTTTTCATTCCTCCCCCTTGCCTGTTGCAATGTATCCTGACTCGTGTGCTAGTCCCAACATGGGTGTGCAGACCACTCATGTCTTTGTTCATCCATGTCATTGTAAAGGGATTTGGAGACACTGCCATCATTAATTAAACACCTTTTTCCTACAGCTGTTCCCAAGCCAGTTGCTGCTGGGTTGGTTCCCACTTGGGCAGCGCCGTGTCTGTCAGGGTAGAACTGCACTTCACCCGGTTCTCAGTGGCTGATTTCCCGGGAGCAGACTGCCAAGACTTTCCTCTGAGGCACCCTGGGTGGACTCGCGTCTCCAGCCTCTCTGTTGGCAGACGAGCCCTGGCCGTTGGTACCAGTCAGGGCTGCCCTAAAGCTGCTCAAGCAGGTGCAAGCCCACTGCCCATTTTCCGGAGAGGAAGCCAACTTCTCTCCCCTGGAGACCACCCCAGACAGCAGGTGGGCAAACCTTCAGGCGTGCCGCCCCTCTGCCCGGGGCCTCGGGTGCAGAACAGCCCCCACCCCACCCTCATTCCTCTCAGACCCCGCTGTCGAACAGTGAGTGATGCCCAGCAGTGTCTCAAGTTCCAAAGCACAGGTAGTTGATGCTCTGTTTAATTTAAAATGTCTTGATGAGAAACCAGAGAAATGTAGCTCCTTCTCCTCTTTTGAAAACATGAGCTAAAGTGACTTTATTTTTCTTCTTTCGATGCTTAGCCTTTGTGTATAAATTATCCTGCTGGGAATAAGGCCACGTGTGGATAATCTGGAAAGGAAACTTTGCAAAGTGTGCTCTGTCCAGACACCCTGCAGGCGTCAGGAAGTGCATGCCCGTGAAGTCCTTCTGCAGCCTCCGAGGGCAGCAGACACGGCCCCTGGAGGAGTCGGGGGCCAGTCTCCTGTTTCTCCACTTTGGGGACGAGTCTGCACGCCCGAGCAGGGACTCATGCTGGCCGAAGCATAGACAACGCTGTTTGTCGTGCGGTCCCTGAGGAGCCGATTCTGGGGGAGCCAAGGAAATAGTTGATGTGATCCTTGTGCTCGTGGGTTTAAGCCCAGGGACAGAAGTGCTGTGGATTGAAATCTGTCCACAGAAATATGCAGAGTGAGCCTCAGCCCTGGGGGCGTGGCCCTGGGGCGCTGCAGCTGGGGCAGTTGGAAGACAACAGCCCTCCTTGGAAAGGCCGTGGGGCCGTTCTGCTCTGTCCCACAGAGTCACTCAGAGATGGAACAGACTCCACAGCAGCATTTCCCTCTGTTGTTTTGTTTAATTCTTGTGGCTGTAATCCCATTTTGGTGTAAGGTTGGCTTTGTTATGGGACCCCCGGGACACTTGGCTGGCTTTGGCTTGTTATGCTAATGAGTACATATCAATTGTAGGCTGTGTCTTGACCTGAGGGGTCCTGAGATGCAGAAAGAGAAGATTAGGCACAGAGACTCCAGCTCAAAGGGCAGGGATGGGTGCTACAGGGAGCTCTCTGGGGAAGGAAGGGGGTCAGGATTGAAAGCCTTGAGCCGGGATTCTCCCTCGGGCTGACAGAGAGCCTTCCCTAGAGCTGGTGCCGGAGTTTGGCTGTCTAGCCCCTAAGTGGTCAGAAGACAAATGTCTAATTAGCTCAGGCCCTGCACTTGGGTTATAGTAGGAATCAAAGAACAAAATGTGGCAGAAACAGTAACTCAGGAATTAACTCCAAACAAAAACCACTTGCCGTCTCAGCAGACAGGAGCAGAGGGGCTGGCTTCCTGGATGGGGTCCTAGAAGGGCAGAGGGTGTGAGACAGGTCACCCAGGCAGAAGGGGGGATGCACCTGGGAGAGGCGTGGGCTGGCCCTGACTCATCTGCCTTTTGTAGGAGGGCACCGTGGTCACATGCATGGATGGCGTGGTCTGCAGTGGCACCTGGGGAGCCTGGCTGCGGCATGTACCAGCCAGGGGACCCTTACCGGCTGGGTCACCTTCTGAGCTTCTGTTTGTTCATCAGTAAAAAGTAAAGCACAGACTCCCTGTGGTCGCACAGTGGTCATGAGACTCACCTAAGACCATGTCTGTGAATTGTTTTATCCAAGCCTTTGACATATGGAAAAACAGGCACATTTGATGCTGGCTAGTTGCGTTTAGCATGGCTGGAGCCACTTTCATGGGGACATTCTGCACAGCCTGTCAGTAGACCTTGGAGTGAGAACAGCCTTCCGTTTCATGCCCCGTCCAGGGCTGCAGTGGGTACCTCGGGGAGCTGGTTCTGCCTGCGGAGTCAGCAGTTCCCACGGTGTCAGAACTAGTGCAACCTGGCATGTGGGAGCCGAACCAACCCTGTGAGTGCAGTCAGAGTGACAAGATTTGTATCCCGTGGACACGGATTCTCTGAGGACTCTGCTACTGGACTAGAAACTGCCAGATGGTCTCAAGTAGCATAATTATTCTGGAAAGCTTTCTCTAGGTAGGTTCATGATGTTTTGATAATGCAAAGTGCTGTGGCACTGGGCCACGTGAGAACCTGCTGTCCCGGCCCGTGCTTTGCCCCGTGGCCACAGTGGGCCAGCTGAAGGGCTGTCAGCTCCACCTGTGATGGCCCTGGTCACTTTTAAAGATGCATGGCTTTGAATCAGTCTCTGAGCATTATTTTGACGTGAGTATATTGTTTTACAAGCTATACTGTTTTCTATTTGGCTCAAGGGATGTGTTGCTTTCAGACGCTGAGTTCAGATGCTCCCTTGGAGAGTGACCCAGATGGTCCTCTACAAACGCTCCTGTAGGGGGCAACACAGCAGCACAGGCCATACTTTTTGAGGGTGTTTAAGAGAAGCGCTTGAAGCCAGCAAGGTGGTTAGAATAAATCATCACTGGAGGAGGCAATAAATAGTGACATCTGCCCACGCTCACCAAAGCACAGGCTTTGACGTTGTTGAGGATTTTATTCTACTTGGATCAACAGTGTCCATGGAAGACACAATCAGGAGATCAGATGGCAGGCAAATTGGGAAAATCGGATGCAAAAGACCTCTTTAGACTGTTAACAAGCAAAGATGTCCCTTTAGGACTAAAAGGTGCACCTGATCCAAGCTAGGTCTCTCCGGTCTCTTCATCAGGACAGGAAAGCTGGGCAGTAAACACGGGCGACTGAAGAAGAGCTGATGCCTCTGAGCTGGGGTGCTGGGGAAGCGCCGTGGGTGTGCCATGGCTGCCAGAGGGAGGGACAAGTCTGTCCAGGAAGAAGGACAGCCAGAATGCTCATCGGAAGCAAGGATGGCATGATTTAGTCTTACATACTTAACACGTGTTATCGGGAAGAGTCCGCCCCTGGAGAAGACGCTGTGCTTGGCAAGAAGAGGCTCGGTGAGAACGAAAACCCTCAAGGGACAGAGTGACACTGTGGCTGCAACAATGGACGCAAGCAGTGACCGTGGGGATGCTGTGGGACTGGGCAGGCTTTTGCTCTGTTGTCCACAGGTCCCTGTGAGTCAGAAGCAACTTGACAGAACCTACGAGCAGTGGCAACAGCAGCCACAGTGTTGTGACCAAAGCCTATGAGCAGCAGGCCCTGTGTCTACGTCCGTGGCGTTATGTGTAGAAAGGAAGAAGGGAAACAAACATCTTTGTGCCTTAAACGCCGTGCAGGTGACACCTTCAGTGGCTCTTGGGTGCTGAGTGTGGCCACCCAGCTCTCCCTGTTGGCACTTTCATCTTAGCAACTTGTATGTCATCAGTGTTCTGTGTTTAAAAGCAAGAAACAAACTTTATACTTGGAATCAGTTATCTTGTATGTTGTCTGTCTGCAGGCAGTCTTAAAAAGCATACATCTTATTTCTAAATGGAATATCCTGTATTTTAGAAAACAATTTAGTTGGTTAGACTTAGAAAGCAGACTACTATCAGGTCGATGCCAACTCATAGCAACTGTATAGGACAGAGTAGAACTGCCCCATAGAGTTTCCAGGGAGTGCCTGGCAGATATGAACTGCCAACCCTTTGGTGAGCAGATGTAGCACTTAGCCAGTACAACACCAGGGTTTCCTGGTTCACCTTATCTAGGACTTTGATTTCAGAGAATCCCGGGAGGTAAAGACAGTGAATACAAACATCTCATTCACTGAGTCAGACTCTTCTCGTTTAGAAGCAGCCTTACGTAAAACTGAATGTTGCCAATGACATAATAGGAACCCAAGGTCTGTTGTGTCTGGCTGATGAAAACACAGCAGGCAGTTTAAAGTCTCTGTTTTGTACAGAAGCTTAAAACGGTTGGAGTTCCTAACACCAGATGTCTTTCAGCATCTTGAATGAAGTTATACCAAATTTCAGGGGTGTCATTTGTCAGCTAGGGACTAACACAAAATGTAGTAATGACAACCCAGCAACTCTGCATGTAGGACAGGGCAACTCTCATATCCAAAACCTATATCTTAGGCATGAGCTGTTCTGTGAAGACACACAATATGGGTTTATTTTTCATCTATTTCAGTGTTGGTTTTGTGTTTGTTGAAACTCCTGTGTTCTGTTTCTTGTTTTGATATGTTGCATTGTTAGTTTGCTTTGTGGATACCCTGTTGGTCCCCCTTAATGTTCTAAGTTTAAACCAATCTTTAATTTCTGTGTATCTTCGTAATTTCCTCTTCATCTGAAATGGTTGTATCTACTGTAAAATATCCCTTTTTGCAGTGTGATGGTGTCATAGTTCTCATGTTAAGATTGCTGGTTCCCCACTTCTAATATTTTAGCTTTCATTAAGGTTAGCAACTTCCCTAGCTGAATAGGACTCTGAAAGCTGGGTCGTGCATTCCATCCTTAAGTATACATTTGATGTTACTATTTTTCTAAACATACAGCTTCTTTCAGTATTTCTTTTAGTTTTGGTTTGGTTGTTGGAAAATCTCTGAGCTTTTGTTTATCTGCAAATGTCTTAATTTCACTGTCATACTTGGAAGACAGTTTTGCAGATAATTTGCAGGAAGAATCAGCCTCTGGAGAAGATGCCGTGTTCTTGGTTGGAATTTTTTTCTCCTTCAAGGCTTTGCATGTGTTGTTTCACTGTCTTCTTGACAACATGGTTTCTGAGAAGTCCGATGAAAGCCTACAGGGCTTCCCTTTGTATGTTAGTTTTGCTTTAAGCCTGGCTGCCTTTAAGGGCCTCCCTATGTTTCATTTTATCAAGCCTGATTATAGTATGTCTTGGTGTCTTTCTTTGGGGGGGTCTGGTTTTTGTGGTGTTCCACAAGCATGTCTAATATCTATGTTCTCTTCTTTCATGATTTCAGGGAAGTTTTCTGTCGGCAACAGCAGAAACAATTCTCTGTATTTTCTGCTATCCCTTGCTGTTCAGGAACTCCAGTCATTCATAGATTATTCCTTTTGATAGAGTCCCATATGCTTCTTAATACTTATTTTTTCCTGTTTCTTTTATCTAATTCATCCTCTTAAATTCTGATGTCAGTTAATTTATCTTCAAGCTCACTAATAATTCTGCATTCCATTTTCTCCATCCTTCTCTTTTGGTTTTGCATTGGATTGTCTAATTCTGTAATTTTATTATTGATCTGCTGGATTTCAGATCATTGATGTTCTACTGAGGTTTTCATTTTGTTCTACTGCATCTTGTTTAATCTGTAGAAGTGCTGTATACATAATTCTTTTGTATTCTACCTCTAATAATTTCAGAATGCCTTCTTCATCTGGGAAGTTTTTTGATTCTTTATTTGGGGAGTCTTCCAGAACCATGGTGGTCTGCTTCTTTAAAGGGTTTGATATTAATTGTTGTCTTCACACCATCAAGAAGCTATTCAGTTTCTCTGGTATTACACCAATGGGAGCTGTGGCACAGTGTGAAGAAGGGAGTGAGTAAAGGCACTGCTAGATTTGGCTGCCAGCCACCGCTGTGTTCTCTAGGTGCAGCTAACTTATCTATAACTTTCCTGACAATACAGACATTGTCAAGTCCCACACTGTTGCTTGGCTTAGTGGCTGCCTCCAGCTGGACCCACAAGGGTGGCAGGCCCCACCTCATGGCTGCTAACAGTGGTGAGCTACTTGTGCCAAGTTGAGACTGTGGTGTAGCACAGGGAAGGGAGGAGAGAATGATGTCACTGCATGCAATTGCCAGGGATTGCTGCATTCTCTAGATGGTTTGTCTTAAAAACTGCTTTTCAGTTGAGAGGGGCACTGTCCAGCAGCTGCCAGAAGAAGCCAGGCCCTCAAAAGTGGCAGACCTCACCTCCTGGCTGGCAAAGACAGTACTCTACTTATGGAGTCTCTGGGGGGCCATCAGCTGACGTGATGCTATGATGTGGCTCCGTGAAGGGTGGTGGAAATGGCACCACCACACTCAGCCGCCGGTCACTACTGCTCTTACGATCACAGCTGCTTTGCCACTGAGAGAGGCATTGACCAGCCACAGCTGAAAGCCGCTGGGCCCTCAGGGGTGGAAGGCCCCACCTCCTGACTGACAGAGACAGCACCTCCCGGGCTGTTCCCAGACGATATGACGTGGCTTAAGGAAGGGAAGAGTTGGGGCACTGCTCCAACTTGGCCACCAGCCCCCACTACGTTCTCTAGGTACTGTTGTCTTAAAAACAGCTTTTCTGCTGGGAGAAACACTATCTGGACAGCAGGCAGTGTTGGTCAGCATGAGAATTGGCCCCAGGTGGAACCTCAGGCACGGCTAGGTCCTCCTCCTAGCTGACCGTGGTAGCATCCCACCTGAGCCTCCTTTCCTGCATTGAGTCAGCAGTATCTATGGGGCAGCTCAGAGAAGACAGGGGGAAGGGCACGGGCACCTTCGGTTGCCAGTCTCACCTGAGTTCTTTAGATTTGCTTGTCCCAAGCATGGTCTCTCTGCTGTGGGATACGCTGTTTGCTCAAGCACTGCAGTTTAGCATGGCAGCTGGATGGTGCCAGGCTCAGAGGCTCAGCAGTCCCAGTCCCAGCCTCCCAGTTAACAAGGCATCCTGACCCATAACCTTCTCAAGTGATGTGACAGCAGAAGCAGGACTCAGTGCACTGCTGCCTCTCCTTCAACAGAGGTAGCTTCCCCCTTCTTGTTACCCAGTCCTGTCTCACAACCCTATGCTAGATATTGGGTCTCCCAGGATGTCCACACTGCTCCATTCAATGATTTTTCTAGGCCTCAGTTCACAGAGGAAATTCGAGATATGTGTCTAGTCCACCATCTCCTGCTTTTGATCAACATACAGTATGTCGACAGGTTGCAATGAACCTTTGCCAAACATTTTGCTGCCTTTTCCCTGATTATAGATGCTGTTACTGAGATCAGTTATGTAAGTAACCAACCACATATTTCACAGTTGACTATCTGGAGAGGTTTATGAGTCCACATTGTGGCCGGCATGATCTCAGAGCTAGAAAAGGCTGCAAGGATTTCAGAGAGACAGGAATTCAGCACAAAGGATTCTGTAGGAAGTTTAGTCCTTGTGAGCTGCCATGAAGTCAGTTCTGACCAGTGCCGACCACACATGTGCAGAGGACAGGTGCTCCCTAGGGTGTTCAGGCTGTGACCTTTCAGAAGCAGGTCACCGTCTCCTGTGGTGCCTCTGAGTGAGCTTGAACCAGCAGCCTCTCAGCAAGTAGTTGGCTGCTTAAGTGTTACGCCACCTTGGCATCCAAGGGCACACATCTGTGGCTGAGATTCAGGGTGAGGGACAGTTGGTCCCATCTGCCCTCATGGTGGTAAGAGCAGGCACCCTGAACTTGGCCACCATGATGTCACATGCTAGCAGCAAGGGCAGCAGGAAGGTGGCCCCTCCTCCCTGATAATGGTCCTCCTTCCCTGGGCTGCCTGGAACCCCAACTTATCATAACTCTTAGGTGCATGGGGCTGCAGAAACGTGGCTTCTGCTCTTCCAGTGTTTTCCAGCAGGGAACACTGGCAGGGAGCCCCTGCCATCAGGAATTTGAACAGGTCAGGGATGGAGACTCAGCATGTTAGTTGCACCTGGAAGAGCAAAAGTAAACTCTGAAGAAGAATCACCAGACATGCAATTGGAAAATCCGTGGACTGTTCTGAGTCTGAGTAGCAGTGAACTCTAAGTAGCTGGTCAGTGGCCTGAGTGTGGGCAGAGGAGAAGCTCTTGTCAAGGTTTTTGCCTGCATTAGGTTACAGAATGAATGAAATGGCTGGAAGCCTGGCCTTTCACCCTGTTGCAGGGCCAGCGGTAGGGGGAGTGACCTAACTGGAATCCTGCTCTCTTGGCAGCTTCTTATGCTGTGACATCAGCTTGATGCTTTGAAGGAACGAGTGCTGCGCATCTTTGCATCTGTTTTGTTAATGGGCTCCCAAAGGACTCGCTCTGTCACCAGTGAGCACACAACTGAGCTGTACAAGATCTGACAGGAGTCTTTCTATGCAACAAATACCGGCCCCACCAGACTTGGAACTTTTCGAAGCTCCCCCCATTCCACTCAAATCCCCAAACTAAGCTTCCCCTGTGAATTACCACTGCATTTGCCTTCATTTAAAAACTATGTCTGCCAAGGAAAGTTGTGCAAACCCAGCCTCTCTGCAGTCCACGCACCACCGCACACCCTCGGCCATCCTTGTTCCCTGCCCAAAGGTGTGGGCACAGCCACGGTGGCTCAAGGAGCCCCGGCGTTTCTGCAGGGTCTGCTGGCTGAACACTGAATGGAAGCCCACAGTGACCTGCCCAGCCTTGGAGCAGCAGCTCCCACTGCACACATCCGTGTACTCGCCGGCCACTCCAGCCAGACACTGGACATCAGTTCAGGTACTGGTCATGTGGGCGACCATGCACCGCAGACTTCAGTCCTGAAGGAAACAGTGCCATCCGTGAGAGACATTATTAGTACTTTTACGATGAAACGGAAAGTGTCCACACAGCACTCTTTTGACTTTTGATGCTCATAGCTAAGAACTGACCTTGTCACGTCTGGGGAACTTAACGAGCACCATTCTGTGAGGGTCTTCACTTAAGGGAAGTGAGTGCCATTGTGTTAGACACCGAGTAAGTATGTTTTTGTTACTGCTAGTAGTGCCAGGAGTATTGAAATAGACGGGCTTTGCTGTTGTCGTGAGCTCTGCATTCTTTCTCAGGGAGGGGGTAGAAACTGAGAAAGGGGGCTGGAATTCCTCTGTGGGGAGCTGGGGGAGGGCAGGGGCGGCACAGAGGCCTGCGTGGTGTTCCCAGCAAGGGCGTGCGCAGCACTGAGGGCCCCGTGCTTCGCAGTGCAGAGAGCAGGGTGCTGTCAGCCGGTTAGCCAGGGACACGGAGGTCTGCTGGACTGCTGCTGGCGGAGAGTCGAGCTCGGCTTTGCTTGGTGTCTGGGGTTCGTTCATCACCCTTGACTTCTTGGAATGACTGGGAAGAGGACGTGTGGACTGAGAGGGGAAGTCAAGTGCACTGGAAGAATGACTGATGTCTGGGTGGCTTTAGGTCTTTCAGTGCTACAGCTGCTAACCAGAGGGTTGGCAGTTCAGATCCACCAGGTGCTCCTTGGAAGCTGTGGAACAGTTCTTCTCCACCTTTTGGGGTCGCTGTGAGTTGGAGCTGACTGGACAGCAGTGGAGTTTTTGTTTTAGGTTTACGTGAGAGCAGCTTTGAAGTGTTATGTACCATTTTCTTGTTAACTGTTCTATTTGTAACTCAGACCAAGAAAGCACCTCAACATGTGAATCCCTAGAATTGAAGTGATGTGAGGAAGAAACAAACTTTATTTTGAGGAGGAGGAAGTGGTGGCTGTGTGCCTGTGTCCGCGGGAGCATCCACTGTGTAGCCCTGGCTGAATTTCCAGATTGACATGGAACCCATCTGTTGCGAAAGAAGAGAGCACAGAGCTCCAGGATCGTGTCCGTCCCTGAGAACTGTTTCTGAGAACAGAGACTTTCGGTACAGATCACTCTTTGTTTCCATTCAGCTGCAGTTTTATGTCTCATCCATCAAACTGTTAGCTATGTCATAGTTCTGGCACTTCGTAGCCTATGGAGACATAAAGAAGAAAAAAACAGAATTGTGGTTTAAGCCAATTTCAAACTATGGCCTGGCTTCTTCCTTCCCTGAGAATCAGCCTGTTGTGAGTCGCCCCAGTTCTGGCTAGTGTACTTCTACCATCTGGCCCCCATCCATCCCATAGGGTAGAAGAACGAACAGAACATGTTTCTTATTCTATTTATCTGACAATGCTTAAATCAGCCTTTGCACTGAAAGATCAGGTGGAGTTGGGAGTTATCCTTGTACTGCAGAAAATCTGCTAAGTGTCCAGGAGCAGCTCACGGATGCACTGTGTCAAGGCATCTGTTGGAGCATCAGCCAATGAAGGCATTTCCTGTAAGAAGAGATTCCTTCTATTTTTGTTCCTGAACTCAAATTCTCCAAAGAAATCAGTAGATTGCATAGATGGCACAGTTTCCTGTTCTGTTTGGACTCTTGTCATGATCTCTAGTAAACCTGGATGAGAAGCCAACCACAGCCTTCATTTGGCGGGGGGCCCTCTAATGCAGGGCACCCTGGCTCTTCGGAAACTCGACCACATCAGCCACCACCACCGTGTAGGTGTCTAGTTTCTCTCTGCTCTCAGCTTACCTGTTCTTTATTTATTGATTGCACTGGCTGGGTCTTGGAGGAGAAAATTAATATATGTATTTGGGTGATTCAAACCTCCAGATGACTTGTGGGTTCATTATTTGGAGAGATTCTCAGATGGTCACCGGTCACCATTGTGTCCCTTCAGTTTTTTTCTCCAGTGCATTATAGATCTTCAGAGTAGAGTGTTGTTGCTGTGGCTCTTGGTAGCGGTGTTTATGATTTTTAATCCTCTGAAGGATGGTGTTGTTGTGAGTTGCCATTGAGTTGGCTCTGACCCAGATGACCCCAGGTGTGAGAGAGAAACGCTGGCCCATCCAGCGCGGTCCTCATCATCTCGGTGTGTTTGAGCCATCGTCACATCTGCGCCTGTCCATCTCACGGAGGGTTTTCCTCGTGTTCACTGACCCTCTGCTCTACCAACATGATGTCCTTTTCTAGCAGTTGGTCTGTCTTTACACTGTTTCCCAAGTAAATAAGAAAAATTCTTAATACCGTCTCCTCTAAGGAACGTTCTGGTTGTATTTCTGATGTATTCCACCTTTGGGCGGCACAGAGCATGTTGAGTGTTCTTTGCCAGCACTGTGGCCAAGCTGTGGTCTTTTCACTCGCTGCACATACCTGTGAAAGTGGCACAGTGGAAACAATGACAAAGAATTGATACGTGCAAACTGTAGCTTTGGCTCTGAAGCATAGATCTCTGTGTTCCCAGCAGAATTCATTGGTGGTGAAAGATTAGGTCAGGCCAGCGGAATGAGAAGGGAAAGAAACAGAGTTGCAGTGGCCGGGCAGCTGGTCCCGGTGCGGCATCTGATGTCCAAAGGAGGGGGCAGTGGTGTCCCCAGTTCTGCCAAAGGTCATCACCTGGCTCCCCAGACATGTGACAGGTCTTTGCAAGAATTCACTTGTGATCAGCACTTGGAAAGCGACAGAATCTGTCTTCTTCGTAAACACTCCCTTGAAACACATGCTCACCTTCAGTATTTTAAGAGTTTAGTAAGACAGAATCTCAGCTGCATTCAAATCAAGGTCCTTGATGCTATAAAATACAACTTCTAGGTACATCTCAGAACGGAACTTTATTTATGTGATAGTGATGAATGGAGTTTTAGAGGCTTGTGGTTTTCAAGAGTATAGGCAGTCTATCTTGTTGTTAAACCTTCTATTTTTCTTACATTTCTTGTGAAGCAGTATGAAGAGGTAGATTGCAGAACAAACTGCTGAAAGTAAAGGTAATGAACGAGTTGTTAGAAGTTTCATCAGTGGATGTGAAAGGATTCCTTATACAAGACTTATGAGGGAAATAGGAGATGGAGGAGGAAGACAGGGAAAACACGTTATCCCTGCTCCCTTCTGCTCTGAGCGCTTGTACCCTGTGCAGCTGCCACCACACCTAGGCCCAGAGACGCTGCCTCGCTCTCTGCCCCAGCCCCAGACAGGAAGGTGCCTGGGGCTGCAGCAGAGGGAAGTGCTGCTTCGGTGAGTTGAACTCAGGAGCTGGTCACTCAGGCATGGCTCTGCCAGAGCAAGGGGATAGACGGGTGTAACTCACTCCGGGTACTGGCCAAGAGTCAAACCTTGACCTCCCACAGGAAGGCGTGAATTCTGACCCTGAGCCACGTACCCGCCAGTGATACTGTGGGTTGTTATTCACACTTTTAGAGGGGCTTCTCAGATGGCCATCTGTTTGCTGCTTTGAGTTTTAGCTTTTCTGATAAGAGTGATCCTTTTAAGAATGTGAGATACACACTGGAAATACAGGTGATTTCTTGCTGTGTTAAACTTGATGCCCAGTTTTAATACTTCCCATCAGCATGTTTTCTCCTTTCCAGCTGTTAGGTACAGGCACAATGGGAGCCTTCTGCTAGGGGACCACAGGCTTTAGGTTGTTGAGGACAGGTGAGGCCACCAAGGGTGTGGTGGGGGAAAAGATTCCGATGGCCAAAGGAAATAGAAAGTATTATTTAAAATAAAATAAATTACTGCTGCTTCTCAGAGGGAAATAAAAAAATGAAATGGAATGCATAAAGATTGATGTCGTAGGCATCAGTGAGCTGAAATGGACTGGTACTGGGCATTTTGAACTGGACAATCGTGTGGTCCACTATGCTGGGATTGACAAACAGAAATATTACATTCATAGTCAAGAAGAACATTTCAAGGCCTATCCTGAAGTCTTAACACTGTCAGTGGTAGGATAATACCCATATACCTACAAAGAAAACCAGTTAATACACCTATTATTCAGATTAATACATCACCCACTAAGGCCAGAGATGAGAAAATTGAAGATTTTCACCCACTTCTTAGTCTAAAATTGATGAAACAAGCATTCAGGGTGCATTGATAATTACTAGTGATTGGAATGCCTCAGTAGTTAGAAAGTACAGCCTTTGGGAGAGAAACAGTGCCAGATACCCAACGACAGAATTCGGAAAGCCCAGTGACTCACTGCAAGTACCTTCTTTCAACACCATAAGTGGTGGCTATACTTGTGGATCTCTCCAGACGGAGTAGTCAGGAATCACATCATCTACGGAAAGAGACCATGGAAAATCTCAGCACCAGCAGTCAGAACAAGGCCAGGAGCCGACTGCAGAGCACACTATCGATGGCTCGTGCGCACGTTCAAGTTGAAGCTGAAGAAGATGAAAACAAGTCTGCAGAAGGTGAAATACCACCTTAAGTGTGTACCACGCGCATGTGGAGCCCGTCTAAAGGTCAGAGGCTGAATGCTAAGGGCCGTCAAAAGAGCAGATGAGTTACGAGGTGAAATCGAGCACATTGTACATGAAGAAAGCAAGAGGTCATCAAAAAGACAGGAAAGAGAAGATCACAACGGATGTCAGAAGAGATGCTGGCACTTGCTCTTGAACGTAAAGTGGCCTGAAGCAAAAGGAAGAAATTATGGAGAGCTGAACAGAAGGTGTCGAAGGACGGCCTGAGCCAACCAACCTGAAACCGCGCTGTTGCCATCCATTCCATTCTCTCAGCAACGCTATAGTTACTGTGAAGCAGAACTGCGCTGTAAGGCTTCCACGGAGTGGCTGATGGGTTACAACTGCCAGCTTTTTCGCTAGCAGCCGAACGCTTAACCACTGCCCCTAAGTAAAGTGTTATAATGAAATATGAAAAGGCTTGGAGTTCGGAAAACAGAAGAGAAGAACGTGCTCAGCATCTCTCAAACTAAAAGAGCTGACTGCAGGAAAAGTTCAAGTGGTGAGTTGCAGTTCTGAGAGATTCTATGGGCAAAATATCAGCTGACACAGGAATCATCTGAAGAATGTAGAAGGACTATAGAGTCACAGTACCAAAAGAACTGGTAGACATTCAGCCGTTTCAGGACGTAACGTACAACCAAGAACTGCTGGTTTGCAGGAAGAAGTCTGAGCTGTACTGAAGGCGCTGGCACAAAACCGGGCGCCAGGAGTTGACAGAGACATTTCAGCAAACGGATGCTGTGCTAGAGAGGCTCCCTCGTCTACACTCAGAGTGTGGAAGACAGCTTCCTGCCAACCAGGGGGAAGAGGTAGATAGTTGTACATAATCCGAAGAGAAGCGATCCAACAGAATGCCAAAATTGTCTACCAATACCATTAATATCACACAAGCAAAATTTTGCTGAAAATAATTAAAAAATGGTTGCAGTAATACACTGTCAGGGAACACCAGACATTCAAGCTGGATTGAAAAGAGGATGTGGAACCAGGGATAGCATTAGTGATATACCATGAACTGACAGAGTGAACGAGTCTGTACTGGAAGAACTGTGAACAGAATGTTCCTTAGAAGTGAGGATGGCGAGACTTTGTCTCACGTATGTTGGACATGTTATCGGGAAGGACGGATACCCTGGTGGCATAGTGGCTGAGTGCTACAGCTTCTGGCAAACCCAAAGGTTGGCAGCTCGAATCCACCAGGTGCTCCTTAAAAACCGTGGGGCAGTTCTGTTCTGTTCTGTGAGCTGTGATCTACTCACTGGCAGCTGGTTTATCAGGCAAGACTGATCCCTGGGGAGTGACGAAGTAGAAGATCAGAGGAAAGAGGAAGACCCTTGAAGAGAAGAAATGATGTGGTGGCCGCACCGGTGGGCTGGAGTGTGACAAAGACTGGGGTGGTGTGGGACCGGACAGTGTAGAGGGGTCGCTGAGGGCTGGGACGGACTCAAACAACTGCAGCTCAAGGTGCCGGAGTGACTGAGTTAACAATGTCTTTGCTGTACGAGGTGCGACAACGAAGTCCACGAACATAATTCTTCTAAGTGCTACTTACCACATTGCGGAATGTCACTGCAGTCACCTTCAAAGTACTCCCTGTGGCAAGCTATACACTGATGCCAGGGCCTAGTCCACCCTTCAAAGCAATTTTGGAAGTTTCTTTGGAATGGCTGATGTTCGCGGTGGCAAGGTGGCAAGTTTGCGAACTTAATTGTATAGTTGCCTCTGAGGGAGTTTTTAGCCAGTAAACAAATAACTGTATTGGGACACCCTCTCAGCTCTTCTGATCTGGCCCCCAGTGGCTTTTTTCTTTACCCAAAGATAAAGGAAATATTGAAAGGAAGACATTTGGATGATGTTCAGGACATCAAGGGTAATATGATGACAGCCCTGACAGCCATTCCAGAAAGAGTTCCAGAATTGCTCTGAAGGGTGGACTAGGTGCTGGCATTGGTGTATAGTTTCCCAACAGGAGTACTTTAAAGGTGACTACAGTGATATTCAGCATTGAAGTATGCAGCACTTTTCCTAGGATGAGTTCGAGAACTTAACTAGCAGGCCTCATATGTTCTTTGATGTCACTGATCAATATACAACACAGCAGTGTGTTTCTTAAAACTAATCAAAACCGAGAACCGTCTCATGCAGTAGGACTGCCCCGAGTTCCAGTTTGGGTCACCTGGGAGACTTCTCTGGGCACATGTTTGCCTAGTGAGGTGGTTTCGGGATGAGGAGAGACAGCCTGCTGTGGCAGTCACCCTAGGTAATGGGACCGGAGCTTTTTATGTGGCATCCTCAGGCCCAGTCTGTCTACCATTCCAGAGCCTGAAGGTTGCACCATCTTCTGGTTCTGGAATGTTCTCCCAGAGCCTGAATGCCAAGAGGAGCTTCCACCACCATGAGTCCCACCACGGGGCTCAGACTTGCCTGCTGCATTTCAGTGGTGGACACCCCCTCGTTGGGAGCGCTGGCATCACACTGTGCAGGGAAACTGCTGTCCATCTGAGTCAGCCTCTGGGGGAGGTTTCGGAGGTGTCAGAACTACCACTGGTCACCTACAGCAGTCCTGACCCGTGTCTCCTGTGCCTGTCCTGGGGAGCATTTAGTGAGATGAGCTCTTTTCCTTGGCGTGTGACAGCCTGCCTGTGGTCATGTTTTCTGCAGATGATAGCTGTTTCTCACTTGCACTCAGAAGGGGACACGAAGCCGCCTCTCGCCCTCCGCCAGCCTCCTCCGAGAAGGACTCACATCTGTTTCATGATGTGCATTTAATGAAGTGGAAACTGGATTAGGTGCATTCCTGCTCTAGGCAACTAACGTACACTTGATTAATAATAAGAGACTCAAGCGTCAAAAGGAAATTTATAAAAAACAGTGTCTGTAACTACACACGCATGTGGGTCTCTGAATGATTTGGCTGCCGTAACACATGGCCGCCATGTGAGGCATGCCAAATATGCTTGCTCCTCCAGAAGGGGCGGGAAGGCCCACGTTGCCGTCCTTCGCAGGGTGGTTCTTTGACAATGAGCTGGACGATGCAGTTCTGCTCCAAGGTGGACCTTCTGGGATTAGCTCAGGCACCAGGACTTTCTCCAGCCACTCTCTGCAGGGCTTTGCAGGCCTTCTCCATTCTGTTTCTGAGGAGATGGCAGGAAACTTGCAGATTTTTAGATGGACTGACTTGAAACAGTTGATCTAATTCAGGAGAAACCAACTTCTCACTAACCATGTGACCTGGTGTCCCATTGGGGCAAGGCCAGTTCAGGTGGACATTTTAATGGTGGAGGCAGGCTCAGTGTGTAGGGGTCTTCCTGGGTGGGCTGCATGGCTGGCTTCAGCCCTGGGCACAGGGTGCTGTGGACATATCCCCAAGACAACCCAATAGGGGCTGTGCAGCACCGGGCATGGACATCAGTGTCTTCAGTGTGGGGACCCGACTGCAGCCCCCTCTGATTTCCTCTCCAGTTATTGTTGTTAGGGGCCCTCGAGTTGATTCTGACTCCAAGTGACCCCCAGTCCTATGAAACTAACACTGCCCAGGCCTGTGCCATCCTCACAGCTCAGGTTGTGCTTCAGCCACTTGTTGTAACCCCTCTATCAGTCCATCTCATGGAGTGTGTGACTCTTTTTCAATGACCCTCTACCAAGCACGATGTCTGTCTTAGGCTGGGTTTTCTAGGGAAGCTAAACTAGTAACATGTATGTGTCCAACGAAAGATTTATATATAAAGGAAAGAGCTCAGACAATCGCAGAAGCTGAATGTCCCAAGTCCTGCCACAAGCCTTACGTGGCCACAGGAGCTGGTGAACCCAAGGTCAGCAGGTCAGAGACCCGAGTTCTAGATCACCGGTTGTGTAGGTCAGTGGATCCCAAGCTGGAGTCGAGATAGAGCTGTAGAGGCTTGGTGAACCCAGGTCAGGGAACAGGACTCTGAAGCATCAGCTCTAAGGGTTGATGAATCCAACAACTGCTGGTTCAAGTCTAGGAACCAGACACCAGAAGAGAGCAGGAGCTGCTGGCTACATGAGCAGACCGGCAGTAGGTACTGGAAGGCAGAGAGAAGAGAGCTGAGGGGCAGGAGGCCACCGCAGGCCCTGCCCTGCCACTTGACACAGCAGTCAGACGTGGAGGAGCCACGTTGACATAACCCTGACCCCCACAGTGTCCTTTTCCAGAGACTGATTCCTCCTGATAATGTGTCTGAAGTACGTAAGACTTCGTCTCCCCATCCTTGTTTGCAGGGAGCATTCTGGTTACACTTCTCCCAAGACGTTTGTTCATTATTTTGGCAGTCCCTGGTGTAGTCAATGTTCTTGGCCAACACTGAAATTCAGAGGCATCAATTTTTCAGTCTTCCTCATTCACTGTCCAGCTTTCACATACATACAAGGCGATTGAAAACACCATGGCTTGGGCTAGGCACACCTTAGTTGTTAAAGTGATATCTTTGTTTTTAACACTTTTCAAGAGGTCTTTTGTAATAGATTTGTCTCACACAAGGCGTCTTTTGGCTTCTTGACTGCTGCTTCCATGGGCATTGATTGTGGACCCAGGTGAAATGAAGTCCTTGACAGCTTCACTCCCTTCCCCACTCGTCGTGACGTTACTTACTGGCCCAGTTACGAGGGTTTTTGTTGTCTTGATGTTGAGGTGTACTCTGTACTGAAGACTGTGGTTTTTGATCGTCGTCAGTAAATGCTTCAAGTCCTCGTCACTTTCAGCAAGCAAGGTTGTGCCATATGCGTAATGCAGGTTGTTAATGAGTCTTCCTCCAATCCTGGTGCCCTGTTCATTTGGTATAGTGCAGCTTTTTGGATTATTTGGCCAGCATACAGGTTGAATAGGTATGGTGAGCAGGTATGAATAGGTATGGATACAACCCTGCTGCACACCTTTTCTGACTTTAATCCATGCAGTGTCCCCTTGCTGTCTTCAAACAACTCTCTCTTGATCCGTGTACAGTTTCCTCATGGGCACAGTTAAGGTTTTGCAGCCTGTGGACAGTTCTTGGTCACACGGCATTTATGTGAGTTGGAATCTACTCAGCAGCACCCAACAGAACACCTATGATTTCCACTAAGGATCTCTGGTGGTTCAGTGGTAAAGTGTATCCTCGTCTAGGGTTCCATGAAGATGACAACCTAGAAAGCCCTGTGTGGCAGCTCTGCTGTTACCTGGGGTCATTATGAGTCAGAGACTGAATGGCCCCTAACAACATCAAGATTTCTCTATTCCCTCCCTACCCTTTCAAGTCCTCCTCCTCGAGAGAAGCCTGCTTTTAACCACTCCCTTGGCTGTGTCCACTTGAATAGACTGAAGCAAACAAGGAAAGAGAAGTCCCCTCTGTGTCATTTGTGGTTCCAGGTGGAATCTAGGGGCTTTGCCTCCCTCCCCCAGAAGCCGTGATGCTGTAGCCCGGCATTCTCATCTGAAAATAAGGAAGATACCCACTGTCTCTGTCACCCACGTACTGACATTGCAGACGTGTATCGAGCATCTTCTTTGTACCATGTGCTGTTCTGGGGTCCCTCATTGAAGAAACCTCAAAATGTGTGTGTCATCCTCGATGACGAATGGTGCGGTGGGTGGGTCACACTCCGGCAACTTCAGAGCACCATGTTGGGGGAGAGGGGGACAGCAAGGGCTGAAGCGGGGCCTGAAGCAGGGGCAGGTCAGGGGTGGATTCGAGGAGAGCCTGGGTTTGGTTTCCGGCCAGGGCACCCCATGCGGATCCACCACCTGCCTGTCAGTAGAGGCTTGTGTGCTGCTGTGATGCTGAACCAGCTTCAGTGGAGCTTTCCAGACTAAGATGAGGAAGAAAGGTCTGGTGATCTATGACAGCAACTAACAGTGCATACCCTGTGAGTCACCACAACAGACCTGCAGCTGATCCTGGGGGCAGTGCAGGACTGGCAGAATTTTGTTCTGTTATGCAGGGGGTCACCTACCAGGAGCCGGGGTGACTGGCAGACAGCATGGAGCACAGGCACCCCGAGACGAGGGCAGGGAAGGTTGTTGCGGGGTGGTAGGTGCAGAATGGGTTTAGGGAACTTCAAACAGGTGCGACTGAGAAGGAACAGATGAGACAATGGCACTGAAATGACCTCTGGGAAGTCGAATTATGTTGTAGGACATTAGGCTTTGTATCCATCCCAATCAGTCCTGAATGGCTCCTGGGTCCTACGGGCTCCCAAATCACAAGCCCTAAAGCCAGTGCGGTGAGTCGGAGCTGCAGTACAGGGGCAGAGCTGCTCTCAGAGACAGGGGTTGGGAGCGCCGCCAGACTCCGGTGGCCTCTGCGCATTGAGGTGCGTCAGGGGCGGTGCAGGGTGCTGGCTAGATGCGGTGCAGCATGAAACCCCGGCCCCGGCCCTTTATCAGAGGGTGGCCCCGGCATGCTGCTGTTTCCGAGCATCAGGGGCCTCACATGTGGCACGGTCAGTTCCCGTCCCACACACAGCAGAACGACACGTCGCCCAGTACACGTCACCCAGTGCAGTGCCACCCTCACACTTGCTGCCGTGTTGGATCCATGTTGTGCCTGCTGGCAGTTCTGAGTGCCTTCCAGCCAGCAGGCTCATCTGCCGGCTGCGAATCAGACAGTGTCCTGCTGTGAACCACAGGGTCTCACTGGCTGATTCTCAGAAGCCGGTCACCAGGCCTTCCTTCCTGGTCTTGCTCAGGCTGGAAGTGCTGCTGGTCCCTGTCCACCCGGGGCAGCAGTGCAGACACTGGACGTGCTCGTGGCCTGCCTGCCAGCCTCTCAGCAACTCACAGGCCTCCACATCGTGATGAACTGTCAGGTGGGCGGTGGGCATTCACAGCACCAGGATCATGATAATGCCTTCCTCTGAGAGCTACTTTGAAATTGATTAGACGCTAATGCCTCTTGAACCAAACTCATTGCTGCTGAGTCAGTTTCAGCTCATAGATAAGTGCCGTCGAGTCGGATCCGACTCATGGTGACCCTCATAGCGACCCCATGAGACAGAGTGGCACCAGCTCATAGGGTTTCCAAGGAGTGCCTGCAGGTTCGACGTGTCAACCTTTTGGTTAGCAGCCAAGCTCTTAACTGCTATGTCACCAGAGTTTCAATACCTCAGCCAAATGTAACAATTCAATAAACATTAGATACCATAATTACTAATAACTGTGTCTGGCTCACAGTCAATGTGTTACAACATGGTTACAAGTGGTCCAATTAACCCTTGAGTGAAGGCACCTAAGCACACCACTTTGCAAATCACAAAACATTTTTTCCACGAGAGAAAAATCCATGATACTTGGTGAGTTTTGTGAAACCTAAAAAATGAAACTATGTATTTCACTTTTCCAGGCTGTCCTGGGGCCAAAAAGACTGAGTTCCTCACCAGCGTCCTGGACGCACTCTCCACTGACATGGTCCACGCGGTGTCTGACCCGTCTTCCTCGTCCAGCAGGTACGGTGCCGTGGACGGCAGGGCAGGGAAGGGGGAAGAAGGCCTGCTAGTTCTGGGAATCTGGTCTGCTGCAAGACCAAGTCCAGCTGTTTGACACTTGAGCCCCAGCAGCTGCTGCGGGCAGAGCAGGCCCTGGTTAAGGGCATCCTCAGTCACAGGTGTTGCTAAGCAGGTTCTTTCTCCTAATGGGACTGAATTCATGACAACCTTGTCACAGTGGGAAGAGGCCATTACCATGCCATTTTCCACCAGGATATGACACTCACTTTGAGGGGAGGTGGAGGTGGTCCAGGAGCGGGAGAGAGGAGAAAGCAGGGCAGGGGAGCACCCACCTCCGTTGGCTTTGCTTTTTGAATTGTAATTTAGAGAGATTGTTTGGGTCTTAGAATTAAAGTTTTTAATTTTAAGTCTTCAAAATAAGAGTTTAAAAAATGTCTTTAGAAATGTCTTCTCTTTGGAGTGGAGAGTGTGGAGAGGAGGGGACAGGAGATTGTTAAGAGGATATGACATGTATGGAACGGAAAGGAGGAGTGTGCTGTCACTGGGCAGGGAGAGCAGAGGGAGCTGCAGGTAGGCGGGAAGGCAAATTTGAATTGTATTGTAAGCTTTCAGTCAATCACAATTTTAAAAAAAAAAGAAAAACGTCTTCTGTCTTGAGTGAATTGGGACAGACAGGTCTCCACTTGTGGGTCTCAGGACGGATGACACTTCTCAGATGCTGGTGTTGGGTGCCATCGAGTCGGTTCCCACCCACAGTGACCCAGGAACGACAGACTGGAACGCTGCCTGGTCCTGTGCGAGGCTCACAGTCGGGACCCCGGAGCCCACTGGTGAGGCCACTACAGCCATCCGTCTCGTTGAGGGTCTTCCTCCGTGTCGCTGACCCTCTGCAGTAGACTTGCATAAATGCCTGAGACGTGCCCGTCCTCTGCAGGCCCAGCGCTGGCAGCGCGGCTCCCAGGGTCCTCCTCCCTCCCCCTTTCAAGAGCTACATTTTCCTGAGAAGTAGCAGTCATTTCTTTGTTTCGGCTTTTTCTCTGAGGACTTTTTCTCCTTTCCCTTCCCTTGTATCACGACCACGAGCTCCCCCTGGGCCCACACCCTTCGGGCCTTGTCTGTGGTAGACACACTAAAGCCTGTGGTCCCCTGCTAAAAGGCTCCCGCTGTCCCTGTTCTCAGAGAGTCAAGTAGGAGAAAACATGCCAATGGGAAATACGACCACTGAGCACTCAAGTTTAATACAGCGAAAAACTACTCAAAGTTCGAAAGTGTATCTCATTGTCTTTGAAAAGATTGTCCTTCTTTGAAAACTTAAAGCCGAAAGCAGTAAACAGATGACCATCAGAGAAGGTCCCCTAAGGGTGTATGAAATAACCCACAGTGTCCCGGGTGGTTCACTGGGAGAACTCGCGCCTTCCCTGTGGGAAGACCCGGGCTCGATCCCCGGCCATGCCTTCGGGCGCAGCCACCGCTGACTGTCCGTGGCAGCTGGCGTGTTGTTGGAGGCCGAGCTGGTGGTGTTGGCGGAGCTCTTGGACTGCAGGGCACTAGGCAGAAAGGTCTGGCTGTCAACTTCTGAAAATCACTCAGTGCAAACATACAGATCACACATGTCTGAGCCACGACTATCACGGGGCTGGTGCCGGCTCGATGGCGTTTGTTCCGTCTGCATGTGGTCGCCCTGCACTGGGGGCAACTCAGCAGCAGCTGTCCGCAAGGCACCCTAAGAAACAGAAGCAATTGACATCCAGTTCACTGTTTGCAAACCCAGGGGAAGGCAAGTTTCCTCCAGGCCAAGGGGAAGCTAGCGGCCAAACCCACCATGTGGGGCCCCCAGCCCTGAGCTGACCGCTGGCCTCTTCCGCTGGGTCAGGGCTGCATCTCATCACTGGGCTCCGATTCAGAGGCCTGACTCATGCCCAGCCCTTCTGGAAAGGGCTTGGTGTATTTATTTCTCCAAGTACCAACATTTTTTAATCCAAGAGAAAATGTTTAGCTACAATTAAAAAAGATTATTTAACAAAACAACAAATGCTAGAGAGGCTGTGGAGAAAGTGGAACTCTCCTACACTGTAGGTGGGGTTGTAAAATGGTCCAGCCTCTTTGGAAAGCAATCTGGCACTTCCTTAAAAAAATGGGTATAGATATACCATTTGACCCAGTAATTCCACCACTTGAAATATACCCTACAAAATCAAGGCCATTCACACCAATGGACACGTGCACAAGAATGTTTATCGCAGCACAGTCCACGTTAGCAAAAAGATGGAATCAACCCAGATGCCCAACAACAGAGGAATGGATAGGTAAACTATGGTATATATACTCAATGGAGCACTATGCAATGATAAAGAACAATGATGATTTTAGGAAGCATATCATGACCTGGTTTCAACTGGAAGACATTATGTTGAGTGACAGTAGTCAGCGACAAAAGAACAAATATTGTATGAGACCCCTATGACAAGAACTCAAAAACAGACTTAGGTATAGAAGAAAAAACTCTTTGACAGCTGCAAAGGAGGGGAGGGAGGGAGGGCGAGGGGGGCAGAGTGAGGTGGGGAGGGTTTAGATTAGATAGTTGATAGAAATTTGGTTGGGTGAAATCGGTGACAGCACATATTAGAATCAAGAACAATATTAAGTAGACTTCAACATAACTTGAATACTCCTTCGTCTTGACCCAATATGGTAAGGACAGAGTAGGTGGGGCAGGGGGCAGGGGCAGGGGCAGGGGCCCATGCTCTTAGGCAAAATTGAGGCCAATTGGCATAACTAGTGTTTTGCTAAGAGGGCTCCCTGCACCCCACATTGGTGAGTGGCTTCTGGGGTCTTAAAAGCTGCCAAGCTGCCATCCGAGGACACAGCAAATAGTCTCAACTCAGCAGGAACGGATGCTCACCAAGGACCAAAATGACATGGGGGAAAGACAATCCAGAAGATAGAGAGACCCACATGAGTGGGTGCCCACATAGACTTGGCACCGGAAGAAGTGGATGGTGCCCGGCCACCACCAGTGATAGCCGCAATGGAGCTCAGAAAGTTGAGCCTCACTGGCAACACAAGAATAAAAAGGGGTGCACCCTGAGATCTCCACTGAAAAGCCACAATTGACAGTCCAGCGGCTTCCGGGTTCCCCTGGGAGAATGGCCCCTGGCCCTGATGCTGCCCTTGCCCATAAATCATAATGAAGGTCCACTCTTCAGACGTGAATGGATTGGACTTGGTGATGCAGAGTGACCATATATTGGATGCACTTTATGGTTCTATGTATCTAGAGGATATCATCCTGCTGACCTCTGGCTGGAGTAAGGAGAGTGGGTGGAGAGGAGGGGAAAGGAGACTGTTGGGAGGATGAGACATGTATGGAGCAGAGAGGAATAGTGTGCTGTCACCGGGCAGGGAGAGCAGTAGAAGCTGCATATAGCTGGGCATGTATATTTATATGGGAATGTACACCTTCACTCAGTCATAATAAAAAACAAATTATTTAAATCTTTCAATATACCGTGACCTCGCAAGCCCAGGGGCAAGGACTAGAAGACCGGAGAGGTCAGGAAAGCTGGTGACAGGGAGCCCCAGGTTGGCAGGGGAGAGTGTCAGCCTGCACTGGGTTTTTAACCAGTGTGGTAAACCAGTGTGTGTGCTGCCTGTGTAACAAGAGGCTAGTGTGTTCTGTAAACTGTTGTGTGAAGTACAGTAAGAACTATGTAACGTAGGGGAGAATACCTGGGACCTGAGCAGTACGTGAATGACTCCCATTTAAGAGGACAAAAGGCGACAGGATTTGACAGTTTCAGAGGTGGAGCACACTTAGAGCCAACCTGAGGACGAGGTCTGGAAGGATCTGCCCTCCACAAGAGATGACTGGGCCTGTGAGAATTCAGAGCATCCTTCATGGCTCAGAATATCAGCTGGAAACATTCTGCTGAGTCATGTTTTCTGAATCATTTTCAGAAAGTACTGTATCTGAGGGTGAACATGCAGGAGACAGAGGCAGGCTGCTCCCTCGGTGGGGTGGGGGCCCGGCCTAGCCCAGGGATCGAGTCTGGGAGACGGGGTGGCGGGGAGACAGCGGCCATCTCCCCCTGGCTCAGGATTCTGACGCGTCTGTTTCCTTCCAGGCTTTCGGAACCTGACCCCAGCCACACCCTGGAAGAGAGAGTGGTCCACTGGTATTTCAAACTCCTGGACAAAAACTCCAGCGGCGACATTGGCAAAAAAGAAATCAAACCCTTTAAGAGGTTCCTGCGGAAAAAGTCCAAACCCAAAAAGTGTGTGAAGAAATTTGTGGAGTACTGCGACGTGAATAATGACAAGTCCATCTCCGTGCAGGAGTTAATGGGGTGCCTTGGGGTCACCAAGGATGAAGCCAAAGGCAACACCAAGAAGCGTCACAGTAAGAGCCTTTCTGACGGCTTTACCTGTGGGAACATGGCAAGTCTTAGGTTGACTCAGTTTACTTTTTAAAATGTACAGATTGTCCTTAACAGCTCCAGGTGCTGGGAAAATAAAAACGCCATTTATGTAGGGCCCCCACCTGAGAGACGATGCTGGGCCATTGCCAGCCTGCCACCTCTCCGGGGAGGCCAGGCTGGAGGGCAGGAATGAAGCTGTGTCCTGGAGACCAGCTTCTCACCGCCCACCGTCCCGAGCATGCTGGCCTTCAGCCATCCGAGGAGCAGTCTGTCACGGCTGGGCACGGTGCTGACCCCATCTGTGGGCTCCAAACCAAGTGTTTCATTTTTCTATTGTCCTTTAAGTGGCAGTTGTTATGTGACCCTAGTTGCTGCCTCTGCACTGTGACAGTGCGTACCCCTCCTCCACTCCATGTCTCCTGTGTCCGTTCAGCCACCTCCCGTCCCTTTCTGCCTCTTCCCGTCGCCTAGCTGGGCAGCTAGCCCCACGTGTGTACTTCAGCTGGGAAGCCCACCCGCCACCAGTGTCTGTGTGTGTCCCAGAGGCCAGTTGAGTCTGGCTGCAGAGGCAGTGTCCGGACTGCTTTCAGTGCTGGGCTCACAGTGAGGGAGGGCAAGTGTTCTGGGGACGCTTTGTCCGGCCAGAGCGTCAGGTCTGGGCTCTGTGTTGGAGTCTGAGCTCTGCACCCCACTTCTTTCCCATGCCATCCGTGCTGGTTGGTCAGGGCTCCAGGGTGCCGGCGGTAAACGTGCTCAGTTGCTGACAGGACAGTGTGCAGGTCCAGGCCATCGGGGAGTGCCACAGAAGAAAGGCCTAGCAAACGGCTTCTGGGAGTGCCATGCAGCATGGCGCTCCTCCTGGGCACGTGCAGGCACGAGGAGTCAGTGCTGACTGCGCAGCAACCATCTTCTGTCGTCATGGTGGCCGAAAGCATCACTCGAGCTCTTCTTCCACTTGAGTCTCTCTCGTTATGTGGCATGGCCTAACTCACGAGCTGCTGCAGGGAGAGAAAAAATCCTGCAGCCACCAGAGCCTGGGCATCCTTGGGAGTCCCAGTGGCAGGGCAGAGTCTGGCACCTCTGGGAGTCAATGTGAGGGAGAGCCTGGGCACCCTTGAGAGTGACTGTGGCAGAACAGAGCCCGGGCGCCCTCAGGAGTCACGGTAGTGGGGCAGAGGCTGGGGCTGAGGGTGAGGGCGCAGCTCCAGGGTCCCCACTGCCAGCTGCTGGGTGTGCAGGGAGGCCTCCTTCTCTCAGGGTCTCAGCTTCCTTGTGTACAGTGAGGGTGTTCAACTGAGTGAGCCTCTGTCTGCCGTCTCCTATCACTCATATTTAGGATTCTGTGGTTTTATTCCACGGGGGAAGGGTGTGCTGGGGCCCTGTGCTGTGGAGTCACTGTGAGTTGGAATTTACTGCACAGCAATGGATTGTTGTTATTTTATCATCAACCCACGCAATACATTAAAAGGTAGAAAACAACGTGAGAGCAGGCTCTGGGGTGTGAACATGCGGTGCTCTCTATGCCCTTCATTCATTCAACAAAATTTTTGAGGGCTTACAATGAATTAAGAAATTTTAAAAAGGCGAAGACAGAAACTAATTATAACGCAGAAAACCTACTGAGGATGAGCAGCTCCCTCTGCAGAAGGCCAGCACAGGGCTCTCGGTGGACGTGGTACTTGAGTTTACTCTTGGTGGACGGGGGCATCCTAGACATGGTGACAGGCACTGGAGGTGTGCCCCACAGCCCTGGACACCCCGTAAGCAAAGGTTCACCCCATCTGGTCAGAGAGAGCAGCAGATGCTGGTTGCAGGGAAGCGTGCCTGATGGCATCCCACGCAGCAGCCTCAGGCAGAAGAGCCCCGACCTCAGAGATGCTTTTCGAGGCCCCTACCAAGTATCAAGAATAAGGAAAACCGCTGAAGACGAGCTGCCATCTCTGAGTAACGGTGTGGGCAAAGAATACGGAACACGCCGCAGGCCGCTGGGAGAACAAGCTGTCTTGGAAGAAGTACACACGGCGAGAACGCTCCTCGGGAGCAAGGATGGTGAGGCTTCATCTCCTGCACTTAGGACGTGTCATGAGCAGGGCCCTGTCCCTCAAGAAGGACACCATTCTTGTTAAAAGTAGAGGGTCAGTGGGAACACGGAAGACCCTGGATGAGAGGGACTGGCCAAGTGGCTGCAACAGTGGGCGCAGGTGTACAGAGATCGTGAGGGTGGCGCTGCACTGGGCACTGCCGGGTTCCGTGGCCCACGGTGTCACTGTGAGTCAGGACTGCCTCGCCGGCACCGAGGGACGGCAACACAGAGGAGCCCGGCAGAGGCTGCCGTCTGCGGAAGAACGGAGGCGGGACTCGCTGCTCTCGGCGGGCCGGAGCTCTGGTTTTGTTTCTGGGCAGATGGCTTTGTGTATCTTGGCTGGGTTTCTACCAAAGACAGGTCACGAAGACGGGATGCTGGAAGTGAGGTTCCTGTCGGACATGGACCGGAAGCCCCAGGAAGGGACACTTGGGAGGAATTTGCATGAGGATGGTCTTCAAGCCATGAGTTCTTTCAGTGAGCGAGCCGAAGGAGAGGAAAGTAACCCTTGGGTCCTCGAAGGACAGACACTGGAGAAACCAGCAAGGAGACTGAGGACACGGGAGGTTGGAGAGGTGAGGGGAAGCCAGCAAGGGGAGCAGGGAGGGCCTGCCAGGAGGGGGGAGGAAAGCGGGTACTCCAGGGGCGGACACTGCAAGTCCAGGACAGGAAGCCTTCAGAGCAGTCAAAGCAAGTCAGAGACACCGTGGCTTCTGTCTGGGTTCTTTCAGTAGCCTCCTGAGCAGTCTCCTCGCATTCCTTTGGCCCCCGTTCTCTGCACCCCAGTTCTCTGCACCCTCTTGCTCTGCACCCGTTCTCCACACAGCTAAGAGTGAACCTGCTAGTGAGGAGTCTGAGCTCTTCTGTACGCAAACCCTTCCAAGAGTCACAGGCACCCTGAGGAAACAGAAGTGCAATCTTTCCAGTCACGGCAGGTTTTAAGTGACGTTTCCCTGCCCTGCCCCCTTGCCCACACCTCTCCTCCCGTTCCCTGCTTCGTTCCCCCTGTGACCCCTGCCCGTCCACTCCTGCCTCCCTGCTCCCGGGGACCGCACTGCTGACTCCCTGCCCGGGAGTGCTTTCCCACCAGGTATCTGGCGGCTCCTCCCTGGCTTCCTTCAGGGCTTCTCTAAGCATTCCCATCTCAGTGAGGCCCCCCTTGGCCTCCCCACCTAAGGTGACATCTCCACCAGCCCTGCAGGTTCTGTCCTGTGCTCCTTCCTACTGTCACATTCAGAATGACCTTTTTCCTGGTTTAATGGTATTTCCCACCTGTAGGGACCTTGGGGTCTGCAAGAGCTGTGCTTCAGCCCTGAGAAGAGGGCCCAGCAGCAATCAGCATTTACCTGACAAACAGAAGGAAGACCTGTAGCTTGATGGCTGGTTCAGGAAAGGTGTGTGTCAGGGGCGTATGCTTGCACCATACCTGTTCAATCTATGTGCTGAGCAAATCGTCTGAGAAGCTAGACTCTATGCAGAAGAACGAGGCATCAGGATTGGAGAAAGACTCATTAACAACCAATGTTATGCAGGTCAGTCTTGCTTTACTGGAAGCAAAGAGGATTTTAAGCACTGACTGATGGATTACAGCTCAGCATAAAGAAAACAAAAATCTTCACAACAAGCATGATAAATGGAGAAAAGATTGAGGTTGTCAAGGATTCCATTTTAGTTGATGCACAAGCAGCATCCACAGAAGCAGCAGTCAGGACATCAAAAGATGCACTGCACTGGGCAGATCAGCTGGAAAGACCTCTGTAAAAAGTACCCAAAAGTAAAGGTGTCACTGTGAAGGCTGAGGTGCACCTGACCCAAGCCCTGGTGTTTTCAATCACATGATATGTGTGGGAAAACTGGACAACTGAATAAGGAAGATAGAAGAAACGATACCTCTGACTTGTGCTCTTGGAGGAGAACACCGAATGCTCCGTGGATCACCAGAAGAACAAACAGATCTGTTCTGGAAGAAGGGCAACCAGATCGTTGTTTAGAAGCAAGGATGGCAAGACTGTTTCTCACATACTTTGGACATGTTGTTCAAAGGCACCAATCCCTAGAGAAGGACATCATGTTTGAAGTAGAAGGTCAGCAAAACAGAGACTCTCCAGGAGATGGACTGACACAGTGGCTCGAGCATCACCGTGACTGAGAGCATGGCACAGACCCGAGCTGTGGTGGCTCTGTGGTACCAAGGGTCGCTAGGAGTCAAAACTAACTCAGTGGCACTTAACAACAACAACAACATTGTGGAAATATGTAAGCCATACCCAAAATCTTAGAAATATTTTTAAGTGCCAGAAATTTTAAATTCGAGAGTGCTTAGACCTACCCACAGCTACAGCAGATGCTTATGTGGAATGGGGTCCCTGGGGTACAGTTAGTGTCTCCCACACTGAGAGGTTGGAGGTTCAGGCACACCCCGAGGCACCTCAAACAAAAACGCTTGGCAGTGTACTTCCAAACAGCGACTCCTTGAAAACCCTATGGATGACATTTCCGGTGCTACAAATGGTTTAGTGCTTGATTCTACTCAAAGGTCTGTGGTTCAGACCTGCCTAGAATCCCCTGGAAAGACAGGCTTGGTGGTCCACTTACAGAAGGTCACACCCTCGAAAGGCACAGAGCTAAAGGCACACAGGGCCGCGGTGACGCACAACAACGCTGTCCAGAGTGCATCCGCAGCGCGGATTAACCCTGTGCTCACCGTTCTGCTCTCCACATGGGGCCGCGCTGAGTAGGAACCCACTGAAGACAGCTGTTGACATGTGACTTCATTCTGTCTATTCACTCCCTTTTCACTCCCTTGGCTAGAGCCTGGGAGCAGGTCAGGGACACCGCTGCCTGCAAGAGGCTTGGAGATGGTGGGACTGTGCAGACCTGGCACAAGGGCAGGGAGTGAAGGAGGAGTCCAGGATCTAGTGTGAGCGCTGCGTTTCTGAGGACACACGAGTCGCTGCAGTCTTCTCTGGGTTCCTCTGAGCATGCTGGTCTCACTGAGGATCACTGCCTTAGTAATAGCCAAGAAGATATACCATTAGTTGATTTTGCAACCTTCTGATTGTACCTAAGGAATTTTTTAAAGCTGGTTCCAACTTTTTTTTTTTTTAATTTATTCGCAGTTGCCACCCCACCCTAAAATAGTTTGAAATAGTGAAGAACCAGGAAAACCTAAGTATTCAAAATGAGATCAGCTGAGACATTCCAAATATCCAGTCTGTTCCCAGCTGGCTTCTATTTTGTTAGCTTTATTTTTGCCTGTTATTCAACAATGTATTTTTTTATTCCCTGCCAATTATAAATCAGATAGAGAACAGAAATAATGGATGACCCTTCAGACTTAAAGTCCAACCTAGGTCCATATATTTCATTAAAAAAACAGTTATTTTTCCCTATAAAATTAGATCATTATAGGTCTGCTTTCTAAACTAACTGCATTTAAGGAATTGCACAGATTTTGCATTTAAATTATTGCTACCATGGCATACTATAGGAAAATCAGTGTCATTTAAATTTGTAGCTTTACAAATAATGCTAGAGAAATAATTATCTGAAAATAAGAGAGCCACCATAAAACCCAAAAATGAAACATTTCTGAGGAATTCTGAAAAACAATTCATAAAAGATGACAACATATCCTCGTGATTTCTCAAGATGACCAGTACATAGAAACCTAGCAGTTAGGAAATACTCATTTCTGACCAAATTACCCTTTTTAACCAAATTGTCAAGCTAGCTACATTTCTTTCAAGCCTGTTGCCTTGTGGCCAGAGCACCTGGAAGCAATCACGGCCATCTGACGCTCGGTGGCACAGCCCACAGCTGCGCCCTGGACTTAATGTAGCTGGTGGAGAACACAGCTTCTTACCCTCTCTTTTGTGGTCTCTTTCTAAGGTATTTTTATTGATATGGTATTCCTGCATATTTATTTTGATAATTTATATTCTGTTCCATTCAAGTTAATTGAAAAACCAAGCACATCGCTGTGGGGTCAATTCCGACTCACAACTACCTGAATAAACAGAGAAGAACTGCCCCAGAGTTTCCAAGGAGCGATTGGTGGATTCGAACTATCCACCTTAAGGTTAGCAGCTGTAGCTCCTAACCACTGTACCGCCAGCCAGGGTTTCCTAGAAGTGGACCATCAGGCTTCCAAGAAGCAGCGGATGGATTCCAACTGTGCCCTTTGGGTGACAGTTGAACTCTTAAACAAGGCACTGCCAGGGCTCTGATTTAAAAGCAGTCTGTTATTGCTCTGCCTCTCATGTATTTTAAATGGTATTTTCCCTACCAAATCTTGGGTGAAATAATCCCACAAGGTGATATTCACGAAATTTACATTCTTTTTATATCTAAAGCCAGCTTTTCTGTGGTTGGTTGGTTTTTACCTGAGGCATATTAGCCGTATTAGCATGGACTTACGTAACTTTGCTTTAATATAAAGTTGTTGCTGAATTGCTGTGAGTTGAAAATCTGCTTGATGGCCCCTTAACAACAGCTCTAATTTCTGGGGAGATTTATATTTACCAAAAGACAAACAAACAAACAACAACAACAAAAAAAACCTGGCAAGAAGCTTGGCGTAGAATAGCCGACTCCTCGGATCCTCTGTAAAATGTACCCGGCTGTGTAGGACGGCCCTTCTGCGCAGAGCAGAGCGCAACAGGGAAGGCCATTATCCAGATTAAGTAGGTCTTTGAAACCTGCAATTGAAGAAAAATCATAGATTTAGGTGATACTTAATGTTTTCAACTTCATACATTTGTGTTTCGATTTTTAAGTGTTTTTTACTCCTCACTCAGTTTTTTTGCTTTCCTGGAGTCACTAGAAATCAGCAATTACACCAGGAAGTTGGGGGTGCAGAGTGCTGCCCTCCATGAGTTTATTTGGGAGCTATGTGATAAGTGCGCCCTAGACACGGGCAAAATGAGAGTAAATACAACAGGCGAAATTTCCGGTCCTCCTAGAGCTTCCACTCTAGCGTGGGAGCTAGGCGAAGACAAGTAGGTGGGAAGGAATCCTGGCGTCCTAGCTGTGAGGGTCAGGGGCACCGAAGGGTGAGCGGCGTGGGGCTGGCAGGGTAGGCAGGGAGGGGCCGCCCCGTGCAGCCCCCGCTGGTGCTGCCCTGGGACGGGAGAGCAGGGGCAGGCGGCGGCTCCACGCACGTGGGGCAGTGGGGGCGGGGTCTGAGAGGCGGTGGGGGTGGGGCCTGGGGGAAGGGGCGGGGTCTGAGAGGCGGTGGGGGTGGGGCCGTGGGGGGCGGGAGGGGCGGGGTCTGAGAGGCGGTGGGGGTGGGGCCTGGGGGAAGGGGCGGGGTCCGGGGCGGGGATGTGGCCCTGGCGGAAGGGGCGGGGTCTGAGAGGCGGTGGGGGGGCGGGAGGGGCGGGGTCTGAGAGGCGGTGGGGGTGGGGCCTGGGGGAAGGGGCGGGGTCTGAGAGGCGGTGGGGGTGGGGCCGTGGGGGGCGGGAGGGGCGGGGTCTGAGAGGCGGTGGGGGTGGGGCCTGGGGGAAGGGGCGGGGTCCGTGGCGGGGATGTGGCCCTGGCGGAAGGGGCGGGGTCTGAGAGGCGGTGGGGGGGGCCGTGGGGGGCGGGAGGGGCGGGGTCTGAGAGGCGGTGGGGGTGGGGCCTGGGGGAAGGGGCGGGGTCCGGGGCGGGGATGTGGCCCTGGCGGAAGGGGCGGGGTCTGAGAGGCGGTGGGGGTGGGGCCGTGGGGGGCGGGAGGGGCGGGGTCCTGGAGGGGCGGGGTCCGGGGCGGGGATGTGGCCGGGGCGGGGATGTGGCCGGGGCGGAAGGGGCGGGGTCTGAGATGCGGTGGGGGTGGGGCCATGGGGCTGGAGGGGCGGGGTCCGGGCGGGGATGTGGCCCGGGCAGAAGGGGCGGAGTCTGAGAGGCGGTGGGGACAGGGGACAGAGAGAGTCAAGGTCCCGGGGCCGACGGGGCAGAGTCCAGGGCTGGGCTGGGGGCGCCGCGCGAGTCGTCAGTGGGGTGGTTCTGGTTTAGAAATACTGGAAAGTAATGGCTATTGTTAGTTGCCGTGCAGACCACTGGGACTCAAGGCAACCAGTGTGCGGCGGTAGAAGTCCGCTCCACAGGATGCTCGGTGGCTGCGTTGTCAAGTCACCGCTCGGTGGGTTCGAACTACAAACCGTCGGGTTCTCAGTCAGGCACTTAAAACCATTAGCACCACAGAGCTCCGATAACTTGCAGAGGAGCCGGGAGGGGAAAAGAGCGCAGAGGGTGCCAGTCCAGCTGGTCCTGAGCAGTTGAGGTTGCGGCGACCGTGACCTGGGACATGAAAGCTCTGGAGGAAGACAAGGAGTTTGCTGTGATCCTGTGAAATCTGAAATGCCTATAAAAACCCCAATACGGATAAAGAAGTTAGATCTCCGTACTGGGAGTTAGCACTCTAAACTGGAGAGAGATCATGGGGTGTCATGTATGTAGAGATGAGATGTTCTTAAAAACACAAAACCAGGTTCGAGCTCCAGCGTGCGGGAGCAGACAGAAAAGGCAGAGGGCTGAGTCTCCTGGGAGGGAGAGGCCTGGGGTGTCAGAGGGTGAGAAGACCGAGGTGGGGAGAAGCCCGGGAGAAGGGGACGCAGAGCATGTTGAGTCATGAGCCCAGGTTGTAAGAAAGCGGAGTCACAGTGCCGGGCTCAGAGGGGTGTCTGAAAGGTGACAGGCAGAAGCTGGAGATGAACAGCAAGAGAGACATCGGTAACCACAGCGACTGCCAGTGTGCGCTGTCCAAACCTCGTCTGGCCCCCCTTCAGCACTGGGGGGCCACCCACGGAAGCATCCTGGCACCTCTCCCTGGAGTGGCAGCCTCACTTGGTGACTCTAGGAAAATCGGGGGAAGCCAAATGTGCTGATTCTCCTGATGTTCACGTAAAGTGAAAAGGGTTCAGGGGACCTGGTATTGGTGACAGCAGCTCAGGGCTTTGTTCCCAGGCCCCCCGGGAGGGCTGCTGCTCCTGTGGGGACTTCCGAGAAGGCCGGTGGGACCGTCGTCCACAGGGAGTGGGCACAGCTGGGGATTTTGTCAGGAGGAAGCATCCTTCTCCTGTAGGACGAGGCCGGGCAGCCTTGCCTCCGTGACATCTGTGCTTGGTGGGGACGCAGGTTCTGAGGTCACGAGTCTGCTGGTTGACGACACTGTTGCAGGTGACACTGACCCCCTCCCAAAAGGGCACTGAGCCTTTCGCTAGGTGAGGAGTACTTGGTTTCTGTTAATGAGATGCTCATTTGTTCGGTAAACGTTCATTTAAAGCACAATTTAAGGGACAGAAAGACTTGGTTTTTAATAATACATTCTTATTTTCTCTCTCTGCCAGCTGTGAGAGGAAATACTGAAAGCAGTGCCAATAGACAGGTGAGTGGGTCCACTTGGGCCTTTAATAATTTACCGGCTTCCTCACAGGCAAAGACCCTTCAGGCCGATGTGGGTTTGAAGTGGGCACTGTGTTCCACAAGGGAAACCTGAAGGGGGACGGGGCCCCACACAGCGCAGCTGGCTGGGTTGGAGGGGCTCCTGAGGCACCCAAGCGCTGGTTTGTCAGGGTGACAAGGACAGACTTTGCTTTAATGCTCGTGTTCATGTGTGTGTGTATTTTCACTATTTGAAATTTCCATTACTTTAAAAAAATCTGAGTCTCCTCATTTTTGTGGGTATGTGAATAATCCCACACATTTTGTTAGGTGCTCACAGGACAAGAGGTAACTCTGGGTACACACTGAGTATTTCTTTTTCACCTGGAGATCTGAAGAAGACAATTGCTGGGCTCCAAAGGGATTCCCCGCTTCCTGCTGTAGTTGTTTATAACCCTGTGTTTGTGTTCCGGAAGCTCCAACTTGCTGTGCTCCATTAAGGGGTGTAGTGGTGGTGCGTCCCCCTCATTCCACACCAGAACCTGTCAGGAGTCTAGAGTATTTGCCAGCAGATAGACGGATATGTGCCGCCTGGTTCTCCTTGCAGGAAATGAGAACCTCTCTGCTTCTAATCCCTGTGTGACTCCCTCTGTCTCCCCTACATGATGTTGAGTTGAGCCTCTGAAGGAAGGGGACCCCTGTGTTGGCTGTAGGTTTGAAGGCAGGCCTCCAGCACCCAAAACCTGGGCATTAGGAGAGGTATGTGAGGTTATCCTTGTTTAGCTCACGTTTATGGTTTTAACTTTTGAAACTCACCACAAATCACTTGCACTTTAAAATAGTTTGTCTGAAAACAATTAACTCAGCTGGACTCCAAACACATCAAAGGGTGGTTCTAATTAGATAATGCTAATTACTGGGACACACGTGTCACACTCAATCTTAATTAAACTCCATTCAGAACACAGATCCACTTTTCAGTTTTTCCCCAGAAAGAGCAGCCAGCTGAGTTTCTCCAGCGTTTCTAGAGTGCCTGCATGGATGTGCTGACTTCTGTACCCGATGGGGAGGCTGGTATGCAGAATGGGCTCCTGGATTGAATCCTAATGTGCACGCCCGCTGTGGCCCGTATGTGATGTGAGCGTCCATGGCCACAAACATTTACCCGGAGAAGAAATCGTTCCAACCACCGGAATCCTTCCTTCTCCGAATGCCCACATGCAAGAGGAGTGACTGAAGGGCAGGCAGGTCCCGTGGGGAAGACAGGAGTTTGGCTCACAGTTCATCAAGCCTGAGCCGGGTCTCCAGCTTCCTCCTGTTTCCATCCCAGCTCAGAAGTGTTAGAAGGAGCTACTGCTGATGCGGGTTACACCGTTAGGGGCATCTTTTCCTCCAAGACTGGCGATCAAGGTCTTAGTCATCTAGTGCTACTGTAACAGAAATACCACAAGTGGATGGCTTTAGAATTGTATTCTGTCACAGTCTAGAAGGCTACAAGTCCAAATCCAGGCTCTCAGCTCTGGGGGAAGGGTTTCTCTGTTGGACCTGGAAGAAGGTCTTTGTCATCCCTTTTCCCCTGGCCTGGGAGCTTCTGAGGTGCAAGGGCCCCAGGTGCAAAGGACGCACCTCGCTCCTGGCGCTGCTTCACGGTGGGGTGAGGTCCCCAACTCACTGCTTGCTTCTCTTCCCTTTATATGCAAAGGGAGCCTCAAGGCCCAGTTCAGCCTTGCACTGAAGAGCCCAGCCCCACCAACTCCCTGCCCTCCTCCCTCGTTCCCGTCCTGGAGGTGGGGTTTCCCGTGTGGGGGATCATCACAGTAACAGGAATCAGGTCCCAGCCAAACTGCTGCACACATTTTTGGGGGGTCACCGTTCAGTCCATGACCACCAATTTCAAAAGAAAAGCAGACCAGTTGCCATCAAGTCAGCCCAGTGCTCCCGGCACCCCCATGTGTGCCTGAACAGACCCACACTCCATGGGCTGCTCCACGGTGGACGGTGGCCGCTCCTTTCTTGCAGCCTCCAGCCTTGTGATTGATAGCTGAGCGTGTTAAGCAGGGATTCAAAGCCTGTCATAAACCCAGACCAAACCCACTGACATCAGGGTGACCCCAGCTCCTGGGGACCCTGTGCACATCAGGGTAGAGCTATACTCTGCAGGGTCTTTGAGGGGTGGTTTTTCAAGAGTAGGTCACCAGGCCTTATTTCCGAGGCACCTCTGGCCAGATGCAAACCCCTCACCCTGCTGTTAGCATCAAGGGCTCTCACCGTCTGCATCATCCTCAGCCACCAGAACTACCCTCTAGGGAATGCCCTGCATCCATTTTAATTAAAACTCCTCCGTCCTGACACAGGAAATGCTTTCTTCTCTCTTCTCAATTCCCAGTCATGCCTGGGTTTTCATGTTCAATTATTTTTAGTAATAAAATAGAGTCATTAATCATGGGAAAAATAGTCTAGGGGATTATAAATTATGGTTGTATATTACTTTAAGCCAGGCTACTGCAGTCTAAGGATAACAATGTAAGGAACACATTTGTAGTGTTTTATTTCTTCTTAGAGAGGAAGCAGTGAGAAGGATGAGGAAAAAAAATGAAATAATACCTCAACCATGCCTTCGTCAAATTGTAGACATAAATTAGATCATGAAAATTATTTTGTATAATAAATCATAGATGAGAGTGATTCTGATGAATTCCTGGGTCATTCAGTGAACTTACAAGGTTTGAATTAAATGCTGATTTTCTCAAAGGATTTATTTTTCCTGGTATTTCTGACCTGCTTGAGGGCAGGGAGGGCTGAGAAGTTGCTCACGTCTGCAGTGTTTTTCTGGGTTTTCTTATTCTGCGCTAAAACAGTGAGCCCAGCGCTGTCTTCTCACACCTAGGGTAAATATTCTTTTCCTGTGTCCTTACCTCTCCATTTCCGTATGACTCCTAGACCAGCCTTTGTCTTCACAGGTGAACGACGTAAGCTTCTAAACATGAGTGTCTTTTTCTTCTCTTTTTTTTTCCAGCCAAGGAAGCAAGGATGAGCAGCTCAGATTTCCACAGCAGTTCTTGGACGTGTGGGAGACTCCCTCACCAAAAGAGCAATTAAAAAAAAACACCCATAGTATTTGCACTTTGTACTTCAAATGTAAATTCACTTTGTAGAAATGCGATATTTAAACAGACCATTTTAATCTGTGAAAATGGAGTGCCTGATTTCAAAAAAAACTTAATCACATACAATGTATGTGCCTTTGACCTTGGAAATCCATACTTGGTGGGGATGTGCTTTGTATGCATTTCAGCGGGGTTTCTTTGTCCTGCCAATGTTAACACAGTGGAAGCCTTAGTGGGAGCCTTTGTGGCTTCAGCACCCCGCCTTTCTCCCTAGTTGGTACAGGCATGTGCAGTCCGGCAGGCAGCACGCTTCGTTTGAATCTGCTGACCTTGAAACTTGCTGACTCCCGGCTGGAAGTTCCACGTTTCCGTGGAAGTGTGTCAAGTACTGTGCCGTGCAGTCCACAGGGGTTGGGGTGACTTCTTGGGATTTGTTGTTATTTTCAGTAGCTTTCCAGAGATCTTGCTGCAGTGGGTTCGTCACTGCTTAAGGAATCCAGTAACTAGGGCGGTGGTCTCTAGGGAGAATGTTGTTCTCAGTACTTCAGACGCGCCTGCGTTTGCACTGTAGGCTTCTGTTTGAACGGAGTCTTTGGCTCGGATGAAACACACAGCAACACACAGAACCCTCTCTGCCCCACGGAGGCAGCAAGTAAGGGCCTCAGAAAAGTCAGTCTAGTTGTGACGCAGACAGCCGCTGAGCCCGCTCCCCTGCCCTGCCTTCTCTCACACCTGCCCACTGCCCACCTGCCTGGCCCGTCCCAGGGGCCACTGGAAGGTACAACTGTCACCTGAACGCTCATAAGCAGTCCCCATAAAGAGAGCCCAGCCAACATAAGCCAGCACCTGTTGGTGGTCTCCGCAGCCCTGGAGATGTCTCTTGGGTGTCCTGGCTCCCCTTCTGAGTGCCTTCAGGGCAGAGGGCTTGCTGAGGGGAGCTCACCAGCAGGGACCAGCGTGTCGGGGAGCAGGCCTGTGCCCAGACCTCGATGCGGGCTTGCTCCCTGCAGCCTCACTGCCTGGGAGGAGGGTGCAAGGGCCCCGTGCAACGCTCACTTGGCTCCAGCTGTTGGAAAAACTCTGTGACCCAAAGCCCCCAACACGTGTCCTGTGCAATGTCTGTGAATACGCATGAAGCAACTCTGTGAGGCTTATTCCTTATTTAACGTGTGCAAACGCACAGACTGAACCTTCAGAGTTACCCAAGGCTCAATTGCATGATGGCATAATTTCAAGAAATAGTTACAGTGCTAAATTTATTCAATAATCTTTTATATTTCTTAACTTGGAATTTAATCATTTTTCTTAGATTAAAACACAATATGCTATCACTACTGCCTTTGGTCCTTTCTTTCTGGATACTTGTGGGGTCATACGGTTGTTCCCATGGCGGGTGTCCACCCTGGGGAAGCAGAGACGGGGGCGCTGGGACCAGACTGAGTCTGAATCCTGGCTCTGCCACTGACGGCTGCGTGACTTGGGCAAGTTACTTAGCCTTTCTGGGCTTTCCTTCCTCTGTCAGACAGAGATGGTGACAGTGGACACCTCCTAGAGTGGCAGTTAGATGAGTCTGAGCACAGCAGGGCCTGCGCGTGACATGTTTCAGGTGTTTTCCATCAGCACATGAAAAACCCATTCACTCGCTAAGTCCTAACTGAGCACCACTGGGTTGGAGTGAGGCTTAGGGTTTGGCTGAGGCTTTGGGTGACAGAGAAGAAGTGAGAGTGTCTTAGTTTGACTGATGCTCTTGTCATTCACAAGGGCCCTGGTGGCACCAAGGTTAAACACTGCTGTTGACCAGAAGGTCTGAGGTTCAAACCCTCCTCAAGACAAAAGACCTGATGATTTGTTCCTGTAAAGTTTGCAGCCTAGGAAGCCCTGTGTGGCAGTTCTGCTCTGTGCCACATGGGATAAGACAACTCAGAGGCCCCCAGGAACGATAGCAGTGCTAGTTGCTGAGTCATGAACCAGAACAGCCAGCAGGCCTGGTGTCCACTGCAGGACAGTCCCCAGCCTGTGTCCCAGCCTGGGGGAGACACGCATGTCCTGCCTGGACCACTGCAGTAGCCTCGTAACTAGTCATCTCGCCTCTGGAAGTCCCACTGCCCCTGGGAAAGCCCATCCTCACCCACCACTATTCTCTACCCAGAGCCCGATTTGTACCCATCTGTTGGTCAGTAGAGGTGCTGGTGGGAAGGAGGCTAGAAGTACAGCTGACAGGGAGCACTCTTGGGGGGGATTCCGGCACCAGGGGTGGGGGACAGTTAGGGAGAGCAGTGTGAAGGCTGAACGCTTGGACAGAGGCTGGAGAGCAGAAGCGGGGGGCCAGGCCGCCTGCCGGAGCGGATGGTGCTCATGGGGAAGCACTAAGAATGCAAACTGAAAACAGAAACCCTCTTTCTTGCTTACCTGGGGTGACTGTTTCTGGTGATAGAGTCTTCTCTCTCCAAAAGCTGCCCGACCCTCACGTTCAAACCATCCTCTTGCAATGTTTCAAACTGACCAACTCATAAATCATGCCCAGGAATGTCACATCCAGAACTGTTTTTAAATTCTTAAAATGGAAAGTGTCAGCTTCTTTGGAATCACTGTGCAGACGTGATTAACATAAACTGACGAGTGAACTTAAATCATGCAAACACCAAAGTGCCCCAGAAGGGAAGTCAAAAGGGACACACGACTGTGGTGAGGGTCCCGTGATGACAGCGATGGCAAGGTGGCGGCGGCGGGGAGGAGGACAGTGGCCATGGTGGGGAGAGTTCTGGAGGAGAGGTGGCGTTGACCCCACCGGCCATCGGACAGTGCTGTCAGTCACGCTGGTGACGGTGATGGGTGGTGGTGGAGACAGAGGTGATACTGGTGGTGGTGACAGTGAGGATGAGCGTGGGGATGTTAATCGTGGTGACGGTGGTGACAGTGGTGGTGGTGGTGGTGGAGATCACGGTGGTGGTGGTGGCAGTGATGGTGATAACGACTGGTGATGATGGCAATAGCAACGGTAGTGGAGGTGGTGATGGTGACACTGTGGTGGTGATGGTGACGCAGTGGTGGTGATGATGGTGACACAGTGGTGGTGATGATGGTGACACAGTGGTGGTGATGATGGTGACGCAGTGGTGGTGATGATGGTGACGCAGTGGTGGCAGTGGTGGTGGTGATAGTGACGCAGTTGTGGCAGAAGTGATGGTGATGTGGTGGTGGCAGAGGTGATGATGCAGTGGCGGTGATGATGGTGACGCAGTGGTGGTGATGGTGACACGGTGGTGGCAGCAGTGGTGGTGATGATGGTGACGCAGTGGCGGTGGTGATGATGATTTTCTCCTGAATGCCACACACTTCTGCAGAGACCACAATTTGAAAGGACTTTGGGACTGATTAGGGACTGAGCCATTTTTGTTATTTCTTTATTCTGAAGATCACGTCAGACATCTTTCATAGTCATCGTACATGAACATGCTATCCCAAAACTCAGTGACTTAAGACAGCAGTCATTTATCTTATTTTCATGCCTCTGGACTGCTGGGCTGGTGATCCCGGTCTGGGCTCAGCTGACTTGTGTCTCTGGTCCCGCTGGGACCAGAAGCTCATGGAGCATGCTGTCTCCACGTCTGCCACACGAGAAGACGACCCCAGGTGCACAGATCTGTAGAGTGTCAGTGGTGACTAGTCTGCCGATGTCACTGGGCAAGCACCTAACTCAGTTCAGAGTGAGGAGAGGGGCACGACGTACCTTTACCCCACCGCAAGTCCAGGCAGGGCACGTACCGACCATAACTTGAGTGACGGAAGAGTTGGGCCAGAATCCTGGTCTGCACACAGTGTGTTGAGCATCGTCAGAACTCTGGGTTAAGGGAGCAGCTGAGTGGTGAGGAAAGGTAGCAGACAGCAGTGAAGCAGCAGTTGGTTGAAAACACACGAGCCGCGGAGTGAAACACAAATGGACTGTGGACGTCAGCCTGTGTCTGCAGCATGAGCTTTCCCAGGCACTTACGCTGTGAAACTTCAGCGTCTCATCCATGAAAGACAGTTGTTCTTACCCTCTTTCAGAGTTGTGAATATACCAGGAGGTTTCATACAAAGGCCTGGAATAAAACAAGGATCATCCAGCAGACAGCTTTATGAACTCAAAGTTATGTGTTGCTTTAGTCAGCTGGTGCTTCTCTAATGGAGGTAACGTGAGTGGGTGGCTTTAAAAAGGAAGTTTCTTCTTACACAGTCCAGTAGGCTACAAGTCTGAAATCCGTGTGTGCGCTCCAGGGGAAGGCTTTCCCTCTGGCAGCTCTGGAGGAAGGTCCTTGTGTTGCGTCAGTCTTTGTTCAGGGAGCATCTTGGCGCAGGAACCTAAGGTCTGAAGGACACGCTCTTCTCCTAGTGCTGCTTTCTTTGTGGTGTGAGGTTCCTGATTCTCTGCTTGCTTGCTTCCCTTTCCTTTTATTGCTTGTGGGACAAAAGGTGGTGTGAGGCACACTCCAGGGAAACTCCCTTTAAATGGAGCAGGGAGGTGACTTTATGAAGTGATTTATAATCCCAACCCTATCCTCTAACATACAGCATAGGAAAGTCACAAAATGAAAGACAAACATAAAACATTGGGGATTGTGGCCCAGCCAAATGGCTACACACATTTTTGGGGAAACACAGTTCAATCCATGACAGGTGTCAAGATTGTTTAGTATCCCAGATTCTCTAAATTTTAAGAACATATAAAGAACACGGAAGCATGAATCACAAAGTCTAAACAATATATATTGGACTAAAAACTGAAAGCCTTAGCCTCCTAAAACTGGAAATCCATAAAAACGGAATAGGCAGAGCTTCCCTTTTGCTCCTCCGTTGGTCAGCGTACGGACATAGCCAACCAGAAGGCAGAAATCAGTGTGGGTGAGTGTGGCAGCCGCACTAGCACTCCTTCAGAGCTCCGCCCCAGCGTCTTTGCTGGTTCCTGTTGAGCTAGACCCTGCAGAGCTGAAGACAAGGCCCTGTCCCACACCATCCACACGGTCAGCCACAGATCTGACCACTGGGCTCACAGAGTTTCACTGACAGATTTTTCAGAAACAGATTGCCAGACCTTTCGCCCTAACCCATCTCAGTCTGGAAGCTCCACTGAAATCTGTTCAGCAGCACAGCCACATGCGAGCCCCCACTGGTAGATGGTTGGTGACTGTGCTTGCTTGAGGTGCATTGGCTGGGAATTGAACCCAGGTCTCTCACATGGAAGACAAGGATTCTACCATCCATTAAACCCACTGCTGTTGAGTCAATGCCAACTCCTAGTGACCCCATAGGGCAGAGTAGAGCTACCCTATAGGGCTTCCAAGGTACTCTTCCATTTCACAGGGTACTTGACTTTAGAAGAGGCTCCCAAAGTCCCCTGTGTGAACGGATGGTGAAAATCAAATGCCCCGTATGGTCTGTGGATATTTTTAACAATAAATAGATTTTGTTAGGAGAGTACATCTTCTGTTTCATCTTTCCTCTGTACTTAGTTACTTATTCTTTTACTTTCCAGATAGGTTTTCCTGGAAAATGTGTTAAGTGACATTTCAAGAAATAAATAATCTTATTTATTAACTGGCATTATCAAGACATCTTCCAAGAGAAGGAACAACTTTAACAATAATATGTAGGTAGCTGGAGACTTTTGTAGGGGCCTCTGCCTTTTCAGAGACTCGCTCACCTCACGGCCAGCAGGAGAAGAACACGTGGCCTGTTACTGAGTCACAGCTCCTGACAAACAGGTCCTTTCCCACCCAGAGTTCGCTATTGCAGCATTAGTCTCACCTCAAAAGCAACTGTCCACACTGGTCAGTGGCTTTGTTCATTTGCCACTAAAATTTTGAAGAACAGCACTTCTTTCCCCTATATTAGGACCAGTCGTTCCCGGAACTTACATTGTTTCTCTAACATTCACAGTGTGTGGGTCGTGGCAGCTGTAAGTACAGATCAGCAGACAGATGGTAGGAAGGTTGTATATAAATAGATGCTGGGTGGTAAATGGGTGGATATAGATAGGTGACAGATGGATAGGAGGGTCCATAGGAAGATACAAGAGCTGCTGCCGTCACGGTGCCTTTAGGTAAAACAGAGAAGAAGGATGCTGGTCCTGTGTTGTCTTCAGTCATCTAGTGCTGCTATAAAAGAAACACCACAAGTGGATGGTTTTAAAAACAGAAATTTTATTTGTCAGCCACAGGGGAAGGTTTTCTCTGCTGGCTTGGACAAGGCCTGTCCAAATTAATACAGACATTTTTAGAGGACACAGTTCAATCCCCAACATGAGTCATCCTTGAGATTCCATGTTGGTGTTCATCCTTGCCGCTCCTGTATCCACCCACGTCCTCTGAGGTGTCCCTTGCCCTCGCTGGCCCTCTAATTTGCCACACATGATGCCCGCTCCTGTGATAATCCCTCCTGACCATTTGTCCCGGGCAAGCGAGTTGGGGCAGGTTCTGTAGTGCTCTGTAAGGGCCTGGGAGGGGCTCAGTCGAACTGCCGAAAACGCTTTCACCTGGAGCTTCCCACGGGAAGGAGTGCGTCCCTTGTGTCACTCGTTCTGTTTTAATTTTAAGAATCTGTGACATAGCTACAGAGAACACACAGCAGAGATACCATAAATGAGATGTTTAACAAACACCCATGCCGTCATTACGTTCTGTCACGGGGGCTGACCATATCAGAACCTCCGGATCACAGGGTGTCTGTACCTCACAGGTAAAATCCAGGGCTTGGGCTGATTCTGTCATAACTGACTAAACCAAACCAGGACAGAGCTGAGTTTTCCAAGTCCAGGTGACCCGGGCCCGCAGCAGGAGTGGGAGAAATTAGGGGCCGAAGTTCCAAAGTGCAAGACTCGGAGAGGCTCCCGGCGTGGAGGAGGACGGCCTTGCCGGCAGGGTGTCAGCAGCAACTCACCCCTAACGGGGGGCACATGCTGCGGGTTCGCCTCTGCTCAAAATCCAGCGGGCAAGAGGTGTGCTTGCCACACAGTTTTTATGCTGCCTTGTTTGCTTGGAGGGAGATTAGATTTCCAGCAGAGTTTGAAATGTATTTTTCCCTATTCCAGTTATCATTCCATGTCATTTCAGTTTTAAAACTTTGGGTCTGTTCAGTTTCACTTCGCCAGCTCTGACTGAACCCGCAGAACCAGGTCAAAGCCCTGTTAAAGCCAAGTGAAGATGCCCTCTGTGATTAAATTGATATATTGCCCTTCAATAAATATTTGTAATCTCTAATTATATCTCTAGGTTGATTAAAAATCACTTTCTTTTTATCATAGGCTGCATATTTTGTATTCTGACTGTGATCTGGAAATTCCATTGAACACATTTGCAGCAGACCTGCTTCTTTTTCTGTTCCTCAGGCTGTCTTGACTCAAAAGAAAAAAAAAGTAGATGAACTTATCTTTCTGTTAAATGCTAAACACACTCGCTTTTAGAGAGAATGCTTCTTTGGAGAGTTAGACGTGAAGGCTGTGTTCTATCTTGTTGATGGAATGCAGATTGACTATTACAAGGAACATCGTTTATTTAAATCAAGCTTAGAAGGAGAAGACCTTTAAAAATCTCAGCTGGCTGAATTTAGGGTGATGAAAAGTCCTGTATGTTAATATTCTCTGACAGTGAAAGCCAAGTATTCTTACTTGATGATAAATGGAATGCATTCTCAGTTGATGAAACCCGTTGCTTTTTGTGGGTTTTCTCTTATGAGACAGACTCATATGCTGATAGGTAGGTGAGTCCCAGCTAGCCAGCTCTTCTTCCTCTGATGGTCTAGGTTCGTTCTGTTTTTCTCAAGAGCTGGTGGCCAAGGTTTCTGTGAGTACACTGGCTTTTCTTTTACTTCTGCAGTAAGAAAACATTCTTTGCAAAAGTTCCCACTTCTAGCATGGTGACATGGTACATATCACGTCTCCTGAATGCTAACGAAGAGGGAAGGCAAGGAGGAAGGGACGAAGGAAGGAAGGAAGTTGGTTATAAGGAGAAGGTAGGCGTTATAAAAAGGAGGGAGGGAGGTTTAAAGGTGATTTGGGAACAGGAGTGTTTAACTCTTAATAGGCCATTATTGTGTGACCCTGGGAAAGCTACTGAAGTGCTCTGAGTTTCATTCACTATCAAATGAGAACCTCATCACCTGTTTTGTAGGGTTATAGACTATGGCGGTGTCCGTGGCTGCCTTCCTCTCCACGTCCTGCCCGCTCTGCTACCACGTCCTCCTTGTAGGAAAGTCCCGTGAGGTTTGCACCGTTTGTCTTTCCTCCCTCGCCCCATCAGGACACTGAGACTTGGCAGCGGCAGCACCTGACCTACATTTTTCCTCTCCATCCAACTCCTGTCACCTCCTGGTCACCCCATTACTTCTTCAGTCTTGTCACCATGAACTTGATTCTGCTCAGCTTTAGCCGTCGGCCCCCAAAGGGGTGTGTGACAGCGTGCCTGCAGAGTGCTCCGCCTCCCAAGTCCCACGCCTCCCGGTCACAGCTCCCTCTCCTCCCAAATCAGGCAGAGGCTCAGCGGTGAGGCTTCAGCCTCCTTAGGAGCCCGTCCACAGCCAGTCCCAGTCGGTCCTGCTCAGGCTTCTGGTGGAGATGCTCATCTCTTTGCAGATGTCTCTGCTGCCTCCATGAGCCCAGGCCCCAGCACTGAGTGAGCCCAGATGTCCTTTTCCTCTGTCTAAATCCCCATTCAGCGCAGCATTGCTGGGGAACAATTACAAAGTTATTCCACTCCACGTCACTTTCACGTGCAAGGTCCCCTCGCAGGTCGGCAGGCTGCCTCATGGCCTTGACCCTCCAGCTCCCACCCTTTGCCCTCTCCTTGCAGGGTCCCAACACATACACTTCCAGCCACTCACTTGCCCTTGGATCTCCAGGAGGAAGGGTACCATCAGGTGTGATGTCACTCTGCTCTGGAAACACGTATCTCACTCACTTTCCCCTCACTCACTCAAGGGAGAATCTCACTGAGAGGACGTCTGGGCTCTGAATCATACCCGAGTCATCAGCCAACAGGACTAACTCTCAGTAGTCCGCCTCTCCCCAGCCACATCGTCCCCCAAGCCCCATCCTGTCGTGTTTGCTCCATGTGCTCTAAGTTCTCCCAGATGGAAAAAGATGCACCTCTGGACCCCACACCCACTTGCAGTTCATCCCTCTGCCCTGGGACTGAGCCTCTGCCAGTGTTTCTAGATGCGTGCTCTCATACACGTTCTAAAGGCCTGCTGTGCGTGCGTACTGTGAAGACCTGCTCTCACTGAATATTCTAAATACCTACTCTCAGTGTATGCTCTAAAGGCATGTTCTAAATGCATGCTGTCAATACACATTATAAATAAATGCCCTAATTACCCTAAATGTGTGCTCTAGGTGCCCGCTCTAAGTACACGCTGTAACAGTGCACTAAATGCATGCCCTAGACGTGCGCTCTAAATACACACAGTAAACACATGCTGTAAATAACAGTCCTCTGAGCGCATGCTCTCAGATAAAACAGAACAAATGGTCACAGCCGACAGCAGAGGCCCTGCAGTAACACTTGCCATGCATGGTGGTCTCGGAAACTTAGCATTTGTGTTGCCTTGTGCTACAAAGAACCCATCACTCTTCATAGGTGATCTGTGTCACGCACAGACTTGGGTCACCTGCACAGTAGTCATCGCCACAGAGACAGGTGTTGCTGTCTCTGTCTGACTTCACATGCACACACACACACACACACACACACACACACACACAGCAATCCTCTATTTGCATCAAGTGCTTGAAGCAGAGGGCACACCTCACTGTGCTCTGTCTCACCACGTGTGAGCAGGGACTGAAAAGGCAGGGATTTGAGAGACAGGCACCCACTGACTCAGTAGGTGAGTTGTTAGCTGAGGGTGCATAACGGGGTGTATCCCTGATTCTCCCCGCCTGTCCTACTCAGAATGCAGTGTTGGAATTCCCAGGCCTACAGCAACTGAACTGGAGTCAAATCTGTGTTCATATTGCCCATTTAAATACAGTGTGCAGACACTTGGGCTTTCAAAGGAAATTGCTGCTGCTGCTGCTGTCAAGTTGCCCCCTAACTTGTGACAACCCCAAAGGAGCAGAACACGATCCAGTCCTCATGATCAGTTATGGATCAGACTGCTGCGATCCGTAGGGTTTGCACTGGCGTTTAGGAAGTTAGTCCCTGGGATCTTCTTCCGAGTCTGTCTTAATCTGGACTCTCTGCTGAGGCCTGTTTAGCGTCAGAGCAACCTACAAGCTCCCACTGACCGCGCGCTGGCCGCACACACGGGGCACTGCCAGGACCTGAACCCTGGTTTCCCGAATGGAGAGTGAGGATGCCACCATGGAATCACCAGTGGTAGATGGAAATACCATCAGCTTTCCTCTCTGTGGGCCCTTTGAAGATAAAGTCATCACGAAGTAAGAAATTATAAAGTAAGCTTGAGCAGCCCAGGTGAGGCTCTTGAGTAAAATACGGTCAAAAGAGAGACTGTCAGCTGCTGGAGTCAGGTGAATGGTGTTCGTGTTGTCGCTAAGAAGAACAGATGGCAACACTGGAGAGAGGATAAATAAATACAGAGTGGAACCCAAACAATAGCAAGTTGGATGTGTGAACAAAACCAGCTGCCTTAAATTAAACAATGTCAGCAATCCTCCAAGAGAGGCCTGAAAAAGTTGGCTTTCCTCTTCTTAAGTAGCTTGACTCTGTGTTGACTGTAAAACAGACATACTATTTATATTAACAACCAACTCCCAGTCTCTGTGAGATACATGTGCAGGCTAGGTAACATCTAATAAAAAATTAAGAGTAAAAACCAACATATGTTTCAGAACTCAAGCAGATTTCAAGAGTGAAGAAACCTGAACCACAGCAGACAAGACTTTTCCTTTGTAGCTTTTGTGTATTAAAGCGGTTAATAAAACCTAATTGAGTATTCTCTATTTTGTTCCTATTGCAATAAATCTTTTGAAGATTTGTCTGCTGGAGGAAGCCAAATGTATTTATTTAGTAAGTGCATCAGTGGTGAAGAAGAAGGCGAAGTATTGGCTTTAACTTTTTGCATGGGCAGTGGTCACAAAACTTTTTGCCGTATTTCTTGAAATAAAAGCAGACTTTTCTGCATAATTCATTCTTATCAAAGACGTATTATCAGACACATTTTCACAGATGCCGCACTGGAGCTGAACAGCCATGTGCTGGTGGAGGTGAGCAGGTGCCCGCTGAGCCAGCTAGGAGTCATGGTGACTGTGTGCACGACAGAAGAAAGCCCTGTCCGGTGTTCGTCCGTAGACAAACAGGTCGCTACAGAGATAACTGCAATTTATGACAACCCCATGGGCTTCAGAATAGAGCTGGACTTCACAGGGTATTCAGGGGCCGGTTTTGCCGAAGCGGGTCCACAGCAGCCCTTCCTTCCCAGGCCCTCCGGTCACACTCCACTCCAGCCTCTCAGGGAGCGCGTCAGGGCCCCAGTTCCCTCCACACAGCGTTGGAATCTCATTTATTCTTCACGCTGCTGCTGGTCTCTGCTTCGGGTCTGAATAATTGTGTATTATTTGTATTTTCTAGCAAAATACCAACACATTTCACATTAAAACTCTTATACATTATGTTTAGAATTTTATGTTTACAATTGAGCTACAGCATGGGTACCACTTTGCTCCATCTCTTCTGTGTTTGGAATACCTGGGAGATTTGCCAGTGGGGAAAGTGAGACCCTACCTGGACTCTCCAAAATGAGGATTGCTCACGGTCCAAGAGGAAGACGTTCAGAGGCATCCAGGTGTCGTTGTCCCCACACGTGCCAGTGACACTGCCCATCCACCCCCTCTTCTCCTCTTACTCCGTCCCTAACAGGATGAGCCAAGCCCCACTTTCTGTGACACACATGATACAGAAGCTCTGTGTTCCCACAGCACCCGGCGTAGACGGTGTCCACTACTGTGGATTCAAATCAGACAGCTCTTCTGTCCCTGATTAAATCAGGAAGAAGGCCTGGGCACAGTCTCACTGTGGATTCCTAGGAGCCTGTTCTCTCTCTGTCCTCAGAGACAGTAACCCTGCTTCAACTTTTAAATACTATGGCATTGAAAGATTTCCGTACATACAATTCCGCTGTGACTCAGCATCTCTAAGTGGAAACAATCTGTTGAATGCAAGACTGAACTCCAGCTCAAGTGAGACTAGAACCGAAAAGCCCCTTGCGGGTTCTAGCAAAAGTCACACAGCATTATGAGATCACAAAGGAAAATGGTTAAAAGACCGTGTGTTCCACATTTCACGGCCCTGGAATTCTTTAAAACATGCAAATATGAACTGAGTACTCCCTGACAGCTGTAAGTGTTTGAACATGTAACTTTGCTTTGGGTTAGCATCAGTCATACATGTAAAACATGAAGCATGTGGCTTGAGTTATCACATATGTGTTAATGTATATTTTTCTTAGGTCTATTTCTAAAAGTCTTCACAGACTGGTAAAGATCCAGAGGTGAAATACTAACAACAGACTCCCTATTACGTTGACATTTCACTGGAACAATTAAGTGAAGGCAGCGGAGAAGTAAACAAATAGGGCAGCTGCAGACGGACGTGAGGTCGAGGGTGGCCCAAATCAAGCCGAAGGTTATTGGCTTGTCTTTAGGTTTGTTCCATGGACTCTGCCTGCTTGGGCAACAAGAATTCCCATCAGATCCCAAGAGTAAATGTTACAATTAGTTTTTTTCAAACAGATGAAAGGAATTAGTGATGAGAAGGCTTTCTGCTAGGCAATTTATCCATTCTTCTATTGTTCTGGCATTTACCCACAAAGAATAGCTTGTGTCTCTCTTATACACAGTCCCAAGTCAGAATAAATAACTGTGGTGATTATTATGTGTAGTCATGGAGAGTTGAACCATGTATTCCTCAGAAAAGTGTGTTTATAACTGAAAGGATTCATTGAAGTTATAGAATATCTTCCAGTGGCCTTAATATGTGTAAGAAAAGAACACAAGAATAATCAATGCATTTGAATTGTGATGTTGGTGAAGAATATTGACTATACCATGGACTGCCAGAGAAAGAAAAAAATCATTTTAGAAGAAACGGGATTAGAATGCTCTTAAGAGTGAGGTCGGTGACTTTCACTCCCTTGCTTTGGGTGTCATCAGGAAAGATCAGTCACCAGAAGGGACATCATGTCTGGTCAGGCAGAGGGTCAGTGGAAATAGTAACAGCAATGCATTCCAACATGCCCACGACTGGGCAGGTGGCCTGGGACCAGGCAGTGCTTGGCCCTGCTGTGACGGGGCCACCGGAGCCAGAGCCGCCGCCTCAGCAACGGTCAGCCACCGCAGCGACAACGTGAGTAGAAAGGAGCCCCGTGGCCGCCATCAGTGGGCTGTGGCCGTCATTTTCCCAGGACACAGGTCTCAGCAGCTGTAGCGGGTTAAATCGGCTGGGTAGGCAGGTATCCATTTGCTCCCTCTCGTTATGAATTGGACTGTGTGCCCCAAATAAGTGTTAGCATCCTAACCCCATACTTGTCGACGTAATCCTGTTTGAGAACGGGGTTTTCTTTATGTGAATGGAGCCAGTGAAGACTGTCCTAATAAGGGCAGAGCAGACACAGACTGCCCTGAGTCGGGCAGCTCACTGCACCATGAGCTTTGCATGCTTTGCTGACACCAGAAGCTATGACAGGGTCACCCATGGTGGCACGGTTTCAGCTGAGCCTCCAGACTGGGACAGACTGGAAAAAAGACCCAAAAGTCTACTTTTTTTTATCACGATTGCACGGAAACATACAATCCCATATAAATTTGCATGCCTGCCTATGTGCAGCTCCCACTGCTCTCCCTGCCAGGTGACAGCACACTCCTCCTCTCCATTCTATACGTGTCATATCCTCCTAACAATCTCCTATCCCCTCCTCTTCAACCTCTCCCCTGCCTCCAGCAAGAGGTCAGCAGGACAACATCCTATAGATGCACAGAACCATAAAACGCACACACAACAAGGCCACTCTGGGTCGCCAAGTCCAAACCATTCCTGTCTGAAGAGTTGACCTCCGTGATGATTTATGGACAGGGCAGCTTCAGGGCCAGGGGCCATGCTCCCAGGGGAGCCCTGAGGCCCCTGGACCATCAGTTGTGGTCTTTTAGTGGAGATCTCAGGGTGTACCTCTTTGTATTCTTGTGTTGCCAGTGAGACTCAACTTTGTGAGCCTCATCACAGCTATTGCTGGTGGTGGCCAGGCACCACCTGGTTCCTCCAGTCACATGCCGATGTAGTCACCCACTCACATGGGTCTCTCTGTCTTCTGGTTTCTCTTTCCCCCATGTCACTCTGGTGCTTGGTAATCATCCATTCCTGCTGAGTTGGGATAATCTGGTGTACCTCAGATGGCAGCTTGCAAGCTTTTAAGACCCCAGACGCCACTCATCAATGTGGGGTGCAGAAGAATCTCTTAGCAAAATGCTGGTTATGCCAACTGGCATCCATGTTCCTGGAGAGCATGGTCCCTAGACTCCTGGTCTTGCTATTCTGTAAACAGGAGGAGTAATCATGTTGTTGAAGTCCAGTTAATATTGATCTTCTTTCTAATGTGTGCTGTCACTGATTTCACCCAACCAAATTTCTATTAACTATCTAATCTAAACCCCACCCTCTCTATCCCTCCCCCCCCCGTAGCCATCAAAGAGTCTTCTATGCATGAGTCTGTTTTTAAGCTCTTATCATAGGAGTCTCATACAATATTTGTCCTTTTGCTCCTGACTACTTTCACTCAACATTTGAAACCAGGTTATGAGATGCTTCCTGAGGTCACCATTGTTCTTTATCATTGCAGAGTGTTCCACTGAGTGTATATACCATAGTTTATTTATCCATTCCTCCGTTGTTGGGCATCTGGCTTGATTCCATCTTTTTGCTGTTGTGAACTGTGCTGCAATAAACACTCATGTGCATGTATCTGTTTGTGTGAATGTCCTTGATTCTGCAGGAATGTCTTTGATTCTGCAGGATATATTCCAAGTAGTGAAATTACTGGGTCAAATGGTATATCTATATCCAGCTTTTTAAGGAAGCAACAGATTGCTTTCCAAAGAGATTGTACCATTTTGCAAACCCACCAACACTGTAGCAGAGTTCCAGTTTCTCCACAGCCTCTCCAGCATTTGTTGTTTTGTGGGTTTAGGATCATGGCCAACCTTGTTGAGGTGAGATGGTATCTCATTGTAGTTTTGATTTGGAATTCTTTAATAGCTAGTGATTTGTGAGCATTTCTACATGTGTCTTTCGGCTGCCTGGATAAGCTCTTTAGAGAAGTGTCTGTCTATCTCCTTCACCCATCACTTAATTGATTATTTATCTTTTTCTTATTGATAGTTTGTAGTACCTTATAAATTATGGATATCAGATATCAAGCTGACACACAGTTGCCAAATATATTTTCCTGTTCTGCAGGTGGTCTTTTATTTCTTTTGCTAAAGTCTTTCAACGAGCAAAAGTGCTGATTCTTAGTAGTTCCCATTTATCTGTTTTCTCTTCTGTCGATCATGCTTTGTCAAATTTTGAAGTCTGTCTATGATGTGTGTTAAAGCTTCCATTGTTGATCCTATTTTTTCTTGGATGATCTTTATTGTTTTAGATTTGATACTTAGGTCTTTTATCCAGTTTGAGTTAGTTTTTGTATAAGGTGTGAGACATGGGTCTTGTTTCAATTTTTTGAAGATGGATATCCAATTTTGCCAGCACCATTTGTTGAAGAGATTGCTTTTACCCAGCTTAACATCTTTAGGCCAAGCCAAGTGCCGTCGAGTCGGGCCTTTGTCAAATATCATCTATTCATAGGGGGATAGTGGTGTCTCTGGGGTCTGAACTCTGTTCCATTGATCTATATGTCTCTTTTTGTACCAGTACCACGCTGTTTTGACAACTATGGCAGTGTGATAGGTTCTAAAGTCAGGTAGTGAAAGGCCTCCCAGTGCATTCTTCTTCTTCAGTAGTGCTTTACTTATCTGAGGTTTCAAAATTGGTGATTTGTTTCTCCATCTCATTAAAAAATGTCACTGGAATTTGTATTCTGATTGCATTATGTAAGTAGATTGCTTTGGGCAGACATTTTCACAGTGTTAAGTCTTCCTATCCATGAGCAGGGTAGGTCTCTCCATTTATGTAAGTCTCACTTAATTTTCTGTAGTGAGGTCTTGGAGTTCTGTTCATAAAGGTCTGTTATTTCTCTAGGTATTTTATATTCTTGGGGGCTATAGTAAACAGTATTGATTTGGTGATTTCTTTAATAATCTCATTGCTAGTATAAAGGAATCCAACTGATTTACTTATACTTATCTTGTATCCTGACACTTTGCTAAACTCTTCTATCAGTTTGAGTAATTTATTTATGAATTCTTTAGGATTCTCTGTGTATACAATCATATCATCTGCAAATAGGGAGATTTTTACTTCCTCTTTGCTGATGCAGATGCCCTTTATTTTTTGGTCTTGTCTAATTGCTGTGGCTAGAGTTTCTCGTACAATTTTGAATAGGAGACAGGAGAGCAGACATCCTTGTCCAGTTTCTATTCTCAATGGGAATTGTTTCAGTTTCCATTCAGGATAATGTAGGCAGTTCACTTTGTATAAATGGTCTTTATTGCACTGAGGAATTTGTCATCTATTCCTATTTTGCTGAGAGTTTTTAGCATGAATTGGTGTTGGACTTTATCAAATGCCTTTTCTGCATCAATAGACAAAACCAGGTGATTCTTGTCTTTTGTGTTATTTATGTGGTTGATCACATTAACTGTTTTTCTGATGTTGAACCAGCCTTGCATCTCTAGTATGACTCCAACTTGTTTGTGATGAATTATTTTTTTGATATTTTGTTGTATTCTGTAGGCAAGTATTTTGTTGAAGAGTTTTGCATTCAGGTTCTTGAGTGATATTGGTCTGTAGTTCTCCTTTTCGGTTGGGTCTTTCCCTGCATTGGTGTCAGGGTTATGCTTGCTTACTGGAATGAACTTGGGAGTATTCCAACCCTTTCAATGCTGTGAAATCATTTCAGTAGTACTGGAGATAACTCTTCTCTAAAAGCTTGGTAAATTCTGTGATGAAGCCGTCTGGGCCAGGACTTTTTTTGGTTGGTAGTTTCTGGATGACTTTTTCAAACTCTTCCTTTGTGATGGGTTTATTAAGTTTTTCTGCTTTACCTTGTAATAGCTTTGGTAGGTGATACGAATCTAGGAATTGGTCCATTTCCTCCAGGTTTTCAAATCTGTTAGAGCACAGTCTTTTGTAGTATTCTGGTATGGTACTTTTGATTTCTGTTGGATCTGTTATCACATCTCCCATCTCATTTCTTGTTCAAGTTATTTGTTTTCTTTCCTGTTTTTCTCTGGTAAATTTAGCCAGTGGTTTGTCAATTTTTTTGATCTTTTCAAAACACCAGCTTTTGGTCTTTTCAGTTTTTTCAATTGTTCTTCTATTCTCTAGTTCATTTAGTTATGCTCTAATCTTTTTGATCTATTTTCTTCTGGTGCCTAAGGGATTCCCCTCTTGTTCTCTCTCTACTTGTTCAAGCTGTAGGGTTAGTTCTTTGATTTGGATTCTTTCTTCCTTCCAGATGTGTGCATTTATAGAGATAAACTGACCCTTGAGCACTGCTTTGGCTGTATCCCATAGGTTCTGGTAGGAAATGTTTTCATTCTCATTCGAATCTGTAAATTTCTTTATCCTTGATTTCATCCATGACTCATGGCTTATTTAGCAAGATGTTGTTCAGTTTCCATGAGTTCCACTTTCTATCTATGTTTTTTCTGCTATTGATTTTGACTTTTATGGCTTTATGGTCTGAGAAGATGATTTGCACTAATTCAGTAGTATGGATTTTGTTGAGAATTGCTTTATGTCCTAACACATGGTCTATTCTGGGAAATGTTCCATGCGCACTGGAGAAGAAGGTGTAATCGTCTCCTGATTGATGGAAAGTTCTGTATATGTTGATGAGGTCTAGTTGCTTAATTGTGGTGATAAATCTTCTCTGGCTTTATGAGCCTCTTTCTAGAAGATCTGTCCAATGTTGAGAGTGGAGTGTTGAAGTCTCCTGCCATTATTGCAGAGTGATCTGTCCCCTTTTTTGGTGTACTCAGTGTTTCTTCAGTGTACTTAGGTCTCTAGTATTGGGCACGTAAATATTTAATATTGTTAAGTCCTGTTTGTGTATTGAACATTTCAACAACAAATAGTGTCCCTCCTTGTCCATGATGATGGATTTTACATTAAAATCTGTTTTATCTGAGATTAGTATTGCCAAACCTGCTCTTCTTTGTGTATTGTTAGCTTGGTATATATTCTTCCACCCCTTAATTTTCAGTTTGTTCATATCTTTTAGTTTAAGGTGAATTTCTTGTAAGCAACATATAGACGGGTCATGTCTTTCAATCCAAGATGCCACTCAGTGTCTCTTTACTGGAGCACTAAGTGCATTTACATTCAATGTAATTATTGATAGGTGTGTGTTTAGTGCTGTCGTTTTAATGTGTTTATTTTCTGTTGATGTTTTCTCTGTTGTTGTTCCTATTCTGTTCTGGGACATTCTTATTTATGAGTTGATTTTTCACCCTTTTCTCTGTTGGTTTTGTGGTTCTTGAGACTCCTGTATTATGTTTCTTGATTTGATACACTGCATCTTCATTGTGCTTTGTGGCTACCCCCATGACCCGCTTTAATAATCTATGCTTAAACCAAATTTCAACTACCACAAGTCTTATTAACTTCCTCTCCATCTGGAAGGAGTATAACAACTATAGTGCATCCCGTTTATAACATGATAATGTCATAGTTTACATGATATGATTACTGGATCTCTACTTTTAATATTACAGCTTTGATTGAGTTTGGAGCCTTCCCTAACTGAGTAGGTTTCTGGATGGTGTGCCCTGTATTTCCTCCTACAATATAGAGTTAATCATTTTTTTCTTCTAAGCCAAGAGCTTCTTTCAGTATTTCTTGTAGTTTTGGTTTGGTTTTTACAAAGTCTCTCAGTTTCTGTTCAGCTATGTATGTCTTAATTCCATTTACGTATTTGAAAGATAGTTTTGCAGGATAAATAATTCTTGGTTGGAATTTTTTCTCTGTTAAGGCTTTGAATGTGTCAGCCCATTGCCTCCGTGCCAACATCGTTTCTGCTGAGAAGTCAGGCGAAAGCCTACAGTGTTTCCCTCTGAATGTTAGCTTTGTGTTGAGTCTCACTGCCTTTAAGAGTTTCTGCTTATGCTTTATTTTGTTAAGCTTGCTTATAATGTCTTGGAGTCTTTCTTTTGGGATCTGTATTGAATGGCATTTGATATGCATCTTGGATATCTATATTCTCTTCTTTCATAATTTCAGGAAAGTTTTCTGTGAGAAGTTCAGCAATAATACTATCTGTGTTTTCAGGCATCCCACCCTGTTCAGGAACTCCAATTAATCATAGATTGTCCCTCTTGAAAGAGTCTCACATGCTTCTTAACTCTTCTTCATTTTTCTTGTTTCTTTCCTATGATTTCTCCTACTGGATGCTGGAGTCAGTAGCTCTGTCTTCCGAGTTAGAAAGTCTGTTTTCCATTTGTTCATTTCTGTTTTCTTGGCTTTGAATTGAATTTTCTATTTCTTTGATTTTGTTCTTGATGTGTTGGACTTCAGAGTACTGGTGTTCCATCAGATTGAACAGCTTGCTTAATTTTTCATTTTGCTCTGCTGCTTTTTGTATAATATCTAGGAGGGCTCTACATATAATCATTTTGTACTTGCCCTCTGATAGTTTCAGATAAGCTTCTTCCTCTGGGAAGTTCTTTGGTTCTTTCTTTGGGGAGCCTTCCGGGGCCATAGGTGAATTTTTCTTTATGTCTGTGTCCAAAGTTTGTTGCTTTTGGGGCATCTGGAGGTCGTTTTGTTTCTCCAGTGTTACCTTAATGGGATCTAACACTCAGTCTGAAAAGGAAGGTGATCACCAGTCACGTCTATGTACCCCAATGACTGGGCCCACTAGAATCTCTAGGGTAGCAGGCTCCACCTCCTGATTGGCAAAAACACGACCTTACTTATAGAGTCACTGTTGGGGGGCATCAGCTGACCCTATGATATGAATCAGTAAAGGCTAGAAGAGATGTCATCAAGATACATCACAGTTATTTCTCTGGTAGTCTTATATTGAAAGGTAAAAGGTATCTGACAGCTTCCAAAATCAGTCAGTCTTTGAAGTGTGCAAGTCTCTCTTCCCAGCTGGCAAAGAAAGTGCCTCTATATCCAACCCTAGATTCTATAAACTAGTTCAAAATATGGATAGCCTACTGCCCTGCTGTCATCTGCTGCCAGGCCCCATCCATAAGGCTGCACTGTGCAAAACACTACTATTCTGCAGGAAAAGCACTGCCTGGGCAGGCACTGTCTCCCATCCTAGGAATTAGGCCCTGCTGAGGCCTCCATTTTGGTAAATCTGCCTCCCAGTTGAACAACATGGTGTCCCACACAAGCTCTTCAGCCCACTGTGGAATAGATAATTCAGTGGCAGAGGTTTAGAGAGAGAGGTCAAAGGTGTTGTGATCCACAGAGTCCAGAGCCAGGATCTCTAAATGTGGCCATTCTGCCTGACAATTCCACCAGCAGTGCATGTGAGTTTTGCTGCCAGTGGAGCCCCAGCCCCACCCACCAGCTAAGACAGAGGAAAAATAGTTTAAATGGCGAGTTACCTTCAGCCCACAAGAGTTGACACTCAACAAGAAGTTTCTCTTTCAGTGGTATATAGTCCAAATTGACAGCCTTATGCCATGTACTAGGGCTCACTATGTGTCCAGAACACTCCATTAAATTATCAGTTCAGGCCTTAGTTTCCAGAAGGAAATACAGAGAAGTGTGTTTAGTCTGCCACCTAGACTCTGCTCCCTCTCCCCACCAGAAGTCCACTTCTGTAAAAGAATTAGCCAGTGAAAACTTTATGACTAGCAGCAGAACACTGAGATTGTGCCAGGAGATGAGTCTCCCATCCCCCAGGTTGGAAGGCTCTTGAAAGATGACTGAGGAAGAGCTGCCTCTTCAAGATAGAGTCAACCTTAATGATACTGATTGAATCAAGTTTCAAGACCTTCATTTGCTACTATATGACAACTCAATATGAGAAAAAACAGCTGTAAACATCCATTAATAATCAGAATGTGGAATGTACGAAGTATGACTCTAGGAAAACTGGAAATTGTCAAAAATGAAATGGAACATATAAATGTTGAAATACTAGACATTGATGAGCTGAAATGGACTGGTATCAGTTGTTCTGAATCAGATAATCATATAGGCTACTGTGCTGGGAATGAAAACTTGAAGAGGAATAGCATTGCATTCATCATCAAAAAGAACTTTTTAAGATCTATTCTGAAGCACAGTGCTGCCAGTGACAGGATAATATACACATACATCTAGTAGGAAGACCAGTTAATACTAATTTTATTCAAATTTACACACCAGCCACTAAAGCCAAAGACGAAGAAACTGAAGATTTTTACCAGCTTCTGCAGTCTGAAGATGATCAAAATATAATCAGGATGCACTGATAATTACTAGTGACTGGAATGCATAAGTTGGAAACCAAGAAGGATCAGTAGTTGGAAAATACGGCCTTGGTGATAGAAACGATGCAAGAGGTACCATGACAGGATTTTGCAAGACTAGCAACTTCATTGCAAATACCTCTCATCACCAAAATAAATGGTGACCATACACAGACCTCACCAGATGGAATACACAAGAATCAAATCGACTCCATCTATGGAAAGAGATGATGAAAAAGTGCACTGTCATCAGTCAGAAAAGGACCAGGAGCTGACTGTGGCCCAGACCATCAACTGTTCATCCTAGTGCCGTGGAGTCAATTCTGACTCATAGTGACCTGATATGCAAGTTCAAATTGAAATTGAAGAAAATTAGAAAAAGTCCATGAGAGATAAAATATGACCTCAAGTATATCCCACATGAGTTTAGAGACAATCTCAAAAATAGACTTGATACATTAAACATTAATGACCGAAGATCAGTCCAGTTGTGGAGTGACATCAAAGGCATTTTACATGAAGAAAGAAAGACATCATTAAAAACACAGGAGAGAAAAGACCAAATTGGATGTCAGAAGAGCTTGAAACTTGCTCATGAACAATGAGTGGCTAGAGCAAATATAAGAAATGAAGAATAAAAGAACTGAACACACAATTTCAAAGGGGTGCTTGAGAAGACAAAGGAAAGTATTCTAATGACATTCGCAAAGAGTTGGAGATAGAAAACCAAGAGGGAAGAACATGCTCTGCATTTCTCAAGCTGAAAGAACTGAAGAGAAAGCTCAAGCTTCAAGTTGCAATAGTGAAGGATTCCACAAGGAAAATAATAAATGATGCAGAAAGCATGGAAAGAAGATGGAAAGAAGACAGAGAATCATCATACGAAAAAATAATTGGTTGGCATTCATCCATTCCAAGAGGTAGCATATGATCAGGGACTAATGGCCCTGAAGGGAGAAGTTCAAGTTGCATTGAAGGCATGGTGAAAAACAAGGCTCCAAGAATTGATGGAATATAAATTGAGATGTTTCAACAAATGGATGCAGCACTAGAAGTGCTCACTGGTGTATGCCAAGAAATTCGGAGGACAGCTACCTGGCCAACTGACTGAAAGAAATCCATATTTATGCCTGTTTCCAACCAAACTCAGAAATTATTGAACACTATTATTAATATCACTGGCAAGTAAACCTTTGCTCAAGATCGTTCAATAGCAGCTGTACCAGTATATTGACAGAATTGCCAGAAATTCAGGTCAGACTCAGAAGAGGACATGAAACTAAAGATATCATTGCTGATGTCAGACGGATCTTGGCTGAAAGCAGAGAATACCGCAAACATGTTTACATGTGGTTTATTGACTATACAACGACATTCAGCTGTGTGGATCTTAAACAAATTATGGGTAATGTTATGGAGAATGGGAATCCCAGAATACTTAATTATTCTCATGAGGAATTCATACAAGGATCAAAAGGCAATCATTCACACAGAACGAAGGGACACTACATGGTTTAAAATTAGAAAAAGTGTGTGTCAGAGTTGTAGCCTTTCACCATACCTATTCAATCTGTATACTGAGCAAATGAGAAGCAGGACTATGTGAAGAAGAACAGGGCAACAGGATCAGAGGAAGACTCATCAGCAACCTGCATTATGCAGATGACACAGCTGTGCTTGCTGAAAGTGAAGAGGACTTGGAACACTTACTGATCAAAAATAGATCCTCAAGATAGATGATGCCTCGACATCAAGAAAACAAAACTCCTCATTACAATAGGGAGCATCATGGTAAACAGAGAAAAACTAAGGTTGTCAGTGACTTCATTTTACTGGGATTCATAACCAGGAAGCAGTAGTCAAGACTTCAAAAGATGCATTGCACTGGGCAAATCTACTGCAAAAGACCTCCTGAAAGTGTTGAAAAGATGTCACCTTGAAACCTAAGGTGTACCTGACCCAAACCATGGTATTTTCACATCTTATGCATGTGAAAATGTGATAAAAGAAGAGTCAATGTCTCTGAACTGTTGTTTTTGAGAAATTTGGATGCACCATGGACTGCCAAAAGAACAAACAGATCTTTCTTGACTGAAGTACAACCAGAACGCTCCTTCGAAGCAAGGATGGGAAGACAACCTGGGTCTTACATACCTTGGACATGCTATCAGGAAGGATTAATCCCTGGAGAAGGACATCACACTTGTTACAACAGAGGGTCATTGAAAAGAGGAAGATGCTCCCTGTGATGGATGAATGGATGGATGGATGGATGTAGAGGCTACAACAATGGGTTCAAGCGTAGCAATGATTGTGGGTGTGACACAGGGCTGGGCATGTCCTGCTCAGTCTCACAGAGGGTTGCTGTGAGACGGAACTGACTGGATAGCACTACTGCCGAAGGCAGGGACAGGACCCCTGGTGGGACTGTGGTTAAGAGCTTGGCTTTGGCTCTACCAGCCTCTCTATGGGAACCCTGTGGGGCAATTCTACTCCGGCCCTACGGTCTGTTGTGACTGGGAATCAATTAGATGGTACCACTTTTTTTTTTTTTTCCAGTTTGAGACACAAATGTACAAACACAGATGTAAAAACTGGGGAAGACAAACTCATGTGAAGATCGTCAAGGGTCCGGGGATTGCCGGCTGTAAAGAAATGGAAAGCTTGGTACTTCTGGGAAGACAGCGTGACTTCTGTGTTGGATTCACTCAGCTTTGCGTGACTACCTATGCCCACAGTGTGGAAGTCACTCTAGTCTTAGAGACAGAGCCCGAGAACTCCAGAGCTAGAAGTGACACAGGGATACACAGCTCAAGCCTCTGAGGTGGCGGATGAGTGAGTGGAGACTCGGAAATGCGGGTGACTCACTTGTGGTGAACCACTGGCTCTATAGGTCCATTACCAAAGATCAAGCATCCAGGATTTGCAGAGAAAGATCATTATTTTGCATATTTGTAACTATTTTAAGCTGTCATCAAGGATTCTTTCCTTAAGAGGAAGGCTCTAGGAGAAGACTAGCAGCATTTGGTCTGTAGTTCGTACACCCTGAGGGCAGTAGAGACAGATGCCGCTTCTGATGTACTAATGTGCTGACTGAGTATGGACACTTGATCTATGCGGCTATGTTAAATTCCAGCCACATGCACACTTCTTGACCCAGATACTGCCTAAGTAATTACAGCAGAGCCACTTTCAGCTAGAGATCGTATCTAGGGTGTTCTCCGCCTGAAAACTCAGAAGTAGTCACTCCTAGCTTATGCTTAGAACTCTGTGTTCCCTCTCAGCTGAGTACACAGGTCATTTCAGTATCACTGCCTCATGGTGGCTGCAAGGTTGTCATCTTCATGGATCCTCACCATATTCATCAACTGAGATGGCATACAGGCTAGAGCAGAATACAGGAGACAATACTTTCTCCCAGTGTCATGGATTGAATTATGTTCCCCCAAATTATCTGTCAACTTGGCCAGGCCATGATTCCAAGTATTCTGTGACTATCTACCATTGTGTTATCTAATATGATTTTCCTGTTGTGAATCCTGTCCTTATGGTGCTTATGAGATGGGATTATCAGCAGTTACATCATGAACAAGGGCTCAGTCTACAAGATTATCTTAAATCAATCTCTTCTGAGATACAAAAGAGAGAACTGAGCAGGGAGACCTATGGACATCATACCACCAAGAGAGCGGAGGTGAAAGCAGAATACGTCGTTTGGACCCAAGATTCCTGTGTGCAGAAGTCTCTAGCCGAAGGGAAAATTGATGACAGGGAACTTCCTCCAGAACCAACAGAGAGAGAAAGCTTCCCAGCACCCCGCATTTGGACTTGTAGCCTACCAGACTGGGAGAGGATAAATTTATCTTTGTTAAAGAGAATATACCTCTGGTATTTCTGTTACAACTGCACTGGATGACCAAGACACTGAGTAAACAAGTCTAAGCTATCTTTTCATCCGCCGATCTTCGTCTTAGGATCCTTACAGAGAGAAACATCTTTTTATAGTTTGCATAGGAAGACAAAAAAAAAAAAAAAAAATCCATCACCACTAAGTTGATTCTGACTCCTAGCATTTTTTTAGGACACAGTAGAACTGGCTCACAGGGTTTCCAAGAAATAGCTGGTGGATTTGGATTGCTGACCTTTGGTCAGCAGCTGAGTTCGTAACCACTGAACCACCGGGGTTCCCTTTTGCATATACCACTGCATTAGGTACGGTGTCAATGTGTCTACAATAAAGCCCTAAGACTTCCCTTACAGCTGAGCAAGAACTTAAGGAAAAATAGTCTACTGACCTTAGATCACGTGGTCCGTCATGAGTGTTTGGTGGGGCGCGCGTATGGATGCCATGCGGAGCGTGCGGACCACAGCCTGCAGGTTTTCAATGGCTGCCTCTGTTCTTCCCCGTCTGAGTCCTTCCAAGAGAATCCTCGGCCTGCTCTCACTCCAGACTGAAAGTGCTCTTGTAGTCACTTGCAGAGATACACAGAGTGGTGAAAACTTGGAGTCATTCACACCTATGTCCCCAGCTGAGGTCAAACAAAGTGGCATACTGCCTTTTCATTTCAGCTCCTAAACTGGAAACAATTGTCCTTTTTATAGGCTATTTAGTGGCATATTTTTCCCAGTTTGTGGGTTTTGTTGGTGACTTTGCTGTTTAAAGTGACCCGCAAGTGTAATGCTGACATGTCTGGTGTTGCTAAGGGCAGAAAGGCTGTGATGTGCCCCCTGGAGAAAATGCAGTGTTAGACGAACTTCACTCAGCCACGAGTTACGATGCTGCTGGCCGTGGGGTCCGTGGGGTCCGTGGCGCCCAGCCAGTGGCATGTGTTCACTGGTGGTGCCGGCATTTGCTATCGAGTCCTTTCTGTTTTGCAGTGACCACGTGTGTGCAGAGGGGGACTGTTCTGTAAGATTCTCATTGCAGTGGTCTTTATGGAAATGCATAGCTGGGGTTCTCTTCTGAGGTCCACCTGGGTGGGTTCAAATCCATACCCTTTGACCAGTAAAGTCTTTAACCCTTTGCATCACCCAGGGACTCCATGTATCCAATGAGTGGTCTTTAACCAGAGACCTCAAGGCAGCTGAGTCTCATCTATGTCCTGATCAACGCATCTCCCATAAGCCATTGCACGCCCACAATGTTCTAGGTGTAGGTGGTGAAGGTCAGGGACCCAGTGATGGATCTGGGGTCACACTCCTGTTGGAGGAGGGTTGTTGGGGGTTGGCTGGAAGTACACCCCCTTCCTCTGCCCTCAGCCTCTCTCTGGGTTGCCCAGACAATCCACCCTCTAGCCCAAGGCCGATATGCCTCTCTCTCTGCTCCAGGGCGTTCTTCACATGCTGTCTCTTTCGGGCTGGCCTCTGCCTGACTTACTGCTTCACCCTCTGCTCCAGGCTGCAGCCTGATGCCTTGACACCAGCGCATTCTCAAAACCCACTTGTTGGATGAGTGCATGTGAGAAAACTGTGCAACTACGGACTCTTTGACTGACAGCTGGGGTGCAGACTGCCAGCATGCTGGGCTGCTAAGAGAACACTGGGAGGTTCAAGTCCCCCCGGAGGCACCGTGGACAAAAGGGCCTGGAGATCTGCTTCTCAAACCTCAGCCACTGAAAGCCCTGTGGAGCACAGTTCTACCTGACACACATGGGGTCCCGTGAGTTGGAATCTTGTCAGCTGCAGCTGGTTTTCATTGACGGTGATGCCTAAGGCACTGTGTCACACAGCTTCTGTCCACCCTTTCTGGTCCTCAACCCACCAAAGCCAAATGGAAGCGCATGCTGGTCAGTGGTGGACCAGTGAGGGGTGAGAGGCTGAAGTGGTATATTTTTTTGTTGTTGAATGCTGTCAAGTTCATTCAAAGGGAAGTGCCGAATAGGGTTTTGCAGGCTGTCAGTCCGTACAGGAGCAGATCACCACCAGGTCTGTCTAACGCGAAGTCAGTGAGTGGTGTGAACAGCCGAGCATCTAGTCAGCAGCTGAGCCTCACTTTCTTGTTGTGCAGAAAGGGCTCCTTAGAGTGGTGTGTGCAAAACAAGGGAGACCCAGCGCTGGCAGGTTGGCTCTGACTCACAGGGACCTACAGGGCAGAGTCAAACTGCCTGGTGTCCCAGGGGCTTGGCAAGTTTGAGCTTTCGGTTAGCAGCCCTAGCGCTTCACCACTATGCCTGCAGGGTTTCCAGAGAGGCACTCAGAGACGATAGACGCAACGCGTTACTCTGCGTTTGCAGAAAGCTTCCCTGCGTTACTTCCTTTTTCAAATACGTTGATCAAGCCTCATCCTCACACTCGCACTCCATGCAGGCTGGGCCAGTATGACTATCTGCAAGACCCAAGGCTTACACGTGTCATGTCTTTGTCTGTGTCACAAAGTTAATAACTGGGCAAGCTAGTACTAAAACTCATGGATCCAACGGATTTGGAGGTGGTTAGGTACCATCAAGTCAAGTGAAGTTTCAAATACACACATCATCTTTCTGAACATGTCATTGTTAGGCGCCATTGAGTCTGTTCCAACTCACAGTGACCTTATGTACAACAGGACAGCACGCTGCCCAGTCCTGCGCCGTCCTCACAGTCGCTATGCTTGAGCGCACAGTGGTAGACAGGGTGTTACTCTGTCTCCGGGAGGGTCTTCCTCTTTTTCTCTGACCTTCTACTTTGTCAAGCATGATGTCCATTCCCGGGGACTGGTCCCTCCTGGTAATGTGTACAAAGCAGGTGAGACACAATCTCACCATCCTTGTTTTTAAGAGCATTCTGGTTGTTCGTCTTCTAAGGCAGATTTGTTCACTCTTTTGGATTTTCATGGTGTATTCAATATTCTTCACAAACAACATAATGCAAAGACATAAATTCTTTGGTCTTCCTGATTCACTGCCTAGCTTTCACACACATACAAGATGACCAAAAGCACCATGATTTGTGTCAGGTGCATCTTAGGCTTTGAAGTGACACCTTTACCTGTCAGCACTTTAAAGCTGTAGACTTGTGGTTTCCAATAAAGCAGGGAAAGAGCTGCAGAGATGCTGACAGGTGGGAGACAGCCATGTGAGGATGAAGGCGGAGACTGGAGGGGGCAGGGCATGAGCCAAGGGACACCTGGGCCACCAGATGCTGGGGAGACCAGGAAGGGTCCCCCCTAGAGACCATGGAGACACAGCGGCCCTGCTGATCCCCTGAATTTGCTCTCCTATCCTCCAGAACTGTCCAAGAAAACTGTCTGCTGTTTTAAGCCATTAACTAACTGGAAGCACGGGAACTAGTGATCCTTTGTTACGCAGCCCAGGGAAGCACGTACACATATCCTCTGGGTAGAGAAGAAGGAAAGTTTGCCTTCAGTCTTGTTAGTGGTTCAGTAGCCTTTCTCTATCCTGGTGGCATAATGGTTAAGTGATGTGGCTACTAACCAAAGAGTTGGCAGTTCAAATCTATCAGGTGCTCCTTGGAAACTCTATGGGGCAGTTCTACTCTGTTCTATCGGGTTTCCATCAGTCAGAATCGACTTAAGGGCAGTGGGTTTGTTTGTTTTTTTCCTGTCCTGAGCTCTCACTTCCAGAAAAACAGTGTTCATCTTTACAGCACAACGTGGAGAACATTTGGAAGAACTGTGTTTCCATAATCAAAAAGAAAACAAAATACCAAAGCCAGTGCCGTCAAGTTGATGCTGACTCATAGTGATCCCATGGGAAAGAGTAGAACTGCCCCACAGCGTTTCCAAGGAGCACCAAGTGGATTCAAACTGCTGACCTTTTGGTTCACAGCCTGAGTTCTTAACTACTCTGCCACCAGGGCTTCTGTGACACTGTACAGATCCAGAAGAAGAGGATGCCAGGCCACCCTGGTTCTGCCCTTGGCCGGGCCACACTGGCCGTCGCTCTCAGCCCAAGAGCAGACCCATGGTGACCTGGAGACGCTTCCCAGCTGAACTCAACTGCAGCAACAATTGTGTATTAAAGCTAGGCCTCTTCCCTCCCTGTCACCCTACTCTGCCCTGCCCACTGTGACAAGGACCAATGGAATTCCATGATTTAATCCTCGGCTATTTGTAGAGAATGGCACTTGCCAATGTATAAAAGCCATCTCAGATCTCATGAGTTCAGAGTGGAAATATGTAGGTTTTTAAGGTAATTGTTTTCCAAACAAGGCACTGACTTTCAGCAAACAGTTAAAAGTTCAAAAACTTTTGGCCGTCAGATAACTATTACCAAGCAAACCTTTAGAATCATTTCAGTAAGAATAAAGGAATTAGAAACACATGAATTATAATTCCCTTTAAAATCCACAGATTAAGGGGCAGAGAGATACTGCCTCACCAAATGTATTCAACGACTCACTAAATCCAAAATATTTAAAACATAATGAAGACATTTAGGGGGGAAATAGTTACCACATTTGTTAAACCCCATCTGGGCCATGCAAAGAAAGCCATGTTTGGCAAATTCTTAAAAATTACTCATGGCTGAACATGACCTAACTCAAGCCAGAATGACTTGTGACCAGTTGGTCCGTGGGCTTCGCTCCTACCTCCTGGTGCTGTCCGCCCACACAGTCTGAAACATTCCCAGGAGATAATCCAACTGAGAGTACTGATAACCAAGAGAGGAAAAGCAATGGGCCGGGTCTTCGGTCGTTTTCTGACAAGTCAACGTGGCTAACTTAGTTGTGACAAATACTCCAGTTTGTCCTCATTCATTTTGTCAAAGGCACACTTTGGTCGTTGGTGTTCTGAGTCAATGGCAGGTCCATAGAAAACTGCCACTGTTGTCCATCACCTTCGGTCCAGTTGGCTCTGACTGACAGAGACACCTAGAGATTTAATTGTTTCCCCCAAAATGCGTGTCGGTTTGTCTAAGCCCTACTCCCAGCATTGTCCTTCATTTTGTGATCCAATGTAATTACGCTGCACGTTGTAAACCCTAACAACATCTGTGATGTTAATGGGGCAAGATTAGAATCACTTTAATGAGGCAGGATGTGATCCACAGGATTAGGTAGTGTCTTGAGTCAATTTCTTTTGAAATATGAGAGCAGTGTACAGAGAAGAGAGAGCCCTCATCACCGCCAAGCAAAAGGAGCCTGGACTGGAGCACATAGTTTTGGACCTGGGGTCCCTGAGCTGAGAAGCTGCTAGACCAAGAGAAGACTGATGACAAGAAATACTCATGCCTTTCCCCGGAGCTAGTACCCTGAATTTGGACATCTAGCCTCCTAAACTGTGAGAGAATAAATTTTTCTTTGTTAAAACCATCTACTTGTGGAATTTCTGTTACAACAGCCCCAAATAACTAAGTAGAATTCTTAGGTGTAATGGAATGAAACATTGCCTGGTCTTATACCATTCTTGTGATCACCAGCATATTTCAGCCTGTAATGAAACTTTTCAGTAGCTTACAAAACATATATAGTACAAGAGGATAAACATAACTAAACTGGAAAGTTGGTACAAATAGAACATGAATTTAGAAAACATAAGATAGGCTTAAGGCGAGGCTGGTGAACGGAGAGTTTGCAGGAAGCATCTGTACACTGACAGTGACCACGGGTGTGGCTATCCTTGTCCAGAAACCAAGACATGGAGAACCTTGATCATCACAAAATTCTTCATTTGATAAGAGAAACAACCACCACACCAAGAGTAATTGGGTGAAGATGTGAAACCTGGTTTTCCCAGAACTGAAGCCTGGAAAAGCAATAAAATTATCATGGGCCTGGGCAACACGGTTTCTTCCCATCAAAGCCAGTCACGCTGAGTCAGGTTTTGACTCCTGGTGGTCTTGTGTGTGTCAGACCAGAATTGCACTCTACGGGATTTTCCATTACTGCTTTTTCAGAAGTCCACTGACAGACTTTTCTTCCAAGGAGCCTCTGGGTGACTCAGAACTCCAACTTCTCGGTGAGACACTGGATACACTGATTGCTTGCACCACCTCGGTGTGAAAAGAGTCATAACCTGCATTTGTTCGGAGATTGGCACTCTAAAATGGGTTCTAACATTCAATCAAGCTTTTTAATGAAGATATTACCTTCCTCTGTGTCTGTACCTTTGCTGTTATCACTGCTAAATTTACAGTTAGTGTGAAAATGATGTGAAGGATTGATCAGTGTTTTTGTAGTCTGTCCATTTTATTTTGATACGGTTTGAGTGGCCCTTCAGGGTATATCAATAGGTCTCCAGTGACCTGATGCCTGGAGCAGCAGAGAGAGAAGGAAAGTCAGCAACAGGAGGAGGATAGTGATGCATGGCTAACTGCCAGGGTAACTGCCTCTTTTGCCATGAAACCAGAAGAGCTGGATGATGCCCAGCTACTGTTACTGATGATTTCAGTGAAAGATTCTAAAGAAGAATCTTGGTTAAAGAGGGATGAAAACAGAATAGAATTTCAAATTCTCCATGGAATTTAGACTTTTTAGAGCATCGGTGCTGGATGGGCCCTTGAAACTGTTGCACTGAGATAATCCTTGAAATTTAAATCTTAAACCCAAACTATCCCCTGCAGTCTTTTTTGAATCACTGGGGAAGAAAAGGTTGGTAGAGTACATCTGCTTTCAGCATCATGCTGTTTTACAGAATCATCTACATGAGATCAAAGTGACAGCAGCAATGCAAAAGGTTAGACGAGAAGCTCGGGAAGTGAGTTTAGGTTAATGGTAGTGAAAGTATATCAAGAAGGGTGGCAAGAGTGTTTTCACAACTTAGAGGATGTACTCCACGGAACTTACCTGTATGTGCAGCAATTGTTACAATGATATATGATTGTATATATTCATCAATAAACAGCTTATTTTTTTAGTATTTTTTATGTGTCAATTTTGTTTTTATACATCTAGAGGCTGCATTGTTAAATGGAGATTTTGTTTACACTTATTTTTTCTTGCTGGCTCATTACATAGCAAGCAAATATCCCTCTTTGTCTAATGATTTTTTGACCTTACATTTTGTTTTATCAGATATTAATTTTGTTATATCAGTGTTCTTTTGTTTTTGTTCTTTCTGCTTTCAATTATTCATATGTTACTTTATTTCAAGAATATCTGTTTTAGTCATCTGGCACTGCTTTAACAGAAAATACCATGAGTGGATGGTTTCATGAAGAGACACTTTATTTGTCACAGTCCAGTAAGCCACGAATCCATTTATGAGTTATAGTTCCATTCAATAAGAGAAATTGTCACAGTCCAGTAGGCTGAGTCCAAGCCCTCTGAGAGCATCTCAGGACAGGAACCTCAGGTCTAAAGAACATGCTGTGCTCTCAGTGCTGCCTTCTTGGTGGCCTGAGGTTCCCAACTCTCTGTACTCACTTCTCTCCCTTCTGTCCCACAGCTGGTAACTTGAGACCCGCCTGACCAGCACAGCTGCTGCCCATTCTCCATCATCAATACCCCAGTGGCAGGATTCACAATTTATGGAAGAAAGGCACCATACTGGGACTCATAGCCCAATCAAATCAATACATACATTTTGGGGTGGACACAATGAAATCCATGGCACTCCGCCCTTTAGCCCCCCAAAATCATATCATTAGAACATGCAAACTACGCTCATTTATATTATAGCTAAGGTCTTAAGTCCAAGTCCAAAATCCTTAAATTTCTGTGAGATCCAGAACACATGTTACCTTCCCAAAATACAGTGATATAACAGGCAGGCACAAATTACACATTTTCATTACAAATGGAGAAATTGCAGGGAAATAAGGCATTAACAGGCAACAAGCAAGTCACCAGAACATGAAACAACAGTTCCCAAAGCCTTGAAAATAATCTTCCATTTTCTGAGACATTTCACACATTAGCTTGGCCCTCCAGACTGTAGGTATTGGCCACACTGCATTCTGAGTGGAGACCCCCAGCCCTGTGCTACAACATTGCCTTCCAGGCCCACTTGGACAGCAACTCTTCCCCCTTGGCTTTAGATACACCTTAAGCCCAACTGAGTGGCAACTCCACTGTTAAAAACACAAGAAGTCGTGGCTGCACCCTTTCAAACACCTGAGGTCATGGCTGTACCTTTTGAGACTGAGGCAGCTCAGCTTTTCCTCAATTTTGTCTCTTCAGATTTCATGGCCTCATGGCCTGGGCCTCTGGCTCACATCTGTCCTGCTGGGGCAAGTGCTTCAAAGCTCTGTAACTTCACTGATTCAAGTGCCTGGAGGCACCCTGCTCTGCCAGGAAGCCTCTGTGCACAGGCACCAGCTCTCTTGCTCCATGGGTTGGTTCCTGGTTCTGCTGTTGCCAGTTCGCTGCTGCTTCTTTTCACCATCTGCTGCCTTCTCACGTGGTAGCAGTTCTTTAGGGTTCCTTCTTCCATCCATTTCACAGTTTCAAAAAACTTCCACACTTCACGTACTTGTTAGAGCAGTACCCCATTCCCTTGGTACCAAATTCTGTTTTAGTCACCTGGTACTGCTCTAACAGAAAATACCATGAGTGTATGGCTTTAACAAAGGAAAGCTTATTCATGCACAGCACCGTAGGCTACAAGTCTGAAATCAGGGTGTCTACTCCTGGGAAAGACTTTCCCTCTGTTGGTTCTGGAGGAAGCTACTTGTTGTTGCATCAGTCTTTATTCAGAGAGTATCTGGATGCAGGAACCTCAGGTCTGAAGGACACACTCTTCTCCTTGTGCTTCTTTCTTGATGGTGTCAGGTTCCCAACTCTCTGCTTGCTTCCCTTTCCTTTTATCTCTCGTAGGATGAAAGGATTAAGGGTAGTGTAAGCCATACTCCAGGGAAACTCCCTTTACAGTGGAGCAGGGAGACAATCTTATGAAGGGATTTACAATCCCACCCCATCCTTTAACATACAGCATAGGAAAACCAACAAGTGGAGGGCAATCACAAAATATTGGGAATCAGGGCCCAGGCACACAGCTACACACATTTTGGAGGTGACACAATTCAGTCTATGTCAATACCCTTGACAAGCATATAAAACTGAACTTTTAATTCAGTGTTATAGCTCCGTCATAAGACAATTGCACTTACATTTATTATGATTACTGATGTAATTCTGATAGTTTTATTTTGCTTTGTATATTCTGTTTTTTTCTTCCTTTTGCTTCTTCTTCTGGCTGTGTTGGAATGGTAAAGTTTACTCTCTTGATTCTCCACTCTTTTCCCCCCAATTAGAAAGATTACCAAAAGCATTCAAATGCTAATGTTATTTGAACATTTTACTACAATATCTAATTTTATGTTTTCTCACAGCATTTTACATTATTCCGTATTTCTCTCCTCCATAAAAATAAGAACTGTGTTAACTGTCCCTAAAATGCTCCTCTACCTTCTGCACTACTGACACTTAGAACACTATCTCTACCTTTAAAAATATGACACACAAATTAGGTTTGCCAAGAGGTTCCTGAAACATATTTGCTAAGCATGGCTTTCTTCATGTCACTCATGCACCCCTTTGGGATTGAGTTTTATTCTTGCTGAAATACAGGTGTTAACAAGACTTACAGCCTGGGACACTCTGTGGAAGCGATGCTGCTCTGTCCCACAGGGTTACTATCAGTCAGAATCTACTTGACAGCAGTGGGTTTGGGTTTTTTCCCTGCTTAATCTGGTCTTTTATATATCAAAAGCTATTAGTTTAAGGCACACTATACATTGGTAGGAGCCCTGGTGAGACAGTGGACCGATGCTTGGCTGCTAACCAAAAGGCCAACAGTTTACACCCAACAGGTGCTCCATGGAGACCCTACAGGGCAGTCCTGCTCTGTCCTATAGGTCCCTTCGAGTCAGAACTGATTCAGTGGCAATGGATGCATTGGGTACACTGATATGGGCTCATTAACATAAAAAGAAAACTCTGTCCCCAAATAGAATTACATTCACAGGTGTGAGGGTTAGGGCCTACAGCACATTTTTAGGGTTACAAGTCAGTCCACAGCAACCATGTCCTGAGTGTGCTTTTCTACTGCCGTGAGGTAGTTCTGAGCTTGTGTTTTGAAGTCATATTTGCATGCTCTCCTGTAGGCTTCCAGGCACCAACCAGCCTTACATGGACGTTTGGGAGCATTCCCTGAGGGTTATTACAGAGTCAGCCTCCAGCCACTTGGTATCCTGTCCTGTCTTCCGTCTGCTCCTCTGTGACTCCTTCCCCTGGCAAAGCTGGGTGATCAGCCCTCCCCTCTCTGTAGTCCCTGCCAGGAGGCACTGCCAGGGTCGGTCTGCAGGAGAGAGACACCTTCCTAAGCCCTGTGCCCTGCCCACATTCGTCAGGGCTTCATGCCAGAGTCTGCACCTGGGCCCAGGAGGAGCGAGCCTCAGGGACCCACCGAGGGCTGCTGTTGTTGGCAGGTGCCATCAAGTCGGTTCCAACTGACAGCGACCCTGTGCACAACAGAACAAAACGCTCACTGTAGAGCTTCCCGGGGTGCCTGGCGGACTCAGGCTGCAGCCCCGCCGGCCAGCAGCTGTAGCTCCTGATCACTGCCCTGCCAGGCCTTCCCGTCTGCACAGGGGAGCTGAGGTCACTGTGCACGCGGAGCACGCACGGGGCAGCTGGCTGCGAGCGACAAGGCGGAGAAGGAGGCTGTCTTCCTTCGTTCTCTCGGCACACAGCTGCCGTCCCTGACAGGGAAGCAACGGATGGCTTCACCTGCCTTGGGTGTCCTGGACAAGCTACCTGCAGGAATGAGAGAATAGTAGAGTTTATCACTGCCTAGTGGATTCCAGTTACAATAAAGATGGTCCTGTTACTGTAACTTGAAAGAAGGAAGTTTGTCTCCAAACAGTGAGTGCGCCTGTGGACAAGTGGATCTTGACTATCCAGGTGGTGTAAGCAGTTGACGAGCTCTGCTGCTAACAGCAAGGCTGGCGATTCCGGTCCCCTCAGAAGCGCCTCAGAAGAAATTCCTGGCAATCTTTCTCCAAAAAGTCACCTGTTTCTAGCCCCGTGGAGGACAGCTCCACTCTGAGACACCCGGGGTCTCCGTGAACTCGGATCGGCTCCAGAGCAACTTTTCTTTCCTTGTTTTTACTTTTAAAATGCTTCTTAGTCTTCAGCTCACATTTTCCACGGATCCTTTAATACAGGCCTTATGTTCTGTACTCTCCTTAGTCTGGTGTAAATTCCTGTGATACAAAGCAGGCTTGTAAAACACTTAAAAACTTGCAACAAAGGAGCCGAATCCGTGGCTGGGTTGTTGTTGATGCCACAGTGTCAGTGTCGGTGTTAAATGTTGTAGGTGCTCCACTCACAGCCCACTCCCTCAGCCTTCACACTGAGTGCTGCACCCCTCCCAAAGTGGCCCAGATCCCTAAGACACTGTGTCACATGTGGCCAGCACGCCAAGTAAGTGTCAGACCCAACGGAGCCCTAAGTCAGCACGACCACGACGGACTCTGCAGCTCCTGCGGGAGCTCGCCAGTCAGGGACAAGAAGTGTCTCAACGGGCCCATTGTCTGGGGGCTGGGCGGCAGGGGCAGTGCCAGGCCTGACCCTCCGTGGGGTCTGCTGGGCTCAGGAAGGAATGTTCTTCTTCCTTCCAGACCAAATTTCACGGCAGCAGGTGCTGTGAGGATTGTCCCCTCCTTACTCAGAGACATTGGGTTACAGAAAGTCCGGTCTGGGGGAACAGACTGGCCTCTGGCACTTTCTATTTCTCCTTTGAGTACAGGGTCCCCTGCAAGTTTTTAGTTCTGCTCCACAGACCCCTGCTTCCGCCTGACCAAAACACATGGAAGGTCCTTTGGAAGAAAGGGCGAAGAAAGAAAGTTGAAGGGTAAAAAGGGTAAAAATAAGCCCCAAAGGTCCTTTAATAAAGATTGCATAAGGAAATGCTTGGAGAAACTTTAAGATGAGTTTTTTACCTGGATGTTAAGTTCTGTTTTAGAGACTCTGTTAATATAAAGATTAGTAGTGATGACACCTTTGTATATACCTTGATTGTTTGCAAAATGTTCTCGTTTGGTTGGCCTGTGTCAGGTTTTGTAATGTGTGTTTGTCCCCTCTGCCGTCTTTCTCGTGGGCACTGCGGTGCTGGCGGCCAGCTCTGGGGCGGCTTGGACTCCCAGCAGTGCCGTCGACACAGCAGGGTGTGCTGCTGGGTCCTGGGCCACCTGCACGGCTGCCGGTGCATCTGAGATCCCGGCTGCAACCCCGTGTTGGGCCACCGCAGGGACAGTGTCCTTCGGCGTCACTGAGCCTGGACTTCAGCAAACATGATGTCCTTCTCCAGTGATTAGTCTGTCCTGCTGAGGTGTCCAAAGTCTTAACATCCTTACTCCTAAGAAGCCTGTCTATTGGTTTGTCCTGCTGCAGAGGCTCGCTGTGAGGCTGGAAGCTGTGCCCCAGTATTCCCAGTACCGGCGGGGTCACACACGGTGGACGGGCTTCAGTGCAGCCTCCAGAGCAAGACAAACTAGGACAAACAGTAGCCAATGAAAACATAAACTCAATAAATGTGTTGTTGTTGCTCAGTGCCGTCAGATCGGTTCCGACGCACGGCGGCCCTGTGCGCCGTGGAGGATACCCGGCCTGTCCTGGGCCACCCTTCCAAGTGTTGTTGTGTTTGGAGCCCGCTGTTGCAGCCACTGTGCGAGTCCATCTGGTTGGGGACCTTCCGCCTTCTCGCCGGCCCTCCGCTTTGCCTGATATGATGTTCGTCTCCAGGGACGGTCCCTACTAGTGATGGGCCTCACCATGCTTGGTTCCGAGGGCACTCTGGCTGTGCTTTTTCCAAGACAGACTGCCTGGCTCTGCCCACAGTCCCGTTCAATGTTCCTCACCGACACCCTAACTGGAAAGCATCAGTTCTTCCGTCTCCCTGATTCAATTGCCCAGTTTTTGCCCAGGTGAATCTGTTATAAGTATTATGGGGTAGGCCGGGCTCACTGTCTCGGTAACCTAGTGTGGCCACAATAGAAATACCGCGAGTGAATGGGGTTAATGGAGAGAAAGGTGCTCTCTTTCCGTCTAGGAGGCCGCGAGTCCAGAATTAGCCGGTTCTAGGGGAGGGCTTTCTCTCTCCTCCAGCTCCAAGGAAGGTCCTTGTCATCAGTCTTCCCCATTCAGGGAGCCTGGGTCCAAAGGCCACACTGTTCTCCTGACTCTTGTTTCTCAGCAGTGAGGTCCCTGTGTCTCTCTCCTTACTTCCCTCTTTCGTACCTCAAAAGAGATTGGCCTAAGACACTACCTAACCTGTGGACTGGGTGCTGCCTCGTTCACACAGCTGCCCTAGTTCCACCTCGTTGACATCATGTTGTAGTTGTTAGGTATCAGTGAGGCCGCTCTGACTTGCAGTGACCTATAAACCTTTCTGCCAGCAGTGAAACATGTGACCGTTTGTACTACCTGAGGACTCCCAATAATACCAAAACAAAACGTGGGTTTCTGCACAGCTGGATAAAGCAGAAAAACTACGAGGATGTGTCCTAATGAGACGTCAGTTCACAGAGCTCAGGAAAGGTGAGGTGAGCACTGGGCAGTGCATGGGACATTCGCATCCTGGGACTAGGGGAGGAGGCCCCATCCCCTGGTGCCACAATCAGACACCGAGGTGGTGGCTCTCCAGGTGTCTTCCCTGCAACTGCGGTGCGTGCTGGGAAGCAGCTGCCTCCCTGCTTTCCTTTGGGAGTAGATGCTTTTCTGAAACATTCCAGAGAGCAAAACTGAGGGCACACAGCCCCCTTTTGTTTCAGTCACGAAGCAGGACAGCTCCACTTGCTGAGGCGGCCACTTTGAGGTTCTGCTTTGAGACGTGCTAGGAGGATCCCATGTTCCCCTTCCCTGATGGTGTCTGGAGTTCTAGTTTGAAGTTTTCATTCTGTGGAATCAAAGCTTTGCATTTTAATTACATTTTGCATGTATTTTGGGGTTTCATGTTATCAATTTTCCTGAATATTTTAAGTGACAAAAACATACTTACTTTAAATTAAATAAAAGGTTCCAAAAACGATTGTGGCTGAGTCTATTCTGACTTGTTACAACACTGTGTGACAGAGGAGAACAGCCCCGAGGGTCCGTGGGCTGGGATAGTCACGGGCGACAAATGGCCAAGCATTTCCACCCGCAGAGCCTGAAGTTCACACCACTGAACCTCTGGTTCGCAACTACGTGTTTAGTCACTGGGTGACTGGGAACCCTTAAAGCCAAGTTTGCAGGAACACGAAGTCACATGTCTTCTCTCAGCCTCTCTATCCTCCCTCCAGGCTCATTCCTCTAAAGTAGCCACCCATCCTGCTGCACCTCCCGGCATCACCTTCCTCAGAAGCATCAGCTGTTCCTTTGAAAAAAATATTTCCTGCAAGTACATTATTCAGAGATTGGCTTATCACAATGCCCTGGTCGTGAGTTGAACTGTGTCCCCCTAAAGATGTGTGTAGCCATTTGGCTGGGCTATCATTCCCAAATACATCCTAATCTCTGCCTTTGGCTAATAGATAGATGATTATGTTAAAAGAGGATTAAGGTGGGACTGCAACACCCTTGCTAAGGGAGTTTCCCTGGAGCGTGGCTTGCACCACTCTTCACCCTTTCATCCTACATGACATAAAAGGAGAGGGAAGCAAGCAGATGACTGGGGAAAGCAGCAATGGAAGTAGAGCACGTCCTTCAGACCTGAGGTTCCTGGGTCAAGATACTCCCTGAAAAAAGACTGATACAACACAAGGAACTTCCTCCAGAGCCGACAGAGGGAAAGCCTTCCCCTGGAGTGGACACCCTGAGTGCAGACTTGTAGCCTACCGGACTGTGCAAGAATATACTTTCTCTTGTTAAAGCCATCCACATGTGGTATTTCTGTTACAGCAGCACAAGCTGACCAACACAGCCCTTAAGTCGGTAGGTACAGACATAACCCCTCTACAAAGCTGCAGAGTTCATGTGGAGTTGGCACGGTTCTGCATCTCAGATGCAGAGGTGTTTATATGAATCCAAGCATGTGATGAGATACCGAAGAACTAACACAAAGACCTGCTACCCAGACAGTGAATGCCCGAGGAAACAAGTGACATCTAGGTTAAGTATGTCGCGTAGTTCCTTGAACCATGTCCTATGAACACCCTGGGTTTTCTGTTGTACATCTGGGGCTGTGTGCACATTCCACATGAGCGCAATTAAGTGTTCCGGAATAATGAACTATAAAACAAAAAATGCAGCCGCTTCTTGTGGAGTTGCCTTTGACTGAAGCAACCCTGTGGATGTCGGAGCAGAACTGTGCTCACTCATTTAGTGATGCAGGAGTCTGGACAGAGCAGTGGGTAGGATTTTGGCTACTTGCCCGGCCACCACCAAAGACTGCCCCAACAGGGAATACAACACACAGTCCCCGAGGTAGCAGGAGAAAGATGAGTGTGCAAAACTAGAACTCTATTAAAAGACCAGACCTGATGGTCTGACAGACTTGAGAGTCCCCTGAGGACACGGCTGTCAGGCTCTGTTAGCCCAGAGCTGAAGTCAGTCCCAGAGGCAGCCCTTCAAGGACTGAGTTAGACTGTAAGACATAAAATTATACTGGTGAAGAGTGTGCTTCTTGGCCTAAGCATATAAATCACATGAGGATAACTGAGCAGCTCCTGTCCAGAGGTGAGATGAGAGAGTAGAGGGAGACAGGAGCTGGCTGAAGGGACACAGGAAATACAGGCGGAGAGGAGGAGTGTGCTGTCACAGGGTGGGGAGAGCAGCCAGAGGTGCATAGCTGTGTGTGTGCACAGTTTTGTGGGAAAAATTGACTTGGATTACAAACTTTCACTTAACACACAATAAAAAATACATACATAAAACAAGGGTTCAGCTCCTAAGCCAAAAAAAGGTTGGCAATTCCAATCTACCTGCCAATCCTTAGAGACCCTATGGGACCGCTCTACTCTTCCTGCAGAGCTGCAGAGTCCCTGAGTCAGAAATGATTCAATGGCAGTGACTGTAGTTATATAAGGTGTCCCTGGGCACCACAAACAGGTCACTGCTCTGCTGCTAATCAAAATATTGGAGTTTCAACACATCCAAAGAGACCTCGGACAAAAAGTGCTGCTAAGGCGATTCCAAAGACTCAGCCATAAAGCCCTCCGACATCCATGGGGTTGCTGCAGTCAAAGGCAACTCCACAAGAAGTGGCTGCAGTTTCTGCTTTACAGTTTGTTATTCCAGAACACTTAACTGTGCTCAATGACAGCCCCAAAGGCAGTCATTAGAACAGAACAAGGGGACCCTGAGTGGCTTAAAGTCAGGAGAGTGTGCCTCAGTGTTGTTTCCATTCACCGCAGCCAGTCTGTATGTCAAACATATGATCTGGACAGCTGAAATGTATGAAGAACAGGGCAAAGGACTGGAGGAAGACTCATCAACAACCTGGAAGATGAAGCTGAAACAGCTCTGTTTGCTGAAACCAAAGAGGAATTAATTATTGAGGAAGATCAGAGCCTTTAGCCTTCAGCACAAATTACAGCTGAACACACAGAAATACGAATCTATGAATACTGGAAGCTGTCAAAAATAAAATAAAGTGCATAAGAATCAACGTCCTAGACATTCCTGTTGTTGTTAGTGCTGTCAAGTTGGTTCTGACTCGCAGAGACCCTACACACCAGAGAAGAAACACTGCCCAGTCCTGCGCCACGCCTGCTGTCCTTTCCATGTTTAACCCCAGTGCTGCGGCCACTGTGTCGATCCATCTCCTTGAATGTCTCCCACTTTTTCACTGACTCTCTATTTTACTAAGCGTGGTGTCTTTCTCTGAGGACTGATCCCTCTTGACAACACATCCAAAGTATGTAAGGTGCAGTCTCGCCATTTTTGCTTCCAAAGTGCACTCTGACTGTGCCTCTTCCAGGACAGATCTGTTGGTTCTTTTGGCAGTCCGTGGTACATTCAACATTCTTTTCCAACACCACAATTCAAAGGCACCAATTCTCGTCCTGTCTTCCATATTCATTGTCCAGCTATCAAACACATATGATATGACTGAAAGTACCACGGCTTAAGTCAGGTGCACCTTAGTCTTAAAGGTGACATCTTTAGTTTTCACTATTTTAAAGAGGTCCGTCATGGCAGCTTTTCCCACTGCAATGTGTCTTTTGGTTTTTTGACTGCTGCTTCCATGGGAGTTGATTGCGGAACCAAGTAAAATCAAAGCCTTGCAACCTCAATCCTTCCTCCACTTATTACAGTGTTGCTCACTGGTCCAGTTGTAAGGATTTCTTTCTGTTTTTTTGATGTTTAGGTGCAACCTAGACTGAAGGTTGTAGTATTCGACCTTCATCATCAAATCCTCTTCACTTCCAGCAAGCATGGTTGTGTAATCTGCGTAACACAAATAATTAATGAGTTTTCCTCCAGTCTTGATGTCTTGTTATTCCTCCCTATAGGCCAGCTTCTTGGATTATTTGCTCAGCATACAGATTGAAAATGTATGGTGAAAGGGTGCAACCCTGACGCACATCTTTCATGACTTTAAATCACGCAGTGTCCCCTTGTTCTGTTCAAATAACTACTTCTTGATCTATGGACAGATTCCTCATGAGCACCATGAAGTGTTCTGGGATTGCCATTCTCCATAACATTATCAATAATTTGTTATGATCCACACAGTCAAATGCATTTGCATAGTCACCGAAACACAGGTAAACATATTTCTGGTGTTCTCTGCCTTCAGCCAAGATCCACCAGACATCAGTAATGATATCCCTGGTTACATGTCTTCTTTGGAATCTGGCTTGAATTTCTGGCAGTTCCCTGACATTATACAAAATTGGTTGTCAGAAGAGACTCTGAAACTTGCTCTTGAAACTAGAATAGATAAACAAAAGGAAGGAATGATAAAGTAAAAGAACTGAATAGAAGATTTCAAATAATGGCTCAAGAAGATGAAGTAAAATATTATAACAACAGGTACAAAGAGCTGGAAATAGAAAACCTGCAGGAAAATCACAAGGAAGAGCACATGCTGGATTTCTCAAGCCAGAAGAACTGGAGAAAACAATCAAGCCTCAAGTTGCAATAATGAAGGCTTCTACAGGGAAAATATTTAATGGCCAACGAAACATCAAAAGAAGATGGAAGGGATACACAGTCATCATACCAGAAAAAACTGGTTGACATTCAAACATTTCAAGAGATAGCATATGATCAGGAGCCAGTGAGACCAAAGGAAGAAGCTGAAGCTACACTGAAGACGCTGGCAAAAAATGAAACTCCAGGAACTGATGGAATATCAACTGAGATGTCTCAACAAACAGATGCAGTGCTGGACGCAGTCTATACTAAGAAATTTGGAAGACAGCTACCTGGAGAACCGACTGAAAGAGATCCATATTTACGCCTATTCCCAAGAAAGGTGACCCAACAAAATCCAGAAATTATCAAATAATATCATTAATATCATACTCAAGGAGAATTTTACTAAAGATTGTTCAAAAGTGACTTTTTATCGTAGGCATTAAAGAACCGAAATAGACTGGTATTGGCCATTTTGAATCACACAATCACACAGTCTGCTATGCCAGAAATGACAAATCAAAGAGGAATGGTGTTGCGTTTATCATCAAAAAGAGATTTTTAAGATTAATCCTGAAGTACAATCCTGTCAGGGACAGGATAATATCTGCATACCCACAAGCAAGGCCAGTTAGTACAACTATTTTTCATATCTACACGACTAATAATTAAAGATGCTTGCTTGTGTTTCAGTGCCTATGCAAAGACATTTGACTACATGGATCATAACAAATTATGGATAACAGTGTGGAAAATGGGAATTTCAGAACACTTCATTGGGCTCGTGTATTCGTATCAAGAGGTAGTTGTGAAAACAGAACAAGGGCACACTGCATGGTTTAAAGTCAGGAAAGGTATGTGTCAGGGTTGTATCCTTTCACCATATCTTTTCAATCTGCATGCTGAACAAATAATCCAAGAAACTGGACTATATGAAAATGAGTAAGATATCAGGATTGGAGCAAGACTCATTAATAGTCTGTGCTATGCAGATGACACAACCCTGCTTGCTTAAAGTGAAAAGAATTTGAAATACTGATGAAAATCGAAGACTGAAGTCTTCAGTTTAGATTGTACATTGATGTCAATAAGACAAAACTCACAACTAGACCAATAAGCAACATTGTGATAAATGGAGAAAGGATTGAGGTTGTAAAGGATTTCATTTTACTTGATTCCACAATCAACATCCATGGAAGGAGCAGTCAAGAAGTCAAAATATGCATTATATTGGGGAAATCTGCTGAAAAACATCTTTTTAAAGTGTTGAAAAGTAAAAATGTTACCTTGAGAGTTGGATCTGACTCGACAGCACTTGACTTGGTTTGAAGACTAAGGTGTGCCTGACCCAAGCAATTGCATTTGCAGTTGCATCATATGTGTGAGATAGCTTGACAATGAATAAGGAAGACAGGAGAAGAATTGGTGCCTTTGAATTGTTGGAGAAGAATATTCAGTATACCACGGACCATTCAAAGAGCAAGCAGATTTGTTCTGGAAGAAATGCAACCAGAGTGTTCCTTGGAAACAAGGATGGTGAGACTCTGCCTCACACACACTGGACATGTTATCAGGAGGAATTAACCCCCCTCGTGAAGGACATCATGCTTGGTAGAGAGGGGGGTCAGAGACAAAGGGGAAGACACTCAACAAGATGGACTGACATAGTGGCTGCAACAATGGGCTTAAGCATAAAAACAATTGTGGGCATGGCACAAAGACTGGACAGTGTTTTATTCCATTGTGCATAGATTCACTATGAGTCAGAACTCATAGTGGCACCTAACAACAACTGCAATCATTAACACCAAAGATGAGGAAACTGAAGATTTTTACCAACTTCTGTAATCCAAAAGTGATCAAACATGCAATCAAGATGAGTTGGCTGTTACTGTTGATTGGAACATGAAAGATGGAAGCAAAGAAGAAAGACTAGTAGTTGGAAAACATGGCCTTGGTACTATAAACGATGCAGGAGAGGGCGTGGTAGAATTTTGCAGGCTAGTGATGTCACTGTAAATTTTCTTTTTTTTAACAAAATCTATGGTGATTATACAAGTGGACCCTGCTGGATGGAATGCGCAGATGTCCAATTGATGACATCAGTGGATGGCGAGGACAGAGAAACTCAATATTACAGGTCAGAACAGGGTGAGGGCCAAGTGCAGACGAAACTATCAACTGCTAATGTGCAAATCCAAGTTGAAGCTAAGAAAACTAAAGAAAGTCCACAAGAATCAAAATAAAACCTTAAGTATATCCCATTTGAATTTTAAAGATCATCTCAGGAATAGATTTGCTGCATTGAACACTAATTACCAAAGACCAGAGGAAATGTGGGCCAACATCAACTGTATCTATCATGTATGAAGAAAGTAAAAGTTCATTCAAAAGACAGAAGAGAAAGAATAGACTTGAATGAATGTCAGAAGACAGTCTGAAACTTTCTCTGGAACTTAGAGTAGCTGAAGTGAATGAGTCAGAATTGACTCAACAGCAGTAGATTTGGTTGTTTTGGTTAAAATCAATGATGAAAACCTGGTGGCATAGTGTTTAAAAGTTACGGTTGCTAACTGAAAGGTTCACAGTTCAAATTTACCAGGTGCACCTTGGAAACTGTACAGGGCAATTCTACTCTGTCCAATGTGGTCAGGTCAGAATTGACTCACTGGCAATGCCAAGCCAAGTGCCATCGAGTCAGATCTGACTCATGGCGATGGGTTGGCTATTTTTTTTTTAAAGTGAATGAGGAAATTATGAAATTTTCTGAGCAAAGAAATTCAAAGGGTAGCTTGGAAGATAAAGTGCAGTATTATAATGAAATGTACAAAGACCTGAAATTTAGGAAACGAAAAGGAAAGAATGTGCTCAGCTTTTCTGAAGCTGAAACAACTGGAGAAAAAAATTAAGCCTCAAGCTGCAATACTGAAGTGTTCTTTGGGCAAAATATTGAATGATTCAGGAAGCATTAAAAAAAGATGGAATGAATACACTGAATCACTGTACCAAAGAGAATTGGTCAATGCTCAGCTGTTTCAGGAGCTAGTATTTGATTAAAAATCTGATTAAGAATCTGAAGGTAGAAATCTAAGACACGCTGAAGGCACTGATGAATAGCAGAGATCCAGGAAGTGACAGAACACAAATTGAAATGGTTTAACAGAATGGTGCAGCACTGGAGATGCTCACTTGACTACGCCAAGAAATTTGGAAGGCTGCTACCTGCCAGCCGACTAGGGGAGACCTGTGTCTGTGACCATCTGACAGGATGCATGGATTATGGAACCATATTATTAATATCACACACAAGTAAAATGTTGCTGAAGATAATTCAAAAATGATTGCAGCAGTATACTCACAGGGAACTGCCAGAAATTCAAGCCAGGTTCAGAAGAGGATGTGGAGCATGGACTATATCACTGCTAATGTCAAATGAATCTTGACAGAGAGCAGCGAATACCAGAAAGACGTTTTCCTGTGTTTTATTGACTATGCACAAATGTTTGACTGCGTGGATCAGGACAGATTACAGATTACATTTCATGGCAGCCTGAGTCTGCTACAGAGCCTTCTCTTGTTCTAGACCCCACTCAAAATCAGCTGCTTGTGGAGTCATTTGATAAATAGGAACAGCACATTCAAATGAGGGATCAGAGCCCTCCAAAATCCAAAGAGGCCCACCAGGGACTGTGTCTCCTTCTCACTCATAGAAGAGGCTGGATGTTACAAATATTCTTCAGAAGAATTGTCCTAACATGCCCCACATCACTAGATCCCTAGACATTTCACTGGGGTGGGAGGTGCCTGAATTTTTGTTGGACTAATTTCCCAGTCTGGCACACAAATGGGGCCTTGGAGGTGCTGTGGTTAAGAGCTCAGGTTGATAATGAAAAGATCAGCAGTTCAAATCTACCCTATAAGGTCACTGTAAGTTAGAACTGACTCTACAGCAATACATATACAGGTATTACACCAATGTTTTACCACTAAATCCAGAGTCCTCCATATGTCTCGCTTACTACATCTGATCATTATAATGTCATTGATGTAATGCACCAGTGTGACATCTTGTGGAAGACATAGATGATCAAGGTCCTTGTAGACTGACAGAGGGCTGGAAAGTTAATATATGCTTGAGGTGGAACACTTCAGGTGTAATGCTAGCCTTGCTAGCTGAAGGCAAACTGCTTTAGCAGTCCTTTGAAACAGGTATAGAGAAAAAAGCATTAGCCAGATCAGTAACTACATAGCAGGTACCAGGAGATACATGAATTTGCTCAGGCAATGAACTCATATCTCACACAGTAGCTTCAACTGGAGTTACCATGTGGCTAAGTTTTCAACAGTCCATTGTCATCTCCCAAGGCCAATCTGTTTTTGCAGAGGCCAAATAACAGAGGTGAACTGGGATGCAGGGGAAATCACCACCCCTGTATCCTCCAAGTCTCTGATCATGGTACTAATTGCTACAGTCCCACCAAGAATGAAGTACTGCTTTGGGTTTACTATTTACCAAGGAAGGGGAAGTTTTAATGGCTTGCATTCAGTTTTTTCTACCATAATAGTCCTTATTCCATTTCTCAATTATCTAGTGTGGGGGTTCTGCAGGTTACTGAGTTTATGTACTCCAATTATGAATTCTGAAACTGGGTAAATCAATACAGGGTGAGTTCAGGGGCCCAATGAACATACAGTAAGATAGACACGAGCTAAGACTCCATTAATAACCTCACCTCCATATATCCCTGCTCTGACTATTGAATCACAGTAATGTTTTGGGTTTCATGGAACCAGTGTCATTTCAGAGGTCATATCCAGTAATCACCAGAAATTCTGATTATTTCCTTTTTCCAAATGAATAGTCGCTCTCATGAAAGGCTTTAGATTCCTTTGGACAAGGCTGGGAGAAAGATTAACAGTATAAATTTTTGGTAGTGTAGTGGGATCCTTCCTAAACTTGCTCTCTAAACTTGCTCAACTCTGAGACTTAACTGAGGGGACATGACTGTCTATTCTGGTGATCGTAGCTAGACTGTTTTACATTTAACCTATAATTCTTCCACTCCTACAGATCAAGTAAATATCCAGTAGATTTCCCATTTATCTTCCTTCTGGGGACACCATGATGAAGTAGCAAACTCCATAAGCCTATGAGTCAGATTATTCTGATCACTACCTTGACTCTGCTACCCATTATGTTAACCATGCTCACCTGGACTTTGTCCTAAAATAGTAACAATAGCAGTCTTCAAGGATGCTGGGGCTCCCTTCACAAATTTGTTTCTCAACATGGCTGTAAAAGATGTGCCCTCTGGGCACCCCATGTATGAGTCTGTGATTCTAACCTGAGAAATCCATTTTAACGTGCCAGTCTCCCTAAGTTTTTGTATATCTTCTTGTATAGTGTACCAAAGCCAGTCTGGTACCTCACCTTGATGTAATATAGGTTACCACAGGATCTATGCTTCAGAGAAACAACAAAGAAGTTATTAGATTCTTTCCTAACCTCTTGAGCAAAAGTGCTGAATGAAAAATCTGTGCTTAGTGGACTGTGTGAATAAAACCAGACTGATCCATCTTTAAGTTCCTTGCTCCTTTATCCCAAACCCTGAACAGCCATTCCCACATGTATTCCTCAGGCTTCCATTTGTACACGTTAGAAGAGTCATGCAATTCTTCTGAAGTGTTGCACACATCCTCCAATGTCACACTTCATATTTCATTGTGGGGGGCTTACTGGGACCGAAGTCCAGTTTTAGACGTAGAAACAAAAGTGAGTATTCTGGATGGATTTTTAGAACACTCAGCAACATCTTTCAAGGCATCTGCCTCAGGCATTGCCCTGAGTAAAGACTCAGATGCTGCCTCGGGTAATACCTCAGACAAAGGCTCTTCAGACACAGATGGGTTAATCTTACAGATGAGGGTAGAGAGACTAATGGTTTTGTTGGCAAGAGTATGTCAATGCAACTTAGGTGTTCACTGTCACCAGCTTCCTGATTATCGGTCCATGTGTCCCCATTCCAAGTTTCAGGATCTCATTTATTCCCTATCAATGGCCCTCACTTTAACTCCAGACGTCATTTGAGGTGGGAATTTAATTAGCTTTATAACTCAGCTACTCTTACAGTAAGACTCTGGATTTGGTTGTAGACAATATCAGCTGTGTTACTACAAGAAGTAAAATTTTCAGAGTACCAGTGGCAATTTTGAGGTCATATATGTGATACTTGAACTTTGACTCTAGTACTGTAAGCTCCTTATTTTACCAGTTTCTCTAGCAAAAGTAGGACCAACAAACCAGCTTCCTTATACTTCTTATTCTACAAAATCATAGAAAAGTATCAAACTGCCATTACCCAGATCCTTGCCCCTCACCAAGACCTGATGTATTGGTGGTGATATTTTGTGTATTTCTGTTACCACATCATGCCTGCCATGTATTAACAATATCATCTTTACTACTGGAAGCAAAGTCATCAACATCTTTGGGAATAACCAGACTTCAGAACTAATTTAGGAAACTCATTTTTATAATTTTGTTTTTACTGGAACCATTCCTGCACCATATGTCATAGATTGGGTTTTTTAGAAATTAACCTAGTAAAATGTACAAATACAAATACACATGCACACACACACAATGAGATTTATATCAAAGAAATGGTTCGCAAAGTTGTAGAGGTTGCAAAGTCCCAAGTGTGAGGGAGAGGCATCAGGCTGGACTCATCCTGATTCATGAAGTTGCAGCACTGAGGAGCTCAAGATTAACAGGTCAGATGGCAGGGTACAGGCTTATGGGCTGCAGAGGCTGATGGATCTGAAATTGATAGGTAAGATGGCAGGCTGCTGGATCAAATACCAAGAACTGGAGGTCAGATGATGATGGGCCCAATACACGATTCAGAACAGAGCAAAATCTTTGCCAGGAAGTTCGTATACATCAGATTCAGGTCACACCTGTAAGGAAGTTCTCTTTCAACTGATGGGCTACTCTTAGCAGATGTCTTCCTGACAGTGATTACGTTATCACATAACTGCAAAACTACATCAAAATTCACAAACCACTGACAATCGTGGCTCAGCCATGTTGATTACAACTTTAAACATCACAGTGGGTGACCCTAATGGTATATGACATACTAGCAGCGTAGCTTCCAGCCTCACCGCAACACTCAAGCCACCAAATGATGGCAGACTGACAAACCGGTAGACAGGTGACATAGCTATTTGGGACCCCTAATCCAAAGTTTTCCAAAGGCTCCTTCTAGTGCCCTCATACTTATTTCCTGTGTTACTAAAGGCACAGCACTGTCTCACAGTAAAGTGATTAAATTACTCGTATCCTTTAAATAGTGTCACACTGAAGTCTTCCCTTCAATCAAAAACTCCTTTCTGTGGTCAGTACGTAGATGCCTCTGCTCTGAGGTGCTGGGAAACTGGACTGGGAGTGCTGGGCAGGGCAACCCCACCCTCCCATGAGGAGCCAAGCAGGGAGCTGGAGCTTCCCACACTCCGCACTCCATCCTCCATCTACACCTTTGTTTGATTGTTGTGTTTTGGAGAAGCTGTCATTTATTTTCGGATCTACCTTCGGCACAAAAGTGATGTTGGGAAGCTTCCCTGGGTGTCTCTCATCTCCACAGTGGACCAGAGTCCCTACATTGGGCCAGAAAATCCAGGGGGTGATATATGTGCCCCTTATTCATTATTGGGTACAGGGCACTGGGCTTTCAGGGGAGGGTTTTAATCCTTGGCCAGTTCCCACGAGCTTTCCTCAGTGAAAGAGAATGGGATTCCTCCAGCACTTCAGCTCCTTCCGGAGTTCTCCTTTCCATGTGGGCACACCGGAAGGAAGTGGAGCTGAGGAAGACAGTTATCTGACTTACAGGTAACCACGACATTCTCTTATCAGACGCTTGATGTTAAGGTAATGACAGCAACCCACTTAAAGAATGCTAAGAACACGGCTTAGTCACCTAGGGCTGCTGTAACAATTACCACTAATGCTTCTGGAGGCCAGAAGGCCCAAGACAAGGGTTCAGCAGGTCATGTTCTCTCTGACGGCTCTGGGGAAGATTCTGTCTTGTCTCGCCCAGTTTCTGTGGTCTCAGGTGTTGCGTGATTCCTAGGAGCACCGCTGTAGTCTCTGCCTGTGTCTTCACATGGCCACCAGACCTCTGAGTCTATGTCTCTTCTCTTCTGTGAGGACATCATTCAGACAGAATTAGGACCTCTCCTACTCTAGGATGATGTCATGCAAATTCAGCCAATCACATTAGCAAAGACCCCAGTCCCAAACAAGGTTACCTGCACAGATGCCAGGATGCAAGACTTGGAGATTTTTTTTGAGGAGGGGGAAAGGCATAATCCAACCCATTGCAGAGAGTATTCACAAATACTGTTACTTCATAAAAATGGCAAAGGACACCCAGTACCCAGTGGGCAGCCCGTTTACAGTCATTGTTGGCTGCTGTCCTTCAGCCTTGGAAGCCATTCCCACGTCTCCAAGAATCTCTGCTTATCTGTCCTTGGCTCCAGGTTTGTCCCTGAGGTGAAAGTAGGTTTTTTGCTTCTATGAGGGCAACTGATCCGACTGGATGGCACTTGGCTTTGGCTTGAGGGCAACTACTTGGAGCATCTTTGGCTTGATTAGCACTTGATGATTTCCTAAGAATGCGAATACCCTTGACTTTGACTTGCATCTATCTACCTGACTCTGGAGACACTGAAGGCCAGTGTCCTCAAAGGACTGGCTGGTGGGACTCCAGGTGCTGCCCTGAGCACAGCAGCTCTTCTTCAGTGTCCGCCAGCTTCGAGGTGGGATGACTGTGTCTTTCTGTGCTGTTTTTGGCTCTCAGAGGCCCTGGGACATCACCTCTTCCCTGTGTGCCTGGGTTTTCAAGGAGAAGGCCCCTGTTTGGAGCTCCGACAAGAACACTGCCGCTTCTCAGCCTTCCCGAATGGGAACCACCTGCGGCTGGCCTGCAGCAGAGCGCACCAGCGGTTTCTTGCTCGCTCACTTGGCTCTTCACGCCCACAGCTCATTCTCAGGGGACCATCCTGGGCCAAGTGCAAACGCAAGGTGGCAGCCGCTCAGCCACAGAGCAATGCTAGGCATCTGTGGAAGAAAGTGAAGAAACGAGGATGGAGCAATGTTCTTTTTCATTGCCTTTTTTCTTAATTTTACAGGGTTTTTTTTAAAACTCACATGAAATGAGAAGTGAAAGTTCCATTAGTTTTTAGTTTTTAATGGAGTTGTAATTTTACCATTCAGTGAGGTTAAGAAAGAAAGAAGGGTGTGGGTGAGCCCACAGCCTGGGCATGAAGCCCGGACCCTCGGAGTTCACCAGTCCAAGGGCTACAGATCCAACTGCGGCCCCTGAAGAGCTGTGGGCAGCTCTGGACCCAAATGTGAACATGAACTTCTTTGGAAACAAGGTCTTTGCAGGTGCTCTCAGCTGAGATGAGATCAGTGGAGTTTGCCCTAACCTTACATGACTGGACAGACACAGAGGAGAGGGCCAGGCAAAGATAGGAGCAGACAGTGGAGCAACGCTCTCACAAGTGAAAAAGTGTCTGAAGCTACTAGAAGCCAGGAGGAGCAAAGAAGCATCTTCGTCTAGATGGCCTTGCTGACGCTGTGCATTCCAATTGCTAGGTTCTACAACTGCAAAAGAACAAACTTCTGTAGCTTTATGCCAAATACTTTGCCTTCTGTTGTTGAAGCGATGCTGAGAGACTATTCAAGCATGCTACAGGGAGTGGCTTTAGCACATGACGGTGGATCAGAGTTCCAGCAAACAGGCAAGACACCATGGGAGTCTAAGCGCGCTCCGCTCATCTTAAACCAACAACACAAATTGCGAGATGTTTTACGAGCACTGAGACCACTTCATGAAACTTCTACAGCTGCCCTTCCGAGGCCCTGAGGCTTCCTGTCTGGAATTGACTGCCTTTGCAGACCTCATGGGACGTCATCCGTTGCTGTCACCCTGCAAACAAACCTGCTCCTTCTGGAGCCTCGTGGGAGAACTGTCACAGTGGCCAGAGGACCTGGAGTCAGGGGTCGTGTTGTTGTTGGTAGTTTCCATATAGCTGGCTCTGATGTGTGGTGAGACCATGTACGACAGAATGAAGTGTTGCCTGGTCCTGCGCCATATCCGTGCTCGTCGCTGTGCCTGGTCCCGCTGTGGCATTGTGTTTCTCCCTCTCATTGAGGGTCCCCCACTGAGGGTTGGGTTCTCCCAACCGTGGCATCCTTTTCTAGCCATTGCTGTTTCCTGATGACATGTCAGGAGTGGGTGAGCTGATCGGGGGCATGGCATTCTTCAAACCCTGCCCCTCCCCTCCCCGCATCAGAGTGTCTGCTGCTGCCATGCCCTGTCTCAGCCTTTTCCCCGCACCAGCTTCCTCTTCCTGTTTTTCACTTGTGGGAGTCTAAGGGTGGTCCGCTCCTCTTATACCAATAATACAACTTTCAAGACTTTTTATGACCTTTGAACCCATCTCTAGAAGGCCTATGACATATTAGCTAAGATGCTTAGGACTGACACAGAGAAGCTGTAGCTGGGTGACTTCTCTGGTGTGGACTGCGTCACTGTCTCCGGGGCTCAGGAGAGCTCAACTGAGACCAGTGCGGGTAACAGGGCTGCAGGCAGATGAAAGTGCACCCACCAGGTAGACTGGGCAACGACCCTGCTGGGAGTCTTTTGCTCTGGCGAAGTCAGCACACGGCCGAGGGACCTCTGCTGTGGAATTCATTCTAATGTTGAAATATGCAGTGTTCCTTGGAAGGGTCTGCTTGCTGGAATAGTCCTAATTCCAGATCTTCTGGATGACCCCATGACTATTTTTGCTAGGCATTTTCCCAACATTATTCCAAACAGCATAGCATACCTTGGGTCTGCTTAGAGGACAAGAAAGGGACGAGTAGCGACAGAGCAGTTTCTGTTGACTGGAAAGGGGTCCCGCTGGCTCCTCGGCCTGAAGACAGAGCTGCTTACTCAGCGCCGGAAGCGCTTGTGCTCTCTAACCAGGAAATGTCCGCTGTGAGGGGTTTGTCTGCCAGCCACTCTTAGCTGTTGGCTTCCTGTGTCACGTTGTAGTGGGGGTGTCCTGTCTTTCTTGGGAAGCTGGACTGATGTAACATCCCTGGCTCATTCACTGTGCTGAGCAGCTCGTGGTCCATCAGTGGACTCTTCCGAGTTTTCTAACCAAGTCATCAATGGACTTGACGTCCTGAGATCTCAGACTGTACCAGTTGACTTTCTCAGCCCTCCTTTGTGTCCACAATCACTCTTCTTCTCCAGTGGGAACAACCAGCTCCTTGCTTGATTCCTATGACGAATCTCCTGAAGTTTTCTTTCAGCACTGCTTTCTCTTTTGCTCTCTTACTCAAAACAAATGTCTTTGGTCATCCTCCTTTCAGCTAGATATTCTCCTGGGAGAACTGTGCCTATGGTAAGACCAAAAAAAATCAATGCAATCAAGTCTGTGCAGTCTGACAAGTCCGCAAACTCAGTTGTTCTAAGTGCTACATATCTCATTGCTGAATAGCACAGTGGTCACCTTTGAAGTCCTCCCCTTGGGAAGCTATGCACCGATGCCAGTGCCAAGTCCACCTTTTAAAGTAATTTTGGAACTCTCTTTATACTGGCCATTGAGCACTGTTGCACCGTGGCAAACTCGCAAACATAATCGTATCATTGTCTGTGAGGGAGTTTTTAGCCAGTAATCAAATAACTCTAATGGAACGCCCTCCCTACTCACCTGATCTGGCCCCCAGTGACTCTTTCTTTACCCAAAGATAAAGCAAATACTGAAAGGAAGACATTTTGATGACATTCAGGAAATCAAGTGTAATATAGTGACGGCTCTGACGGCCTGGGCTGGTGGGCAGAAGGGAAGACCCTCTGTGTGCCTCTCTGTCTCTCAGTGTTGGTGCAAACACCATAAGGGCTGCCTTGTGGCCTATCCTACAAAGCTGCGCTTGAGCACAGGAGGAACATTTAGAAGGAGGAGAGCTGGAGTGCCCGTTCCCTCAGCTGTGTGCTCTTGTTGGGGATGTTTGAGGAGAACCCTCTGAATGCCGCGTGTGGGCCTGTCCCCAGGGAAGCCCCCCATCCCCACTGGAAGGACGAGTCTCCCTCATAACAGTAGACCGGCTTTGGTAGGGCACCTCTGCATCTCATCTAGAGGCCCTAGTGGTGCAGATATTTAATAGGCTCAGTTGCTAACTGGAAGGCTGGAAGCTTCAGTCTATCCAGAGGTACCTTGAAAGAAAGGCCTGGCAAACTCATTCAGGAATATCAGTCATGGAAAGCCCTGTGGAGCACAGCTCTACTCGGACACGCATGGGGTTGACTCTGACATGTGACAGGTGGTACTTTGTTGTGTCTAACTGGCTTGCTCCACCGTCCTAGCAGCCCTGTGGCTGGTGCCTTATCTCCTGTGCTGTAGAGATGGGGGCAGCCTCAGAGAGGACCTGGACTAGGAGTTCCATGAGCAGCCCGCCCTGTGGGTCCGGGACAGGTGTACAGGGATGGAGAGGACGTGTGTCTTCACTGTTATGTGTGAAACCCTGCTTCTTCTTGCTGTTGCCACTGCCCTGGCTTCGCCTCTGACTCACAGCAACCCCACAGGGTGGATTGGAAGCCCCCACAGAGTGCCCTTGAGTGTGGCCTTCACAGCAGTGGATCACCAGGCCTTTCCTCCAAGTCTGTCTCAGTCTGGAAGCTCCAGGGAAACCTGTTCGGCATCACAGCGACAAGAACGTCTCCAGGAACAGCCACTTGGTGCTGGGAACCAGACCTGGTCTCCAGCAGGGAAGGTGGGAATTCTACCACCGAACCACCAACGCATTTCCCAAATAATGGCATAGATGTCGGGCTGCTACACTGCACAAGTTCAGCGCTTGGTGACAGTGATGCAGCCCCTCAGGTTCTTACCATCACCTGAGTAACTGGGATCACCAGGTCTCCATGACGGCAACCACTGGGACAGCTCCTGAGCCACCACCTGTCCTCGCAAGACGGCCCTTCTCATTGCCGCATCTGTTCTCGGATCCTGAACCTTCACAGTGAAATACAGAACGACTTTGCAGCCGGAGCAGAGTGAGCCTGTCTAATGTGATTTATGGCCCTTTTGAACCTGTGTCCCGTATTCTGCCACTTGTTGTAGGCAGGAATTTTCTAGCTTGTTACATCAATGATGTGTCTGTCAGAAGCTGTTGTTTGCAGACGTGATGATTTCATGAAGAATTTTTGCTAGATCTTCATAGATTTCAAATCCACAACACTAGTGTTTTAAAAATAAAGGGAATCCTCATCTTAAAAATACGAAAAACTGCAGATTTGTTATGAATGATACTGTGTGTGTGTGTGTGTAACTTCAGAAAGTGTTTTTTAGAAATTCCATTTTGAAGAACCAGTAACACACGGTCGGGGCGCCGCCTGGGCTGCCGGTACCCTCACATGCTCATCCAACCTTTACACAGATGTGAAGGATGTGAGATTTCGTGATGGAGCATCTGTGTGTCACCTGAGTGTCACAGACCCAGCAGGTTTTAACTGGGGCCCTCTCTTTTGTCTCCCTCCAAATAGAATAAAGCCTCTTAGACCTCAAATTCTAGGGAGTCAGATGCCTGACTTGAACCCTTTTGACTGCTCCAAGGCTATGATTTTAGAAGCAAAAGTGCTTAGCTTCTGGGGTGGGAGCTGGACTTAGCCATGTGCCCACGGGCATGTCTATAAACAGATGCTTCCCAGGGCTGTGGATGAGCCGCCCCCAGGACAGCAATGAATGAAGAGGCTGTGAAACAGGCAAGGGGCAAGAGGACATTCTAGAACCAAACTCATGGCAAGACAGAAGCATTCCTTCCAACAGCACCCTCGGGTTACCGTGCAGCACGCTGACAGAACCCCAAGGAGCCGGCTGTCACTGTGGGCACATGACAACAACTTCTTGGTTCTCACCACCCCTGGGACTCCCTGGGTGCTGCAAAGAGTTAGCCCTTGACAATCGGCCAAACACTGGAGGTTCTAGTCTCCAACCCCGTGCCTCCAAGGCTCCTTGGGAGACAGGTCTGGAGATCTGCTTCTAGAAGTTTCAGGTCTTGAAACATCTGTGGATCAATTCTGTTCTCCACACATGCAGTCCCCAGGAATTGGAATCAATGAACAGCCACCATCCACAACAGCAGCACTGTCTCCAGGTCAGAGTCCCGTCTTGGTGAAGTGCTGCTGGGCATGACAGAAAGGATATCCTTCGCTCATTTCTGGCGAGGGTCTGACAGCAGAGGGCACAGCGGTGTGAGTACACATCAGGGAAATCACAGACATGGAAACATTTTACTCTATGTGTTTTCTGAACCTTCCTTTTGTGTGTCGACTCTGACTTGGTCCATCAAAGACTTGTGTGCCCTATGTGCCAATGAGGACAAAGCTGGAATACGATAGACTTTTGTTCTTGGGAGTGTGCAGCGCAGGAACACAAGGCCGATTTGGCTGAAGAACCACTTGTAACACATGTACCCAGTCCCGTGAAGGCCCGTCTCGTTTGTTACAGCACAGCCTGCTTCTCAGGCTGGCGTGAAGTTCAAATAGTTAATATCTGTAAAATCCAGAGAAGTGTCTGGCATGGTGTAGCTAATCGGTGCGAGTTATTATGGTTGTGGTTATTAAAATACTGACTTATAAGAACAAAAGCGCACTTCAGTACTCCATTTGTTTTCTTAATCTCTCAGTGTCTGAAATACCAGCCGTTCCTCAGTTATGCATTTAATGGAAACGCTTAGCTACACCCGTAATTTAAATTCATCATGATATCACTTACATAAATCATCCTCTATTTGCACTTACAATGTCTTTTTGTTGATATATCTCACGCCTCTCCGGAACCACAGTTATGATTTGCTATTTGCACAAGATGGCCCAGAGAAGGACACTACAAAACAATAGCTGGGCCACACAGCTCAGTAGGGCAAGGCTGGCGTGCTGCTTTTGGACCTCTGTGCGGCAAGGGCATTGCTTTTACAATTACACAAGTGGTGTTATCCTGTGTCTGGTTTAGGCACTTTCTTATCCGACATTTGTTAGAATGCTGGGTGTGGGTCATTACTCTGAAAGTCTATCTTATTATTTTGTGTCATATATAGTATGTGTCATTTCCAGAAAGCAGACACACATTGTTAGATGTTGCCAAGTTGGGTCCAACTCCTAGCGACCCTGCACACAACAGAACGAAAGCCTGTCTGCTCCTGTACCATGCCATCAATCATTTTGACGCTTCAGCCCATCGTTGCAGCCGCTGTCTCAACTCATCTTGTCGAGGCTCCTCCCCTTTGGCACTGACCGACTCCTGTACCAAGCAAGCAGGCACATGCCCGCTCCAAAATCAGAAAGTAGACGAAGTCTCTGTGGGAGTTGGTAAACCGCTGGGTGACCTAGGTTTGGAGAAGGGCTAGTGACAGAGACGTCACAGTAGATGAGCAGGCACTTGAGTAACTGGGGATCAAACTCAGGGTACCATCTCAGGGAAATCCATGCTGGGTGACAAGAGAAGGCAAAGGAGACGTAAGTGGAGTAGGGTGGGCAGGCAGGTGGATGGAGAACCATGTCAGAGCCAGCGGTTGTCATGGAAACAAGGAAGACAGAAGTGCAAGCAGGGCAAGTGACGCAGTGGGAAGGATGCTGGATCGGGAGCCACACGGACCTCCTTCCAGTCACTGCTGAATACTGCCTGTGCCAGCTCTGTGGCAGCTTAATTGTCCCGTAAGTAACGTGCACCCGAAATCTTGTAAGGCACTGAGAAGGGGAGAGGAGGTATTTACAGTATCAGATATGCAGTATATGCTTCATAAATGATAGTGATTAGTTTACAGACTAGAGGGTCCCCGGAAGACATGGACCCCGGACTCTCTGTTAGCCCAGAATTGAAACCAGTCCTGAAGCCAACTTCTCAGACCCAGACTGGACTAGAAGACCTCAAATGGTGCTGGTGAGGAGTGTGCTTCTCGGCTTAAGCAACTGCGTGAGGCTAACCGGGCAGCTCCTGTCCAGAAGCCGGAGGAGAGGGCAGTGGTGGACACGACATAGCTGAAAAGACACAGAAAATACAGGATGGAAAGGACGCATGTGCTGGCACAGTGTGGAGAGAGCAGCTAGAGTTACCTAACAGTGTGAGTGCAGGCCTTTGTGCGACCAGTTGACTTGGATTGTAAACTTGCACTTAAAGCCCAATAAAATATCAAAAAGAAAATAAAAAATAAACAGTAGCTACTATTTTAAAGAACCACCCTTCTGCAGCCTGTCATACTAAATGCTAGAAGCCATGCCACCTGTATTTCAAATACCAGTGGGGTCAGCCGTGCTGGGCAAGTTTTGGGGGAACTCCTAGACTAAGGAACGTTGGAAAGACTGGGTGCTCTACTTCCAGAAAATAACCAATGTAAACCCTACAGATCACAATGGAATGCTGCTTGATACAGAACTGGAAGCTGAGCCCCGCGGGTCACAAGGCACAAGGGTACAAGCTGGCCACCACTGTGGAGCCAGCCTCCCAGCCATCCAGAAGATGGCGCAGCGCGGGTCAGCATTTGGTTCTGTAGTGCACGGAGCAGCTCCTAGCAATGATGTCATCACAACCTACAGCCACTGGTCATTCACCCAGGTAACGCCTTGTCCTGAGCCTGCTCCTCACTCTGGGACAGTGAATGAAAAGTGAACAGTCACCTCAAAGTGTTAATTGGCTAGCCATTATTGTTAGCAATGTCCTCTTATGACAGCTGCTGAACTGAGTGTCTAAAGGCTACAAGCAGAGAAAACCCATCTGGCTTAGACACTTTAGAGATCAGATCTTGTTTCCAAGATCTATTTCCTCCCAGGCATTGATAAAATAAAAGGTTTAAGAACCAAAGATGACTTTTCCAACAAAATTCCACATTTTGGAAGTGCCTACTCAAAGATCCTGAAAACAAGGTTGGGATGTTTGTGTTTTTGTATTCACCCTCCCTGATTCACTTATGAGGGAGCAGGGCTACACGGAGCATCAGGGGCAGGTCTCAGAGAGGTTCCCATGAAGGTACACTGGTGTCTCAGGGAGTCTAGACCGCATCTGGACAGATGACCTGCTGGATAGCCATACTGCTCAGAAGTAAGCCACCGCCTCTCATCATCTCAAAGCAAAGCTGGGGAACCTGTGGACAGCCTACTGGGCAGCGCAAGGACGGCTGCCTTTGTAGGAATGACAACTCCGTGCGATGCCAGCTTTGGCTGACATGGCTGGATGGACCACACTTGGCCCTGAGCACATTCGCACAGCACCCATCTGCACACCGCCTGTCTGCTCACCCGTTCAGCTGCCATCTAACTCGCTCAGTTTTGACTAAAGTCACATGGCGATACCAAAGCCGGGAACAAAATCAGCGAATTTCATCCGGCATTATTGCATGTAGGTTCATGAGGTTTTGTGGTTTCTTCATCAAACGTGTAGTTAAATGTTACAAAATGAAACCATAAAAACCTCGCCTAGGAAAACTCCACATCTCTCCAGAGGCGCCAAATGGAGTTGAAAGCTGACGCTTGGGAGGGCTGGAAAAGGTTAGCCTGCTGTTGAGTAAACTTGCTTAGGTTAGGCGTTAAAGTGAGCCGGTAAAGCTTTTTAATAATTTTAAATTTTGAAATAAAAATAAACATTTAAGAGAGGGCTAGAACAAAAAACAAACAGCATACTTACGAATAGTCCTTAGACTCCAAAGGCAGAACGTGGAGTGGCTGTTTTGCCAGTGGCCACTAAAACGATGAGCGGCCCTCGTTCTGCAAACCAATGAGGCAAAAGATGCTGGCAGGGTACCCTTCCTCTCATCCTCCAGTGGCCCCACTTACGTCTACCCTCCCTTTTGCAACAAGGGCTTATTTCTTTTTAAAACTGTTAGCAGGATGAGACAGGTATGGAGCAGAGAGGAATAGTGTGCTGTCACCAGACAGGGAGAGCAGTGGAAGCTGCATATAAGGGGGCATGTAAATTTACACGTGAATGTACATTTTCACTCAGTTATGTTAAATAAAAATTAAAAAAAAACAAAACTGTTAGCAGCCACAAGGAAAACTGTTCCACATCTTTTTGTTGCTGTATGCAGAGTCAGTTCCAGTTCCTGGTGGCCCCCGTGACAGAGCAGAACTGCCCCGTAAGGTTCCTTAGACTGTGTTGAATGTTTTGTCTCCTCAGCAATCATCTTCACTGAGCAGGCACCTGCACCCCCACTCTACAGAGATGGGTGCCACTGGCACCGACAGCCGTGTGGCCACCAAGCCACAGAGGGAGGATGTGGCTCAGCGGAGGTGACACCGGACACCCCAGTTCATCAGCTGCACCAGGGAGTGTGTGAAACCCACGGACAGCTTCATGGAGCACAGCAGAACATCGCCTGCCCTGCTGGCTTTGGACACGCCATCAGGCAGGATCAGTCCCTGGAGAACGTCATGTTTGGTGAAGCTGAGGGCCAGAGAGGGTGCTGGACACCCTAGAGGAGGTGGATTGACACAAGAGCTGCAGTGATGGCCTCAAGCATGACAGTGAGTGTCAGGATGTCACAGGCCCCAGTAACAACATTTCTTTTGTTGCGCATAAGCTCACCATGAGTCAGAGCTAAAGCAATAGCAACTGTCAGCCTGTCTGACTGTTTTTGTTTGGCAGTTTGACTCTCTCTGTCTTTCTATTGAACAGTATCTCTTTAACCATCTCCATCATGGGAAGCCTGGTGGCATAGTGGTTAAGTGCTATGTTTGCTAACCAAAAGGTCAGCAGTTTCAATCCACCAGGAGCTCCCTAGGAACTCTACGGAGCAGTTCTACTCTGACCTCTAGGGTTGCTATGAGTGGGAATCCACTCAACGGCGTGGGTTTGGTTTCTTTGTTTATCATCCGTCCTATCAGGCTAGCTACCTCTATTAATTCCCTGTTAATTGTCTCTGTCTGTGAAGCCCTGGTGTTGAGCACAGAGCTCGGCTGCTATCTGAAGGACTGGCAATCTGAGTCTACCACTGGCTCCTTGGACACCCTTTGGGGCAGTCCGGCTCTACCCTACAGCGTCCCTGTGAGTCAGATCCATTAGAAGCCAATAGATTTGTTTTTTTCTCTCTCTCTCTCTCTCTCTCTCTACCTACTTACCTGTCTATATCTTGGCTAATACTAATACCCAGAGCCTTCCTGTGACACCAGAAAGTTTTCTGGACACTCATTTTTAGTTAAGAAACTCATAGAAAAACACAAATCTCCTGTGTTAAACAACTACAAAGGTAGATACAGAAGTTGAAAGCTGAGGAGAAATTAAACTCAAAACCAAGTCATCTGAAACTCTCTGTAACCTTCTGATGGTCGGCACACAACCAGAGACTTTCCAGTACCAGGCTTTGTTGAGTGCAAGGACTCCGCAGCCGGTCGCTCCAGCCTGGCCACTCACGGCCAGCTGTTGATCATGCACAGAGCACGCGAGGCCAGCTGGGGTAGGCCAGGGCGGGGTCAGGAAATGAAGAAGCTGGCCCCGAGGGATGAAAATGGTTCAGGCTGCTCACTGAAAGGTTAGAGGTTTAAGGCCACCCAGAGACACTTTGAGAAAGGCTGAGGACCTGCTTCTGAAAATGCAGCCAATGAGAACCCTATGGAGCACACTCCTGTGGGATACATGTGGGGCCTCAACTAAACACGGTACGACAAGCTGACAGTGATCAGTAGTCACTGGTGACAAACTCGTACAAACAAGAGCAACAAAATTTTCCCCATCACAAAGTATTTTAATAGAAGGAAAAGGATGGAAGGTGAGAAGCCTTCCAAGGAACAGTGACAGAACCCACAAACGTGAGCAGGGAAGTCCAGCTGCTTCCCAACCAGTGCTTCCTCAAGTTCTCCAGAAAGAGATTCCTGGTGGCCATGTGGGAGCCCACAGGTGGTTCTGGTTTCTCCCTGGAGCAGAGTTTTAATACTTTGTAAATGACTTGGCATTCTCCCCAGCTCATCAGTCATGTAGATGTTAAAATAGAATGACAAGTTTCGCAAAATTGACACCGAAGAAGACATTAATCATGGCGATGAAACAATTTCCCCCCAGTAAAGATCTTGACAAGTTCTCAGACAATGAAAATAACTTTCATACACATTGATAAAAGCATCAGAGCAGGTAGTCTTTCTAGAGCATTGAACGACGGCAAGCAGAGAACTGGCCGAGAACTTCAGCTTCCATATGTTACGCTTTGTCTTACTAGTTAATCACTCACTCCCTAGCTTGTTCTTTTTCCTTTCAACACCTGGCTCTACCTACCTGAGGAGCTAGAGACACAGTGGGACAAACCCCGGATCCCTGCCCTCGAGGGCTTGGCATTTGTCATGGGTTGAATTGTATCCCCCCCAAAATATGTGTAGCCGTGTGGCCAGGCCATGATTCCCAGTATCTCATGACTTCCGTTTTGTGGTTTTCCTATGCTGTATGTTAAAGGATTAGGGTGGGGCCATAAATCCCTTCGTAAGATCACCTTCCTGCTCCACTGTAAAGGGAGTTTCCCTGAAGTATGGCTTGTCCCACCCTTAATCCTTTCATCCTGCAAGAGATGAAAGGACAGAGAAGCAAGCAGAGAACTGGGGACCTCACAGCATCAAGAAAGCTGCACCAAGAGAAGAGCGCATCCTTCAGACCTGAGGTTCCTGCACCAAGATGCTCCCTGGACAAAGACTGATGCAATAGTGGACTTTCCTCTAGGGCCGACAAGGATGAAAGCCTTCCCCTGGAGCTCACATCCTAAATTTGGACTTGTAACCTACCGGAATGTGTAAGAATAAACTGCTTTGTTAAAGCCATCCACTCTGGTATTTTCTGTTAGAGCAGCTCTAGCTGACTAAAACACCATTCCAGGAGAAGGATAGGAACCGAACAAACCCATAAGCCAATCCTCTTAGAAGCTGAGATGAAACTTTTAGATCAAATTTAAACTGAGATCAGATTACTAAATCTACAGCTTAGTGTAAGCAGGCCCAAGAGTATGGGGTACTGGGTATTTTAGACAGAGTGACTAGGAGAGACAATGTGTGGATTGGTGGCTGGAGTTTAAGAAGGAGAGAGCTGTGTAAAGATGTAGAACAGTGCCATCAAACAGAGAGAGCCACAGGAGCACGGCGATGGTGAGGATGTGCGCATTGCATGTGAGCCGGAAGGACAGCACAGCAGAGCCGTGACTGAGGGATCCCGGTGCAGAAAGCAAGGGAGAACAGGCCAGCTCCAAGAGCCACCGCTGGACCTCAGGCCCTGTGGAGGCACCAGCTGCTGGAAATGGTCAGCTCAGCGGTCAATAGTGTCTGTTTTGCATATTAAAACAAATTCCTCAGGTGCTGCCTGCAAGATGCATTCAAGAGAACCAGAGAGGCAGTAGGTAAACAAGCAGGAGGCAGTCAGGACAGTCCAGAAAAGGGAAGGTCCTTAGCAGCAAAGATGCTAGGCCTTCTGCTCCCTTGCTCTGAATGTGTAATCAGGAAAGAACAATTGTAGAAAAGGACATTCGTGTTTGGTCAAGTGGAAGGTCAGTGAAAATGAGGGAGACCTTCAGTGACATAGACTGCCGCAGTGTCTGTAACAATGGATTCAAACACACCAACCATCGGGAAGATGGCACACAGTTGGCACTGTCTAGTTCCACTGTCCATGAGGCACCATGAGTCAGGGACAACACGAGGACACCCAACAACACTGAGGCAAGAGGCAAGGGTGGCTTCCCCTGCAGGCTGTCAGTGGAAAAGTAGTGACGTCAGGGCATCCACTGGTAGAGGCCATGGATATTTGCTGAGTTGGAAGGGGGTGAGAGGAGGAAGTGGAATGAAGATAAGGCCAACTCAGGTCCACAGTGACAACAGGATGGATGGTAACAACCGCGACAGATGAGACCTGCACAGCACTTTCTCCACGCCAGACTCAGTTCCAGGAACTTCAAACTTATTAACCCAATTCAGTATTTGCAACCATATCAAGCACGAGTTATCACAAGCCTTATTTTGCAAGTGAGGAAACTGCCACAGAGAAGTATCCAGCAGAACTCAGACGAGCTGGGAATCAGGCACTAGGGCTCATGTCCCGTTCACGACCAGGGCAGGAGGCCTCTAAGGGAAAGTGACTGCCTGGGGAAAGGCAGACAGAGAGGGAACGAGGAGAGCTGCAGTCTGATCCGCTGACCAAAAGATAATACTTGGAAACAACTGCTTGCAGCTGGTGGAGAATTTTGTAGGTGGGATGTTGTCAGCACTGGTGAGCTGAGCGCTGCGGGCTCAGGGAGGGTGCTGACAGCGACTCTGTCACCCAGCGGGAGAAGGAGAAGGAGCAGTGAGTGAGAAGCAGAACACCACACTGAGGTCACAGAGCCAAGGGAATGCCAGGTGGGGTATTTTTAAAACACGCCAGACCCCTGAGTTTGTGTCAGATCAGGTGAGGAGAGGGGGTCGACTGTAACCTTTGGTGGTGTGCTGGAGACAAAACCCTGCAAAAGAAGGTTGAAGCGGGGGTGGGGCGAGAAGGGGCAGAGGCGGCATAGCGGGCGGATGCAGCCTTTGATGAGTTGTTGCTTCTTAAAGGAGAGTAGTGGACACGGCTGTCCCTGGCGGTGCAAACAGTTACATACCGGCTGTTAACCAAAATGTTGGAGGTCTGTGTCCGCCCGGAGGCTGTTCAGAAAACAAAGCGTGGTGATCAGCTTCCACAAACTCAGCCATTAAAAACCCTGTGGAGCAGTTTTGTCCTGCTCACATGGAGTCACCGTGAGTCACTGTCACCGTGACAGTAGCTGATGTGGAGAGAGGAGTGACCCAGGGCCCCTGAGAGGAGGTAGACCAGGAGCCCAGCAGGACCACAGTGCGTGTGGAGCCGAGCGAGAGACGAGAGTGCTGCAGGGAGTGGACAAGTTGTCCGTGTGTCCTGAAAGAGAAGGTAGGACAGAGGGACACGCCTAAGGGCCCCCAGGCTGTGCCCAGAGCAGTACATAGCGTCTCCACTTTCCTCTTGTCTGTCCCGGGCCCCCCTTGGTGAACCAGGCACGTCCCCTACTTGGACAGCTTGCTGAATCACTGACCCCCCAGGAAAGCACCCTCAGCCCACAGCATCCAGAGCAGGCAGGTCTTCTGGTGACATGTGCAGTAAGTGTTTACACAACACACAGACGGAAAGGGGGAAACAAATCAGTTGAGGTGCCTTATAACATCAGCCACACAATGAGTCTTCGTCACTGCCACCTCCCACAGCCTCATTTTGCTCAAGCATCCTTGGAAACACTCAAGATAACTGTTTCAAGCTGGCCCTGGGGTCCTACTTGTGTTCACGGATTTCCTTGTTTGTCTTTCATTGTTTGGCTCAGGAGCCATCCAGTCTCTGCACAGGCACAGGGACGGGCACCGTCCCCGAGCGGACACAGGGACGGGCGCCGTCCCCGAGCGGGCACAGGGACTGTTCATATGAAGGGCAGTCAGAGAACCGGAATTGTGCTGGACCGATGCTGCCGTTGTACCCGTGCGTGGCTGTCAGCAAATAGCCTGTGTTTATTTTGAAATAATGCTGCCTGTCTTCTTTTCTACGTAAATCTAATTTATGTTTACAGTAGAGAATTAAGAAAGTACAAGAAAATATAAGGAAGAAATTTAAATAACATATCTCTGCCACCCAGAGAGCACTACTACTAACATCTTGATGTATTTTTTCTGTCTTTTTGTGCATATACCGATGTAATTGAGATTACTCTGTAAACACAATTTTCTTTTTCTTTCTTGCTCGCCCCCGCCCCCCTCAATGTTACACTCATAGTCAGCAGGACATGCCAGTCGGCGGCTACCTCACCATCACGTAGCCCTTTTCCTATCACTGGGCACATGGGTACGTGCTCATTTTAACACCGGAAGTAGCGCTGTGGCACAAGTCACGGACCTGTCCCGGACTGGAGAGAGAACCTCGGGGGTCGGGGGTCTCGGCCGCTGGCGTCCTGGCGGAGCGGCGTGGCAGCCCGAGCTCCTGCGCTTCCGCCGCACGCGGCACCATGTGAACTACGGCTGGCAGGGATGCTCACTTTCAGTGACTGCGTTAGTATTTAGTTGACCAAAGAAATGAGTCCTTTCTTCTTTGACATCAGTCTTTATGTTCTGAAATTTGGAATCACTGCTGTTGTCCAGCATGTTTTCCCAGATTATAGGAATGAAAGATGAGGATATCAGGCCATCCGACAAGAAAGGTGCCAGGCCATAGCTTTCCTGAATGCCAGTCCCTGTGTGAGCCCAGGAGATGAGACATTAATCAACGGCAACGCTGACTGGGTGTTCCACCTTTCTCCCGCCTACACACCACACCTGCTGACCAGCTCCCACGTGTGCTGCTAGACGTTTTGAGCCCATGCAGGCTGTGTTCACTTGGCGGGACCATGTACTCAGTGGTTCGGCAGTTATGATGCAATTTGGCAGTCACGTAATTTACGTGTAATCATTCCATGAAGAGATCAGATACAATGTGATCACTTCTATGATGGGATCAGCTCTGAGCAGCCAATCAGCAGAAAGGAAATTTCTGTGGGGGTATGGCCTGCATTCAATATAGGTAGACTTTCAGGCAAGGTTCATGGGCTTTTGCTCACTCCAGATCCCACAGCCGCCTCCTGTTCGTCTGATCTCCACTTCCTAGAACTTGAGCCCCAAAGCGTGTGACCCAGAGGTCTGCTGTCTGACTTGCCAGTCTTGATTTCACCGGTTCTGCAGCTACACAATTAAAGAGCACCTTACAGCTCAGCTCACAGATGTGGCCTTTCCAGCCTCTGTAAACACGTTGTTGTTAGGCGCTTGCAAGCTACTTCTGACTCACAGCAACCCCGTGAACCGCAGAACGGAATGCCACCCGGTCCTGCACCACGCCCATGAGCGGTTTTATGCTTAAGTCCATTATCGCAGCCACTGTGTCTGTTCATCTCCTCGAGAGTCCTACTTTTCTGCTGATTCTACTTGACCACGCACGATGTCCTTCTCCAGGAACTGATCCCTCCTGACATGTCCAAAGTATGTGGAGTTTTCTCCACTCTTGTTTCCAAGGAGCACACTTCTTCCAGAAGAGATCAGTTTGTCCTTTTTGCAGTCGATGGTATGTTCAGTGTTCTTCCCCAACACCACCGGTCAGTTCTTCTGTTATCTTTGGTCACTGTCCAGCATCTGCATGCCTGTGATGGGACTGAAACACCATGGCTTGGGTCAGGTACACCTTAGTCTTTAGCTGACATCTTTACTTTTCAATTCTTTAAAGAGTTCTTTTGCAGAAGATTTTGCCAATGCAATGCATCTTCTGATTTCTTGACTGCTGCTTCCATGGGTGCTGATTGTGGAACTAAGTAAAAGGAAATCCTTGACAACCTTAATCTTTTCTCCATTCAGCATGAAAGTACTTACTGGTCCAGTTGTGAGAATTTTTGTTTTCTTTATGCTGAGGTGCAACCCATACTGAAGGCTGTCATCTTTGGTCTTCATCAGTAAGTGTTTCAAATCCTCTTCACTTTCATCAAGCAAGGTTGTGTCATCTGTATAACACAGGTTGTTAATGAGTCTTCCTCCAGTCCGCATGCCTCATTCTCCTTCATAAAGAACAGCTTCTCAGATTGTTTGTTTGGCATACAGATTGAAAAGGTATGGTGAAAGGATACCACCCTGGTGCACATCTTACCTGACTTTAAACTATGCAGTGTCTCCTTGTTCTTTTAGCACAACTGCCTCTTGATCCACGTACAAATTCCTCATGTTGTTGTTGTTGTTAGGTCCTTTCAAGTCAGTTCCAACTCACAGTGACCCTGTGAACAACAGAACGAAACACTGCCTGGTCTTGCGCCACATCCACAATCGTTTTTTATGCTTAAACCCACTGTTGCAGCCACTATGTCAAGCCATTTCATCAAGAGTTTTCTTTTTTTCAGCTGACCCTTCACTCTACCGAGAGTGATGTCCTTCTCCAGGGACTGATCCTTCCTGCAGTCTTGCCATCTTAGCTTCCAAGGAGCGTTCTGGTTGTACTTCTTCCAGAACAGATCTTTTTGTTCTTTTGGTGGTCTATGGTACCTTCAACATTCTTCTGTAACACCACAATTCAAAGGCATCAGTTCCTCTTGTCTTCTTTGTTCATGGTCCAGCTTTCACAAGTATATGATGCGGTTGAAAATACCATGGCTTAGGTAAGGTGCATTTTAGTCTTCAAAGTGACATCTTTACTTCTGAATACTTTGAAGTGGTCTTTTGCAGCAGATTTTCCCAATGCAATGCATCTTTTGATTTCTTAACTGCTGCTTCCAAGGGTGTTGATTGTGGACTCAAGATAGATTCCTCATAAGCCCAATTAAGTGTTCTAGAATTCTCATTCTGTGCAATGTTAGCCATTATTAGTTATGATCTACAAAGTCAAATGTCTTTGCATAGTCAATGAAGTGCAGGTAAACATCTTTCTGATTTTCTTTGCCTTCAGCCAAGATCCATCTGACATCAGCACTGATTTCTGTAGTTTTATGTCCTCTTCTGAATCCACCTTCTTCTCTTCTGGCAGCTTCTTGTCAATACACTGTTGCAGTCACTTTTAAAGGACCTTGAGCAATATTTTACTTGCAGGTGATATCAACGATACTGTTCGGTAATTTCCACATTGTATTGGATCACATGTCTTGGGAATAGACATAAATATGGATCTCTTCCAGTTGGTTGTCCAGGTAGCTGTCTTCCAAATTTGTTGGCACAGACCAGTGAGCACTTCCAGCACTGTTTCCTTCTGTTAAAACATCTCAATTGATATTCTATCAGTTCCTGTTTTGTTTTTCACTAACGCCTTCAATGTAGCTTCGACTTCTTCCTTCAGTACCATGGGTTGCTGATCTAATGCTACCTCTTGAAATGGCTGAACATCAAGCAGTTCCGCTATACCAGTTCTGGTATAATGAGTCTGTATATTCCTTCCATCTTCTTTTGATGCTCCCTGAGTCACTCAATATTTTCCCTGTAGAATCCTTCACTATTGCGACCTGAGGCTTGATTTTTTTTCTTCAGTTCTTCCAGCTTGAGAAATGCAGAGTGTGTTCTTCCCTTTTGGTATTCTATCTCCAACTCTTTGCACGTGTCATTATAATACTTGATTTCGTCTTCTCTCGGTGCCCTTTGAAATTTTCTTTTCAGTTCTTTTACATTATCATTTCTTCTTTTTGCTTTAGCTACTTGATTTTCAAGAGCAAGTTTCAGTCTCTTCGGACATCTAATTAGTCTTTTTTTTCTTTCCTGCCCTTTTGATGACCTCTTGCTTTCTTCTTGGATGATGTCTTTGACGTCATTCCACAGCTCATCTGGTCTTCTGTTATTAGTGATCTACTCATAAAATCTGTTCTTGAGATGGTCTCTAAACTCAAGTGGGATATACTCAAGGTCATACTTCAGCTGTTATGGGCGTATCCCAATTTTCTTCAGTTTCAGTTTGAACTTACATATGAGCAGGTGACGTCTGTGTCACAGTCAGCACCTGGCTTTGTTCCAACTGCTGATACTGAGTTTTCTCTCATCTCTTTCCACAGATGTAGTTGATTTGATTCCTATGTATTCCATCTGGTAAGGTACATGTGTACAGTAGCTGTTCATGTTAGAGAAAAAAGGTATTTGCAATGGAGATTTGGAAGACAGCTCCATGGTCAACTGACTGGAGGAGATGTATATTTATGCCTATTCCCCTAAAATGTGATCCAATCAAATGTGGAAATTATCAAACAATATCATTAGCGTCACACACAAGTAAAATTTCTCTAAAGATCATTTGAAAGTGACTGCAGCAAAATATTGGCAGGGAACTTCTTGAACTCAATGCATTCCTCTTCAATTTATCATTCCCTTAACATGCTAGATCATAAGATTGACTGATTCAAAATCGCCAATACCAATCAATTCTTTGCTCATCAACGCCATGGATATCCATTTTTGTGCTTTCCATCTCATTTTTTACCACTTTCAATTTTCCTAAACTCAAACTTCATACATTTCACATTCCAAGTACTAATGGATATTTGTAGCTGCTTATTTTGAGTCCTGCCACATCAGCCAACGAAGGTTCCAAAAGTTTGACTCCACCCACGTGATTAAGGTGGGCTTGACTTTCAGGAGGTAGCTTTACTCAGCTCACACTCGAGTGCCTTGTAACCTGAGGGGCTTACTTGGGGACTCATCTGGTGTGAAAATCTGGGTGATAGTGTCCGTGATACAGTGCTGGTGAGGAGCAGGGTGACAGTTCCCGTTGCTCAGTGCTGGTGTGAGGAGCTGGGTGACGGCACTCGTGGCATACTGCCAGTGTGAGGAGCTGGTGACAGTGCCCATAGCTCAGTACTGGTAGGAGGATCTGGGACACAGTGCCCATGGGTCTTCAGTGGACTCTGAGTGTGTGTGATCCTTCTCTCCCTGGCCCCAAATTACTGCAAAAGCAGAGAGCTCAACAGTGATCCAGAGGACTGGTATGTGGGACATAACAGATTGTACTTTTCAAATTTGGAGAACGCATAGATCCCCTTTAATAAGAAAAAATATACTTGTAGCCTCCGTTCTGGCTCTGACTGTGGGTCATGCCCCTCCACTGTCCTTCAGGATCCCGCTTTGACTGTCCCAGGAATCTAGCATGGCCCTTTACAGTGCTGCCTTCCTGCCAGCACAACACTGAAAACGGCCCTGTCACTACACTATATCTTCGGGGCGGTTCTGCTCTGTCCTATGTGTCACTATGAGTTGGAATCAACTCAGGAGTACAACAAGCACATTAGTCTCCTAGGGCAGCTGTAACAAGCACCACACCTGGGTGGCTTAAAACATTCTGTCTTAGCTCTGGAGGGTGGTGTTCTGAATACTGGGAAATGAGGGGCCTCTGCCCGTCTGCGGAGAAACTTGCTGATCTCCTTGGCCTCTGCTGATGGCTGGTACTGCCTGGAGCCCCTCTCCTGGCCTTGCGGTGGCATCCTTCCAGTCTTCGCCTGCTGTGTCACATGGCCATCTCCTCTCTGTGTCTGTCTCTTCTTTTAAAGGTCACCATCCAGGTGTGACCAGGACCCACCACACTCTGGTGTGACTCCGCGTTAGATAACAGCATCTCCAAAGACCGAACTTACAAACAAGCTCACACTCCCCAGTGTTAGAATCTGGACTTTGACTTCTCTTTGGGGGCACAAATGACCTACAATACCAGGCCTGGTTTGCGGCAAAGGATGAGAAGGAGCCAGGTGACCACAGAAGAGTTGCTGCCATGGGACAGATGGACAGACGACATGCAGAGGTGTGAGGGGGAGAGCACATGGACCCTGCTAGCCCATCAGACCCACAGCCAGGTGCCATTCCACCAGGCCCTGCTGTGTGCCCAGTGGAGGACAACATTCCATGTTACTTGATTAAAGGGAATTTGCTTTTGTGAATTAAATCACACACTATAAAACCCAAAATTGTTCCGTTCCCACCACCCAGGCCTGACCTTCCTACAGAGTGCTGGGGGCTGTCTTGCCAGCTTGAGACCACCCGGGACTTCGGCAGCTCCTGGGCACCTTGGGGAATGTTAGTCTGGGGGTGCTGCAGTGATGCATGGGAACGCTCACAAGGACGCCCGTTCCTCGCTGTTTCCCGTAATTGCCCTTCTTAACTCAATATGATTTAAAAGGAAAATACAAACAAATCCATGTAGGGTTTTTTTTCCTCTCCCTTTCTCTGTATATTTCTTCTTTAGTTTATTGTCAGCAAAAGCTGATTGTGAGCTGTGACCGGAAAGGCAACTTTGAAAAACAGGTTCCGGTACCTGGTGTCCCAGGCGGATGGAGGAGGGTTGGGACAGGTTCCGACTGGAGAGCAGGAAAAAGACAAGCAACGGCCGCGGCAGCAGCAGTCAGGAAAGCAGACTACAACTTTGTGTGGGGCAGATGTGCTACAAAAGACTCCCTGACAGTGTTAAAAAGCCCAGATGCTGCCTTGAAGACTAAGGTGTGCCTGACCCAAGCCCTGGCATTTTTAATGATTTCATACACATGCAAAACCTGGACCATGAATAAAGAAGACCAAAGGAGAATCAGCACCCTTGAACTCCAGTGTTGGCAGAGAGCGCTGAACGCGTCCTGGCCTGCAGAAGGACGAACAGGCTTGTCTTGGAAGAAGTGCTGCTCAGAAGCAAGGGTGACGAGACTTCCTCTCACCTGCAGTAGACAAGCATCAGGGAGGACCAGTCCCTGGAGAAGGACATCCTGCTTGGTAAAGTGGAGGCTCACTGAAAAAGAGGACGACCTTCAGCTGGATGCCCTGACACCATGGTTGCAACAGGGGGCTCAGCACGGCAGTAACCGTGCCGACGGCACAGGACCAGGCGCTTGTATTCTCTTGTACAGCATGGCTTCTCTAAGTAGGAACTGATTAGACGGCACCAACAGACACAGTGACAGAGTAGGACACTGGCGACAGCAGTCTCCGAAATCCAGAGGTGAGAGCGAGTGGGAGCACTGGAGAAGGCGGTCGGTTCTCGCCACTTGACATGTTCTGTGAAGTCATCAAACACTGAGTCTGTGAATACGGATCCAGTGCGCCACAGATGTCAGTCTAGAGTCCCCGGGAACCTCCGGGTGACTCAGATTCTTCATCCCTGGGATCCCTGAATAATGGGGACCAGCTGCATTTCGCAATGGCATCAGTGGGGTTGAGAAGGGAGACTTGCCTATGGAGATGATGGAGTCTGGATCCCTGGGGTGCTGGCATTTATCAGTTCACAAAAGTGAGGATGACTCTACCCACTGCCATTGCCATCGAGCTGGCGGACTGATGGCACCCCCCACTGGTGGACTGTAGAACTGCTACATCGGTTTCCTCAGCTGTGATCTTCGAGGAAGCAGATAGCCAGAACTTTCTTCTGCACTGTGCTGGGCGGGCTTGCGCCACTACCCTCGGGCTCCTCACCAAGGGCAGACCGTTTGCAGTGCCCAAGACCTGGGGGCGTCCCCAGTTCCCTGTAGTTTTCTTCTCTTGTCTCGCTCCCCCAGTGAAAGGGGACGTCGCTTCCAGGCATGCAGTCTGGACCCTAAGGACATTTTGCTTTGGGACAGGCTTAGAGAACAGTGGCAGTTCTTATCGCCCTGCATTTCCAGAGAGGATAAAACGGTGTTTTCCCTAAGTGCGAGCTGACCGGTTTCTCTCCCTGGGCTGTTATTAGAGTTCAGGCTGTTGACTCCTGAGAGCTGTAATTACGAATGAAGTGTGTAATTTACGGACACCTCTGGGTACTGCGGTCTTCTGCGTAGCTTGTCTGGGGAGCCCGCTCAAGCCCCGTGCTGGTCCCTGGTCCCACTGAGTGTCGGCCCAGTGCAGAGGGCTGTCTGTGGGTCTGTATGTGAGGAGTTCTCCTTGTGCGGTCCCCAGGAACCCGTCACCAACCCCTGGGAACTCTCCCCTCCCTTGTTGCGCTCTCCGGGGACAGCGTGGGGAATCTGCATTTTAACAAAAGCCTGGAGGTTTTTGTCAGTTGCCAAGGCCACTCCCTCTACAACAGACAGAAACGTCACCTGTCCTCACCATTGTCATGACCACTCAGACCAGCATGCCCATGTGTTCCCACCTAGGAGGCTCGTTTTCCAATACTATGTCACTCAAAGTCCTGCTGTGACCCACAGCCTTTCCATTAGCTGGTTTCCAGAAACAGATCACCAGGCCTCTGTGTCACATCTGTCCTTGTCCAGAAGGTGAGCTGAAACCCGCCCGTCACGAGGACCCTGCTGGTGTGTGACGCTCTGGTGGCCCAGCTTCCCGCGTGGCAGCACCTTGACAGCCACCACCGGTCCACAGATTGATGGACGGGAGCATTTAGGTGTCTCAGCACTGGAGAATCTCTGCTTCAGAATCTAGGAACTGTCTTTGCAGTTTGGCCTGTAGCTCACTGTCCTTTGTCACCCTATTCTGAAGGCAACTTCAGGGCAACCCATGTGTCAACTATTAGCTGAAACAAAGTAAGACATTATCTGAAAGACTGTGGTGAAGAAATAGAAACCAAAACCTCAAAGCTAAAAAGTGAAGCAACAACAAACTGGTTGGAAGCTCAGCAAGAAATGAGCCACCTCTGGCCGCTGGTGAGGGTGCGGCCCGCGGGCGCGGCGGGTCAGCAGTGCAGGGCTGCTCTTCCCCTTCAGCTTGAAGAGAAGCCCTGAGAGACACTTTCCATCAACCTCTGGGAATTGATCAGCTCTACAGAGAAAATTCTTCCATTTTCTCAAAATAAAGAAGTTTTAAATAGATGTAGAAAACTCAGTCTCCATCCCCCTAAGCACTACGGGGGGTCAGCCCGAGTCCCGACAGAAGGCCGAGCCAGCCAGGGAAGGAGGAGGAGACCCGGCTGGCGGGATGGAAGATGCCTCTCCCCAGGAAAACACTGACCCGAGGAAGAGAAGCAGCAGCATGTCTCTCCCGGAGAATGGGAATCGGAACCTCCAAGAGTTTCCCAAGCACGGGGCATCTGAGGGTCTGTACTGGGCCTCTGCCTCCCAGGGGGAAGTGGCGCTGTCCTAAACCAAGGGCTGCCAGTGAGGCCACAGGCGCAGGACAGCACAGATAGACGTGAGCTGGGGTGGAAGAGGCAGAAAGAGAATTGGGGAAAGGGAGAGGTATGGCAGGTGACGGAGAAATTGATACAGGAAGGAGGGGTGGAGAGGAAGAGACACAAGGGAGGGAGAAAAGGGGTAGAGACAGAAGGTGGATGGAGAGACACACAGAGCAAGACGGAAAGGGGAGAGAGGGGAGAGAACACAGCAGGCGGACAGAGAACTACGGGGGAGCAGGGAGGAGGCCCGAGGCTCACTGTTCCCACCTGGGCCTTCAGCTGGGAGGATGGCTGCCCTCTCCCTGGGCTGTGGTGCCCACCTGAGACCCTGCATCCTGGGACAGCTCAGAGACCAGGCCTAGAGCACTGGATGGTGCCAACCCACTTGCCCAGGGCCCCAGCATACAAGCAGATCAGCCTCTCCTGTGATGCTCCAACCTAAAGGTCACTTGGCTTTTGCTGTGGAAATGGTGGGGTGGGTACCGCTGTTGTTGGGGGCTGTTGAGTGTTTAATAAAGATGTTAGCTTGCTGTGTTTCTTTCACACCAGTTTCATGAACCCCGTATATTTCAGAAGAGACAGAAAAGCTGGCATGTTGCCCAAAGTCCCATCACCCATCCCTGTTGGAGAGGGACATCGGATTAGCCTGTTCCACTCAGCCGGCCAGGATGCCACCGACAGCACTTCCGTCACCCTCCACCGGATACACGGGAGCCCCTTGAAGGAAGTCTGCCCTTTTCAGCTTACACAGCCGTTCAACCAGGAGGCCCCTCATCTTGACTGTGGCCTGAGCCTGAGGGCAAAACTTTCCCTGATGGTGGGGTTCAGTGTACCCTGGAACACCAAGCCAGGGTCACCCATGCCTTGGGGCTAGGGCACAGGGGCGTGGGAGGCAGTTTCCGGAGAGATCCTGTCTTAGGGGTGCTGCACAAGTGAAAGAAAAATCTCCTGATGTTTCTCATTGTCTATCCAAGAAGTCCCTTGATTTGTTACAGGAATTCATCGTTGCCACGGTGTTCCGACACAGAGCCGCCTTGTAGGGCAGAGCAGAGCTGCCCGTGGGGCATCCAGGGCTGCCGTTCTCACAGGAGCCCCTGCTCTTCTCTGTATTGGGTGGCTGTGGACAGGAGCCACTGACCTTTCTGCTGTGGCCAAGGGCTTAGCCTCTGCGGGGAGAATGGCCTTTCACCATCTGGAATGCTGTGAGACAGAACATATTTTATTCAACCAAGCATAATAAAATCCACACGCGGTTTTGTGCACATGAAATACCAGAAATCAGTACGTGCCCGGTGAGCGAGCCATGACTTCAGCATCTGCAAGTCACCCGGGCCTCAGTTAGGTGACGCTGGCATGGGGACACAGAGACGGCACTGCGCAGGCAGGGGAGATGACAGAGGTGGGCCCACTCAGCTGCCTCCTCCTCTGCGTCCTGTAGAGAATACTGGCAGCCCCTGAGCTTTCACTGAGGCTGCTCATTCCCCCAGCAGGGGAGCCATGGGACCGGAGCAGAGGGAGGTGTCTCTTGGGGCCCTGAGTACCTGCCAGGCTCCCTCGGAAGGTGCGGTTGCTGCTGTTGCTGTTGTTGCTACCAGAGAGTCAGGCCCTGTGCCCTGACTTACGGCGACCCTGCGTGTGAGAGAACGAACTCTGCCTGGCTCTGTGCCATCCCTGTGATAGGTCGCTGATGGACCCACAGTGAGTCACAGGGTTTCTACCAGCTGATTCTTGGACATAGATTGCCGAGTCTTTCCTCCTAGTCTGTCTGTGAAATTGTGGGGCTGCTGGGTATCGTCCAGTCAACTCCATCGCACAGTGATTCTACACGGCAGAGAGGGACTGCCTGGTAGGGTCACAGTGACCCCACACGATAGGGGAGGACTGCCCAATAGTCAGTTCCAACTCACAGTGACATTACACGACAGAGGATGACCGTCCAATAGGGTCACAGTGACCCTACATGGCCGGAGGGCTGTCCAATAGTCAGTTCCAGCTCACAGTGACCCTACACAACAGAGGAGGACTGCCCAATAGGGTCACAGTGACCCTACATCACAGGAGGGCTGTCTGATAGTCAATTCCAGCTCACAGTGACCCTACATCACAGGAGGGCTGTCTGATAATCAATTCCAGCTCATAGTGACCCTACACAACAGAGGAAGACTGCCGAATACGGTTTTCTAAACTGCCGCCTTTACAGGAACAGGGCACTAGGGGTCTTCTCCTGGGGCGTGACTGGTGGGTTTGAACCACTGGCCACTAGTGCAGCCAATCCTTAGACGCTGTGCTCCCAGCGAGTCCTGGAATTCTGGTATTGTCACTTGATTACGATTTTGGCATCTGACTGCACACAGGAAGGAAAAAAAATCCATATATAGAAAAAGAATTCAACTAGTCTGTTTTTTAAGATAATACACAGCTCTCTCACCACATATGTAGAAATCTAAATGAGCAGACTTTTATTAGAAGAATGGGGAAATCGCAAGGTACGGAAGAGAGCTAAAAGGAAAGATAAAAATGTGAATAGGTAAAAATCCTACTAAAGAATTGTTTACAGATTTAAAATTCGAAGCATTCCTACTGAGTGGTTTATTATTCCAATAAAACCATATTTGTCTTAACCACAAATATTTTCCAGTTCAACCTACATTCCATGGAAGACCAAAAGCAAATTGAATATGGTTGAATGAAGATGAGTACTTTTTGGAAACAAAAAGAAAATTTAAATTCATTTTTCCATCTTTCAATTTGGGTAAAGAGGAACACAGCAATCAAAAAGTTTCACGTTTTCATTCTTCGACATCTCAAAAGCATGAAAATAGACAAAGACAAGAACAAACAGCCCCCACCCCCCATGATCCCCGAAACAACCTTTCACAGCTGGGCAAAGCTCTGAGTCTCTTCTCAGTGCCCGTTCAAAATCCCCAACCCAAGCCAGGAGGGCAGCTTCTCAGTCTTCAGAAGCCACACTTGTCGCACATGATGGGCACATGGGAAACATTGATCACTCTGTTCCGGGGGTAAACTATACCACTGAAAATCACTCTAAACTCATCTAGCTTTAGAATCTCAAACTTTCCTCAGTGCCTCTTTTTCTATCTTCTGTTGGTTTAGAGAAGGAGCCTGGTGGCAGAGTAGCTCAGTGCTTGGCTGCTAGCTGGAAGACTGGAGATTCAAGTCTACCCAGGAGCACCAAAGAAGAAACGCCTGGTGATCTACTACCAAACAACCAGCCCCTGAAAGCCCTGGGGAGTGCATTTCTGCTCTGATACTCATGTGCTTGCTGGGCATCGGGGTCCACTCAGCAGAAACTGGTTGGCGTGGATCTCAAAGGCAGCAATGCAGCTGTGTGCTGGGGCACTGGAGGACCACAGTACCGATTACAAAGGAGCAGTCAATAGTTTCTCCTCCCACCTATGTCATTGCTAAATGGAGCTTTGTCACCATGGAGAGACTATGCGGCTGTAACACACTGAAGAAGAAGAGGAAGACCCTAAATGAGGCGGACTGACACAAGTCAGTGTGTAGGTGGGCAAGTGAAGACTACAAAGCCAACATTCCATCAAAAATAAACAACTCAGAACACTATTAATAGACTGCTACACTCGTTTCTTTATTCACTGTCAATGAACGAGGAAGACAGAAGAAGAATCGACATCCCTGAGTTGTGGTGTCGGAGAGTATGGAATACACCAAGGATCGCCAAAAGAGTGATCAGATCTGTTTCAGGTGAAGTACAACTGAAGAGCTCCTTAGAAGTAGAGACGGCAAAACTATATCTGGCAAACTCTGGACCCACCAGGAGAGACCAGTCGCTGGAGGATGGCATGCTTGGTAGAGCGGAGGGTCAGCGAACAAAAGGAAAACCTGCACTGAGACGGACTGACACAGAGGCTGCAATGACGGGTGTGCACCCACCACCCACTGCAGGCAAAACACAGGGCCTGGCAGTGCTCACTGCTGTTGTGCACAGGGTCGCTGTGAGTTGGAACCAACTTGATGGCACCCAAGCGCAACTCACACATTTACACAGTTTGTAATCAGGCAACACATCAACACCAAGTGAAGCCATTTTCCAGCTAATTATGATTTTCAGGGTGCTTATATATACAATTTTATCAGGAACTTTGTAAACAATATTTTTCATTGCTTGATGATTGTGTCAGTGTACCTGGCAAAAGAGCAGTGTGAGCTCAAACGCTGTTACTGTCGCTGTTGTTGCTAGGTGCCTCCCACTCGCAGCAGCCTGTGTGTGACACAACGAAGCAGCGCCCAGTGCCGTGCCCGCCTCACGGCTGCCGTTCATTGGGCACCCAGCATGGCAGCCGCTGAGCAGTCCTTCTCCTTGAGGCTCTTCCTCTCTTCCACTGACCCTGTGCTTCGCCAGCGTGACGTCCTCCTCCAGGGGCCGGGCCCTCCAGGTAACATGGCCAAAGCAGGTGAGACACAGTCTTGCCATTCTCCCTTCTGGCTGCTTTTCTTCCCAGATTTGCTCGTTCCCCTGGCAGCCCACGGTGTACTCCAAGCATTATCAAAACTTAGGTGCTACAGTGGTCACACGATCAGGGACTTAACTCTAAGACCTCTGGGGTCTTGCAACCAGGACAGATTCTAACCCTTGATTGTTTCCTAAAGAACAAGTTTCTAGTGTTTCAGTAAGCCCTGTTACCTACGTAAACTGATCCTTCTAAAGATTACTGATAGCTAAAGACGTACCAGAAGCTTTAAAAAGTATATATAGACACACGTATATGTGATTACTCAGCACATAGGCCTTCGTGATTAGTAAGAATGAGACAACCTTTAGTGTCATAAGTAAGAGAATTATTTTCATAAAGTAAACTTACTGTTTTACTTCACAGCCCTAATACAAGGAATTATACAAATTATCTTTTAGAAATAAGACGAGGTCATCACAATCATTTTTAAAGAATAGATGATCCTGTCAGAAATCAATCAATGCACTGAACACTTTGACACCTACTTAGACATTTCAGAGGTCACCTGGGTCAGTCAGGGAGACGGGAAGAGCCTGAGTTCTCTCTGTCCTGGAGGGGACGCTCACGGCAGCCTGGGCTCTGCCTGCTTGGGAGCTCTGCTTGTCGTGTTGGATTTGATCCTGACCTTGGAGCCCTCGGCTACAATTCCAGTCCTGATGGCCCACATGGTGTGTACCCCGTGGTGAGGGACCCCATGTCCCAGCTCCAAGTGTGGCGCTTGCTGACAGACTTCCCCTGTGCTTGCGTCCCTGGTCACCCATGGCTCCTGGGTTCTTCCGGAAGTATCACTGCATCCCCAGCATTGGTCCTGCACAGGCTCTCCCACCTCTCACTGGCTGGAGTTTCATCACAGCTTGTCAGCAGGGCTAGACCTTCACCCTGGCATCTAGCCCAACACTTGCCCATGGAACTGCTCCACTTACACTGTCTTTCCAGCAGTGAGTATTCCAATCACAGCAGCTGGTGGTTGCTGACGAGTCTATTCAGATTCCCAGTGGCCCCCATGTGCAGAGTGGGACTGCTCTGTGGGGTGTTCAAGGCGGCGACCTTTCAGGAGATTGCTGACTAGTCCCCTGAGGTGCCTCTGGGTGGGTTTGAGATACCCACCTTCCAGCCAGTAGTCTAGCCTAACCACTGTGACACCAGGGACTCCTCCTAACAGCAGTAGTTTGCGTTTATTGACCATCTAGTGCATGCAGGAGTTTGTATATACTATCTTCTTGAACTATTACAAGTCTACAAAGCAGATATCCATACTTTACAAATGAAGAATGAGAGAGTCACAGAGTTTACAAAACTTGTCCCAAACTCCACAGCCAGCAAGAAACCTGCAGCCAGCACTGGTCCACTCTGAGGGTGGAGGCCTTCCCAAGGGGCTGCTCATCCCCCTGGAGCCTCCACTGTGGAACTGACCATCTTGTTGCAGCTTGACTCACTCATGCTGGCCATGTCTACAGCCTACTTGCAGGAAGCAACCACCAGGATACAAAAAGACAACTCTTCTGTGGTCACAGCCCAATTCTTGTGTCACCTCCTGTGTTTCTTCTGTGCATTGTAACAGCAGAAACACAACACTTCTGTCCTCACTGGGGTAAGTTCTAGCACACGCTGGTATCAGACAGAGACCAATTCAGAGACAGGACCACACACTAATTTGAAGCGAGATGATCAATACAAAGAATTATTAACTGTAACAGGGGATTGAAGTAATGAGGGGCTGTAGGGGAGGATTCAGAGAAACAATAAGGCATGTAGAAATGGCAAGTATTATTATTAGGGCTGAGAGAGCGTGCCCCAAGGCTGAGATCCAACCTTGGAGCAAGGGCACCACTGTGCTTCTTGGGTGGCCAAGAGGTCACAGTGTTGCCACCCTGGTGAACCCTCCAGAATGTTCCAGAAGTCCCCATCCAGCATACCAGAGACAGGATTCTAGAAGGAGGTGTCTCACAGGGGGGAACTGATCAGGTGATCAGGGGCTGCCAGGTGATGTTGCCAACTGCTGGGTGTTCTGGACCTGCCCTGCAGGTCCTGGTGCCAGCAGGACCAGAGCGCAAGCTGGAGAAGTTTCTGAGCCCAGAGCAGGAGAAGCCTACCCAGTGAGTACTGTAACCAAGCCAAGTCCCATCCTCTCTGCAGCACCCTCTACGGGCAAAGCCCTGTATCATATCAGCAGGCAAAGTAAAGATTCACAAAGGGCTCATCTCCATTTTCACAGAACAAGTAATGAAGGATGGATCTGGAGCTGAGCTCAATGTCTTTATAACTGGCATGATAGAATTTCATGATCTGCACATTTTGAAATTGTTAAACATTGCTTGAAAGTGCTGTGGTATCAACTGAGCCTTAGAAGTAGTATTGTTGCTGTTGTTCTTTTGTTATAAAGAAAATAGATCCCAAAATCACAAAACAACAAACGCTGGAGAGGTTGAGGAGAGACTGGAATTCTCCTACACTGCTGGTGGGATTGCAAAGTGGTATAGCCTCTTTGGAAAGCAATCTGGTGCTCCCTTAAATAGCTGGAAATATATATATCATTTGATCTAGTGATCCCACTGCTCAGAATATATCCTACAGAATCAAAGGCAGCCACACAAACAGATACGTGCACACAAATGTTTATTGCAGCACAGTCCACAATAGCTAAAAGATGGAATCAACTCAGATGCCCAACAACAGATGAATGGACAAATAAACTATGGTACATATACTCAAGGGAACACTATGCAATGATAAAGAACAATGATGATTTTAGGAAACATCTTACAACCTGGTTTCAATTGGAAGATGTTACACTGAGTGAAATCAGTCAGCCGCACAAGAACAAATATTACATGCGACCCATACTATAAGAACTTAAAAACAGACTCATGTATAGAAGAAAAATACTCTTTGATGGTTGCAAGGGAGAGTGGGGACTGAGAGAGAGGACTGGTCATCGATTAGACAGTTGATAGAAATTTGGTTGCGTGAAAGCAGTGACAGAACATGTTAGAAAGAAGATTAACTTAACTGGACTTCAAAATAAACTGAAAACTCTTCCAATCTTAACCCAGTATTGCAAGAATAGAGTAGCAGGGGCAAGGGACTGGGAACCATGCTCTCAAAGGACATCTAGGCCAACTGGATTAGCTAGCCTATTGCTAAGAGAGTCTTCTGAATCTCATGTTGGTGAGTAGTGTCTGGGGTCTTAAAAGCTAGCAAGCTGCCATCTGAGGTACACCCAATGATCCCAACTCATCCAGAACAGATGATCACCAAGAACAACAAAGATGTGACAGAAAAAGAGCCCAGGAGATGGAAGGATCCACGTGAATCAGTGACTACATCAACATGTGACCAGAAGAACCAGATGGTTTCCAGTCACCACCAAAGACAGCTGTGATGGGGCACACAATGTCAAGTCCCAGTGGTAACATGAGCGAAAGAGGGGTGCACCTCAAGTACTCCACTAAAAAACCACAAGTGATGGTCCAGCTGCCTGGGGGTTCCTCTGGGAGCATGGCCTCCAGACCTGCTACTACACCTGACCAGAAAACATTACTGAGGTCAACTCTTCAGACAGGAATGGACTAGACTCAGGGACACAGTGTGACCATATGGTGTGTGTACTTTGTAGTTCTGTGTATTTATAGGATGCTGTCTTACTGGCTTCTTACTAGAAGGGAGAGGAGAGGGTAGAAAAGGGAGGCGAGTAGATTGTAGGAGGATGTGGCATATATAGAGTGCAAAGGAGGAGTGTACTCTCACTGGGCAAGCAGAGCAGAAGGAGCTGCAGACATGCAGGCATGCGTGTTTAGTCTGGGTTGTATGCTTTCACTTAATCACAATAAAAATAATTAATTTAAAAAAAGAAAATAACACTTGTTAAAGTGAGCTTTTGACTTTTGTGTGACTTGGCCAGAACTGAAACTTTCCCATTTTTCTATGACCTTGAAACCTTTTACACTTTTGTCTGTTTGTTGTTGTTGTTCAGCCTAGGACGAAATGATCTTTTCTCTCAGATATTTGAGGCTACTTCGTGAAAAAAGTAGACTCTACTACCCTATACATAGCAATCAAATTTAGGCTTTTGTAAGTACTCTGTAAGGGGGCTAAAAAAGCTGTTTTGAGTGTTTTCAATTAAACAGAATAGATATTTATTTAATAAAAATTTATATCCATCTTGGGAAGACTCAGAATGATATTCAGTATAATAAACTATATAAATGCCAGTCTAAACAGTCTATGTAGTGTTTCTTTCTGATACCACAACTGGACACACTAGTTGCTTCACTTGGGCATTATGATATTTCTACATTTTTATTTAATAATTCAAACATACTTTTATCCCAGAGAAATGGAAGTTTTTTTAATTCCATTGCAAAAGGAAAATAAATAAAACAATGTATTTTTCTGGGAAAAAAATCTATACAGTACAGATATTTTGTTTTCTCATGCAAAGAACATGGATGATACAAATATCATCAACTCTGGTGTTAGGAAAAACATCATTCAAAATAATTGCTCCGTCTGTTTCTTTTCCTGGAGGCACACCTCTTTAGAAAATGGGACACAAGGCATAAAACCGAACTCGGCAAAAGCAGATCTGAGAACGCACCTCGGGACAGTCAGAAAAGTAACACATGGCCAGCCAGGAACTCTCATGGAAACAGACCATTCTAAGCAAAACACTCCAAAAACATTTGCTTTATTAAATATTCTTAGAGGTAGGGAAATCTGGAAGCATGACGTTGTCAGTGGCCTATTTCGCTGGATGAGGTAGTGTCTCTCCACAGCATAGAGCATCCTCATAGACACCATTGCTGGCTTCTTGCTCTGCACTTTCTGAGTGATGTCTGTATAATAAGCAGTCACGGTGACTCTTTTAGTCTATCACACAAACCAAGAGTTTGGCTTTGTAAAGCAGGAAACAAACAAACAAGCAGATTGAAAGAGAATTACAAGTAAACCTATCCATTTATTTCTACACTGGTTTCATTTATTTTCACAGAAATGACTGATTTGCTTGAAGCAATCAGTTAATTTTTATCATCTGGACATAGCCCTGTTGAACAAACTTGGTTAACCAAATAAACACAAAACTTGATTACATCCAACACATACGCTGAAAGAAGTCTAGAAGTGACTGCAAGCATGCCCTGTGAAGCTCAGTGCATCCCATCTTTTCGTCTTCAGGCTCTACTTTGGGGCACGTGGTTCGAATGCCTCCCTCCCTCACATTCACAAACTCACCAAGTGCCTCTACCTGACCTGTTGTGAATGAAACAAACAAAACACAACTCAAAAGAAAGAAACAAACGCAGTTTGATATTCATAACACAATAAGAAGCTATGGCTATTGTAGATTTCAGTAGAGTTACATTATTCTTTCAGAAGGATTTTTTAAAATCCCACTTGATCCTCAATTGGCTAAAATTCTACATAGAGCTTTACATTCTTCCCCTTTTCCTGCCACTGATAAACACAATTAAAAACCTCTAGCAAACCTGTCATCACTCGTCTGTCAGTTTGCCTTAAGGTGGTGGCTGTCATTTGCTGTGATGCTTGTAACTATGCTACTAAGATACCAAATGCCAGATGGTCACCAACAGTAGACAGATTTCAGTGGACTTCCCAGAATAAGACAGACTAGGAAAAAGGATTTCTGAATAAACTGATCAGTGAAAATCTTACGAATAGCAGCACACCATTGTCTGATACCATGCCAAGCAAATGAGCCACTCAGGTTGGAAGGCACTCAAAAGACAGCTGAGGAAGGGCTGTCTCTTGAAGGTAGAGTTGACCTTAACGATGTGGACGAGGTCAAGCTTTCAGGACCTTCATCTGGTGATGTGACATGACTTGAAATGAGAGGAAACAACTGCAAACATTCATTAATAACTGGAATGTGACTTGTACAAAATATTAACCTGGGAAAATCAGAAATCATCAAAACTGAAAAGAGACACACAAACGTTGATATCCTAGGCATTAGTGAGCTGAAACGGACTGGTACAAGTCATTCTGAATCAGACAATCATAACAGGAATGACAAATTAAAGGGGAATGGTGTTAAAGTCATCAAAAGGAACATTTCAAAATCTATACTGACGTGCAATGCTGTCAGTGAAAGGGTAATATTCATACATCTACAAGGAAGACAAGTTAATATGATTATCCAAAATTCTACATCAACCACTATTGCCAAAGATAAGGAAATGGAAGATTTTTCACTAACTTCCTATTCAAACAAGCAATCAAGATGTATTGATGATTACAGGTAATTAGAATGTGAAAGTTAGAAACAAAGAAGGATTGGTGGTTGGAAAATGCGGCCTTGGGGATAGAAATGACTTGGAGATTGCATGATAGAATTTTGCAAGACCAACAACCTAAACTCCTCAAATACCTTTTTTCAACAACATAAATGGTGACTGTCAACATGGACCTGGACAGATGTAATACACAGGAATCAAATCGACTACATCTGCTGAAAGGGACAATGAAGAAACTTGATAGCATCAGTCAGAACAAGAGCAGAGCCACTTGCAAAACAGACCATCAACTGCTCACGTGTACGTTCAAGTCGAAGCTGAAGAAAACGAAGGAAGTCCACAAGAGCTGAAGTGCAGTTTTGACGACACACCACCTAAACTGAGAGGCCATCTCATGAATAGATATTATACACTGAACACTGGTGACCAGAGACCAGCTAAGCTGTGGAAGGACGTCATATGTGAAGAAATCAGAAGAGAATTAAAAAGATAGGAAAGAAAAGATCAAAATGGATGTTGCAAGTGATGCTGGAACTTGCTCTCGAAAGTAGAGTACCTAAAGGGAAGGGCAGAAACGATGAAGGAAAAGGAAGATTTTAAAGGACGACCAGAGAAAAAAGTATTATAATGAAACAGTCCAAGACCTGGAGCTAGAAAACCGACAGTAAAGAACATGTTTGGCATTTGTCAAGCTGAAAGAACTGAAGAAAAAAATGCAATAATGAAGGGCACAGTGGTGTCACTGCGGTGAAGAGCTATGGCTGCTAAGCGAAAGGTTTGCAGCTCAAGTCCGCCAGGCACACCTTGGGAACCCTGTGGGGCAGGTCTTCGCTGTCCTACAGGGTCATCATGAGCAGAAATAGACTCCACAGGAACAAGTGTGGTTTGGGTTTATAAGCAAAATACTTAACGAAACACCAAACGAAGATGAAGGGAATATACAGAGAGCAAACCCCAAAAGAGCTGGTCGGTGTCCAACCATGTCGGGACCAGCGTGTGCTTGAGAACCTACGATACTGAAGAAAGAAGTCCATGCTGAACTGAAGACACCTGCTAAAAACAAGGCTCCAGGACCTAACGGAATACCTACCGAGCTGTTGTCACAAGTGGATGCACTGCTGGAAGTGCTCACTCATCTGTGCCGAGAAAACCAGAGGACAGCTACCTGGCCCACTGACAGGACGAGATCCATGTTTATGCCCATGCCAAAGATGATCCAAAAGAATGGTGAGATTATGGAGAATATCGTTAACATCACGTGCCGAAGATAACCGAAAAACGGCTACAGCAGAACGTCAACAGGGGATGGCCGGAAATTCCAGCCAGATCCCAAAGGGGCCCTGGAACAAGGAATATCGCTGATACTATCACGTGGGTCTTGACTGAAAGGAGAGACGACCAGAAAGATGTTTACCTGTGTTTTATTGACTACACAAAGGTGTTTGACTGTGTGGGCCATAGAAAATTATGAATACCATTGCCAGGAGTGAGAATTCCCGAACAGTTCATTGCGCTCCTGTGGAATCTGTATGTAGAACAAGAGACGGTCATTCAAACGGAGTGAGAGGAGACTGGGTGGTTTAACACCAGGAAAGGCGCAAAACGCCCCATTATGATTTTAACAGCAACAACTTGTGTTACACAGATGACACAACCTTGCTTACCTACTAACACTGACGAGGACTTGGAGCACTTACTGATGAAGATCAAAGACTGTAGCCTTCTGTATGCACTACAGCTCAACATAAAAACCAAAACCAGCCTAGCAAACTCACTGCCTTCAAGTCAATTTTGACTCACAGCAGCCCTATAGAACAAAGTAGAACTAGTTGTAGAGTTTCCAAGGAACGCCTGGTGGATTTGAACTGCTGCTGACCTTTTGATACAGCAGCCATGCACTGAACCACTACACCAGTGGCTTTCCTCACCTCAATGTAAAGAGACTAAAAATCCTCATAACTGAACCAATAAACAGTATCATGATAAACAGAGAGAAGATTGATGCTGTCAAGGTTTTCACTCTATTTGGATCCATAATAAATACCCATGGAAGCAACAGTCAAGAAATGAAGACCCCTCATACCGGGCAAATATGTTGCAAAAGACCTCTTTAAAGTGTTAGAAAGCAGAGACTAAGTCGTGCCTGATCTAAGCCATGGTGTTTTCAGTCACCTCATGTGCATGTGAAAGGTGAACAATGAATAAGGAGTACAGAATTGATGCCTTTGAATTGTGGTGTTGGCAAAGAATGTTGAATACACCATAGCCTGCAGAGAGAACAAACCAATCTATCTTGAAAGTACAGCCACAGAACTCCTTAGAAGCAAGGGGCACCTGGTGGATTTGAACTGCTGACCTTCTGATTAGACAACAAGAGGGAGCAATTCCAGGAGAAGGACATGAAGTTTGCCAAAGTAGAGGGTCGATGAAGAAAAGAAACGTTCTCTCCAGCACAATGACAGCGAGGACAGTGTGGGAGCCGGCAGTGTTTCCTTCTGTTGTCCTCGGGGTCCCCACAAGTTGGTATCAACATGACGGCACCTAACAATGACAACAATAGCAAAGTTTAGGCACTCCGGTGGCTCAGTAAAGAATTCTGTTGGTCACTGAAAGGTCAGCTGTACTAACCCGCCAACTGCTCCACGGCAGAAAAGCTGTGGCAGTCTGCTTCTGGAAGGATGATGGCCTTGGAAACCCTGCCAGGCAACTCTGCTCAGTCCTACAGGGTCACTGAGTCAGGATCAACTCTGTGGTAACAAAAGCATAGTTTATTTAATGTTCTTCTAATGTCAGACATCTTTATTCCTTCAAAATTAGCTCTACTATAAATCGTGTTACAAAAGACTTCTTTGTGCATACATACACTTCTCTTCTTTCATCGTTGTTTTTAGGATCACTTCCTAGAAGTGTAGAAGTCCAACAGTTAAACGCATGAACTTAGTTGTTTGAAGTGCTACACACCTCACTGCTGAATGTCACTGCAGTCACCTCCAAGTCCTCCCTTTGGGAAGCTCTGTACCAAAGCCGGTGAGTGCCTCGTCCATCCATCACAGCAATTTTGCAACTCTTTCTGAAATGGCTGTTGTGCGTGGTGGCACGATGGCAAGTTCACAAACTTAATTGCATAGCTGTCCATGAGGGAGTTTTTAGCCAGTCAACAAATAGCTGTATTGGAACACCATCCTTACTCATCTGATCTGGCCCCTAATGACGTTTTTCTTTACCCAAAGCTAAAGGAAACATTGAAAGGAAGACATGTTGATGACATTCAGGACATCCAGGGTAATATGATGACAGCTCTGATGGCCATTCCAGAAAGAGAGTTCCCAACTGGCTTTGAAGGGTGGACTAGGCACCTGGCGCATGGCTGTCCAAAGGGAGTGCTTGGAAGACGACCAGAGTGACATTCTGCGATGAGGTGTGTAGCACTTTTTCTAGGGTGAGTTTGAGAACTTAATTGGCAGACCTTGTATTAGTAGGTCAAAGAACAAGATGACTGGAAAGGAAATTGGTGCATGTTGTCAAATCATTTTAATTTTTCCACTAGAAACCTTCAGAAGTGCCTCTGCCACATGCTGTTGTTGGTTGGTGTCAGGCTGACTCCCACCCACAGCGACTCCAGGGACCTCAGAATGAGACCTGCCTGGTCTTGCGCCATCCTCATGATCACTGTTGTGCCTGAGCCCACGTTGCAGTCACTGCATCAGTCCAACTCCTTGAGATTTTTTGTCTTTGTCGCTAACCCTTTATTTGGCCAAACCTGATGTCCTTCTCCAGGGACTGATCTTTCCTGACAACACGTCCAGAGCTCATATGTGAGGTGAAGTCTCACTGTTCTGCTTCTAAGGAGGATTCTGCCTATACTTCTTTGGAAACAGATCTGTTTGTTCCTTGGCAGTCCATGGTATGTTCGATGTTCTTTGCCAGTACCACCGTTGAAGGATATCACTTCTTTGGTCTTCTTTATTCATCATCCAGTTTTTGCATGCATATAAGGCGCTTGAAAACACCTTGCATTGGGTCAGGCACAACTTAGCCTTCAAGGTGACATCTTTGCTTTCTTGTCTTACTGTACACAACCCACACAGCAAAATTTTGCTCAAGATCATTCAAAAGCAACTGCAACAGTATATTGACAGGAAACATCAGAAATTCAAGCTGGATTCAGAAGAAGACATAGAACCAGGAATATCATTGCTGATTTCAGATGGATCCAACTTGACGGCACTTGGCTGGCATCTCTGACAGCAGAAAACACCAGTAAGATGTTTCCCTATGTTTCATAGATTATGCATTTGACTGTGTTGATCATAACAAATTAGGGAGAGTGTTGCAGAAAATGGGAATTCCAGAGCACTTGACTGTGCTAATGAGGAATCGGTGTGTGCCCGGACAAAGAGGCAGTTGGGCGAACAGAACACGAAGACAATGGATGGTTTAAAATCAGGAAAAGCATGTGTCAGGGTTCTGTCCTTTCACCAAACCCTTTCAGTTGTATGCCAAGCAAATAACATGAGGATCTAGATCACATGAAGAAGAACAAGTCATCAGGATTGGAGGATGACTCATTAACAACCTGCATTATGCAGATGACACAACCTTGCTTGCTGAAAATGAAGACGATTTGAAACACTTATTGACGAAGATCAGAGACTACAGCCTTCAGTACGGGTTGCATCTTAACATCAAGAAAACAAAAATCCTTACAACTAGACCAGTAAGGAACACCATGATAAGTGGAGAAAGGATTTAGGTTACCAAGGATTTCATTTTACTTGTTCCCACAACTGACACCCATGGAAATAGCTGTCAAAAATCAAAAGCTGCGTTGCACTGGGAAAAACTGCTGTAAAAAAGCCTCTTTAAAGTATTGAAAAGTAAAGACATCACCTTGAAGACTGACAAGTGCCTGATCTAAGCCATAGTATTTTCAATCACAGCTTGGAATTGTGCGGTTGGAGAAGAGTACTGAATGTACCATGGACTGTCAAAAGAACAAAGAGATCTATTCTGGAAGAGGTAGAACTAGAGTGCTCCTTTGAAGTTAGGATGGCAAGACTGTGTCTTACCTGCTTTGGACATGTTGTCAGGAGGGACCAATTCCTGGAGAAGGACATCATGCTTGGTAGAGCAGAGAGCCAGTAAGAAAAAGGAAAGCGCTTGACAACATGGACTTACACAGTGGCTGCAACAGCAGACTTAAGGGTAGAAACAATTGTGGACATGGCACAGGACCAGGCAGCGTTTCATTCTTTCATTCGTATGATCACTATGAGTCACAATCAACCGGACAGCGCCTAACAGCAACAACATATGTAACCCAAAATACAAGGACAGTAACTTTTAAAATTATTTGCTATCTTGGTAGTTGGAAACAGTATTATATCAATTCACCTGCACATGTTAAAATAGATGTATTATATTTTAGCTATTTTGATTGATTTATTCATCTTCTTTTGTATGAATATTTTATTTGTATTGTCAATTTAAATAGACTTCATTTTTGTTGGGTGTTATTTTGTTATTGTTTAAATGTACTACTATTTAAGCATTATTGAATATCATATCTACTTTTTTGCATTTTAGTTTTTCTATAAAGTTTTGATAAGGAAATTTTTTCAATTATAAAATAAAATCAATCAACATTTCTCTTACCACTTCTAGAATTTATACGTGGGAAGTTGTTCTATATCTTCAAAAAGATTCTTATCCTCCTACATCTGGGTTCATTTTGACCACAGTCTGGAATTTCTTTTGAAGGATGGTATTAAATAAATATTTAATCTTATTTTTGTATGAATAGCCAATTACTTTCTCAGCAAGATTTCTAAAGTAATCCTCTCCTGGCCCTTCCAGCTGAAATCTGATTGTTGCTTCACGTATGAAGCAGACGCCCAGTGTCCCTGCGTTGATGAAAGGCTCCTCATCTTTCGATCTCTGTGCCAAACTGTCCATGCCTCGTAGTTATTGTCAGCACTGTCTGTGCACTGGAGGACTTCTGAGTCTGCAAACCAAATTTAGAGGTACCAATAAGAACCATTAATCATTAACTCTTTCTCATTCCTTGGTGACCATTTGCATTCCTTTGCATGTCCATTTTTCACAAGAATTTTGCATTCTTTGCAGTGTCCTTGATTCTTTTCATACACGATATGGATATAAAGCAGCCAGCCTTGCCTTCCAACCTTCTGGAAATGAAGCTGGCATCGTGCAAGTCCATTCACAGCAGCTGGTGGCGTTGCACCGCCAGGCATCCTTCCAATGTGAGCTGAGTGCTGCTCTTCTTTTAGACACAGAGGATACCGCCGTGAACAAAAGAGGTGACAGTTTGCTCCACAAGTTAAATTTGTGAAATGTGAGATAGTGATAGCAGCCCTGTTTGTCCATTTGCTGTACTACGGTGGCTTGCATGTTGCTATGATGCTGGAAGCTACCAATATTTCACACACCAGTAAGGTCAGTCATGGTGGCCACATTTCAGCAGAGCTTCCAGACTGAGACAGACTAGGGAGGAGGTCTTAGCAATCTACTTTAAAACCGAACCAATGGTAATTCTGTGGATCACACCAGAATATTCCCTGTATTACACTGGCAGATGAGGCGCTTCAGTTGCAAGACCTCAAAGTTCATTATTGCCACAGCAATAGACGAGAGCAAACCAATGACTGTGAACATGGTGCAGGATCAGGTGACACTGCCTTCTGTTGTGCGTGGGGTTGCCGTGAGTCAGATCTGACTCCACAGAAAATAACAGTGCGAAACCGAGATGGAGATGAGCTGTGCTGTGTTATCACTGGAACTTGCAGGGCCAGTATCCAAAAATAATGGTCCCTGGGATTAATCCAATTAATTAATCCAATTAATTAATCCATAATTAATTCAATAAGGTACTTCCTTCCCTTATTGAATCAAGACTGGCAGTACGACTCATAGAACACAGCCACTGTATGGTGAGACCACTAGGACACAGCTGCAGTGAGGTGTGACCAATAGAAGGTAGCCACCATGAGGTGAGACAATGACCACTCTGTCAACATTAGAATGTTGTCCCACTGATGTGTGATCAGTATAATAGGCCCCACAGCAGGGTATGACCAGTGGAATATGGCCACAGCAAGGTGTGACCAGTGGAATACGGACACAATGAGGAGTCTATTCCTCAAGTCAGGTCATGAAAGTCACTCCGATTTGCGCTGTGGTCTTTTGAAGCCTGCTGTGGAGGAATCCAGCCACCACTTCGTGGGGAAACTCAAGTAGCTCCACAGAGAAGTCAACGTGGAGAGGTACCGACTCTGCAGAGAAGTAAGGAGCCAGCTGGGAAGTGGATCCTCCAGCCTGAGGTGGCCATAGCCCCAGCCAACCTCTTACTGAAACCACAGGAAAGCCCATCAGGCAGCAGCACCCAACCACATGGCACCCAACTCCTTTTCTGAAGGAAGTGTGGGAGATAGCATATCCCCACCCTGTCCTGAGCTACCAGTATGAGGTCAGTTGGTGTGTAGGGTTGTGTAGCCGGAGGAGACTCTCCTGGGGCGAGTCGATGAGCAAACACCTTGTGACGTCAGAGAGCCTGCCAGGAGCAGTCTCAGTGAGAGACCTTAAAGGTTCCTCATAGGCAACTTTCTAAAGGAAGACCCTTGGTCAGCTAGGTCAGTGACAGCAGCACCACTGGGAACGAGTCTGCAGTGAGCTGTGATTATTCCATTCTGTTTGCAGAACATCCCACAATGTTTGGGATATTTGGGAATAAACATTTGGACTGAGAGCAATCCATATCTTTCTAAAGAGTCCCTTCTGGAGTGACACAGGTGAGCCCTGCCATAACATCAGAACTCAGCGAGTCGTTGGAGGGCTACTTCTTTTTCCCAGCACATCAGCATCTGGAGTTCCGTGCGGAGCTTGGATGAACAAAAAAGATGTGCACCACAGAAGCACCTCACACATCTAACTTAGCACCAGGGCGTGAATGCAATTTGTTCATGCTGGAGATACCTTCTGTCCTAAAACAGACTTTCCACTGGGTTTCAGAGCTCAGCAAAAGCACAGAGTGGGTGTGGGGTCAAGCACAAGCAGGCTGACTCATGGGCCGTGGGCACACTTTAGCACTGAAACAGGTTTTTAATGAAACACAACTCACTGTAATCTATTAGTTGTTCCATGAAATAAAATACCACATAAACTCTGTTATTATTCTCCATATGGATGATACAACGTATGTGCTATGTGCTTCCCAGTGTGGGATACCAAAATTAATGGCATATGTCTTATCCTGGTGAGAAGAGGCGTTACGCCAGCCACTCTGCCAGCCAGAGCCGCTGAACCGCTCCCCACTCAGCACCACATGGACCGTGTGCACATGACCAGTCACCCTGGTGCTGCTTTTCCATATTAAGAGCACAGGTTTATGAAAAGGCATTTCTTGCCATGAGGTTAATGTCATGAGATCCCTTTATTTTCATGTTTTTAAACCTATTATTTTAGGAGAAAGCTGGTGTATAAGACTGGGTTCTCTAGAAAAGCAAAACCAGCATTTATCAGTGAAATGGCTCATGTGGTTATACCAACCAATCAACCTGCTGCCACAGAGTCGAGTCCAACTCATGGCAACCCTAGCAGTCAGGGTAGAACTGCCCCATAGTTTCCAAGGAGTACCTGGTGGATTTGAACTGCCGACTTTTCGGTTAGCAGACACAGCACTTAACCCACTACATGACCGGGGTTTCCACCATGGTTATAGAGGCTGGGAAGCCCCAAGCCTGTGAGTCAGGCTTCAGGTTATCCTGAGTCAAGTAGCAGAAGAGCGTTGAATCCAAGACAGGCAGGTGGCACAGCGGGCCTCTCGCTCACACACAGCAGAGGCTGTGGAATTCCAAGATCGGCAGGTAAACTGCGAGCTCAGGTCCCAAGAACCAAAGATCAAGAGAACAGGAGCAAGCTTTAGGGTCTAGAGCTAGCAAAAGCTAGGGAGCTTTGCCATTGAGCCCGCATACATTGGATGTAAGCCGCATACCCCAAATAATCCCCCTTTAGCGGATTGGCTGCTCGTTGCTGATCTCAACCACAGAGGTGATTACACGATGGCAGACTTCATCGTGGTTGTTGTTACATTACAGCGGATCTCATTACGGAGTGATTACGTAGATGCCAAACTGTACCCTAACTGCCAAACTTCTGAGAATCAGGTCCCCTGAAAGTGACATACAACCTTAATCATCGCAACAGGTAAGAGGCTTTTAGAATCTAGGACGGGATGAAGAATGGCAGACAATTTTATCATTCAACCTACCCACAGATACCCAGTTTGGCCCAGGTAAGGTCAGCGCCTCAGGCTCCTAACCTGCTTGCCAAGCAGTGGCTTAGGGAACAGTGACAGTGTGGAAGCAGCACCTGAGTGTTTCACTTAGATATGGTGTTCCCAAAACTTCTGTTGTTGTTAGATGCTGCTGAGTTGTTTTGGACTTCTAGGGACCCCACATACAACAGAAGAGAAGGACGTGTGGTCCGGTGTCATCCTCACGATCACTGTCGTGCTTGGGCCCATTGTTGCAGCCGCTGTGTCAAATCTAGCTCATTGAGAGTCCTTTACTTTTGCGAAGACCTTCTGCTTTCCCTTGTGAGATGTCCTACCCCTGGGACTGATCCCTCTTGCCATGTCCAAAGTGTGTGAGATGTAGTCTCACCGTCCTTGTTTCTAAGGAGCCCTCTGATTGTACTTCTCCCCAAACAGATCTGTTTGTTGTTCTTTTGGCAGTCCACGGTACATTTAATATTCTTCTCCAACACCACAATTCAGAGGCCACAATTCTCCTGTCTTCCTTATTCATTGCCCGTATTTTGTATCATATGAAGTGACCGGAAACTCTGCGGCTTGCGTCGAACGCACCTTAGTCTTCAGGGTGATATACCTGCTTTTCAACTTTAAAGAGGTCCTTGGCAGTAGATTTACCCAACACGACGCATCATTTGAGTTCCCGACTGCTCCTTCTCCGAGGGTTGATAGTGGATCCAAGTAAAATGAAATCCTTGACAACACCAGACCTTCCTTCCCCTACCACAGTGTTGCTTACTAGTCCATTTGGAGGGTTTTTGAGTTTTTTTATGCTGAGTTGATATCCATATGAAGGCTGGAGTCTTGGATCTTCATCAGTAAGTGCTCAAAGTCCACTTCACTGTCAGCAAGCGAGGTTGAGCCATCTACGTAACACAGGTTGGGGCTGCTAAAATTATAATGCGGCATTTTACAAAAACAGAAGTGTTCAGTTTCTACTACTCAGATACAATCAGCTGGAGTAACACAAGGATAAGAAGCAGACGTGTACCTTTTAGCAAGCAGCCCACTGGATCTGATATCCCCACCTCATCTTAACCCCCCCCCCAAATAACCATTGCTGTTGTGTCTGATGTGTAGCGATCCTAGAGGGCAGGGTAGAACTGCCCTGTGCGGTTTCCAAGGGGACATTTGTTAGTAGCTGAGCTCTTAATCACTGCACCACTAGGATGCAAATGTACCCTACATTAAAAATACCTGGCTTGGCTAACTCAACTTGGCTAGCATGTCAGAGAAAGAAAACAAAACTCCTGTCAACAGGCTCAGTAAAGGTATATCGTGATCAAGAGAGGAAAGACTGAAGTTGTCAGAATTTCTTTCCATGGCTCTGTAATCAACACTCATGGAAGGAGTCAAAAGCAGCCTTTGATTTTCATGAGTCATTTACTTTTGCAAGAAAAAAATGCAGCCCTAGATCACAGAGTGAATCCATTAACCCAGTTCATTTTATATTAAAATTGTTCATACGTCAGAGGCATCTGTCAATAGTCTAACATTGCAGGAATTGTATAAATCTAAAAACTGTCAGATCAAGAATCCTTCACACAGTCCTCTCATCTCTGACAGCCCTGGGAGAGGTACTAGAATGTGTGGAAAGGAGAAAAATGGTTCCCTCCTGAGTGGCAAGCTTAGGTCAGTACTTGCTTATCTTTTACACAAAAGGACAAGGATTTGAAAAACAAATACAGGTATGCCTCACCTTTTGAAAGTTCACTTTACCACATGTCGTCTTCAGGGAAGACCGATGTCAGTGGAGTTGTTCCTGCTATCTGAGGGTAGAGCGCGCCTGTAAAATTAGTGTGGGAAATCTTCTGAGCATTCTCAGGCACCAGAAATACTCACCAAATCCCACCGAAGGCCACATGAAACCTCCAGTCGTACTTAGGAGGGTGTGGAGGCTGGGAGCTGCGAGGGAAGGAGCTAGAGACACCACTCAGGCCTCAGGGCACACACGGCCTCTTCTTCTGCAACTCAAAAGCTGAAGGATTGGGCAGCAAGGAACCCTGTCACCTACGGCTGGCGGAGGTCACGCAGGAGACCTTTGAGGGTTGCTTCCCTCACAAGTCAGAGGGAACACAGCGCTTTCAAGAGTGCCGTGAAGGCCTGGGGAGAAGCCGCCACGGGTCTTGAAAGGGTCTTCTGAACTAGAGTACTCAGGTGGTAGCCAGATCACCGGAAGAAGGGTGCTAGAAGCAACAAAAAACGCACCGCAGCCTCCCGCTCCTGCCGCGGTGTCCCTCTGCGTGAGCGATCCGGCATCTCACGGGCTCCAGCCGCTCTGCCTGGCTGAACCCTTTCAGAATTTTCTATGCAACTGTATACACACGATTCATCATTCAATCAGTGTCGTTTTGCCTCTTGTCCCCATGCAGCTCGTCCTTGTCACGACTAGCACCCCTCCGGCAATGTCTGCCTCTTGCCCTTCACCAGAATGAAAGAAAACCACACACTTTACCCTTTTTTACATTTCAGCAGAACTCTTTGTTTTGTCAGCAGACGGTCAGAATTCTGGTGTACGTTTTGCTATACAGGACAGCACATGTAGTGGAGCAGCCGCGAGGTCCATCTGTCCAGTGGGACAGAAACACCACCGGGAGTTCTTCCCGAGGTACAGCAGCCTCGCTGTGGACGCCAACCCCGCTCCCCCAGCAGCACGCAGGCAGAGCGCACCGCGGGAGCAATGCTCACCAAATAGCCGCGTGTCATCGTTTTCCTTTATGTGTGGCTAAAGATCAAGCTGGGTGACTGTTTATTATAAACATCTAAAGTTTATCCTCATTTGTGTTTTTCTCCTCCAACGCATGCACACTCACATCCACACATACTTACATACACTCTCACATACAGACACACATATCCACACACACATACACACGCACACACACATATACAGCACACACAGGCACATATACACACATCCACATTCTCACACCATACACTTGATATACACACATGTACACATGTGTACACATGTACACATGCACTCAGACACAGCACACACATCGACACATCACGTACATACAGATGCACACCCACATACCACACACATCCATACATTACTCCCCCACACACCCACACACTACACACACATATCCACACACACATACACTCACCCACACATATCTATCACACACTTATACACAAAACTGTACACCATACACACACACAGGCAGCACCTACACAGACACACAGGCACGTGCACACATACCATAAAAATGGTGATTCAAACAGAATCCATACATTGCTTCATACGTTTGAATCTTTGGGAATAAATTATTGGTAGATCTCTTGGAATATTAGTAGAAATTGTTCCCCTCCCCCCAAAAGCCAAAACAGTACTTAGTAAACTATAACTTCTTCATATGGGTGTTGTATGAATACCTCTGTGACCCTTCCATATTCATTTTTAGCCACATTCAGCTTTCTAAAATGCTTCTGTGCTCCCAATGATACATTTAAAATAATTTTTGAATGTATGTAGCAATTTAGCAGTTTAGCACTTATTTCTCAACTTAGGCATTCAGCTTCTCTCAGGAGGAAGTGTCTGCTATTCTCCTTGATTATGTATCTATCATAATACTACCTCCATTATGCAGTTTTATACTTTTCTATGCCAACATGTTTTCTAGGTGATAGAAGTTGGGTTCACATGCGTGCACTAGTCAACGTGCAAGAAAGTGTCTTCCACATCGGGAGCGCCCCACGAACGCTTGCAGTGCAATGGGATTCTCTTTCTCTAGGGTCTTTCTGGCCTTGGGGCTATAGCTCTGCCAAGATGACGTGCTAGGCCACCGTCTTGCAAAGGGGTTGGGTGACTTATCATGCAAATAAGCTATGTAAAAGTCTGGCAGGGACTGGTCAGCCTACTATCCAAACAAAGTGACTGAGGTCTATAAAGTTAGTTTGTGGTCTCGGTGCGAGGAGAAGATTATAAAAGTATGACCATCAAGTATTATCCCATGACCATCAAGTATTATCCCATGACCAAAAGTACTATCTCATGACCATCAGTAAGAAGGGTTGGGAGTGGAGCATGTCCTTTGGGCTGAGCGTCCCTGCTCCCAGAACCTTCTAGACTCAGGAGACAAGACTCTAACGACAGAGACAGCATGAGATGGTAGTGACGTGGGACTGCAGGCTAGCCTTGCTGACCTACAGAATGAGAGAACTGAGTGCCTTCAGGCCGGAGGCTTGGTGGCAGTGTGGGCTACCTCTGGGCTCCTGTCAGCAGAATGAAAGAGTCAGAACACGTGCCCAAGTGGAGCAGAGGCCGGAGGCCTGGCAGGGGAGGCTGGATGAGCTGCTGAGTGTACATTGCTTGGGAGCCACCTGGACTGACCAACCGTATCCTGTATCCTGAGTTGTTCCTGTGACTTCCAAGAAGATCCTGACCCTGCAGTGTAGCCTGTTACCTTCCTAAGAAACTCTACGATCGTGAATATGCTCTGTGAGTTCTGTGTCCTACTGCAACTGATTACTGAACCCAGCCCAGAAGCAGAATGCCAGGGAAGGGCAGACCACGGTCAGACAGTGTTTGGAGGGTGGAGGCACATCTGACCTCCACCTCGTGGGAGTGAGCAATGGGCTGATCTCGGTTTTGATTTTGCGTCCTGCAGTTAGCTGACTTCTGAGGCTACAAGCTCACCGTCTTTGTTTCATTTATCTGGGATAAATTGTACATGTCAGGAGGTGTGCTGTGGAAATTCTCACTTTCACGTTACGAAGAGCATTTGTTTGTGTCTGCTGTACTTGTGATTTCATGCTGAGGGATTTCAGAGATCTCAGATGCAAAAGTTGGACAGTGAAGAAGGACATGAGAAGACGGATGCCTTTGAATGGTGATGGTGGTAAAGAACATTGACCGTACCGTGGCCTGCCCAAAGATCAAACACGTCACCTTAGAAGATGCATGGCCAGAAAGTTCCTCAGGAGGTAGGATGGTGAGACTGTGGCTCACTGATTCAGGACACATCATCAGGAAAGGCCTGCAGCTAGAAAGAGACTTCACATTGGGTGAAGTGGAGGGGACGTGGAGGTGAGGGAGACAGGCTGACACAGTAAGTGCAAGAGTGGGCTCAGTGGGCCAGCAATCACGAGCCCCTGGTGGATTTGAATTGCCGACCTGTGCATAGTGCAATCCATATAGAGGAATAAAGACATTTTCCTCTTATCCTACATCTGTCTCCATCTGTCTTTTCTCTCTGAAACTTTCTGGACAGGTGAGCAGTTTGTACCTTTCAGAGATGGAAAGCATTTCTATTTCCAAAAACAAACACATCTTTGCTGGACTTCTCTAACTACTACCAATTGATTTATGTTTATCTGAAACTCACACTCTGTGGGTGCCGAGGATGAGAACACACCAACGAAACAGTCAATCGTGGTTTCCCTCCTAGGCTTGACCTACGTGTGTGATTTGGTTCTCAGTGTGTGACTGCTTGAAGGGTTGTCTCATCTATGGGCACCGTAACTGCAAAGAAAAGTGATCTGTTTAACTTGGAATGCGTGGTTCCTGCAGCAAACCTGGCTCATAAACAAACAAAGCCATGGCCATCGCGTCGCTTCTGACTCGTAGCACCCCCCCAGTTTCCAAGGCTGTAAGCCAGAAGCAGACTGCCACATCTTTCTTTCACAAGGCCCCTAGTGGTTTCAAATCACCTACTTTTGGGTTAGCAGTCCTTGGTTTTAACCATTGCACCAGCAGGTTTCCTTCCTCATTGAAGAATCAGTTCCAACTCAGAGGACCCCGTTGCACCCATTGTCGTCAAGTTAGTCCTGCCTCAGAGCAGAGCTGTTCCGTTTTCCAAAGAGCGCCTGGTGGCTTTGATCTGATGACCTTTGGATTAGCAGATATAGTACTTAACCACTGTGCTACTGGGATTGGCGAATGCTTCATCAGAGACTCACTGACACAAATATGCACACAATATTCTGTTTCAACACATCTCAGTCCAGGTTTCCTGAAAAGCACTGTTTTCTAAGAGCCGCACATAGTCTTGCTCTAGATGTTTGATGCTAGAGACTAATAGCCCAGTGACTGTCAGCCTAGTGTGACCCCGCAGCACGCTCCCCTCTGTCTTCCTTCAGACACCACAAGCCTCTGCCAGTGCGGTCCCGTTATCACTCTGGAGGCAGCCCGGGCCCCTCTGGGAAACTGGTTACAGGCATCTGCTTGGCGCAGCTGAATACTGAGAGCCTGGACTCCGACACAGCTCAGAATACCTGGCTTCCCTTGTCTTCTGTGATTAATAAGAAGCAAAAGCTTTCAGTCTCAGCTCACACTAACTTTATGACTTGCTGATTCCTGCATGTAGGCAAAGAATAAATGTTTTGTTTTGCCTTTAAAAATATAGGACAAAAACAACTTTCTGTTTTGATCCATACACTAATCAAAGCCATAGGAACTGGCACGGTCAGGAATACAGCCTCACTCTTCTCTCCAAGGAGAGCAGAACACACCTGAAAACCTATCTTAAAAAAACGAAAGTGAAGTGGAAAACCGAGTCATTTCGTCAATTATAGATTCCAAAACATTTCCAACTGGTCTCTCCAGGCGAAGCTAGTATGTTTTGTGTTTGTGTAATTATCTCAATTTGTCATGGTTCAGGAGGCTCCCGCCTTTCAGGCCCTTTAATCCCGATGGTGAGTGGATTGAATTCTCGCCTGTAATCTCAGCCCTGGTTCTACCCACAGGGACATGAGGACCTACAAGATACAAGAGTCCAAGGCCATTGTCCCTCTCTGGGCTGGCTAGTCCTGTCTCCGGTATCCGGACTGCTGGTCTGTAGCTGTGCTTTTGATTTTACGGACATCTCGCCTCATTTCTTAGTCTCCTAATTCCAGTTTCCATGAGCACGCTGGCTGCTCCTTTCTTCACACCCACCCAGATGGGCTCTCCCTGTGGGATCCTTTCCACCTGTGTGCAAGGGTGGGCTGTGTCCTGCTTGGTGATCCGCACGCGTTCCTCCTTTGTGACTTATCTTCCTGTGACCCACCTCCCCTCAAACAGGGTACGAAGCTTGTGTCCCTTGAAGTAAATACTGTTAGAGCAACACGGAGAGAAGCACTGTCCCAGTCTGCCCTCTGCATTTCAAAACCTGAGGTCCAGACTTACAGCAGGAGGCAGATGCAAAGGAGCAAGGTCGGACCAGTCTCCCCAGCCCCTACCGGACAGGAGACAGGTTCCTGAGAGTGGGAGGGAGGTGGCCGACCTAGAACAATCAGGAGAGTCAGGGGCTCATGGGAGGCACTGGAGGCTCTGGGGGAGAACCCTCACCTCCCGTGGGGGAGGCCTGGGTTTGACTCCCAGCCAGTGCGCCTGTGACCAGCCGCCACCTGCCGTCGGTCGAGGCGTCCGTATCGCTCGTGCACTGAGCAGGTCGTAGCGGAGCTCCCAGACTAAGACAGACTGGAGGAGCCTGGCAACCTGCTGCTGGAAATCATCCGACGAGAAGCCTGTGGACCACAGCTGTTACAGGACCGGCCAGTGCTGGGCTCTGCAGTGTGCCGGGGACCACAGGTCAGGTGTGGACTGGACAGCAGCCAGCCACAGCGGTGCTCACATGCAGCCCTGAGCACGGACCTGTGTTCAGTCCGGCTTGCTCCACCACGTTCAGCTGGAGGAAGAGCCACCGTCCTCGGTGGACCAGAGGCTCCCGTGGTTGTCACAGCCCAAGGGATGCCAGTGACGAAAGGTGGCTTGATGGCGCTACCGAGGCTTCCAGAGGCCCGCAGCCGGTGTTTGCTGTGCCTGGGAGCGCCCGGGGAACGGCAGCCCTGGAGCGGTGAGGAGGAAGGCCAGGCGGTGCCCTCCAGCCCATGAGGGCGAACGGCGGTGAGAGGGCCCAGACAGCAGGTCTAACGACGGCGACCCTTGCCAGGGGCAATCTCCAGGCAGCTGGGCGCCGGGTAGGTGAGCCCCAGAACACGAACGCAGACCTTTGAGACCATGCAACCTTCAATAAAATAATTGTTAACATCTAATATCCTCCCACGGATGTGCAGAATCATCAAATTATGAAACATAAACAGTACGAGATTTCTTTCTCATCAAATACAAGGCCGGAGTCCCTGACCCGCCTTCACGTGTGGTGCTGCGGTGGCTGTGGGCTGCTGTGATGCTGGAGGCTGCCAAGCCAAGCCAAGTGCTGTCAAGTCAGATCCGACTGGAAGCTAGGCCACCGGTATTTCAACTATCAGCGTGGTCACCAGGGTGGACAGATTTCAGCTGAGCTGCCAGACTAGGAACAAAGGCCTGGCAATCTCCTTCTGAAAATTAGCCAGTGAGAACTTTATGCAACGTAACGGAACATTGTCCAGCTTTCTGAGTTTTAACACATCATTCCGAGCCCACTGCCACTGAGTTGATTCTGACTCAGCAAACCTGTAGGACAGAGAAGAGCTACCCCGTAACTTTCCCAAGGCTGTAATACTTTGTTGTTGCTGTTGTGCTTTACATGAAGGGTTACAGAACTAGCTTCTCACTGAACAGCCAGCGCACATATCGTTCTGTAACGCTGATGACCACTCTCACGCCATGCCAACACTCTCCTCGTCTCGACTCTGAGTTCACCATGATCAGCTTCCCTGTCTGTCCCTGCCTTCTAATCCTTGTTCCCAGACTGGCATGTCCCTATAGTCTCATTTTGTTTTATGGACCTGTCTAATCTTTGACTGAAGGGTGGATCTCAGGTGTGAATTCATTACTAGCTAAAAAGATACCAAGGCCATCCTCTGGGGGTTTCTCTAGCCCGTTAGGTCAGTAAGTCTGATCCTTCACCCAAGTTAGAATATTGCTACACAGCGTTACCCCGCTCTGTCCTGGCCCCTCTGTTGTGATCCCCGTCAGAGCAGTCAGGGTGGGGACCTGGGCTGGACTCTGTCTGGCGGAGGGTGTGAGAGTTACAACCCGTTAGTCCTTTGCGCTAGTTTTTCCCATGTATCTCTGGTTTTCATCATTCACCCCTGCTTTGGGAGGGGAGAGACCAGGGGAATGTCATAGATGGCCTCTCACAAGCTTTGAAAACCCCAGAAAAGCAGAGTGTAGAACATTTTCTTTATAAACGACAAGGTCTGCCAGTTCAGTTCACAATCTCATCCCAGAACAAGTGCCGCATACCTCATTGCTGAATATCACTACGGCCACCTTTGAGATACTCTCTTGGGAAGCTGTGCACCAATACCAGCCCCTGGTCGATCCTTCTAAGTCATTTTGGAACTCTTTCTGGAACGACCATCAGAGTTATCGTCATACTACTCTTGATGTCCTGCCTGTCATCAAAATATCTTCCTTTCAATATTTTCTTTTTCTTCAGGTAAAGAACAAAGTCTTTGTGGGACAGACTAGGTGAGTAGGTAGGGTGTTTCAACACAGTTATTTGTTTAGTGGCTAAAAACACCCTCACGGACAGTGCCGTGTGAGCTGGTGCACTGCCAGGATGCAGGAGCCACGGGGTGCTGGTGGAAACCTCAGGTCTTTTGTGTCTAACTTTTTCACGTAGCCTTTTCAGCACTTCCAAATAGCAAACTTGGTTAACTGCTTGTCGAGTTGATACAAATCCATAGTGAACAACCCCTCTGATATAAAAAAGTTTAGCAACATCATTGTGGCTCTTGATTTGGACTAACGGAACATGTGTGGTCATGGAGAATTGGCTGACCTACACTGTGCATTTTGATGTTTTGTTTCAGGGTCACATAAAAAGGCCCAAGACCTTGTCTTGCCTCTCCAAAAGGTCTTGGCAAACTTTGACTTTCTTTTGCTTTTGTTTATTGGTGAGCTCCTTCAGCACCATTTTTGTGCACACCTTTCTCATGCCAAGATTTTTAGTTAAGCTTTTCTAAGTGTTTCTCTACTGATGTTTACCTGGTCTGCTGTGCTTCTTACAGTGAGCAGATGAGTTTGGCACATAATTTGAAAAATTTTTACAATGTTTTCTGGTCAGTTCTCCTCATTACTGAGCACCCTGCCCTCTCTTCATCAGTGAGGCTTTCTCTCCCCTCACAAAAACGTTTACTCCGTTGGTACATTGTCATTTTCTTTATGGCATTGTCCCCATAAGCTTGGACTAACACGTCCCTGATCTCACTTCCGCTGTTGCCAAGAGTGGAAGTTTAATGAGAAACTCAAGCTCCGACATTCTTACAACTGCACACAAAAACACGCAATAATGAACACCACTCAGCAAGACACCACCACATATCAACACAAACGTGGCTGTGAGACACTGATTTGCCAAGGTTATAAAACCTTTGGGTAGTGCTGTCAACCTAAGTGCACAGTGGCAAGTTTACAAACTTAATTGTTAGACCTTCTGTGGTTTGACAAATTGAACAAGATGTTCCCCAAGACTACAGGAGCCACAGTCCTCAACCAGCCCCCAGTTCCTCAGGGATTCTGGGTGTGTCTACGGAGCCTCCGTGACCTTCCCAAGGCTGTGGTCTTTGTGGAAGCAGAGTGCCACGTCCTCCTCCCGTGGAGCGGCCAATGTGTTCAAACCACTGAACTTTTGGTTCTCAGCCAAATGCTTTAATAACCACTGTGCTGCTGGGAGCCCTGACACATCATCAGGAGGGGTCAGTTTCTGGAGGAGTTTGTCATGATCAGTGAGGTAGAGGCCAGCGAGGGCACGGGAGACCCTCAGTGAGGAGGACCGGCGGGGTAGCTATGATGACGGGCTTGAGCACGCTGGAGGTCAGGAGGGTGATACAGGACCAGGGAACATTTTGTGCTGTTGCGTATCAGGTGGCTGTCAGATGAAGTCAACTCAACAGTAACTACGTGTCTGTCTGTCTGCCTCTACACAGTGGGAGACTAGGCAGGTCACACCTTGCCCCCACGGAGCTTACATTCCAGTGGGAAAGGTGATGGCTGAGATGAAGCCTTCGAAGCCACAGTGTTAGGGGAAAAAAGAAATGTGTGGGTCATTTCAGCTAACAAGTTGCCTAAATCCAATACAAACTCTGAAAGAAGACATTTCACAGCAGAATTAACTCAGAGATTAATTCAGAATTAATTCGGAGACTGCTGAGGAAGAGACTCTCGTCACAGCCCCTGGGCACCACAGCCGTGCGGCTCTGTACCCGTGTACATGCAGCCCCGTCGCCTCCTGCTCCAAGCCCTCCAGCCAGCTGTGCAAAAGAAAGGCGCCCAAGGCTGCCTCCTCCTCAGGACGCGCTGCCCTCCAGCAGTTGGCTCTGTGTCTAACAGTTAGCATGTATTTTTGTAGAAAGAAGTCCAGCCTGTCATTATTTACATACTTAAGACTGTTTGATTCCTAAACCACAGCCCAAATATTTTCTTTTAAAATCTCTGTAAGTATCAGGACCAAGTTCACAAAGAGCACAGTGTGCCCTCCCTGAAAACGGTTGTGTTGAAAAATACTCGTCTTGTTTTTTAGAAAAACACTTAAATCATTTCTTGAGGTCCAGCCATCAATGCATCAGGTAGAAAATGCTTTCTGAAGAAACAGCCCTTGTTAAACTGTTTTAAAAAAATAAGACGGTGCATTGGTTAGGCCTGCAGAAATTCCTCTGCGGCTGAGGTGTACGAGCCCTTCCAAAAACCATCTTGGGTTAACATGATTAATGATCCCTAATAGACTCTTTTAGAGCAGTATTTATTCTGGTATGTGCAACCTAGCAGGAGCCCAGGAATTGCTTCCAAGTGCCTCAGCTTCTTCCAAGAAAAAGGGGAGAAACAGTGGCATGTCCCCAGGTTGGGGCATTCCAAGTCTACCACAGCCTTCTGTTTGCACCAGGGAGCTCAGCAAATCCACAGGACGGAGCGTCTACACAGCTTGCCTCTGCATTTCACTTCTTCTGTCACCACACACGCATCTCTGATAGAGGGGACAATATTTGGGTCAGAATCACAGTCCTGTTGGGCCCCTAGTACCAGCTGTCACACCAGAGTTCCTGGGTTGCTTCTGTAGCAGGTGCCCTGCCAGCAGAGGACAACAAGGGCTCTGTTTGGGAACCACTGCCTTGGCTTGGCTGCTCATTGGTTTACACAGACTTGGACTTGGCCACTGCGGCCACTATTACCCAAACCCCTCGGTAGAACTCAAGCTTTATTTTCTTTTCTCTTTGCTTGGATGGAACTCTCTTTCCCTGGGTAATTTAAGACCCTGGAGGTGTATATGTGGTGTTATTTTTCTCGCTCTTTCACCACATTTAATTTTCTGGGAAAGGCTCATAAACTAAGATTACACCTAATTCACATGGAAACTTTAATTCTTTAATTTTGCTTTGTGGTCAGCCTTTTGGTTATTTTTGCTTTGTCCTAAAACCAAAGGCCTGCATAGGATAGGACTCTGAAGGGAAAATCATCCTGTAAGGCATTAAAAAAAAAAAAAAAACAGAAAAAAAACTTTTCAGGCGAAAACTCATTATAGGCAGAAATTTCTAGAAGTCTATCACAGTGACCGCATTCTTTGCTCATCTGAAAGAGAAATTTCTCATGGAGTAGTATTTCATTTTAAAAAGTGAATAAGTATCTACGATAAGGAAAGCAGGAAAAAAATTGACTGAATAGCAAAGCCTTAGCTGCTACTAGTTTGATACTCAAAATTCTACCAAAATGTTCATAATTTTACTATGATCTCAGTCTTGCCAGTTAATGGATGAAGGATTTAATGCTCATGTAACAAATGATATGTATTTGTTGAGAGGTAAAATGTCTTTTCAGGTGATATTAATATCACGCATTCTGAATCTGTTATGCAGAAGCTACCTCACAAATGTTCCAGGCTGAGTGTCATGGATTGATTTGTGTCCTCACAAAAATGTGTGTAAGAGTTTGGCTAGTCCACGATTTCCAGTGTTTTCTGATTGTCCCCCACCTTGTGATTTCCTCATGCTATAAATCCTAAGTCTCTATCTTGATAGACTGGATTATGTCAAAGAGGATTAGGGCAGGACTGTAACACCTTCCTAACTCCCTACTCTCATGTAAAGAGTTTCCCTGGAGTCTGACTTGCACCACCTTTTATCGCTTTACCCTACAAGAGATAGGAGGAAAAGAGAGCAAGAAGAGAGCTGGTGACCTGATATCATCAAGAAAGCAGCACTGAGAGCAGAGCACATGCTTCCGACCTGAAGTTTCTGCACTGAGGTACTTTAAGACCAAAGCACACAACATCAGGACTTCCCTGCAGAGCTGAGACAGAGACGACAAGCTCCCTCGGAGCCAGTACCCTGGATTTGGACTCCCAGCCTACTGCACTGTGTGAGAGTAAACTTTTCTTTTTAAAGTCGTCCACTCGCGGTGTTTCTATGGCAGGAGTACCAGTGACCAAGGCAAATGAGAACCTTAGTTACCTAGCGCTACTGTCATAGAAATACCACAGGTGGACGGCGTCGGTAAAGGGAAATCACTCTCTTACAGTTTAGGAGGGTGGAAGTCCAAAGCCAGGGAGCCAGCACCGGAGGCAGGCTGCCTCTGTCGGTGGGCTCTGGGGAAAGTCCTCGGCGTCAGTCTTCCCCAGGGTCCAGGAGGGTCTCAGAGAAGGGATCCTGGATCCAAAGGACACGCTTGCCTTCCAGCTCTTCTTCATTTGTGGTAACAAGGTGTCTCTCTGCTTGATCTCTTCTCTCTTTTGTATTTCAGAAGAATGGACTCACCATGTGACTTGCTCCTCTAGACTGAGTCCTGCCTCATTAACACAGCTGCCTCTAACCCCACCTCACTGACACCGTGTTGTTGTGAGGTGCCGTCGAGTCAGCTCCGACTCACAGTGACCTTCTGCACAACACAACAAAACACTGCCTGGCCCTGCACCACGTCCACAGTCATTTTTATGCTTAAGCCCAGTGTTGTGGCCATGGTGTCAATCCATCTCATCAGGGGTCTTCCTCTTTTCGGCTGACCCCTCACTCTACCAAACGTGATGTCCTTCCCTCCTGACAACAAGTCCAAAGTATGTAAGACGCAGTTCTGCCATCTTTGCTTCCAAGGAGCGCTGTGGTTGTACGTCTTCTAGAACAGATCTATTGGTTCTTTTGGCGGTCCACAGTACATTCAACATTCTACTCCAACACCACAATTCACAGACATCAATTCTTCTTCTGTCTTCTTTGTTCTTTGTCAGCTGAGCTCCCAGACTAAGACTAGGAAGGACCTGGCAGTCTACTTCTGAAAACAAGTAGCCAGGGGAAACCTTATGAATAGCAGTGGGACATTGACATCACTGAGGTTAGAATTTATAACACACAGGATGACTACATCATGTCTCAAAACGGTGGAGGGCCACGTGACAGTGGGAGCCATGGCCTAGCCAAGCTGCCATACATTTTGGGGGACACACAGTCTGTAAGAGCGAGGCTAAAGTTGTCAGTAATGTTCTTCCTTGGGGCACCCCACCCTGCAGAAATCTGCAACTCCCACCTGGTGAGGGGTGTTTACCCTGACTTCCTGGCTTGTTGATCATCTCTACTCCTTTCATAATTTTTTAATTTCTGATGAAAATGGCATGACTTCAGTTGCGAATGAAGCCAGCATGCTGAAGTTTTACGGGTCAGTATCCAAAGCAGCCTCCAGCTGTCTGTCAGATTGTTGTACCTCGGGACTTGAGTGTTGTGATGCTGGAAGCTTTGTCAGTGATATTTCAAATGCCAGCAGTGTCACCCATTATTGACAGGTTGTAACAGAACTTCCAGGCTCAGAGAGATGCGGGAGAATGGCCTGGCAATCTGCTTCCCAAAACTCCCAAGCTCCAAACCAAACCCCCTGCTATTGATTTGATGGTGGTTCCTGGTGACCCCACAGGATTTCCAAGGCTGTCAAGCTCTACGGAAGCAGACTGGCACATCCTTCTCCCAGGGGCAGGTGGTACTTTCAAGCTGCTGACCTTTGGGTTAGCAGTCAATCTCTGTAACCACTGCACCACCAGCACCCAGCCAGTGAAACCTAGAATGGGCGATACAGCCCTGAAAGATGAGTCCCCGGGGTGGGAGACACTCAACATGTACTGTGACCACAACACGGGATTCCAGCATGCCAACGACCATGGGGATGAAGTCTGACCGAGCAGAGTTGTGTTCTGTTCTGCACAGGGTTGCCATGAGTCAGAGACAACTCCACAGCAATAAACAACAATGATGCAAAGTAGCCCCCAGGTGACATTCAGAATAAAAGCCCATTTAAAACAGAATCTCTGCGGTCTGGCCTCAACGGTTTCCAAATTCTCTCCAGTCGACGCCAAAGTTCAGCGAGCACCAAGAACCACAAATGCAGGGTCTAATCACCTGGGCGAACTACTAGGGAGAGGGGGGAGGCGGCAAGCTTTGGAGTCAGACACTCAAGGCTCCACAGTCCACTCTGTTACCTGCCACATGATCACTGAGGACAGTAAACAATATCATAAAGTGACTAGCACTGCACCCTACAAAGTGTCAGGGGCACAGCATGCTCATCACTGCCTGTCACAGCCTGTCACATGCCTCTAACCCCCCTCAGAGCTGCCAGCCATGAAACCTTATCCTGATCTTCACCCATGCCCACCTCACTGAGACTCTTGTGATTCAGCATGAGAAAAATACTTTCTAGAATGACTGATGGAATGAATTTCTACCCTCTCAAAGAATAATTGTTTGCAGGTTGCAGTCTTCGATTCATTCATTTATTCATGTATGCAATTAATGTCTATTAAAGGCTCAGAATTGTACAACTACTATTCCAGACCCTGAAGTTACAACGAAGAATAATGGAAGTTGACAATAAACAAGCAAAGAAATACGAAAACGAAGCAAGAGTATCCTGGGGAAAAGTGTAATAAGAGGAATAACTGCATGTCGGAAAGAAAAGCGTCAGAAATGTCTGACATGGATGAAGACATTAACCCATGACCCAAGACCTGCTGGCTAAGAAGGCATATATTAGTTATCTGTTGGTGCATAAGAAGTCACCCCCAAAACTGAGCGGCTTAAGCAAAACATTTACCACCAGCCATCTCTGTGGGTCAGGGACTCAGAGATAGCTTATGTGGATCACTCACAGGGCTTTCAATCTGGCGTGCAGGATGCCAAGAGCATGAGCAACCTGGGCTGAATGCTGACTAGGGTTGTGTTCTCATCTGAAGGCTTGACTGGGGAAGCATCTGATTCTCAGCTACTCAGCTGTGCACAGGCAGGATTTCTTGCCTGCAGTCCTCTCCATGGGATTTCAACAAGGCAGTGTTTTCTCTGATGAAGTAAGCGAGAAGAGCTACAGAGTGCAAGAAAAAGGTCACAGACCTTTATAACCTGATTCAGGGGCAGATGACTCAGTAAGAAAGGGAAGCACAGGCTTAATTGTGTCTGCTTACTAATCTGTGGTGAAATTTTTCATTTTTTCACCTCATCTAAGATTCTGTTCTAGGTATGGCTGGCATCTTTCTCTCCTCCCACCCCACTGCATCTCCTGATAGAATCATAGCCTCTTTTGACATTTACAACCCCTGACAGGCTGACTAGGAATACATTTTGACACATCAGTTCATTACTGTTAAGAACACCTACCATAAAGCTGCAAACCAAGATGATCAACTACAATTGATATTTTTGAAGGCTTCATAAATTTGACGTCACTTCATAATTACTTAGTAATTGTACATTTTTAGAACTTACATGATCATATAAAAAACATAGCCATTAAGACCAGTCAGTGAACATTCTCTTCAAAGATCACTTGTTTTTTTTCTCTTTGGTGTATAGGTCTACGGCTTCAAACCCATGCAAAGATAGTTGTCACTGTCGTTGTGATCAGTGTTCTGGACACAAACCCTATTTTGAAGAATGGCTTTAGTCGCCCACCCATCCAGCTGTTAGCTTGTATTGTTGCTGTATGCTATCAAGTTGATTCTGACTCACAATGACCTTGTATGACGGAGTGTCGTCAGGAACTGTCGAGTCACTTCTGACTCGCAGTGACCCCAGGGACAGCAGAGCACACTGCTGCCCAATTCTACACCTTCCTCACAGCTGCTGTAACACTGGGGCCCACTGTGGTGGCTGCTGTGTCCATCTGTCTCCCAGAGACTCTTCCTCCTGCTGGCTGACCGTCTACTTTATATAGAAGCACGCTGTCCTTCTGCAGGGACCAGTTCTCCTAATAACACGTCCAAAGCCAGTGAAATGTAGTCTCACCATGTGACAGAGTAGAACTGCCTCCTAGGGTTTCTGAGGCCGTAATCTTCAAGGAAACTGATGGCCAGGCCTTTCTCCCCCAGAGCCACCAGGTAGATTCAAACTGCTTGGCTAGCAGGTAAGTGTTTACCTATCACACTGCCGGGGCTCCCTGCTACAAACATACACAGCTGTAAAATGGAACTGATATTTAAGCTCCCAGATAGAACACATACACTTATGTTTGAGACAGAAAAGAAACCAGAAGTTACATCCTGGGTGCATGCAGTAATAAAGTTCACGTAATCTACAGCATTAACTTTTGAGGGCATGCTTTCTGGTCTAAAATCACTTACTGAGACTTAAGTGTCCAAAGATGTGGAAGGTTTTGAATGAGCAAGGGTAAGTGGTTGACAGTGAGTCCAAGGGAGCGCCCACCAAACAGAGGAAGTCCTCCTGACTCTGGTCAACTGAAAGAACCACGTGCCCCTTTGAAGGAGAGGGACTGAAAGGAAATAATCAAAGACACATCAGCTTCCAAGAAAGTTGCCAGGGCTGGAGAAGAGGCTGAGGTGGCCCCATGAAGCAATCTGAGCCAGGGAAGGAGAAGATGCCCAGCTTTGTATGACAGTTGAGCAGAGGCAGGCTCTGTAGTCATGAGGTCTCAGTTTTGAAGCTGTGATTTGGTAGGTATTAGCTCTGTGGGCCCAGTAAACCCGAATCAGCTGCCATTGGGTCATTTCTAACTTGTGATGACTTCATGTGTTTCAGAGTTTTACACCACAGAGTTTGCAGTGCGTGTGAGTGACCTTTCAGAAGGAGGTCTCCAGGACTTCCTTCTGAGGTTCCTCTGGGTGGGCTTGAATTATCAATATTTCAGTTAGTAGTTGAGAGATTAACTTTTGTGCCAGCCGGGGAAAATCTATGCATTTCTCTAATGTCCTGGCTAATCATATGCTGCTGAATACCTGGCTTGTTGAAAAGACAGGGGACTTGAAACACCTACTGATGAAGGTCATAGACCACAGCCTTCATCAGGGATTGCACCTTAACATCAAGAAAATAAAAAGCCTCACAACTGCACCTATAAACAACATCATGATAAATGGAGACAAGATTGAGATTCTCAAGGATTTCATTTTACTTGGATCTACAATCAACACCCATGGAAGCAGCAGTCAGGAAACCAAAAGATGCACTGCCCTGGACAATCTACTACAAAAGACTTCTTTAATGTGTTGAAAAGCAAAGATGTCACCTTGAAGTCTGATGTGCAACTGAGCCAAGTCACAGTGTTTCCAACTGCATCATATGCATGCGACAGCGGGACAGTGAATAAGGAAGACAGAAGAACTGATGCCTTTGAACTGAAGAAGACTGTTGAATATACCACGAACTGCTAAAAGAAGCAACAGATTTCTCTTAGGAGTATAGCCAGAGTTCTCTTTAAGAAACAAGGATGACAAGACTATATTTTGCATACTTTGGAAGTATTGTCAGGAGGGATCAGTTCCTAGAGGAGGACATCATGCTTGGTAAAACAGAGGGTCAGTGAAAAAGAGGAAGGCCCTCAGCAAGACAGACTGATACAACGGCTGAGGCAATCACCTCAAGCATAACAGCGACGGTGGGCACCGAGCAGGATCAGGCAGTGTTTCATGTCTGTTGTACACAGGGTCACTGTGACTTGGAACCAACTCAACGTCACCTAACAACAACAACTGAAGACCTATTTAAAAAATGTGAAACAAGATAAAATGTGTTTGTGGATATCCAGGCTACAACAGACCCGGAATAGGACACATGCTCAGTTCCACTTACTGAGTGTGATGGTGAGTTTCACATGCCAACACAACAAGGCAGTGGAGCCCAATCAAGCACCAGCCTCGAGGTTCCTATAAAGGTATTTTGTGGATGTTGTCAACATCTACAACCGTCAACTCTGATATGAGATGCTTGCCCTTCACAAGGTGGACAGGCCTCACCCAATCAGTTGAAAAACTTGCATCTCACTCAATCAGTTGTAAAACTTAAGAGTAAAAACAGAAGTTTCCTGGAGAAGAAAGAATTCTGTCTCAAGACTGTAACAAATAAACCCCCAGGAGTCTCCAACCAGCTGCAAGTTTCAAGTTGTCAGGCCCCATAATCACACGAGTCAATGCCTTAAAAATCTGTCTTTCTCTCTCTCTAGGTATATATATATACACACAGTTGTGTTCCATCGTGTGGATTTGGACTTACAGCAACCTTGTATGACAGAATAGAATTCCCCCATAGGGTTTCCTAGGCTGTAATCTCTACAGCAGCAAATCTCCAGTTCCGCTATGGTGTTATTGGTGAGTTTGAGTTGCTGACCATTGGGTTATCAGCTGGGTGCTTAACCACTGTGCTACCAGTGCTGATACTCACTCACTCCTCACTTAGCAACATTGTTAAACCAGGTCACACATGAAAATTGGTATTATACAAAAACAGAGGGTGACCACATCAGATCAGCAAATGGAGGATGACCACGTCATTGCATAACTGTCAAAGTACAGCCAGATGGGGCTGAGGGACAGCAAGAGCTGAGATGAGGGCTTCGGCTGAGGCTCAGAGATCCGGGCAGTGCACTGGAGTGGTGGCCCTGGATCCTGTTGCTCTGGGACAAGTTGGCACCATCCTCAGAAACAGGCTACAAAGAGATCGAATGAAGGGGAAGTCGGCAGGAAGACACACGTCACCATCGTGTTTTCATGCAGGCCAGGTCTGCATCTCAGCAGCTTCAAGTGGGCTCTTTTCCAGGAGGGCTGTGTCAGTTCTGCCTCGGCATTCATTTTGACAGTGGGGAAATCTACTTCTACATTCTCCTCAGATGAACTTAGGTTTGTCACGCATTCGCTTCTTAGCGAATTTAAAACAGTCATGTTAGGTTCAAAGACCTTCAGAACAGACAGGGGCAGCCTTCCTAGCTGAGTCTTGCTTAAAGGATCATGTGAGCAACTTCGGAATGTACTCAGGGACTCAGTCACACACAATCACAGTCACTTAGCCACCCCTAAAATGACTTCCAGAAGCCCAACTCAGAGTTCAAAACGGTTGTTGCAAGTCACATTGAGTTGGTGGTGTCTTTTTATATTATGTAAGAAAAAGGAAAGGTACATTCTAAGTGCCAACCCTGTTTCTGTGGGTACTGCCTTCAGTCTGGGTGACATGCTGCCACAGATGCTCTAGCTTTCACAAATGTCTGGGACGCAGCCTCCTTCCCCATGGCCCTATGTGGACATCCACGCTGTGTCTGTGCATGGAGTGGTGTTTTCCGGCAGTCTGCTAGGATGCTTCTATCACACAGTATTGTAAGTGGGATAAAGGAGGGCACAGGAAAAAACCAAATGCAGTGATTACTCTTTACATCTTCCATTGAAAAGAAAAAAGCCACCACCATCAGGTTGATTAGGACTCACGGCGACCCCGTAGGACAGCGTGGACTTGCCCCATAGGGTTTGCAGGCAGCGCCTGGTGAGTCCAGACTGCCAACCTTCTGCTTAGCAGCTGTAGCCCTTAACCACTGAGCCACCAGGGGCTCCAGAAGCAGTCGCACCCCAGCGTTAAACCGGGCACGTTGGTGTCCTCACAGGCCCCTTCACCGGAATACCCCCGTCTTCCCCTCACTCTTACCTGCAGTCCTTAATCCATGCTAGAAATAGAAACATCTTTCTAATGGAGAGATATGATGTCACCATTCTCTCACCCTCAGGTGCCAACCAAAACCCAAACCCACTGCCACTGAATTGATTCCAACTCATAGCAACCCTATAGGACAGAGTAGAACAGCCCCATAGAGTTTCCAAGAAGCCCTTGGTGGATTTGAACTGCTGGACTTCTGGCTAGCAGTTGTAGCACTTAACCACTAAGCCACTACTTACAAAATAAAGAGCTAAATCCTTAAGTCTCCAAATGACAGAAACATTCTTCCAAGTCTGTCCTTAAACTTCTTCCCTGCCTACCTCCCTGTCCACTGCCTGGGTCTGTCATCAGGTGATTCACTGTTGTCACACAGAGCACAGCCTGGCCTGATGCCTTTTTGTGCCCTTGCTGAGCTTTCTTCCACAGAGGCTCCCCACCTACCACAGCAAGTCTGCTGAAATCCAGCCTCTCCTTCAAACCTCATCTCAAATAACCACTAATCACCCACCCTCCCCTTCTGTGCTCTCGTAAGATTTCTGTAACTATGATAACATTTATTGCACTCACTTAAAACTGCTTGTATACTTAATAAGAATCTGCTGCTTAACTGTAAGGTTCATGAAAATACTCATTGCTGTGGAGTCACTTCTGATTTCCAGTGACTTTAGAAGGCAGAGTAGAACTGTCCCACGGGATTTCCAAGGCTGTAAATCTCTGCAAAATAAAACAGCTATATCTCCTGCCCAAAGGCTTGCTAGTGGGTCTGCACCACCCACTGTTTGCTTGGCAGCCAAGTGCGGGGTCACCAGGGCACCAGGGCTCCTCCGAGAGTAAACCAAAGTCCACTGACACAGAGTCGATGCTGACTCACAGCAGCTCTAATATCACTAATATCGCATGCAAGTAAAATTTTGCTCAAGGTCATTCAACAGTGACTGTAGCAGTCCATTCACAAGGAACTGCCAGAAATTCAAGCTGGGCTCAAATGAGGATGTGGAATCAGGGATATCATCGCTAATATCAGATGTATCCTGGCTGAAAGCAGAGAATACCAGAAAGATGTTTACCCCTGTTTCATTGACTATGCAAAGACATTTGATTGTGTGGATCATAATAAATTATGGCTAACATTGCAGAGAATAGGCATTCCAGAATGTCTAATTGTCCTCCTAAGGAATCTGTATATGATCAAGAGGCAGTCATGTGAACAGAACAAAGGGACGCAGCATGCTTTAAAGTCAGGAAGGGTGTGCATCAGGGTGGTATCCTTTCACTATATGTTTTTAATCTGTGTGCCAAGCAAGTAATCCTAGAACTTGGGTTATATGAAGAAGAACAAGACATCAGGATTGGAGAATGACTCATTAACAACCTGTGTTATGCAGATGACACCATCTCACTTGCTGGAAGTAAAGAAGGTTGAAACACTTATTGATGAAGATCAAGAACGACAGCCTTCAGGATTGACTGCACATCAACATCAAGAAAACAAAAATTCTCACAACTGGACCAATAAGCAACATCTTCAGAAATGGAAAAAGGATTGAGATTATCAAGAATTTCAATTTACTTGAGTCTGTAATCAACGCCACGGAAGCAGCAGCCAAGAAATCAAAAGATGCATTGCACTGGGAAAATCTGCTGCAAAGGACCTCTTTCAAGTATTCAAGAGTAAAGATGTCATCTTGAAGACTGAGGTGGGTTTGACCCAAGCCATGGTATTTTCAGTCACATCATATGCATGTGAAAGCTGGACTGTGAACAAAGAAGACAGAAGTAGAGCTGATGCCTTTGAACCGTGGTGTTGGAGAAGAATGTTCACTATCCCGTGGACTTCCAAAAGAACAAACTGATCTGTTCTGGAAGAAGTACAACCAGAGTACTCCTTGGAAGCAAAGATGGTGAGACAGCTTCTCACATACTTTGGACATGTTGCCAGAAGGGAACTGTCCCTGGAGAAGGACAGCATGCTTGCTAGAGTGGAGGGTCAGCAAAAAGAGGAAGACCCTCAATGAGATGGATTAACACAGTAGCCGCAACAATGGGCTTAAGCACAAAAACGATTGTGGACATGTCACAAGACCAGGCAATGTTTCATTCTGTTGTGCACAGGGTCGCCACAAGTCAGAACTAACTCGACAGCACCTAACAACAACAACATCAGTGATCATCACACGTTCCATTAGCGAAAAAACACATGAGTCAGATCCGACTCGACGGCACTTGGCTGGCTTGGCAACAAAAAATTTTGAAAACACGAAAATTCATCCATGAAAGGGTTAACAAGTCATTTCTCAGTATTTATATCACCATTTGCATAATTATGTCCTCGGTCATCTAATATTTTTGGAGAGAGATTTCCTCTATTGCAGGCTTTTCAACACATTTGAAGCCCATGTAATATTATTCTATGAAATATTTGCATCAGAGTTCACTTACGTATTCCTCTGTGGTTGGATGTGTGAATGATTTCCAGGGAAAATCAAGAAGCAGCTAGTGCTGTGCAAAAATCTCAGAAATGGCTGAAATGGTTATCCTATTATGGAACATTCTCGAAGGATAAAATTTCTAAGTAAACACATTACTCACTCCCAAGGACTTGGCCTCAGGGTGAATTTGATTCAGTCAAAGTCACTTTTAGGGAAAGATGTATTTTCTGGGTCAATGTTATGTCACTTGAATTTTGCATGTGAAGAGAATGTGAATAAACCTGTTCATTGCCAATATGTAAAATATTAAGCAAATTAAAAAATTATTGCTACTTGTAAATAATCCTAAAAACATAATTTAATCTGTGGGACCTTAATTAATGACTGCAAATTTACAAATGAATATCTGGAACACAAAAACTGAACTTCTTAGCTCACACATTTGGTGGTGATGGTTTTTCTCTTTCAAGTCATTCAAATTCCAGTTGTTCCTCTGCGTCGGGTGCTGCCTTCTGGGACTTGTTATTTTATGTAGTTTTCAACCTGAAAACTGGAAATGACTTTTAAGTCTCACGTGCAAACATGACAATTTCTATTTCTAACACCTTTCCTAAGAGCGAGGAGAGACTGAGCTTTAGAGCTGTGCACTAATAAGCCACCTTGTATTCTGAATGAGCAGGAGATTCCCGTTGTATTCTGGATGTGGAGGGGATCCTCGTAGGCTCCGCTAAGTAACATCTTCCTCATAAGTGAAGAACGGTGGTGTAAACGTGGCCTGCTGTAAGTGTCCCTAAGTGGTGCTATCCAGACAGAAAGACCTCAGACTAAACTCTAAATAAACCCTCAGAGACACAGCGGATGCTGATTGAACCCAAGGGAAGAGATGGGATGTCAGAAGGCAGGCAGAGATTTCAGAAACCAAATGAGCACGAGAAATAGCTTGGTGGATATTAAAAGAGATTAAATTGTCTAAACATATCCAAGAGAAAGCAATTAAGAAATAATCTAAACAGAGTTCTGTTATGTCTCTTCAGCTCCAGAGGCCTTAGTCTCTGGGTTCCCGCATGACTGGTTAAAGGCAACGTAGGCAGACTAATCTCAAGGGGAGACTGCACAGAAATCAATTATTTGAAAAAAGTGAAGTCGGAAACCAGCATTTTCTCCCATGGCGATGCGAACTCGCACACCGCCAGGGTCTCACTCCCTCTGGGCCATCCCCGCCGTCGGCCTTACCTTCAGCATCTTTTCAGGAACTGGAGTCTCTGGGGGTTCCCATGGCTCAGGCAGCCCAGCCTGCTGACAGGGCTCAGGGTGAGCTCACCGAAGGTGGCCCAGGGGAAAGTCCTGGCAGTCTGCTTCCCAAAGGTCACGACCTGGGAAGCTTGTGGCGGGAAAACACGCTGCCGGGACAGATCCTCATCCTTCGCCGGATTCGATGCGATTTGTGTGTTTTGAAGAATTACTAACGCTACGTAAAAAACCAAACACGTTTTACCATCAAGTTGATTCTAACTCGTGGCGACCCTCTTAAAGTGATGTCCATTGCCACCAAGTCCATCTTGACTCACGGTGACCCTATCGGACAGAGAAGAACTGCCCCAGGGGGTTTCCAAAGAGCGCCTCATGGCGAAGAGCCACTGACCCTCCTGCTAGCAGGCAGAGGGCTTCAGCCCTGCACCCAGACTCCCGTTAGAGCTGCGGAGAACCCTGTGTCCGTCAGCTCAGCTCTGCGCCCAGCCGTCGCCCCAGCCCAGTCATGCTTTCTCCGAGCCCGTATTCACTGCTTTCTCACAAAAGAATTTCAGAGAAATTTGTTTTCTGGACGAATACAGCTGGGTGTGCAATTGAAATTCGTTTGGGAATAGGGTGGAAGCATAAATTCGTTTATAAAGAGGTTTTCAACAGAAAATGATGTTTTCCACACGTTTTAAAGATCTCATTTCACCCATTCAACTGAAATCTGAGAGATACCAGTAGTTTAGGACACAGTCTGTTGTTATTCCAGGATGTTAATAATAATAAAAAAATTACATCTGATCAATATTTATAATCCCTCTGTTGTAGAAGTTTTGCCCTCCTTGAGTTGACAGAAAACTGCTCCTCTAAGGTCCCGAAGAAGCCCTCAGGACATGCCTGCTCTGAGGAAACCATGGACCTGGAGAACATTCTGGCCCCCAGCAGCCCCGCAGCACAGAGCAGAACCACCCAGAGGATGTCCAAGGCTGTGTCTTTCTTTTGAAATCAGCGTTCTATGAAACGCAAATCAATCAACATGTGACTTTCACAATTTAAGAAAGCTGCTTTTATTTCAGTAATTCTTGGATGCCTAAAATCACGGGAAGTGCTGCTTCATCTGATCAGGCATCCCATACAAAAGAACCAGCATGCACCTAGGCTCGGATACCAGAAACCAGCACACTCCCCAGCCACTTCACTCTGCGCTGGTGTTGATGTCACCTGCCATACAGTGTGCACAGATGCGTGGTGACCCCATGTCCTGCAGAACAAAGGGCTGCCCAACAGACCAAGCCATTGCTGGGTCCTCCACCCTCCACAGGGTTTCACAGACCGGCAGTTGACCATCAGGCGTTTCCTCCTGCTCTGTCTTCACTGGATGCCCATCTGCTCAGCATCACAGCAAGTTGCAGGGCCCCCGACAGACAGGGATGGAGGTGCAAGGGGCACCCTGGCTGAGGGTGGAACCCTGTCTCTTGCATGGAAGTCAGGAGTCCTTCCCATGAACCACTCATATTCTGGATTTTTAAAAAAGCAAAACCAAAACCAAAAACACTATGACCCCATCCAACTGCTCTGTAGAGTTTCCTTGGCTGTAATCTTTATGGAAACAAATTGCCAGACCTTTCTTCGTGGTGCATCTCGGTAGGTCCAGCTGCCCTCTTTCAGGCTGGTAGCTGAGAGCAAACCGTCGTGCTGGCCCAGGACACGGACGTTCTGTATTCTGTCCCATAGCAGGTTCTAAGTGTTCTCAGACTTATCACAGGTGCGTACGTCTCGTTAGGTACTGTCCAGCCAGTTCTGACTCACAGGGACCCTGTGGACAACAGGGTGAAACACTGCCCAGTGCTGTGCCACCCTCACAACTGCTGTTGTGCCTTAGTCCACTGTTGTAACCACTGTGTCAGCTCACCTCACTGAAGGTTGTCCATTTGTTCACTGACACTCTCTGCTTCATCAAGCATGGTCCCCTTCTCCAGGGCCTGATGCCTTCTGACATGTCCCAAGAATATGAGACAGCCTGGCAGTCCTTGCTTCCAAAGTGGTTGTACTTCTTCCAAGACAGATGTGTTTATTCCTTGGCAGCACATCTATATTCAATATTCTATGTCAGCACTGCTTTTTGAAGGCATCAATTGTGTCCTTTTCAAAGGCATCGATTCTTCTTTGATTTTCTTACTCTTGGTCCAGTTTTAGCACGCATATAAGGCAATTGAACACACCATGCCTTTCGTCAGCCACACTTTAGTTTTCAAGGTGACATCTTTGCTTTTCAATACTTTAAAGAAGTCACTTGCAACACATTTGCCTAATACAGTATGTCTTTTGATTTCTTGCTGCTTCATAAATATCGATTGTGAATCCAGGTAAAATGAAATCCTTGACAACTTCCGTCTTGTCTCCATCTATTATGGTGTTGCCTATTGGTCCAGCTGTGAGGACGTTTGCTTCCTTTACACAGAAGTGTGATCCATGCTGCAGGTTGTGGTCTCTGAGCTTCATCAGTAAGTGCTCCAAGCCCACTTCACTGTCAGCAAATACGGCTGTGTCGTCTGGGTGACACAGACTGCTAGTGAGTCTTCCTCCAATCACGATGCCCCACTCTTCTTCCCATAGTCTGGCTTCTCAAATTATTTGCTCAGCATACAGATTGAATAAAACCCAAACCAAACCCACTTATACTGAGTTGATTCTGGCTCATCATGACCGTATAGGACAGACCGTATAGAACTACTCCACAGAGTTTCCAGGGAATGCCTGGAAGATGTGAACCGTCAGCCTTTAGGTTAGTAGATGCAGTACCTAGTCACTGTACCACCAGGGTTTCCCAAGATTGAATAGGTAAGGTGAAAGGACACAATCCTGTCGTATACCTTTTCCAACATTAAACCACACAGTATTCTCTTGTTCTGTTCATACTACTGTCTCTTGATCCACGTACAGATCCCTCGTGAACACAATTAACTGGTCTGGAATTTCCATTCTCTGCAATGTTATCCATAATTTGTTATGATCTGCACAGTCAAATGCCTTTGCGTAGTCAATGAAACACAGGTAAACATCTTTCTAGTGTTCTCTACTTTCAGTCTAGATAAATCTGACATCAGCTCCACATCCTCTTCTAATTTTGGGCAGTTCCTTGTTGATACACTGAATGGTCTCCAACAAACCTTTTGTTTCTATGTGATACTCCTGGATACCTTGCGTATTCAGTTGTGTCACCTTTCTTTGGAATAGGAGTAACCATGGATCTTCTTCAGCTGGTTGGCCAGGTGGCTGTCTTCCAGATTCCTTGGCATAGATGAGCAGGCACCTCTAGTGCTCCATCCAGGTGTCGAAACATCTCAGCTGGCACTCTATCGATTCCCAGATCCTTGCCTTCAGCACGGCTTGGACTTCTCCCTTCAGCGCTGTCGGTTGCTAACCATCCGTTACTTCCTGAAATGGTTGAATATTGACCAGTTGTTCTTGGTATAACGACTCTGTGTATTCTTTCCATCTTTTAATGCTCTGTGTTGTTCAGTATTTGCATAATATTGTTTAATATCCACACTCTCCAGTGTTTCTGCTCAAGGCTTGAGTTTTCCTTCCATTCTTTCAGCTTGAGAAATGCTGACTGTGTTCTTCCTCTTTGGTTTTCTGTCTCCAGGTCTTTATGATACTTCGCTTTGTCTTCTCCAGCTGCACTTTGAAATCTTGGGTTCTGCTCTCTTCCTTCAACATTTCTTCCTTTAGCTCTAGCTACTAGACATTCAAGAGCAAGTTCCAGAGTCTCTTCTGGTGTCTGTTTAAATGTTTTCTTTCTCTTCTGTCACTTTAATGATTTCCTGCTTTGTTCACGTTGATGTCCTCCATATCATTCCACAGCTTGCCTAGTCTTAAGTCGTTAGTGCTCAGCATGTCAAATCTGTTCTTGAGATGATCTCTTCACTCTGATGAGATATACCCAAAGTCATACTTTGACTCTAATGAACTTATCCTAATTTTCTTCTGTTTCAGCTTGAACTTGCAGATGAGTAACTGATAATCTAATCAGCAGTTGGCCCTTGGGCATGTTCTGACTGAAGATATTGAGGTTTTCCATCATCTCTTCCCATTGTCATCTTCCCACTGATGTAGCTGATTTGATTTCTGTACATTCCGTCTAGCAAGGTCCATGTGTACAGTCACTGTTTATGTTGGTGAAAAAAATTCTTTGCAATGAAGAAGTTGCAGATCTTGCAAAATTCCTAGTCTGGAAGCTCAGCTGAAACCCGTCTACCACGAGAGACCCTGAGGCATTTGAAGACTAGTGGCATAGCTCGGAGCATCACAGCAGAGTGAAACCCCCCACGGTATGGCAGACTGACAGGCACATGGGGGAAAATAACGCTAACACTCGTATGTTAGGCAAGTACTCCAGAGAATAATTTTTATTTTGGCTACGTGAGCCTATGTCCAATCACAGTTCACTAGACAGTAGAAAAAAAAAAATCCCTTCGAATATTTTCTGCTCAGATCCTAGCCCAACCTTTTCATCTCAGAGGGTGCCCCTAGGCATTGCATTAAAAAGTAAGCCATGTGCAATCTGGCGCTTCCTTAAAAAAAGGGATATTGATATACCATTTAACCCAGTAATTCCACTACTTGGAATATATCCTACAGATTCAAGGCCTTTCACACCAGTGGACACATGCACCAGAATGTTTATCGCGGCACAGTCCACAATAGCAAAAAGGTGGAATCAACCCAGATGCTCAACAATAGAAGAATGGATAGGTAAACTGTGGTACATATACTCAATGGAGCACTACGCAATGATAAAGAATAACGATGATTCCAGGAAACATCTCCTAACCTGGTTTCAACTGGAAGACATTATGTTGAGTGAGAGTAGTAAGTGACAAAAGGACAAATACTGTATGAGACATCTACGATAAGATCTCAAAAACAGACTTGTGTACAGAAGAAAAGACTCTTTGTCAGCTGCAAGGGAGGGGAGGGAGGGAGGGAGGGCGAGGGGGGAGGGTTTAGTTTAGGTAGTTACTAGAAATCTAGTTGGGAGAAAGCGGTGACAGCACACATTAGGAACAAGAACAACATCAAGTGGACTTCAGCATAACTTGAGCACTCCTTCCATCTTAACTCAATACTGCAAGGATAGAGTAGCTGGGGCAGGGGGCAGGGGACCATGCTCTTAGGCGAATTCCAGGCCAATTGGCACAACTAGCATTTTGCTAAGAGAGCTGTCTGCACCCCACATTGGTGAGTGGCGTCTGGGGTCTTAAAAGCTGCCAAGCTGCCATCCGAAGACACAGCAAATGGTCCCAACTCAGCAGGAATGGATGCTCACCGAGGGCCAAAATGGCATGCGGTAAAGACAACTGAGAAGACAGAGAGACCCACAAGAGTGGGTGCCTACATCAATCTGGGACCAGAAGAACCGGATGGTGCCCGGCCACCACCAGTGATAGCCATGACGGAGCTCACAGAGAGGAGCCTCACTGGCAACACAAGAATAAAAAGAGGTGCATCATGAGATCTCCACTAAAAGACCTCAATTGATGGTCCAGCGGTTTTGGGATTCCTCTGAGAGCATGGCACCCAGCCCTGATGCTGCCCGTTCCCATAAATTATAACAAAGGTCCACTCTTTGGACAGGAATGGAATGGACTTGGCAATGGCAGAGTCACCATATATTGGAAGCACTTTATGGTTCTATACATCTATAGGATATCATCTTGCTGACCTCTGGCTGGAGGAAGGGGAGTGGACGGAGAGGAGGAGAAAGGAGACTGTTGGGAGGATGAGACATGTATGGAGCAGAGAGGAATAGTGTGCAGTCACCGGATAGGAAGAGCAGTGGAAGCTGCATATAGGGGGGCATGTAAATTTACATGTGAATGTACATTTTCACTCAGTTATGTTAAATAAAAAAAAAAAAAGTAAGCCATGTGTTTCAGATTAGTTTATGCTTAATTCTCCGAGATTGTTTCCTGAGCAGTATTCATCCATTATTCTGACCCAGTTTTGTCCATATGTCCTTCTGTCCCAGTTACAACAGCACCAGGAAGACCAGGGTTTGATTTTCAGCTTAGAAACCACATGGTCTTAGCAGACTCAAATTTAAAAGGGGGAAAAAAAATTGCATTTCTCTCAGTATTAGAAAAGTATGTATCCAGTTTTAAGGGTGGGTAAGAAAATTGTGGGGGAAAGTGTTGCATATTAAAATATTTTGTTTCAGCAGTATCCCTTCATGTTAGATAGTTTACTCAAACTAAATATGCAACAGTATTAAATATTTTTTAAGTATAAACACAGTGAATATCTAACATTTTCAGAAGCCAAAGGAACATGAAAAATATCTTGGTGGATATTAAAAGAGATGAAATTGTGAAAACGTATCCAAGGGAAAGCAATCAACATGGAATAATATAAACACAGAGTAACGTTTGGTCTCTTTCTGTCCACAGTAACCTCAACTTTTGTATTCGCTCACAAATATTAACTATAAATTGCTTTCAAAACTTAAGATAAAAGTGTTTAAAAGTTTTTCTAAGACCTAGCCAAATGGGTAAACAAATTTAGTGAAGGCCTCAGTTGTTTCTTTTTCCCTTGGACTGGCTATTCGGTGAGCTGACTGATCAGGTTCAGGGCCGTTGAAGCTTACTGTTCTCCATGTCTTTCCAGAAATGGCACACACACTGGCCAGTCAAGTTCAGGGCTGCTGGAGTTCACTATTTTGGATACCCTTCCGGAAGTGGTGCACACAGGCGGCTCAGTAGTGACTGCAGAAGCTCTGCCGGGGGGAGACCCCTTGCGTCTCACTGACCATTCGCTCTGCCCTTTGGCAAATGAGCCACCTGACTGGGGACAGGGGTCTCTTGGACTCCCCAGGTACCTCTGGAAACACTGGGGGAAGAAGTCTGCCCGAAGCCCCCACCATTTCCCAAGAAACACTCAGGACGCATCTTGCCAACAGAGTGACATTTACAAATCAGTTTCTCGGATTCAGTGCTGGCCACAGACCTGGCAGCAAAGTGCTTCACGACAGGCCGCATTCTGCCAAACGTGGTCACTGCTCTGCACTGAACTGGCGTATGATCACCAAAGCCCAGAAGAACTCAACCCATGGCCTCCCCCAAGGTTTGACCTTCAAGTGTCCTTGGAAAAGGATGAGAGGTCAGCAGGGCTGCCTCTGACTTTCCCTGAAGAATGGGGTCTTTTCTCTTGCCAGCCTGCCTAAGCCTTGGACTGATTTAAATTTAACTTGTAGCAGACCTTACCAATGTATGAACTGTGGGGGGAAGAAGTCAGGCAGAGTTTATTCTTTTGTTTCTAATTATTCCCTTAACGTGTGATTCTTGCTGCCATGCTGATTCTGTGTTTTGAGAGTCAGAACAAAGCCCTTGACCTTCAAAAGCGTATTTGTTCAGTTAAGCGGGTCCTGCCAAATTGGGCACCAGCTTCTGAAACGCTCTCACCGGAAGCTGAGCGTAAGAATTCTGGCCTCTAGGAGTTCAAGTAGCTGGGTGACTCTCAAAAGGGACGCTTCAGCTCGAAATCTGTGCTTTTTAACGAGAAGCATCGTGCACTGCACTGCTGTTATGTCCTCTCTGAGCGGCTCCCCGCACATGGCATGACATCTTTCCAGTTAGTCAGAGAGACATTAATGTGAAGGCCAATGTCCCTCAGGATGACACAGCATTTCTCCCACTTCCAGGACTGACTCCAGGCCGTGTGTCCACATGGGCTGCATTTGCACCTTTCATACTCCCTTCCCAGCTGTCACCCTGCCACACACACTCCTAGCTTCTCAGTGAGCCTGCCCTGGACCACTCACCACTCACCTGCACTGCTCCTGTATCTTCCTGTCAAAACTCACAGAGAGATTATTCTGCAGTAAGTCAGCACGACCACAGTCTCCACAGACTGAGTCCAAGACAACTTCACTGAGTGGAAGACACGGGACTCGAACGATTACATCTATAGGAAGAGAAGATGGAAGAGTCCAACATCATGAGCCAGAACAAAGGGCTGACTGTGGAGCAGATCATCAGTTAGTCTGTACAGTTTCTACGTGGAGCTGGTGAAGATTAGGACAAGCCCATGAGAGCAAAAGACAATCAAGTGCAACCCTCCTGGACTTAGAGGCGACCTCGATGACAGACACGACACACTGAACACTAATGAATGACATCAAAGGCATGATACAGGAAGAAAGCAAAACATTATTAAAAAAACAGGAAGGAAACAAAAGACCCAAGTGGAGGTCAGAAGAGACTTAAAAGTTGCTCCTGAGCCTTAAGTAGCTAAAACAAAGCAAATGATAAAGTAAAAGAGCTGAACAGAACATTTTAAAGGGCAACTTCAGAAGACAGAGTATTATAATGCCATGTGCAAAGACCAGGAGTTAGAAAACCAAAGAGGAACATTCCACTCTGTATTTCTCTAGCTAAAAGAACTGAAGAAAAAAATTCAAGTCTTAAGCTGCAAAATTAAAGGGTGCTACAAGGAAAACAGTAAACAACACAGGAAGCATCAAAGGAAGATGGAAGGAATACTCAGCCACTACATCAAAAAGAAGTAGTCAACATTCAACCATTTCGGAAGGTAGTGTTGGATCAGGAGCCAACGGTACTGAAGGAAGAAGTCCAGGCTGTACTGATTTCACTGGTGAAAAACAAGCCTCCAGAAGCTGGGTGAAGACCAACTAAGGCCTTTCAGCAAACAGACATAACACTGAAAGTGCTCATTCATCTCGGCCAAGAAATTTAACAGACAGCTGACTGACTAGAAGAGATCCATATCTGTGCACTTTTTAAATAAAAATGATTCAGTAGAACGTGAAAATTATTGAACAATTTCATTAACACCACAGGAAGGTGAAATTTTGCTAAAGACCACTCACAAGTGGTTCCAGCAATACATCTACACGGAGCTGCCAGAAATCCAATTGGGAGTTAGAATAGAAGAGGATGGAGAACAGGCATTGCTGATGCCACGTAGATCCTGGATGAAAACAGAGAACACCAGAAAGTTGTGGAGCTGTGTTTTAGTGACTAGGCAAAGACATCTGATGATGTGAATCACAACAAATTACAGACAACATTACAATGAACGGGATTCCAGAACATTTAATTGTGTTTACGAAGAGCAAGAGACCATTTTTCAAGCAAAACTAGGAGATACTGCCTGGTTTAGAGTTTGGAAAGGTGTTTGTCAGAGGTGTATCTTTTCGATTGACAGATTCAATCTCTATGCTAAGCAAATAATCCAAGAAGACAGACTGCTCAGAAAAGAATGATGCATCGGGATTGGAGGAAGACTCAGTAACAACCTGCGTGGTGCAGGCGACGCGCCTTGCTTACTGACAGTGAAGAGGACTTGAAGCTCATACTGATTAAGATCAACGACCACAGCCTTCAGGACGGATTACACCCTAACATGAAAAATCCTCACAACTAGGCCAATGAGCAACATCATGACAAATGACACAAGGACTGACATTGTCAGTGACTCACCTCTGTTTGGATCCACAGTCAACGCCCAGGAAAGCAGCAGTCAAGAAATCAAGGATGCATTTCTTTGGGCAGATTTGCTGCAAAAGATGTTTGTAAAGTGTAAACAAAGCTTTGGGAACTGAGGTATGCCTGACCCAAGCCATGGTGCTTTCAATAGCCTCACACACAGAGGAAAGCTGGACAATGAATAAGGTGAACTGATGAAGATTCGGCAGCTTTGAATTACGGCCTTGGATAAGAATACTGACTTGGATAAGAATACCATTGATTGCCAAAAGAATGAACAAATCTGTCTTGGAAGAAGTACAGCCAGATGTTCCTTAGAAGCGAAGATGGCAAGACTTCATTTTGCATACTTTGAACCTGTTGTCAAGAGGGACCAGTCCCTGGAGAAGGACATCATGACTGGCAAAGTGGAGGGTGAAAAAGAGAAAGTGAAAAAGAGAAAGGCCCCCAGTGAGATGAAATGACACAGTGAATGTAACAACAGGCCGAAGCGTGATGAGACTCTTGAGGGTGGCACAGAAGTGAGCTGTGTCTCATCTGTTATACTTGGGGTCACTATGAGTCGGAACTGACTCGACCGTACACCTAGAAACAACAACTGGTTTTCAGCTCATTAAAATTTGTTATAACCTGCTGCTATCTAATTGATTCCTACTCGTAGAGATCCCATGGGATAGAGGAGAATTGCCTCATAGCATTTCCAAGGAGTACCTGGTGAATTAGAATTGCTGTTCTTTTGGTTAGCAGTGGACCTCTTAAGGACTGCACCATCAGGGATGCGTGAAAAAATGTATTGTAAAATTATGCAAGATTTGCCTCAAGTTGAGTTTCTAATCAACACAAGCTCCAAATAAATCATATAACCATTCTTATTGACCATAACAATTATCCGTGCAATCAAGATTTTTTAAAAAATAAACCAAAAAATAAAATCAAACCCACAGTCTGATGGTTGGCTGCTGGAGCTCTTCACCACTGCACCACCAGGGTTTCCTTTTTAAAGAGGGCGTGGTGAAGACTGGAAAAGACCTATGTGCTCTCTGCGGGAGCCCTGGTGCTTTCGTGGTTAAGATCTCATCTGTTAACCAGAAGGTCAGCAGTTTGAATCCACTGGCTGCTTGTTGGAAACCCTATGAGGCAGTTCTCTGTTGTTCTATAGGGTCCTGTGTGTTGGAATCCACTTGAAGGCAATGGTAAGATAAGCCCTTCTCTTGTGGTGGTGACTGTTAGTGGCTGTCCAATCAGCTTGGCTCATACAGACCTTACATAGAACAGAACAAAACTCTGCCTGGTCCTGTGCCATCTTCACGAGCACCAGTGGGTCTGAGACCCTTATGGCATCTATTGTGTCAATCCATCTCACAGAGGGCTTCCTTCGTTCTCACCGACTCTGCCAGGCATGAAGTCCTTTTCCTGGGAGTGGTAAGCCAGCAAGCTGACTTATCACCACCGTGGCTTGGGGAGGAACATACTAGCTGTATTTCTTCTATGACTGATTAGTTCATTCTGGAATTCTACAATATATCCCATATATTTCACCAACACCGCAGTTCAAATGCCTCAGTTTTCCTGCTGTCTTCCTTGTCCGTCGTGCAGCTGTTGAGCACTCCTGAGGTAACTGAAAAGCCCCCTGCAGGGACAGGCCCATTTCGGTCACCAAAGTGAGAATGGTGTTTTTCAAGAATTCTCAAGAGGTCCTTTGCAGCAGATTTGCTCTGAGAAATGCAGCGTCACTTGATGTCTTGACTGCTGCTTTCATGGATATTGACTATTAATCCAAGTAGAATAAAGTCATCAACTTAAAATTATGTTTTCATTTATCAAGGTATTGTTTTGAGAGCTGTCATTTTCTCCAGGTTCAGGCGTCCGCAGTGAAGGCCGTGTAGTCTTTGATCCGCTTCAGGAGGTGCTTTAATTGTCTTCATTTGGGGGAGGAAAGACCAAATCATCTGCCTATTACCAAATGTTTGTGAGTTCTCCTCCGGTCCAACGCCATGGTCCTTACATGGTTCAGCTGCTTGGATTACAGGAGGCTCAGCACATGATTTAACTGAGTAGAGTGAGCAGACCCGCCACACCTGTGTTCCCATTCCCTTGTCCTGCTCAGATCTCTGAGCCTCTCGATCCGTGTACAGTTCTTCACAAGCACAGTTTAGCATTCCAGAAATCCCATTCTTCAAAAATTATCCATAACTGACAGTGATCCACACAACTGAATGCCTTTTCATACCCAGTAAAACACAGGTAAACATCCTTCTGTTATTCCATGCTTTTAGCCATAATTTAGCTGACATCTGTAGTGACATCCCTCTTTCCAGGTCCTCTCCTGAATCTCTGAGAGCTCCGTGTCCCAGTGTCCTGCAGCAGCGGCTCTTGAATGCTCTTCAGCAACATTTTACTTGCACATGACATTAATGACATTGTGTGACGATAGCCGCATACTTCTGTTTATATTTCTTTGGAGCTGACATGAATCTAGATCTCTTCCAGCTGGTTGGTCTGATAGCTGTCCTCCAAACTTCTTGATGTAAATGAGTAAGCACTAGCACTGAGTCTGTTTGCTGAAGCATCTCAGTTGACATTCCACACATTCCTGGAGCCTTGAGTTTCAACCAATGCCTTTAGTATAGCTTTTACTTCTTGCTTTACTACCAGCAGTCCTTGATCACATCCTGCCTCTTGAAATGGATGAATTTCAATTAATTCTTTTAGGGGTACAGAAACTCTTTGTCCCATCCATCTTCTTTTAGTTCCTCCTGCATCGTTCAGTTTTTAACTACAAAAATTCATTTAGACTAGTCAAAAAGCTAACTTTAATTTTTTAAATTTTCCTAATGGTACAGTGATTAAGAGTTGGGCTGCTAACCCAAAGGCCAGCAGTTCAAATCCATCATCTGCTCCTTAGAAACCCTATGGGGCAATTCTACTCTGTCCCATAGGGTCACTACAAGTTGACAATGACTGAACCACATGTTTGGCTTGGTTTTAGTTTCCCTGTATCGTATAACCAACTCATTGGTATAGATGTTACATATCAAAATATGTGACAAATCCCAGCACATCTCCCACACCATTGATTCCACCCTTGACCATGAGCCTGTCTCACAGGGAAAACAACAAACAATGCCTCCTGAGGTCTTGCTGCTTCCACTACTGGCACCTACAGTCAGTTCCCCACTTGGCAACGTGGATGGTCTTTTGAAAGTGTAAACTGTGATATACAATTCTATAGATTAAAAAGTTCCAGTTACTTCCCCAACAATGTATATCAAATCCAGACTCCTTAGATTATGTCCCATAAACCCTTGTAGGAGCTGGCAGCAGTCTGCCTCTTTGACCTCATTTCCAAGCATCATTCCTTTGTACCTGTCTGCTCATCACATGAGCCTTGTGAAGATCCTGAAAAATCCTGCAGCTCTTCCCCATGTCCAGGCCTCTGCTCTTGCTAATCCTGCTGCTAGGGACACTATTCCTGCAGGCATCATGCATTGACTGCTCCCTCCATTCTTCACAGCCACTGCCCCAAACCACCACCTCCAAGTGGCTAACCCAACCTGCCTAAATAACTCATGACCATCTCAGTCTTTCTTCTCTACTGTTTGTGATAATGATTATAACACAAACTTAAATATTTCATGTTTATTTGTGTATTTTCTGACTCTTTGACCAGAATGTCAGCTTCTTGAAAGCTGGACTTTATCTTGTTCACCCAGCACCTAAAACTGACTCATAATTAATACATATTATGCATAAATATTTATCTCTGTAGCTCTCATCTATCTATCTATCTACTTATCTACCTAAAATAATTAGATGGTGGGGTGGAGTCAAGATAGCAGACTAAAGACATGTCTCCCTAAATCCCTCTGGAAACCAAGACCTGAACTGATAATTAAACAGAGCCTTCTGTACACCTAGTGCACCCTAGGAAGTGGTATATGGCTGTTAATTTGGACTTGACACAACTGAATGGAAAACCTCCTTGCTTTCACTGACCCCACTTTTGTCTAGTGCTAGCTTGCACAGGCTGTAGATAACTCAAGATTTTAACTTTTTTTTTTTCTGTCTTAGCCAGCATGTAGAGCTGGGACTTGACTAGCAGTTAACCTCAGAAACACTACTGGTGTGATCAGCAGGCAAAACTGCCATATTTTGAGAGCTCAGCTTTAGATTCTGTGCATCTTGGCGCCTTTGGCCTCTCTTTCCACCTCTGCCATAGAGTAGCCGGTATGAGGCAGGCAGCGAGCTTGTGCAGGACACCATCTTGATCCACTGGGAGGCAGATAGGCCCATACAGAGGCCCCAGCTGGACTTAGTTCCTAGGCTGGAAGGCAGTGCCTACCCGATGGAGAGCACTTTTCATGCAGAAAAGCAGCATTTTGCACAATTTCACCTACAGCTGGTGCCTAGCAACACAGGCTGTGGACTCTGCATTTCAGCACGTTTAGTCTGTCTTTTCACCACCTCCGGGACAGGTGGTAAGCTTGTGCAGGATGCCATCTTGATCCACTGGGAGGTGGAGACATCCATAGAGACCTCAGCTGGACCTAATTCATGGGCTGAGAGGCAACGCCTGCTCAGAGGAGAGCTCTTTTCCAGCAGAAAAGCAGTATTCTACACAGTATCACCTACAGCTGAGGCCTGACAGCAGAGGCCAGCAGGGAAGTAGCCATACTGTATTTTCAGCTAGTGTATAGCATGTGGGGTTCGATATAGAGGTACTTACTTTGCCAGCTGGGAAGAGGAACCTATACACCTGAAAACCTGACTGACTTTGGAAGTTGTCAGGTGCTTTTTACCTCTCATTTTAAGATAGCCTAGAGAAGCAACTGTGGTCCATGCTCACAGCATCTTTCCCAGCCTCCATTGACTCACATGATGCCCCCAAAACAGCAAACTCTGCAGAAAAGCGTAACCAAGAAATCACCCATGGCTTCAGAAGGCCCCCAAAAGAAAGCACCTCAGAACTTCCCAGATGAAGAGGCTTTTGTGAAACTATTGGAAGGTGAATACAAAAGGATTATATGTATAGCTGACCTAGACCTTATGCAAAATGCTACTGAGCAAAATGAAAAATTAAGCAAACTGTTCAAACTGATGGAACACCAGTACTCTGAAATCCAGCAGATCAAGAACAAAATCAAAGACATAGAAACTTCAATTCAAAGTCAACAAAACAGAATGGAACAAATGGAAAATAGACTTTCTGACTTGGAAGACAGAGCTGCTGACTCCAGTATCTAGAAAGAGAAATCAGAAAAAAGAAACAAGAAAAATGAAGAAGCATTAAGAAGTACATGGGACTCTATTAAGAAGAACAATCTACAATTAATTGGAGTTCCTGAACAGGGCAAACACCTGAGAACACAGAGAATGTTGTTACTGAGCTGCCAACAGAAAACTTCCCAGAAATTATGAAACAAGAGAATATAGATATCCAAGATGCATATCGAATGTCACTCAATATAGATCTCAAAATAAAGACCCCCCAAGACATATTATAAGCTTAACAAAATGAAACATAAGTAAAAACTCTTACGGCCAGCAAGACTCAAAGCAAAGCTAACATTCAGAGGGAAATCCTGTAGACTTTCACTAGATTTCTCAGCAGAAACAGTGCTAGTATGAAGACAGTGCCATGACACATTCAAAACGTTGAAGAATTTCCAACCAAGAATTAAATATCCTGCAAAACTATCTTTCAAATATGAAAATGAAATTAAGACATTTGCAGATAAACAGAAACTCAGACTTTATAAAAACCAAACCAAAGCTACAGGAAATACTGAAAGAATTATAAGAACAAAACCACTAACTTTATATTTTAGAAGTAAATACAAGACACATCATCCAGAATCCTACTGAGTTAGGGAAGGCTCCAAACTCAATCAAAGCTATAATAGTGAAAGAAATAATCCAGTGGTCATGTCATGAAAACTATGATGTTATCATAGTAAAAAGAGGGAGGTACTACAGTTGTTATAGTCCTTCCAGATGCAGAGGAAGTTATTAAGAATGGTAGTAATTGAAATTGAGTCTACACATAGTTTATTAAGCAGGATCATAGGGGCAGCCATAAAGCACAATAAAGATGCAACATATCAAATCAAGAAACATAATACAGGAGTCTCAATAACCACAAAACCAACCATGAAAAAGGTGAAAAATCAACTCACAAAGAAAAAATGTCCTAGAAAAGATTAATAAGAACAACAGAGAAAATATCAACACAAAAATAAACATATCACAATGTCAGCACTGAACACACACCTATCAATAATTACACTGAATGTGAATGGACTGAACACTCCATTAAAGAGACATCGAGTGACATCCTGGATCAAAAGACATGACCCATCCATATGTTGCCTACAAGAAATTCACCTTAGACTTAAAGATATGAGCAAACTGAAAACTAAAGGATGGAAGAATATATATCAAGCTAACAATGAAGAAAGAAGAAAAAGGGTGACAATTCTAATCTCAGATAAAATCGATCTTAATGTAAAATCCACCATTGTGGACATGGATGGACACTATTGCTGAAAGTTTCAATGTACAAGTAGGACTTAACAATATCAAATATTTATGTACCTAATATTAAAGCACACAAATACATTGAAGAAACACTCATTACACTCAAAAAGAAGACAGATCACTCCACAATAATAGTGGGAGACTTCAACATTCCACTCTCAGTATTGGACAGATCATCTAGAAAAAAGCTGAATAAAGACACAGAAGACCTTATTGCCACAATTAACCAACTAAACCTCATTGACATATACAGAACTTTCTATCCATCAGCGGACAACTACATCTTCTTCTCCAGTGCATATGAAACATTCTCCAGAATAGACCATGTGTTAGGACATAAAGCAATTCTCAACAAAATCCATACCTTTGTATTAATGCAAAGCATCTTCTTAGATCATAAAGCCATAAAAGTAAAAACCAGTAGCAGAAATAACATAGACAGAAACTGCAGCTCACGGAAACTGAACAATATCGTGCTCAAAAACCCTTGGGTTATAGAAGAATTCAAGGATGAAATAAATTTATGGATCCCAATGGGAACGAAAAGACTTCTTACCAGAACCTATGGGATATAACGAAAGCACTGCTCAGAGGTCAGTTTATCTCCATAAATGCACACATCTGGAAGCAAGAACAAAACCAAACTAAGGAAATAACCCTACAGCTTGAACAAGTAGAGAGAGAACAACAGAGGAACCCCTCAGGCACCAGAAGAAAACAGATCATAAAAATCAGAGCAGAACTAAATGAATTAGAGAATAGAAGAACAATTGAAAAAATTGAAAAGATCAAAAGCTGGTTTCTTGAAAAGATAAACAGAATTGGCAAACCACTGACAAAACTTACTAAAGAAAAACAGGAAAGGAAACAAATAACCCAAATAAGAAATGAGAGGGGAGTTGTCATAACAGATCCAACAGAAATCAAAAATATCCTAACAGAGTACTATGCAAGATTGTACTCTAACAAATTTGAAAACCTACAGGAAATGGACAAATTCCTTGATTCATATAACCTACCAGAATTATCACAAAGTGAAGCTAAACAACTTAATAAGCCCATCACAAGGGAAAAGATTGAAAAAGTAGTCCAAAAACTACCAACAAAAAAAAGCCTGAGCCCAGACGGCTTCACCGCAGAATTCTACCAAGCTTTTAGAGAAGAGTTATCTCCAGTACTACTGAGACTATTTCACAGCATAGAGAGCAATGGAATACTCCCAGATTCATTCTATGAAGCCAGCATAACCATAGTACCAAAGCCAGGGAAAGACCCAATCAAAAGGGAGAACTACATGCCAATATCATTCATGAATCTAGATGCAAAAATCATCAACAAAATTCTTGCCAATAGAATACAACAACATATCCAAAAAATAATCCATCATGACCAAGTTGGATTCATACCAGGGATACAAGACTTGTTCAACATCAGAAAAACAATTAATGTCATCAACCGCATAAATAACATGAAAGACAAGAATCATCTGACCTTGTCTACTGATGGATAAAATGCATTTGACAAAGTCCAACCCCCATTCATGCTAAAAACTCTCAGCAAATAAGAATAGATGGCAAATTACTCAATGCAATAAGGGCCTTTTATACAAAGCCAACTGCCTACGTCATTTTGAATGGAGAGAGACTGAAACAGTTTCCCTTGAGAACAGGAATGAGACAAGGATGCCGACTCTCATATCTCCTATTCAACATTGTACTAAAAGTTCTAGGCGGAGCAATTAGACAAGACCAAGAAATAAAGGGCACCTGCATCTGCAAAGAAGAAGTCAAAATCTTCCTATTTGCAGATGATATGATTGTATATGAAGACAATCCTAAAGAATCCATAAGTAAACTACTCAGACTGATAGAGAGCTCAGCGAAGTTTCAGGTTACAAGATAAACATAAGTAAATTAGTAGGATTCCTTTATACCAATAATGAGATTATTAAGGATGAAATCACCAAATCAATACCATTTACTATAGCCCCTAAGAAGACAAAGTATCTAGGAGTAAATCTAACCAGAGAAATAACAGACCTTTGCAAAGAGATCTACAAGCCCCTACTACAAGAAACTAAGAGAGAGTTACATAAATGGAGAAACCTATCCTGCTCATGGATAGGAAGACTTAACATTGTGAAAATGTCTATTTTGCCCAAAGCGATCTACTTTTTATATACAATCCCAATAAAAATTTCAGTGTCATTTTTTAATGAGATGGAGAAACAAATTACCAACTTTCTTTGGAAAGAGAAGAAGCCCTGGATAAGTAAAGAACTACTGAAGAAGAAGAACACACCGGGAGGCCTCTCACTATCCAACTTTAGAAACTATTACACTGCCACAGTAGTCAAAACATCTGGTACTGGTACAAAAAGAGACAGATAGACCAATGGAACAGAATTGAGACCCCAGAGATGACACCATCTGCCTATGAACACCTGATATTGCACAAAGGCTCTAAGACATTAAACTGGGGTGAAAACAATCTCTTCAACAAGTGGTACTGGCAAAATTGGATAGCTATCTGCAATAAACTGAAACAAGACCCATATTTTACACTCTATACAAAAACCAACTCAAACTGGATAAATCAAATGTAAAACAATAAAGCTCACCCAAGAAAAAGTAGGAACAACAATGGAAGTTTTAATACACAACAGAGATAGACTTCAAAATCTGTCAAACAAACCACAAACAACAGAAGAGAAGTTAGATAAATGGGAACTATTAAGAATCAAACACTACTGTTCATCCAAAGACTTTATTAATAGAATTACAAGGCCACCTACAGAATGGGAAAGAATATTTGGCAACTAAATGTCAGACCAACGCCTCGTCTCCATGATCTATAAGGTACTACAAAATATCAATAAAAAAAGAGAAATCATCCAATTAAGCAGTGGATAAAGGAGATGGACAGACACTTCTCTAAAGAGGAGATCCAGGCAGCCAAAAAACACATACGGACATGCTCACAATCATTAGCTATTAAAGAAATTCAAATCAAAACTACAATGAAATACCATCTCACAACAAGTTTGGCCATGATCCAGAAAATGCAAAACAACAAATGCTGAAGAGGCTGTGGAGAAATTGGAACTCTCCTACACTGCTGGTGGGATTGCAAAATGGTGCAACCTCTATGGAAAGCAATCTGATGCTTCCTTGAAAAGCTGGATCTAGATATACCATTTGACCTAGTAATTCCACTGCTCAGAATATATCCTACAGAATCAAGGCCATTTACATCAACTGATACATGCACAAGAATGTTTATTGCAGCACAGTCCACAACAGCAAAAAGAAGGAATCAATCCAGATGCCCAACAACAGAGCAATGGATAGGTAAACTATGGTGTATTTCCTCAGTGGAACACTATGCAATGATAAAGAACAACGATGTTTTTAGGAAACATCTTACAACCTGATTTCAGTTGGAGAACGTTATGCTGAGTGAAAGTAGTCAGCAGCAAAAGGACAAATACGGTATGAGACCCCTCATACGTAGAAGAAAAGGCTCTTTGTTGGTTGCAAGGGTGGGGACAGAGGGAAGGCAAGGGGGGAGGGTTTAGATTAGATAGTTGATAGAAATTTGGTTGGGTGAAATCTGTGACAGCACATATTAAGAAGAAGATCAGTATTAACCGGAATTCAACACCACACGATTACTCCTTCCACTTTAACCCAATATTGCAAGGACAGAGTAGCTGGGGCAGGGGGCCAGGGACCATGCTGTCAGGGAAAATCGAGGCCAATTGGCACAACTAGCACTTTGCTAAGAGAGCCCTCTGCACCCCACATTGGTGAGTGGAGTCTGGGGTCTTAAAAGCTGCCAAGCTGCCATCTGAGGGTACGGCAAAAAGTCCCAACTCAGCAGGAACATATGATCAACAAGGGCCAAAACAACATGGGGAAAGAAAACCCAGAAGACAGAGAGACTCACGTGAGTGGGTGACTACATTAACTTGTGACCGGAAGAACTGGATGGTGCCCAGCTACCACCAGTGATAGCCATGATGGAGCCCACCAAGTTGAGTCTCACTGGCAACACAAGAATAAAAAGTGGTGCACCCTGAGATCTCCACTAAAAGACCACAATTGATGGTCCAGGGGCCTCGGAGTTCCCCTGGAAGCATGGCCCCTGGTCTTGATGCTGCCCCTGTCCATAAATCATAGTGGAGGTCAACTCTTCGGACAGGAATGGATTGGACTTGGCAACACAGAGTGACTGTATCATGTGTGTACTTTATGGTTCTATATTTTTATAGGTTGTCATCCTGCTGCCTTCTACTGGAAGAACAGGAATAAGGGGAGAGGAGGGGACAGGAGATTGTTGGGAGGATAAGACACATATGGAGCAGAGAGGAAGAGTGTGCTGTCATCGAGGAGGGAGGGCAGGGGAAGCTGCATATAGGTGGGCATGCAAATTTATATAGGAGTGTACATTTTCATTCAGTCATAATAAATATATATATATGCCAGCCAGTCAAGTGCTCTCAAGTCGGATCCGACTCATGGTGACCCTAATAATATTAATGATAACTAGATGATAAGTGCCTCGAGGTGGACTGTGAACTGTATACTGTTGATAGCTCACTGCTCAGTGTCTGAGAGGTGTTTAACCAGTATTTGTGATGGAATGAATAGGAAGACACATTCTCATGTGAGTGTCACTTGACCACATTGACTGCATGCTGGCCTTCGGAACTTCTGGGATTCACTATTGTTGGAGACAATGCCACGGTGAGAAACAATGTGTTAAATCCAGTGTGGAAATTCTTACCCGCCTTTGTAGAACAGCCATGACAGCATTCCTGGGCCATGGCAAACATCCTGTGAACGCTATATGGCAACTTTTTCACTTTTTATTGGTAGCTGAAAATTAGGAGCAGCTGAGATTGCAGTTTGGCCCCAGCAGCAAGCAGCCTGAGCAGAAGGAGTGGAAGCTGGAGAGGCTGGGGCGGGCTGCGGCCGGGGCACGGCTCACAGCCCTCCCTCCCTGTCTGCTGGAGAAGCCTGCTCCATGAAGACGGAAAGCACCGGTGTCGTGGTAGGCTTTGTTGTTGGAAGATTAGATATTAGTAGAATTTAACACTGAATTATGAATGTTTAGGGGTTATTTTATTATCCTGTGACCTTTATTAAAAAAAAAAGCGTGTGGATTTTTAACCTTTGATTACAAAGAATATGTTTCAAAAAATAAGTGCACTTTTTTAAAGAATGAAAATTAGGAATGGAACAAAACCAAATTATATTACTGAGAATACTGTGCGGTGTGGTAGTTATGAAATCAAATGAAAGTTTAAGTAATTATCTTGAGAAATCTATACTGTAACTTTATAAACAAAAAAATCAAGTTCCAGCTTTTTTTCTTTTTATGATTTTACATGGAACCAATTTTCCATTGAATATTTATGAGCTGATTCAATTGTTAAGATCTGTTTTATACATTGCTGTGATTCTCAGATAGTACAAATTCCAAAAACAAGATTAACCGAAACAAACATCTTGGTTACATTAACAGATTTCCAACTTGAAGATTATAAAGAGTGAATTACTGAATTTTGTGTATCTGAATTAAGAAAACATAATTTAGATTATTCACATTGTGCATTTCTTGAAAGTTTAAAACTGGTCAGTGAATCCTCATTAACAATATTTATGTTCTTAAATCTCTGGATAGTTGAATTTGATTAAAAGTAGCTACTATGAATTATCAAAGGATGTGTGTATGTTGACCTCTGTGGTGTTGTAAGGACCACCGCTGTGAGCTAAGATGACCTGAGTAAAGACTCAGAGACGATGACGGTTTGCAGATGAATCCAGTCAGTGGTTCATGGTTTATTTAATTAATTAAAATGGGGCGGCAGCAAGAGTTGTAGAGCAGAAGGCAATTTTGGAAAGAAGAAATAGAAGTGAAAAGAAGTAAAAAGTTGTACTGGGTGAGAACATATACATCTGTATGACAGCCATCTAAGACGGAGAAGCGAGGGTAGACTGGTCAGTCTCGCAGGGCGTGATGGTTACCGTTATGTGCACACTTGGCGAGGCCGTAATGCTCAGTCTCTGGGCAGACACCTGGTGATCACCTTCCGCTTTGGAATCTGATACTGTCAGCCAGTTGCACGAAAGGGACAGTTTCCCTGTGAGTGAGGCCTGCCTCCGTATACAAATGAGTTCTCCGGCAAAGCTGTCTCACTCTCTCCTCTCCTCTCATCACCTGGCTTCCACTTCCTTGGATGTCACCTGCAGGTCCCTGGCCTGTCACTTGGCCTGAAGATTCTAAAGTCACCAGTTTCCATAATCTCACGAGCTGGAAGAGGCCCCCAGCCTGGGACCTGCCCTGTGGATTTGGGGCTTGTCAGACCCTGTTGATTGCATGAGATGTTTCCCTCAAGTGAACGCCTATGTATTTATGTGTAGATCTCACTGGTTTGGCCCGTGTAGAGGAACCAGACTGTTGTTTTGTTAGGTGCCATAGAGTCTGTTCCAACTCATAGCACCTATGCACCTCGGAACAAAACGCTGCCTGGTCTCGATCATGCACCAACTGTTGTTATGCTTAAGCCTGTTGCTGCAGCCATAGTGTCGATCCGTCTTGTTGAGGGCTGGCCCTCTGCTTTACCGAGTGCTGTGCCTTTCCGTGGGCTGAGCCCTCCCAACAACGTGTCTGAAGTACGCAAGGTGCAGCGCTGCCCTCTTTGCTTGGCAGGAGCCCTCGGGTCACTCTTGCTTCAGAACAGCTCTGCTGGTTGGTCTTCCGGGTGGTTCATGGTACGTCCAATAATCCTCTTCAAGACCACAATTTAAAGGTGTCAATTCTTCTGTCTTCTTTGTCCATTGTCTGCCTTTCACGTGCATATAAGACAGAAAAGACCATGCCTTGTGTCAGGCACACCTTGGTTTTCAAGATAACATTTTTATTTTCAACACTTTAAAGAGTTATTTTTTTCCCCCCAGCAGATTCTCCCAGTACAATACGTCTTTTGATCTCTCGACTGCTGCTTCCATGGGCACTGATTGCAGAACCAAGCAAAGTGAAATCTTCAACAATCTCAATCTTTTCTCCATTTATCATGATGTTGCCTACTGGTCCAGTTGTGAGGATTTTTCTTATCTTGATGTTTATGTGAAATTTGAAGGCTGTGGTCTTTGATCTTCATCAGTAAGTGTTTCAAATCCTCTTCACTTTCAGCAAGCAAAGTTCTGTTATCTGTATAATGAAGGCTGTTAATGAATCTTCCTCCCATCCTGATGCCTTGTTCTTCTTCGTATAGACCACCTGCTCACATTATTTGCTCCACATACAGGTTGAAAAGGTATGGTGAAAGGATACACACCTTTCCTAACTTTGAATCATGCAATGTCCCCTTGTTGTGTTCACACTGCTGCCTCTTGATCCATGGACAGAGTCCTCATGAACATAATTAAGTGTTCTGGAATTGCCATTCTCCACAGTGTTATTCATAATCTGTCACGATCCACTCAAACATTTTTGCATAGTCAACGAAACATAGATAGGCATCTTTGCGGTATTCTCTGTTTTCAGCCAAGATCATCTGACATCAGCAATGACATCCCCTAGTGAGAAATATCTTTACAATGGAAGAATCTTAAACCCTCAGTTTAGGAGTTAAAACGTTATTTGGTAGTTTAATGTGTGTGTCAGATGATTAACTAAATACCAAATTTCTGTTCCTCCTTTGGTAGCGCAAGATTTAACTAGTGGAAAAGACATGAAATGATGCTGGTGAAGATTGTGTTTTGGGGCCTAAGTAGATATAAGAGGCTACCTGGGCAGATCCTGTCTGGAGATGAGATGAGAGGAAAGAAGGGGACAGGAGCTGGTTAACTGGACGTGGACAATTCAGGGAGGAAGGGAGGCGTGTGCTGTCATGGTGTGGAGAAACAGCTAAGGTCATGTAACAAAGAGTGTGTAAGTTTTTATATAAGAAGCTGATATGTATTACAAACTTTTACTGAAAACACAGTTTAAAAATTAAAATAAACCAGAGGGTGAAAGTTTCCAGTAGGTTTGGAACATGTTATTTAGGAAGGATACAACTGATGAATGTCCATTACTTCCAACAGGCGACACCTTGAAGATACCTAATCTCTTTTCCCTTTGACTTCTCGGTGGCTAAGTGAGTGGCTGCTGACCACAGGGTGGCTGTTGGTGGTCCTCCCCCACGGGCTCTGCAGAAGAAAGAAGTGGCATCTGCTTCTGTACAGATCACAGCCCAGAAAGCCCTCCCGGGTGGTTCTTCTCTGTCACATGGGGTCTCTATGAATCAGAATTGACTCAGCGGCTCCCACTGGCAGCAACACTTCTGAGAACTTGGAGGGGAGAAGGATCACGTGACGAGCAGCACGTTCAGCATTCTTGTCAGCTACAATTCCATCTCCTGTTCTTACTTTGTAAAGCAACTTTATTTCTTCTAAGTATGATTTAATTTTTAACTGAGTCACAGCACCTCCTGTGTCAGGAAGTCTAATCCAGTCACTTCCAAGTAAGAATGTCAAGTCATTGACTCCTTAGTCATGTCTAGCAGGAACCTGGATGACCCTGGCCCTTTCCTCTCTTGCCAGGAAAGTCTCTGAATCCTAACATGATGTCAGGAAGCAGTGCCTGTCTGCTGCCTTTCCTATCATCTGCTTGAACTGCCGAAGCCAGTGCACACACTCTACCTTTGGCCATCAGCTGCTGGCCTGCCAGATGCCAACATATCTGCAGACTCCCTAGAACCATCATCGTGGTACCAGGCAGATCACAGGAATTATTTGCCTCCAGCTACTGTACCACCTGGGGTCAGCTTCATCCTCTCTAATCTGATTTCCCATTCCTCTCTAGTGTCTGAGAAAGCACTGGACAGTCTCTGGACCACGGACATAATACCATCTCAATATCTCAATCATGTGTCTGTCAGATTGCCATACTGCGGGGATGTGGGTGTTGCTGTGATGCTGAAAGCTATGCCATCCGTAGTCAGATGCCAACAGGGTCACCCATGGAGGACAGATTTCAGCTGAGCTTCCAAACTAAGACAGACTGGGGAGAAGGACCTGGCAGCCTATTTTCAAAATGAATGAGCCAGTGAAAACCTTGTGAATAGAGGAGGAGCATTGATCTAATGCCAGAAGATGAGCCCCCAGGTTGGAAGACCCTCAGAAGATGACTGAGAAGAGCTGTCTCCTAAAAGTCCAGTTGACCTCAATGACATGGGTGGAGTCAGGCTCTCAGGGACCTCCATTTGCTGATGCTGCATGACTCAAAATGAGAAGAAACAGCTGCAAACTTCCATTAACAATTGGAACATGGAGTGTGTGAAGTATGAATCTAGGAAAATTGGAAATCATCAAAAATGAAATGAATACAAAAACAGCACCATCCTGGCACTAACAAGCTGCAACAGGTTGGCACAGCCATACTGAACCAAACAATTATATGGTTTACTATGCCAGGAATGAAAACCAGAAGAGGAATGGCTTCACAGTCGTCATCAAAAAGAACATTTCAAGATCTGTCCTGACATACAATGCTGTCGGTGATAGGATAATACCCTTATGCCTACAAGGAAAAGCAGTTAACATGACTGTTAATCACATTTATGCACCAGCCACAAAGGGCAATGGTGAAGATATCTGAAGATTTTTCACCAACTTCTAGTTCTGAAATTGATCAAACAGGAAATCAGGATGCATTGATAATTACTGGTGATTGAAATGTGAAAGATACAAACAAAGAAGAAAGATTGATAGTTGGAAAATATGACCTTGGTGATAAAAGAACATGAGAGAGCACGTGCTAGAATTTTGTGACACCAATATCTTTTTACATCTACGTAAATGGCGACTGTACGCATGGATCTCAACAGATACAATACACAGGAATCAAATGAACTGTGAGCTCTGACAATTAAGTTCACAAATTCATCCTAGAAAAAGTGTTATAGACCTCATCACTGAATATCACTATGATTACCATTGAAGTACTCCCCTTGGAGAGCTGTACACTAATGCCAGTGTCTAGCCTACCCTTCAAAGCAATTTTGAAACTCTTATTACCCTTGATGCACCAAATGTAGTCAAAACATCTTCCTTTCAATGTTTCTTTTATCTTTGGGTAAAGGAAACAGTCATTGGGAGCCAGATCAGGTGAGTAGGGTGAGTAGGGTGGGTTATTTGCTTACTGGCTAAAAACTCTCTCACAGACAGCTATACAATTGAGTTCGTGAACTCGTCACTATGCCATGGTGTGCAACAGCCATTCCAGAAAAAGTTCCAAAGTTGCTTTGAAGGATGGACAAGGCACTGGCATTAGTGTGTAGCTTCCCCAGGAGAGTACTTTAAAGGTGACTGTAGTGATATTCAGCAGTCAAGTATGTAGCACTTAAAACAATTAAGTTCATGGACTTAATTATCAGACCATGTATATCTGTGGAAACAGATGATTGAAAAGCTCAATATCATCAGTCAGAACAACATCGACAGTCAGCTGCAGAAGAGACTGTCAACCGCTCATATACAAGTTCAAATGGAAAGTGAAGAAAATTAGAACAATTCCATGAAAGTCCAAGTACAACCCTGAGTACATCCCACCATAATTTAGAGATCATCTCAAGAATAGATTTGATGCACTGAACTCGAATGACTGAAGACCAGACAAGCTGTGGAAAGACATTAAAAGCATCATATATGAAAAAAGCTAAAAACCATTAAAAACAAGGAAAGGAAGAAAAAAACAAAATGGATGTCAGAAGAGACTCTGAAACCTGCTCTCGAATGCAGAATAACTAAAGAAAAGGAAGAAGAGATAAAGTAAAAGACGGAAGATTTCAAAGTGAGATGTGAGTACAGTACAGCACAAAGTACAGTATTACAGTGATGGACTCAAAGAACTGGAGAAACAAAAATACAATGCTTTGCATTTCTCAAGCTGAAAGAACTGAAGAAAAATGCAAACCTCAAGTCACAATAGTGAAGGATTCCATGGGGAAAATATTAATATTTATATGAACTATGTAAATATTAATAGAAAGCATCAAAAGAAGGAGGGAATACACAGAATCATTATTTCAAAAAGAATCATTGATGTCCAACCATTTTGAGAGACGGCACATGATCAGGAACCCAATGGTGCTGAAGGAAGAAGTTGAAGGTGCATTCAAGGCCCCAGTGGAAAACAAGGCTCCAGGAATTGGAAAATATCAACTGAGATGTTTCAGCAGAGGGCTGCAACACTGGAGGTGCCCACTGGTCTGCACCAACAAGTTTGGAGGACAGTAACCTGACCTACTGACTGGAAGAGATGCATATTTATGCTTATTACGAAGAAAGGTGATCCAACCAATCGCAGAAACAACTGAACAATATTACATGAGAGTAAAATTTTTCTGAAGGTGATTCAAAAGTGGCTGCAGCAGTGTATTGAAAGGGAACTTCCAGAAATTCATGCCAGATTCAGAAGAGCACGTGGAACCAGGGGCATCATTGCTGATGTCAGACAGATCTTGAATGAAAGCAGAGAATGCCAGAAAGATGTTTACCTGTGTTTTACTGACTATACAAAGAGTTTGACTGTACGGATCATAACAAACCATGGATAGTATCACAGAGAATGGAATCTCAGAATACTGACTTGTGCCCACTTGGAATCTACAGACAGATCTGTACACAGATCCTTGTTCAAACAGAAGAGGGAGAATACCTTATGGCTTAAAATCAGGAAAGGTGTGTGTCAGAGTTACATCCTTTCACCATATCGATTCAGTCTGTTTGCGAAGCAAATAATCTGAGAATCTGAAGTATATGAAGAAGAAAGGGACATCAGCATTAGCGGAAGACTTAAAAATAACCTGCTATAAGCAGACAATATAACCTTACTTACTGAAAGTGAAGGGGACTTGAAGCACTTACTGATGAAGATCAAAAACTACAGCCTTCAGTAGGGATTACACCTCAACATAAAGAAAACAAAAATCTGCACAACCAGACCAGTAAGCAGCATCATGATAAATGGAGAAAACATTGAAGTTGTCAAGAATATCATTTATTTGGATTCACAACCAACACCCACGGAGGCAGCAGTCAAGAAACCAAAAGATGCAATGAATTGGGTAAATCCACTGTAAAAGACTGCTTTAAAGTGTTGAAAAGCAAAGAGGTCACCTTGAAGACTAATGTGGGGCTGATCCAAGCTGTGGTATTTTCAGTAGCATCATACGCATGGGAAAATTAAACAATGAACAAGGAAGACGGAAGACCTGACACCTTTGAATTGTGATGTTGGAGAAGAATCTTGAATATACTACAGATTGCCAAAAGAACAGACAAGCTTGTCTTAGAAGCACAATCAGAGTGCTCCTCAGAAGCAAGCATGGCTTGACGAGGTCTTACATATTTTGGACAGGTCGTCAGGAAGGATTAGTCCCCAGAGACGGACAGCACACTTGGTGAAGCAGAGAGTCAGTTAAAAAGAGGCAACACTCCATGAGATAGATTGACGGAGTGGCTCCAGCCGTGGACTCATGTAGGCACGGCACAGGACTGGCTGTGCTTCAGTCTGTTGTACGGGTCACTAGGAGTGGGAACAGACTCGATGGCACCTAACAATAGCAGTGTGTCTTGGGAAGCATCAATGACTGCAATAATCTGAGCGAAAGACGGTGAGCAGAGTGAAGCCTGGCAGAGCCTCCACACCCCCGAGCTGTCTTCAAGGATATCCCACCAACCCACACGCATTTTTTCATGAGTCGCTGCCCTCACGGAAGCTCCCAGGAAGCAGTCACTGCTAGTGCATGAGGTGCATTGGCTGGAGAAGGAAGCCAGGCCTCCCACCTGGAAGGTGAGAACTCGGTCACTGAACAGCCAATGTGAACCATTATGACAGGTGGCCATCCGCGAATACATCAGCCCCCAGGATTTCAACCCATCTGTTCTCTTTTGGACCTTAAAAAGTGCTGACAGGTCAGCAATAAGTGTGAGAGTCTGAAAACATACAGATTTGTCCAGAAAAGTCTAGAAAGATGAAAATCTTCTGATGTCTTTCAAAATAAATTGTTATCAAAGTCATACTCAGTATCGATCAAAATATCAGACTACTGGTTTTCTCAGGTATCTTTACTGAGTTTTGAAGTTATAAAAAGTCAGCATAGGACAAGCCCGCTTAGCTTTATTCCTTGTGAGAAGTGAGTCCACGGCTCCCAAGGCCTCTCAGGATTCTAAAATTAGGTACAAATGCCAAGAGGGGCTAAAATGTCTGAAACTCATCTACCCCGAGTCAGAAAACTCCTGAGAACAAGGATGCCCCTTTCTGCTGGCTCCTGGTGTTTCTGCTTCACCAGAGTGGCTGGGGAGGTGGAGAACTGTGGGTGTGGGTGTGGCTGTTGGGGTGAGGGTGGGGGTGAGTGTGGGGGTGAGTGTGGGGTGGGGGGCGGGGTGGAGGTGGGGGTGGGATGTGTGCACGTGTGTGTCGTTTCGGGCTGCGGAAAATGAGAAAAATACAGTGTGTTTTCTTTGTTAACCAGGTGCCATGCATCCCACAGTTTCCAGAAGCAATATGACTGAGGCACAAACATTGTCAGAATGAGACTCCCTATGTTTGCTTTCAGCAGCGGATGCGACACGCGGAGCAAAGCCGCAGCCTCTCGCTACCACCCACCAGGGCGCTGAGCCTGTCCCAGGCCAGCCCGATTTGCAAGTCTTTCCTGACCCCAATTAAGAAGAACAATGTTCTAGGTTTTCTTACTCATTTGAGTAGCAGTCAGCGAGTCCTTATTCACATGTTCCCATTAGAAAGAACAAAAATGAAAAGAGAAAAATAATAAAAAATCATAAAACATTCACAAATGTCTCCATTTACCTCTTTTCGGTTGATTTTTTTTCATTTTTAAATAGCATTTTATTATGTTTCACATGAAAGTTTACACAAGACTGGTCCCTGTTTAACAATTTTATACGACATTCGGTGCCAGTGGTGACAGCTGTGACAATATGTCAGCGTTCCGGCTGTCTCCGTTAGGTTTGTTCCGTTTCCACCGACCAAGCACCCTGCCCTCCCTGCCTTCCCGTCTTTGCTTTGGGTAAATGTTGACTGGTTGGTCTCAGTTAGTTGTTTACAGGAGCACATTACTCAAGATTGATACTATCTATTTTTTTCCTACATGTACTATTTTTTATTATTAAAATACAATAAAGACAACAGTGAAAATGTCAGTAAAACAAGCAAAGCTCTCACTGTCTCCAAAGCTACCAACAGTTGCTTTTCAAGCACTTGAACTGGGAAACTGCTGGCACAGTGGTTAAGTGCTAACCGAGAGCTCCTGACCAAAAGGTCGCAGCTCAGATCCACCAGGCGCTCCTTGGCAGCTCTATGGGGGCAGTTCTACTCTGTGCTACAGGGTCACTATGAGGCGGAATCAACTCTTAGGCAGGGGTTTGACTTGATTTGGACTTAGGACACAGCAGTGTTTTGATAACAAAGGTGACTTCTCTCCTTTCTGTGTTTAGAGTGCTCATGTGTCCACGGGTTCTTCTTTCCTCAGGCAGTAGGAAACCTTCCCTGTAACACATCTGACTTCCGTCAATGTGATTTTGGGACAAATCAAAACACGGACCTCCAAAATGACTGTGGTGGTAAATATACTTTCAGTTGAAGATCAAGTTTTAAATAGAATCCACTACAAGTTAAGATGAAATTAATCTCAGTTTCACTCACATGTCAACATTTAATAAATGATCTCATCTAATTTGTGTCTAAGTTTCTATGCCTGTTTCATCTTTATAATCCTTTCATGTTTTACAATTTCATGATAAATTTTGGAAATTTGGAAAGCAGAGTTTCAAAACACATTACAAAAAAAAATCAACATGTTAACACGCACTAACAAAATGCCTTCAGTCAAGAGGGGGAGGTTTCGTTTCAGGTGATTAACAACCGGGTCTAGTCTACCCAGCGAGGGCACTCTTTCAGATTATGGACATATTTTTAACTAAACTTTGAAATCACTTAGAATTCAACTATTAATTTAGCCTTAGAAAAATGCAAACAGAATATTCCTTAAAGGCAAGGATGGTGAGACTTTGGTTCCCTTCTGTGGTAGGGAAAGACCAATGGCCGGAACAGGACATGGTGTGTGGCAAAGCTGAGAGCCAGTGAGAACGGGGACACCCTCCACGAGACGAGCAGACACGGTGGCCACCATGGTGGCTCATCTGTACCGGTGATCACAAAGGCGGTGCAGGACTGGGCAACGCTTTAGTCACGGTGAGTCACCGCCAACTGGATATCCACTGATGTGACACGTGAAGAAAGCCAGCTCTCTGTGATGATGACAACTGAAGGAGAGGGCTGTGAGTGTACTTCTCAAGACCTGAGTATCAAACGCGGATTCTCCATGTTGGTTAGGTATGTAGTACATCTGTGTTTTACCCCAGCATCCTTGAAGGAGTGTCTCAGTTGTGAAATGCTGTCATTATGAAACACCTAAGAGAAGTAAGCATTGGAAGCCACACCCACTGCCGTCAGGTCATTTTCAACTCATAGCCACCCGAAGACAGTGTACGGCTGCCACACGAAGTTTCCAAGGAGCACCTGGTGGATTGGAACCGCCAACCTTTTCGTTACTAGCCATAGCACTTAACCACTGTACCACCAGGGTTTCCACTGGGAGCTATAGTCACCCTTAATAAGCGTCCTGGCCTTCCCGGGTCACTGCAGCGTGGCTGCCAGCCCTCCAGCAGCCCTGTTGGATCACCCACCTTGCTGTGTCTTTGCTGGTCATCACCACTGGCAAAGAGCCAGAGGGATAAAAACAGAAACAACCAGTCATTTATTTGCCTCAAAGTCAAACCAATATTTGTTTGAGGTTCTAAATATTTAGATAGCTTGCCCACTAATTTTTATTTTTTGTCATGTTTGCACATCCTCTTGTGGAGCCCAGATGGCCTTCCCTCTACTTTATTTACTGATGTAAATGCTTTCTGCAAAGGGAAACAGTAGCAGGCAGACTTTTTTTTAATGAGGATACTATTGTTCATTTGGACTCAGTGAAAATCTTTATTATTTTCACCTTTTCAGTGTCATTTTGTTTAGTTTCAGCACTTCTAGTATGATGTATCGGGGCTTTTTTTTTAATCTTGAACCATTTGTATCCGGAATATGTTCCCTGCCCTATGTATCTGGCTGGTTTGCAGTCAGTATTTCTTCGAATGATTGTTTTTCAAGCGCCAAACTTTTCCTCCTCCCCTTCTGGCACTCCAGTAATGTGAATGTTAAGGGTCTGGATATTGCTCCCTGTGTTACTGAGGCTATATTTATTTATTTTCTCTTTTCCTTCTCTCTGTTTTTCGCATTGAATAATTTCTATTGATTTATCTTCGAGTTCACTCTGTCACTCACATTCTGCTATTGAACCCATTTAGAGAGTTTTTTCTTTTTTAAACTTCAGATAGTATATTTCCTTTTCGGTTCTATAAGTTGTATTTTTTCATAGTTTCTTATCCTTTAACAGATAACTCTCTTTATGTTCATTTCAAGAGTGTTTTCCTTGATCTCAAGGGCATGGTTACCTTGCAGGTGGTGGCGAGTGCTTTCTGGTTGGTTCCGACTCACAGAAATCCCATGTGACAGATGAGAGCTGCCCATCGGGTTTTCTTGACTCTACTCTTGATGGAAGCAGGTCACATGATGTCTCTAGTGTGGAGTCATGGAGGGGTCTGAGCGGGTGACTTTTCGGTTAGCAGCTGGACGTTGGCCCATCGCACCACCAGGGCTGAAAGTTGCCTTTTAAAGTCTTCACATCATCCTGCCAGCATCTAGGTCATCTTGTGACTGCATCTGTTAATTATCTTTTCCTTTGAGTACTGGTCACAATTTCCTGGTTCTTTGTATGTGAAATATTCTCAGAAAAAATAATCAGGATTCACTGCCTCCATACCAGAGTCTTCTTATCCTGGTTTGGATTGTACAGTGGACATTTCAAATATTATCTTATGAAATTATCTGTTCTGCTAAAATCCTCTGGAAAATGTGGATTTTGTCATTCCTGGATTTTGACAGTCAGATCAGCTAGGGTGACATTTGTCTCTATCATGTGCCTGCAATGCTGTTTGGAAATACTTCATGCATTGACCTACAAATGGTTGTCCTGGGATTTGGGCTGGAGTTTCATCGTGACTCATTGCTGGATATGTGGGTATCTTCCACACAGGAATGGTTCTGAAATGAACCTGGGACTGTGCCAGTCGACACACAGAATTAGAGATCTGCTTTTCAAACTGCCTCCTCCTTAAGACACCCCCAAACCCTCAGCACACAAAGCATTTTAGGTCCCTGTGCCAGCAGTCAACACAGGTCACCAGACACAAAGGAAAAAGCAATAAACGCTGGGTATCTCCCACTCTGAGACTGTAACCCGACCTTATGATTGCCAGTAAATTTCCACCAGTCGTTAAACTAGCCCAAATCAGATTTGCCCTGCTCCGCATGTCTAGAAGGGCATTCTGTGACTGCTAGTTGACCCCAACACAGGACAGAGAAGGAAAATCATCCTCTAGACCCTATTTTTAAGCAAGAAGCTCAACAAAAACCATGTCACCTCATGTTTCCTGGCTTTCTTCTAGAATGTTCCCTCCCCAGAACATCAGCACAGCTGCCCAAATCCCTTAGAAGGCCTGCTTCCTGTAGCTCGTGGAGTCCAGACCTGAGGACCATCCACCTCGTTGCTTGCTTTGGGCCTGGTGATAAAGTTACTTTCTCAAAGACATGTGTCCAGATAATTGGGAAGTCTAAGTGCAGCAGACAAGGACCCTCCTTTCAGGGCTCGGTAGTGAGACCACTGGCTCTTTCTCTGCCAGTTTGATTTCTCTGGCCGGAAAGACCAGTCCTCTCTTCAGGTTTTAGGCTGTCATACTGTCACTGCTGCGGGGAGTCCTGGGACTTGGGATGCCAGAACCGGGCCAGGAGAGAATAAGGAAAGAAACGGGATGCCCCTATTGAGTCCCGCAGGGGACCCGTTCCCCGGTCCTCAGGCAAAGGAGACAGGTTTCTGTGAGTCTTTGCTGCCTGTGTTTGCTGTGTGGCCGCTCAGCACGGCTGCCCTCGGGGTGGAGTTAGACGAGCTCAGCGGTCAGAGCTCTCTGGAGGAGCAGGCACACCAGAACACACAAGAGACAGAGACACTGTAAGGAATTAGCTCGGGCCATTGTAGGGGCTAGAAACCCGAAATTCACAGGCCTGGCAGTGGCCTGGAAACCCTGGCAGGATTTTGGTGTTACAGTCTTAAGACCGATCTGTTTCTTCTCTGGAAAAGCTCAGTTTTGTCCTTAATTTCTTCAACTGGTTGAATGATAGCTACCCACGTTACTGAGGGTGAGTGTGAACTGAAGGTGGGTGTGACCACATCTATAAAACACCCGCACAGCAACACCTAGGCTAGCTCTTGACCAATTGACTCAGCACAATGGCTGTGATGGTTAAGTCTGTGGGTCATCTTGGCTGGGCCACGATTCTTGGCGCATTGGCAGTTATAATGTGATAATGTGATCACTTTTTACGTTGGGATCTGCTGCTAGCAGCTGATCAGTGGAAAGAGAGTGGCCTTGAGGTGTGGCTGCACTGAATATAGGTGGACTTTCTGGCACAGTCCGTGGGTTTTCACTAGCTCAATCCTGTAGCGGGCTCTCGTGCGTCTCCCCGCCAGTTCTCGGGACGTGAGCTAGCGGCTGACCAGCTATCTTGCCAGCTGGTCTTGGGACTCGTTGATCTTCATAGCCTGTGAGCAAGATCACTGCCGTGTGACTTGTCGATCTTGGTTTCACCAGCCCCTGCGGCTACTTGAATCTGGTGAGTCCTCTAGGGTGATTCACATTCTAGCTCCATAACTACATGAGTCATTTCCTCAGTGTGAATCTCTCTACACATATATTTACATGCTTTACTAGTTTTGCTTCTCTAGAGAACCCAGATGAAGACAATGGCCCAGTCAAGAGGATACAAAATTGATTATCACAGAAGGAAAACAGAAGCCCCCTGCCACCACCAGGGCGGGGCCCCTGTTGCAATTTGAGTCTCCTCCTCTGCCCACGTACCGTGCTGACCCTCTGCGTTCTCGGGTGGTAGCTTTGGGGCTTTGCTCATGTTTTTCTTGTCCTCGGTGGCTGGAGTACACTTACTGCACCTTGACCACGGCCAGAGGCACTTTTTTCTCACATTTTAAACTTTCTATATTACGAATTCATTGACTGTGGACTATAGTTAGGTGATTCAGATGAAGTTTGTTTAAAAAATGAAAGCGTTTGGGCGTTGTTTCCTTACAGGCTTCTCACTCATACCCTGAAGGTGGCAAGTGGTCACAAAGCAACAAGCAGAGCCAGTAAAGAAGGGGGTACACAGGGGGAGGGGACTCAAGCAGTCTCTTTCCCTCTCAGCTGGCACAGAACATTGTCAGCTGGAAGGCGGAAGTAAAGACTACCAAAATTTTAGTTTCCTCCTCTTTCTGTGACGTGAGTAACAGCAGCCACATGAAGTAGCATTGGCAGTCATGGAACTTCTGTACAGGGGATCCAGTGGGCTGACCCGCGCCTCCTCCCCACAGAAGAGACCCAGTGGCCTCGAGCACATGAATCCTCCCTGGATTGCAGTTTGCTCTTTTGTAAAATGTCCACCCTCCCTGACCACACAGTTTCGAGGATTAAACGAGAACACCTTTATTCGGCAGCATAGGGTCTACAGAAAGGAAAGAAGAAGGATTGCACATAGCTCAGGGGAAGTGGGTGTGCATGTGGTGCGGACACGTAACATGCATTTTCATAAATGGGCAAAAAGTGAGTGCTGTGGATCGAATTCTGACTCCCCCCAGATAGGTGCTAGAAACTCAATTCCGATAGCTTTGAATACAGTCCCCATTGTTATTATTAGCTGCCCTTGAATTGGTTGCAACTCAAGGTGACCCTACGAACCACAGATCAAAACAACGTTTGATCGTGAACCGTTTTCACAATTACTGTTGTTCTTGAGCTCATTGTTGCAGCAGCTGTGTCAGTCCACCTCACTGACAAGCTTGCTCTTTTACAATTACTCTCTGCTTTACCAAGCATGAAATCCTTCTCTGGGGACTGATGCCTCCTGATAACATGTCCAAGATACGTTAGACATGTCACAACATTCTTGTTTTTAAGGAGTATCCTGGCTGTACACCTTCCATGACATATTTGCTCATTCCTTCGATAGACCATGGTATATTCAATATTCTTTGCCAACTTCATAATTCAAAGGCATCAAGACTTCTTTGACCTTATCTATTGTTCCGTGTACATGGGGCGACTGAACATACGCTGACTTGGGCCAGGGGCACCTTAGTCCTCACGGTGGTGTTCTTTCTTTTTAATCCTTTAGCCAGATCTTTTGCAGCACATTTGCCCAGTGAAATATATGTCACCTGATTTCCTGACTGCTAATTCCGTAGATGTTGACTGTGGATCCAAACAAAATGAAATCCTTGATACCTTCAATCTTTTCTCCTTTTATCATGATGTTGCTTATTGGTCTAGTTGGGAGGCTTTTGTTCTCCTGGTGTTGAGGTGTAATCCATACCACAGGCTGTGGTCTTTGATCCTCATCAGTAAGTACACCAAGTCCTTGGCACTTTCAACAACTGAGATTGTGTTATCTGCATAATGAACATTGTTAATGAATCTTCCTCCAATCCTGATGTCTCCTTCTTCTTCATACAGGTCAGCTTCTGAGATTATTTGTTCAGTACACAGAATAAATAGGTATGGTGAAAGGTACAACCCTGACACACACCTTTGCTAACTTTAAGCTGTGCAGTGTCCCCTTGTTCTGTTTGAATAGCTGCCTCTTGGTCTACGTACAGGCTCCTCATGAGCACAGTTAAGTGTTCCGGAATTCCCATTCTTCACAATGTCATCTGTAATTTGTTATGATCTATAGATGGGCCTTTACACAGTAAGTGAAGCACAGGAAAACATTTTTCTGGCGTTTTCTATTTTCAGCCAGGATTGTTCTGACATTCGCCATGATCTCTCTGGTTCTGCACTGTCTTCTAAATCTGGCTGGAATTTCTGGAAGTTCCTGGCTACATACTGCTGTGACTGCTTTTGAAAGACCTTCAGCAAAATTTTGCTACATGTGCCTTTAATGACACTGTTTCACAGTTTCTACATTCTGTTGGATCACCTTTCTTTGAAATACACATATAGATGTTAACCAGTTGGTTGGCCAGGTAGCTGTCTTCCAAATTTCTTGGCATAGACAAGTGAACACTTCTAGAGCTGCACCTGTTTGTTGAAACATCTCAATCAGTATTCCGTCAATTCCTTGAATTTTATTTTTAACGATTGCCTTCAGTGCAGCTTGGACTTCTTGCTTCAAGACCATCAGTTCCTAATCACGCACTATTTCTTGAAATAGTTGAACACTGACCAATTCTTTCTAGCATTATGACTGTGTAGTCCCTCCATCTCCTGTTGCTCCCTGAGTCATTTCGTCCTTTTCCCCTATAGAATCCTTCACCATTGCAGTTCGAGGCTTGAATTTTTTTCTTAAGCTCTTTCAGCTTGAGAGACACTGAGCACATTCTTCTCTTCTGTTTTTCTAACTCCAGGTCTTTGCACGTGTCGCTACTTTGTCTTCTTGTACACCTTTTTGAAATCTTCCGTTCAGCTGTTTTAGTTATCATTTCCTCCATTTGCTTTAGCTACTTGGCATTAAAAAGCAAGTTTCAGAGTCTCCTCTGACATCCTTTTTGAACTTTTCTTCCTTTCCTGTTTTTTCATGACATTTTCTTTCTTCATGTGTGATGTACTGAATGTCATTCCACACCTCGTCTAGTCCTCAGTCATTAGCGATCAACAAATCGGTTCCAGTTTTGTGATGGCCTCATGATTCAGGTGACATGGACTCAAGACCATATTTTGGCTCTGTGGACTTATGCTAAGTTTCTTTCATTTCGACTTGAACTTGCACACAAACATTTCACAGTTTGTTACATTGCCCCTGGCCTTGTTCTTACTGGTGACACTGAGCTTTCTTGTTGTCCCTTCCCACAGATGTAGTTGATCTGATTCCCGCATGTGATAGTTAACCTTGTGTATCAGCTTGGCTGGGCCATGATTTTCAGTGTTTGTATGTCATCCATGATTGCATTTTCTGTGAGTAGCCAATCAGATGAAAGGGATTCTCTTTGAAAAGACGTGGCCTGCATCTGAATCCTGCTGCTACCTCTTGCTCATCTGACCTCTGATTCTTGGGACTGGAGCTGTCAGTTTATCTGCAGATCTCAGAACTCATAGATCTTCACAGCACGAGAGCAGGAGCCTTGCTCTCTGATGTACCAACTTTGTGTTTGCCAGACCCTGAGGCAACAGGAATCAAGAGAATTCTATATTCTGATCCACGGAGGAACATTCCAGACTCATTAATCATGTGAACCATTTCCTTCACATAAGCTTGCTCTTCAAGTATATATTTATACACTTTGCTGTTTTGCTTCTCTGGATAAACCAGCCTAAGACACTGTACATTCCATCTGGCAAGGCCTAAATGCATCGTCATTATTTACATTGGTGAAAAAAGACATTTTCAGGGAATAAGTTGTTAGTCTTGAAAAATTCTATCATTTCATCTCGTTTCTGTCACCAAAGGCATATTTTCCAACTACCAATCCTCCTTCATTTCCAAATTTCACACTGTAGTCACCAGTAATTATCAATGCATCCTGATTTCATGTTTAATCAGTTTCAGGCTACAGAAGTTAACAAAAATTCGGTTTCATCATCCTCCGACTCGACGGCACTTGGCTTGGCTTGGCATCTGTGTCCTTAGAGGTTGGTGTTTAAATTTGAATAGTCATCCAACTGATTGATCTTCCATGTACATGTATGGATATATTTTACTACATATTGTAGAAAAGTACATACAATTAGAACGGGAACATCACAGATATTCTTCACATTCCAACAAAGAAAACCACACTATTGATTAAGTTTGGCAGGAAAAGTAAGCTTCAAATTTTGTGAACTACATACTGACAGTTTTAGTACAGTAGCTGCTACACAGGCCTGGCTTCATCTCATTGCTCTTCCCAGTGAGATGCTTATCATTTTCTGTGAAATAATAAAGAGGAGAAAAAAATTCATTTTCTTAAGTATGTGAATTATTGAACTTAGAGCCATTTAAGAGGCCCTGGCCTCCACCAGAGACTTTCTTTCCAGCTCCTTTTTAGGTTTGAGAAGTAGAAAACAGCTATGGGTCCACTACAGTGTTTGCAACAAGCTTTGAATCAAATGTAGTTTACTTATTAATGCTGTGCTTGGTTTTGGAATCCCCGGCTTGGATCAATTTTACAAATATCACATCTTTATATGTTTAGGTGTTCCCTATGGTGATCACTTGTTGTTAGTTGCTGTAGAGTTCCTCCTGATTCCGTGAACCCAAGTGGGTAGAGTAGAAGTGCTCTCTCCTGACCCCAGTGACCCACATGTGTGGATTGTAAGTGCTCCCTGTTGACCCCTGTGGCTCCACATGTGCAGAGCAGAAGTGTTCCCTTCTGACCCCTGTAACCCCACATGTGCAGAGTTGAAGAGCTCTCTCCTGACCCTTGTGACCCCACATGTGCAGGGTAGGAGTGCTCCGTAGGATTTTCAAGGCTGTGAGCCACCTTCCCACGAGCCTCTGGGTGGGTTTAAACTGCCGATCCTTCAGGGAAAAGTTGAACGTCCAACCATTTGCACCACCCAGGGGTTCTTTCCTGTGGCACCCACGCCGTCTTACAAGATTGGGATAGCCTGGTAGGACCAGGGGTGACAGTCCTGAGTTATGCTGTGATCTCTAGTAGTTTCTTTGGTTTGCTAAACTTCTCTTATTTGTTGAACCTCTTCTGGCGCCCCCCTTCAGTCTCTTTTCAGAAAGTCTCAGAACTGTGGAATTCGTCATTTGCTTAACACTGCATCATGTTCTATCTTGGACCTACACTGACAGGTTCTACGGATATTTGACTAGCTTTGGCCTACACAATGAAGACAGGTGTGCATAATCAAATGCTAAAAAGTAATTCATAAATCTTGTCTCTTTTCTGAACAGTGACTTGCCATGTTTCATCTTTTGATATTTAGAATTTAACACCTATAATGAATTTTTTTTCTAGCTGTTCTGTTCTGTTTTGTTTTGCTTTAGTGTTCATAAGTTCCTGGTAAGGAAAACTGCAGTTTGCTTCTCACTTTTCTGGTTTAGTACTTACTGCTGTGTAAAGTACAGAGCGTGCCCGAAAACCATCAGTACACAAACAATAAAAAATCAGGGAGAGTAAAGATTGGGAAGGCACACAGATGAAGTCCCAGGGAAAACAAGCTTAAAGGCAACAAGATAGACCTTCTAGATTAAACACAGTTTTGTTCTTTTTTTATTATAGTGAAAAATATAATTCAGTTATCTTTATCCTCATTGCATGTGCAAAATACTAGATGAATATACAAATACATTAGTAACATGTCCAGAGATGTAGCTAGAGAGGATTAGAAGGGGACATTTACCCAGGGCACAAGTCCAAGGGTGTCCCAGTGGAGGCCACTGGTGAATCACACACACGGCAGACCACAACCCCACCTCCTGGCCCCATCCACTAGGGGAGGGTGCTAACTCAGAGATTTTCCAGGACTGTTAATGTGCCCCGCAGCTGTGTAAGTACCTTAGACATTTAAGGACATAGTAAGTGAAATTGTACTTTGAGCTAGCGTGGCCATCAGTCACTCTCGTGTGCCAAATCAGTTGTCTAAGGAAATATTAGCTCATGTGACAAAAAGTCCCTTACTGCCCTGCTAGCCACGCTCCTCAATAATTCCTGACTGTGGAAAGATGGCATTTTAGGGTGAAAAGGACCTTGCTCGTATATTAGCTCAATCTCTCGTGTTAATGTGAGGACACTAACCCTCTGAAAGGTCGAGTGGCCTGCTCCAGGTTAAACATCAGTTCCGTGGCACAAGGCGGTAATGGCTGCCATGCTGGTGACACAGTGGTTTAAACACTCAGCTACTAACTGGAAGGTCAGCAGCTCAAAGCCACCAGCTGCCCCACGGGAAAAAGATGTGGCAGTCTGCTTCCACAAAGATTACAGCCTAGGAAACCCTGTGGGGAAGTTCTACTCTGTCCTATAGAGTCACTGTGAGTTTACGGGCTTGGCAATTGGTCTATGCTAATTCTTACCCTTACATAACCCAAAAGACCTTTTCCTATTTCACAAAGGAACACACTGAGACAGAGAAATCACTTGCCCAAGCAAAATCTGAGGTCTGGATTCGATCCTAGATTGATCTCTCTAATCCTTTCTGGTCTTCCTGAAACACCTGTAGCCACATCTCAGTCATTTCCCTTGAAATTTTCCACCCCAGTGTTCACTCCATTGTGCCATTGTCCCAGAAAATGACAACATCATCTGGAAATATCTCACTTCATTGTTCCCATTATACATTCAGAAGTAATACTTTCACCCTCTGAAATAGTGGTATCCTTTTTAATTTTTTTAAGCTGCTTCCTCTGTAGTTTGAATTATTTCACCTCTGTCTTATATACATCAGTACAAAGGATTGTAACCAAAATAGAGAAATCACATGACACAAGAATCAGAAGTCAAGCCAGCCTGTGAAGAAGGTGAAAGCTAAAACAACACCTCACAAAAGAAGACCTATAAGCACGTGAAACCGCATACAACCTCAAAAGAAGACAGATGGTGTCAAACGGCACTCCACATCATTATTTCTGAAGAAAATACAAATAAAAAAATGCAATTAAAACTCCATGTCACATGTACCTCAATGAGTAAAATGAAGGATACCGGTAACAAAACTCCTGAGGAACCTACAGAACAGCTGGACTCTGGTAAGCATCCTGCTACCCCCTTAACTGAAAAATCACCTTCCCATCGGCCCTAACCATTAAATTCCTGGATCGTGATTCAACAGAAATAAAAGGGTGTGTCTATATAAAAACTGCAATGCAAACATCCATGGCAGGTTCATTCGTCGGAACCAAAATCGCAAACAGCCTAAATGTCCATTAACAGGTGAATGGAAAAGCAAACTGTGGCACACACATGCAATGAAATCGCTCTCAATTTTTTCATAAAATTTACTGAAACAGAAAAGAACATAAATAGATTTCCAAATGAAGAGGATGATCAAAAGAAACCAGACGTACCGCATATGGTACGACTCTATTATACAAGAGTTGTTTATAGGAAAGCAGGCTCTAACCAGAGATGAGGTTCATCAGCAATTTGCTGGGGCTGAGGGCAGCATGCGATGACCTATGGAGAGGCCCATGGGGATTCTTTGTTTCCACTGTTACAGTGGTCACATAAATGTAGGCATTTGTCAAAGTCTGTCAAACTCTAAACTTAAAGGAAACCCTGATAGTGTAGTGTTTCAGAGCTACAGCTGTGAACCAAGAGTATGCAGTGGAATCTACCAAAGGCTCCTTGGAAACTATGAGGCAGTTCTATGCCATCACATGTGGTCACCGTGAGTTGGAACTGACTTGATGGCGAAGGGAAGTTTTGGTCCCGTACTTAAAATCAAGGCACTTTATTGTGTGCACATTGAGTCTCAATAATGCTGATTTTTTAAAAAATGTATAATGATACCTGCATTGCTTTACTGCTGTGAGGATCTGTTGAGGAGGAATGTACAAAACTGCCTACAATACAGGAAGCATTTATTGTCCTAGCTTTGCCCTTCCTTCTTTTACTTATTAGTTTTAGGATCCATCTCGACCTAACAAATGATATAACCACGAGCAAGATTTTAGTTTCTCTAATGGGGTATGATTCCTGTGATACAATTCTACACGAGTACAGGAATTTGGCCTTTCCCTTCTCATCCACTGTGGGCTTGATTTGGGGATCTTCTGGCTCCATTTTGGGCAAGACACATCAACATCGTGAGATGTTTAAAATATCAGACAATGAGAAGGGGTTGTGCAAAGTCTCTTACCGTGATAACCTTGGAGGAATTAAGTCTTGAAATAAGTTATTTGAGGCATGGTTACTGACATGGCTGAAGCTGTAACTAAATTAAAGAGACTCTCTTAGAATTAATTACACGTCCATGCAATAGCATTCTTTCCTGTTTGTGTGCGTGTGTTCTGTAACCATAATTCCCTTGTAAACTATATTTGGAAAGTGTTTTAAAGTTTATTAATTTCTTTGACAAACAATATATCCTTATGTACCCATTCCATCTCCAAGTTTTGGATGACTGTCTCTCTCTCACCTTCTGTCCTTTTTCTCTCTCAGGTTTTTATTGAGCTGTTTGGCGTTCTTTTTTTTCACAGGTCTTTTTTATGACATTCACTGTGAAATTAACAGTAATTAAACAACATGAGCATAAATGTTAGCTTCAATCATGGCGTTTTGGCATGCCATGGCAATAAAACAGATCCCACTTTGTGTTTGATTTACAGTTTTCAAATGTTAAGCGACAAATCACGCACTAAAGGAAACGGGAAACAGAACTTGTGCAAGCAGAACTGAGCAACACTCTCTGACCATCACAGCTGTATTCAGGCTGTGAGAGCAACCCTATGAGATGTCTACAAGAGAGGACAGGAGTGTGATCTCTTTTTTCTGTGTTGCCAGTAACATTCCACAAGGTAACAATTGTCATTTTAGTCACTGAAAACTTCATATATCGTAAACAAATAGTAAGATTAGGCATGCTATAGGAGTCATTCTGCCCTTGCTGCTAGGTGTCGTCGAGTTGGTTCTGACTCACAGTGACATTATAAACAACAGAAGGAAACACTGCCAGCCCTGCACCAGTTGTTTTCATGCTCAGTCCCATCATCACAGCCTGTGTGTCAGTCCATCTCATTGAAGGTCTGCTTTTGTTTTCGTTGACCCTCTACTTTACCTAGTGTTACGGTACTTTATCTAGCATGATGTCCTTCTCCAGGGACTGATCCCTCCTGAAAGCACAGCCAAAGAACAAAGGCACAGTCTCGCCCCCCTTGCTTCCAAGGAGTGCTCTAGCTGCACCTCTTCTGGAAGAGATCTGTTTGTTCTTTTAGCAGCTCATGGTATGTACAGTATTCTTCTCCAGCACCACAACTCAAAGATACCCGTTCTTCTTTTGTCTTCCTTATTCATTGTCCAGCTTTTCCATGCGTACGATGTGACTAAAAATATCACGCCTTGGGTTAGGTGCACCTTTGTCTTCAAGATGTCATCTTTACTTTCCAACAGTTTCAAGAGGTCTTTTGCAGCAGGTTCACCCAATGCAATGTGTCTTTTGATTTCATGACTGCTGCTTCCATGGGCTTTAATTACAGAACCAAGGAAAGTGAAATTCTTGACAGTCTCAATCCTTTCTCCGTTTATCAGCATGTTGCTTACTGGTCCAGTTGTGAGGATTTTTATTTTCTTGATGTTGAGGTACAACCCATATTGAGGGCTGTGGTCTTTGATGTTCATCAGTGAGTACTTCAAATCCTCTTCACTTCTAGCAAGCAAGGTTGTGTTATCTGCATAATGCAGGTTGTTAATGAGTCTTCCTCCAGTCCCGATGTCTCCTTCCTCACATAGGCCAGCTTCTTGGATTATTGCTTGGCATACAGATTGAAAAGGTGTGGTTAAAGGAGACAACGCTGATGCTCCCCTTTTCTGACTTTAAAATGTGCAGTGTCCTCTTGTTCTGTTGACATGACTGCCTCTTAATCCATGCACAAATCCTTCCTGAGCACAGCTAAGTGCTCTGGAATTCCCATTCTCCACAATGTTATCCATAATTTCTTATGATCCCCACAGTCAAATGCCTTTGCATAGTCAATGAAATACAGGTAAATATCTTTCTGATATTCTCTGATTTCAGCCAAGATCTATCTGACATCAGCAATGATATCCCTAGCTCCAAGTCCTCTTCTGAATCCAGCTTAAATTTCTGGCAGTTTCCTTTCAACCTACTGCTTAGCCACTTTTAAACGATCTTTAGCAAAATCTTTAGCAAAATTGCATGTGATACTAATGACACTGCTTGATAATTTCCATACTTGTTTGGGTCAGCTTTCTTGGGAATAGGGATAAATATGGATCTTTTCCAGTCAGATGTCCAGGTAGCTGTCCCCAAATGTCTTGGCATAGACAAGAGAGCACTTCCCATGCTACATCTATTTGTTGAAACATCTCAGTTGACATTCCATCAATTCCTGGAGGCTTGTTTTTCACCAATGCTTTCAATGCAGCTTCGACTTCTTCCTTCGTTACCGTCGGTTCCTGATCTTACACTACCTCTCCAAATGGCTGAACACTGACCAGTTCTTTCTGGCATAATGACTCTGTGTATTCCTTCCATCTTCTTTTGATGCTTCCTGAGTCGTTTAATATTTTTCGGTAGAATCCTTCACTACTGCAACTTGAGGCTTGAATTTGTTCTTCAGTTCCTTCAGCTTCAGAAATGCAGAGCGTGTTCTTCCCTTTTAGTGTTCTATCTCCAGCTGTTCCCACATGTCTCTGTAATACTTTGTCATCTCCAGCCACACTTTGAAATCTTCTGCTCTTTTACCTCATCATTCCTTCCTTTTGCTTTAACTCCTTGATGTTCAAAAGCAAGTTTCAGTCACTTCTGACATCCAATTTGGTCTTTCCTTTCTCTTCTGCCTTTTGAAGGACCTCTTACTTTCTTCATCTGTAATATCTTTGATGTCATCCCACATCTCCTCTGGTCTTCATTCATTAGTGTTCAGTGCATCAAATCTGTTCCTGAGATGGTCTCTAAACTCAGGTGGGATATACCCAAGGCCACACTCTGGCTCTCAGTGTTCTTCAATTTCAGTTTGAACTTGCATATGAGTACCTGACGGTGTATACCCTAGTCAGCACCTGCTCTTGTTCTAACTGACAATTCAGCTTTTCCATCTTCTGTTTCCACACATTTCGTTGATTTGATTCTTGTATATTCCACCTGACAAGGTCTATGCATATAAAAATCAAAGACAACTCCCTGCCATCGACTGGAATCCAATTCATATTGACCCTACAGGTCACAGGAGAAATGCCCTGTAATTTCCAAGGAGAGCATTTGAACCACCAACCTTTGACCCCTTGTCACAGAGACCCAGGATAGTTTTGCACCTCATTCTGGCACTATGACATCACACACTGTCTGTTTCCATTTGCTGTCTAGTTTTTCCGATTTCTCCTTTTCATGGCTCTTTTGTTAACTATTCAGGGGGAGGCTGCCTCTAAAACCTCACCATCACCCTTCCCACCTCTTACTTTTCAATTTCTGGAATTTGAGAAATTCTGAAACTAAGTAAAATGCCAAATCCGTGTTACGAGCAGTCTGGGCATCTCTAAGCACGAGCTTCTCAAGGACTGGCTCTACCACGTGGGCTTGACTGTGTCTATCTGGAGGGCACAGAGCTTTCCTCAGAGTCTTTGAGCTGGGTCTTGTGACAGGGCCTGAACAGGGGAGGCCTGAACTCAAGAGGAGACAAGGTCACTGCTATCACAGCACTGTGTCTGCGTTTTCCTTGGTTTCTCCTCATCATTTGACCATCCCATATGCACAAATTTGGTGACATTAGCATTTATGTTAAAGTTAGAAAACCATGAGATATTTACAACATCAAGTCTCGTATCATTTGGGCTTCGGCTTCAGTTTTACGTGATTTTGTATAGATACATTTTGCTTGATTGATATACCTTATCATAAATTATCAGTTGCTATTCTGAATTTCTCTGCTTCATCCTCAATTAAGTAATTAATGATCACACTAAATAAGTAAAAAGTAGAACTGCCCCATAGCATTTCCAAGGAGTGGTTAGTAGATTTGAACTGCCAGTTCAATGCATCTTTTGATTTCTTGACAGTTGCTTCTATGAGCACTGATTATGAATCCAAGTAAAATAAAATCCTTGATAGCTTCAACCTTTTCTCCATTTATCATGATACTGCTTTTTGGTCCAGTTGTGAGGGTTCCCATTTTCTTTACGTTGAGATGTAATAAATGAGGTGAAATCTCTAGTCGGTGAGGGATGGACCGACACAATTGCTGCACCTCTGGGCTCCAGCACAGCAATGAAACAGGACTGAATATACTCTCCTGCTTTAAACAAATGCATGACAAAAGCCACTTATAGATACATTTTAAAGAACAACTTCAGCCTCTAGAAAACCAGCAGCACAATGAGCCATGATGGCTGAGGTGGAAAACCGTGAGGTGAACCCCATACTTGTCCACCCCCAGGGAAAAAGGGGTTTCTAGGCCGCAGCTAGAATCCAGGCCGAGTGTGGCAGCCTCCGGGAGCGAAGGGAACAGTGTGGTAACGCGCGGAGACAAGGATAGCAGCAGCCAAGCAATCGAAAGCTGTATTCCGTTGGTCACGTGTGTTGTAAAAGACCTCTCTAAGGTGCTGAAGGTGAAAGATATCACCCTGAAGAAGAAGATGCAACTGACCCAAGCCATTGTATTTCCAAATTGGATGATAAATAAGGAAGTCAAAATAAGAATCTATGCCTTTGAATAATAGCATAGCTGAAGAACACTAAATATACCACAGACTGCCGGGAGAACGAAAAAATCTACCTTGGAAGAAGCACAGCCAGAATATTCCTTAGAAGCAAGGACGGCGAGACTTTGTCTTGTGTACTTTGGACATGTTATGAGAAAGGACCAGTCCCTGGAGAAGGACATCATACTCGCTAAAGCAGAAGAAGGGAAGACCCTCAAACAGATGGGTTGACACAGTGGCTGCAACAATGGGCTCAAATGTGGCCACAATGGTGAGGATGGCGCGGGACCAGGCAGGGTCTCACTGTTGTGCACAGGCCTCCTGTGAATAGGAACTGACTTGGTGGCAGCTAACATCAGCAACAAGGCAGTTGGCCTACAGAGGGCAGGATGCTGGACACGAGGGCAGCACAGAGAGGAAGCTCCAGAGAGGATCGTGAAGGGTTCTCCTGGAGCCCGCATCTAGCAGACACTCAGCAGAGTGGCGTGGGAGCAAGCTACTGAGGTCAGGAAATGGGCCACTGGAAGGAAGCAGAAGGAATGACCACTGGGGCCACAAAGGACCAAGAATGGTTTGTGTTCCTAAGAGCCAGAGTGGAGGAACTTTGAAATACATGGGACATTAAACTGAATACTCAGAAAGGCATTCCTTCAGTGGATGGGTCAACGGCCTCTGAGCCACCTGAACAGAGATCCGTGACCAAGGCTGACTTGGGAAAACTGAGAAAAGCAGCAAGAAGTGGAGCAAAGGCAGACAGAGAGAAAGGAATCCACAGGGACAAAGGAGAGAAGAAGAGTGCTACAGGGTTCACAGCGGACTAGCAGGACCTTGGGTGGGAAACTAAGTGAGGTGAGGACGACGCAGGACCAGATGATACCTTGTTCTGTTTTACAGGTCACCATGAGCCAAGGCTGATGGGACAGCACCTAAAAGAGAAGAGATACAGCGTATAGAAGACCCGAGTATAGTGCAGGATATACACCGTCACTGACGGAGGACTCAGTGATGAGCTGAGCAGGCAAGTGTCCCCGTCCTCATTCACTCTGCCACTGAAATAGACGGCTTACTCCATGCTCTATGATGGACAGACAGACAGACACCAACAACATTCAATATACCACGACAAGTGGCAACTTACCCTGTGCTCTGTGCTGGACGGACACCATCAGCATTCAGACTGTCTGCACTCTGGGATGAACAGACAGACGGACATCAACACTCACTCCACCACCCTGAGAGACAGCTCAGCCTGCACTCTGTGATGGACAGACGAACACCATCAACAGTCTACTGCTACAAGAGACAGCTCACCCTAGCCTCTATGAGGGACAGACAGACAGACACTATCGTCACTCACTCTACCAGCACCATAGATGGCTCAGTCTGTGCACCGTGATAGACACACAGACATCAACGCTCACTCCACTGCCACAAGAGACAGCTCAGCCTGCACTCTGCAATGGACAGACAGACTCTCCTACTGAGATATGGCCCAGCCTGTGCTCTGTGATGTTCACGGCTTTACAGAGCTAGAACTAGTATTTGAAGGGAAGACCACTGCCACCCAGAATCATAACATTTCTGGTTGCAAACCAGTCGTTATCCCCATCTTCCTCCTGACCTTGACTCTGTTTAGATAATTATCTCCCCTACCCCGTAGTCCACGTATCTCAGAGAAAGAGGACCCATTAGCTGTCTAATAAGAGTTTCTTTCTTCTAACCAGTGAGTGCACATAGAAGTTAGACAACGAATAAGGGAGACAGAAGAAGAATTGATGTCTTTGAATTGTATGTTGATGAAGAATGTTGAATATACCATGGACTGCCGAAAGGATGAACAGATCTGTCTTGGAAGGAGCGCAACCAAAACACCCCTTAGACGCAAGGATGGTGAGGCTGTCTCTCACATATCTGGATATGTCATCAGGAGGGATCACACCCCAAAGAAGGACAGCGTGCTGGGGACGCAGAGGGTCAGTGAAACAGACGAAGACCCAGTGGCTGCCACGGTGGACTCAAGTCAAGCACAGTGACAGTTGTGGGCACGGCGCAGGGCTGGGCAGTGTTTCGTTCTGTTGTGTATGGGGGAGCTATGACCCAGCTGTGACTCAAAGGCACTAAAAACAACAACCAGTGAGTGGCTGGCCTCTGAGTGGGCATGTGAATCAGTCTGTCCCCGTGTCTCTCTGTCTCTCTCTCTGTGTCTCTCTCACTCTGCCTCTGTCTGTCTGCTGCTCTCTGGCTTTCTGTCTTCCTCTCTTTGTGAGTCTCCCTCGCCCTCTCTCACTCCATGTCTCTCCATCTGACTCTGTATCTCCCTGTGTCTCTTTCCATCCCCTCTGGTCTCTGTCACTCTCTGCTGCTCTCTGCATCCCTGTCTCTCTCCATTTGTTTCTGTCTGCCTATCTTTCTTGTTCTCTCTGTCTCTCTGTCCCCTCTATCTCTCTCTGCCTCTCTCTATCCCTGTCTATCTCTCCCTGTCACTGTCTGTCTCTCTCCATCTCTGTGTGTCTCCCACTCCCCATCTCTCCCTCTGTCCCTGCCTCTCCATCTCTCCCGTAAGGCTGTCTTCACATCACTCCAGTCGCTGCTGGTGGTCGTCTCCCAAACCTGACAACAGCAGGAAACAGAACCGCACTCACCTTCCTGTCACGCAGGTAAGAAATTTCCTTGTGATTTAACCCCTTCAGGGTTCCTTCTGTTACATGGAGGCCAGTGGTGCAGAGGTTCAGTGTTATGCCTGCTCACCAAGGTTGCTGTGTTTAGGACCACAGTGCTCCCACAAAGCCTTGAACTTCTCTGAGTCCTTGCTCATACAATTTTGTCAATGTTTGGGGATGTTAGAGGAAAACTACTGTGACCAGTTCAGGCTGTTGGTCCTCTTGGGGAATCCCCAGGATGATGGGATTTGTGAGCAGGGAGGTGTGCCAATAACTGTAGCTGTTCTCCCTCCTTGACTTTAGGACTTGTGTGCATTCAGGCTCCCAAGATGCATGGGGACCCGCATCAGTCTCCTCTCCAGTGTCTTATTATTTCACAAGGTGTTTGGGAAAAACTTGTATAAATTAGAGCATGACTAAGTCCCCGATTCTCTTATACGAGAACCTCTGGAAGGCCTGGCTCTTCCTTAGCTGCTTAAAGACTCTTTCCATAATGTTGTTGGTTTGCAGCTGAAAATTAGCTTTTGAGAAGAACACTCAGTACAGTTGTTCATGGGATAGAATATACACAGTATTTTAAAAGAAATTCCTGAAAACTGTAAAGCATGACATATTTTACAGGACAGCAAACATGATAACAATCACTAAGGCTTCATAAAACTTGAAGTAAAAATTAGCCAGATAACGTGTAACACACCCGTGTCGGCATGCCTTAGGACTGTTAGAAATAAACACATAAAATTTAAGCCCTTTTAAAATGGCACAAAGAACTGAATCCTTATCTTAGTTTATCAAATGCTTTTATAAGCCTGGTTAGTCTCGAGACACCACAGTTAAAGACACCACGCTTCTATTTGGTGTTCTCAGTCTCAAGAAGCAGGAAGCTGAGAGCCGTCTAGCCTGTTCCGTCTGATGTCGCTCACCTGCTCCAGCCCTGCTCTGGTGGCTGTTTGCCGGTAGCCTGTCTCCCACCTGTCACTCTCAACCTGTCTGTGTTTGGGGTCTTCAGTGTCAAGCCTTGCTGTCACCACACTTCACCACTCACTTGCTTTCCTTCCCAAGGCAAGCAGACAAAATCCCCAGGTGCCAGACAGGCAAATGAGATCACAGCAGCGAGGGCAGGTCCCCTTGCTGTCCTGAAGTTCAAGGCCAGTGCTGGTTGCAGGTGCCCTGCCCCTGAACAGCCTTGCTCAAGCATGAGCCCTGCAGCTTGGACCAGCAAACTCAGCTTTCTGTACGGACATCAGCAGGAAAATTAGATAATGATGAAGTCCCCGCTTCAGTCAGCTAGTGCTGCTCTACAGAAATACCACAGAGTGGATAGCTTTAACAGTCATGACATCCCATGCTCTGGCACCCCAAAAATCACCTCTTTGGAACATGTAACACATTCATCCCATCACAGCAAAATCGTGTCCTTCCCATATGATAGAAATCTTAAATCAGTTCCAAGTCCAAAATATAAAACCCTTCTACGTCTGTGAAGCTTATAATGCAAGCTATCTGCTTTCAAATGTACAGTGGCAGAACAGGCAACACTTAGACATTCCATTACAGACAGAAGAAACTGTAGGGAAGGAAGGCGTTAACACGCAACAGGCACGTCGGTCTTACGTTAGCCCTCAAGGCTTTGAAAATAATCTTTCACTTTCTGAGACATTTTACACAATCACCCTGCCCTCCAAACTAGGTATTAGCCACACTCTCTGGATTCTGAGTGGAGACCCCCAGCCCTGTGCTACAACTCTGCCTTCAAGACCCACTTGGACAGAAACTGACCAGCTTTAGGTGCACCCTAAGCCCAGCTGAGTACAATTCCACTCTGACAAACATAGGGTGCCGTGGTTCCATCCTTTCAAACTCCTGAGGTCATGACCATACCTTTTGAGGCTGAGGCAGCTCAGCTTCTCACTCTGTTTGTCTCTTCAGCTTCTGTTTCCTATGACCACATGGCCTGGGTTTCAGGCTCACATCTGTCCTGCAGGGGCAAGTGTTCCAAAGCTCTGTAGCTCCACTAATTCAAGTGCCCAGAGGTACCCTACTCTTGTTGGAAAGTCTTTTGTACAAAGGCACTCACTTCTCCTGTTCTGTGGCTCAGCAAGTCTAGCTCTACCCATTCAAGTGCCTGGAGGCACCCCGTTCCAGCAGGAAAACTGTGTGTGCAAGCAGTCAGCTCTCTTGTTCCACGGGTGGGCTCCAGTGCTGCCTCTGGTTCTGCTGCTGCCACTGTTACTGCCACTGATCTTCTGCTGTTTGTTTCTCACCATCTGCACCTTCTTCGTTCCTTCTGAATCCTCTACACACTCAGTTTCAAAATGGCTCCCACATTTTAGGTATTTGTGAGAGGAGCATCCCACTCTCAGTACCAAATTCAGTTTTAGTCAGCTAGTGCTGCTCTAACAGAAATAAAACAGAGTGGATGGCTTTAATAAAGGAACATTTATTCTTACACAGTCCAATAGGCTACAAGTCCAAATTCAGGGTGTCTGTTCCAGGGGAATTCTTTCCCCTTTGTCAGCTCTCAAGGAAAGTCCAGTATTGCATCAGTCTTTGCACAGGAAGCATCTTGGTGCCGGAACCTCAGGTCTGAAGGACACGCTGTTCTCCCAGTGCTGCTTTCTTGATGCTGTGAGGTTCCCGATTCCCTGCTTGTTTCCCTTTCCTTTTATCTCTTGTAGGATGAAAAGACTCGACGGCACTTGGCTTTGGCTGGCAGGATGAAAGGATTAAGGGTGGAGCAAGTTGTACTCCAGGGAAACTCCCTTTACAGTGGAGCAGGGAGGTGATCTTATAATGTGATTTACAGTCCCACCCTAATCCTTTAACATACAGCATAGGAAAACCACCAAATGGAGGACTATCACAAAATACTGGGAATCATCATGGCTCAGGCACACGGCTACACATATTTTTTGGGGGACACAGTTCAATCCATGACAGTCCCCCATTCTGTTACAGGAGACACTTGAAAGGGCTGACTCTTCCTTAGCTACTTAGACAGGCTGAGTGTGGTGGAGGTGCCAAGAGGGAGAGAGCGGCAGAGGCAGAGACAAAGAGAAGGACTGCAAAAGAAAAGGAGCCCAGAGAGATAGACACAAAGGGAGCTGCCAAAAGATACAGGGATGGAGAAAGACGGAGAGAGGCAAGACAGAGAGAGATGAGAGACACAGAGACTGAGACGGAGAAAGACGGAGAGAGGCAAGACAGAGAGAGATGAGAGACACAGAGACTGAGACGGAGAAAGACGGAGAGAGGCAAGACAGAGAGAGATGACAGACACAGAGACTGAGACGGAGAAATAGACAGGCAGGACATTGTGCTGTGGACTGAATTGTGTCCCCCCCAAAATATGCTGTAAATCCTAACTCATTTGGGAATAAGTCATCCTTTGTTAAGTTAATGAGGATTTATCAGCATAGGGTATGTCTTAAACCAATCACTTTTGAGATCTAAAAAGAGCAGATTAGGCTCAGAAGCATGAGCTTATGGGAGAGACAGACAGCAAGACACAAGACAACAAGAGACAGGGACCTTCCCCCAGAACCAACAGAGGGAGAGCCTCTCCCTGGAGTCAGTACCCTAAATGTGGGCTTTTAACCTCCTGAACGGTGAGAACACAAATTTCTGTTAGTTAAAGCCACCCAATTATGGTATTTATGTTATAGTAGCACTAGGCAACAATATCTACACACACAAACACACACAGACATACAAATGTGGGATATATTTATATGTAGGTCTATATAGTTGTTGTTGTTAGGTGTTGCCGAGTCAGTTCCTACTCACAGAGACCCTATGGACAGCAGAAGAAAACACTGCCCAGTCCTATGACACCCTCACAGTCACCATTTTATTTGCACCCTTTATCAAAGCTATTATGTCAGTCCATCTCATTGAGGGTTTTCCTCTTTCCCCCTGACACCTCTAACTTTACTCCGTATAATGTCCTTCTCTAGTGACTAAGTGGTCCTCCTGAAAACACTCAAGAGAAGTTGAAAAAGCTCAATAGCATCAGTCAGAATAAGGTCAGGTGGCAACTGTGATACACAGTGTCTATCAGTCATTGATATTCAAGTTAAGGCTGAAGAAAATTGGAACAAGTCCATGAGAGGCAAAGTATGACCTTGAGCATATCCCACCTGAATTTAGATAGCATCTGAACGTAGATTTGATGCAGTGAACGCTACTGACCAAAGACCAGACGAGTTGTGGAATGACACCAAGGACATCACAGATGAAAAAAGCAAGAAGTCATTCAAAAGACAGGAAAGAAAGAAAAGACCAGAATGGAGGTCTGAAAATACTCTAAAGTTGCTCCTGAATGTTGAGCAGCTAAAACAAAAGGAAAGAATTATGAGGCAAACGAACGGAACAGAAGATTTCAAAGGATACCTTGAGAAGGCAAAGCAGTACTTGACAAGTGCAAAGACCTGGAGATAGAAAACCAAAAGAGAAGAATGCTTCAGCATTTCTCAGGCTGAAACAACTGAAGATACAGTCAAGCCTTGAGCTGTGGGAAAATACTGAGCAGCGACGAGAACCTCAAAAGAAGGGGGGAAGAATACAGAGTCACTGCACCCAAAAGAAGACCAAAGTTCAGCCATTTTAGAAGGTGGAATAGGACCATATTCCAAAGATACTGAAAAAGCCCAAGCTGCACTAAATACACTGGGAAAAACAAGGTACCAGGAATTGACAGAATATCAGTTGAGATGTTTCAACAAACAGATGCAGCACTGGAAGTGGTCGCTCATCTTTGCCAAGAAATTTGGAAGACAGCCGGTAGCCCATCAATCAGAAGAAATCTGTATTTATGCCTATTCTAAGAAAATGGGATCCAAATGAATGACGAAGTTATTGAACGATATCATTAATACCACATACAAAATAAAACTTTGCTAAAGATAATTAAAAAATGGCTGAAGCAATACATCAAACAGGGATGCCAGAAATTCAGGCCGAATTCAGAAGAGAACGTGTAACTAGGGATATCATTGCTGACGTTGGATGGACCCGGTCTGAAAACAAGGAAGACCAGAAAGGTGTTTACCTGAGTTGTATTGACTTTATGCAGAAATTTGACTGTGAGGATCATAACAAATTACGAACAACACGGCAAGAATGGAAATTTCAGAATACTTAGTGTGCTCTGGAGAGACCTGTACATAGATCAAGAGGTCACCATTCAAAGAGAACAAGGGGGTACTACTCAGTGGCTTAAACTCACGAAGTGTGAGTATCAGGGTTGTATCTTTTCACTATACTCATTCAATCTGCATGCAGAGCAAACAGAGAAGCCAGATCGTGTGAAAAAGAACAGGACATCAGAATTGGAAGGGGCTTCATCAACAACCTGCATTCTGCAGACGACACAATCTTGTTTGCTGAAGAAGAGGACTTGAAGCACTTACCGATGAAGTTCAAAGACCACAGCCTTCAGTATGAATTACACAGTAAGATCAAGAGAACAAAAATTCTCACAACTGGACCAGCATGCAACCACATGGTACACTGAAGAAAGATTGAACAATTTCATTTTTCTTGGATTCTTAATCAATGCCCGTGGAAGCAGAAGTCAAGAAATCAACAGGTGAATTTGCTGCAAAAGATCTCTTTATAGTGTTGAAAAGCAAAGATCTCCCACTGAGGACTAAGATGCATCTTGCTCAAGACTTGGTATTTTCAAACACCTCATATATATGTGAAAGCTGGACAATGAATAGGGAAGCTCAAAGAAGAATTGACACCTTTGAATTGAGGTGTTGGGGAATAATATTGAATATACCACAGACTACTAGAAGAAGGAAAAACCTGTCTCAGAAGAATAGCAGCCCTTAAAGTGAGGTTGGTAAGATTTCATCTCGCACACTTTGGGCGTGGTGTCAGCAGGGACCAGTCCTGGAGAAGCACGCCATCCCTGGTAAACAGAGGGTCAGCTAAAAAGAGGCAGACCCTTGGTGAGACGGACTGACACAATGGCCATGACAGTGGGCTCCAGCACATCAACTGTTGTGAAGCTGGCGCAGCCTGGGCAGCGTGGCCTTCTGCTGTCCACAGGACCGCTGGGAGCACGAAGGGACTGGAAGGCACCTGATCTCTGTCGATCACCCTCGCTCTTGTGACAGACGTTATGGATGATGTTGGGTCGAAAGTTGGGAATGTTCATCTGTTGGTGATCAGTCAGTGTATTTGGACAGCTGGCTGCCATTTCAAGCTGGTCCCATCAAGGTTTGGTGTCACCTCCTCATCCCTGTTGTGTCTTTCCTGCCAGAATCATAATTATATGGAGGTAGCCTTTTTTAGTCGTGTGTCCTGTCTCCCATGGTTTGTCTCTTGTGTTCTTCTCTCTCTCTCTCTTCCTCTCTTTTTTTTCCCTGACCTATTATCCAGTTGAAGTCTCCGGGTGCTTCAGGGGATTAGGTGCTTGACTACTAGTCAGAAGGTGGGCAGTGAGACACACGCAGAAGCACCTTGGAAGAAAGTCCTGGCAATCTGCTCCTGAAGGGTGACCGCCATTGAAACCCTACAGAGCTGTTCTGCTCTGCACATGTGGCGTCACCATGAGTTATAACAGACTCAAGGTGACTAACAGTGACATTATGCAGTCTATTAGTTCTATTGTTATTTTGTCCTAGTCTTATTTTAAATCCATTGATTTCTTCATTTCATTTATCTACAATTTTAATCTGATTATTTTTATTGAGCATTTTCCTTATAAGTTTTTATTTTAAGTTTACATGTGGTAACTTCAACATTAAGATTTCTGTGGGTGCTTATCTATTTTCTATTTGTTATTTGATCTATCAGTTCTTGCTATCTGTTCTTCAGTTTTTCATATGCCAAGTTACCTTAGGGTCACCATGAGTCGGATCCGACTTGATGGCACTTGGCTCAAGTTACCTTATATTTCATAATGAATCAATGGTATTTAAAGTGTACAGTTAGTCAGATGCTCTATGTGCTGGTATCTTCACCTAGAGGGATTTTTTTTTTCTTCTTAGGAGTCCTTCCAGGCTGGGCACACCACCTTCACCGGAACAAGAACTGAGCAGATTCACACCTCGACTTCCGTATGTGTGAGGGCTGGCCCCCAGGAGTCCTGCAAGTCACCTTCATGTTGTCACCAGCCGTGGTGATCTCACAGGCAACAGGACAAACCTCCATCCGTTCCTGTGCCATCCGAATGATTGTTGACAAGTTGAGTCCACTGCTGCGGCCGTTGTGTGATGCCTTTTGACTTGGGGCTCTCCTACCCTCCTAGGGTGGTGATTGAGGCTGCACTGCTACTTGAAAACTTTGGAGTTGATACCCACCCAGAGGTATCTCGGGGGACAGGCCTGACACTCTGTTTCTGAAAGGTCATGGCCTTGAAAATGCCATGGAGCCATTCTGCTACATGTGCACAGGGTCGCCATGAGTTGGAATCAACTCAAAGGCCACTAATAATGACAAAAACAAGCACTGTTTACTGTCGTGGTCCTTGTTCAGTATTCACCGTGAGCCTAAATCAACTCACAACAACAGGGGTTTGCTTTCTGTCAGCTGGGGCCTTCTGTCTCTCGTTTTGCTCCCCATCCCCTAGAGAAGCCTGGAGAGCCTTAAGCTTCACAGTTCTCAACTGTGGCTTCAAATCTGCATGGGTTTCGGGCCAGAAAACGAGGCTGGCCACCGTGTCTGCCCTTCCTCTGAGCTCTCGGGCCTCAGGGCCGTCTGTCTTTGTCACATCAGGAGTGCCTGACTGGAGACCTCAAACTCCCTGACCTTTCCTTCTCACAAGGGTGGTTCGCAGCAAGCCAGCCTGACATTACAGAAAGCAGACAGCTCACTCGCCTTCATCTCCGCCTCATCCCGACAGCCGCGGGGCTCACTGCCGAGGTGAGCCGTCCCTGGTGCTCCCTCACCTTTGCCTGCTGGAGTGTCTCCCTCTCAGCCACATGCCGGGGGGCTGTGACACGGTCCCTGGAAGCTCCCCGGAGCGGGTGACGGCTTCGGTTCCGGCAGGTGGGCTTGGAACTGTTCCTCACCAAACACACTGCATCTGTTTCCCTGGGGACCTGGCTGACCTGTCGTCCACGGTCCTCGTCGGCCCGTCCAGCTGTGCCAGTCCAGCTCCCCATCTGTGTCCTTATCCTTAGATGACAGGCACACATGCGCACCCATATTTTGCCTCCATAGGCGATGTAGTTGTTGGACAAATCTGAGAATTCGAGACTCAAAGCTAATCCTTCGGACGTTTCTCTGTATCCGGTAGGGAGCATACACACACACAAGTATGCATAAATACCGGTTAACACAACACCACACTCAACATACCACACACCCGTGAACACACACTCACATACCACACACACACTCCCCCCCACCGTTTCCTCACACACACTGTCACAAATATGAATACACACACTCACTACACCACCATACTCACTGCACACTTTCTTATGAAAACACACACTTATTGACACTCACACACCACATACACTCACATACACAGGTACTCACCATACACAAACCACACTCAGAGTCCACACACCACACATACATTCACACAGCCTGCATCCAACATATCACACACTCACAGACATCACACACACAACCACATACCACATATTCATACACTCACTTTCTCACAAATACACATGCAGTCACACATTGCACACACAAAGCACTCACATACACAGATGCTCACATAACACACAAACCACATACACACCACACATACCCATACACAGACACACACCCTTACACACACACACCACACTCACATATTTTCTCACTAATACATACACACATTCACACTCAGACCCTCATATACCACATAAACACGTATTCACCACACAAATCACTTACACACACATACAGTGCACACACACAACTTGCACACACCACATACATCACTCAAGCATCACACACATCCTCACACAAACCATGCATGCACACCACACACACACACCCCACAATCCCACATTCTCACTCATCCATCACACACACTTACCTGCTCACACACACACGCTTTCTCACAAACACATGTCCACACCCAAGAGGAAGCCAGCCCGGGGGCCTCCTGGAAGAGGAAAGCACCTGACTGGGCTTTGGAATGGGTGGGACGTACAGACTCCATCCCCAAGATCTGGTCCATGACACAGAGACAGTTACCAAGTCACGTTGCCTCTCAGCCCACCCAAGTCAGGACCCTTGAGGTCAGAAGCCTAGTGAGGGGCCCGGTGGCCCCCGTTTCTGAAGTCGGGAATGGCATCTCACGACTGGACTGGACAGTGACGGTACAGCCAGCAGCACAGATGACAGCCAGGAAGCAGAACTAGGTTTAATCACTGCGTTGAGAAAGAAAAAGACCCACTGCCATGGGCCACTCTGCAAGCAGGCTGAGACTTTAAGTGGTGTGACACTCAGGTGGTACTGAAGATGTTTTAGGCAGGAGGAGCCCAGCAGCAGGAATAGTGGCCTTCCTCAGTCATCTCGGCTGGACAGCACCACACACAGACCTGCAGGAGCCCACCATGCAGGGTCCCCACACACCTGGCCTCCAGAGTCCACACTGCATGAGAGGCCTCGCTCCGGCTTGGGAGTAGACACAGTCCTACCAGCTCCGAGGCCTGTGGGCTGCCAGCTTCTGCCTGCTCGCCCCCAAGTTCTGGGCCGTCTTGGCAGAGTGTCAGGTGCCCTGTGGAGAAACCACTGGGGAAGCCACACTGGGGGCCACATGGACGGTACAGACATTGAGTGACAGAGGGCACAGCAAGGCCCAGCAACAGGTATTTGTGCCATGGAGCCTGCAGCCCCCAGCTGCCTGTCCCCAGGAAGGCTCTGGAGAGGCGACATTCAGGCTTGCAGGCCAGAGCTGAGCTCAACGCCTGCCAGCCTGGACCCCTGATCCAGGGAAATAAGTGACCTCGGGACGTGGCTGATCTCAGGATATGAGACAGAATACAACGGCTGCACTTTCAGAGTCGTTAGCTGTGCACCGATCCGTAATAAAACATGTCTGTAGCTCCCGCGTCTCAGAAGTGCAAAACCCTCACCCCCTGTCCTTGCCAATCCTTCAGACGTCCTGAGGGAATTTGGCCTTGGGTCAGCCTGCCCTCCAAAAGATCTCGACTTTTGTTTTGTTTGCTTTTGTTTTATTCTTTGTCAGGAAAATTCAAGATTACCTATGTAAGCATAAGTGATAAAAGATATAGTAAAATTCTTAGTTACATAAAATGACGAACATTTAGCTTAGGTGTCAGAGTGTTTTGAGTTTAAATAGTTGTGTGTGTGTGTGTGTGTGTGCACGCACGCATGTGTGCACACATGCGCAGGCATCTGTGTGCACATGTGCACGTGTGTGTGTGTTACATGAAACACTTCTGTTTCTGAAGGCTGACCTGTCACCTTCCCTGGTCCGTCACTATCAGTTAACCACATAAACATGTCACCTGTCTCTCAGGGGTCATAGCTCCGAGCAGGACAGGAATGCAAATGTTAATAAGGTCACCACTGAGAAAAGTCCACACGGTAAACTGCCACCATTATTTTTCAAAGGAATGCACTACACTGACTCTTGGGGATACAAAGGAGCCCATGGAAAGTGGTGTCCGTCAGAGCAGTGGACGAGAGGCTCCCAAGCCAACTTGCGCGTGCCCGCAATGAAAGAAATGCTTCACGTTCAGACGGCGTTCGGAAGGGGCTGGAGGGCTGCAGGGGGCTTGCCAGGCATTCGAAAGGGGCTGGAGGGCTGCGGGGGGCTTGCCAGGCGTTCGGAAGGGGCTGGAGGGCTGCGGGGGGCTTGCCAGGCACCGCCGGGAGGAGCTCTGTTGGCGAGGAGGGAAAACTGCTCAGGGTCCAACGTCTCTTTTCCTCTCTCTTTATAAAGGCCTATCAGAATTTACTGATTTAAGGAAGACGTTAGTGCTTTCTTTAGAGTTTCACTAACTTTCTTAAGTCACCTTCCTTTCTCAGCTTTCCTTTTTCTTCTTCTTTTTCTGAACACGAAAGGGGACACTTTCGTTTGCCTGGGTTGTCGAGTTGGCTCCGCCTCACAGCGACCCCATGGACAACAGAACGAAACCCTGCCTGGTCTTGTGCCGTGTCCACAATCATTTTTATGCTTAGACCCATTGTTGCGGCCACTGTGTCAGTCAACCACATCTAGAGTCTTCCTCTTCTTCACTGACCCTCCACTCTACCAAGCACAATGTCCTTCTCCAGGGACTGACGCTTCCGGACAACATGTCTAAAAGTATGTAAGACACAGTCTTGCCATCTTTGCCTTCAAGGAGACTCTGGCTGTACTTCTTCCAGAACAGGTCTGTTGGTTCTTTTGGTGGTCCATGGTACTTTCAACACACTTCTCTGACACCACAATTCAAAGGCATCAATTCTTCTTCTGTCTTCTTTGTTCACAGTCCAGTTTTCACATGCATATGATGAAAACACCATGGTCAGGCTCATATTAGTCTTCAAGGGGACGTCCTTACTTTCGAATACTTTGAAGAGGTCTTTTGCAGCAGATTTTCCCAGTGTAATGTGTCTTTTGATTTCTCAATTGCTGCTTCCATGGGTGTTGATTGTGGACCCAAGTAAAGTGAAACCCTTGACATCCTCAATCCTTTTTCCATTTATGACAACGTTGCTTCCGGGTCCCGTTGTAAGGGTTTTTGTTTTCCTGATGTTGAGGTGCAATCCATACTGAAGACTGTGGTCCTTGATCTTCATCAGTAAGTGTCTCAAATCTTCTTCATTTCCAGCAAGTAAGGTGGTGTTGTCTGCGAACGCAGGCTGTTAATGAGTTGTCCTCCAATCCTGATGCTTCATTCTTCTTCAGACAATCCAGCTTCTCAGATTATTTGCTCAGCATACAGATTAAAAAGTCATGGTGAAAGGATACAACACTGATTCACACCTTTCCTGACTTTAAACCGTGCAGTGTCCCCTTACTCTGTTCTCATGACTGCCTCTTGAGCCATATACCAATTCCTTAAGAACACAATTAGGTGTTCTGGAATTTCCATTCTCCACAATGTTAGCCATAATTTAGTAATGATGCACACGGTCAAATGCCTTTGCATAGTCAATAAAATGCATGTAAACATCTTTCTGGTACTCTTTGCTTTCAGCCAAGGTCCATCTGGCATCAGCAATGATATCCCTGGTTCCATGTCCTCTTCTGAATCCAGCTTGAATTTCTGGCAGTTCCTTGTCAATATACTGTTGTAGTCACTTTTGAATGATCTTGAGCAAAATTTTACTTGCATGTGATAGCAATGATACTGTTCAGTAATTTCCATATTCATTTGGACCACCTTTCTTTGGAATGGCCATAAATACGGCTCTCTTTCAGTCAGTTGGCCAGGTAGCTGTCCTCAAATTTCTTGACGTAGACAAGTCAGCATTTCTAGCACTGCATCTGTTTGTCAACAAAGCTTCAACTTCTTCCTTCAGTACCATTGGTTCCTGATCATATGCTACCTCTTCAAATGGCTGAACATCGACCGGTTCTTTCTGGTATGATGACTGTGTATTCCTTCCGTCTCATCTTCTTTTTGATGCTCCTTGAGTTGTTTAATAGTTTCCCTGTAGAATCCTTCACTCTTGCAACTCAGGGCTTGAATTTTTTCTTCATTCTTTCAGCTTAAGAAATGCAGAATGTGTTCTTCCCTTCTGATTTTCCATTTCCAGGTCTTTGCCCATGTCATTATAATACTTTCCTTTGTCTTCTTGAGCTGCTCTTTGAGAAGAATCAGCTACAAACATCCATTAATAATTGTGACATGGAATGCATGAAGTATGAATCTAGGAAAATTGGAAATTGTCAAAACTGAAATGCATAAACATTGACATCCTAGATATTAGTGAGCTGAAATGGACCAGTCTGGGCCATTCTGAATCCAACAATCATATAGTCTACCATGCTGGGAATGAAAACTTGAAGAGGAACAGTGTTGCATTCATCACCAAAGAGAACATTTCAAGATCTGTCCTCAAGTACAATACTGTCAGTGATAGGATAACATCCATACACCTACAAGGAAGGTGAGTTAATACGACTATTATTCAAATTTACGCACCAACCACTAAGGCCAAAGATGGAGAAGTTGAAGATTTTTACCAGCTTCTGCAGTCTGAAATTGATCAAACATGCAATTAGGAAGTATTGATGATTACTGACAACTGCCAAAGTTGGAAACAAAGAAGAAGGATCGGTAGTTGGAAAACACAGTCTTGGTGACAGAAATAATGTCGGAGATCACATGATAGAATGTTGCAAGACTAATGACTTTTTCATTGCAAATTCCTTTTTTAACCAACACAAATGTTGACTGTACACATGGCCCTCACCAGATGGAATACACAAGAACCAAACTGACTACATCTGTGGGAAGACAATGGAACAGCTCTACATCAACAGTCAGAAAAAGACCAGCTGCTGACTGTGGCACAGATCATCAATTGCTCATAGCAAACTCAAACTGAAACTGAAGAAAATTAAAACAAGTGCATGCAAGCCAAAATATGACCTTGAGTATATCCCTCCTGAGTTTAAAGACCATCTCAAGAACGGATGTAATGTGTTGATCACTAATGACTGAACACCAGACATATTGTGGGATGACATCAAAGACATCATCCATGAAGAGAGCAAGAGGTCATTAAAAAGACGGAAAAAACCGATTGGATGTCAGAAGAGACTCTGAAACTTGTTCTTGAATGGCAAGCAACTAAAGTGAAAGAAAGGAATGGGGAGGTGAAAGACCTAAACAGAAGATTTCAAAGAGTCTTAGAAGTAGCATGACAAAACAAGACAGTAGAACTGTGACTCGTGAAGTGGCATTTTGACTTCTCATGGGAATTGTCAGGGACTGAAATAGGAGGCAAACACGAGTCAGGCATCAGAAGCTCTGAGCCCTGCCTGCAGCCTCCATGGACTTGCTGTTAGCTGCTGGTGGGTCACTTCTCACTCACAACAACCAGTGTGTCCAGAAGGACTGCAAAGCTTCAGAAGCAGATTGCCAGGCCTGTCTTCTGAGGCTTCTGGGGGGTGGGGGTATACTGCCAACCTTTTGGAAAATAGTTGAAAATTTAACCCTTTGCAACACATAGGGATCCCATTACATATGTCTTGTCTGACAGACTGTGAGGTCCTTTGTCTTTATAGATCTTAGTTTCGATACAATTATTGATAAATTAGTAGATCTTCTATTACATGTTTGTTAAATGAATTGCTAAAACAAAGACTGAAGTCTGCATCAAACCAAGATTTGTAAACATTAATAGCCCATTGCCTTTGAGTCAATTCCAACTGTCATGAGCCTACAAGATGGAGCAGCACCGCCCTACAGGGTCTCCAGGTCTGAAATCCTCAGGGAGCTGACTGTCACATCTGTCTCCCTCAGTGGCTGGGGGTTCAAACTGCTGACCTCTCCGTTAGTGGTGGAGCACTTACCCCCTTGGTCATCAGAGCTCCTTAAACATTAACAAGGGCAACACCAGTCATTTTTCAGTGACTTTTGCAGGCAACAACCACCTGTTCTGCACAAAATGGAAGTTTTATCACATTTAATGTTAGAGCAGCTCTGGGGACTAGGGAGTGTTGTTTGTACTTCTGAGACAAGAAAATGGCCTTGAAACTCATGCCCCCTTCTCAAGGCCACACAGTGAGGCAGCATCAAGCTCAAGGCAGGACTGCTGACCCTCAAAGCCATGTCCCACACTCTCCATGCTGTGCAAGTCAGTGCCTGTGGGTGTGTACCATGAAACAGGCCCACAAGGGGTGTCTGTGCAGAAACGCTGCTCTGAGTTCCCAGCAGCCATAGGCTAGAGGGACAGGAAGGACAGCAAACACAGCCCATCCCTGCCGGACGTGTGACTGTGAGTGGGGCGAGGAAGAGGCCACCTTGCCACAGCTCAGAAGGGGTTGGAAGGAAAAGCTGAACCAGTCGGCAGAGCCTGTCTCAGGCCCCTGGGGCTGCCACGACAGAGGCCACAAACTCAGCAATTTAGAAGGAGAAAAATTCATTCTCTGAGGGTTCTCTGAGAGCAGTGGAGTGGACAAAGCAGGGAGCGTGTAGCTGAGCCGGAGCGCAGGGAGAGGAGGAGAGGGAAGGACCGTGGAAGAGAACCCCACCAGGCTGCTAGCACTCTCACGGCAAGCAGTCTATTTAAGAAGATTCTCTGTGTTTAGGAGATCACGGAGGCGGGAGACGATACAGTGGGAATAGGGTGGCGGAGATAAGCGGCCCCGGATGCCAGAACCAGGGAAGGAAGCCAAAGCCAGACTCAGCGAAGCTGGGCCTGGACACTCCCGTGCTTCACAGATGAGGAATTTTTCAGATTCCTGTGAAACAGACACACTGGTTAAAGGTTAAATGATGGCAAATATTCTAGGATGGAATACAGAAAAACAGGAGACTCAAAAGAAAGTTTGTAGTGAAAATTCAGAAAAATACCACATTAGTTCAGCTAAGACATACCACTACAGCACAAGTTTATTTGTCCCTTGTTCTTGCATCTCTCATTAGAGTGGCACCCAACCTCTGCTGGGGTGACAGGCACCCAGAGTAATGACTGGAGTCTCTGCTGAGTCTGTCCCCACACAGCCAAGTTAAGGTGAACGGGTAGGAGAGGGACGGCCAGAGGCCCCACCTGAAGGCGCGCTCCACAATCGCGTGCACAACCTTGTCGCCCTTCCTGCTGACTGGGATGCAGGTGTGGTGGCTGGAGCTGGGCAGCTACTTTAGTCCCTGATACAGAAACCACACCATGAGTGCAGCAGGACGAGGAGACAGCACGGTCCTGGGGCTGCCACATCCCTGAGCCGAGCACAGACTGCCCCGAGGGAGGAGGCCTCCGGAGGGGGTGAACCTGAAGCGCCTTCTGCTGCCCTCTGTTCCCGTAGCCAGGTCTGCATCCTCGGTCAGTCACGTGACAACAGCGTATTTCTGTGACGGAATAAGAAGGTGCATTGGTTTAAAGGTTGGAAAACTAGTTTGCATGTGGACATGGATAAAAACGCTGTGACTTGCTCACTCTGTCTCTTTCTTTATTAAAAATAGGGGTGGTGCCACCTGTGCTTGTCCCCAGGGCTCCTTTAGGTGTCCAGGCGGGATTTACATAGCAGCCAGAGTCGCGTGAGCTCTCCGTGGGCACGAGATGAGCAGCACTGTGGGGAACATCACCAGTCTGTGCCAGCTCTGTCTTTTCAGTTTACATGTTCTTTATAGGCTGCCTGGGCGCTTGGAGAAACCCTGCTGGTACAGTGCTTAGGCGCTCTGAGGCAGTTTGAACCTCCAAGCGGCTCTGTGGGAGAAACACATGGCAGCTTGTTCTCACGGAGGTTACAGCTGCGGAAACCCCGTGGCGCAGCCCACCTCTGTCCTGTACGGTTGATGTGAGTCAGAATGACTTGACAGGAACGGCTTTGGTAGCTCTGGGGGTCAGCAAGGAGAGGGACACTGTCGTAGAAATGTCTACAAAGGGGTGGTATACGATGCTGCAGACACATTGTCTTCATCGTCATAAAAGCTACAGGATGCAGCCTTTAAAAAAAATTCACTTGACATCGAATCATTTTCTGTATTGCTGCTGACATCCATGGTTTGGAACGTGGCTGTCACAACTGCAAGGTAAGGGTTACAGTTTAGTTCCTGAAACCAGATGAGATGGGAAAGCACCCCACTCCTAGGTGGACATGACTGTCATTGTGTGATACACAGTTCTATCAAAGATAGTTTATTTGAAAGTTAAACTAGTATGTGAATTTATAGAAAATGAGAAACCACGCCTGTGAAAAGGCACTGCCATCTACCAATCTTTGGCTTTCTTTTTCTTTTTTTTAAAAAAACAGTTCCACATTCAGACACTGACTACATCAGGTTATTTGCCCAGATCTTATAAACTTGTTCCATGTGCAATCATGCATCACTAAGCATCTATGGTGCTGTTTTCATTGTTGGGGGTCCCAGAGTCAGAACCAACTCAGCAGCACTGGGTGCAACGGAAGGAAACACTGCCCTGTCCCATGCCACCCCCACAAGTATTGCAGGTTCGGGCCCGTTCTCGCAGCCACTGTGTCAGTGGTTCTGTTGAGTCTCTTCCTCTTTATTTAGGGCTCTGCTCTCCCAACATCACGCCCTTCTCCAGGGCCCAGCCTTTCTTGATAACTTGTCCAAAGTCCCTAAGACGAAATCATACCCTCCTTGCTTTAAGAAGCATTTTGGCTGTACTTCTTCCAAGATGGATTTGTTTGTTGATTCTTTTGGAAGTTCACGATATACTCAACACTGTTCCCCGATGCCGTAATTCAAAGGCATCAGTTCTTCCATCATCTTCCTCATTCATTGCCAGTTTTCATGTGCATATGAAGTGACTGAAAACATTGTGACTTGGGTCAGGGTCACCTTAGTCCTGACCATAGTTCATCTTTGCTTTTCAACACTTTAAAGAGGTCTTTTGCAGAAGACTTACCCAGCGCAATGTGTCTTTTGATCTGTTGACTGCTGCTTCCACGAGCACTGATTGTGGATTCAAATAAAATGAAATCCATGACAACCTCAGTCTTTCCCCTGTTTATCACGGTTTTGCTTGTTGGGCCAGCTGTAAGGACCACTGTTTTCTTCATGCTGCGCTGTAATTCGTGCTGAAGATTGTTTGTCCTATGAAATAAGACCTTATGTGATTTGGGCATTGTATGGACACCATATTATGTACTTAGCAAAGCTGTATGGAAGGCCTTTTGTTTCCCTTTCAGGTCAGTGTCCCCCCGCCCCTGGGGCTGCCGCTGTCACCGGCACCGGGCTTGCTGCAGTCGTGACGCACTTCACAGTAATGTTGTTCAGAAGAAAATTAAAGAGAGTGATACCTCTACAACACTCAAGAGACATGCAACCCACAAGGTCAGACAGCGCTGTCTAGGAGTAGAAGCAGACACTGTTTTTGTGAAGTTTTTATTTGTAAGTAGTGAAATTCACCCTAAAATAACAATAGAAAGTACTATACACACATAAGCTAGTAGCATAAGTGTTTATTGTGACTACCAAGACATGTATTAGAGGTTATGTGTACTGTGTCTTTGTATGCCTGGTAGAGCAGTCACTCCGTATACAAGAGACGAGAGATTCATGTGCATACAAGAAACATGCAACGCATATGTGTACAAGAGTTTTGAGGCTCACGTGCATACAAGAGACAGGAGACTCACATGTCTGCAACAGAGATGATGTGCATGTGTATACAACAGACCTGAGATGCGTGTCTCGTGTGTGGGAAACCATCACGTTTGTTACATGTGGTTCTGTCTGCTACATCCTGTTCTCCAGTCGGGATTTTGGAAGTCGATTATAGCCTTGAAAACACTAGTGGCATGGTAGACAGAAGCTACAGCTGCTAATCCACCAGGCATTCCTTGGAAACTACGGGGCTCTTCTACTCTGTCCTATATGGTTGCCGTAAGTCAGAAACAACTCAAGGGCAATGGGTTTATTTTTGTTTTGTTTTTATTATAACCTATGAGACCACAGATGTATATGTGGTCTAAGATTGCCTAAACAGATGTTATGTGGCTCATGACTGTATATATAAATGTCAGAATATCACAGTATTGTTTTTCCTTACAACGACGGCACTTGGCTTGGCTTACAACTTTTATAGACAAAACGCAATGTAAAGATGCAGCAATCCAAAAATACCTTTTGTAAACATTGAAAACTGTGAAAATGAGTTCACAGTTTATGTGGGGTTTATTGTTGAAATGACAGAAAAGGACACCAAGGCCATGTCTGGAGTGGTCTGAGTTTAGTAGCACTTGCAAAGTAGAACGACCAGTGAAGTTGAGGCCCGGGACACCCAGATGTGAAGTGGTGAGTCCCTCTTTGAGTCCCGGGACACCCAGATGTGACGTGTGGGTCCTTCTTCAAAGTCTGTCTCTCTCTGTACAGGTCACTGCCCAACACTTTCCATCCTTGCAACAAGCTTCTCAGAACCCCCAGCTAAACTAAGAGGTCAAGTTTGATCCCATTCTTCTGGGCAACATTCCATGACTGAGTCCATACCACTGTGGTGGCAGCTTGTTCTTGGGATTAGTAGAGTTGGGAAATCTCACTCTGTTGCTTCAAGAAGAGCCTGTGGTTGTTTCCCTACACAGCTACCTGGAAAAAGAAAAAGTGGTTGGCCTGTCTCTTTTTTTTTGGCCATGCAGGAAGTACATAAAAGCACAGAGATTTCTGAATCTCCTACATGATGTCTACGAGCCAAACCATCAAATGACACAATCTCGCAGTTCCCAATGAGGTCAGTAACTGGCAGTTACCTCTAGCTGGTAAATTGTCAAGCTGAATGGAAATCATCATTCCATATCCAGAAACACCCTCTCCCTAGACTTTATCTTCTGTTTCTTTTTTGTTTTTTAACTAGATCCATGTGACAGCTATCAACCCAGAGTTAGTCTAAAACAACACATTCTTTTTTGATACCAAAAATCCAGATGTGCGTTTCTTGCTTTTCACCTTTTCCAACATGTTTGAATTCATTATTTTTGATTATTACAGATGGTCCCCATTATTGTTTCCTTCTGTAGCTCTCAGAACAGCATAAAACAAAAGGTTCAATAATCTCTGAGTGTCAGGTAGCAAGGTGATTCCAAGTGCTATCTCGCATCCTGGTTCTCCAGATAGGAAACTGAGGCAACGACATGTCCAGTGATCTATTTCAGCAGCTCCATGGCCAGGATGGTGAAAACCAGGCTGTGCTCAGGGAGGCTTTCCTGCGGGCTAAGTCACTTCCCCATGGGTCTTCTTGCCTCACGTAACATTCATGTACAGGTCCAGAGTGACGAAAACAACAGCCTGATGACTGAGCACAGGACCAGAACTGGAGCCCTCCGAAGACGCCTCAGTAAGGCGCGTGGGTGCCTGCCTAAGGTGCTGCCGAGACCTGCCAAAAACGAGCTTTGCCACACAGCTTGCCTCTTGTTCTATTTGAAGGTAACTCCAGATACGATTCCAGGCTCAATTAAAGTCCCACTGCAGCAAAGACTTCAGATAAATGATTTTCAAACCATGGCTCCAAAAAATAGATCTACTTATCTATCTATCTGGAAACCCTGGTGGCACAGTGGTTAAGGCTACGTCTGCTTACCAAAAGGTTAGCGATTCAAATCTGCCAGGTGCTTCTTGGAAACTCTGTGGGGCAGCTTTACTCTGACTTCTAAGTTCACTATGAGTCAGACCCGACTCAACGGCAGTAGGGTGTTTTCTCTATCCATCCATCTATCCATCTCTTGTCTGCTGACCTATTTATTCACCCACCGTCTATCCATCAGCCATCCATCCTCCCACCCTCCCATCCACCCATCCATCCATCCGTGTGTCACCCATCCACCCATCACCCTTCCGTCTGTCTATCCACGCACCCACCCGTCCATCTTCCTTATATATTCTATCTATCCATCCACCAATACCGACATGTCATTTTACTTCTGATCTAGTGACTTTATTTTTGTTCATGTCCTAAATGAAATCTCTCATTGTCTGCGCATGAAAATTTTACATATTTGTGTCTGTGTCATTGACCATAAAGACCTCAGCTCTGCAACTTACTTTTAAGAGCCCAGGCCTGAGCCCATTCCCTCTGGTGAAGTATTTAGGTGAGGAACTCAGTGTTGGGAAGCCTCCCCTCTCTCATTTCCAGGGATGCGCAGCACTGTAGCTCAGGGCCTCTTCTGTCAACCACAAACGGCAACCCAAGATGACACTGGATTATAGATCAGCCCCAAGCTGATTGTCAGTTTTGCGTACTTATTGATGAACTTTTAATTGCACGGGAGGGAAAGTGAAAACTCATTATATTTTGTTAGTTGATTCATCTTGGAAAAATTGTTCCTATAGCCTCACTGTATAGCATCTGATCCTGTTGAATCAGAAGGTATACCTGGATTGTGAGTCATGTTTAAAAAGCTGCCACTTGTAACTACCTATTTTATTCCGTATAAATCAGAGTTTTGTTGTTACGGTGTCATTAAAAGAGAACTGGTCAAAACCACCAGTCATTTAGGGAGCATCATGTGAACAGAAACCCATGATACTGAGAGCAGCAGTTGAGGCTGCGGCAAAGGCGCTGGTGCGAAACCAGGCTCCAGGAACCGATGTTTAAACAAACAGGTGCAGCACTGGAAGTGATCACTCACCTATGTCAGGCAGTTTGTAAGACAGCTACCTGGCCAACTGACTGGAAGAGATCTACGCTTGTGCCTGCTCCCAAGATAGGTGGTCCAACTGAATGCAAAAATTACCAAAGAGTGTCATTAATAAGACACACAAGAAAAATTTTACTGGTGATCATTCAAAAGTGACTGCAACAGTATATTGACAGGGAACTGTCAGAAATTCAAGTGGGATTCAGAAGAGGTGTGGAGCCAGGGCCATCACCTGCTGTCAGGTGGGTCTTGGACGAAAGCAGAGAACACCAGAAAGGTAGCTACCTGTGTTTTATCAACTATGCAAAGGCATTTGGCTGTGTGGATCATAACAAACTATGGACAACATTGCAGAGAATGGGAATTCCAGAACACTTAATTGTGCTCATGGGGAAACTATGCCATTGGACATAGGAGACCAAGATGCAGTCCTTTAGAACAGAACAAGGGGACACTGCATGGTTTAAAGTCAGGAAGGGCGTGTGTCAGGGTTGCATCATTTCACCATATTCATTCAGTCTATACGGTGAGGAAATAACCCAAGAAAATGGATTAAATGAAGAACAGGGCATGGGATTGGAGGAAGATGCGTTAATAACTTGCTGTATGCAGATCACACAGCCTGCCTTGCTGGAAGTGAAGAGGACTTGAAGCACTTACTGATGAAGGGCAAAGACCGTAGTCTGCAGTACGGATCACACCTCAACAGCAAGAAAACAAAAATCTGTACAACTGGACCAATAAGCAACATCATGATAAATGAAGAAAAAATTGAAATTTCTAATGATTTTATCCTACTTAGATCTACAGTCAACACTCATGGAATCAGCAGTCAAGAAATTAAATGGTGCATTGCATTGGCCAAATCTGCTGGGAAAAAAAAAAACAAAAACGTTTGAAGTGTTGAAAAGCAAAGTCATCACCTTGAAGAATAAGGTGCACCTGACCCAAGCCATGATATTTCCAGTTGTATCATATGCATGAGAAAGCTGAACAATGAATGAGAAAGAGGAAGACCAAAGAAAAGTTGATGCCTTTAAATTGTGATGTTGGAGAAGACTATCAGAAGCATCATGGAGTGCCGAAAGAAGAAACAACAGCCAGAGTGCCCCTTAGGAGCAAGGGTGGCGAGACTGCACCTTGCATTCTTGGCCGTGTTGTCAGGAGAGATCAGTCCTTGCAGAAGGACACCACGCTCGGGAAGGTGAAGGGTCATCCAAACAGAGGAGACCCTGAAAAGCCAGAGTGACGCAGGGGCCGAAAGCATGGCAGTGACAGTGAGGGGGGGGCAGAGCCAAGCAGTGTCCTTCCTGCTGCACCTAGGGCCACTGTGAGTCAGGACCAGCTCAACAGCACCTAACAGCAGTGACAAGGGCAGTGTCACCAAAACACAATGGAGGAATAATTTGATTCTGGTGCTATATAAAATAGCAACAGCAATCCATTCTCCATGGTTTTGGAAACATCAATTTCTCAACTATGATAAATATTAGAAAGTTAAACTAACAGAATACTTTTATGGTAATGAAATAGTGTTTCTATCAGTTTTTATAACAGAATTTCACACACGACTTCATTTGAAAAACAAATCCTACTCCTGAGAAACAACTGCAAACTGGTAATCCAAGGGTCAGCTTTTGTGTTCCACAGACTTGTTTTATTTCAATAGTGTTGTAAAATCAGCCATTTTACACAAAATACTCCTTCGGTTTTCTTTAAGAAAAACCAGAAGACTTGAGACCCTGGTCTTATCTTTTCAGATTTCTGTATATTACACAATCCCACACCGACCTGAAACACAGCTTATCTCAAGGCTTTAGACAGTTTCTTTGGATTGTTGTTGGCATCAGTGGGTCACAACAAGGTCAAGGCTGGGAGGCAGTGTTTTGGTTTGATACTTTGTCAAGGAGCATTGCGTATTTGTGTTATAACACAATTCTTTAGGCCCCAAAGTATGTATAACAAATCAAAGAAATGGAAACTGTTTATGAAAACATAAAAGGGGAGGTTTTTTTTTATTGTGCCTGCTGCAGCAATGAGGGCTGAACACCTGCCACTCAGCTGTGCTGTGCCCCTGGCAGGACCCCCCCACTCACCATGTTTGAAAAACAAGGTCCAGACTAATCCATCACGAAACAGCTGCCCAGATATTCAGGTGCGTTTTAGCGAAACAGATTTTTCTAGGATTTAAAGAAGCCAGTGATCTTTGCTCACTCCCTATGTTCCTTCATGTTCTTTTTTCACTGAGTGCAGTGAGGGACCCAGTGACACAATGATTCCCCAAGAAGCCGAGGCCGGGTTGACCTACCTGGTGGCCACCAACAAGCAGTCCTTGCCGGCATCCCACAGGAGAAGCAGAGCTCAGGCAGAGCCCCAGGGGCCCTCTTCTGGTCTTCCACCCCTGCACCATGCTCTGCTCAGACCATTAAACATTTGCCAAATTCAAAAAAGCATTTGAAAACCACTGCCACTCTCTCGAGTAGAAAGTAAAATGAAACTTGAATATTGATCAGATCTCATTTGAAATCACAAGATAGAGTTAAACAAATTCATTTTCACTGCCATAAAATAGCATGTCAATGTCTTTTTGCAAGAAGCAATAGTGCCCTCTAACGTAAGACTTCAACAAATGTGCTCCTTAAAAGGAGATGAGCATACTTTTTGACCAGGAACTGTTTACATATAGCTCCTTTTTTTCCAGGAAAATATACTTGACTCTGCTGTTTCTACAAGGCCACAGTGACAAGCGTGTTGACTTTCACTAACAGGCGGACTGGAAACACAGCCCTTCTCTTGGCTTTGTTAGATTCTAGGTGGTCCTCAGCACAGGGCTGGGGAACATCTCATTCAACAGAGAGGGAGCCTCGTTATGCCGGATGCTGACAGAACCCTCAGCTAAGTGCCTGTGAGGCAGGAAGAAAGGGCACACTCCCAGGGGACAGCCAGCAATCAATCAGTGCAGGGCTACGGAAGAGAAGTTGGGGGGTGGGGGGCTTGAAGCAGTCAGAAAGGGGGCTAGAGGGGCTGCAGTGGTGGCTGTGGCCGGAGCAGACAGCTTGGTCAGGGAGCAGGTTAGAGGCTGTACATGACAGGTAGGCTCAGGACAGTTTGTAAGGCATTGAATTTCAAGGGGACTCCTGTGACAAGAACACTTAGATCAGCACATCAGTGGTGCCCAGACCAGACTGGAGCAGCGGCTCAGGGTGGTGGGAATGCTGCAGAAACTAATGAGGCTGGAGGACAAGACAAGAGGTGGAGATGCCCTGTAAGTGCAGAGGGCATCCAAATAGACACAAAGAGACTAACCTGGAAGGCTGAGTTCTTTCCAGAAGAATGATTAATTATATATAGGTGTATATCCCATATGTAAGTACAAACACACACACAAGGACCCACTGCATGTTGTCGTTGTTGCTGCTGAGACCCCGTGCACGACAAACCACAGCCCAGTCCTGCGCCGTCCCCACGGTCACCACCATGCTCGGGTTCCTAGCTGCAGCCCCTATGTCAGACCTTCCTGGTGACGGTCCTCTTTCTCACTGACTCTGCACTTGACGAAGCATGGTGTCCTTCTTCAGGGATAACCCCTCGTGGGAACATGCCCAAGGCTTCCCTATCCTTGCTTCTGAAGAGCATTATGGGTGTACTTCCTCTAAGACAGTTCTGCTCATTCTCCAGACAGTCAGTGGAACGATTATTGAACATTCTTCATCAACACCGTAATCTGAGGGCATCAAATCTTCTTCGATCTTTCTTATTCGCTGTCCGGCTTTCACATGCGTGGGAGGTAATGGACAAGACAGTGGCCCACGTCAGGCACACCTTATTCCTCCCAGTGTCTTCTGAGCTTTTCAACATTCTAAAGAGGTCTTTGCAGCAGATCTGCCCAGTGCTGTAAGTCATTTGATTTCTTGACTGTTGCTTCCACAGACCTTGACTGTTGATCCAAGAATAAAATCCTTGACAGTTTCAATTTCCTTGCTACATTTTAACTGAATAGAAGAATAATTCTTGAGTATGTACAATCTACTGGATATAGTAGAGGATCATGGACAAAAAAAACTAAAAATGATGAAGCATCTCACCAAAGGGCTGGATAAATAAGGAAAAGGTGTAGTGCAGCGTTGCCGTTCCCACAGAGAGCATGGGGTGCTATTGGTGGGTACAGTCGAGTCCCTTGTCAACCCTTAGCAAACTCATGTGATTCAGAGGGACTGCCCCACGGGGTCTCCCAGGCTGTACTCTTCGTAGAAAGAAATCACCAGATTTCTCTCCTCTAAAGTCACTGGATGGGTTCAAACCTCCAAAGCTTCAGTTCACCACGTCTTTCTTTACCCATTGTCTTACTGGGGCTGCTAAAGCAGGACAGGGCAGAGGGCAGGGGGTCAGTGATCGCCTGCTCCAGGTGGGAGGAGGCAGCAGGGAAAGCCTGATGGGGGGAGGGTGGGCATGGCCAAACACAGGTTTTGAAAGATGAGGGGTTTTGCAAGACAGCAAAGTAGGAAAGGGATAGGGGAAAAAAATCACGAGGTGCCAATGTCCCGGGGTGAGGGGGAAATGCCAGGGCATGAAGCAGATCTAATGAGCACGTGCGTTGTGCATTGTGGTACAGACGCAGGGGCCCAGGAGGAGTCATTCCAAGCAGAGCTGCCACAAAAATGAATTTCCAGAAAGGTCAGGGAGTGATGTGATGGAGGCAGTGCTGAAGGCGGGGGGCTGGGTCCAGAGGGCATCGTACACTGCAGGCAGGAGACCCCTGTCCTGGACGGAGGCTCTGCCACCTTCTCGCCAGATGATTAGTGTCGCCTTCACTCATGTGCCATGCTCTCCATATCGCTGGGTGGTGGCACCTGTGTCTGCAGTTGGTGTGTGCTTTTTCTCCTCTCTGACACTGGAGAGGCCCAATGAACACGGTAGAGAAGCACCTGAGAGATTCAGAAAGTCCGGGTAGGCTTCCGTCAGAATCTGTGGGCTGGATGGAGGTTCGGAGTTACCCGTGAGGATGCAGGATAAGGGGCAATGACCCCACAGGTGACTGGTGCAGACCATGGGCACCCCCTTAGCATTGTCTGTTTTCCCCATGACACTGTTACTTGTCTGGGAAAATGGCTTGTCAGCACAGGTTATGGATGTATTTATCTTACCAGACTTTGAACAAAGCTAACCAGATTCCTTTGAGTCTCCGTATTAACCAGAGTCTAGGCATTGCTATGAAACTATCTGCAGATTTCTATCAGACTACACTTTGATGAAAATGAAACAAAACAACAAAAAACTGCACAAAGTCTGCGTGTCATGAAGTTGCCTCAGGAGCCCAAGAATTATACAAGTGGGTAGCAGAAGCCTGATACATAGAACACACACAACAGCTCGTACTTCCTTAGCTGTGTGTCGGGCCGTTGATTTATGTAGAGATTGCCACCACCACCCCAGCCACAGCGGGAGGACAGTGTGGTTCTATAAATTTACAGATGAGAAAGTCAGCCTCTGAGTGGGTATGGCCGTGCAAACAGCATGGGAACATATACAAGAGAGGGTGAGAGAGAGCACCTGGATCAAAAGACAGGCCTAGGAAACTTGGTTTAAAGTCGTCCGTTCAGCAAACGCAGAGACTGTATTTGGGTTGTGGCTACATTTCAGGTCTTAAAGGAGAAACCCATAGGAGTCAGAGAACCAAAGCACTTCTCAGAGACTCTGAGGCCTGACCCCGACACTCAGTATCCCATCATCCTGCTGAGTTTCCCATCACCCTACATGGTCATTTTGTTAAGTTCCCTGAATTTAAGGCACCGTCAGCTCCAGGGACCTCTATTGTTTTATGTGCCACTAAGAAAGAAATCTCAGAGCCCATCTGTCAGTTTCTGGTGCTGCAGCGGCCTGTGTGTTGCTGTGATGCTGCATGCTATGCCTCTGGCCCCTCGGACACAAGCAGGGCACCACTGGGGACAGGTTTCAGCAGAGCTTCCAGACTAAAGCAGATTGGGGGGACAAGCCTGGCCACCAACTTCTGAACCGCAGTTGGAGGACCCGCTGTGGCTGACAACGGAGTTCGGCATGGCACGGCGCTGGATGGTAAGGCCAAAACGGGAGGCAAGCAGCAACACAGAGACGGTTGCAGAGACGACACAGGACTGCTGACATTTGTTATACGTGAGGATGGCGTGGGTCCGAGCCAGCTTGATGACAGTAACAAGAAGACAGAAAACACACCACCACTAAATGCTGCCCACCAAAGTAAAACCAAAGGCTGCTTGGGACTCAGAAGCTTCCTCTGTAACCACCAGAAGTGGATTTATTGGCATCGTCTGATTTACTCCCTTATTTATTTTGCAAACATGAAAAGGGCAATGGAAGAAAAGTAAACGAGTTAGGTATTACTAGGACATATTGACTTTCAGAGTGAAAGTGCTATAATCCCTTTCAAGGAGACAGTCACACATATCCAGGTCTTCCTCACAGCCATGGCCTCTGGCCTTCAAGAACATCAGTGGGATGTAGTATTTCCTCAAAGAGGATTCCTCTATGGCAGGTGCAGCGTCCCCCAGACCCTGACACCAGTCTACAAGTCACGAGGCAGTCAGCTTCTTCAGACGACTGACCTAAAACATAAAAAAATAACCTACTGCCATGAAGTCTATCCTGATCCGTAGTAATACTGTAGGACAAAGTAGAACTGCCTCATAGGGCTTTCAAGGCTATAAGCAGACTGCCACATCTTTTTTCCCCAATGAAATTGCCATCAGGTAGTTGTCTGCGGAATAGTTCTGAGCTCGAGGGAGGTGTCATTCCCCAGACAGGCCTTCACAGCTTGCTGACTGCAAAGCTGAGGGCTGGCACTTGTCTAGCCACGACACCAGGAATAACAGCCAACACTGCCCACATCACCGCCGTCCTTGGCCAGCATGGCATCCAACGCCTTGTAGAAGGCATCCTAACATCTGAGGTGTCAGATGTGAAAAGCTGCTTGTCGTAGAACTGATGCAACGTGCTCCTTCAGGACTTAACGCTGAGGTAGTACAGGGAGAGGTAACGGCTGAGGACAAAGTTCTCCAGCTTCTTTCTGTGAATACCAGTCAGATGCTCACGGCAGCAGTCAATGAGGGGACTCCTGTCCTGTTGCTGGCTGCCGTCTGCAGCCCCGGCTCTCGGGCACTCCACGTGAAGCAGAACGCAGTGCTGCCCGGCCAGTGCTGTCTTCGTGACTGGTGGCACGTTTGGGTACATCACGCAGCCACTGTGTCTTTCCACTTCAGTGAGGTGTTCCTCGTTTTCATTTGTTTTGACGTGCCCAAACCCTGTGTCCTTTTCTAGAAACAGATCTTCCTCAACAACATGTCCAAAGTAAGTGAGCTAAAATCTTGTCACCCTCACTTCTAAGGAGAATTCTGGAGGTTCTATTTCTTGCACACTGATTTGCTCATTCTTCTGGAAGTCCATGGTATATTCAATACCTTTTTCTACACCACAGTTCAGATGCAACTATTTTTATTCTGTCATTTTCGCTGTCCAGGAGTGGCTCAAACAGTTAAGCACTTGAAGACTATCCAAAAGGCTGGTCATTCAAATCCACCCAGAGTTACCTCAAAAGAAAGGCTAGCAATTTTCTTCCCAAAGGTCACAGCCGTGAAAACTCTATGGAGTAGTTCTACTCTGCACATGTGGAGTGATCACATGTCAGAATCTGCACTTGGAGGTGACCATGTGTCAGAAGTAGCTTCATAGCAACTAACGGTGACATGAAATCTGTCCAGGTGCTGACATTTGTAACTATACATGAATCTATCTAACTACATAAGTATATATACCAAAACCACAAATAAAACCAAACCCACTGCCATCCAATCTATTCCCACTCACAGTAACCTTACAGGACACAGTAGAACTGCCCTGTAGGGTTTCTAAGGAGAAGCTGGTGGATTTGAATTGCTGACCTTTTGTTTAACAGCTGAGCTCTTAACCACTGTGGCCCCAGAACTCTGTATCTATGGAGAGCAAGAGAGGTAGACTGACTGAAGGGACCGGACTGGGGACTCCCGGTGAGTCACGTGACAGGCTGGGGACTCCTGTAGCCCCATGTCCAAAACTCACAGGTCAGATGGGAAAAACGAAGGGTGAAAGAGTCCTGGCCACGAACTGACACCATTCCTGAAAACAGCTATTCAGACACAGATTGGACTGGGCTGTCAGGTATAAAGTGACAGTGGCAAAGAGTGGGCTTCTCGGTTTAAGCAGATACGTGAGGCTTACTGGGCAGCTAACTGGGCAGCTCCTGTCCAGAGTGAGAGGAGAGGGTGGAGCGGGACAGGAGCTGGCTGGACGGACACAGGCGATGCAGGGTGGGAGGAGGAGTGTGCTGTCATAGTGCGGGGACAGCAGCTGGAGTTACACACCAGTGCATGTGTAAGGTTTTGTGGGACAAATTGAATTGGGTTGCAAACTTTCTTTAAACTTTATTCATTTTTTTTTTTTTCAAAGCATTCTGATAAAAAGTCTTTACACAGTCTAGAGGCAGAGCACACCCTGGGAAAACTCCTTTTAGCTCTTAAGAAACCTCCTGTTTGGCTGATGCCCACTCACGTTATAGAGGAAAATCTGCTTTACTTGGAGACAGCTGATTTCATCACATGTAACTAAACAACTGGGCACTGCAAGCTGGCTGGCTGACATGCACAGTTCACCACACCAGGGACACTGTGCAAGATCCAGACTGTAACTCAGGGTGACAGGCAGGACCTCTGGCCTGTAGTCCAAGTCTCCTCCCAGAGGAAATGTCTGGTAATCTAGTGCTGCTGTAACAGCAAAAAACACAGTGGATGGCTTTGACAAAGAAGGATGGCGTTGCCTTCATTGTCAAAAAGAATGTTTCAGTATCTGTCCTGAAGTACAGTGCTCTCAGTGATACGATAATATCCACACTCCTACAGAAGACTGGTTAAATACAACTGTTATTCAAATGTATTCACCAAACACCAGGGCCAAAGACAAAGAAATTAAATATTTTTACCTGCTTCTGTAGTCTAAAACTGATCAAACAAGCAATCGCGATGCATTGGTTACTACTGGTGATTGGAAAGCAAAGGCTGGAAACAAAGAAGGAAGAGCAACATCTGGTAATAGAAACAATACTGGAGATCACGTGAGAGAATTTTACAAGACCAGTGACGTCTTCATTGCAAATACTTTTCACCAACATAAACAGCGACTATATACATGGATCTCACCAGATGGAATACATAGGAATCAAACTGACCACATCTGTGGAAAGCGACAATAGAAAAGCTCAGTAGCATCAGACAGAAGATATCCAGGAGCTAAGTGCTACACAGACCATCAATTGCTCATGTGCAAGTTCAAATCGAAACTGAAGAAAATCAGAAGTCCACAGAGCAAAGGAATAATCTCAAATGTGTTCCACCTCGAGTTTAGAGACCATCTCAAGAATCAGTGTAGTATGCTGAGCACTAGTGACTGAAGAACAGACAAGCTGTAGAATATCATCAAGGACGTCACCCGTAAAGTAGCGAGAAATCACCTGAAAAGCAGGAAAGAAAATCCATACTGGAGATCAGAAGAGACTCTGAGACTTGCTCTTGAGTGTTTCTTCCACTTGCTTTAGCCACTCTATGTTCAAGTAAAAGAACTGTACAGAAGGTTTCAAAGGACTCAAAAAGACAAAGTATTAAAATGACGTGTGCACAATGAGCTGGAGACAAAACCAAAAGGGATGACCATGCTTGGCAGTTTTTCAAGCTGAAAGAACTGAAGAACAAGTTCAAGACTTTGACTTGCAACAGTGCAGCATTCTGTGGGGAAAATATTTAACAACACAGAAAGCATCAAAAGAAGACAGAAGAAACACAGAGTCATTATATCAAAAAGAACTGACTGACATTCAAGCATTTTAGGAGGTAGCATGTGATCAGGAACCTACGGAACTGAAGGCAGAAGCTGAAGCTGCATTGAAGGCAGTTATGAGAATTCTTGTTTTCTTGATGTTGAGGTATAACGCATACTGAAGGCTATGACTGGTGAAAAACAAAGCTCCAAGAACTGATGGAATATCAACTGATATATTTCAACAAACAGATGCAGCACTGGAAGTGCTCACTTGTCTAGGCCAAGAAATTTGGAAGACAGCTACCCTGCCAACCAGCTGGAAGGGGCCCATGCTTATGTCAATTCCCAGAAGATGACCTAACTGAATGTGGAAATTGTTGAACAATAGCTTTAATATCACACTGAAGCAAAATGTTGATGAAGATAATTCAAGTGGCTGCAGCAGTATAATCAAAAGGAACTCAGAAGTTCAGCCTGGATTCAGAAGAGGACATGGATCCAGGGACATCACTGCTGATGTCAGATGGGTCCCAGCTGAAAGCAGAGAATTCCACAAACATGTTTACTGGTGTTTTATTGACTATGCAAAGACAGTCAACTGTGTAGATCATAGTAAATTACAGACAGCATTGTGGAGAATGGGAATTTCAGAACACGTAATTGTGCTCATGAGGAATCTGTACATAGATCAAGAGGCAGTCATTCATATAGAATAAGACACGATTTAAAGTCGGGAAAGGTGTGTATCAGGGTGATATCTTTTCACCATACCTATTCAATCTGTATGCTGTGCAAATAATCCCAGAAGCTGGACTCTATGAAGATCAGGGCATCAGGATTGGCGTAAGCCTCATTAACAACCTACAGTGTGCAGATGACACAACCTTGCTTGTTGAAAATAAAGAGGACTTGAAACACTTACTGTTGAAGATCAAAGATCACAGCCTTTAGTGTGGATTATACCTCAACATCAAGAAAATAAAAAATTCTCATAATTGGATCAACAAGCAACATTATGATAAATGGAGAAAAGGTTGAAGTTGTCAAGGATTTCATTTTTACTTGGATCTATAATCAACACCCATGGAAGCAGCAGTCAGGAACTCCAAAGATGCATTGCACTGGGGAAATCATCTGCAAAATATCTCTTTACCGTGTTGAAAAGCAAAGATGTCACCTTGAAGGCTAAGCCATGGTATTTTTAATCACATTATATGTATGTGAAAGCTGGATAATAAATAAGGAAGACAGGAGATGAATTAGTTCCTTTGACTTGCAGTGTTGGAGAAGAATATTGAACGTACCATGGAATTCCAAAAGAAGGAACAGATCTGTCTTGGAAGAAGTAGAAGCAGAGGGCTCCACACAGACAAGGACGGAGAGTCTACACCTCACATACTTTAGACATGTTGTTAAGAGGCATCACTCCCTGGAGAAGGACATCAATATTTGGTAGAGATCACTGAAAAAGAGGAAGACCCTCAACAGGATGTACTGACATAGTGGCTGTGACAGCCAGTTAAAGTGTACTAATGATTGTGGGCACGTGCAGGACCAAGCAGTGTTTCGTTCCATTTTACATAGAGTCACTATGAGTCAGAATTAACTTGATGGCACCTAGAAAAACAATCTTGCTTCATTAACCACAGACAGAAACTAGGATTTATAACATACAGACAAATTATATCAATCACATAAGAGGACGACCACACAACAGTGAGAATCCTGACCTAACCAAGCTGGCACATTTTGGGGGAGGACACAATTCAGTCCATAACCAGTGGCTAACTAATAGGCCCTGTGGGCTGGATGCTCCACTTTCACTCCTGAGAGTAAAACTTTAAACCCCATTCCCCTGTCCTGCTCCCCAAAACCCCTGGATCCCACCTTCACAGCACAGCCATAAAGAGGTCATCAGCAAAGACACAGACCCTCTGCAAAGTGGACTCTTGCCTTTTTGAGGATCTCTGTGCAGGGTGAAACCTAGTTCATCGGGGGTCCCATCTGATTAAAAGTGGCGCCTTCTGGAACTCTTCTCATATTATGTAACATATGGACAAGAATTCTGCTGTCGTTTTCAGCAGAACAAGTATAAACGTTCATTTTCCTACCAGTCCTGTTCAACATGAGACCTGGGCCCCCGCTTTAGCCTCGGCCCGGGGAATGCTGAAATGACACTCACAGAACGCCTCTCTCCTACCTTCTGAAAGAAGTTCTGCACAGTGAAAGTTCTCACAGCCTCCCCCGCAGAACCTGCCGACTCTGAGATAATGGGGCACCCAGGTCTCACATCCCACAGGGGACGTGGATGTGATTTCCTGCCCGACCCAGATTCACCCAAGGAGTTCACTGGTCAAAGTAGGAGAGTCCGTGCCTTGTCCTTTAACCTAAGAAATCCGAGTGTCCCCAGCTTGTTGAGATTACCTCAGACCAATTGTGCAGACCAGTGAGGAGGATCTAGGGGTGACGAGTCCAGCCCAGCCTGGCGCCCCCATTCTCTGAGCAATGGTGCCACTACCCAAGGCTTCCATGCTGTGGCTTGGAAGCCTAACAGCTACGCAGCCATGATGCCAACGTGTCCCCAAGGGCCAGTTTTACTTGCCAGTCAAGTGTTTACTAATGTGAAACCAAAAGCATTTTTTCATTTCATTTTGTTTTGATGTAAGTCAATTTCCTCTTGGTAAAACTCTGGATAGAGAAAGGTATTTCTTAATGTTTCTTCACCATAAACACTCATATTCTCAGAAACAACCACCACCAATGAATTCATATTCTGGCACCTTCTTCCCATCCCAATTCCTTCTCCTTCCTTTGCAGGTTTAAATTACTGTTAGTGAGTCTATTTCTAGCTTCCCTGTTAACTCCAAAGGGTAGCATTAAAAAGAAGAAAAGGCAATTGTCTCCAATTGTTATTTAGAAATGCTGTTTCATCTGGAGGTCAGAAACCACACTTTCACTGGTACCGTGTCACTTGCACGGATGGGGGTTGAGGCACGATGATTAACAGCAGGCACTTGGAGAGCAGCGGGAGCTTGTGGGCAGTTGAAGATCTTACTCAGTTAATGTGGAATGTTTTAGAGTGAATGCTGTGGTGGGATCTTCAGGAAAAACAAACTCAAAGCTCTAGCCTTTATTACAAGATATTCTGATTTTTCCCTAGTAGAAAAGTGTAGATCTTTCCTGTTAGAATTTACCTTCCTAGAACAAGCAGAAGAAGTAATCCACATCTCTAACATGACTGTTTCTAAGAGGAGAAGAATGTTATAAATGTGTAGAGCAGACTGTCTGCAGAATTATCCCAGGAGATGAAGGTCAGAGAAGACCTGTCTCTTCTGTGCTGAAGCAGAATGCGCAGCTTTTTGAGTTTCCAGGATTCTTTTTAGGAGTATGGACTAGAAAAACAGGGATCAAACCCAGGACTGCAGCCACAGGGTAGTAGTCTAGCTCTGTGCTCCCTGGGTCTCCTGGGATACTGCATTCCAAGGGAAGTCTGAGCAACAAGGGTCGCCTACCTCTTGGAGTGTAGCTCGACAGGTAGCTTGTCAGATTAACTGTAGCTCCTGGCCACCTTGGGCACCACAGAATGAAACGTTCCTCGGTCTGCATCATTCTCATGATACTAGCGACATGTTTAAGTTTGTTTGTCTAGCTTCTGTATGAATTCGTCCCAACAAGAATCTATCGCGCCCTCCCTGGCCCTCTCCTTCAGCAAACACAATGCCCTGTTTCAGCAATGGGTCCCTCCTGGTGAGGTGTTCAAAGCAAGTAGTTAGACAATGTTCTCTTGTGATTCATAAGGTTTCTGTTGGCAGTAGATCAACAAGCCTTTCTTCCTGGTCTGCCTTATTCTGAAAGCTCGGCTAAAACCTGTTCATCTGGTGACCCCGCTAGATGTTTGAAACACCCTGGGCATGGCTCCCAGCCCATGGCAATGGGAAGCCACCGCAGCATGACAAAGGGACAGAGGGTTGGTAGGCTTGGAACGTAGCCAGGACAAAGTGGATAGTCACTTTAAAATGGGGCGGGGTCTGAGAATGGGAAAGAACAGAGAACAGAAATTTTCTTCTGCACAGTTCAGGAGGGCCTTTTGTTACATGTTTCCACTCAATATCTTCGGATTCAGTAAGTTTCAGTCTGATGTAAAACCCCAGCCTGCCAATCGTGCTCATCAGTGTGGAATCAAAGACCGGTTAGAGAAGTTCCCACCGCCTCCCAGACGCTCCAGTGATCAGAGAATCACTTCTGAGGATGAAACGGCAGAGAAAGTAATCAGAAGAAAAGAGAGATCGATGGCATCTGCAGAAGGTGTAGGAATTCTCCTGGAAGTTCTGGCTAGGGGAAAGATTTCAATTTAGAATCTCATGGAGCACGGCTCACTTGTTTTATTACTAAGCACCACGGCCCACCAGATTCCTGTGCTTCTGAGCAGGGTCTGGTATGAATTCAGCCTTGGCCAGTAAAAGCTCTGTAATAAAACAATTCTTTGATGTCCAATCCCAGCACATAAAGTCCCAAAATATGCTTTAACTAAGGTGAGTGAGTGAATGGTTTGGGTTAGCATGTGAACAGTTACAAATGTCAGAGGCTTGGAGCGATAGAAATTCAACCAAAAAGTTCACTCCAGCCAGATGTCTGGTTTAGATTCAAAGAAATGAATATATTAAGTATGTTTTATTGAGCTGTCATCCATGAAATTGCACCCTTAGATATTTGGAAAACACAAGATCATTTCCCAGAAATTTGTAGGATCCCCAATGTCTTGTGGGGACAGAGGAGAAGACCTAGTCTCAGTGTCCCATTCCATGGGGCCCTACAGCCTGGCCTAGCTGAGCAAATTGAAGACCTTCACTGAGGACAGCCAGAGACAGCTGCAGACACAATGGGCCAGTTAAAAGGGTGTGAATGCAGACTTATCTCTGCTCCAACACATTCCAGGTCAAGTCTACACACCAGGCAGTCAAGCAACCAGGTAACTGTTTTCTTTGTAAGGAAGGAAGCAGCTCTGACATTCTCTGCAAAGGACGTCAGACGAATTCCACCATAACATCCATGTACCCACATCCCCTAAACAGGGGATTCAGTTGACTTCAAAAGAAACAAATGTTGTCTGAAACGACATGCTAAAGATAGTTACACCATGTATAGTGTGCCTTTCAAGATGGATATTTACAAGGAAGCTGAAGAATATGAATTGAAATATTTGAGACAGAATTATAAATAGGTAAAATCATTTATTTGAGGTAACTTTCAATTTTCCACAGAAGCCACTTTTTCTGTAAGTTCTCTCCACCACTCTCAGTATATATACATACACACAAAGACTGCCAGTTAAGTTCTCAAACTCATCCCAGAAAGAGTGCTACACGCTTCACTGCTGAATATCACTATAGTCACCTCTGAAGTACTCTCCTTGGGAAGCTGGACATTAAAACCAGAGCCTAGTCCACTCTTCAAAACAACTTTTGAACTCTTTCTGGAATGGCCATCAGAGCTGGCGTTGTATGTCCTGAATGTCATCGAAATGCCTTCTTTTCAATATTTCCTTTATCTTCAGGTAAAGAAAAAAGTCGTTGGGGGCAAGGTCAGGTGAGTAGGGAGGGTACTCCAATACAGTTCTTTGTTTACTAGCTAAAAACTCCATCATAGACAACTACACAACTAACTTGATGAACTTGCCAGTATGCCAACATCTGCAACAGCTATTCCAGAAAGAATTCCAAAATTGCTTTGAAGGTCGGACTGGCCGCTGGTGTCACCGCATAGCTTCCCAAGGGGAGTGCTTCAAAGGCGACTGTAGTGGTGTTCCGCAATGAGGTATGTAGCCTTTGCACGAGCAGACTGCTGTGTACTCATTCATGAGAATGCAGGACAACACATGTAATCAGAAGCTAGGTGCATTTCATCTTTCTAAGTTGTTGAGTTGAAGCCAAACTCCTGATGACCCCACTTACATCCAAGCAAACACCGCCCGGTCACCCTGCACCGCACTTGTCGTCCTGCCCACAAGTTTGCAGTCTCCCCGCATCGTGCCCACAGCCCCCCACACCAAGCTTGGGGTCCCCCACACCAAGCTCGGGGTCCCCCCACACCGTGCTCACATTTGTTGCTGAGCTTAAGGCCATCTTTGCGGTCACCATATCAGTGCATTTTATTCAGTGTCTTCCTCTTTTTTGCTGCCTACCTGCCTTACCAAATGCGACATTCTCCAGGAATTGGTCCCACCTGATGCTACGTCTAAAGTACCTGAGACAAAGTCTCACCACTTGGATTACAAGGACCACCCCAGTTTGCCCTCTTCCAAGACAAACTTGTTCATTCTTCCGGCAGTCCATGGTATATTCTGTATTTTCCACCAACATCATAATTCAAATGTATCAGTTCTTCTTCAGCTTCCTTGTTTATTGCCCAGTTTCCACATGTATGTATTGGAAGCAATTGAAAATGTCACAGCTTGGGACAGGCGCACCTCTGTCCTCAAACTGTCATGGCTACAAATAGGAATAATGACAATAATTACATGTTAGGATAGAGATGATGACGAGCTACTGGGAAGCATGAAAATTACTAGAGTAGCTGTTGCTGTTGTTAGATGCCATCTACTCTGTTCCAACTCATAGCAACCCCATGAACAACAAAACGAAACACTGCCTGGTCTTATGCCATTTCCACAATTGTTTTTATGCTTAAGTCCATTGTTGTGGCCACTGTGTTGATCCATCTCATCAAGGGTCTTCCTCTTTTTCACTGGTCCTCACTCTGCCAAGCATGATGTCCTTCTCCAGGGACTGATCTTTCCTGACAACATATCCAAAGCATATAAGACGCAGTCTTGCCATCTTTGCTTCCAAGGAGCACTCTGGTTGCACTTCTTCCAGAACGGATCTATTGGTTCTTTTGGCAGTCCACTGTACATTCAACAATCTTCTCCAACACCACAACTCAAACTCATCAGTTCTCCTTCTGTCTTCTTTGTTCATAGTCCAGCTTTCACACGCATATGATGTGATTGAAAATACTGTGACTTAGGTCATGTGTGTTTTAGTCTTCAAGGTGACATCCTTACTTCTGAATATTGGAAGAGGTCCTTTGCAGCAGATTTTCCCAGAGCAGTGCATCTTTTGATTTCTTGACTGCTGCTGACTCAACGGCACTTGGCAGGCTCCCAAGGGCACTGATTGTGGACCCAAGTAAAATGAAATCTTTGACAACCTCAATCCTCTCTCCATTTACGACAATGTTGCTTACTGGTCCAGTTGTGAGGATTTTTGTTTTCCTGATGTTGAGGTGCAATCCATACTGAAGGCTGTGGTCCTCGATCTTTGTCAGTAAATGCCTCAAATCTTCTTCACTGTTGTTCTGGAGTGCCATCAAATCAGTGACTCTGTACAGCAGAACAAAATACCACCCCGTACCTGCACCGTTCTTGCCTTGCTTTTACGTGGGAGGCTGTAGTTGATGGTGCTGTGTCGCTCTGTCTCATTGGTCATCTTACTTTTTATTGTTAACTCTGTACTTTATAAAGTGTGATGTCCTTCCCCGAGAATTGGTCCTTCCTGATAACGTATCCAAAGTCAACGAGACAAAATCTAGCCATCCTCTGTCTAAAGGAGCCTCTGGCTACCTTTCTTCCCAGACAGATCTGTTCCTGCTTCTAACAGTACATAGCATATTCAGTATTCTTTGCCAGTATCATAAGTTAAAGACATCAGTTCTTCTGTCTTCCTTGTTGACTGTTGAGCTTTTGCAAGTGAAGTGATGGAATATATCATGGCACAACTTAGTCTTTCAAGAGGCCGCTTTGTTTCCTAACACTTTAAAGAGGTCTTTTGCAGCAGATTGGTGGTATAGCGGCTAAATGCTACATCTGATAACCAAATGGTTGGTGGTTCAAATCCATCAGATGCTCCTTGAAAACTCTATGGGGCTATTCTATTCTGTCCTATGGAGTTGCTATGAGTCAGAATCGATTTGATAGCAATGGGGGATTTTTTGGTTTTCGGCCAATGCAATATGTCATTTGATATTTTGACTGCTGATCCCATGGGTGTTGATTGTGGTATGTAAGTAAAATGAAATACTTGACATCATCAAACTTTCCTCTGTTTATTATGCTGTTGTTTATTGGTCCAGTGGTGAATATTTTTGGTATTTTTTGTTGAGATACATTGCATGCTGAAGACTATAATCTTATCTTCGATCTTCATCAGTAAACACTTCAAGTCCTCTTCACTTTCTGCAAGCAAGGTCCTGTCATCTGCATACTGCAGACTGTTAATGAGTCTCCTTCCCACCCAAATGCCATATTCCTCTTCAGATAGTCCAGTTTCTCACATTATTTGCTCAGTATAGAGATTGAATAGATACAGTGAAAGGACACAATTCTGATGCACCCTTCCTGATTTTAAAACACATAGTATCCCCTTGTTCTGTTCAAACCACCACCTCTAGGTATACGCACAGATTTCACATGATTAGAGATGGACAAAACTGTGAGTTTTTATTATCATCAGTAAAAGCAATTAAAATTATTCCAGCCTTTTATGTGTAAGAAATATGGCAGAAGACAAATTGGATTCCAGGATAATATACTGAAGATATTGGACAAAACATTAACTTTCATTATTCAATGGGAAGGGAATGAGAGTCATTTGCATATGTTCAAGCCTGTGTACCACTATGTATCTGTCAGTTTGTCACCTTACAAGTCACTGTCATGCTGAAAGTTTTGCCACTAGTATTTCAGATGCCAGCAGGATCACTCATGGTGAGAAAACTTCAGCTGAGTTTTGAGGCTAAGACAGACTCAGAAGAAGGAATCAGGGGTCTACTTCTGAAAAAATCGGCCAGGGAAAACTTTATGAATAGCAGCAGAACACTATCTGATATAGTACTGGAAGATGAGCCCCTCGGGTTGGAAGGCACTCAAAATTCAACTGGGAAAGAGCTGCCTTCTCGAAGTAGAGTCAATCTTAATAGCATGAATCGAGCCAAATTTTCCTGACTTTCGTGCTACACAAAGTAGCAACAACTCAAAATCACAAGAAACAGCTGCAAGTGTCTATTAATAGTTAGAGCATGGAATGTATGTATTACAAATCTAGGAAAATAGGAGATCATCAAAAATGAAATGGAAGGCATAAACATCAATATCCTAGGTATTCGTGAGCTGAAATGAACTGGTATTGGCCATTTGAATTAGATAATCATGTCGTCTTTTATGTTTTAAGAATGACAGATTAAGAATAATGGCATCACATGCATCATCAAAAACCACATTTTAAGATCTATCCTGAAGCACAATATTGCCCAGTGACAGAATAATATCCATAAGCCTACAAGGAAGACCAGCTAATATACTATCCTTCAAATGTGTGCACCAACTACTAAGGCCAAAGATAAAAAAACCAAAAAGTCTTACCAATATCTATGGTCTGAAATTGCTTAAATACTCACTCAAAACACAATGATAATTATTGATAATTAGAATACAAAAGTTAGAAACCAAGAAGGAGCATTGGTACTTGCAAAACACAGCCTTGACAATAGAAATGATGTCAGAGATCACATGACAGAATTTTGGGAGAATAATGACCTATTCACTGGAGAAAGCTTTTTTCAGCAAAATTAACTGTGACCACACATATGGAACTTGCCAGATGGAATACTCAGGAATCAAATTGACTACATCTGTGGAAAGAGATGAAGAAAAACTTCAACATTAATGTCATAACAAGGCCAGGACCTAAGTGTTGAATACACCATCAATTTCTCATATGAAAGTTCAAGCTGAAACTGAAGAAATCTAAAGCAAGTCCATGAGAGCCAAAATACGACTTTGAGTATACCCCCACCTGAGTTTAGAGACCATCTCGAGAACAGATTTGATGCCTTGAGTGTTAATGACTGAAACCAGATAAGTACCAAGGTCATTATACACAAAGAGAGCCAAAGGTCATTAAAAGGACAAGAAACAAAGACAAGACCAAAATGGATATCAGAAGAGATTCTGAAACTTTTTCCTGAGCATTGAGTAGTTAGAGGGAAGGGAAGAAATGACGACATATAAGTACTGAACAAAAGATTTCAAAGGGCAGCTTGAGGAAGCAAAGAAAGTATTATAATGAAATATACAGAAACCTGGAATTAGAAAACCCAAAGAAAAGAACACATTCAGCATTTCTAAAGCCAAAAAAAGTTGAAGAAAAAAGTGAAGTCTCCAGTAACAATACTGAAGCATTCAGTGGGCAAAATATTGAATGATGCAGGAAGCATCTAAAGAAGAAGGAAGGAATGCACAGAGTCACAGTACCAGAAAGGGTCAGTCAACACTCAGATATTTCAGGAGACAACATGTGATGAAGCACCTATGGTACTGAGAAAGCATTCTTCTTGAGAACAAGAAACAGACCAGGATGTACTTTGTTGCAGCTTTTATTCAACATTGTTCTGGAGGGTTGAGAGAAATTAGGCTAGAAGAAGAAATGAAGGGCATCCAAAGCAGTAAGGAAGAAGTAAAAGTATCCCCATCTGCAGATGCCATGATCTTATACACAGAAAACCCTACAAAACGCACACACACACAAATAAAAAAAAAAATCTAATGGAACTAATAGAAGAGTTCAGCAAAGTATCAGGATATATGACAAACGTACAAACATCAGTTAGATTCATTTACATCAACAAAAGGAACATCAAAGAGGAAATAACTGAATCAATAACATTTACAGCAGCCCCCAACATGATAAAATGCTTAGGAGTAAATCTAACCATAGACATAAAAGAACCATATAAATAATAGATGACCAGACACTTCAAGAGAAGGATAAGCAGAGATAGGCTCTGGGTACTGTGGTTTTGGGGGACATTTAGGTGAACTGGTATAACAAAGTTTTTTAAGAAAATGTTCTACATCCCATTTTGCAGAGTGGTATCTGGGGTCTTAAAAGCTAACAAGCAGTCATTTAAGAAGCATCAATTGGTCCCAACCTACCTGGAGCAGAGAAGCATATAGAACATCAAAGAAAAGGAAAATATCAGCCCACGCGACAGAAAGGGCCACATAGTCCAGAGACTACATCAGCATGAAACCAGAACATCTAGATGATGCCTGGCCACCACTGATGACTGTCCTGACAGGAAACACAACAAAAACCTCTGACATTGTGGGAGAAAAACGGGGTGCAGAACTCAAACTCTAATAAAAGACCAGACTTAATGGTCTGACAGGCTGGAGAGTCCACAGAAGACGTGGTCTCTGTATTCCCAAGACCAAATCTTCAAAGGAAAATTGGACTGGACTACAAGACATAAAATGATTTTGGTGAAGAGTGTGCTTCTTGGCTTAAGTAGATACATGAGACTAACTGGGAAGCTCCTGCCTGGAGGTGAGAAGAGGAGGTAGAGAGGGACAGGAGTTGGTTGAATGGACACAGGAAACACAGGGTGGCGAAGAGGAGCATACTGTTACAGTGTAGGGAGAGTAACTAGAGTTACATCACAATGTGTGTGTAAGTTTTTGTGGGACAAACTGACTTGAATTGTAAATTTCCACTTAAAGTACAATAAAATATTAATAAAAGAAGAAGAACTTACAGCACTGAAAGAAGTCTGAGGCACCTTGAAGGCATTGGAAAACAACAAGTCTCAAGGAACTGACAGGGTACCAACAGAGATGTTTCAACAAATGGGTGCTGTGTGGGAGGTGCACCCTCATCTATGCCCAGATATTTGGTATTGGTGAAGAATAGTTAATATATTACGGATTTCCAGAAGAACAAACAATCTGGTTTGGAAGAAGTACAGCCAGAATAGAAGCAAGGATGGTGAGACTACGTCTCACATACTTTGGATCTGTTATAGGTAGGGATCAGTCCCTGGAGAATGACATCACACTTGGTAAGGTAAATGGCCAGGGAAAGAGAAGACAACTCTCAGTGATTTAGACTGACCCAGGCCTCCAGCAGTGGGCTTCAACATGGCCACGACTGTGAGGATGGTGCAGGACCAGTCGTTGCTTCGTGCTGTTGTTGCCTGGATCACCATGAGTCAGCAGTGACTCGGTGTTGGAGTCCCCTGGTACTGCTCTAACAGAAAATGCCGTGAATGGGAGGCTTTATAAAGAGAAACTTGATTTGCCATAGTCCACTAAGCCACAAATCCGTTTGCAAGTTACAAGTCCACTCAATAAGAGAAATAATCCAGTCTCGTAGGCCCAGAGTCCAAATTCAATAAGAGCATTTCAGCACAGAAACCTCAGGCTGAAAGGATGTGCTCTACTCTTGGTCTCGGTGGCATGAGGTTCCCGACTTACTCTGCTCACTGTCTCCCTTATATCCCACAGCTGGTAACTTTAGTCCTGCCTCATCTGCACAACTGTTGCCCGTCCTCTGTCATCAGGGTCGCAGAGACAGGATTCACAACACATGGAAAGAATGACACCATACTGGGACTCATAGCCAAGTCAAATCAACACATACATTTTGCGGGGACATGCTGCAATCTATGGCACTCCACCCTTTGGGCCCCTAAAATCACATCTTTGTAACATGTAACACATTCACAAGTCTTAAATCAGTCCCAAGTCCAAAATACAAAAATTCCTTTACACCTATGAAATCTGGAATACAAACTCTCTGCTTCCAAAGATACAATGGCAGAATAGACAAAAATTAAACATTCCATTATAAATAGGAGAAATCACAGGGAAAGAAGGCATTAGCAGGCAACAAGCGAGTCAGCAGAAACACACTACATTAGCCCTCAAAGCTTTGAAAATAATATTCCTTTTTCTGAGACATTTTATACAATGGCCCTGCTCTCCAGACTCTAGGTATTGGCCAAACTCCCAGGATCCTGAGTGGAGACCCTGGCCTTGTGCTACAACTCTGCCTTCCAGGTCCACTTGGGCAGAAACTCTGCCCCATCAGCTTTAGGTGCACCCTAAGCTCAACTGAGTGGCAATTCTACCGTTACAAACACAAGACACTGTGGCTCTACCCTTTCAAACCCCTGAGGTCATGGCCATACCTTTTGAGACTGAGGCAAGTCAGCTTCTCATGCTGTTTATCTCTTCAGCTTCTGCTTCCTATGGGCACATGGCCCAGGCCTCAGGTCTGCATCTGCCCTCCAGGGGCAAGTGTTCCCAAGCTCTGTAGCTCCACTGATTCAAGTGCCCAAAGGCACCTCACTCAGCTAGGAAGCCTCCTGCACAAAGGCACTCAGCTCTCTCACTCTGTGGGTCAGCAAGGCTAGCTCCACCAATTCAAGCGCCCCGAGGCACCCCGCTCCACCAGGAAGCCTCTGTGCACAGGCATTGAAGTCTCTTGCTCCATGGGTCAGTTCCAGCTCTGCTTCTGGTTCTTCTGCTACCACTGCTGCCACTGGTCCTCTGCTACTCAGTTCTCCCGGGTTCCTTCTGAGTCTTCCATTCATTCAGTTTTAAAACTGCTTCCACATTTAGAGCAGCACCCCACACTTGGTACCAAATTTTGTTTTAGTCACCTGTCACTGCTCTAATAGAAAATACCATGAGTGGAAGGCTTTATGAAGAGAAGCTTTGTCACAATCTGATAAGCCACAAATCCATTTGCAAGTTACAAGTCCACTCAGTATGAGAAATAATCCATTCTGGTGGGCCAAGAGTCCAAATTCAGTGAGAGCATCTCAGCACAGGAACCTCAGGTCCAAAGGACATGCTCTACTCTTGGTTGTGGCGGTATGAAGTTCCCAACTGACTCTGCTTTCTTCTCCCCCTTCTGTCCCGCAGCTGGTACCCTGAATCCCGCCTCACCAGCACAACTGCTGCCCATTCTCCTTCATCAATGTCACAGAAGCAGGATTTACAACACATGGGAAGAATGGCACCGTGCTGGAACTCACAGCCAAGTCAAATCAACACATACATTTCAGAGGGGACACAGTGCAATCCATGACACTCAGTGTCACCTCACAGTAATAGCATGTGTGTGAAACAAGGTGCATCTCTTAACAGAAAACAATAGTCATTCTGCTTTCATGCACCCTAGTCTTCATCCTCTGTCCCTTCTCTTACCACACCTCCAGTTGGAAGCTGTAGCAGAATATGCAGTCCTTCTTATGAGAAGATGTTGCCAGGGAAAATTCTGAGCTAAGTGATAGTCCCCAGAGCAATAGCTGCTTTCTGAGAAGTGGCACCAGGGTGTTTAAATGCTTCTACGAAGGGCTGACCTGAGGGAAACAGCAAGCACAGCCTCCACACTCTCTTCTTACCAAGCTCTCAGACTCCACTGCGGAGCCAGCACTGGGCAGCAGGCCGCTAACCGGGCACTTGGCAGTTCCATGGGATCTCTCTGCAGTGGCTGGAAACTTACAAGGGTGGCCACCGCTACCAAGAAGCTAAAGTGCCCGCCTGCCTCAGAGCACGTGGGCCTCTGTGTGTTCGTGTTGAGACTTTCTAACCCGTAAAGCACTGTAGTTCACAAGAGGCTTAACTATTCTAACAGCAGAGCGGAGAGCCAGAGGCGAACTAGGCAATGGCTGTTCAGAACTGAAATTCGGAGACGAGAGCACGTCTCTCAGACTAGCGTCTGTTGTGTAAATACACGTTAAACAGCATCATGCTTGTAAGCTCCCCAAAGTGCTTGTAATAGTGATTGGTTTAATAGTTTGTCATCTCTGAAAGACTAAGTTTATTTTTACATTAAAAAGAATGGAGTTAGTCGTGGTAAGCAGCCCAGTCCCCAAATATTCAAATCTTTGCCCACTTCAGTGTGTCCCTTCAGGAGCATGCAAAGCAAAGGTCAGCCAGTTTGTCCTGTACCAGGCCTGACAATTAAGTCTACAAACTGAAATGTTCTAAGGGCTACACACCTCGCTGCTGAAGATCACTACAGTTGCCTTCAAAGTCTCCCCCTTGGGAAGCTGTGCACTGATGCCGGTGCCTAATACACACTTGAAAGCAATGTTGGAACTTTTTCTGGAGTGGCTACTGCCCATGGCAGCAAGTTTGCAAGCTTAATTGTATAGTCGTCTGGGAGGGAGTTTTTAGCCGGTAAATAAATAACCGCATTGGCACACCATCCTTACTCACCTAGCCTGGCCCCCAGTGACTTTTTTCTTTACCCAAAGAAGAAGGGAAATACTGAAAGGAAGACATTTTGATGACATTAAAGACATCAGTGGTAATACAATGACAGCTCTGATGGCCATTCCAGAAAGAGTTCCAAAATTGCTCTGGAGGGTGGACTAGGTGCTGGCATTGGTCCACAGCTTTCCAAGAGGAATACTTCAAAGGTGATCTAGTGACAGACAGCAATGAGGTGGGGAGCACTTTTTCTAGGATGAATTCATGAACGTAACCAACAGTCCACTTATGTCAGGCTTTGCAGAAGGTGCATCTATTACGACAACTCCGTTGTCACTGTGGTCACGAGATGCCCCAGCTCACATATGGGAAGGTGCAGAGCTGGGTCCCAGTAGCGCGTGACTTACAGAAGCAGCCAGCCCTAAGCCACAGACTGCCGACGCTTGTTCCCGCTCAGGTTCCAAAGTGTTATTATTTTCCGAATCTACCAAAGCCACTTTTTTGGAAAGCAGGTTAATAAACTTAAAGAAATAGACACAGAACGTATCCAAATTATGCATAGACAAAAATGACTGTGGAAGAAAAAATGACCTCCTCAGCAATGGGGAAAACATCCCGCCTGTACAACAGACAGAACTGAAATCTCGGGAGTGGGCAGAGCAAGAACAGCCGAGGAACAACAGCCAGAACACTTCCAAACTCGGTGGAGAGTGGACATCAACAAATGCGAGTAACAGTGGTGACACTCCTCCCAGGGGACACAGAGGGGGGAGTAACTGCAGACCCACTGTTCCTTGTCTGGTGGGAGCCATGCCCTCCAGAGGTCCCCACTGCTCCGCCTCCGTGCACTAGCTTACACAGCGGGGAGTGGAACGCCCCGGGGCACCAGAAGGGCTTTCCCGTACTCAAACCAAGACTAGAGCCATGTCTATTCTGCCGTCTACAAACACAGTCCAGAGTTGCCAGTCACGGCTAGCACTTCTTATCCTTTCATTTTTAGAAAAACAGTTCTGTTGAGTTTGTCTTTTTCTCTTTTTTAGTGGCCAAAGAGTTAAAAAGTCAGAAATGCTAAAGGACTTTGGGGCTGATCTGTCTTTGCTTAGTCTCCTTGACAGCTTTCTCTTTATTTATGGGACTCGGGGAATTAAAGCATACTTTCAGGTCACCTGTAAAACATCTGGCTTTCATTTAGAGGAAAATGGTTCATTAAAGGGAGCTATAATTTATTTGACTACTTTTGGCACTGGACGGGAAACACTTGGTTGTCCGTATTCTCAGCAGGTTGGCAGGCAGGTGATCGCAGAGGGATCCACAACAGAGGCCCTGACGAAGAGCACATGGACTCTCCAAAGATGCTGCCAAATTGGCCTCTTCAGAGCCAGTGACCTGGGGCCCTAGTTTTCTCTTCAGGGACCACAGAGCCAAAGTCTGCAATAATTGCAAATGTTTTGTTTGCCGTAATGTTACGGTCTTAGCAGTCCCTGCGTGTGCTCTCAAGTACAATGGACACATCCACCCTGAATTTGGACTTGTACCTACCGGACCATGTAAGAATAAATTTTATTAAAGCCATCCACCTGTGGTATTTCTGTTAGAGCAGCACTAATAATAATACTAATTAGTAATATTGTATTGAATTTTTGACAGAAGTTTACGTAACAAGTTAGGCCGCACTTGACAACTCTGTACAAATCGTTCAGAAATGCTGTTGTTAGGTGTCACAGGCTCAGTTCCAACCCAGAGCCACTCCATGGGCAACAGAACACAGCACTGCCGGGTCCCGGGCCACCGTCTCAAATGTTGCTGTGTTTGAGCCCATTGTTGCAGCCACTGGGTCCATCTGTCCCACCGCACAGCTTCCGCTTTTTCATTGACCCTTAACTTTATCAACTTGGTGGCAAAGGGCCTGGTCCCTCCTGATCACACAGCCAGAGCACATGAGACGAAGCCTCACTGTCCACTTTTCTGAGGAGCATTCTGGCTGTACTTCATCCGAGACAGACTGTCCATTCTCCTGGCAGTCTGTGGTGTACTCAGTGACATTAGTGGCATTTATTGCAATGTGTCCTCATTCTCTCTGTTTTCTGTTTGTTTGGCTTCCAGATCTCTCATTTCCCTACCCGCTTCTCTTCTCCTCTTTGCTGTTAAGTAATTGTCACCCTTTTGATCCCATGGTTGTTCAGTAGGGGACCAACACAACAGGTAGTATTCTTTATTTTGTGTGCTACTCTGCTATTTCACTAAAAGTTGGTCTCAGGAACAGGCTTAAAGAGTGTCTCAGGGAGATAGTCACGGGGAGTTTGTGGTCTCTACTATTCTGGTTTGTCTGGATGTTTCTCTAATCGTTTAAGTTCTGCTCCATATTTTCTCCCATTTCCCTTTGGACCTTCAGTTCTCACCTGGTCAGAAAGGTCAGTGGTGATAGCCAAGTGCCATCCCATTCTTCTGGTCCTAGGACAGACAAGGTCATGGCTCATGTACACTGAGTTCTTCCCTGGGCTTTTGGCCACCTCCTTACTGCTTTGCTCCTGGCAAATACAGACCAGTAGTTGTGTCTTAGATGCCCACTCACAAGCTGTCACAATCCCAGACACTGCTCGCTTCACTAGGATGCAGATCATGACTTTTTGTGAACTGTACTATGCCAGCTGACTGAGTTGTCCCAAGAGACTGTGGTCCTAAGTCTCCAAACACAGAAATCCAACGTTAGAAGGTATTTGGTTGTGTCTGAGAAGCATCTTTATTTGTGACTTCAATTAATATATCAGCCTACACCCACGTATTTGTATAACCCACCCGCCATCTACCTATAAATATTTTGGAAACCCTGGGAGCATAGTGCTTAAGCGCTATGGCTGCTAACTGAAAGGCTGGCCGTTCAAATCCACCAGGTGCCCCCTGGGAACACCATGGGGCAGTTCTACTCTGTCCTGTAGGATCACAATGAGTCAGAATTGACTCAGTGGCAAAGGTGCATTTTCTGGTGTGTAGGTATTTCCATCTGTTCTCACCTGTGTGTGCGGCTGTACCTACCCACATGCCAGTGCGCCTCTCCCAGTCCGCACGGGCTCCGGCACTCACTGGCACTTTGATTGGGCTCTGCCCACTGCATCCGCTCTGCCGGGCACAGGGCTGCCGCGAGTCGGGACTGATTCACAGCACCTGACAACAACAGCAACGCTACATCCGCTCTCAGAGCTGACTTTCCCACCACCCAAAATAATCGGCTCTAAGGCCCACTTTCCCTTCTCCACCTCCTCTCCCCAGTAGTCACTCTCTCTATATGTATCTATTCTTGTCTTCTTATAAGAAAGGAATCATACAGTATTACTCCTTACCTGCTTGATGAATTTCACTCAGTGTTATGCCCTCCAGCTCCATCAGTGTCGTAATGTTGTTGTTGCTGGGTGCCAGCCGGTCTGTTCTGACTCAGAGTGACCCTACACCCAACAGAAGCAAACCACCGCCCAGCCCCGCGCCACCTCCGCAAACCCTGCTGGTCACTATGGCCACTGTGTCAGTCCAGCTTGTTGACGGTCTCCTGCTTCTGCACCGACCCTCTACTTCACTAGGAAACCCTGGCTGCACAGTGGTTCAGTGCTACAGATGTGGGCGACCAAAAAGCTGGCAGTTAGAATCCACCAGGTGCTCGTTGGAAGCTCTGTGGGGCAGTTCTTCTCTGTCCTATAGGATCTGTATGAGTCAGGAGTGACTCGATGGCCCTGGGTTTGGTGTTTTCTGGTTTCTACTTCACCAGGCATGATGTCTTTCTCCAGGGACCGGTCCCTCCTGATAACATATCTGAATTATGAGACAAAAGTGCGCGGTCCTCACTCCCAAGGAGCATTCCGAATGCATTTCTTGTGAGACTTGTCCGTTCTTCGGCAGTGCCTGGTGTGGTCAGTAGTCGTCACCAGCACTGTAACTCGTAGTCGTCAGTCCGCCTTTCACCTGCGCGAGAGGCATCTGAAGATATCACTGTCTCAGTCGGGTGCACCTTAGTTCTCAAAGTGACATCTTTGTTTTTCTTAGAGAAGTCTTTTGCAGCAGATTTTCCCAGTGCAATATGTTGTTTGATTTCTTGACTGCTGTTCCCATGAGTATTGATTGTACATTTAAATAAAATGAAATTCTTGACAGTTTCAACTTTTTCTCCATTTATCATGATCTCGCTTGTTGGTCCAGTTGGGAGGCTTTTTGTCGTCCTTATGTTGAGGTGTGATCCGTAAGGAAGGTTATTGTCTGATCTTCAAGGGTAAATCATTCAAGTCTTCTTTCCTTTAAGCAAGTAAGGTTATGTCATGTGTATGTCACAGGTTGTGAATGAGTTTTCCACCAATCCTAATATCACAATCTTCTTTACATGGTCCAGTATCTTGAATTATTTGCTCAGCATACAGATTGAGTAAATATGTTGAAGGACATGTTCTAGTCAGCTAGTGCCACTCTAACAGAAATACCACAGGGTGGATGACTTTAAGAAAGAAAAGTTTATTCTTACAAAGTCCAGTGGGCTACAAGTCCAAATTCAGGATGTCTGCTCCAGGGGACGGCTTTCTCCCTTGCCAGCTCTGGAGGAAAGTCCCTGTGTGGCATCAGTCGCTGGTCAGGAAGCATCTTGGCGCAGGAACCGCAGGTCTGAAGGCCGCACTCTGCAGCCAGCTCTGCTTTCTGGATGGTGTAGGGTTCCCAGTTCTCTGCTCACCCCAGTTCTCTGTGGCTTCAGGGAAACTCCCTTTACAGAGGAGCAGGCAGACGACCTTAGAAAGGGTTTTACAGTCCCACCTTAATCCTCTCTAACATAACCCGTTCTGTTAACTACAGGCAGAGATTAGGATTTACAGCATAAGAAAATCATAAAATGGAGGACAATCACAGAATACAGGAAATCCTGACCCAGCCAAATTGCTACACATATTTTTGGGGGGACACAATTCGATCCATGACAGATGACATCCTATAACTGCATTGAACCAGAAAATACACACACAATATGGTCACTCTGTCACTGAGTCCAATCTTTTCCTGTACGAGGAGTTGACCTCAGTAATGATTTACACACAGGGGCGGCATCAGGTCTAGGGCCATGCTCCCAGGGGAACCCCAAGGCCTTCAGATCATCGATTGCAGTCTTTTAGTGCAGTTCTCAGGGTGCACCTCTTTGTCTCCTCATGTTGCCACTGAGACTCAATTTTGTGAGCCCCATCACACTGTCACTGGTGGTGGCCTGGCACCATCCAGTTCTTCTGGCCACATGTTGATGTAGTCACCCGTTCACGTGGGCCTTTCTGTCTTCTGGGTTCTCTTTCTCCCATGTCATTTTGGTTCATGATGATCATCTGTTCCTGCTGAGTTGGGACCATTTGGTGTACCTCAGATGGCAGCTTGCTAGCTTTTAAAACCTCACACGCCGCTCACCAATAGGGAGTGCAGAAGACTCTCTCAGCAATAGGCTAGTTAAGCCAATTGGACTTGATGTCCCCTGAGAGCATGGTCCCAGGACAGTGCCCCTGCTACTCTGTCCTTGCAATATTAGGTTAAGATTGAAAGAGTGTTCATGTTATGTTGAAGTCCAGTTAAATTGATCTTCTTTCTGCTGTGTGCTGTCACTGATTTCACCCAACCAAATTTCTATCGAATATCTAGTCTATAACAGCCCCTCCTTCCTTCCTTCCCCTCCCTTGCAACCATCAAAGAGTTTTTTCTTCTCTACATGAGTCTGTTTTTAAGCCCTTATAATAGGGATCTCATGCAATATTTGCCCTTGTGCCACTGATTAATTTCACTCAGCATAGTATCTTCCAATTGAAACCAAGTTATAAGATGCTTCCTAAAATCATCATTGCTCTTTATCATCGCATAGTGTTCCATTGAGTATATATACCACAGTTAATTTGTTCATTCATCTGTTGTTGGGCATCTGGGTTGATTCCATCTTTTTGCTACTGTGAACTGTGCTACAGTAAACATTCGTGTGCATGTATCTGTTTGTGTGAATGGCCTGGATTCTATAGGATATATTCCAACAGTGGAATTACTGGGTCAAATTGTATATCTATTTCCAGCTTTTTAAGGAAGCACCAGATTGCTTTCCAAGGAGGTTGTACCATTTTGTAATCTCACCAGGAGTGTAGCAGAGTTCCACTCTTTCCACAGTCTCTCCCTCATTTGTTGTTTTGAATTTTTTGGATCATGGCCAACCTTGCTGGAGTAAGGTGGTATTTCATTGCGTAGTTTTCATTTGGATTTCTCTGCTAGCTAACAATCATGAGCATTTCCTCATGTGTCTTTTGGCTGCCTGGATGTATTCTTTGTGATGAGTGTGAAGTTTTATATGGAAAATTGACTTGGGTTTTAAACTTTTGCTTAAAGCACAATAAAATAGTATATATATAATACTGTGATCTAAAATCTATCAATTTTTTTCTGTCAGTTGGGCCTTCATAGGTGAAATATTCCTTATTTTATGTTTTGCTTTTGATTGTTCCTTCTTCTCTTGTGATTTTGTATATTTTACTATTTTGTTGTTGTTGAAATTGAGTCATTTTGTTATCTCTTTTTTACATTAGATTTTATATTTTGAATTTTGTGGGAATTTTTTCTTATTAGGTGCCATGGTAGTGCAGTGGCCAAGCACCCAGCTTCCCACTGAAAGGCCAGGGCCCTCATCCCACCAGCTACTTCGTGGGAGAAAAATGTAGCAGCCTGCCTCCAAAACTCCCTGGGAACCTAAGTGTAGCTCCCCTCTACCTCACACAGACACTGTAAGTCAGAATTGACCCAGTATCGGTGGACTTGATATCCTCTCCTGAGAACCTCCAGAGGGAATTCTTATCCTTAGGCTTTCCAGGGTTGATCTGGGAATTCTGGATGCTTATATCTGGGATTTAACATACCCACATGGGGGAAATCTGCTGCAAAGGACCTCTTCAAAGTATTCAAAAGTAAGGACATCACCTTGAAGACTAAAATACACCTGACCAAAGCCATGGTATTTTGAATCGCGTCATATGCATGCAAAAGCTAGACCATGAATGAAGAGGACAGAAGAAGAATTGATGCCTTTCATTTAGTTTTGGAGAAGAATGTTGAATGTACGATGGACAGCCAAAAGAGCAAACAGATCTGTTATGGAAAAAGTGCAAACAGGGTGCCGCTTGGAAGCCAAGGCAGCAAGACTCCCTCTCACATATTTTGTGCAGGTTCTCAGGAAAGATCAGACCCTGGAGAAGGACATCACGCTTGGTAGAGTGGAGGGTCAATGAAAAAAAGGAAGACCCTCAGCGAGAAGGATCGACACAGTGGCCGCAACAATGGGCCTAAGCATAAAAGCAATTGTGGACGTGGCCAAGACCAAGCAGTGTTTCGTTCTGTTGTTCACAGGGTCACTATGAGTCGGAACTGACTCGACGGCACCTAACAGCAACAGGTGAAAGAGGTTAGCTAGTCACAGTCTTGCCATAACCAGTGGGGGCTGACTTTCCTGAGGCAAAGGGGGGGTATTCCCTCTGTCTTTCCTTTGAGGGCACCCTGCACAGGCTCTTCCTCACTGTCCTGTTGTAAGCAGGCAGCCAGTCATTTCCTTCTGTATTCCCACGTATCCAAAGTAGTCCCCTTGCACTGCTGCCCTAGATGTCTCTCCTGGTCCTACAGCCCACAAGTGCTGGGCCTCGGGGAGCTTTAACAGCAATCTTTCACCGTGCCGCAGTCTCCTGTAGCCTGTTTCTGATTGTGCGGCTCACAGACTTTCACAGCCAATGTGCATCACTGTCAGGACTCATGCTACAGCTTCCCCAGATTAGCTCCCCTCCTGTGTTTCTAGTGTTGGGATGCAGCCTAGCCCCAGCTGCAAACACCTGTCGTAAGCGAGAACTCCCACAGTCAGCAGGTCGGACCTCCCAGGCCTGGGGTTGACTCTGACTCTCCAACATGCTGGCTGCCATTGGGAATTCTGAGATCTCGGTCTGCACCTGTCTTTGTTGTTCAGTGGTCAGCTCCTGGAGGAGCAGGTGGGAGCCTCCACTCACTTCACCATCTTGCTCCACCCTATTAATAAGTTACTAAAAAAAATTACTGAGTGATCGAACGAGCCACACTTGGCATGAAAATAGAATGTTCTAATATATTCAGAATGAACCTATATGGTATAAACACTAAAGCATGTGAGTAGGTATCATTTCCCATGGTAAAATCCCGGCAACCCGACGTAAACTGGTGGCCGTGCACATAGCCTGCTGGTGCTGTGGACTCGAGAGGAGGGATCTGCTCACTCTGTCTGCAGCACAGACTCCCGGGATTCTGAGCGCACATCCACTGAGTATACGACGTACGCTAGGAATCACTGCAATGCGTCACACTGATGTTCTTACTTTGTCTTCACAACAACCCTCTGAGGAAGAGACAGCTTGTAAAGTATTTTTCAGATGAGAAAATGGATTTTGGTGAGGAGAAGTCCCTTGCTGAAGGCATGTGTTGTATGTAAGAAGGCTAAGATAGGGGAGCCTCTGCTGACTCGGAGCGCATCCTGGCCCACCCCTTTCTAGGAGTGGCTCGGGGGGCACGGCTGTCAGCTCTTGCGGACTCGTCTCCGCATCTGATTTGCCTCAAGCGGTGATATTGCTGTTGGCAGCCGTCTAGTCAGCACCCAGCTCAGTTCATAAGTGACTGCTAACCCCACCCAGTGGCTCCAAAAAAGGAAATCCTGGTGACCTACCTCTACAAAGATGACAGGTTAGAAAACCCTGTGGAACTGCTCTGCTTGGTCACACACTCTGCCATGGAGCCCAGGCGTCAGGCTGATCACGTTCACAAATACACACTGAGGGTTGCATTCTGACTCTTCCTGACATGGGGGGTCTTCTTGAGCCACATATGTTCCCTGTCAGTGCAGGGCAGGAGCCTTTTTCCTTCTGACCACACCTCCAGTGGACCCTCCAGGGCCCTGTACTCTCTCATGGGAGACTCTGAGCTCTCTGAGGGTGTCACCCTCCCCTCTTCCTCCTCCCTACCCCATTCCCAGCTAGAAAGGGTCACTAGGCTAGGAGCAAGGAGAACACCAAAGAGTTAGCACTGAGAGTGGAATCCTTGGTGAACCCTTGAAAAAGCACCCCCAAACCAACTAGTCCCTCAGACTAGCTCAGGGTAAGGGGACCACAGAACATCCAAAACCGTTTGGAAATCTCACAGAAGAGAGTCTATGTCTCTCATCACCCAGTTTAAGCTCCAGGGAGACTGTAGAATAGATAAGCAATTATGAAGAGCACGTCTGGGGACAAGCCTATGGCCCAATTTAGATCCTCCTTGACCTTCGGAGTGATCAGGGATGACAGGACGTCTGGGACCAGGAGAGGCGCACAAATGGAGAAGTGTTGGACCCGAGTCACCTGTATTGTCTCCAGTGATGTCTTCTAGATGTTTTACAGTTCTGCATTTGAGTCTGCAGTCCGTTTGGGGTTGACTAGATGGCAGGGTTTTTTTGTTTTTTCCATTTTTTGTTGTTGTTGCTGTTGTTTGTGAAAGGTGTAAGGTCTGGACCTAAATCCCTGTTTTTCCAAACGGATGCCCAGTTGTCCCTGCATCATTTGTTGAAAAGACTGTCCTTTCTCTATTGAACAGTTTTTGTCCCCTCATTAGAGGTAAGTTCATTGTGCGGGAAACCATTTTCAATAATAGAAGTTGTCCAAAAGTTGTAGCCACTTGAGTAATGAATCACAGTTAGACCTGTCCAAACCAAAAGCCCAAACCCACTGCTGTCAAGCCAATTTTGACTCAGAGCTACCCTTAGGACACAGCCGAACTGTCCCATAGAGTTCCAGTTGGCACCTGGGGGATTTGAACTGTGGACCTTTTGATTAGCAGTCATAGCACTTAACCACTGCAACACCAGGGTTTCCAGACCTGTCCCGTTACCACAAATATAAATTTTCTTATTTCTGGAGAAAGAATTAGAATTTAAAGGAGAGAAAACCTTAGAGTTTCTCAGGCTTTTTCATTTGGATAGTGTCTCCATACTATAAAACATTTGTTTAGCATATTTGGCAAATGTGCAACCATACCAATGAATAAATAACCAAAAAGAACTTGAAAAAGACCATAGTACATGAAGTCAGAGACCATTAAAGCCTTCAAGAAACATCTAACCCAACTCTCCTTGGGGTTCCAAACCAAGAAACCTAAACCCACTGTTCTCAAGTTGATTCAGACTCACAGTGACCCCACAGGACAGAGGGAAATGGCCTTGTGAGATTTCCAAAGCTGCACATCTTTATACAAGCCGACGGCCACACTTGTCTCCCACGGAGGGTCTACTGGGTTTTGACAGAAGCCAACGGCCACATCCGTCTCCCACGGAGGGCTGGTGGCTTCTTACAGAAGCAGACCACCACATGTTACGCCCAAGTGCAGCTGGTGGGCTCAACCCACCCATGCCTTCTGATCAGCCTTTGAGTGCCTAACCACGGCGCACCAGGGCTCCTTCCTGAAGTCCTAGAGCACAAGCCTCACAGCACAATGCGTCAGTTTGTGGAAAAGCGAGGACCAGAGCCCGGTGTTCCTGGAATCTGTCACCTCGACATTGGCTGGCTGCAGTTCTAATTAATCTGAGTGCCCCCTCCCCGCTCATGGGAAGTACAAATGCCATTTTCTGCTAGTCACAGTCACAGTACAACCCCCACCACAACTTTCTCCTTCCCTCCATCCACAAGGGCAAAGCAACCCCGTTGCAGGTGCTCCTGTCAGCATTCCGCACAAACGCCCTTGTGAGAAGGGATTCGGAAAAATTCTGGCTCCTTGTCCTCCGGCCTCAGTGGGCTCGGCTCAGGTGGCTGTAATTTTTAAAGGAGCCAATTTCAGTTCACGAGGCACATTCCACACATATTAACCATTCTTGCTGACTTCCACTTGATCTCTCTCCAGAGAAATATCACACCACATGCTTTCACAGAAGTCCTGGGTAGACAACTGCTTCTCGTTGGAAAGAAAAGTTCTACACTGAAAAGCAGGCAGAGCAAGACAACGCACAGGAACATCAGTGGGTCGGGGCCAGAACAGTCTCTACTTCTTCAGCCAAAGCCCATCTGAGGCAAGGAACTCTTTTTAAGTACTTAGGATATAATGAACAAAGCGCTTTTCATCTGTTGTATTTACTTTCTAATTCTCACAATCTTGTCTATGTCTTTCCAGTTTTTAAAAAGTGGCTGCATGAGAAGAATGGAGTTGTGTTTTAAAAGAATCCCTGGGTTTGAAAACTGTTGCCGTGGTTTCCTGTGGGCCCCTTCCTTACTGGGAGATGCGCAGAAATCCCTCTTGGAGCACCTGTCGCAAGCTGCCAACATCAGTCAACAAGTTTAGAGCAAGCAGCAGGAAGTTTTATCACAATTTTGCAAGCCGATGAGTAAAAACTAACAACTTGGGCTTATATTTTGTTATATACATGTATTTTTTTGAACTTTCTTTTGTCTTGCAACTGACTTGTTATCTTCTGCCAAAGTAGTGCTCTGGGGTGAAAAACAAAAAATACAAGTAAAAACCCAGCCTCAGCTGACCCAGGGCAGCAGAGCACCAGACCTCCCTGAGAAAGGTGCACTGCCAAGGTCAGGATTTCACACTTCACTTTACGCCCCACCTTCCCGCGGGGCTCAGCGCACAGAGAGCTCCTTCAGGTCACTCCCCTGCCCCCTCGTCCCCACCCCCCGGCACCGGGGGATGAGCAGCGGAGTCAAGCTTCCTGTCGTACACGCACCTCCCCAGAGCTCAGCGGCTGCACCCCTAAGTTGAGCTCTGTGACACACACATGCACAGTGTTGCTTGCTCGCAGTGACAAGGACTAGAAAGCCCTTACTGATGACATTCAAAAGACTGCTTGCAAAATTCTGATAAAACTTCCTGCTGCTTGCGTGATAAAGCCGAGAGTCAGCAACAAAGGGGAAGACCCTCGAAGAGACGGACAGACAGCGGCTGCGGCGACCGGCTCGGGCGCAGCAGCGGTTGCCAGCATGGTGGGGACCGGCAGGGTGTCCTTTGTTGTACTGGGGTGACTGGTCAGAACCGATCTGGCGGCACCTAGAAACAGGAAGCTGGCACTAAACCAACCAGTCAGACTCAGCAGAGTCTGATTCATGGTGACCTCACAGGGGGTCCAACAACTAAGTCTGCGAACTTCACTTTTCTAAGTGCTACACGGTTCACTGCGGAGTATCACTCCTGTGTCCGCGACAGTGCCCCCTGGGGAGCTGTGCTCTCACACCAGTGCCTAGCCCACCGCGCCACGCCGTTTTGGAAGTCTTTCCGGAACGGCCTTTGCACATGACAGCACGGTGGCAAGTTCTTGGACTTAATTGTCTAGTTTCCTGTGAGGGAGGTTTTAGCTAGTGAACAAATTAACTGTATTGGAGCACCCTCCTGACTCACCTGATCTGGCCCCCCAGTGACTTTACCCGAAGATAAAGAAGATATTGAAAGGAGGACAGCTGGATGACATTCAGGACCTCAGAGATAACAGGACAACAGCTCTGATGGTCACTCCAGAAAACGAGTTGCACGGTGGTTTGGCTGGGCAGCCCAGGCTCTGGCGTCAGTGCACAGCTTCCCAGCAGTGGTACTTGGAAGGTGACGGTAGTGATATTCAACAATAAGGTGTATAGCACTTTGTCTAGGGTGAGTTCATGAACTTACGGACCGTCCTCGCATTGTCAGAGTAGGACTTGGCTCTGTAGGACGTTTTGGAAGCAGACTGCCAGCCTTGCTTGCACAGTGCCTCTCAGTGGACTCAGATCTCCAACCTTCCACCCATTTACAGCTGAGTGCTTAAATCATTTTTATCATGCAAGTATTTATCCCAAACTGAGGACTTGTTGTTGCTGTTGTGTGCCATCGAGTTGATCTCTGCACACAGCGACCCCATGTGACAGAGTAGAATGCCCACCAGGTTTCCTGGGCTGTAGGCTTCGTGGGAGCAGGTTACCAGGCTTTTCTCCAGCAGAGCCCTGGGTAGGCTCTGACCACCAGCTTCTCTTTTACTGGCTGAGTGCTTAACCACTGCACCACCAAAAAAAAAAAAAAAATCGACTGCCATCCAGTGCATTCCAATCCATAGTGACCTTACACCGCAGACTAAAGCCGCCCCTACGTGTTTCCAAGCAGCACTGGTGGATTCAAACTGCCGACCTTTTTGTTAGCAGCCAAAGTCCTCACCACGGTACCACCAAGGCACCTAAACTGAGGATAGAACTCCCTAGTCTGGGACTGCTTTAAGTCCTTGGTGAGATAAATACGTAACAGTTAGCATCCAGTTTACACTCACTAAAAAGGTAGTGCTGTGGTTAAGAGCTCGGCTGCTGGCCAAAAGGTTGACAGTTTAAACCCACCAGCTGCTGGGTGGACACCCTGCAGGGCAGCTCTGCTGTGTCCTCACGGGTTTCCACGAGTCGGAATCATCAACTCAACAGCAACAGCTTTGGTTAGGTTTTGGTTTATCAGCATGATAACTTTCAAAAATGCCCTGCTTTATCTTTTCCAAAATTTGCCCTGTGGGCAAAGCTGCTGTGCCAGCGTCTCCCTCTCTCCCCGAAGTCTTCTCACTGCTCCTCTTCCTGAGTCAGTGCGGCGTCTGCGGAGAAGGGTGCTCTGCGCAGTCACCCTCGTGAGCTACCCACTGTCACTCTGTGCAGTCCCAGTTTCTCACCATTCCGATAAGTAGACCAGCTGGCCGGGGAAGGCAGTGAGCCTGGATGGAGCTGGGGTTCAGCTGTTGATCAAATGTGGGCCCTTGAAATTCTTCTGGCTTCAGCCTCCCCATGTGAAATATCAGGGGAGTAAATTAAAATGTTTACCAGCTCAGTTCTAAGACTTCTGTAATTCAAGGAAAGAAGGTAATTTGAGAGAGCTACAGTGTAGTGGGTTAAGTGCTACGTCTGCTAATCAAAAGGTCAGCAGTTCAAATCTGCCAGGTGCTCCTTGGAAACTCCATGGGGCAGTTCTACTCTGATCTCTAAGGGTCGCTAGGAGTTCAGTGGCAGTGGGCTTTTTTTATTATTATAATTATTGAATAATTTAAAAAAGAAAACAGCAGATATTGAGTCAGTTCTGCGGTGACACCGTGAGTCTCTGACTACAAATCTGCTCTGCAGGGTTTCCCATGGGTGATGTTTGAGTAGTAGATTGCTGGGACCCACTTCTGAGGCCTCTGGGTGGATGTGAACCTCCAGCCCATCAGTTACCAGCAAAGGGCGTTAACTGTTTGTACCATCCATTTGCTGGTGTGATCTACACCTTTTAGGTACTAGAGAAAACTCAACCGGAACATGATGCTTAAATCTGGTGACTTGCTGCGTGCTCTGTGGGTCTCTTTCTCTGGCAAATACAGGGCTTGGATGAAATGTCTGTTAAAAGTGTCCCCTGAGTCTAGAGATGCCTTGGCATCTTGAATGGGACACAGGAGCAGAGAAGAAGGTGCCTACCTTCCCCGAAGGCTCCGGTGCCCTCTGCCAGCAGCTGGCAGCCCTGTCCGTCCACAGCCCTGCTGACAAGAACGTTGAGCTCATTGGCCAGCCAGCCTCTGTATCCAGACTGCAGCTGTACTCCCACCTTTGTCTGGATGCTGGGAACCAACGTGACAGAGGTCTCGTGATGGTATGTTTCCACTCTTGATTGTGCCAACAGGAGAACCACAGGGGTGGTGCCAAGAAGTGGTGTTCGCCACCGTCCCCAGAGGGGAGGAAAAAGGAATTACCCACATGGCCCACACGCGTGGACTGTGCAATCAGCAAGAGAGGGTGCAAAGGGAGCACTGAGGGGTGGGTGGGAGAAGGGGCAGTTCAGAGGGAGGTGGATAATGAGCACCCACAGAAAACCTGGTCAAGTCACTCCTGATTGATTGTTTAAACAGCACCAGTTGCCCGCAGCTAAGAACGCATCCGAGGGGTTCGCCCTAGTTCCCTCCCACCTCCGCCACCTCGTCCATCACTGGCACTGAGCACATGGCTTTAATAACTTGCAGATGACCCACTCGGGCGCAGCGACAGAGAGTCAGCTTGTTTAAAGTTTTAACAAGGGAGGGGACCCTTGACGAAAACAAAGAAACCCGGGACCGCTGTGCTGATTGCAGCCACCAGTGTCTGCTGTGTCTGACAGGGGAGAGCTAGCAGCCCACTCTTCCCTTGCAGAATCTTCTACCTAGTAGAAAGACAGGTGTGGCCCTCCGGGAGCCAGGTGCTCTGGATCTGGGTGACAGCTCTAGACAGTTGGCGAAGAGAATTACTGTCCATGTGACTTGTGACTATGCTATGTGTCCCCCAAAATGTGCTGGATCCTAGCCCTACACCTCCACATGAGGAAAACAAAAATCCTCACAGCTAAACCGATAAGCAGCATCAAGATAAACAGACTGAAGTTATCAAGGACCTCATTTTACTTGGACCAGCAGTCAACGTCGTGGAAACAACAGTCGGGAAATCAAGCGCCACACTGCGCTGGGCAGAGCTGACGCAGAAGACCTCTTTGAAGTGGTCAAAAGCCAAGTGTCCCTTTGAGGACTAAGGTGCACCTGATCCCAGCCATACTGCATCCCGTCACCTCGTAAGAGTATAAGAGCTAGACGAGGAGCTGGGAAGACTGAAGAAGGCACACCACGGACTGCCAAAAGAACAACAAATTTGTCTTGGAAGAAGTACAGCCAGAGTGCCCCTTAGAAGCCATGATGGAGGGACACTAGGCCACAGAAAGATCACCAAGGGGCCAGGAAACAGGAGCTGAAAAGCACAAGGACCTTCCCCCTGAGCCCACAGAGACAGACGGCCTTTCCCTAGAGACACAAACCTGAGCACAAACTTCTGGTCTCCTAAACCGTGAGAAAAGAACTCTCTGTTCATTGAAGCCACTCTGTTGTAGCAGCACTGAGAAACTAAGGCAGGCTCTGACCAAGGAAGTCTGTAACGAAATTAAGTGCCCCACAGTCCTTTGCCTCCCTGGTTGGCTCCCCGACGGGGCCACGGTGCTGGGAAAGCTTGGAAGGAGGCATCACTTGAGCAGAAAAAGGGTGAGAGATCTCAGGTATCCATCAAAGACGGAGTCTGCCTCGGTTACTTAGAAGTGCTGTCCCTGCATCCTCCTTCCCCGGGTCTTCCCTGGGGAGGGGTCTTGTGAAGGCACACCCACAGCTCCATTGCACGCTTTCACTTTCAGTGTGTTGTCACCTGCCATCGAGTTGGTTCTGACCCTAGCAACCGTGCGTGACGGGGTGGAATGTCCCACACGGCTTCCTGGGCTGCAAGCTCTCTGGGTGCAGGTTGCCAGGTCTTCTGGGGTGGATTTGAACTCCCGACTCTTCAGTTCACAGCTGAACACGTCACCACTCCGCCTTTGGGTAACACTAGTCACAGTAACTCTCCAAAGAGCCCGGGGCTTCTCCCAGGCCATGGCTTTGCTTGCGTGTTGTTAATTTTTAACTTCACCTCCTGCGTTTCTCATTTCTATACTTTTACTTTGAGTAGCCACATTGGTCTCCAGGTTTTAAACAACAAATGTATGGTCTCACAGATGTGGGGGCCAGAGACCCGATGTCAAGCTGTTGGCCGTGTGGGTTCCTTCTGAGGCTCTGAGGGAGAAACTGCTCCAGCCTCTCTCTCAACTTCGCTCTGAGGGAGAACGCCCTCCAGGCCTCCCTCTCAGCCCCCGGAAGGCCCGGGAGTACTTTGGCTTGTGGACGCATCTTCACGTGGCGTCCCTCCATCTCTTGACACCTCTTTCGCCTTTTTGTAAGACACCAGCCAGGTTAGAGACCACCCTCCTCCACTGTGACCTCATGTGAACTGAGAACACCTTCAAAAACACTAAATCCAAACAAAGCCACATTCACAGGTGCTGGCTTAGGATGTCAACATACTCTTTCAGGGGACACAAATAACTCTTTAACATTTTTAATTTTCTCTTTGTAAGTTGCTGAAAACTATGAATACAAGGCAATGAAACATTTTCTGTTTCTATGTCAGAAATTCTGCATTGCATACTTAGGTCTTTAAATCGTAGACAACCGTGACAATAGAAGAAATAAAATCACCAATCAGTCCACATGTCGACACGCAGATAGGGACAGCTGCTGTGCACACCAGCATATTAGTGGACGTTTTGGTCCACTGCAGAGTCATAGATGACCAAAGGCTACAGACGGGGTGCTGTGGATGGAACTGTACTCCCCACAGTGCACGTCACTTGCCTGGCCCGTGATTCCCTGTATCGTGCGGCTGTCCTCCATTTGGTGACACTACAGCATTACTCTGCGTGTTGTAAATCGCACAGGATTGCGTCCTGTCCGATTAGCAGAACTGTTTTAAACCCCTGCTCGTTAACCGCTGTGATGTGATCCCAGGTAGTGTTAGAGACAATTAGGGTAACAGGGCGGGACCGTATCTACAGGATTTGGTTGTAGCTTGAGCCGATCTCTTTTGAGATACAAAACAGAGAAGCAAGCAGATGGGGGGCACCTCATGCCACCAGGACAGGGAGAGGAGGAGCCGAGTGTGTCCTCTGGACCCAAGGCCCTGTGCTGAGTACCTCTTAGACCAGGGGAAACGGACGACAAGGACCTTCCTGCAGAGCCGACAGAGAGAAGGTCTTCCCCTGGAGCCAGAGCACTACATTTGGGTTTGCCCCCCTAGACTGTGAGAGGGACCCTTCGGTATGCTAAAGCCACCAGTTTCTGTATTGCCATCGTTGCAGACAAGGAGGAGAGGGGTTACTTGGTTGCATTTTTAGACGCTTTCTTGAAAATCTTTAGATGTTGCTGGGAACCACTGAGCTGAACCCAACCATGCCGTGACCCCGTGTACCCCAGAATGAAGTGCTGCCCCGTCCCCTGCCATCCCACGCTGTGACCCCGTGTACCCCAGAATGAAGTGCTGCCCTGTCCCTTGCCACCCCACGCCATGACCTCGTGTACCCCAGAATGAAGTGCTGCCCCATTCCCTGCCGTCCCACACCGTGACCCCGTGTACCCCAGAACGAAGTGCTGCCCCGTCCCCTGCCACCCCACGCCATGACCCCGTGTACCCCAGAATGAAGTGCTGCCCCATTCCCTGCCGTCCCACGCCGTGACCCCGTGTACCCCAGAATGAAGTGCTGCCCCGTCCCCTGCCGTCCCACGCCGTGACCCCGTGTACCCCAGAATGAAGTGCTGCCCTGTCCCCTGCCACCCCACGCCATGACCCCGTGTACCCCAGAATGAAGTGCTGCCCCGTTCCCTGCCGTCCCACACCGTGACCCCGTGTACCCCAGAACGAAGTGCTACCGCGTCCCCTGCCGTCCCACACCGTGACCCCGTGTACCCCAGAACGAAGTGCTGCCCCGTCCCCTGCCGTCCCACGCCGTGACCCCGTGTACCCCAGAACGAAGTGCTGCCCCGTCCCCTGCCGTCCCGTCAGTCAGTTCTCCACTGGAGCTGTTGTGGCAGGCACGTGTCCACGTGTCTCCTCAGGGTTCTTCCTGGCACCTACTGATCCTAGGCTTTCCTAACCCGGATGTCCTTCTCCAGTGACTAGCCCCCCTGATAGCACGTCCCAGGTACAGAAGACAAAGCCCCACCATCTTCTAAGAAGCAATCTGTCTATACCCCTTTCAAGACAGACTTGTTTGTGTGGAAGCCTGTAGCATAGTCAATATTCTTCTCCAGCTCCGCAATTCAAAGCAATTCAAGGGCAATTCAGTCCTCCTTCATCATTGTCCAGTATTCACACGTATGTAAGTCAACTGAAAATACCATGGCTTGGCTCAGATACGCTTTAGTCCTCGAAGTGACATCTTTGCTTTTTAACGTTTTAAGCAGGTCTGTTGCAGCAGGTTTTTCCAAAGTCAGACATCATTTGTTTCCTGACTGCGGCTGCCATAGCCAATGACCGTGGACCCAAACGAAATAAAATTCTTGACAGCATCAATATTTTCACTGTTTACTGTGATGTTGCTTTATTGGTCCAGTTGTGAGGATTTTTGTTCTCTTGATGTTGAAATGTCATCTGCACTGAAGGCTGTGGTCTTTGATCTTCACCAGTAAGTGCTTCAAATTCTCTTCATTTCAGCAAGGAAGGCTGTGTTATGTGCATCACACAGGTTGTTGACAGTTTTCCTCTGTTCTGATGCCTATTCTTCTTCACAGAGTCCAGCTTCCTGGGTTATTTGCTCAGCAGACTGAATAAGTACAGTGGCAGGTGGCAGCCCTGCTGCACATCTTTCCTGACACTAAACCACACAGTACCCCCTTGTTCTGTCTGCACACCAGTCTCGTTCCACACACAGATTCCTCACGAGCACAGTGAAGTGTTCTGGAATTAACATTCTCTGCCATGTTAGCCGTAATTTGTTATGATCCACACAGATGAATGCCACTGCCTGGTCAATAAAACACAGATCAACATCCTTCTGGCATCCTCTGCTGTCAGCCAGGACCCACCTGACAGAGCCCGTGTTGTCTCCCATCCTTTAAATGCCTGGGAAAGCTGGTGGCCCTTTAATCGGCAGCCACCAGGGGCTACTGAGGACATCCTGAGGCGGCTGGTGCTTGAACCTTAGGGAACAAGCTGACAGAAACCCTGGCCAGCGGCTCACTTTTTCTCCTGAGGAGGCTATCGGGTGACCAGAACCGTAGTGCAAACCGGGTCGGCCAGCAGGCGTGCGCAGAGGCTGGCGGGCGGCGGGAGGTCGAGCGGTGCAGGCGCTGCGGGACAGCCACGTGGTGACGGCGGGCGCGGCGCCCAACCGCAGGCAGGCCGGACTTGGTTTGACTGACACTTGCTGGTAGCTGCGCTGAGTTGATTCTGACACATGGTGGCCTCACGTGTGTGGGTGGAAAGGGGCTCCACAGGGTTTTCCTTTCTTTTTTGTTTTGTTTTTTTAATTTTGATTTAAGTGGAAGTTTAGAGAACAAATTAGTTTCTCATTCAAAACCGTCTGCACAAACTGTTACGTGGTGTTGGCTGCAGTCACGCCTGTGGCAGCACTCTCCCATTTTCATCTGCCCCCAGGCTCACGTGTCCATCCATCCAGTTTTCCTGTCCTCGTCCACCATCGCGTCTTTGTTTCTGGTTGCGTGTTGCCCTCTTGATCTCAAGAACTTGACATATCCAAGGGGCACATTGCTCACGCCAGTTACTGTTTGACAGGCACACCTAACCTTGGGCCGAAACATGGATTTCAGCAGTAAGTTCAAGTCCAAGTTAGCGGAGAGTCTAGAGGCATGGTCTCAGGAGTTCCTTCAGTCTCAGACCAGTGATGTCCAGTATTTTGTTTTATTTATGTATTTACTTGTAAATATGATTATTGTTCGACATCTTTATCTCACTGTGTCCAGGCCTTCTGCTGCCATCCCGTCTGAGCGCTCGGCAGCGATAGCCAAGCACCATCTGGTTCTTCGGGCAGTGGGTCGCATGGTCCAGCCGTCCTTTGGACTAATTGCTCCCTTGGGTCTTCAGCTTCTTTCCCTTCTCTTTGCTGCGGACTAGATCGGACACATGGGCAAAACTTAGATGGCCACCACATTCTTGTAGGACGGCAGACTCTGCTCACCAACGTCGAACACAGTACATAGTCTTTAAGAACTACGTGGTGCCAACTGACATAGATGTCCCCAAGTCGCTGGTCCTCTGTCTTCGAGCTAGGAACCTCATCCCACGAAGTACTGAGTCATCTAAGAGGTTTCCGAGGCTGTGGCCGTCATGTGCTCCGTTGCCTTAGTGACGTGTGAGGAGCACCAGCAGGCCCCCATTCGGAAATTTCCACCCCCAAGCCTGTATCTGCCGGTGGGTGCAGCCCTTGCCCTCCGTCACCTCTTGGCACATCTGTCCCTCTGTGTCGCCACTCAGAGATCCTCGTTTGTCGACTCTGTTGCCGCAGGATCGTTCCTGCCACGGCAGCTGCCTGGTTGTCCTTTATGCCTGGGTCTCTCTCAGCGTCCTCTCTTGCCTTGGTCCTGTTGTGCTGGCAACTCCCACATTGCATACTGCCTTTCCTCTCACCAATATTAACTCACGTCTGTTGTCTCACTGGTGATTTTCCTTCTCTCCCCATCTTGTCTCTGCTGACCTTCAAAGAGTCTTTTCCACCCTGCGTGCAAACTTCTTGCTAGTTCATAAAAGCGACCTCATACCGTATTTGTCTTTTTGTGCCTGCCTTATTTCACTCAGCACGGCGCCCTCCAGATTCTCCGGGTTAGGAGATGTCTCACAGGTCCGTCGCTGGTCGTGATGGCCATGCGGCGCCCCGCTGTGGGCGGGCACCACAGCTCGCGAACCTGCCCTCTGTTGCTGAGCGCTTGAAGGCCCTCCGCCGCTTTGCTGATACGAACAGCGCTGTGGTGGACGTGGGTGTCCCTCAGAGAGTTCAGTGCTGCAAACTCCAACAAGCCAGCTGTTGAGCCAGCCTACTGCCTCTGGGCGGTTTGACCTGTCAGCCTGTACCGCCGGCTGCTCAAAGGTTAGTGCCTCCTGGGCCTCCTGCATCATCTCCGTGGTGCTTGGGACATCTAAATCCACTGTTTGGGATCTGCACACACACACACACCAAGCCAAACCCATTTCTGTCAGTTCTGACTCAGAGACTCCCTATAGGATGCAGTAAAGCAGCCTCAAAGGGTTTCCCAGGCTGTGATGTTTATGGACGCAGGTGGCCATGTCACTGTCCCTAGAGCTGCTGGCGAGTCTGAACCACTGGCCTCTCACTCAGCAGCCGAGTGGTTGTCTGTGCCGTTGTCAGTTGTTGCCAAGTCTCTCGACTCCTGACGACCCTAGCGTAACAGAAGGAAGCACTGCCCAGTCTGGAGCCGCTGTCTTGATGGCTGGTATGCTTGAGCATGTCATTTCAGATATGAGTCTGTGTATACGGTGTGTACGTGTGTACATTACGTATACGTGTGTGCATGTGTACACACACACTGGTAATTCAGAAGAGAAAGCCTCCTGAAGATGGGAGAGATCACAGGGTCTTGTTGTGGAGGCTGAGGCTGAGCTTGTCATAAGGGGTGGGTATGACTTGGGCAGGTGCAACAAGAAAACTGGGTGTTAGGTAAGGGCTGCAGTGGGTGCAGGAACCACAAAGGTGGGGGCAGGTCTTGTCTGCAGGGTTCCAGGTGGAGATGTGATTTGGGCAGAGGGTTAGCAAAGAAGTAGATTATGTGTGCTGGAAAAGACAGGGTGGCTTTACAGAGCCAGCATCCAAGTAGGTGGTTCTGGACCAGAGGGAATCAGGAACCACTGAGTCCACCACGCAGAGCAGTGCCAGTGGGGAGGACCAAGTGTTCTGCGGTTTTTCCAAAGCAATCTCACTCAGACAACACTTAAATTCTGTTTCTAGAATCTCTTCACTTATGCTTACAATAGTCTTAGCACTTCTAAAATTTCACCGTGCCAGCCAGTGGTCGACTGATATCTCCTCAAAGCCATTATCTATCAACTACATTGCAAAGCAGAAAATTCTTCTCTGAATTTCCCAGAAACCGTCACTTATCAAGCAGGTATGGCATGAACATAACATTTTCACAAAAATTCTCTCTTTAAAAGAAGATTGGGTTTGTCTGGGAAGTCACAGATTGACCCCGGTGGCTCTCCAGCACCCTGAGTGTGAACTAGAATTCCTATGTAAGGTTCCTGGCAGGAATTCATTTGCCATCTTTTCCTTCTGAGGGAATTTACCCAGCTAGAGGGGAACTCTTGAAGATTTTTGCCTCCTTGAATTTTTTCCCTGTGGATCCAAATGGGTATTTGAGTGAGCTCCGGAGCTAGCCTCTCCTCCTAGGGAGCTAACCAAAGAAATGCTTGGTAACCATTGCCCACCTGTCTGCACGCTGGCACCACCTGCTGCCGACACGTAGAGCTGCAGCCCCATCCCCTGATGTTCTCCACGTACTGGCTGCCGGACTGTTCTCACCAGGAAAGCACCACCGTGTGGGAGTCAGCAAGCAAAGGCTAACGGGACCAATATGGTAAACGAATGCACAAGAAACCGGCCTCACCAGGTATGTGACATCTGAGAAGAGAACTTTCTCTGGTTCTTTCTCACATCATAAGACACGGCAGTGCTCTGTGGAATCATTGCTGAAGGTTCTGAGATGGGTCAAAGTAAGACTTGTCCCAGGAAGCTCAGTCCAGGAGGCGGCCAGGGGAAGGCCACAAGGGAGCCACGTTTGCCTGCATGGTGAGCCAAGTGCTCCCCAGCAGAACCGTGGGTGAAAGAAACCATCAGCCTGAAGCTGCCTGGGGCTAGAAGTCAGCACTCCAGCTTGGGATGGATGCGCTGACCACTGCGCTCACCGTCAACCTTACTGCTGGAGCGGCAGATGTGACCAGAGAAGGCGGGGCACCGTGGAGATGAAAAGATTTCATCTCCACTATCTTATGGAACCCCCAGTGGCGTAGTGGTTGGGTGCTACGTCTGCTAACCGAAGGCCAGCCACTCCGTAACCCACCAGCTACACTGCAGGACTGAGATGTGGCCGTGTGCGTCCATGAACGGGACTACTCGGTCCTGGAGGGTCACTGAGTCAGAGTCAACTCCACGGCCATGGGAGGAAGGTGCCAGCTGCTTTTCTCAATATACATCAGAGATTATTTAAGATGGTAATTGTTACAAGGATTCCAAAAACGGCTCAGAATCATTGAGCTGGTCTGCACAACTTTAAAAATAAAAAAGTTCTATCTGTGTCTAAACACAGTCCATTGAGCGCTGATGGCTTATAAACGTCAAGTTCAATATCTATCAGTATGAAGATCCATTCATAATAAATGGGAACCCCAAGGAGCATTCCACATGACAGCGTTCTGCGGGTATTTCTCAAGCATTGACGGCTGGGAAGTGAGCTATGACGTAACAATGTCATCTCCGTATTCAGGAGAATGGAGCCCTGGTGGCGCAGTGATTGAGCACTCAGCTGCTAACCAAAGGTCTGCAGTTCAAACCCCCAGCCTCTCTGCGGAAACCCTGTGGAGCTGTTCTAGTCTGCCCTGTAAGGATTTGTGAGTCAGAATCAACTTGATAGCAGTGGATTTGGGTTTCTTTATTGTTCTGTGTCTTTTTTAATATTCAGAAGTTAGATACATTTAGATATGATGTAAACCTTTGGAGTATTAACAAAAGAAAGTCATGCTAAACCCAATACTGAAATTAAATCTAACCAAACACTTTATCTCAGCATCTGTTTCATATACAGGACTGCAAACCAGATTGGATACTAAAACCGAAAAACTGAGCCAGACACTGTGACTCATCATTTACAAAACGCTCTTGTACAGAGCTCCTGAGGCAAGCCTCGTCTCCTGTACCACGGAGCCACGCACACCAGAGACGCGTACCACAGCACCACGCGTCGTAGAACCGTGTACAACAGAACAAAATGCTGCCTGGTCCCACACCAAAGTCACTGTTGTGTTTGAGCGCACTGAAGCAGCCACTGCATCAGTCTATATCCCTGAGAGTCTTCCTCTGTATCAGTGACCCTGTACCAAGCCTGACGTTTTTCACCAGGGACTTCTCCCTCCTGATATATTTCCAAATTACACGAGACAAAGACTCACAGTCCTCACTTGTAAGGAGCCTGCGGCCGTTCTTCTTCGCAGACGGGTCTGTTTGTTCTTCCAGCCATCCATGGTGTAGTCCCTTTTCTTCACCAGCTCCACAATTCAAAGGCACCACTTCTTGCTGGGTCTTCCTTTCTCATTGCCCAGCCTTCATACGTATGTGAGGAGATTGAAAATCCATATATTCGTTTAGTGGCACGCTTCTCCTTCCCTTCTTTGGACCCTGACATAGAGCAGGCTAGCAGAGTGCTAAAGAGAGTGAGCCGGGAGCAGACAGCCATGCTGCAACAGTGGCACCACAGAGGGTGTGGCCTTCCCGCAACCTTCCTCGGCCTCTCCGCAGCCTTTTATAGTGCAATTGAAATAACCTCAATGGATCTAAATTGCTATGCAGTCACAACTTTATGCTAGTCCTTTGAATCCCACTTTCCAGTTTGTGCCCCTAAATCTTTTTGTAGAAATTCTGGAGTCCCTACTTATTGAATCTCACAGGGCTTCACCTTACGGTAGCAGTGGGACCTTGGAGAAGATCCTTCTTCTGTGCCTCAGTTTCCTCTTCTGCGGTATTATCTACCCACTACACAGCTTCATACTTTTGGCATGGATGAAAGGGATGAGCACACACAGTGCTTCACAGAGGGTCTCTTCTCACCAATATTTGCTGTTGTTACGAAGGAGCAGTGCTGTTCTAGAGGACAGAAAAGGTTGGGTGGTGAGAAGAGGGTGGCCCTGACCTTGGAGAGCATCTTTGATCTTTGTGGTTGTCTATAAAGGGAAGTCAACTTAGTGGATGCTGTCTCCAACCACATATTCAGGATTCCTCTAACGTTGCACTTGGCTTTACACTCTTTCAGACTTGCTGATGTGATGTGTCGATTGTTCGCTTTTACTTGGGTTCATGTTTGCTTTTCCTGATAGGTACATACAAGCCTTCTTCCTCCCTGAGGACAGAAAGACCACCAGGCGTTGGTCTCTCTTGTTTGTTCTCCAGCCACTGAATGACAGAACAAAGGCATCCAGGAAGGGCTCACAGCACACAACTCCCACCGAAGGTGGACCAAAGGAGTAGAACAGCCCAGCTGCTGCAGAAGGAGCTTGATGGCTCCTGAAAAACCAAGCCCAGAACTAGCACAGGACTCAGCTGGCCCCCCACCCCCGGGGCACAGACCCCCGAGACCTGAAAGCTGGGGGTCCCACAGGTAACTGTCCATCCATGTTCATTGCCCCCCTCTTTACAACCAAACATCAGTGTTCACCATCAGACAAAGTGATGAACAGAGTGCTGTGTGTCCATACAAAGAAATATTACTCAGCTGTAACAAAAGAATGGTGTGTTTATGTGTACTGCATGAATGAATCTTCAAAACCATTATGCTGAGTGAAATGAACCAGACACAAAAAGATACAACTGTGTGATCCACTTACGTGAAATATCAAAATGAACAAATGCACAGAGACCAGAGTTTATTAGTGGTTACAAGGGGTCCGGGGAAGAGGGGACAGCAGTCACTTGGGAAGGGATGCAAGGTTCTGTCTGCAGTGAAGTCAAACTCTTGGAAGTAGAGGGGAGCACAGCGCAATTGTGGTTGTTGTTGGGGAATGTTGGCTCAGTTGTGACTCAAAGTGACTCCTTGTGTCATAGAAGAAGACCCTGCCCGGTCCTGGGCCATCCTCACACTCCCTGTTGGGCTGGATCCCCTTGTCCCAGCCACTGTGTCAGTCCATCTCCTTGAGGCCTTCTTCTTTGTCACTGACGTCTACTTAACAAGCATGATGTCCTTCTCCAGGGACTGGTCCCTCCCGATGACTTGTCCCAAGTATGTGTGATGCAGTCCTTCCATCCTTCCTTCTAAGGAGCATTGTGGCTAGAATTCTTCTAAGACAGGTCTGTGTGATCTTGTGGCAATCCGTGGTGTATTCAATATTCTTCTCTAACACCACAATTCAAAGGCATCAGTTCTTCTTCTGACTCTCACTCACTGTCCAGCTTTCACATACATATGAGGTGACTGAAAATTGGATGGCCTGAGTCAGGGTCACATTAGCTTTCCAGGTGACAACTTTGCTTTTTGGCACTTTAAAGAGGTCTTTTGCCGAGGATTTGTCCAGTGCAATGAGTCCTTTGATTTCTTAACTGCTGCTCCTGTGGACGCTGATTGTGGTTCAAAGTCAAATGAAATTCTTGACAACCTTGACCTTTTCTCTCTTCAGCATGATGTTGCTTTTTGGCCCATTTGTGAAGATTTTTGTTTTCTTGATGCTGAGGTGTGATCCACAGTGAAGGCTGCAGTCTTTGGTCTCCAGCAGTGTTTCGGCTCCTCTTCACTTTCAGCCAAGTTGTCGTCTTCATGGTGCGGGTTGTTAATGAGTCTTCCTCCGATCTTGATGCTGTGCTCTGCGTCACCTAGTCCAGTTTCTCAGATTATTTGCTCAGCACACAGATTGAATAAGAACAACAAAAGGATACAACCCTGAGGCACAACTTTCCTAACTTTAAAACATGCAGTACCCACTTGTTCTGATGGAATGACTGCCTTTTCATCTATGTGGTTTCCTCAGGAGCATAATTAAGTAGTCTGGAGTTCCCATTCTCCACAACATTATCCATAATTTGTTATGACCCACACAGTCAAATACTTTGCATAGTCAATAAAACGTGGGTACTTGTCTTTCTGGTAGTCTCTGTTTTCAGCCAAGACCCATTTAATGTCAGCAAGGACGTCCTTTGTCCTGTGTCCTCTTCTGAATCTAGCCCGAATTTCCGGCAGTTCCCTGCTGACACACCGCCGTAGATACTTTGGAACGATCTTCAGCAGAACTTTACTTGCGTGTGATAGTAATGGTATTGTTTGAGGATGTTCACATTTGTGTGATCATTCTCAGCACAACATCGTGACTGTAGTTAATGCCCCTAAACTGTACAATTAAAAATGGTTACAATGACAACTGTTTATTATATATATTGTGCCACAATAAAATTTTTAAGAATGCAGCTCACAGATTCATGGAAATGACACCAATGGGTGTAGCGCTGACTGAGAGCTTACCCTGGTGACATGATAGTGAAGTGCTGTGGCTGCTAACCGAAAGGTCAGCAGTTTGAACCCACCAGGTGCTCCTTAGAAGCTCTGTGGGTCAGTTCTGTCCTGTCCTATAGGGTCACTATGAGTCAGAATCAACTTGAGGCAGCTAGTTTGGGGTTTTTAATGGCTTAAAGAGAGCTTAGCTACTAAACTCAAGGGCAAATGGTTCCCAAACCCTTTAGCAGCTGCTTCCAAGGAGAACCTAAAATATGTTTATGATTTCAGTGTTTTCCAAGCCCATTGTCCTGATAATCCCAGTTATCCAGCTGATTATCCAGAATTCTCTATGGATGAGTCTCCCGGTCACTGATTGCCCAGCAGTTGCATGTCCAGTCACTTTGACAGTCTCCTTACTGAGCTCCTGCCAAGAGAGATGCTGCGCTCAGAGTCAACTAACATCAGACATAGTCAGCAAAAGTCGTACTGTCAGGCAAGAGGGAGATGCAATAGATAATTAAAATAACAGTGTTAAGTTACATAAAAAATATATACAATGACCTTGAAACCAAAGAGTAAGAAGTGATTTAAGCTGAGTCTCAGGGACTTCCTGGCTGGATGGTCAACAGCAGTTCACTGGGTGGGAGCATCCTTCCCACACTAAGCCGTGGTGTTTGGGAGGATGTGGTCTGTCTGATGGGCAGTGAAGAGCCTTCCCTGAAGGCTGAGGGCGATGAGGAGGGTGCAGAAGAAAAGCACGAAGCTGGCAGAAGCTGGCTCCTGAAGTCTGAGGAAAGAAGCCATCTCAGTAACACACACGCACAAGGTGAGGCTCCCAGCACTGACGCAGAAACGGCAGCAAGGTGTCCAGAAGATCTGACTCCCATCACTGGTGATGGTGGCTACACTAAACAGCAGATTGTCACTGTATATAAAACAGCCTTGTACCAGCAGAAGATGCCATCCAGGACTGTCATAGCCAGAGAGGAGAAGACATTGCCTGGCTTGAAGATTTCGAAGGCAGGATGACTCTCTTGTTAGAAGCTAGGACAGCTAGTGACTTAAAGTTGAAACCAACGCTCATTCACCGTTCGGCAAATCCTTAAGCATTGTTCTTAAATTTACTGTGATTGTGCTCTGTCAACGAAACCACAAAGCGACGGAGAGCACACTGGTTTATGATACGGTTTACTGGGTATTTTAAGCCCACCGTTGAGACCTACTGCTCAGAAGAAAAGCCGAATCTTTTCAGAACAATACTGCTTCTGACACAGCACCAAGTCACAGAAGAGCTCTGATGGAGGCGTACCAGGAGATTAATGTTTCACATCTGCTAACACAACACCCATTCTGTAACCCATGAATCAAGGATTAAATTTTGACTTTCAAGTCTCATTCTTTAAGAACCACATTTTGTAAGTCTGTAGCTGCCATAGACAGTGATGCTCCTGATAGCTCTGGGCAAAGTAAATTGAAACCTTCTGGAGAGAATTCACTATTCCAGGTACCATTAACAGTGTTCATGATTCAAGGGTACAAGGTCCAAACATCAGCCTTCACAGAGGTTTGGAAGAAGACAACTCCCACTTTCACTGATGACTTTGATGAATTCAAGACCTCCCTGTAGGCAGTAAACGCAGACGTGGTAGAACCAGCGAGAGAACTAGAGGTGGATTCCGAAAATACGACAGAATCACAACAGTCTCATGATGAAAGTGGAACAGATGAAAAACCGCTTCCTATGGATGAGCAGAGAAAGGGGTTTCTTGAGGCAGAATCTACTGCTAGGGAAGACGCTGTGAACACCGCTGAAAAGACACTAAGGGCTTTAGACTATTACACAAACTTAGCACGATTACATCTCAACACAAAGGAAACAAAAATAATCCACTCAACTGGGCCAAAGAGCAACATCGTGATAAGAGGAGAAAAGATTGAAGTTGTTTAGGATTTCATTTTATTCAGATCCACAATCAACAAACTCGGAAGCAGCAGTCAAGAAACTGAACTATGTGTCACGTTGGAAATTGCCGCAAAAGACCTCTTCAAAGTGTTACAAAGCAAAGCTGTCATCTTGTAGACGAAGGTACACCCGACTGAGTCATGTCGTACACATGCAAACACCGGATGACGAACAGGGGAGACAGAAGAAGAGCTGACGTCTGTGAATTGTGAGGTCGGAGAAGAGTAGTGAATGCACCACGGCCTGCTAAAGACACGAACAGAGCTGTCTTGGAAGAAGCACAGCCATGCTCCTTGGAAACAAGGATGACAGGACTCCATCCAGGAATAAGACCTGGAAGTTCAGGAGGGCGGGCAGCAGGTGGGGCAATTCTCAGTGTGTAAGCTTATGTTGCTTCTTGTGGCAGTCCCTTGGACTACAAAGGAAATAAGTGAGGAGAGTTATAGGGAACCTCATAACACCAAGAGGCAGTGCCCGGAGCACAGCATGTCTTTCACAAAGCACCAGGGTCCCTGCACCTCAGAAGCTCCCAGTCCAGGGAAAGATGAAAGACAAGGACCTTCCCCCAGAGCCAACAGAGAAAGACTTCCCCTGGAGCCGAGGCCTTACACTTGGACTCCTAGCCTGATGGACTGTGCTGGAATAAAATTTCTCTTTTGAAAGTCATCCACGAGTGGTATTTCTGTTGCAGCAGCACTAGACGACTCAGACGGACATGGTCAGTTCCATGCATTGCATCTGGTGAGGTGCATGGAGATGGTTTATGTTGCTGAACAAGGTATTTGCAATAAGTCGTGGGTCTTACAAGATCCTGTCACACGACCTCTGGTATCATTTCTGTCACCAAGGCCAAATTGTCCAAATACCGGCTTGTCTGCAGCTCTCAGTGACCAGTAGTCATCAGCGCATCTCGACAACCTCTTGCGTCCGTTTCAGACGGCTGAGGTTGGTAAAAAGCATCAATTTCTTCGTCTTGTCTATGATGTATGCAAGAACAAACTTACGGCTGTCGATTTGATTGGGCCTCCTAGCAGTCCTACAGGGCGGAGCACAACTGTCCCACAGGGTTCCCAAGGCTACCATTGTTCCCGCAGCAGACTGCCATCCTCCCAGGGAGCAGCCAGTGGGGACAAACAGGCCAACTTCTGGGGAGCCGCTGAGCGCTAACCACCGTACAGCCAGCACTCCCTCCTGCGGTGTGCATTAGGCATTATTTAATTCAAACATCATGCTGTTTTTATGTGCGCTTTGCCATGTTCGAAGGGATTTGTCAGGACATTAAAAGGCGTAGCTTGTTGAGATTTATTTTCACATTACGCACAAGTGTTTCCTTTTATAGCTCATTTCCTGTTTGCTCTGTGATACTGTTTTTCTGACAGAGCGCTCCCTAAATCACGAAATGTCAAGTCTCACAAAACCTGAATCCCCCCCAAATGTGGTCACATAGCTGATCATTTACCAGGTACGCAGACACTGCGAGACTGCCTCACAAGGGTTTTTTGAAGGATTTGTTTTATACCCCAGTTGTGTGTGTAAGCAATGGCGTTGGTGATGTGAAGTCCTGTCCCACAGTAAATGCAAAGCCGCCAAGAACCGGGAAGACCAGGTGCAGGACGGACAGTCTGGCCGGTGTCGGGTCCGCTCTCCGGCGGTGAGACAGCGCCCCCTGGTGTGGAAGCCTCGTACCTCACCCGGCCTCGCCACGCACCCAGAGGACCACCGAACTCACCCAAAAGAACGGGGAAGGCACGGAATCAGTCTTCTTTTGTTTGGGTGGGAGGGTTGTTCCCTGTTATTTATTGCTTTCTGGGACAAACACCCACGCTTCCTCCTGTCTCTGTCCTTCCTGCTGAAACTTTCTCCTGAGTCCTTAAGCACGAGGCATAAATTCTCCAGGCACGTTGTCCAGGACAGTTTTCAGGAACCCACGCCCTGCAGGCCAGCGCTGTCGCCCAGGACAGCGGAGCCCGCCCACCTCCACGACCCCGCAGCCCTGGCCGCAGGGCTAGCAGGGGACTTCCACTCCTCCCTTGTCTGCAGACCTACAGCTAAGGGCCCTGAGGCCCGCAGTCACAAGTCCTGGGGTGCCAGACCCCTGGTCCTCCTAGTGTCTCGTCAGTTCCAAACCACCACAACACATTGTCTAGACGAGAGTGAACTGGAAGTCAGGAGACGTAGCTGTTCTTGTTCCCATACCTGTAAAGATTTGGAAAAGTAACTCACTACTTTTGAGTCTCGTTTTGTTGATCCTTTAATAGGTTAAAAGCCCTCCCTTTCCAGATGACTGCTTTGAAAATCAAGAGAGAGAACTGGAGTGAGAGGCCTCAAAAAGTCAGTGTCCCCCCGTCTCTGTGGTGTCAGCCACGATTGAGACAAGCACGCTTCCAACCACATGGAGAGCTATGGGTACACCAGAGCAACGGACAGAATGAAAGAACGTCATCGCCGCAGAGCAGACACCAGTCTGTGGCCTCACAGGGTCCAGGGACAGGTATTTACTCCAGTGGCACCACTATTACCGAGTGGGATGACTATGATTTATTTCTGGGCCAGAGCTCTGGAGCTCCATTCCTCAGTCCTTAGTGATGCCAGCCAAGGTCTTTTGGGGACAGTGGTGGTGACCCATGACTCTTTTCTCCGGTGACAGCATGGCTAGCACCACCTAGTAACAAAGAGCCCACTGATCCAGCTGAATAGAGAGCTCTCAGCCAACAGCTAGTGGCTCGGCCTTCTCATTTCATTAAACAGAGATTAATAACTCTGTATTTACGGTGCATCTGTAGCTCGCACTGCGCTCTGACGCTGATTCACGTCTGGCCGTAACATCACGGGAACAAGGGTGCTGTTGATGTCAGTCACTAGATTTATCACTGGAGGAGGTGAGGAGGAGACGCAGCGGCTGTAAATAGAAAAACATCACCCTGGCTGCATTATTTATGGGCAGCTTGGGCGCTGACCCGGGACAGAGCGGTTTCCAGTAAGCGGCAGCTGTGAGCTCATCAGGCCCTGTCCGGGTGGTGGCTGGCTGTTGGAGGCTGGGGTCGCCAGGTCCCTGGTGCTGCCTGCCTCACCCTGGCGGTGTTTGGAGTGGGAACCCCATCCTTTCACCTTAACCTCGCATGCTGTTTGTCTGGCCCTGTGTTTGCAAGACCAGGCCCCCAGCCTTCCTCCAAAGCTGGCAGGGCCAGCCCTGCTCCCCAGAAGTCCCCACAAAGGATAGAACGCTCAGAAACAACTCTCATGACTGTTTCTGTTTTTCTGTACCTAGCGAGAGGCCATCTTAGATGGTCTGTCAACAGGACAGTGTCCCCGGAGGCCACTCTAGCAGCTACGTCCAGTCCCACCTTGGCTGAGGGTCAGGCAGTTAGACAGAATCCTGTCGACAGTGGTGGTTTCTTTTCCCTCTTCCTTTTTCTCTTTCATTCTTTCTGTCTCTTCCAGCTTCAGAAAAGGAAATTTAAAATCCATGACAGGCTATCATTATTTACAAGAAAGAAAAATGCACACTGTAGACTAACAATAATGCTTAGACTCTTTCTGCATTCCTGCTCCGTTGTGAGGGGCTTCTCTTCAGCACGAGGAGAGACCCTCACGGCCGCCCGGCGGGCTTCACAGCGCTGAGCACGGCAGACGGAGCGGCGGAGATGCTGGGCAGCTACAAACTCCCCAGAGGCCATTCACATCCGAGCTTGGCTTTCACAGGGTCAGAGTGATATCAGGGTCGTCAGGAGATGTCCCAGGAGAAGACGGTGGCCACAGTGAACACCCCTGGGGCTCAACTGCGAGTTCCGAGTCAGCTCACCGCAGGATGCCTCACAGTCCGACAGGACCTGGAAGCACAAGCGCCTGACCTCCTTCCCTCTGGGTTTGTCTGGTTACCTCTTAGTGGCTTGTGTTTCATTTCTTCCTAAAGAAAGCTTACACACTTACATACTTGTCCTGTTTTTGTAGGTCTTTTTCACTCAGACAAAAACCCAAACCCACCGCTGTCAATTTGGGTCCGACTCAAGCAACCCTACAGATAGAGTAGAGCTGCCCCATGGAGTTTCCAAGAGTGCTGGGCGGAGTTGAACTGTTGACCTTTTGGTTAGCACTTAGCCCACTACGTCACCAGGGTAGTGGTGGCCCCTAAACATGCAGAGCCCCCAAGTGCTGCAGATGGTTCAATGCTCCTGCAAGCTCAGAAGTTGGTGATTCCCGCACCCGGATGTGCGTCGGAAGACAGGCCTGGCAATCTGCTTTGGAAAGGTCATGGCCCTGAACACCCCGTGGGACAGTTTTGCTCTGCAGAAGTGGGTCACCGTGAGGGTCACAGCCCTGAACAGCCAGTGGGGAGACTCTAATCTGCACAGGTGGGGTCACTGTGAGGGTCATGGCCCTGAGCACCCAGTGGGGCAGTTCTGTTCTTCCCAGGTTCTTGTTAACTCTTTCAATCGTTTTCCTATTCTCTAATTCATGGAGCTCGGCCCTAATTTCTATTACTAGCTTTCTTAGGGTGCTGACGGGTTCTTTGCTTGTTCTCTTTCTGTTGCTTGAGTTTTAGGGTGAATTCTTTGGTTGGGTCCTTTCTTCTTTATGGGTGTGTGAATTCGTTGAGATAAACTGACCTCTGGACAGTGCTTTTGCTGTGTCCCAAAGGTTCTGGCAGGATATATGTCATAGATTGAATTACATCCCCCCCCAAAAAGGTCCGTAGTAGTTTGGCTGGGCTGTAATTCCCCACGTTGCATGATTGCTCTCCATTTTGTGTTTTCTCTGTGCTGAGAATCCTCATCTCTGCCTGCGGCTAATAGATAAGATTCTGTTAAAGAAGTCAGAGTGGGGTGTGAAGCCCTTCCTAAGGTCTCCTCCTTGCTGCAACATAAAGAGAGTTTCCCTGGGATGTGGCTTGCAGTACCTTTAATCCTTTTTTCCTACAAGAGTAAACCCTGGTGGCCCAGCAGTGAGGTGCTAGGGCTGCTCAGAAGGTCAGCCGTTCAGATCCACCAGGCGCTCCTTGGGAACTCTGTGGGGCAGTTCTGCTCTGACCTACAGGGTCACTATGAGTTGGAACTGACTCAACAGCAGTGGGTTTGTTTTTTTGTTATCCTACAGTTGATAAAAGGAACAGGAAGCAAGCAGAAAGCAGGACCCTCACGCCATCGGGAAAGCAGCACCGGAAGAAGAGTGTGTCCTTCAGACCTGAGGTTCCTGCGCCAAGATGCTCCCTGACAGATGCCACACAAGGACTTCCTCCAGAGCCAACAGAGGGAAAGCCTTCCCCCGGAGCTGACACCCTGAATTTGGACTCATAACCTACTGGACTGTGTGAGAATAAACTTTCCTTTTTTAAAGCCATCCCCTCGTGGTGTTTCAGTTAGAGCAACACTTGCTGACTGAAAACAAGGTATTTTCACCATCCTTTGAGTCTACGAATTTCTTATCCCACCCTTGACCTCTGCTACAACCCAGGCAGTTTTGAGCAAGGTTTCCGTGTGTTTCATTTCTTTCTTTATATTTTTTTTCCTGTTATCGATTTCTACTTTCATGGCTTTATGATCGAAATGACACTTTGTAGCATTTCAATACTTTGAATTTTGTTGAGGACTGCTTTGTGGCCTACCATGCTGTGGGTTCTGGGAGAAGGTGCCATGTGTGTCGGAAAGGGAAGTTCACTTGTCTGCTGTTGGGTGGAGTGTCCCGTGTATGTCTGTGAGGTCACATGGGTTAGTTGTGGCCTTCAGATTTTCCATGTCTTTACTGAGCTTTTCTCTAGATGTTCTGTCCTTCTCTGAAAGTGGGTGTGGAAGTCTCCTGCTGTTACTGTGGAGCTGTATGCTTCTCTTTTCAATGCAGTCAGGGTTTCTGTATTTTGGAGCTCTGTTGCTGGATGCACAGGTATTTTATATGGTTATTTCCTCCCAGAGTGATGGTCCTTGAATCATTCTATAATGTCCTTCCTTATCCAATGCGGTGGATTTAACTTTAAAGTCTATTTTGTCAGAGATTAATATTGCCACTCTTGCTCTTTCCTGAATGTTGTTAGCTTGATGTATCTTTTTTCCATCCTTTGAGATTAGTTTGTTCATGTCTTTGCGTGTCCTGTGGGCAGCGTACAGATGGGTCCTGTTTTTAATCCCATCGCCTCTTTCTTTATGGGTGCATTTAGTCCCTTTGCATTCAGTGTGGTTCTTGATAAGTCCAAGTTTAGTGCTGTCATTTTGACATCTGTTTGGGTACTTTGCTGGCAATTCTTTTGTTCCATTTAATTTTCTGTGCTGAGTCTTTTCTTTGCGTTTTCTTCTCATCTTATTCAATGGTGATGGCTTGGTATTTGCTGAGACATCACATTTGTCTTGTTTTTATTTCAGTGCCTCGAGTTGATAGGTCCCTTTGCCTGCTCCCCCTCTGTGGCCACCCAGTGGGAATCCCTGAGGCTCCATCCCAGGTATTCTCTCTGGCCTCTGCCCATCTCAGGGCACCAGCTGTGACCCGTAGCTCGAGCCCACCTACATTAGTTTGGATCTCACTGGGACCCTCTCATCTCCGCCCCACACAGCGAGCTCAGACACTGTCTTGATATTTCCAGTCAGACGCCTGCCCTACATCACCTTCAAAGGGCCTGTAACTGCCCCACCTGCTCCTGATGGGTGCCTCCTCGGAACACAACTCCATCATCACCTGTGGCATCAGGCCAGAACCCAGGAGCCCCCTGAGTCCCCACTTGGCACTCTGCAACAGCAACCCATCATCACACTTCCTACTGGTCCCCCCCAAGTGACGGCCTGAGCCCCACACCAGCTCCACTGTCCACGGCACAGTCCCCACTCCACAGGGTAGACAGCGGGGCTCCGGGGAGCAAGGCAGCCTGGCCAGGTCCAGGCAGTGGTCTTGCTGGGTGCCCTTGGGTCGATTCCCTTTCACAGTGACCCCATGTGACGGAGCAGAGCTGCCCCTGTGTTTCCTCGGCCGCTGTCCCTACGGCAGCAGGTCACCAGGTATCCCACCCACAGAGCCACCAGACAGGTCTGTGCCAACAGCCTCTTAGTGGCCGAGTACTTACCTGCCGCGCCACCAGGGCCCCTTACAACAACAACCCCCCACCCCTTTAGCCCTCTTGCGAATGAACACCCCCCCTTCTTTCAAGTAAGAATGCCCCCCCCGGCCCCCGTGGCCCCTGGTCCACCTGGAGGCCCTGCTTATAGGGACATGGCGGCTTCCTGGGCATGGACACCCCCATCTGGCCCTTGCTCAGGCTTCATCTCCTCACACACCAGCTGGAGAAGTCCAGGGACTTGTGACCCGGCTTTACTGTGTGACAAGCAATGAGCCAACCAGTCGGGGCTGCGTCCACTCCCAACTCGGGTCTGAAGGTCGGTACGCATCACCTGAGTTCCTTGTCATTACCTGGAAAAAGCACAGGAGCTGTTGGCAGCGGAGGCGATCTCTATTTGTTGTGGCCCCATGTGACCCAGCAGAGCTGCTCAGCAGGGTGTTCTGGGTTGTGACCCCGTGGGAGCGGATGGCTGGCCCCTCCTCCTGGGAGGGTTCAGACCACCAGCGGTCAGGACAGTGGGTGAGCACGTGTTGCTTTCGCCCTAAGCCAAGAAGCCAAAACCCATCACCATGGCGTCAGTTCTGACTCACTGAGACCCAGTAACAGGGCAGAACCGCCCCACAGGCTTCCCAAGGCTGTGATTTTTATGGAAGCATCTTTCTCCCAAAGAGTGGCCAACCTTTGGGTTGGCAGCCAAGCGCTTTAGCTACATGCCACCAGATCCCTCTTAAACCTACTTAGTGAGGGCTGGGAAGGCAGGCAGGGCTTCATCTGATGAGGTATCTTGTGGACTCCTCAGAAATCCACGCAGAGACAGCCAGTGGGGACCCTTCATCTCCGCCGGCGTATTTCGTCTCTGCTTGGCATGTGCAGAGCCATTGACAAACTAGAGCGTGTCGCTGCAGTGGTGTTTATTTACACTAACGGTGGAAACGACCCAAACATCCACCCAAGAGGGGGCTTGGCTAATCAACCTCAGAGAGGTCAGGCAACGCACACCCCACAGTAATAAACAAGTGACGTAAGATGGGTACAGAATCTCTCCAGACCATACCTTTGAGGAAAACTAAGATCATGTATTAGGACATCTCTGTGAGGACACAAGAGAAGGCTCGTAATAAACCAGCCAAAGTGGTTGCTCCAGGGTCAAGGTAGATGAGAATTTCAGCACATGTAGCTTTTTCATGTCAATTTAAGCCTTGAATTGTGACTGTATTACCTACCCATAAATTGAACTGAATTTTTTAAGCTGTTAAATCAGTCATGTTCTGCACACCAGGTTTCCTGTGTCTGCTTCCTGGGTGCACCTGGCTGTACAGAAGAGGTGGTGGGGGATCGGCTGACCTCAGGTTCACCTCCCAGGGGTCTGAGAACTGGGAAGCATTTGGGGGGTTACGTGGGCATCCTGCACAGTGGGCACAGCGGCCCAGACTCGGGTGCGTTTGCATAAGTGGAAACTCCAACTCGGGAGCAGACTGCAGGGCTTCCTTACCAGCTTGCTCCCCAAGGCGTCTGCACTGCGGAGCCTTAGAAAACAGACCTTTCTACCAAAACGCCATCAGACTTGGAAAAAATTGTCTGAGCACATGGTCAGCACCCAGGACCTGAAAATCAACAGCCTCCTGAACTTAAGAATCGACACTCAGTAACTGTGAAGCTAAGGTGGGGGCGCTGCTATGGGGGAGGGTCGCTGCTTGGGAAAGACGGCACTCAGGGCTGGGGTGCCGGGGCAGGGCCATGAGGTCAAGGGCCGTGGGGCCTCTGAGGCCAGTCCAGCAGTTGGCTCAGCGTCAGAGAGCGCAAGTTGGAGGTGGGCGGGTCCCCACGACAACACAGGTGGCATCATAGCCCGGGGATGGGGGTGTCACAGATTGAATTGTGTGCCCCTAAAATCCTGCCAACTTGGCTGGGCCACAGTCCCCAGAATTGTGTGACTGCCTGTCGTTTTCATCTGATACGATCTTCCTGTGTTGTAAATCCTGTCTCTCTGAAATGAAGGAGGCAGGATTAGAGGCAGGTACGTGGATGGTGCCAGACTAGTCTACGTGACTATGCACCCAGTCACAGCGACCCTATGAGACAGAGAACTGTGCCATGGAGCTCCCAGGGGCACCCGGAGGACTCAGACTGTCCACACCTGGTCAGCGGTGGCAGCACGTAACCGCTGCACCACCACAGTGTCCAGCCCACAAGATCAGATGTGTCTCCACCTTAGGTCTCTGAGGGTCATCAGCTGGGCTCAGGGGACCCCACAGGAAGGGACAGAACTCAGGTGGCTGTGCGTGCCGCCACCAGGGGGCGCCAGACTCCCAGCTGTGGTCCCTCCGGGTCACAGGCGGACGACAGTCCTCCGGCTGTTTGCAACTCGGTGTAACACAGCCGTGGCCAAAGTCCCGTAATTCCGCGAAATGGTGTTGGATTTTAAGAACAGGCATTTGTCACCTCAGGTCATGACGCACCTTACCTCCTTCATCTGCCTTGCTGTCCACCATGACCCGTCCATCCGTGACGCTCGTCCCTGCTGTCCCAGCTTTGATTCTCAGCCGGGCTCGGGCCGCTCTCCACCTGCCTTCATTTCGGTCTGTGGTTCCCCACACTCGACATCAGCACCCCGTCAGTGCCAGCGTTCGCCCCTGGGACCCCCTCCCGGTGTTTTACTAGTCACTGCCAGGTGATAAAAGTCAAACCTCCATGGCCGGTCGGGGACGGTGACCAAGGCTC